>JBANSL010000014.1:23454844-25854844 GCA_037127255.1 Persicaria tinctoria
AGTTGAAACAAGGAGAAAAATGGGGATTTCGAAGGTATATCGAGCCAAAAACGTCGAACAGGTCTGTCGGGAGAGATGGGCTCGGTGTGAGCTCGGCTGGGCTCGAACCATGATGGTTCCAGTCTCGGGGGGTGCGCCTGAGGGAGGGGGTTCGAGCAGGTAGGGGCTGGTGGCCGGAGGTGGCTCGTGGGTGGCGTGGGAGGCCGACGAGCGAAGTTGCGACATGAGGCTTCGAATGGTCCGGGGGTTGCGCACCGGGGTGGGCTCGAGGGCGGCTGGTCGCTGGTGGCCAGAGGTGGCTCGAGGTGGGTGCGGGTGCGGGAGTCTGAGGGCTCGGGGGTTGCGCGCGTATGTTTGTGTTGATTTGAAAATTTTACACGTTAAGCAAATTTTACACGTTAAGGATATTTTACATTTTAAGGCTTCCCTATATATATATATATATATATATATATATATATATATATACACACACACACATATATATATACACACATATATATATATATATATATATATATATATATATATATATATATATATATATATATATATATATATATATATATATATATATATATATACATACACACACACACACACATATATATATATATATATATATATATATACATATATATACATATATATATATACATACATATATATAGGGGAGATATCTAATGAGAAGTAACATTTAAATGAGAAGATGAGAAGTAAGCCTTATACCCCTTAGATTAAAATGATTAAAAATCATATGGATATATGAGACATATCTAATGAGAAATATATCAATGTTTTTTTAAAAAAATTATTTTTTACACTATTTATATAGAGGGTGATTTAAGGTTCATTTTAGGATTTTTATGCTAATTTAAATTAGCTTTTTCATTCATCATCTAAAAAAATAGCATAAAAAATAATTTTAAAAAAAACATTGATATATTTATTATTAGATATGTCCCCTATATCCATATAAAAAAATTTATTTTAATCTAAAGGGTATAAGACTCACTTCTCATCTTCTCATTTAAATGTTACTTCTCATTAGATATCTCCCCCATATATATATATATATATATATATATATATATATATATATATATATATATATATATATATATATAAGAATCATCTGCAATTGGGTGTGGGCTTCATGACCACGATCTGAGTGGATAATCAAATATGATTCAAGGCAATGAGCTTGTTTTTTACCATACTTTCAGACACATGAGCTTCAAAAAGGCATAATTCAACAAAATAAAATGTATACTCCATATTAAAGATTATACAGCAGCAAAACAATCAATCACTTGTAGGAAAATCGAATGCTGCAGCAGCAGCAGAAAAACTAGCAATTACCGAGTCATTATATGAAAAGAAAACAAAATAATATTAATACATCATAACAGGTAAAATTATTCGTAAATTCAACCATGAACCAACTCATTGTACCTTCATCTTCAAATTTATCCTAATCAGCAGCACCCTGTTGAATACGAGGTTGCCATCCTAAATGACAAACATGTGTAAAATTGTTGCATTAGCAAATAAGAAGAGAATAGATCATAGAATCAGTAAACAAGAAAAAGAACATTAACCATCACACACCCATATAAAATGCACTTCATACATATAGATATCCAACCTAATTACAAGACTATGTAATAAAGCGAAATGGTACATGAAGTACCAAATCTTGCTGGTGTGACTTAGGTTTTACCACCCAAAGGTGATCAGGTTTTATGATCCAATGAGAAGAAAGAGTAAAACAAGGATATGTACATATAAGTAACAAACAAAAAGAGTAACAACAAGTAAGTGTAAATCTTTAGGAATTGAAATGTGAATTATTTTACTTGTAAACCTTAAACCTACTCTAGATATCAGGCTTATTGAAACCATCCAACTAGAAACAACAAGTAAGTGCAAATCTTCAAAGAATAAAATGTTAAAAATAATGACTTTGGCTCAACACTATTTTAACAATGTAGCTTCAGTAATGGAAATCCCGCTACAACAAACATCGTGTCACCATTTGAACAATTTCTAGTCTATTTTGCTACAAAGTTACAAAACCCTAAAGAATTTGTACAAAACCGTAATGAATTGTGTTTCAAAAACACAGTCAATTACAACGAGAGAGAGAGAGAGGGGAGAGAGAGAGAGAGAGAGAAAGAGCAGAGATATAAGGAAAGAGAGAAGAACAGAGATTTAAGGGGAGGAAGAAGAATGACTTACAGAGAACAAGCGAAGAACAGAAGAACGACAAAGGTGAAGGGTCTCCATGTCTCTCTGGCTTCCGCTTGAGTGTGAAGATCAGGAGAGAGAATAGAGATCAGGATTGAGAAAAAGGGATTGCAAATGGACGGTGGGGCGGAGGAGTCTTGTCAAGTGATGGAAGGATAGAGACGACGGCGAGGAGGAGATGAAGAGACGGTGTGAGTAGCCATCGAGGAGGAGATCTCAGATCTGGAAGGAGGGAGACGACAACGAGGAGGAGGTGAAGAGATGATGTGAGTGGCCAGCGAGCCGAAAGATATCTCATATCTAGAAGGAGGGAGATGGTTGCGAGAAGGAGGAGCACTGAACCAGGAGTACGGTCGCCGGAGAGGATGCTCGGATCTGGAGAGATGTTCGAAGATGGATTGGGGATTTGGGGCCTCGGGTCTGGAGAGAGTAGAACGAGGTCAGAGGGAGTGAGGGGAGAGAGAGCTCTAATTTTTTAAGTGTTAATATTACTTCAAATTTGGAAGTCCGGGCTCCAAATTTTTTCCAAGGGTTTTAATCACGCCTTTTTCCCTTGAATGCGCGTTTTTGGTTTTTTTTAAACTAATGATTTCACATCTGTCCATATATTTGACCATTGTGTAAATTGTTTTCAACATCACTAAAAAAAATATTGATGTTATCAATCAATTTAACATCTGTTGATTTTTTGACGTACTTAAATCACATAATGTCTAATTGCAGTATTCTAGGAAAGGTGCACCTTTCCTCTTATCTTCGAATGTAATATTTCCCCATTGTGGCATTGTCCATGTACGAGTGGTCTTCTTTCACTTTGACTTGCACAAAGACATTAGTTTTTAAGAAACCAGAGAAACTTTGTATTTCTGGGTAAGTGACTGAATCGACTTGTTCTTTCTTACATATAAGCTACAACATTAGTACGCGTCCCAACGAGTGAGTGGCTCCTATCAAATGACCACATCTATTCAGATGACTGCTTTCGTTAGGGATAGTTGAAATAGCAATGACCGGAGCATCCATAACTTCAACAAATACGATGACTAGGCTAGTCAAAATACTTGCTTTTTCTGGGAAGAAAAGGCTTATATCCTTATCTTTGTTGAAAAGCATTCCTTGATTCTTGACTTCTTTCATTTCCTGGTTACTTGAGATATAGATAAGGAGTCTTTTGTCCCTCACATCATGACCTATGCCTCCATTGGAATTTCCTCCATGTTGGCCATGTCCATTTCTTTCGGGTGATACATAGTTTAAAGTAGGGGTGGGCACAAATCCCGCAAATCCCGTCCCGTCCCGCATCCCGTCCCGATCCCGTCCCGATCCCGGTGGGATTTGGGGAAAAAAAATTCAATCCCGTCCCGATCCCGTCCCGCAAAAAATACGCGGGACGGGACGCGGGACGAAGAATTCTCATCCCGCAAATCCCGTCCCGTCCCGCGTATATATAATAAAATTATTTAAAACATAAAATAATATCATTACATATATTGATACACATTTAAATAAGTTAGAATACATATTGAATTACTGTAAGTATACTTATACTGTTGTAAATAGTAATATTAATTTCAATAAATTGTCCATTGCTTATTTGCTTTGCTACTGTATTTGGATTCAACTTAGCAATTTAGCGTAACTCCATGTATTGCTACTGTAATAGTTTTTTTTGTTTGGAATGATTTTTTTAATACTTACTTCATTGCTATATATTGTATTCAGCTTAAATTTTTTTTGTTTGAAATTGCTATTTTTTAAATTTCTTAAACGAGGGACAAGGCCCGTCCCGTCCCGATCCCGTCCCGTCCCGTGAGGGATAGGACCCGGTGGGATTCAACAAAAAAAAATCAAATCCCGTCCCGAAAAAAATACGCGGGACGGGACGCGGGATGACCCTAATCCCGTCCCGTCCCGTCCCATGCCCACCCCTAGTTTAAAGGTGTCTTTTCTGGTTTTTGAAGCTTCATACCTTCTTCTTCATAGCCCAACCAAGGTGTTTAACATAGCTAGGTTCTTTTATACATTATACTTTATTTTGAAGTATATATATTTAAAAAAATATAAAATTGATTATAAAACCAAATCATACTCCTATGCAATACTAAAAAAGTAATCTTTTTAGCACATATCACGCTCTTGTGAATTTTTCCCCCGCCAAAAACTTTAACCAATTAACATTTGCCCCTTCATCATTAATGCCACATATTTAATAATCTATTTTTTATTTATTAATATATTTAGTAATGCGATTTTGAAAAATAGAAGTGATGAAACTTGAAGAAATATTAAAATATTTTAGTAATCCAGCAGTCCAAAAATCTGGCAGCTTGTCGGAAATGCAATAAATGAAGATGAAATGCATTTAAGAAAGTCGGATTAAATGACGGGGCTTTAGAGATTCTTCCTTCAAGGAATGATGGCAGCCAAGACCGTTTGTTTTCCCCCATTATGGTTGCCCATCTCTCTGTCATAAATCTCGAAAACCCTTTCGTATTATCCCTCATTAGTTTATCGATTTATTTTAATTTCTTTATTTTTCATAGCATCAATATTTTCATATATAAAGGAATGTAAGAACATCTTTGAAGACAAGATGAATTTTGAGAAAAGTTATGCCTTTTAGCTTCCAGTGATTTGGGTCAAGAATCTCGTTCTTAGGTGAGAGGCATGGAACAAAACCTTCGGTGAGAGGCTGAAGGAGATTCCTTAGTGAGAGACGATGGAATGAAAGGGTCGGAAACACTCGGAGAGCGAGGCCGAGAGTGTGGAAGATCGAGTGTTAGAGAGAGCTCGGAGTGCGAGGTCCAGAGCGATCTTGCATCACATATCCCTCAACCCCCATCCCCTACCTTACCACCATTCTAAGACCTTCCACATCCCCATCATCACCCTCAAATCACCCCCAAAACGTCACTTCAAAACAGCCCTCAATCCCTCTCAAACGAGCACCCTTCAGAATCATCTCTGCTCAGACGACGTCTCGGTATAACGTTGTTTCCTGCTTCGTCTGACCTTTGATTGACGAGATCTACCCCAATACGCGACCGTGACTTCAAGATCTATAAAACTAGTACTTCCACGACCCCAGGAGCCAAGCCAATCGACGGAAAATCGGCATTCTTTGTCGATTGATCTGCTGCTCCAAAAACTGTCAAACAACCCCTGACTTCTCGGAACTCTCGTTACCGGTCCATTTGCTCAAGCCCGGGCCCGAGCACGTGATGTGGTATCAGAGCTAATCCATCAAGTTCACAGAGCTTCAAGTGATTCAATCACTTTCATCCACATTCCTCTTCAGAGCCGTCACGGTTGCAACCATTGAAGTGCACTACGTAGATCCAACGTACATGGGCGTATCGTACCTTTTTGGAAAGGCAACACAAATTTGAGAGACTTCGCATGATCAACCATCAAGATATCTTACGCTGATCCAACGTACATGGGCGTAATGTTTCTTTTTGGAAGGGCAATGTTGTAGGGAGGAAATCGAGTTCAAAATATAGAAATATAAATCAAACCAGATTCGTGCCCACGCAAATAATTACAAGACTTCCTCCCTATGCAGCAGTGGGAAGTCAGGATCGACCTACGAGGAAGCGTGTTAGCGGATCTCAGGTAGCTGTAAATCTCACAAACAGAAAGACAGAAATAACAAATAAAAGCAGAAAAGAAAGCAAAGCAACAGAACTACTCGATATCGAGCAACATTCCTCGATATCGACTAAAGCAAGTCGACAAACAGAAACAGAAATCAAACACAGAAACTCGATCTCGGCAAAAGTCTCCTCAATATCGAGTAAACAGTACTCGATATCAATAAAACTCCTCGGAATCGACAAAGAACAGAAACTTAAATTGCAACCTTCTCGAACTCAGAACGCAGATTTTGACAAAATAAATTCAATAAACTAAAGACTTCCAAGGCCAGGGTATCAACACCACAACGATAACCATGCAAAATAACACATAAAGGCATAAAAGATCATGCTTTCCATCAAATAACTTTCGTTATTAACAAATAGGAAGATAGAGGCTTTCACATAAACCCTAATTGTTACTAACCCTTTTTCACATAATTAACCCAAGTTGTATTAAGATCACTTTTGCTTTAATAATACAAACAAAGATCACCTTCAACTTTCGCAAAAGAATCATGCTCATAGGGATAGAAGACGAATTGCATAAAAAGCTTGTACCTTTACCGCATCATCTCACATGGCTACCGTCGGACTCACCCCGACACTAGAAGTGGGTGGACTACTTGCTCTTCATTATCAAGAAACTCATCAATAAACAAAAGGAAATAACTTGCATTAAAAAAACTAAAGAAAACTTACAACCAATCGAAGCCAAATCCGCTTTCGCCTTTCCAACTTCTCTCGCCACAAGCTCTCTCCTCTACTCTCTCTATCTAACTAATTGTCTCTGAAATTTAATGACTAAAATCCAGCCCCTAGGGCTTTATTTATAGGCTTCCAACCCTTGCTAATCAAGGTAAGAAAGTCTATCGATATCTATATCTCTTTATCTACTTACTTAAAGATTAAATAACGGAATAAAAGAATTAAATCCAAAAAGGAAATATATCTAATGTAGGTAAAAATCTCTTCTTGTGTGGATAAATCTCCTCTCCATAGATAGAACTTGATAGATTCTCGTATTCCTTCGCTCCGAAGCAAGCCAGCTAGACACGGACAGCAAAACCGCGTAACGCGGCCCTGGAGGATTTTCCTCGATATCGAGTAATTTACTCAATATCGAGTAACGTCGTCGTCGACTTCGACTTCTGATCTTAGTCGAGCAACTGCTCCCCGACACTGGCTCGGACATGTGGTGCTGGGGTTGTCGATATCGAGTAAAGTACTCGATATCTAGTAAGTGGTGCTCGGTATGTCCAGTCTTTGGCTTCTCGATCCGGCGCTGCCTCCTCGACTCCGCGTATGGCTTCCAAGTTTTGTCGATATCGAGTAAAAGTACTTGATATCGAGTAGGGCCATGGAGTCGGGTTGGCTTCGTCTTCAGCTCCTCGATCAGCTTCTACTCGACCAGTGCTCTGCTCGGACTTCTTTGGTCGATATCGAGTAAAAGTACTCGATATCGAGTAACACTTGTCTTCAGCTCGATTTGTCTTGGTTCTGTCACTCTTTGACCTTGGACTTCTGTAGTTGACTTTCGAGCTTTTATGTCCTTTCTCAGAACTGCTGTAAATTGCCTCGAATTCTGCGAATTTAAACAGAAACTGGTGTAGATTCCATAATTTGGCAAATAAGCATAAACTACATAGATTCTGTACTATTCTAGCCCAAATGCATGAAATGTATGCAGAAAAGATATAAAAGTAACTATAAAACATGGCGAATTAGGCTCACAACAGGCAACACAAGATTCGAGGACGAATCTTTTTCAAAGGAGGGGAGGATGATGTGATTCAGGCTCTTCCGACACATGCTCGGTGTGTCAGTCATAAAATGGGATATATTGTTCCGATGAAGGTCCATAAGTACTTGTTGGAAAGATAATTCGAATGTCTACATCTTCCATGAAGACAAAATGATGAAATCATCCAAAAAGAGGTCCGAAATTGGCAATAATCCAACAGTTCAAAACCTGGACAGTTTTCTCAACGCATTGAATGAAGTCGGAATAGATGAAGAGGCGTAGAATGAGATTAATTTAATGGAACTTGATGGTTTTTAGACTTCATGATGACATCCAACCCTCCATTTTCCACTAGGGGGCTGGTCACAATTCTCCATCAATTCCCTAGAGACTTTTCATGTTTTCCGTCTTTAATTTCTTGTTTTAATTGTTGCTTGTTTTATGGCTATAAAATGCCTAAACCTTTGTCATCAAAAATAAGATTTGAGTTGAGAATTTTTCGGAAAAAGTGTGTGTGTTTTGTTGATTTGGTGAGATGCCATTTTGACACCCCATTCCGGAGTGAGAGGCCGAGGAATGGTCCATTTGTTTAACTCTTTCCGGTGAGATGCTTGTTAGAGTTGTTCAAACAAAGTCTTGATTTCTCGGGAGTGAGATGCCGACGAGTGCATGAGAGAGAGAGTTTGGTAAATCTATGGGTGAGATGCTCTTGGATTTAACAATTCATATCTTGTTTTACTTTTCCAGAAACCTAGAAAAAAATCCCAAAAAAAAGCGTTGTGTGTGTCAAGTTTTGTTCTCATTGAAGAAACCCGATTAAAAAAGGCCTCCATTTTTAGTGGGACCCGGGAATAAACCCAGTGGGGCCTTCAATATTCCCGACGGACTTACCTGACCCGTATCAAAATGATTGATACGGCCTAACCTGTGTCGCAGGAATAATTTTATTTGACGCTTTGACAGATTATCCCCTTATCGAGGTTTCCTCAGACGAAGTGGGAATCAACCACTTACCTGTCGCCGTTGGCTAGCTTGAGATCCAACAGCAACAAATTCTTGATTCTTACTTCGGGTTTTCAAAGGGAAATGGTGGGTTTAGTTTATCCGCGAAACAGTTCCTTCTCCTGAAAAAGAGTTCTCCACGTGTCCAGCTCCTCAGGTTGGGTCGATTCCCTCAGGGATTGACGCGGGCCGATAAATTTTTTTTAGAAAACATCTGACTCTCTGTGGTTGTCCCAATTTTGGTTTATCCTATCGATGATGGGTTTTTTGCTTCTTTGTGTTGGTCCATTTAGGGCTCATTAGGCCCCTTTACTGTCTGGAATTTCAACAGTCGGTAATTTTTCTATAAGTTACCCCGTTCCGTTCTTTTCACTTCACATTTGTCTTCTTTTGTTTTTCCAAAGACTTTTGTTCTTATCTACAACTTGGTTTTCCGGTGGCGGTCTTAGGTTTCCGGTTGCAGTTCGGTTGAAGTTTCCGGCGAAGTTCCTCAGAAATTCAAGGTATTTCTTCCCGCTTTGAGTTGTTTTCTAGGTTCTTTTTCTTTTCAATTCCTCGAATTTCTTGATGGGTAGATCATGAATTTGGGTGGGATTTTATCTCTGAATCTGTTTTTGAGCGAGGTTTTGTTTCGCGTAAGTAAATCTTCATACAATTTTCTCTAGTTTATTTGGGAATGTCTAACCTCAGCGGAGAGCACGATGTGTTGGATGAATTTGATAGAGGAGAAGGGTGGAGAGGTGATGTCGCTTCGTCTTCTCAACCGCGTCAACATCAAGAGATTCTTTCCTCTTCTTCTGAGAGTTATTCTTCTAGCTCTAGTGGTACCTCATCGGGATCATCTTCTGCCACATCTACATCGACTCCAAATCGGGTTGGCCCTACGGGCAACCCTATTAAGTTGAGAAGGCGTCGGAAGCGTACTGACCCTGATTACTATTCTTCTCCTTACACGGTTTCTTCTTCTTCGAAGGGGTGCGCGGGAGATGAAAATTCTGAGAATGGGGGTGAAAAAGGTGCTTGCTCTTCCGAGGACGTGGGTCTTTCTTCCACTTCTCACCCTGTGGACGTTGATCAAGAGGTTGAAACTGTTTGGATTCCTTACGAAGCTTCCTCTATTGGCGTAGTGGAAACTCCGAAAAAGATCCGTTCCAAAGAAAACTTGATTGATTTGGATACCCCGTTGTATGACCTAAGGGATTTAGACACTTGTCTCTTTCTTGGAGATTTTAAGCCTCTGCCGCCTCCGTCTGATCGCCCAAAATTTGTAGCTGAAATGATACACCCGAGGCGATCTCCTGTGGAGGAGCTGAGGGGATGTACTACTTTGCTTGGGTTGGCTGATCTTGACGCTATATCTCGAGTTTTTCCATGGCCCGCGGGACTAGAGTTTTGCCTTCTTGAGGAGGGGGGAGGCTGTCTGGATGCTTATGAGGATTGCTTGGTTGTTTACGCGGCCAGCTTGTCTCAGGGTTTTCGACTTCCCTTACACCCCTTTTTCTTGGAGTTCTTGAGTGAATACAACTTAAGCCCTGCTCAGATTGTTCCCAATGGTTGGATATTTTTCACTAGCTTTATTATGAGGTGTAAGGAGATCGGGGTTACTACTTCTTTAAAGTTGATGTTTAGTATCTTTTCTTTGAAAAAGGGGACCCAGGACTTGAGGTTTTATTAGTGCAACTCTAGCTGTGGTTACATGGAGAGGCTTTCTAGCAAACCTAATTGGAAATATAAGTGGTTCCTGGTCCGCGACATGTTTGGAAATGGTTTCAATTGTCGGACTGTCCCAGGGCGTTTTTGTCCTGTGAAAAAACAGATTGTTCCCAATCTTCCTGAGTTTAAACAATCGTTTTCCCACACACCTAGGTTTCCCTGGGATAAGATGCTCTCCGCGTTCCGGCTTGAGATGGCTGATTTGAGTTTGCCTCATCCGCGACTAGGTGGCTCCTTTTGTTTTATTGTTTCCTTGAGTGTTTAGACTTGTGCCCCCTGTTTTGTCTTATTTTGATTGTTTTCTTATTATTTTATCTTTTTTTTCTAGATACAATGGATTTGGACTCCCTTTTGAAGCGTCATAGGGTGAAATTTGAGAAGAAGAAGAAGAAAAGTTCAGACATTCATGACCACTCTGTCCCCCCTTCAGTCCCTGAGGCAGCTCCGATTATTGACATGACTATAGCAACAGATATTGACGCTCTTGTAGAGTCCTCTTCATTAGCCCCTGTATCTCGGGAGAAACGCGTTCATCCATCTACTCCTGAAACTTCCAAGAAGAAGAGAAAGGTTAGTATAGTCGTTAGGTTGTCTGCTGCGGATGAAACGGGGCTCTTTCTTGAGGGTGAAGCGACTCTTCGCGAGTTTCCCAATCCAGGTTTTGATATGGTTGACTTGCGAGGTCTTGCCTTTCCAGCCAAGAAATGTTGCCTTCCTAAGCAAGGATATGTTAAGCGATTAGATGCCGTTAATCTTTCGACTAACTTTGACCGTCTTAACCAGTGGGTAAGTTTTTATATTCCGCGAGTTGCCTTTTGTTTTTGTTTTTAAAAGAAATCCGACGCGGTTTAACTCTGGCCTTTTTCTTCTTTGTCTTGTTCGAATGGTTTTTGGTTTTAGCTGAGGGTGATTCAACAGGACGTTGAAAAACGTTTGGTGTGTGGTGAAGAGGGCCTTAGTAAGAAGGATGAGGAGATTAAGAGATTGTCTCACCAGCTGCGGATCCTTGGGAACATCGTTGGTGACCCAGCTTCGGTTGAGAAATTTAAAAAAAGGTCTGTGGAACTTCATGAAGAATTGTAGACACAAAAAGAAGCTATGGAGGTTTTGAAGAAAGAACGTGATGATCTGAAAACATCTTTGGACGTTGTTAATTCTTACGTCAAAGAACTTAAGGTTGCGGAAGGGTGTTCGCGGGGGCTTCTTCAAGTAAAGCAGGCCAGTATCGATAAGCTGGAGGAAGATTTTTCTATCCTTCATGAGGAGCAATCTATTACTAAACAGGAGCTTGACAATATCAAAGCGCGCTCGGACCGAGATGTGGCTCTTTAGTGGAATCAAAGTCCTGAGGGTTTGGCTTATCTATCTTCTGAGTGGGTCAAGACTGAAGCTGGCGTATCTTTTCTGTCTTCTGTAGCCAAAATCTGTCTCCAGACTTCAAAAGGCGTTAGCATTCTAAAGGACATATGTTTTAGCTATTTTCAGAAGGGAATGGTCGCAGGGATTAACCAAAGCGTAGCACGCTCGACGGCTCATCCTGGAGTTCCCTTAGAGAAATTTGAGCCAAGCATGACCAGTGCTGATTGGGGGCTTTCAAAGGAGGAGATGGTCACGGAGGAATCATATTCCGAGGATGAAGATGTCGAGGACGCTGGTGACGAAATTGAAACGACGACCACCGCAAATTTATCTTTGATGTTTTAGCTTTAGTTTGGTAAATTGGGAATGAAACTTTTCTGGACTTGGGAACCTGTGTTGGTTTCCTTTTTTGGCGCTCCTGTGAGATACATGTTTTTTTTTTTGTGAATTTGGGCTCGAGATCTCTTTGAATGAAGTTTCGTATTCCTGTATATTTTTGCCTATTAATGCTCTGATCTTTTCTCCAAGTGTTGAGTTGGTTAGTCCGAATGTACAAAACTTTTTCCACTTGTCCTTATCTCGTAAGAGAGGATTTTTTCTTTTTAAGGTCTCAATCCTCTTGTAATACTTACTGCTTCTCATGTTTGACGACTAATTGCGTTTTCATACGCGTCATGTCTTCAGGAGGTTTTAACCATTGGGCCTCTTTTCAAAAGATCGAAAATGTTGATCAACTTTCTCGATTGGGGAATTTTCTTTGCTTTTCCTTAGAAAGTTTAAGCTGACTTTTCCGAACTTTATCTTTTGTTTGCACGCAGGTTATGCCTCCTCAATTTGAAGCTGAATATGGGTCGTTGCCGCCCAGATGAGCTTTTTTTTCATCGTATCTGGTTCGCGACTTTCCGGTGGCCGTTTCTTGGAGCGAGAACGGTCTTTTTCAGAGAAAGCATAGGGGAGAGGTGTTTGAACTTGATCTTTTTCTTTCAAAATGCCTTCTCCTATTCGACCGGCTTGGTCATTTTTTGAGCGTATTAGTTTTCCTGAGCTACTTCGCCGCTTGGTTAGTCTCTTGTTTGCTGAGTTTCTCTTCTTTAAAATTTATCTTTTCTCAACATTCTCTTTTCTTTGTATTTTGCTAGTCTTTGCCACTAAGCTTTGAGGATGAGTTAGGGCCAGATCTTCCTGGGAACATTCTTTTGTCAACTAGGATTCTTCATGACTTTTCGGTGGAAGTTATACGCGGTGATTATGGGGTTCCCTTCTTGAGAGGCGGTTGGAATGATTTTACTGAGTCACACATCATTAACATTGGTTCTTCCGTGACCTTTATTTATAAAGGAGGAAATCGTTTTGAGGTTCATGTTTTAGATGTTGTGGGAGATGAAGTGGATGCTGAATGGGCTTCTCCAGAATCAGGAGGTCCACCTTCGAATGGATTTCGCTTGAGTCAAGGCAGGACTCGTCTAATTCCGGCTAGGCCCCGGTGGGCATAAGCTGATGTTTGTATGTTTTCTTCTTAAGCGAACAATTGCTCGAATGTTCTAGCATACCCTCGTCACTTGTTGTTTATCTTATGTTTACTTGTTACCTCATGGCTGCAACTTATCATGTTAATAAAGAGTCCAGACGTTCTAAAGGGCTTATGAAAATTATTTTTAAAACATTTTGATCAGAGATCTGACGCGGAGCTAGAGCTCCAACATACTCGTGTCTTGTTCAAGAATACATCTCCGATAATGTAGCTTCGATCAGAGGCCCGACGCGGAGCCAAGCTCCAGCGTTCTTGGGTGTTATTTAAGAACACATCTCCGAGAATGTAGCTTCGATCGGAGGCCCGACGCGGAGCCAAGCTCCTGCGTACTTGGGACTTATTTAAGAACACATCTCCGAGAATGTAGCTTCGATCGGAGGCTTGACGCGGAGCCAAGCTCCTGTGTACTTGGGACTTATTTAGGAACACATCTCCGAGAATGTAGCTTCGATCGGAGGCCCGATGCGGAGCCAAGCTCCTGCGTACTTTGGACTTATTTAAGAACACATCTTCGAGAATGTAGCTTCGATCGGAGGCCCGACGCGGAGCCAAGCTCCTGCGTACTTGGGACTTATTTAAGAACACATCTCCGAGAATGTAGCTTCGATCGGAGGCCCGACGCAGAGCCAAGCTCATGCGTACTTGGGACTTATTTAAGAACACATCTCCGATAATGTAGCTTCGATTGGAGGCCCGACGCGGAGCCAAGCTCCTGCGTACTTGGGACTTATTGAAGAACACATCTCCGAGAATGTAGCTTCGATCGGAGGCCCGACGCGGAGCCAAGCTCCTGCGTACTTGGGACTTATTTAAGAACACATCTCCGAGAATGTAGCTTCGATCGGAGGCCCGACGCGGAGCCAAGCTACTGCGTACTTGGGACTTATTTAAGAGCACATCTACGAGAATGTAGCTTTGATCAGAGGCTTGATGCGGAGCGAAGCTCCTGCGTACTTGGGACTTATTTAAGAACACATCTCCGAGAATGTAGCTTCGATCGGAGGCCCGACGCGGAGCCAAGCTCCTGCGTACTTGGGACTTATTTAAGAACACATCTCCGAGAATGTAGCTTCGATTGGAGGCCGGACGCGGAGCCAAGCTCCTGCGTACTTGGGACTTATTTAGGAACTCATCTTGAAGGAAGATAATAAAAGCACCGATGGACGGTTTTTAGTCGCGTAAACCGTATCAAAATAAAACTCAAACCTACAAACTAGAACTAGTATAGCAAGTAAGCAAGAGGTCGATCCCACAGAGAATCAAGTAATTCTCAGCAATGTGTATTTACCAATTAGTAGAAAGGGGGGTTTTGGTTGATTGAAATAAGAAAGAAAATAAAATAAACTATAAACAAGTTAATGGAGATAACGATTAATAAGATAGTTTCTCCTATAATTATCCACTTTATTTGATTAAATTGATATTGTAACTTCCTCTTGTCCTTTTAGGTCTCCTATGAATGACCTTGTCCCGACCTAATATAGTTACTAGTCCAACCAGTCCTAGCAACCCTTATCAATCGAACAGGCCCTAAAGAAGGATTTAACCCAATTGATAGCTTTAAGTTCAGAGATTAGCCAAGGTATTTGCAGTCCCTAAAGAGGGATTTAACAACACATCCAACTACCTACTCATTCAATTAGTTCAATCAGCCCTAAAGGAACAAGTTTGCCACTTGGGTTAAGGTTCACAACCAGGAATCTACAAAACCCTAGCAATTGAATTGATTCTAACTAGTTGTGTAGGCTAGATAGAATAAAACAATAGACAACAAGCACAAAGACGTTGGAACATTCAATATAGGAAATAAGGAGCAAGATTCAAAAACTCACAATCAATCCAAATAAAGCTTTAAATTGTAGACGAAACGGGAGAGTTTAGATCTCCATAAAATAAAAGACTAAATATAATTAGGGTTAAAGAATTGGAAACAGTAGTCGCTCGGCCGGTCTCACGACTTCACCTTCTGCCTCCCCCCTTTAGCCCTGACTTGCATTGATAAAAACCGGGAGCAATAACAAAGTCCAGCCTTCTCCTTTCTTTATTTGAATGTCGTTGCTAGCCCAAAACGTAGCCGGCCCATCTTGCTTCCCATTTGTATAATAATTCCGCATCAATCTTTTACATTCATACGATCGAGCTTAAAAATACCTGAAATATATAAAAACACTAGTGTAGACTCCGAAAATCAAATAATACAAATTAAGCTATAAAATATGTAAATGTGCTCTAAATTAATATGCAAATCTATTCTTAAAACATGACTAAAATAGAACCGATCAAGCGCCCTCTAACCGCTTCATTTAATTTTTGCGGGGGCGACTAAGTTTTCCGTTATATACAAGCCCTGGATATTACACATAGTATTTCTTTAGATTATCCGCATTCCAGGTTTTGTTCAAAACGGTGCCTTCGGGGGTGCTGAGTTTGTATGCTCCTTCTTGGATTACCTTTACGATTACATACGGCCCTTCCCAGTTCGGGTCCAGCTTTCCTCCAGTGGTAGCTTGACGGAGCACTAAATCTCCCTTCTTGAGGTGTCGCGGGCGAACTCGCCTTTCACGGTACTCGGACAAACGTCTTTTACACTCTTGCTCTCTTATGGTTGCTGCCATTCTGCGCTCCTCTATGAGATGGAGTTCGAGTTCCAATGCTTTATCGTTGGTTTCCTGGTTGTATGTCATAATTCGTGCCGAGGGGACCAACCTTTCTACTGGAATGACCACGTCCATTCCATAAACTAGCATAAATGGGGTCTCCCCGGTTGGGGTTTTTACTGATGTGCGGTAGGACCAGAGAACTAATGGTAGAAGTTCAGCCCATCGCCCTTTTGCTGTGCTTCCTAGTTTCTTTTGTATTCCATGCAACAATTGCCGATTGGTTGTTTCCGCCTGTCCGTTCATTTGTGGATGGGCCACAGATGAGAACTTAAAGTTTATGCCCAATCATGCGCAAAAATCCCTGATTGTTTCACAATCAAACTAAGGCCCATGGTCTGTGATTATCGAGTTGGGCACCCCAAAACGGCAGATGATGTTCTTCCACAAGAATCTTCTTACTTTTTCTGCGGTGATCAGTCCCCTTGCTTCGGCTTCTACCCACTTCGTAAAGTAATCAACCAAGACAAGCACATACTTCAATTGTCCTGGGGCAGTTGGAAATGGACCAAGGATATCCATTCCCCAGACAGAAAATGGGCAAGCTCCAGTTATGCTTTTCATCATTTCGGTAGGGCGATGCGTCAGATTTCCAAACCTCTGGAACACGTCACATTTCTGTATATAATTCTAGACATCCAGCCCCATAGTTGGCCAATAATACCCCCGTCTGGTGGCTTTGGCTACCATGGCCCTCCATCCTTGGTGATGTGCACAAATTCCATCATGCAACTATTTCATGACAAGACTTCCTTCTTCAATCGATATGCATAGTAAATCCGGGAGGCAGTAGCCCCTTTTATAGAGCTTTCATTATCTAATGGTGAAACGAGAGGATTTTGCGATCACCCTCCTAGCCGCGTCTTTCTCTTTGGGTAAAATGCCCTTACCCAGATAGTCCGTGAGCGGTGTCCTCCAGTCTTCTTCCTCAACTCCCTGGACTTGATAGACCTCTTGGATAAGCCTGCGATTGTTTATTCTTTCGAGGACAACCTGCTTTCCTACTTATTCGGGCATGACTGCCCCCAATCGAGCCAACGCATCTGCCTCCTGGTTATCACTTCTGGAAATCACTGTCAATCAAAAACTCAAGAACGCATTCGACAATGCTTGCGCTTTTCTCTGATAGTCAGGCATTAGTCCGATTATGGCCTCATACTCCTCTGTTATCTGTCGTGCCATCACCTCTGAGTCGGTATAGATTGATACTTGTTTGGCTCCTTTGATCAGAGCTATTTTTAGGCCCGCGAGCAGGGCCTCATACTCAGCTTCATTGTTCGTGGCTTGGAAATCCAATTTTTAAGCGTAGTTATACTGTTGCTCATCTGGTGCAGTGAGAGTAACCCCAGCTCCGCATCCATCTTTGTTGGCCGCGCCATCTACCCTGAGTGTCCACTCGCTTCTTTCCGTTTGAGCACTTAGTTCAAAACTCGTTGCACTGATAAAATCAGCTAATGTCTGAGCCAGTACCGCCTGCCGTGGGGTGTATTCAATTTCAAATTCTGCCAACTCAACTGCCCACTTCATCATCCTTCCTGACAAGCACGGGGAGTGAAGAATTTGTCGTAAAGGTAGGTCAGTCATTACTCTGATGACGTGATCCTGGAAGTAGGGCCTCAACCTTCTTGTCGCGAACACCAGACATAGAATCATCTTTTCTACTGGTTCGTACCACGTATCAGCATCTTGTAGCACACGACTGATGTAGTACACCGGGTACTTTTCTTCTCGCGTCAAAACCGCGCTGATGGTAATGTTTTTGACTGATAGGTACAGGTGTAGAGCCTCCTGTTTCTCGGGTTGGTGCAGAGTGGGGAGTGTCGATAAGAAAACTTTTAAATCCCCGAACGCTTCTTGTAATTCTGGAGTTCATCGTACCGGCCCCCTTTTCTTGAGTAAAGCAAAGAAAGGTAACGACTTGTCTGTTAGACATGAGTAAAATCGACTTAGGTAGTTTACTGCTCCTTTGAAAGACTGTAATTCTTTGATCGTCCATGGAGGTTGAAGATTCTGGATTGCCATAACCTTTTCAGGATTTACATCAATTCCTAGATGGCTAACCATGAAACCAAGGAATTTCCCAGAATCAACCCCGAAAACACATTTTTCTGCGTTCAGGTTCAACCATCCTCTGCGAAGGGAATCAAATGTCTCTTGCAGATCTGCCGCGTGATCTTCTGCTTTTTTGCTCTTAACCACAATATCATCCACATATATCGACACGTTCCTGCCAATCTGTTTACAAAAGATTCGATCAACCGTTCTCTGAAACGTAGCTCCTGCATTCCTGAGTCCAAAGGGCATGACGCGGTAGCAAAATATCCCCTGGTTGGTGATGAAAGTAGTTGATTTTTTATCTAGTGGGTCCAAGCTTATCTGATTGTACCCAGAATAAGCATCAAGAAAACTGAGGACCTTGTTACCCGCAGTTTCGTCGACAAGTTCGTCTATGGATGGCAAGGGATAACTGTCTTTGGGGTAGGATTTATTAAGATCGGTGAAATCAATGCACATTCTCCATTTCCCATTAGACTTTTTTACTAGAACCACATTTGAGAGCCAATCCGAATCTTCCACTTCTTCTATGAATCCTGCTTCCAACATCTTATCAGTTTCTTCTTTTGCCGCGGCTGCTTTTTTGGGGTCCATTTTTCTCTTCTTTTGTACTATGGGCTTCGTTCCTGGACGGATCCTTAAAGTATGCAAAGCAGTTGCGGATGGGACTCCTAACAGGTCTCGCGGAGTCCATGCAAAAACATCTCTTGACCTTGCTATGATTTCCAAGACCCGATCTCTTTCTTCTGGTTCTAACGCTTGCCCCATATAGACTTTTTTTCTCCGGGGTTTGGAAAAGGCGTGTAGGAAACCCTTTCGTCCGCAGTTGGTATTTTTGTTTCCGTCAATTTTACTTCAAGCTCAGCCTCCGAGAGCTCCGATGGGCCACTGTCTCCCACCATGGATTCACATTTTTCGCTAATACACATCACCTCTTTCCTCTTCTTGATAGAAGTCAAGTAACAGCTTCTGCTTTCTGGCTGTTGGCCGCGAACCTCACCTACTCCTTCTCCTGGTAAAGGAAACTTTCCAACGAAGTGATAGATTGACACTATCATCTGAAATTTATAGAGCGAGACACATCCCAACAAAGCATTGTACACGGTTGGTATTTTTACCACTGTGAATACGACATTCTCCATGCGCCTTTTCGGGGCTGTTCCTAAAACCACTGTCAACTCGATCGTTCCTGCCACTTGTACTTCTCCTCCTGAGAACGTGATTAGCGTGCCGGAGTATGATTTTAATGATGCCGCGGAGATCCCCATATGAGAGAAAGCCTCCCATGATAAAATATCAACAGATGAACCAGTGTCAATAAATACTCTTTTGACTGTTTTGGCAGCTATCTGAGCATGGATGACCAAAGGGTCTGATTGTGGCATCCTTACTTCCTCAGCGTCTTTTGGGGGAAAAGATATATCTTCATGTTGTGACAGAGAAATCCTTCTGCTTGACGCGGAGGGCGGTTGTCTTCCTTCTCGCTCGTAGTTCTTCTTCTCTTGTCTATTTAATCCCGCCATTGAGTAACCTCCTACGACGGTATTGATGAAACCCTCGGGCTCCGGTATGTGGCCTTCTCCTGGTCTTCGAGCTCCTTCTTGATTAACGGATCTTTGCATAGTGGGTGCATGATTGTGTCTACCTCCGCGACCTCTTCGTCCCCTGCCTCTCCGTCGATTGTAATACGGGGGATCTCTGCGCTGATCTTGTTGTCCTTGGTGACGGTTCTGTCGATCGCGGGGGACATCAGATCTGGGGTCACGTTCTTCCCAATCTGGTCTTCGATTGGGCCGATCTTCTCTCTGTGGTGGAAATCTCAGTTCTTGGTTCCTATAGGGAATCTCTCTCGGATGATAGGACCTCAGATGTTCTTCTTTTAGATGATATGACCGCGGATTGTCTTCTCTTGGCCGAGACCCAGGGTCCCTCTCAGAATTCATGTGTATTTCGTCCCGATGGGGGCGAAAATCTCCTACTTCTGACTGATGTCTGGGCGGTTTGACTTTCTCTTTTTTGAATTTTCCAGCGAGTTTCCCAAAAAAGCCCTGATTGCCTGTTTTAGCTCTTGAACTGGACGCGGATGCCTCTTTAGCTTCGATTTGTCTTGACACCCGTTCCCTCAAATCATCGTAACTGGCTGGTTTCTTTCGAAACAAATATGTCTTGAAATCTCCTTCTGCCAAATTTCCCATGAGTATGATGATTGCTGACTCATGATTAAAGTTGGGGATTTGTACCACCACACTAGTAAAACGAGTGAAAAAGTGCCCCATGGTTTCCCCAGCTCCCTGCCTGATCGAATTTAGATCAAGCATGGTCTTCTTTCTTGACCGCGCACTTCCAAAATGGGATGTGAAGATGTGGGATAGTTGGGTGAAACTGGTTACGGAATTTCTTGGCAGGTTATTGAACCATGTAAGGGCGATTTTCGTCAAGGTTGAGGGGAAAGT
Source organism: Persicaria tinctoria (assembly GCA_037127255.1). Classification (NCBI taxonomy): domain Eukaryota; kingdom Viridiplantae; phylum Streptophyta; class Magnoliopsida; order Caryophyllales; family Polygonaceae; genus Persicaria; species Persicaria tinctoria. The sequence continues at coordinate 23,475,244 of JBANSL010000014.1, forward strand.
TCGGCATAACATAGCATCGTTGTATTCATTTATCCCCATCGCGGTTGTGAAATGGCAGAGATGATCTTCGGGATCAGTCGTTCCATCATACTTCATAAGGTTCACATCTCTCCACCTCTTTGCTACTGTCGCCAAACAGATCTCTTTGGTGAACACAGATGGGAAGGCCGCCTGTCCCTCTGCTCTTTTATCTGTAGAGTCAGACTTTGTGGAGGTAGAAACGTCCGTGGATCTTTCTCCGCATCGGTGTTTGTTCTCATGCTGCCGCTGATCAGTTTGCCATGCTTGGTGCGGCATTGCCTGACCCTGGAAGTCATAGTTTATGTTGCCTGGGTTGTTGTATGCAGTATAATATCTGTCAAAATTTCCACGCTGCTCTTCGTGATGGATATTCCCCTGCTGTTGCGGGTTTTGTCCCCAGTGGTCATAATAGTAATACTATGTTTGTTCTTGCTGAAGAGGGTTAGGCTGCTCATGATGGACTTCATAATACCAGAAATTCTGAGGTATGTGCTCTCCCTCTGCTCCGTATTGATTGTAATAGTGATGCGGAGGAGTATCGTGGTGCTGATCTCCTATTTCACCCTCTGGATCAGGTTGAGGTATCAACGGGACATACATACTCGAGGCCTCCTGTTCTTGATGGATCCCTTGGCTCATGCTCTGTGTCGCATTGTTTTGATTATCACTCATTCTTTCAGCGTCCTAATTCTGTTATAGTGAAAGACTCATTTTGATATGTATATACTTATATTTTCATATTTAGACGCAGAACCCTTATTCTTTTCAATGATCTGGGGGTCTTTGCCTGATTTTTCAAAACGAAAGTTTTCGGAGGAACCCCTTAGTGTGAGGGGGTTCCCACAGACGGCACCAGTGAAGAAACCCGATTAAAAAAGGCCTCCATTTTTAGTGGGACCCAGGAATAAACCCAGTGGGGCCTTCAATATTCCCGACGGACTTACCTGACCCGTATCGAAATGATCGATACGGCCCAACCTGTGCCGCGGGAATAATTTTATTTGACGCTTTGACAGACCCTTATCGAGGTTTCCTCAGACGAAGTGGGAATCAACCACTTACCTGTCGCCGTTGGCTAGCTTGAGATCCAACAGCAATAAATTCTTGATTCTTACTTCGGGCTTTCAAAGGGCAAGGATGGGTTTAGTTTATCCGTGGAACAGTTCCTTCTCCTGAAAAAGAGTTCTCCGCGTGTCCAGCTTTCTCTCTTTCTCTCTCTCTTTTCTTTGCTCTTCTCAGGATAGCCGATCTAGGTCCGCTTGTTTTTCCCCTCTCTTCCCGTCCAAAAGTCCCTTCATTGTATGTTAGTTTTTGCTTTTATAGGTGATGGGCGACCTTCGGATGACTAGCCACGTGGGGTTTGTTGTTTGACATGTGTCCAACTCGTGGGGTGTGGGCATGTTTGACACGTGCCCCTCTCTTCCATCCGTGGATGATATAACTTGTGTGATTGATGGTTTTCTGTTGGATGCTCGTCTGCGGATGATCTTGGTAACTGTCTGAGGTAACTTCTGTGATGGTTTTTACTATTTTCGCCTATTGTTATGACTTATTTTAATGCCTATCGAGATATTTTTATTGTTGGTTTCGTCATTCGTATTCGGTTGAAGCTTTGAAACATTTTGGTTCGATCCTTCGGGTCGTATCAGAGAGTGTGGAAGATCGAATGTTGGAGAGAGCTCGGAGTGCGAGGCCGAGAGAGATCTTGCATCACATATCCCTCAAACCCATCCCCTACCTTACCATCAGTCTAAGGCTTTCCACAACCCAATCTTCACCCTCAAATCACCTCCAAAATGTCACTCCAAAACAGCCCCTCAACCCCTCTCAAACGAGCCCCATTTAGAATCGTCTCTACTTAGGCGACGTCTTGGTAAAACATTGTTTCCCGCTTCGTATGACCTTCTATTGACGAGATCTACCCCAATACGCGACCAAGACTTCAAGATGTACAAAAATAGTACTTGCGCGCCCCCAGGAGCCAAACCAATCGATGGAAAATCGACATTCTTTGTCGATTGTTCTGCTGCTCCAGAAACATCCAACAACTTCCCGGCTTGTTAGAACTCTCATCACCGGTCCTTTTGCTCGCCCAGGCCCGAGCACGTTAGGGAGAGAGGTTAGATTCTTCTCGGGATCGAAGATCGGGGCTTCGAGACTTGCCGTCGGCGGCTGGTGAGGTCGGAGGGATGGCGACAGGGAGGACTCGGGAAGGAAGGAGAAGCAACAGAGGAAGGTCGATCGGGTGGGCTTCTTTCTTTTGTTTTTTTTTTAATCCCGGTTCAGCCCGCTTTGTTTTTTTTTTAAGTAAGAGCCACACGCCGGTCAACCAAAAAACCTTATTTTCACTTTAAGCATCATTTTCACTTTAAAAACTATTTTCATTTTAACAACATCCTATATAATATCTTGAACTAATTTTATTTATATCTGTGTATTTTTTGGTGGAAAAAATTATTTATATTTAAATAATTATTTATATTATTTATTAAAGAGAAAATTGTAGTGGATATACCAATTGAGCCGGCCCATTGCAAAAATAACCCTCCCCCTGCCCAATTTGCATAAATGTCAAAAAGGCTCATAAATTTGCAAAAGTAACCGATTGAGGGAACCCAGTACCGCGGGTAATTGGAAAGAGAAAATTGAGACGGGACGGGTAAGAAGAAGAAGTCACATAACGGTCATCTCTCACAATTTGTGAAAGTAGAAATTCAACAGCCTTTGAGAGGGAAACCACCATTGACATATCTTGGAGAGATCAACTACTGCAATGGCGGTAACGAGAGTGAGAGAGAGAGAGAGGGCTTCTTCGGCGCCGGCACCGAGAGACAGAGGGGAAACCACAATTGAAGGGAGGGACGACCCAAAATTGGAGAGAGACAACACCCCTAGTGCGCATTCCGCCATTGAAGAGAGGTAATCCCCCATTCTCTATCTCAAGGCTTTCTTCTTTAATGGAAGTCAGGGTGTTTCAATGCATATAAATTCGATTTGGGGTCGGTTGGAAGAAATGGTTGAATGGGGTTGGAAATTTGGGAAGGGGAAACCCTAACTGTATGTGTAGTGGGCGGATTGGGGATAGGGGTGGAGATTTTCCATTAATGATAAGTTGGGGATGAAATTGAAGGTCCAAATAGGGTAGAAATGGTTAGACAACCCCCATGAAAGAATGAAATTGGGAATGTGATAACTCGTCAATGGCTAGCGGAGTCATTCTTGTGGATAGGGGAAATGATTGAATGGCTGGGTATAGGAAAATCTGGGTTGACTTTGATTTGGGAAAGTAGGGGAAAGTAATAGGATTGGTGAATGGGATCAATGGTGAAGTATGCAACAATTAAACCTCAAAAACAACATGTGATTCTTATTGTATGAAGTTCTTTGAGTTTCGTTACTCTTGTATATTGAATAACAAAAACGAAGATCCTGAAACCAATTGTGTGGTGTTGTAATATGTTGATGTTTTTTCTGTTAGCCTTGTCTATTGAATACCAAAAACAACATATGATTCTTAAAGCAATCATATTCAGTTGTTGATAGTTTTCCCAAGTATTTGTGTGGTGTTGTCATTTGGATAATGTTAAAATTTCTGGCATAATCATTATTTTGACTAGCTATGCATTCGTATGTACTGGCAAGGATTATTGCTGAAATGGGTGTTATTTGAATGATAGATTAAGGACACAAAGACAAAAGGGAAAGGAAAAAAGGTCGCGACGCCGTCGAGCAAGAAGGTATCAGCTGTCATCACTTCTGAGACAGATTAGGGGCGTTATTTTTTTGTGTTCGTGATGTCAACTTCGTTACTCTCTTGTGATATTTGTGCAGACGACTCTTGCCCTTCCTTCGGCAAAATATTTTAGAGGGAGGTCCAACTAGTTCTCGAAGATGGGCATGCTGAAAGGAATGGACGATGACCAATTTGTAGCTGATTGGCAAATGCTCAAGGACAGCAGGCTCGGCGACATTGTGAAGATCGGATCCAATGTGCCCTAATGCTCAGCCCTGATCCATTACTTCATGGAGAGGCAGCTCAAGACACTAAAGAAATGTGAGACATGGTATCAGATACAAGGTTGACTCCTCCGGTTCTCCATCAAGGAATTTTGCCTCGTCACCAGCCTCAAATGTGCTGGAAGAAATCGAGCATTAGAGGCGGAGGATCACAAAGACGCTATTCGGACCTTCTTTGGAAGGGACAAGGTCAAGGTGTCCGACCTTCCCGTCATGTAGGAGGTCGCAAAGGCCAAAGAGAGGAGTGAGCAAAAGAGGTTGAAGCTTGCACTCCTCATCATTGTAGAGTGCATCCTACTGCCAGGGGATGTGGACAGGGCAGTGAAAGGGTGGGTGGTCGCCCTCGTGCAAGACCTTGACCGATTCTTCGACTACTCGTGGGGTAAGGTATGTTATGAGGCCACCCACGAGAGTCTGGATGGGACACTGGTGAGGAAGTTGGCGCAGGGGGTCAAAGGTGGGAATGAGAGGTCTGGCTATCTCGCTCAATGGATTTCCATTAGCGTTCCAGGTACGAGTTCAAACTTAATGCGATTTAACACTTGCCAATAAAATTTTTTTATGTCTGTGTCATAACCGAGTATGGATATGGTTTTGTCAAAACTGGCTAGTAAAAATATGCTCTTCTGACTGTGTAGATTTGAATCAACGAAGCGGTCCAGGGTTTGAAGAACTACTTTGCTAACAGGATTGTTAGGGTTTACCTTTCCCGATGCGCAAGGTGGAAGTTGACGGACCTGTACATCCCCTATGAGGGGTGACGAGGATGCTGGATATAGAGAATGAGGATGGGATCAAGTGCAACGATGGCCACACGACCCTTGTGCCGGAAGCGGCTGAGCGGGAGACTTTCGTGGGTGCTAGATACCTCCGCGAGGACCCAGATGACTTTTTCGACAAGGCCGCCAAGGCGTACGAGGATTCACTCCCACCTGTCAACAGTCCTCCCACCCCTATAGCTCCGGCGGATTCGACGTTTATCACGATGCTCCAAGAGATCCTAACGCGGTTGTCGGCCCTTGAGAAAGCAGTGGAAGAAATGAAGACCCACCTAACCGACGCCAAAGAGCCCGGAGCTGAGTCGGAGAAAGAGAAAGAGGTAAGTGATATCATCATGCCTTATTTACACCTTAGTCACACATGTGAAGCTGGCTATGATGAGATATTGAATGGCTAGTCCACTTGCGACAATGATAGGTCAATGACTTCACGGGGGTTAAAAACGAGGAGAAAGAGGATATTGGCACCGAGAAAGCCGACCTAGCTTCCACAACACAGGACGTTGTCACCCAACAGGAGAGTGTCACTCAGGAGCCCCCTCCTCGACCTACACCAGCTGAGGCGAAGGGGAAGGGGAAGGGGAGGTCAAAACACACCAAGAAGAAATTGGATACTACCACCAAAAAGTCCCAACCAAGTGATACAAATGAAGAGGTCGTCACCCAACAAGAGAGTGTGACGCAGGAGGCCCCTCCTTCATCTGCACCTGTTGATTCGTAGGGGAAGGGGAGGCCGAAACGCACCAAGGAGGAAGCCCCAGCTATCGATGCCCAGGTCGTCTCGCCCATCATGAAGAGGGCCCGTGTCGTCAAGTTCAAGCTGACTACCGTGCATCCTTCAGATGATGCTCTCACTGAAGAGCTCATCACAAAGGAGGACGTCGAGGCCGTCGATGGGTGGATGTCCAGGTGTGTTGTCATATTGGCTTCATCCTTATTTGTTTTAATTTTCAGCCAAGCCGTGTATACATTTGTCCACTAAAGAATATGTACATACGAGAGGACCCACACTAATCGCGACACAGAGGACGACAATAACCCAGGGATTCTTTGAGGTTGTGAGGACTCCGACGTTCTGGTTGTTTACTGAGGTATGCATTATTCGGTACTAGTGCATCGTTTCAAACTTTATGCATCCCTTATAGTTGCATTGTCACACCTTTCTTCGTTGCATTGTCTATCAGCACATGGACCAGGCACTGTGTATCCAATGGGAGAAAGTTAAGGGAGATGAAGCGCATTTCAAAGAGGTCGTCGTGATGGATAACTTTTGGCCTATCGTATTGGAGACAGAGTGGGCAACGCACAAGACAACTACAACTGGCTACGCTGTTGGGAAGAAGATGCTAGCCTACCTCGATAGGGCGGGCCCCCGTGTTTATGGGGAAGAGCTGGGCTGAGGCGAAGTACATTCTCACCCCCGTAAACCTCCGGAAGAAGCACTGGGTGGCCATGGAGGTATGTCTCAACGAGTGGACGGTGAAGTTGTACGTCCGCGACCACCAACTTGGGAACGAGATGCGGTTCGTCGTTGACTTCCTGCCACACGTCATCCCTGCTCACCCAACGCTCGCCCTCCGCTTTGCCGACAAGGCCACCACCCCCATTAAGCTGACCCAAGTGGATGATGTCCCCCAACAAGGGCAAGCGTAAGCCCTTGCTTCTTCTTTGCTAATCATCTTCCTTTCGGCGATTTCATACTTCTGTTACTCACTCTGGGTTATATGCACAGGGGAGACTGTGGGACCTACGCACTGAGGTTCATCGAATTGCGTGCGGAGGGTGTAACGGACTTCTTCGACATCGACGACGGCTTCATCGACGCATATAGGTACGCTCTAGCAACTCAAATCGTCGTTAGGTGTCCCCTTCCTCCTCCTACCCCAACTCGTACTCCCTCAGCGGAGGTCGACACTTGATGGATGGTGTCATCAACTGATGTTATTTTATAGTGACCGATATGTGGGATGATGTTGGTTAGGATATATTGTTCGTTGTATTTGATTGACTTGAAAAAATTTGTAAGCATTTCCACATTCTCGATCCTTGTGCTTTTGCCTACATATGTTCTGGCTGTCTACTTGGTTATATTTATTGTAAATGGATGTGGCTAATATTGCCTTATTAAGCATTATTTTGGGTGTATTTGTCAGTTTTCATACGGTTGAAAGTTTCTGAGATATGTAAAATGTGGTAAGGGATTCCCAATTATAGCCTTAGTAATTCATTAGATTAGCTAGGGAAAATATTACACTGGCTAGTTAGTACAAAACCTCATACATATGTGACACCGAACGCAAAGTTATGCACAAAATAAACGACCAAAGTCCCAAAGTTTCCCTGATTGACACGCATACTATCAAAATACTACCTCCGTCAACATACCCAACAGATGTGGCATCCAACTACACAATCATATAATTGCCTATCCACGCCATACTTCCTTATGTCCTCCAACGCTTCCGGTGAATGAACTCCCCACGTGATGGGTATCTGCTGGTCTTCGGTCTCCCCGGCCTTCTCTTCACAGCTGGAGGTAGTAACCGGATCTGCACTATTCGTTCAGGAGGATCCCAGGTGTCCCGGAGGGACGAAGTACACCACTCCATCGTAGCTCGCGTCCCATGCAACTACCCTGTAGTACTCATTCACTCGTGAGTACACATCGAGGCCTTAAGCCTTTGCCACGACAACGTCATGACAACATGAGTACTAATCTATGTTGAAGTGTCGACATGTGCATGAACGTGCGCTGAGGTTGACAAGCCACTTCGAGGTTACCTTTATGACCTCGAACTCGTGATCACTCAGGGGCCTCGCGACCATGCATATGGATGCATGGTAGCTAGACACGATGACCTTGACAACTCAATCACTTACCACCTTCCCAAGCGTGCCACTTGCCTTCCTCCGCGTCACAAACCACTTTTGCACCGTCTCGATGATGCAATCAAAAAGCGCTACAATCGGCATATTCGGAGGGTCTTTGAACACATTGTTGAGGCATTTGGCGTTGTTCGTTGTGGTTATGTTGTAGCGGTTTGCCAAATAGTGAGCCTTTGCCCAATTGCGGAATCCGGCTTCACGTAGATACTACCCGGCTCCGGGGCATTAGGATGAGAAGTCCACGAAGAGTTGGTTGAACTCGGCGTGGGTGTAAGCCTTGGTCATATCGAAGTACAACTCTTGGAGGGGACCACACTTGTGGTGGTGCTTCGCATTTTGGAAGAAGTGTCATGTGCAGAAGCCCTGCTTGGTAAAGGGGTAGCTGCCATATATGCCCTTGATGATGCTCACATGCCAGGTGTGGGATTCTGGGTTCGCCTTCTCCAGCATGTACAAGTACGTCACCATGATCCGGTACGAATCCTCGTCCGTTCCGTATAGGGTGTCCCTCGATGTCGCCTTCACGCGTCGAGCCTTTCAATAGCTGTAAGTAACTCCAAGCTCGGACTTCGACAAGGCCTGGATGTGGGATGGAGTTACCGGCTTACGGGCATTAGTGCAACTGCATTGCATATCATCTAGGTCATTTGCGAAGCTGGCTAGAGGTTTATAATCACTTACTAGGATATGTGATAAAGTGGCTAGTGTTTCATGGTTAGTGGTCACTTAGAAAATTTTTCACCTTGATACAAGGCTCTTCCTAATAAGCTCGGACGTTACCTGTCGATCATGGTTGTGTCTAACATTAATGCCGCAGGTGTGCTCTTGCACATACTTCCTCACTTTCGACAAACTTGTTTTCAGGTATGATGACGCGCGACACATCCACTTGCACTCGGGATCAATGCACACCACAGTGTAGACTGACGGCGACGACCTCTTCACATGTGTGTCAAAACAGCCTTCCAACGCAGACCACCTTACCCGGTTTTGCACCTCTTTCTTGGACTTCAACAACAATCCCTCGTGAAGGTCGGTGTTCTTGCGGCGAGGGTCCCTTACCTGCGGAAAAAGCTTTGTCCAATATCTACTCCACATCCTCGGTCGACATCCCTAGAGTTTTCGTCCTCGAAACCCACCGTTCGGCCTCGTACATCTCATCACCGGATGAAATACAACCCATTGATGAAGTTTTCTCAAGCGAATCCAATGTTATTACTCCGAGATTTTCATTCTCCTCCTTCGACGACGTCCCCAAGTCGACGGAAACAACACTCCTCTTATTCCCACCCACATATATAGTATCCTCCTCATCACTACTCAGGCATACGATCTGTTTCCCCCGGTCCACGTCCAACACTTGACCTCTCGTCTCCGGAGTAACGATTGTCGGTTCTGCCCTAGCTTTGTGGATTACCTTCCCAGTCGTATGCGTTTCATTGCAAGCTGAAGTGTTTTCCTTGCCATCAATAGTGTTATCGGGTCCATACTCCGAATTCAGATTTAGAGGCGATGTCAACCCATCGACGACCATATCAACCCAACCACCCTCTTCCACCACGACTGTTGTGATGTCTCTGTGTGGTGATTTTGCACGTTGTCCCATGTTCACAACCATCGAGCGACTTCCATGTTGGCTTCCACTTTCTTTCACCAAAGCGTACAAAGGAAGGGGTCATGCCACATCGCCGGCCTTTGACTTACAATACTTGAAAGCATCCTAATCACTTTCATCATCCACTTGAATCGGATAGCATCACTTCTTCTTCGTATCGAGTAGATATTTCAACTCCAACTCGTAGCACCCCGGGTCAATCGCGAGCTTCTCCATTATTTTGTGGGAATTTTGACCTTCATACACCCATCCCCCTCCGAGATGCTCCCATCGACCATTGCAAACGAGAGTAAGTAAGACCACCCCTTTCTCCCCTGCGACATAAAGAGGTTACGATGGTCCTCTCAATATCGATTGGAGCTAAGGGAAGGATGGAGAGAATCCATTACTGTAAATACAAAACAAAAATCATACTTACCCATTTTCGTTGATGTATATATATTGTACGCAATTGCCACATGGGTCCCTATGTATGTCTACATGTATTCCGTTGATGACTAGGATTTCCCTTTGCCTGGCTAGTTACTGAATTTCTGGGTGTTATTCTTCCAACCAGAAGTTAATGGCAACAATGGAGAAGAATCAGTTGTTTTGCACTTTTTGGTCCACCTGGCGAGCTCACCCATCTCCTTTTATACTCCCTCTGAAAATCGATGAACTCCCCTCATGTGGTTTCCCTCCAATTTACCTTGGCGGGAACTTTTCTCTGTGAAAAATGGGTCATCTTTCTCCTAGTGCATTAAATGGATGTCACTCCAACCCCTCTCACCCTCTCTTCCAGCCGTCACTGTCACTCTGCAGGCATTCATATTTTAATTGTTTTTTTTGCCCAAATTATTACACTCACTCCACTATAATTTCGATAAGTGTCCCACCCCCTCCCACCTTTTCCCGGTTTGTGCAAAGGGGTAACCTGCAATCGGTTGACAACAATTTTCAAAAATAACCTTTTGTCATCCTATTACAAATTTTCAACCCCAAGATTATTTTTACAAACTTGAGTATGAATTGGTATATTTATGCAAATCATCCTTTATTAAAATATAAGAGCATTAAAATTATTTATAATATTAAATTAATTATTTATAATATTTGATTAATGTATACCCCACGAAATCTACACTAGCCGTATTATATGTGCAATACCTACACCTGTATCCACGCAGCATTAATTACTACGGAATATAATCACTTAGATTGGATTGCACACTGAAACCCTCATTTTATATTTGCTACATTTTCCACGTTCAACGAGTTGAAACTTGTACGGGTCAAACACTATCTTATTTACGAGGATCAAATCATTTACGGAGTATGATTCAACGCGTCCTCACAACATTACGGAGTATTATTTCTTCATGAACTTATTTTATTTGTGGTTTTTTTTTTCTAGGAAAAACTAAATAAAATACCACCACTTTCTGGGGTATGGTAAAAATATATCCTCAAATTTGAAATATAATAAAAATATCACTACCTTTGAGGGTGGTGATAATATATTTCCCTGTGTTTTCTTACAGGTTAAAAATACTGACAAAGTAGCCTACATGGATTTTTTTTGACAAGATAACATACATGGAAGCTTTTTTTTTACAAATTAGCACGAAAATTGAGTTTTGTTCAACGGTTTATTTAGAGAAAAAAAATAAAACGATAACAAATTAAACCCGAAAAACGAAATTGATTCAATCAAGCAACTAATTTAGTCAAAATTGCATCAAATTAACACAACACGACTATTTCTAACACCAAACCGACAACAAAACTCTTGTAAAAAAATCCAAGTAGGCTGCCTTGTCAGCATTTATGACTCGTGAAAAAACTTGTGGTAATATATTACCACTACCCTTAAAGATCGGTATATTTTTATTACATTTGAAAGTTGAGAATATATTTTTACCATACTCCCAAAGGTGGGGGTATTTTAATTAGTTTTTTTTTTTTTTTTTTACTTTGCAAAAATGTCACTTTTTTGTGGAATTTGCAAAACTAGCATATATGCTAGTTGGTGCAAATAAAAAATTTGAAGGGGAAAGTCAGTTGCAAGTCATCCGAAAGGAGAGAGAGGAATGACCAGGAGAGAGAGGATGCTTTTGGGGGGGGGGGGGGGGGGAATGGCGCCAAAACTAGGAGAGAGAAGACTCTGATGATTACATGGGAAAAAGGTGATAGGATAGGGGCTTTCCCTCCATTTTGCAAAGTATAAAAAGAGAGGAGGGGAGAGGACACTCGATTTCTTCCTCCCATGGACAAAAGAGTTGGAGAAGAAGGCCACCATTGAAGAAAATCCATCGGCATCAATGTTGATGTCTCTAAAGTAGTCATGTCTTTATGCATATTTTAGTTCCATATTCTATACACTTTGCATATTTCGGGTTGGGAATATGTCGAATTTATGTAGTATATGCTTGTTTGTCAGAAATAGAGATCTACATAAGTTTCTGTTTAATATTGCAGAATATGGAGTCATTTTTGGAGAAAACCAATAAGCAAGGACGGAAGCTTAAGCCAACTCGATATCGACAACCATGTCTAGGCACTGCACTGATCGAGGAACACATGTCGAGGAGATGAAGACAAGCCAAGTTGACTCCAGCACCTTACTCGAGATCGAGTAATCAACTCGAGATCGACAAAGCACCAAAGCCCATGCCCGGAGTCGAGGAGAAGCCCACCCGAGGATGCCGAGGAAGAGCTACCCGACCTGGCTAGGCACCTGGACACCACAACTCTAGATCGAGTACATTCCTCGATGTCGACGAAAGGTTGAGAGCCCATGTCCGAGCATGTCGAGAAGAGTTGCTTGACAACACCAGAAGGCCAAGTCGATGAGCCATCTTTACTCGATGTCGAGGAAGTTCCTCTAGATCGAGGACACCCCAGTCACCTATCCGAGCCCTATCGAGGACCAGCAACCCGAGACGCCGAGCCACTGAAGTCGACCACCATCCTACTCGTGATCGAGTAAGTCTACTCGAGATCGAGGAAATCTTCCGGAGACGCGTAACGCGTTTTGAGCTGTCCTACTCGGATTGGGATTCCTTGGGGCTGAAGATTGTCGAGTCTATCCGATTCTATCAAGATCTACCATGAAGGAGAAGATTTATCCACTTGAAGACTTTTAGATATACCCTTTTTTAGATTTAATTATGTTGTTGCATTTATTTATCTTTAATGCTTTAGATATAGATTTAGATATAGATAGAGATATTCTATCCTTGAATAGCAAGGAGTAGAAAGTTATAAATAAAGCCCATGGGGATGATTTTAAGAATTCAATTTAGAAGTTAGAGAAGTAGTTCACAGAGACGGTTTAAGAGTTCGAAGGTTTTAGGGTTTTGGCATTCAACAAAAGTTGGATTGCCGGGATTGTAAAGGCTTTGAATTTAGTTTAAATGCAAGTTTCTTTTCATACATCAATGTTTGCGATTGCGATGAGGTGCGAGTAGTCCACCCACTTCTAGGCTTGGGGCGAGCCCGACTTTAGCCATGCGTGTTTGAGGTAAAGATCCGACTTTTATCATGTTTTGAGCATCTGCTACTTGTTATGTGTTTATTACCCATCTAATGGAGGTCCGTGCTAACAACTTGGATTCTAAACATAAAATCAGTAGAGATAATTAGGGTTTCTTGAAAGAGTTGTCTAATTGTTGGAAATGGCGAAAGCTTGATCCTTTGACGCGATTCAGATGATTATCTGTTTTTATTCTTGCCTTATGCATGCTTGGTTATCGTTGTTGTAAACCCCAATCTTGGAAGTCTTTTACATACAGTTTAGTTCGAAATCCCAAAGCACTTGTCTTTGCTTTATTTCGTTTTTATCTTTTGTCTTACTCGATCTCGAATTGCACTACTTGACCTCGAGTTACTGATTCTCGATCCAGCATCGTCGTAGCTTCTGTGTGCAGGTGATCGACGAGAGCCAAACCGACGTCGACAACCTTACTCAATCTCGAGTAAAGGTTACTCGATCTCGACCAATAACTCCCGAGTTGCTGCTGCGCTGTTCGACTGTCCGATCTTCTGTCGAGCAACTGTACTCGAGATCTAGGACCCTTGTTGTCGACTTCTGTGAGATTTCTCCGCTGCCTAGAATCCGCTGACACGCTTCCTCGCGGATCGATCCTGACTTCCCGCTGCTGCATCAGGAGGAGGTCTTGTAATTATTTGCAAGGGACGGAATCTGATTTGCCTTAGTTTATTTACATTATATTTTGCATACTCGATTTCCTCCTACAACCAATGTCCAGTTGCAGAGCACTTGTCGGGCTCATTCTTTGTTCGTGTCAGTGTTCTTTAACTTCCGTGTCACCGCGGTTTCTGAGAAACCCTAACTCTCAGTTGCAATGGGTAGGTGTCTCTCTTGTTTCTCCTCATGTTTTGCGAAAAGTAGATACCTATTAACAATGGTGCTCATCCCACTTTACATTTGCAGGGGAAAACGACAAAGTATGCGTCACTCTCGTCTTCAACGGTCGTTGATTGTTGGAGGGTACCAATTGTAAGTAAAATTGAGCAAGAGAGAGAGAGGAGAGAGATGAGGTTTGGGTGGGTAATTTTGGCGCCAAAACTAGGGGTGACAAGACACATGATTTACAAGTAAAAAGGGGGATGTGATAGGGATTTTCCCTCCAATTGGGAAAGTATAAAAAGAACCATTCCGGAATGGCTCAACTGGAAAGGACTTGCGTATAGTACCCAAAGGTCCCCGGTTCGAACCCCGGGTGGCCGCTCTTTATTTACCAATTCAAGGGAAAGTATAAAAAGAGAGGAGGGGAGAAGACATTCAATTTCTTCCTCCCCTGGACAAAAGAGCTGGAGAAGAATGCCACCATTGAAGAAAATATTTTAGCCTCAAGGTCCAGTTGCAGAGCACTTGTCGGCCTCATTTCTTGTTCGTGTTAGTGTTCAGAAGCTTTCGTGTCACTTTGGTTTATGAGGAACCCTAATTCTCAGTTGCAATGGGTAGGGGTCTCTCTTGTTTTTTCTCATGTTTTGCGAAAAGTAGATACCCATGAACCATAGTGCTGATCCCACTTTTCATTTTCAAGGGAAAATGCCAAAGTATGTGTCACTCTCGTCTTCCACGGTCGTTGGAACTGGTGACAAGCATATGTATGTACGTGACAAGGGTAAGGGTCTAGATGTGATCCACTTGGGTGAGGTGATGGAGGCCATAGGAAAGAGTAAGGTGCTGGGTGCGGTAGACATTACTGACAAAGGTTTTGGAACTGGTGACAAGCATATGTATAAAGGGGATAAGGGTAACAGTGTGGATGTGATCCAATTGGGTGACACGGACTACTCCTAATGTGACACGGTAAACTGCCAAGGTGACATATATCAGGGGGTTGGAGGTCATATCCATAAGTAGTCAGGAAGAGGATGAGTTTTTGTGCTAGTGACACAAGGAAATCACCCTTGGTACTTGTGTGAATTTGATGATTACATTTATGAGCGTTTATGCTACTTCGACAAGGAAATCACTATTGTCACCTATTTGGAATCTTGTGTCACCTGAATTATTTATCATGTCCCTTATTTGAATATGATGGTACGTCGATAACCAAAGTTTCGAGCATAACAACATAGTCAATTACCGACCAAAAATTATCATAAAAATATCATAACATTCTACAACTTATGATCAACGAACATTATAAAGAAAGCAACAATGTTTATAACAACATACTACAATAACAACCTAGTCAACTACCGTCGACAACTATATGTTTGGAGCAACACAGTTTAGAAAAACCTACGACAATAACAACAAAGTTCATAACAATCTACTACAATAGCAACAAAATTCATAACAATGGCCATCCAGCGGAGGAAGCCATCGTTGTCGGACATGAATACAAGTCTCAGCTTAATCGCGTCCGCGCTTTCGACAACGTCCTTCCCTTTTCGGCCCCGCGGTTCTTTGGAGGGGGGGGGGGGAGACTTTACTTCTCCATCACCTCCTGGACCCCTCTTATTCTTTTTGCCTCGAACGGGCTCCACTTTTGCAGCCTCTGAAATCTGGCAATTGGTTAGGATGTTTCAACTGTCATTCCGATAAATTTTGTAATCTCGTGTCACCTAACTAAATAAATCGTGTCACTTGACATAAATAACATTGCCACTTGACTACTACATATTCAAATATGACAATCCCAGTTTGTATTAACCCATGACCCTTGAGCGAAAATACCATGTGAACTAACAACCGATTTACCTCCCCTTCATGTCTTTCTGGTGGTGGCTGGTCATCCACTTTAGGTGGTCTCTCCGTCTCCCCGACCTTAATGTGGTTCTCCTCAACCTCCCAATGTTTCCCCATCATCCTCTCCACGGACATCTCTCATTTGTGGTTGCACACCTCTTGGACCTCTCTTGCTCTTTTTGCCTTGAACGGCCTCGACTTTTGCAGCCTCTGAGATCTAGAAAATGGGTAGGATGTTTGGACTGTCATTCCCAGAATTTTTTTAACCTCGTGTCACCCACGAAGTAATCTCTGTCGCTTAATAGAACTAACCTTGTCACTTGACTGTAATATATTCAAATATAACAATCTTAGTTTTTATTAACCCTTGACCCTTGAGAGAAAATACCATGTGAACTAACAACCAATTTACCTCCTCTTCCTGTTCTTCTGGTGGCTGATCATCCACCTTAGTTGGTCCCTCCGTCCCCCGGCCTTTTTGTGGTTCTCCTCAGCCTCCCCAAGTTTCCCCTCATCCTCTCGACGGACATCTCTCACTGGTGTCTGCACACTTCCTGCATTCCAATGGACATCTCGCATCCCATTCAAAACACCTTTCATGATCTTCATCTGAACCACATAATACATAAATGAGAATTGGTTCACCAATATTATTCGTAATTGGGGGGAAATTTACCCGTGTCACTTACTAAATATATCGTGTCGCTAGTTTATTTCCTCCTATCATCAATGATGTTCATAATTAGGGCCAAAAAAAAAATAGGTGAAACACGTACCATGTCATCCGTGCTCCGCATCCATGTTGACATAGTTCTCAGCCTCTCCAACATCAGTTCAAGTGTCTTCCCCACCTTATCTTCCCAAGCTTCCCTGGTTCCATCACGTTTTCCCGAACTCGATCCGGCCTTGCCTCACTCACACCCATGTCCCCAACCCCTTTATCTTTCAATCGCTCAGCCACACAACCCCAATCCCCAAAACCACCCTCGCTATTGCCATAAGCCACCATGACAAGGCCAATAGCATAAAACATAAATCGACACCCTTGTCACCCAATTCGAAACCACCGTCACTCGATTCGAAACCCCTGTCACCCAATTTCACTTTCAAACAATCAAATATCAAATCAAACACGACCCAAACCTTAATCAATCGTCTTCTACCTCTCCCATATCCTAGTTTCCAGTCCAAACATTGCCACCCTCGTCGTTCATCCCAAACCCTAACCGACGATTTCACATTCCACACTCGCACAAGGCCAAGAACATAAAAACATAAATCGACACCCTTGTGACCCAATTCGAAACCACTGTCACTCTAATAGAAACCCCTGTCACCCAATTTTTCTTTCAAACAACCAAATACCAAATTAAACACGGCCCAAACCTTAATCAACCGTCTTCTACCTCTCCCACTATCTCAAATTCCAGTCCAACCATTGCCACCCTCGTCGTTCATCCCAAACCCTAACCGACAATTTCACATTCCACGCTCGCAGAAAAGGGAGAAAAGGAACGAGAGTTTCAAGGAGATGGAAAGGGGGGTTTACCTCTTCACTTAGACGTTGGCGTTACCTTCTTCTCTCCTCTCCGACGACAACTTCGCCCCCAACTTCCTGTGTTTTCCGATTCGTCGGACTCTCCCACAAACCATCGCTTCTCCTCTCTTGAAAATTTCTCACTTTTCTGCCCATAAAGCCTCCCCTCACATTTTTTTTTTGTGTAAATAAGGGCAAAATCAGGTTAAGGGGGGAGTTTTTGACCTGCACTTTTGTGCAAATTTTGAGCAAAATGTGCTAGTTATGCAAATTTTCAAGGGGCTATGCTAGTTTTGCAAACTTTTTTTTTGTACTATCTACTACCATTTCCTCAAAGATATTTGTATGTATTGCCTTCATTCCAATCCAAATTCTCTATAACACTTTCTACGTTACTAAATTATTTTCACATTTATTATGTTTATAAGTTTTTATTTTAAAAAATAAAATATTCAAAATTTTTAAAAATTAAAAAGTTATTGTTTTGTAAAATATAATTATAAAAATTTAAAAACATGAATTTTCAAAAATTAAATTTATAAACACATAAAAACAGATGTTTAGGATATGTATATAATCTTTTTAAAATTAAATAAATGTGAAAATAATTTAGTGATGTAGGGAGTGTTAGACTAACTCCAATGGTTGTGTGTAAATGTGTATATTAATTTAGACATTTTTTAGCTCCATTGATTGTTTTTAGGGTGTGGAAATGTGCACATTTGAGCACATTAGACTAACTCCAATGGTTAAGTGTGTAAATGTACATATTTGCGCAAGGTGTTTAAAAATGCACATCACTTTTTGATATTTTACTCCATTGGTAAAATGTGTATTTTATACACACCTATCTCTAAATAAATATGATTAAATTAAAAAGGAAAAGAAAAAACTAAAAAACAACCAATAAAAATGACTTTACTTTATTGTAAAGGGATAAAAAGTTTTTGCACATGGGGAGGTGATGTGCTTATATTTGAGCACTTTGTGTGCAAATGTGCACATTTTAAACACTTAAAAGTAACAATTGGAGCACAATTTGTATCAAAATATGCATATTTAAACATTTGCATCATGCCATTGGGGTTAGTCTTATCTCCCCATGTGCAAAAACTTTTTCAAAAAGCAAGACAACTTTATTGGTGTATTTTTTATGATTTTGTTTTCTTTTTTGTTTTAAATTAATTGTATTTAAATGGTGTGTAAAAAAAACACATTTGACAAATAGAGCAAAATACCAAAAAGTAAGGTGTATTTTTACACATCATGTACATCGTGAATTGTCTTAAAAGAAGTGTTGTAAATGATTTGGATTCTCAGTGCAAATCTTCTGTCCCACAATCCCGCCCGACAACCCTATTCAATGAAATTATTTTACCTTCAAATTAATATTAAAAAATTTAAAAAATATTTAGCTTCTACATGATTATTATAAAATATTTGAAAAAATTTTAAAAAAAAATCACTTTACAAATTTAATATATATATATATATTACTTTTGTTATTTGGAATTTTTTCATAATAAAAAAATAGAGAGATTATAGATTGTGTAGGGAGCAAAATGTGAAGAAAGAAGAAATGGAAATCCTGAAATTGGTTTGGTTTAAAAAAAGAAGCACGTTGGTTGTTGCCACCTTTAGAGGAAAGATACGAACGGCATTGGCATCACCTGATTCGTCACTCGCAATCTACATTCTCCCAACCTATAGAGTCAATTGTCAAACCACACAGCTGTCTGTATTCTCCAATACCATCCTCGACCGGTCACGTTTGGCTCCCCTATCCTTACCTATTTTATTTAAACCACCCTTCCATTCCCATATAAATATCCCATCACATTTCCCTTCATCCAAACACACCCCAATTACTTTACAGTACCCTCTCCGATCCCCCCATACCCACAACTCCACAAGCATTAATATTCCAACAATGGTATTGGTCACCCACACAACCCCGCCCTTCTTCTCCGGCCTCACTCTACTCCTCCTCCTCCTCTCCGCCGCCACTGAATCCCAATCCTGCAATCCCGTCGACAAAGAAGCCCTCCTCCACCTGAAATCCAAGATCACCGCCGACCCATCAGGCCTCCTCCGCACATGGAACTCCACCACCGACTGCTGCACCTCCTGGACTGGCATCTCCTGTAACCCTGCCGGCCGCGTCGTCAACGTCTCCAGCTCCTGCCTCCAGTCCGGCGACGACTTCATCCTCGACACCTCCATGTCCGGTACCCTCTCCCCCTTCCTCGGCAACCTCACCTCCCTCCAACTCCTCGACCTCAGCGACTGCAAGGAGCTTAACGGCTCCCTCCCTCCGGAGCTCGGCAATCTCGTCTCCCTTCAGTTCCTCTATCTTTACAGCAATCAATTCACCGGCCCCATCCCCTCTTCCTTCCGCCGCCTCACCGGCCTCAAGAGGCTCTTCTTGAACGACAATGCCCTCTCCGGCCCCCTGCTTTCCTCTGTTTTCAGCTCCTTCCATCTCCTTGTCGACCTTGGTTTGTCCGGCAATCGGTTTTCGGGTCCGATTCCCAGTTCAATTGGGGGAATGCGCTTGCTATCTACTCTTGATCTCCATAGCAACCAGCTCTCTGGGCCGATCCCGTCGCAGATCGGGAACCTACGCCACTTGACTTCCATGGACCTGTCGTCGAATCGGATCTCCGGAGCACTCCCCAGCTCGATTGGCGGGCTCTCGAACCTGAACCTCATGTACCTCAACGATAATCAGATTACTGGGGTGATTCCTTCCTCCATTGAAGGCCTCGTTTCATTGCAGTTCTGCCGATTGGATGACAATCAGCTTACTGGTCCAATGCCGTCTTCAATAGGCAACCTCCCCAAAATCCAACGGCTTTTCATCGGAAACAACAACATCAACGGCAGGATCCCGAGCTCCATTGGAAAGCTTGTTACCCTCACGGATTTGGTGCTCTCGAACAACCGATTTGTCGGCGGCATTCCTCCAAGCTTCGGAAACCTGATCAACCTTCAAGATTTGGAGGTCGCCGGGAATCTGCTGTCCGGTCCAAATTCAATTCCTCATCAGCTAGTGAAGCTACAGAACCTCCAGATTTTCGACCTATCGCACAACCCACTCAACTTAGTGAGTATCCCCACCTGGTTTTCGAAAATCGGTAGCCTTTTCAGGCTGATTTTAGCGGACACCGGCCTCAAAGGCCAGCTCCCGAGCTGGCTGGGCTCCACCTCCGTATCTACCCTTGACGTCTCAAACAACAAGTTGACCGGAAAATTCCCTACTTGGATGGGAAACATGAGCAACCTGGCATTGCTCAATCTGTCCAATAACGGGTTCCGATCATCGATCCCAGTCGAGTTCAAGAATTTGTCGCGACTCAACGACCTTGATCTCCACAACAACCAGTTCAGTGGCGACATCAACGTCATCTTCGCCAAGAACGCTGATTTCCCAACAGGGTTCTACAACTCCATTGATGTCTCCAACAACAAGTTCACCGGCCCACTTGAGGACGACTTCGGGACGCAGAATGCGATGGGGCCGATCACGTCGCTGATCCTGTCGAGGAACCATCTGGGCGGGAAGATTCCAACGTCAATTGGGAACTTGACGAGTCTGGTGGTGCTGGAGATGGATGAGGACCAGCTCTCTGGCCCAATCCCTGAAGAGATCTCCAACGATAGCCAGCTCACTACCATCTCGCTGTCCGGGAATCACCTGAGCGGGAGCATACCGGCGAAGGTGCTGCAGCTGTCGAGCTTGGAAACGTTCGATGTGTCGAGGAATCGGCTGAGCGGGAAGATTCCGAAGCACACTGCTAAGCTACCGGCGTCCGGATTTGTTGGGAACCCGGGCTTGTGCGGAGCTCCGCTGCAACCCTGCAAGCAGTAGGCTCCTAAGCTTCTGTTCTTGCTTACCAATATACCATCAACAGAATTTTTTAATTGCTTTTTTGTAATTTATTTTTTGGGTATGAAGTATGGAGTAATAAAGAGCTGATAAATGAGCCGATCCTAATGCAAATGTTAAGGTGTATGCTTTGAATTGTTTCATTTGTTGGCTATGAAGAAAGCTGTCATGTTGTATTCCTTCGAGCAATCAATAAGATAAATTTTATTTCATTTTCGTCGGATGTGTTTGGATTTTATGTTAATCCCTGGCAAGGAAGTTAAAATAGGTGTTCTTGAATCAAACTAAATGATTAAACAACAATCAATTGCATACATTAATTTTTTTTAACCCGAAAAAAACTGAAAGATGGTGTCAAACAATCTAGCCAGGAGTATCTTGAAGGATGAAACTTAATAGACGCCGCATCATTAGGAGGATACGAGTGAGAATATTCGAATCCCATGTGAGAGAGTCGATCAGCAGCCCGATTACCCTCTCTATAGATGTGACGTATCTGAAAATTAGAAAATTTTTGTAGTGAAAGGAGAGAGTCAGATATAATCATATCGGTCACCCCTAAGCACGATTTCCACATACTAAGGCTATTAAGGATACTTAGATTATCATCTTCAATAGTGATGAGTTTTATATGCAACTCAATGGCCTTCAAGATGCCTTTCCGTAGGAAAATATAAAGCACGCAAATACTCTAGAGGGGGGGTTGAATAGAGTATGTTGAATAGAGTATGTAAACTTTTCGCAATTACAGAAATCGTAAGACCTTACCACCGGATGTAAGACCTTATATGAGAAGCAAGAGCGATTTAGAAGAGATAGCGAACAAGTAATATGCAAAAGTAAAGAACGGAAAGAAAAGAACACGATACTTGTTAACGAGGTTCGGCACAACCGCATAAGTCCCCGCCTAGGGTTATCCAACCCGTAAGATTCAACAAACTTTATTTCACTTTATCTTATGAGCCCTAAATACAACCTCTAGAAGACATTCCCTCTTCTAAACTAACTTCCTATCTAGCAACCCAAGCACACTAGTGAAATAAAACTCTATGGATACCGAAGTACCCTATACGTTTGGGTAAAGAACCCTTAGTATAACCTATATGAATTGTACTATAAAGCTCGAATGAAACCTCACACACTCAAAGTAAATACAACACTTACCGAATGGAGCGATGTGAGATCAATTGAACACATGAGACGAGTTTGCAGAAGATTGTTGAGCGCTGTAGAAGATGTGTATCTCTACAATCTTCCCCTTCTCTTTTATATAGACCAGTACGTTTGATTTGAAAATCAAACGTTTGAATGGAACGTTGCACCGAAACTTCCTGGAGAGATCTTCGGCTGTATGAACAAAATTCCGGAACCTTCACTGCAGATTTGTTGAGATCTTGAAACCGTTGGAGGAGCATAAGATTTAAGCTTGAACAAGTCCCTACAAAATCTCAACAATATAATTGATAGATATATGATAGATAAGATAGATTGTTTGATAGATTGAAACAATTCTATCCTCAATTAACAAGTCCGAAACAACATAAGGCCCAATTCCAATTCTACTACATAGGTCCAATAATATATTGGATCTAGTAAAATAGGCCCATTAGAAATTAGGTCCAATTGTCTTGAATCCGAATTTCGGCAACTCCGAAGCTTTCGATGCCTCATGGTAAGACCTTACCAAACTCTGGAAACACGAGTTTTGGTTTTCATCAACCAAGACCTTAATCTTCATTAATCCGGTGTTATTATCAAGGTGGAGTTAACAATTTCCCCCTTGATGAAAGACAAAACCTATAAACCTGTGCACCTGTTTCGAGTGGAAGATAGATAACGTGCATCATATATAAACACAATGCAATAGATAATGTTAGATCAAAGAGTTTGAAAAACAGTAAGGCCAGCAAAGCAAAAGTAAGGCCTTACAACCCGGAGTTCTCCCCCTTTTTGTCTTTCAACAAGAAGGAAAGGGAGAGTTTTCAAAAGACATCACCAGAAAGTTTTAAAACATAAACCCTAAAGTTTTAAGACCAGCAAGAGACATAGCCCCAAACACCATCACTCGTCATCAGAAAGCACGACCACCTCCGCATACCATTCGCCATACTTGGGAGGAACACCGTCTTCGTCTGGGCGTCCTCGGAAGATCTTTTCGCGCCACCGGTACTTCGCGTTCAGCACGATGTGGTTCTTCCACATTTCACCCCGCCTCCTAGCCTCCGCATCCTGCCATTTATTCACTATGCCATACTCCTCCACAGTGAGGATGTTCGACTCAGGGAAGAGTGGGCGTAAGATGAGGCGGTTCATCGTTCACAAGTGAAGAGGAGGTTCTTGGCAGTTTCCTCGGTGTGCTTGACAACGTCTGCATCCATCGGCATAATGGAAGTGGTGGCTCTATGGTTCATGCCACAAAGCATGAAGAGCTGATTCAGCTTTTCATCCATGATCATGAGCCGCTGGTGGCTGTCATCTTACATGTCCACAATGTCTGCTCTGACGGCGTTTAGATCCTTCCTTAGTGCATCGACCTCAGCTTCCAGGTACTCAATCCTTTTCTCCAGCTTCACAATGTCTCCCTAGGATGGTGTCTTCAGAATCCAGCCGCCGACCAGATTCTGTTCAACCCCCAGTCTTTTCCAGCAGTCCTCATCAATTCGGCCGGTGTGTGAGACATGTTCCTCCCCTTGTGTGTCAATGTCGAAGAACTCAAAGATCTTAGGGAGGAAGTTGGCATATGGGAGAGGAGCAGTCAAAGGGGTATTAATGGTGTGAAGCATATATGTGAGAATAAGATTAGGGACGTCCACCTCATGACCTGCCATGATCAGGTAGAGAGAGTAACGAAAAAGTAAAATCGAAGGACCCCAAATAAAATTTCCCCTCCTCATGTCCTCTTAAAATTAGTTTTCCGGCGTGCATAGAGTTTCTCCTCCGGCCTTGCCCCGGCAGGGGTGGTCCCTGCTCCTTCAACACCCCTTCCGCCATGGATCCTCCGCCCCTTCCTCCATAGATGGTGGTAGGTAAGTTCTAGCGGTGGTGGTAAGTTCTCTCCTCTTCTCCTCGGTTTCTCTCCTCCCCCTCCTTCTTCTCGGTGTTTTCTCTTCCTTTCCTCTCTTCCTCCTTCTTTCCCCGAGGCTCTACCCTTCATTTGAGCTTTCGTGCTTTGTTCTTCTTTGTTTTTTTTGTTCTTGTTTTCTTTTAGCTTGGTTTCCTGGAGATTCTCTATCTCCGGTTGCCTTGTGTTCTTGTCTTCTCCTTTCTCCCCCCCTTTTGTGTCATGCTCGATTTTTTTTTGGTGTTGTTTGTAGTGTGATGTTCTAAGGGTCGATAATGGGTTTTTAAGCCATAAGGAATCCTCCGGATTTGATGGAGAGCCTATTGGAGATCCTAGGAAATACTACTCGGATGGTCCAACTTTGACCGAAGGTGTCATTAAGGAGGGCAAGAGGAAGCTTAAGAAAATGAAAAAATTGGCCATGAAAAAGGCCATGGATGGTAGTTCAAAAAAGGATGACAATCCTTTGGATGAACAACAAGGTAAGTCTCCTTCAAATTCTGAGTTTTAATGAATACTAACGTCTTTGTGGAAGGAGAAATGGTAGATCTAGGTCCTCATGAGGATTCAGAGCTTGAAGGACTAAGCTCCGGGGAATTCCATGCTGCTTCCGGCAAAAGCACGGCCCCTGAGGTGGTGGAGCAACTGGTGGCGCCGGCTGGGGTGTCTCTTGAGGCTCCAACGGTAACCAAATTGGGAAGGGAGGAGCTAGACCGACTTTCAATGCATGGAGCCTCTAGCATTCAAGACATCTTGGGTGGTTCCAAGGAGAATTTAATGATCGGCACCCCCAACACTAACCAAGTTCAAGCCATCTTTGACCCTCTCATTAATGACATTTTGAACTTCAAATTGTTGGAGCCAAGAGCTGGGCAAGAGACCGGACCATCGGACATGGATAGCTCCATCGCTGGTGGGCTATCCGATCTATCGTTGTTGCTTCCCCAGCCGGATAACTCCAAGCATCTTTTGGGTGGCTTCTCGGGCTGGGTTGGAGTGAACCTGGATAATCTACCACTGGGATACCCAGGTGGTGGTTTTTCGGGTAACTCAGGCCCCTGCCTGACCATCGCTGAGCTATCCGGTCTGTCTTGGAAACCAAGTAACTTATCGATGCAATCGGGTAGTCTTGGGGGTCCTGAGGGACGAGTACTGGATAATCCCACCCGAGTTTACCCTGGTAGCACAAATCCAGATGGCTCCTTCCCTCCTTCAGCTAATGATAGCGCCAGGACCACGTCTACTTCGGATAACTCAGGCTTGGGCCATCCGATTCCCCCAGCTCCGGATAACTCGGCACCAAAGAACAAGGAGGCTGATCACTTTGGTAAGAAAAACAAAGGTCAGGCTTCTACGACACCGAACTCAGATCATTAACACAATAAAGGTAATGGAAGCCAAGGTAAGTCTTTCACCCCTCCTACTAATGCTTGGGCCTCCAAATCGAAGAAAATCTTCACGAATTTGGGTGTTGGAGTCAAACTTGAGTTCCATCCCCCTACAAAGGGGCGTGTGGACATCAAGGTTGCTGATGCCCTCCCTATACACAAGTTTTGGGGTTGAACACTATTAGGCCAATATGTAGGCTCCCTCCTCGACTCTTTCACGATTAATGAGCTTCGTAAGTCTTGTGGTGTGAAGTCCAAAGTTAGAATTGAAAATGATTGGTTTTTCTTCTCTTTTGATACCGAATGTGATGCTAATAAAGTGCTTAAAGGTGGCCCCTACTTCATCCATGGGAGGCCTCTTATCCTAAAGAATGTCCCGGACAAGTTCTCGTGCTCTAGGAAGGACACTGCTACCGTCCCCCTTTAGGTGAGGATCTATGGCCTTCCCTCGGACTATTGGACGATAGAGTACATTGGGAAAGTTGCATCACACGTAGGTAACCCCTTGTTCTTGGATAAAGTCACCAAGGAGAGGAAGAAAGTAACTTATGCAAGGGCCTTGGTGGAGGTAAACCTAGGTGAAGCTATCACCCGGGAGGTAAACTTGTATTTTGATGACAATGATGTTCGTTCTTGCAATTTCTTTATTGAAAATGAGCCTAAATTTTGCAAAGTTTGCTATGCCCTTGGTCATAATGCTAATATGTGCAAGCTCAATGAGAAAAGGTCCAATACTAGCAAGAATGGCGGCAACAACAAGGAAAATGAACCTAGCACAAGTGGTAAAGGGAAGAACAAGGAAGATCGAACCTACTCCGAGCACAATGCCCAACACACCGACTAGCCCTAACACTACAGCCCCTAATGGCGATCCTAGTGACGATAATGGGCAGAATGTGGGAGTTGAGGACAGCCGGCAAGTTGAGAATCATTGCCCTAATGACACTTCGGAAGTTCGGCCTAATGAGGCCAATGTTGAGGCTCCAAGCACTTCTCCCCCCATTGTAAGTTTCTCTGGCTCTCCCCTCCCTACCTTTACTTATTTGGATATCAATGGCCAAGCTTCCACAAGCTCGGCAAAGAGAAGAAATGAGAGAAGGAAAAACTTGGCAAAGAAGGCTAAAGGAGATGAGCACGCTACCCATAGCGAGAACCATGAGATAAAGGAGGTAAATATTCCAACTTCTCCCCATGATATTTCTATTGATAATGAGGTGAAGGGTAGTAAAGGAAAGAGGAAAGGTGTTGGCCTTTGTGATGATCAAAGCATAACAAAGGTCGAATCTTTACCTCAAACATGCTCGGCTATCGTCGGGCTCACCCCGACCCTAGAAGTGGGTGGACTACTCGCTCTTCATCGCAAGGAAAGACATTAATAATAAAAGGAAATAACATTGCATTAATAAAACTAAATAAAGCTTACAACCGATCGAAGCCAAAGTGCTCTCGCTCCTTAACCCCCAATCGGCCTCCACTCTCTCTCTCTCTCTACTTGCTACCTCTCTCCCTTCTCTAGAATTGAATGAATGAAAAACTAGCCCCATGGGCTTTATTTATAGGGTTTAATCCTTGCTGATCAAGGAAACCAATATCTATCTTCTATCTAAAGATATAATTCTACTAGGAAATAAATAATTCTAATTAGATAAAATAAGATAAATCCTATAGGGTAATTAATTGTTCCACCCTTAGGATAAATAAAAAGATAAAAAGATAAAATATCTAAAATCTTCATGTGCAAGGAATCTTCTCTTGGGATTATCTCGATTGGACTTTGGATAGAACTTTGAGTAGAGCTCGGAATCGACTTGGATCTGTCACTGGCAATAGGTCGATATCGACCAAGTCAAGTCGATATCGAGTAACTTTCTCAGCTTCACTACAGGTCACTCGAAATCGGCTTCTGGAGGAATATCGACTTGCATGTTGGTCGATATCGACCACTATAGGTCGATATCGAGTTGACCTCTTGTTTGCTGGTCGATTTGAGTCGATTCTGGGATTTTCGACCACAATCTGGTCGATATCGAGTTGTATTGGTCGATATCGACCACTTTCTCGGCATCCTGCTCTGTTATTGAAACGCACTTTCCCGAGTCCTCGTTCGTCGGATTGACGCATATAAGCATGCGTTGGAAATCTCTTTTCGAGGGCTACAACTCTCATGAAGACATCAGAACTTGACTCAGAATGATGAATGCCGGAAAATGGCCTTTTCTCCAGCTGCACCATCCTTAGCTTCTTCATGAGTTTCCTTTAAGCTCCAAAGTGCGTCCGATTTCTGCGAAATTAAATAGAAACTAGTGTACACTCCATAATTTGACAAATAAACATAAACTACATAGATTCTGTATTATTCTAACCCAAATGGATGAAATGTATATATAAATCGATATAAAAGTCAATATCAAACATGGACGTCAAACCTTGGGCTAGAGGATGCACCTATTACGAGCAAGAACAAGTTCACATGGTCCGAGGGAGGAAAATGGAGCAAAATCGACTGGGTACTTCTAAACCATGAGTGGATTAATTTCAATATCTTTTGTCATGTGAATTACCCCGACTTGTGGGGCCTCTCGGTCCACAAGCCAGCTGTTGTGTCTCTTAGTAGGAATGAAGGGAGGAAGAAGCACACTTTCAAGTATTTAAATATGTGGAGTGAGCATGGTAAGTTTGGTGACCTTGTAAAGGAGAATCGGAATGGGTCGTGGAGAGGATCCTACCAATTTCTACTTTGCAAGCTCCTTAAAAAGAAGGGCTAAAACAAAGGCGGAAAGGCTCAACAAGGCGGAGTACTCTTTCCTTAGACAATGCTCGAAAGCTAAGTACACTCTCCAAAGTGATCAATGCAATAAATATTTCCATTCCCTTATGCGTTTCAATAGACATAAGAACCACATTATATCAATACAAAAAATGGATGTGACTATTTCTAAATCTCCTAAGGAGGTGGCAAATGAATTTGTTGGATACTACAAAGAGCTTCTTGGTTGTGCATATTTTACCAATGATGTCGATCCATCCATGTTTGCTATTGGACCCAAAGTGAAGGATGAGGACAAAGCGATGCTCGTTGCTCCGGTGTCCAATGAGGAGATAAAATCAGCCCTTTGGGCGATTGGGGAGGACAAGGCGCTTGGTCCAGATGGATGCACATCTAACTTCTTCAAGAAGACATGAAACATCACCGGAGGTGAGCTTTGCGCAGCCGTGAAGGAGTTCTTCCGAAATGGAGTCCTTCTTAGGCAAATAAACCACACAGTGGTGAGTTTGATCCCAAAGGTAGATGAGGCCAACCAAGTAAGTAACTTTCGACCTATCTCTTGTTGTAATGTGGTTTATAAGGTTATATCTAAGATCATTACTACTAGACTTGTGTCTTGTCTTTCTTACTTGGTTTATCATGCTCAAGCGACCTTTGTGCCGGAGAGACTCATGTCTGATAATATCTTTCTAGTTCAAGAGCTTCTCCGTAGATACAATGTGAAAAGGGATACTCGTAGGTGTTTTTTTAATGTTGATCTTGCTAAAGCCTATGATACCCTATCTTGGATGTTTCTTGAATTTGCTTTACATGAGATTGCCTTGCCTCCCTTATTTGTTTACTGGATCATGGAATGTGTGTCTTCCACCTCCTTTTCTATTAAGATGAACAATGAAATGCATGGTCTATTTGGGGGGAAAAGGGGTCTCCGTCAAGGGGACCCCCTATCTCCACTCCTTTTTTTTTATTGCTATGGATTTCTTCTCTAGGCTTGTGAATTTGGAAACAAGTAAACCGGGCTTCAACTTCCACCAAAATTGTGGCAATATTAGGCAAGCACACCTTGTATTTGCCGATGACATTGTCATGTTTTCTCGTGGAGATGAAGCTTCGGTCAAAGTCTTGGTGGGATGCCTTCAAAAATTCAAGAGAGTGTCCGGACTCAAAGTAAATAAGAGCAAATCGGCCATCTTCCTTGCCTCGGTACCACATGATGAAGCGTTTGTGCTTAAGGAGATCACGGGCTTCAAAGATGGTGAATTCCCATTCCGCTACCTTGGTGTTCTAATTAGCCCCCATGGGCTCCGTGTTGCGCACTATACACCGCTCTTGGACCGCATTGGTAAGAATCTGAACTTTTGGGATAGCAAGCATCTCTCCTATGCAGGTCGAAGGGAGCTCATTGCTTCGGTCATCCAAGGGATTGAGGGGTTTTGGCTATCGATTTTACCGGTTCCCAAGGCTATCATCAGGAGCCTCACTAACCCTAGCTGCTCGTTCCTTTGGAAGTCGCCAAGAGTTAGATGGAGCAAGGTTTGCCTCCCCAAGCAAGAAGGTGGGCTCGACATCATTGAGATCAAAACATGGAACTTGGCCTTTATGGCTGTTGGAGATTAAATTTTCGTGAATTAGTTGAATTCATGATTTGGTAAAGGATATTATCTCATTTTCTTATATATTAAGAATGTGATAAATTTTATCCATTTAAGTATAAAAGCTTGATACAATGATATTAAGAGAAATTGGACCTTTTAATTAAGTTAAAAGGTGAGGCCCAAATCCATGTCAAACAAAAAGGCCCAACAAAATCTGAGCAGAAGTTAAGTTAGTAACTTCTCTTGGATTACAGTTAAAAAAAACCCACATCAAATCCAGTTAAGAAAAACAATTGCAATACGTGGGATGAGGATAACTGTGTTATTTTCACCCTATATAAACATTACAAGCAGTTACTTCAGGGAGGATTTTTGATTTCTCTTCTTCACCCGCTGGTTTCTTCCTAAAATTTCTTCTGGTCGGTTTCTTCCTCATGGCTTTTCATGGCCTCTTGAAAGTAAACCTGCAACCGCAAACACAAGCAAGAAAAAAACACATCAGCAAGCCTTTGTTCATGCTACAGGGAAGAAGAAGCAAGGTAGTTTCAATGGCTTCTGAAACCCCCCTATGCAAAATGATATAGCTTTGTACAATTATATCGTGTTAAGCATATGATATGGATTTTGGAACCACAAAACTATCCTTAAATAGGTCAAATGCTGCCGAAATGCTGCTAAAATATATTCTCAAAACCCCCTATGCAAAATGATATAACTCTGTACAGTTATATTGTTTTAAGTAGATGGTATGGGTTTTAGAATCTCAAAATCGGCTAAACCAAGGCCAAACTCTAGCGAAATTATTAATCAAATGGATTGCTAAAAGGCTTCTAATCAGCCGGACAAATTGAAACTTAATTTCTCCAGGCAAAAAAAATCAGCAAGGAGGCACTAAGTTTTCAAGGGACTAAAACAGCCACAAAGGCATCACAAAAACAACACAAACATGAATGGGAGATCTATAAACTCTCTTGGAAGCATAGAAAAAATGTAGGCAAGAGTTTGGTATTAAAAGAAAAATTAGAAGTTACTAAATTGCAAATTGATGAATCCAAAATTAATGTACCCAAATCAAAATCAGCCTACCTTCCACAAACTGAGATGCCAATGCAAGAGAAACAAAGAACAAAGGGAGGAGCCGAACATACCTAGGTAGAGAGGCTGAAGTGCTAGTCGCTCTCGAAGTCACAACAACTCCCCCGAGCCCTAAATGCTCTGCTCCTCATTCGGCTGTCCCAAACCGCAAGCCCCCGAAATTGCTCAAATCACAAATCTGAAAACTGTAAATTGCAAACAGAAGTCGGCCAAGAAATTAAGCATTCAGTTGCAGGGGGATGGGCGAAAATTTGATATTCTGGGCACAAATTGAAACAAAACAAGATTCGACATACCTAAGGTTCGCAGTGGCACTCCTGAGGGCATCTCGCAGCACTGCTTCTGAGGGTGTCATCGGATCTGCTGCCCCCTCCTCTAATCACCCAAAACCAAGGCTCACTTAGCTACTGTCGATCCCGGAGCTCACCTGGCCGCCGCTGTTCCTCTTTCGGCCTTGTCTACGATTACTACTGATTGGGACTAGGGCTACCAGTAAAACAAAACGAAAAGAAAGAGAGGACCGAGGGGTCTGGAAAAAAATGAAGTTGGGCTGAACGAAACATTAAAGCAATTAGGCTTGATTAATTTTCGGACTTAGGTCCATTAATCAAGTTCATTGTTATGTCCAGTGCTTTATTATAGATTAGAAATCTATTATATAAAATGCATGCTTTCAAAAGTCCAAAATAAAATCAAGGGGAAAAGTAGGCGTGTGTTTCGGCAATGAGGAAATTGAGGATATAAAATGTGTTTCGTCACATAATTAGCCCACTAAAATATACGAATTATAATTGGTACAAATTAAGAATTCGAGTTTTATCAAAACATAAAATTAAACTTGTCAAATATTTTTTGTCAATTAATTCTAGTGGGTCAATCTCACAACCGACTCCTAAACAAAAACGGAGTAAAAACCTAAAATCAAGTTTCACAAAATATAAACTTGGTTTTATCAAAAGAACTACGAGTGATTTGATTCTCTTCCAAGAGATACGTAGGAAACCCGGTACAAAGCTATAGCTCATCGGGTTCAATCACACGGTCCTCAAACGATCAAATTTGTTTTCCTTTAAAACGACGTAAAGACTTGACGCCTTCTATCGGCTACGTAGGTAACCCGATATTAAATTCTAAAATTATACCGGGTACAGTCGTCAACCTCTAAATTCTCTTTAAATGAATACGAGGTCAAAATCAAACAAATTCAAATGATCCACTCCGACTCAATACAAAGCTTCTGCTCGTTGAGTTCAGTCACCAATCTCAAATGATCTCATGATCAAACCCAAATACAAAATTTATTTTTGTCCTGAACTATGATGACTTGATTCCATGAAACAAGTGGATATGTAGGAAACTCGGTGTAAATCAAGTTCCCACTGAGTCCAGTCACATCCAAATTTTCAAATTAAATCTCCTCAAATTCACTTTTCGACTCTTTTTTTTTTTTATCCAAGGGGAGGCAGGGCCTCTAGATATTTATTGAAATGGTAGAAGAGTCTAACACATTACAAATGCAAGGAGGAATATTAGGAAATAAAGTAAAGGGGGCAGAATTAGAAAATGCAGATTTAACTAGAGTGTCCGCTAGGTGGTTTGCCTGTCGCCGGATGTGAGTCACAGAGATCTTCCAACCGGGTTGATTGATCCAGCTTCGACATTGAGAGACGAGGTGGACATCCACTAAGGGGCTTTTGTTCGGACTAATGAGCAACTCCCATACCTCCCTCGAGTCTATCTCAAGGAGCAATTTCCGGTAACCCATCGTCCTCGCCGTCCGGATGCCATGGTAGGCTGCCCAAAGCTCCGCTGTACGGGGCTTGCAGATTCCGCATATGAAGACGCCACCCCCACCGACTTCTCCAGGGCTTCCCTTCGCTGCGCCATCGACATTCAATTTGATCCATCCTTCGGGTAGTGGACACCAGATTCTGCTGCCTTCGGCGTTACTCCGCGCAGATAGGGAGGGTATCGGTGGGGCGGTCTTCCATCGACTGTAGTCGTGGGCATCATGGTTCGCCTTAATGCAGGTTGTGGCTATCTCATCCTTGCCGTCAAAAACCAACCTGTTACGACACTTCCAGATCGCCCACGCCATTGAAGCGAACAGAGTTGCTTGATTATCCTCCTTCCTTGTATTGGCGAAAATCCAATCCTTGACTGTCGAGTAGGCAAAGAAGGAGGTGGGATCAAATCGTTGAGACTTGACCCATTGTTCATGGACCGCAGGACAGTCTCTGAGCAGGTGTAGACTGGTCTCAGCAGCTGAGCATCATGGACACGAATTGGAGTTCGAGCAATGTCGTCGAACCCGATTCACATTAGTTAGGATGCAGTCGTGGGAGGCTAGATAGAGGAAAGCACGAGCCCTTTGTTGAGCCGGTACTCGCCAGATGTGACTCCAGCCCTCAGAGCGATGCACTCCCCCTTGCTGCTGTCGGATAAAGCGAGATGCCGAGCTTGTCGTGAACTCACCGGAGGGAGTGAGACCCCATACAAGCTCATCAGTGGTACCTTCTCCCTGCGAGAGATAGATAGCTTGCAAGCGTTGGAGGATGTCTGGCGCTAGGAAAGGTGAAAGCATAGACCAATTCCAAGCCCCCTGCTCCGTCATTCCAGCGACAGTAGCCCCAAGAATGTGCTCCGGGACCGGCTGCAGTGCAACATCCATAAGCGGAGTCTCCAATAGCCATGGGTGGATCCAAAAAAGCGTGGAATCACCATTTCCAATGGCCACCCTAAGCTGTGGTGTGAGGATCTCAGCACCATGTAGGATCCCCTTCCAAGTACTCGAAGCGGACGACCTTCTTTCAAACATATCAACATCGGCTCTTCCCTGACAATATTTCCCCCGGACAACATGGCTCCAGAGGGCGTCCGGGTGCTTCAAAAGGCGCCAGCTGAGCTTGGCAAGAATCGCTTGGTTCGAAACTCGCATTGAGCGAACCCCGAGTCCACCGTCCGTTTTGGAGGAGGTAACAATCCCCCAATTAAGAAGGTGAGGCTTCCTCTCCTCAGCCGATGATCCCCAAATAAACCCCCGAACTTGGCGATTGATCTCATCGCAGATGCTCCTGGGCACCATGCTAGACTGCATAGAGTAAACCGGAAGGCTGGTTAGGACAGAAGTGGCGAGAGTCACTCTACCGACAAACGAGAGCGACTTCGCCTTCCACCCTTGTAGCCTAGTTGTCACCTTGTCAAGAAGGAAATGGTAGTGGTCTGTCGTCATTCTTCCTGTCGCCGTCGGTACACCCAGGTAGTTGCCAAAGTCCGTGGAGATGGGGATACCCAGGACAGCACTCATGCTCCCTTTGACGTTGGCTGGGACATTCCTTGAGAATAAAATGGAGCTTTTTGTGAAATTCACCTTCTCCCCAGAGCTAGAGCAAAACTTGTCTAAGCAAGATTTTATAATCATCCCTTGCTCCACCAAAGCTTCCGCCATGAGGACAAGGTCGTCGGCGAAGAAGATATGTGATAGCACAACACCATTCAGTATTATCGGCTTCAACCCACCATGTTCTACAGCCTCGTTGATCATGTGCAATAATCGCTCCATGTATAAGACAAACAGATATGGCAATAGCGGGTCTCCTTGTCGGATACCGCGAGAAGCATTGATATCTCCTTCTGCATCGCCGTTCCAAATCACCTTCATCTTACCTATGGTTTGACATCGCATGATGACATCAATGAGGTGTTGAGGGAAACCGGCCAAGCCTAGCGTTTCCTTCAAGAAACACCAGTCGATCCGATCGTAGGCCTTTTCTAAGTCTACCTTGACAAGCATCCATCGACGCCACCTTCTTTCCGCCATTGAGTGCAGAACTTCTTGAACAATTACAACGTTGTCGATGATTTGACGGCCCGGAACAAAACTTGCTTGAGTTGGTGCAACCAGATTTTCCAACAGCGGCTTGATCCGATTGACGATGCACTTCGTTGCCATTTTAAAAATAGAGTTAAGAAGAGCAATAGGTCTGAAGTGCGCAGGCTTGGAGGGCACATGAATTTTCGGGATCATCACGAGGAGAGCATCGGCAATTGCATCTGGAAAGACGCCATCATTCAACATGCCCAACACTGTGTCCGAAACTTGAGGCCCTACAACGTCCCAATTCCGTTGGTAGAAAATCGAGGGATAACCATCCGGCCCCGGAGCCTTGTAAGGCCCCATAACTTTTAAGGCTTCCCACACCTCGGATGACATGAATGGCGCACCCAAAGTGTCTAGGTGAGCCTCTAGCAGCTTTGGAAACCCCGATTGGGGAGATAGGAGCTGGTTGATCGGCCTCTGTTCTGCTGTATAGATACCCCGGAAAAAGTCGAGGATCATGGCTCTAATCGTGTCAGCATCTGCGATCCACTCCCCTGTCTCTGACTGCAATGTGGAGATCTTATTCCGCCGACGTCTAATCATCGTAGACAAGTGATAGAACTTGGTATTCCGGTCCCCGTTGAGTAAGAAGGACTCCCTAGACTTTTGAAACCATAGCATCTGTTCGTGGTTCAATACCTCGGCTAACTCACTGCATATATTTTTCTCCAAATTCAAGTAGTGCCAATTCAATCCTGTAGCAAGTTTCTTTCGAACTCCCTCCAGACGGGCCCAAAGCTGCCTTTTTCTTTTAAATATGTTACCATACACATCCCGATTCCACACCTGTAACTCCTTAGATAAGTCATTTAAAGCCAAGCAAGCAGGAGCTTCCCTATTCCACTGATCTTTAAGGAAATCATTAAAAGCCTCGTGCATCATCCATGATGCAACAAACCTAAATGGGCGGTGCCTAGCGGGTGGATGCGAATCTCCATCAAGCATAATCAGCAAGGGGGTGTGATCCGAGTGTGGCGCCAAGAGGTGCTTGACAACTACGTCCGGGAACTTCAACTTCCAACTGGGTGAACATAGGCCTCTATCCAGTCTAGCTGTGTAGCGAGTGTCGGGGTTGTTCCCATGCCAATAGGTAAACGGTATGCCGTCATAACCCAAGTCAATGAGGTGAAAGAGGTCGACAAACTCTTTAAAGCGCTGAATCGATTGGTTGGAACCAACAGATGAACTCGAACGCTCGTTGGGGTGTAGTACTGCATTGAAATCGCCCGCCAAAAGCCACGGTTTGTTATTAGAAAGAGCAAATTCCTCAAGGGATGTCCACAAGTCGAGCCTCCTAACCCGCTCCGGGGCACCATATACTGCCGAGAAGATCCAAGGTTCCTCCCCAACCCAACTAACCTTCATCGTAATGTGTTGGGGACGGAGGCTGAGCATGTTAATCGTCACCTCAGAAGCTCGCCAAAGCACCCATATTCCTCCAGAGAATCCCTGTGCATCAACTCGTCTCCAAGAATCGAACCCAATTTGGCGGCATGCCTCCTCTGCCTCTGTTCCGCTAATGCGTGGTTCCACAAGAGCAATCACCCTCGGATCGTGAATGCGAATTGATTCTCTAAGGGCGTTGCGGAAGTTATTGCTTGCCGCCCCCCTCATGTTCCAAACTAAAATGCTCAACTTATTCATGACAGAAACTAGTCTATTGATGTTGTGGAGAATAGTTGGATGGCTGTCTGGGCTCTGAGTAAGGAAAGCGTTGATTGCCTCCTCAAACCGATCGAGCGCATCATATGTTCTTTGGGAGATCCCCACCCTGCAGAGCATCGGGCGGAGTTCCGTTATCATTGGTAGAAACTCTATGATCATCGTGTCTGCGATTCTTGGGAGGTTCGCCTGCACCGGTACTGTCCGGTGGTCGGTCATGAGGAAACTGGCTGAACTGTCCACGTGCACCACCTCGACCCGTAGCATTGGCTGTAGGGCGGGAGGTAGAACGTTGTCGTTCATGTCTTGGTGAAGAATTCGAGTGAGTGATTTGGGTTGATTTCAGAGGGACAAAGGTAGTGTTTTTGGTGTATTTGGCCGAGAAGGCGGACTTAGTGTTGAATGTTTGTGGATTCTGAGGATTATTGGGAGAGGCGAAAGGGGTAGAGGTAGGCGGAGTGGTGTTTGGCGGCGGAGGGTTGCTGGTTCCCGGATTTTGTGGATGGGGAGTATGATTGGGGACCGAATTAGTTGGGATATGATAGGTTTTATTTTCATGGATATTATCTGGGCAAATATCTCTGTTTTTATCCGAATCTTTATTTCCTTCCTGAGATATAACAACCTCCTTTTCAGTTTCCTTATTGACCGAGGTATCTTCAGTTGAAACAATATTTTCAGCGGGGATCTCTTCTTCCATTGGTTCCTCACTGGTGAGAACCGAAAATTTCGACGGTTGACCTTCGATTCTGCCACCCGGGATTACAGGATTTTGAAATTCAGAATTTTTAAATTCTTGATTTGGCGCGCCTGAGGAGTTCTGAGAAACCACTGTAGTGTCACCGGGTGAGGTCGTCGGAGATCTTAATGGCTCACCGGATGGTTGATCAGACCCGCCTTGCTTCGGGGCAGATTGTGGTGGCCGCCTCCTGGAGACCTTCTTCGCCTGCATCCATCCCCCGAATTTGTGGCTCATCAAATCGGCGTTCGGAGGTTGGGCTGTTTGGCGCGTCTCCTGTGTGACAGACGAACCGCATTCGTCTCGAGCGTGACCGACTTTCCCACAGTTGAAGCAAAGCATCCGCAAACTTTCGTACTGGATCGGCCAGATCTTCCCATCCAATTTGAATTTTGAGAGGAGTGGTTTAGTAAGGTCCACCTCGACGCTGAGCCTCGCGAATTGACCCCTTTCAGCCGCAGCAGTGGTGTTGTCAATTCGAAGCACCTTACCTATCTTGTTTCCAATCTTCCTCAGTAACCGCTTATCAAAATACTCGATGTGTAGGCACGGGATACGCACCCAGACTGTCAGGGTCGTAATTTTGTCGAGACTGGTATCGAACCTTGGCGTCCACTTTCTAATGGACAAGTAATTGTCACCGATCATCCATGGCCCCTCCATAACGACATGGTCATAGTCCGCTCGGTCGAGAATCTCGCCACGAAGTAGTCGTTACCGAGATCAATGAGGGAGAACGGAGCTGAAAGCGCCCACTTCTGTTGAAGACACCTGAACAGCTGCATATAGCCCGGACCCTTATCGAATAGCTTTATGATTAGGGTATCCCTCCATGGTCTTCGTAGAACTAGCTTCTCAGCCTTGTTCAGAGCTATTGTTGGGCAGTCCGGGTCGTCGTCTTCTGGTGTGATGTCGTCGTCGGTGTTGTAATCAGGCTCAGGTTGCCCGTCCTGGTAAACCGGGTTGGTATGGGTAGAGGCAAAACCTCCTCCCTGCCCCTGGACCATCATCGTCTTGTATGAAGTTGAAGCCGCACCCTTAGCATTGGTCTCCTGGATGGTAGGGAATGCAGCTTGGTGCGCTTGGGTCGTCTCGGATTGGGTAGTCCCGAAGATCACAGTCTCCCCTTCATTGGCTTTTGGCGCTTGCTCCGTTGCGTTCGGGTTCACATCATTCGGGGACTTGGACTGTTCTTGGTCTGTAAAATCGGGGGGCTTGTCCGGCGGGATAAGTTGTCGTCGAACCGGACTTCTGGACCTTTCCCGTGTGTTCTTCCCCGGAGAGATCTTCGTCGGAGAAGGCATCTTACGAGAGTGATCTTTGCTATCCAGTCTATTGCACGCAATTTAATTTCTAATGTACCATATTGTTCACCATGTGACTCTATGTCGTCTCAAATATCAAATTTTTCAAAGTGTCTCCTCCGACTCGATACAAAGCTTCCGCTCGTCGAGTTGGGTCACGACCAAAACTTCAAATACCAAATTCAAATTTGTTCTTTTCAAAAACTACGTGTGATTTGATCCCTTCCAAAAGGGTACGTAGGAAACTCACAAATAAGTTCAATCACGATCCCCAAATTGACATTTAAGTCAAAACAAGTCAAATCTCAAATCAAATCAAATTAAACTCCACCATCAAGATCAAATCGTTTTCTATGAAAATGATAGGCGGGTTACTTGAGTTACCCTTCCGAGAAGGTGGGCTCAGGCTACTCGGGTAGAGTGTTGTTCGAGCTACGCTTCGTAGAATGTGGGCTTGAACTTCATCCTCTGATGCATATAAGGAAATGAAACCAAATCCAAACAAAACAACCCAAACACAAAATCCAAAATACTCTGAACTACGTAAGGCTTGATTCTCTTCCAAGAGATACGTAGGCAACTCGTTAAAATTCGGGTGCAGCCCAAATCACCAAAACCATTCAAATCTTGGTATCGATACGACTTCGAATCAAGAGGATAACCAAAAGGGGCCGAACTGAAATATTAAAAATCAAATAAAATGTGTTGTACGATTATTCGCGCATTTTTGTCCAATATATTTTTGGCACGCCCAGTGGGACCCTTTTTGCCTTTTCATCTCTTAGTTGTATCTATACTAATACATAGTTATTTCTTTTTGAAAGGTACAAATGGCACCTCAAGTGATTATCAACTTCATCGAACTTCCAACAACCTTCACTATCAAAGAAGGTCGTTGGATCAAGAAGAGATCGTTCGAAGAACAAATTGACATCACTCGGGACTCGTTATTTGCAAAGGTCTCAATGAACAATGTCTTTGGGGCTCTTCAAGCTCCGGTGAATCAGACCGTCGCCAAGTGGGTGTCCAGTTCTCCCGCAACGCTTTCAGGGGAAGGGAGCATGAACACTACAACCCTTCCAAGCCATGGGGGCAGGAAGCTCAAGATCACCCGACTCGACAACCAAAAGAGGGTGGTTATAACGGCAACCCATCTGCAACAAGCTCAAAAGGCAAGAGGGTGGTTATAACGGTATAAAGCCAACTAATGAGGTCTCTAAAAGGTCCATCATTCGTGTCATCCAAAAGACTGAGGGGTCAATCGCAACTTCCGTACAATCCGTCTCTATTGCCAAGAAGGCAAACAAATCCACGAAGACAAGGGGACACAAGTGTAGATCTCAACGCGACACGACGAGACCTCTGCTTGTTCTAGCGCGTTCATCAACTTTAGAGCAAGCTGATGCAACCCTTGAAAAGGATCCTCTTAGCTCGCAGGGGGCAAAAGAAACTTCTTTAGTGGCTTCTGCAAGAGAGATCCTCATTGGGTCTATACCCGTCTATCCGATAGAGGTTGCGCAAGTTAATATGACCTCATATTCGGAAAAGACGGAAATTAGGGCCCCAAATGGTAAGCCTTCAAGATCCAAGAAAGGCGAGGAGGTTCAAGGGACAAGTCAAGTCTCTAAAGATCATGCGAGAGAAATAGATCGGTTAAAGTTAACAAGTTCAAATACTTCAATGGTTGAATCTGAAGCAAAAACCTCAAAAGACGGACCAAATGTGATGTCGGTATTACTTACCAGCACATCAAGGGCCGAAAAGCAACTTCAAGAGTTGCAAAGAAAGCTTGATGGGAAAGATGCTTAAATTGCTTCACTTCTCGCTCAAATCAATCTTCAAGCTCAAGCAAATAGACAAGAGCAATCAAGGCCAAATGGTGAAGGCTCAAGCGGTAGCACATCGATTACTCCACAAGAAATCAAAGAGATGATCGCTCAAGGGATAAAGAAAGCTTACACATCATAAAATCTAAAAGTTCTTGGATATAGAAAGCCATATCCAGCACACTGTGATTCGATGCCATTTCCCCCGGGCTACCAAAGACCGATCTTTGAAAAATTCGATGGCCTTCACGGTTCACCTCACGAGCACCTTACTCATTTTTATTCTGCTTGTGGTGAAACCGCGTTAAACGATGCCTTATTAATTAGGCAATTCATTCAATCTTTAAAGGGATCGGCATTCACTTGGTATACTCAACTTCAACCAGGGTCGATTTAAACATGGGCCGATCTACAAAGAGAGTTCCTAACTCAGTTTGTGAGCTCGAAAGCAAGAGTTTCCATTCTTGATCTTGCAAACACCTATCAAAGGTCTAATGAGCTCGCCAACAACTTCATCGCCTGGTGGGGGAGCATGAGACTCCAATGCCACGAAAAATTGAGCGAACAAGCTTGTGTTCAAATGTGCACCAACAACCTAATACCGGAATTAGCGGTACATGTTGGAAGTGCCGAGCCTCGTTAATTTGATGAGTTGGTGTCTAAAGCGTGCAATGTTGAAAAACAACTAGCACGAGAATCCAAATGGCCTCGAGATAGCGAGGCTAACAAAAATGATGGCGATGAGCTACAAAACAAAGAAGAGTCTATGGTGACTTTCGCAAAACATGATTGAGAGTCCGGTAACAGAAATGGTTCTAAAGCTCAAAGAAAAGAGAAAGCCAAGGAACCGGCCAATAGACTCACCCTTCATGAAAGAAGGCAAAAGAAATATCCATTTGACGATGATGATGTGCAAGGGATAGTCGATGAATTGTTGAGTGCTAAACTTTTAACACTCCCGGAGCCAAAAAGGCCAAAACGGGTTGGCAAGGCAAGTGATCCAAAATATTGCTCGTCTCACCAGCTCGTTGGCCATCCAATCAAAGATTTCTATGTCTTCAAAGACATTGTAGAGGAGATGATTAGTAAAGGAGAAATTGAAATCGATGGGGCAACATCCTCGACTCAAGCAGCTTCATCAAATACCATTTCAACTGTAGATGTGGCAGAGTGCACTCCCTCACTCCAAGTGTCTTCTCAAACAAAAAAAGCATCTTCTATGGATACTGAAACTAGAGGCAGCCCCACGGTTTCATTGCCTCTCAAAGTGTTGGTGAAAGATGACACTTCAAAAGATGAGTCCTTGAACGACAAAGAAATCGCTCAATGTTGTATGGTCTCATGGACCGATGACATGTGCAAAGAAGAGGCGAGGCTTGATAAAATTACTCTTCGCTCCAAGCCTCAAATCCTCTCCTCAAAATCAAGAGAGGAATCAAAGGGAAAGAAGTCAAGCTTCGAAAAAGCTTCAAAAATGCACCAGAAGCATAAAGTTCAAGTGCAAAAGCTAAAACCCTCTTTCAAGGGTGGAGCTCCACAAAAACTTGTCGATGAGGCTTGTGTCAAAAATTTCCAAATCTCATACGAAGACGGTGTTCAAACTGCAAGTGTGATAGAGCCTAGGATGTTCGCATTTGAAAGGCTCGAGACTGCTTCAAGCGAAACTCCTAAATCTT
Organism: Persicaria tinctoria; assembly: GCA_037127255.1. NCBI lineage: Eukaryota > Viridiplantae > Streptophyta > Magnoliopsida > Caryophyllales > Polygonaceae > Persicaria > Persicaria tinctoria. The sequence continues at coordinate 23,517,189 of JBANSL010000014.1, forward strand.
CGGTGTTTAAAAGGCTTGAACCAGCCCCCACATGTGAGACACCGAAATCTTTTGTATTTGAAAGACTTGAGTCAACCTCAACAAATGAAGCATACAAATCTTCAATGTTTCAAAAGCTTGATATGGCCTCAACAAGTGTAGAATCCAAACCTTTGGTGTTTCAAAGGCTTAATATAGCCTCGACAGGTGGAGAATCTAAAGCTCCGATATTTGAAAGGCTCGGAAAATTTGATGAGTCTAAAAGCAAGAAGATCCAAATGAAAAAGACCAAAAGCAAGAGCTCCGGAAGAGGCAGTCAAAAGTTGTCGTCCACAAGCTCAACCAAATCAAGGACACCTAAAGCCAAGTAAGGGTGTCAAAATGATCAAGTAGTCTCCAAGGCGAAAAAACAAATAGTTCTGCCTAGGACTACGTAAGACTTGATCCCCATCAAGGGATACGTAGGAAATCTGGCATAAAAAAAAGTGTCAAATTCAGTCGCACAAAAAAAAAATCCGGGTTCGCATATCCCTTGTGGGCGTGAATTTGACATGTGAATGTAGTCTTTTCTTGGTCCTCTGGCGCTATGGCCACCTGAAAATATCCAGAATATCCATCCAAAAAACAATAATAGGGGCGCCCAGCAAGGCGTTCTAGCATCTGATCAATAAAGGGGAGGGGGAAGTGATCCTTCCTGGTTACTGTATTCAGCTTGCGATAGTCTATGCACACCCTCCAACCTGTTTGTGTCCGGGTAGGGACCAACTCACCTTGTTGATTCTCCACGACTGTAATCCCTCCTTTCTTAGGGACAACTTGTGTAGGACTTACCCATTGACTGTCAGAAATTGGGAAAATCATGTTTGCTGATAGCAATTTCAGCACTTCCTTCTTCCCCACATCCATCATGGGAGGATTGAGCCTTCTCTGTGGTTGGCGTGATGGCTTAGCTCCATCCTCCAACAGGATCCTGTGCATGCATGTAGATGGACTAATTCCCTTGATGTCAGCGATGGTCCACCCCAGCGCAGTTTTGTATTCCTTTAGAACCTCCACTAACTTTTCTTCCTGTTCTGCCGAAAGCTTACTCGACACAATAACTGGTAAAGTGTCATCAACTCCTAGGAAAGCATACTTGAGATGACTAGGGAGTTGTTTGAGTTCAATTTCAGGTGCCTGCACAACAGATGGAACAAGCACTTCGCTTGGAGTCAGTAGATTGGGGCCAATGCCCAAAAGAGTAGGGGACTTACCTTCTACATCCATCTGGGCTACTAATTCCTGCATGTTAGGTGTACTTGAAAAATCTGTATAGGACTCGTCAATAGCATTCTCAATAATTGACTGCAACTCATCTTCCCTAGAAATATCAAATAGATCTTGAGCTAATGGTTCAATCACATCAATAGAGCACAGAGAATGGTCATCAACAGGATGTTTCATAGCCTTGTATAAATCGAATTCAACCTTTTCTCCATCAAATTCCATTGTTAGTGTCTCAGAAACACAATCAATTTTTGTCCTAGCTGTTTTAATAAAAGGTCTACCTAACAGAATAGGCGCATCATGCTTATCATGTTCCATATCCAGGACAAAGAAATCTGCAGGAAAAATCAGTTTATCGACCATGACCAAAACGTCTTCTACTACTCCTTTAGGGTATTTATTAGACCTGTCAGCTAGTTGCACAATTACTCCAGTTTCATGCAAAGGTCCTAAATCTAGCGATTTGTAAAGTGAGTAAGGAAGCACATTTATGGAAGCACCCAAATCAAGCATAGCTCTATCAAATTTTACATCTCCAATGACACAAGGGATAGTAACCATACCTGGATCAGGGCACTTTTTCGGCATTCTCCTCTGAAACATAGCGGAGACTTGCTCACTTACTTTCACTTTCTTTTTTCCTTTCAGCTTCTGATTTCTCTTCACCGTGCAAAGCTCTTTCAAGAACTTGGCGTACTTGGGCACAGTTTTTATCATTTTCAGCAGAGGAATGTTCACCTGACACTTGCTAAATGTCTCGAAGAGCTCTGAATCATCGATTATCCTCCTCTCTTTGAGTGCCTCAGGGAACGGAGGTTTTGGTTTCTCCGACCCGAGAGGGGGAAAATCCGGTCGGACGTATGTATCGACATAGGGCTCAGATTCAGGCGAGATCGGACTCGACGTGGGCGCGTCAGACTCCGGCGCGGGCGCGTCAGACTCCGGCGCGGGCGCGTCAGACTCCAGCGCGGGCGCGCCAGTATTGGGCGTGGCCACGTCGGAGACCTGCGTGCTTTCCTCCTCATCCTCCTGACTTCTCAGCTCTTTTCCATTCCGAAGAGTTATAGCACTGACGTTTTCCTTTGGATTGACCACCGTTTGAGATGGTAGACCCCCTGACGTCTTTGCCTCTATTCTCGTGATTGCTTCGGCCATTTGCCCCATTTGTTTCTGTATATCTTTTATGCTCGATTCAGTTGTCTGAACATGCGCAGTAAAGTGCTGTGTCAGGGTATTGAGCATGGACTCAGTAGAGGGAGCGTGACCCTGCTGCCTCTGATTGTAGGGAGGTGGCTGTTGCTGATGTGGTTGGTTTGGTGGATCCCTCCATCTGAAATTTGGGTGATCCCGCCACCCTGGGTTGGAGGAGTTTGAGTAGGGGTCATGTCTGGGTCTCTGAGGTCCATTTTCACCTATAGCACTTACTTCAGCGGTGTCTTCCTGGAGCGTAGGACACGCATCAGTTGGGTGGAAGTTATCATTGCAGATTCCACAAGCCTTGATTTGTTGAGGAGTCCCTTGCAGAGTGAGCCTCCTAACCATATCCTTCAATTCAGCAATATCCTTGGCTTGGTTAGAGTCTACCGAGTTGACCCCTTTCTTTCTGGTGGATTTCCCGAAATTTCTAGTCCCCTCAGCCATTTCCTGAATCTTCTCCATGGCTCCCTCTGGCGTGGCATTCAGAATATTTCCTCCGCAGGCGGCATCAATCATCCTTCTATCAGATTCCAGCAGTCCCCCATAGATGTATAGGACTAGGTCCTTCGTGCTGTAGCCATGGAAAGGGCAATTAGCGCAAAGCTTCTTGAACCTTTCATTGTAATCATAGAGGGTTTCATCATCTTCCTGTTCTATATTGCTGATTGCCTTCTTCAAGGTGTTCTCCTTCTTAGCAGGGAAGAATTTCTCCAGGAAGGCCTTGTGGAGCTTAGGCCAAGTATCGATGCTCCCTGTAGGAAGACTGTAGTACCAGTCATCCGCAGCATCGACCAGCGTGAACCCAAAAGCTCTCATCTTTATCTATGCTTCGGATATATTGGCTGGTTTCATGCTCATGCACACATTATGAAACTTCCCCATGTGCTTGATGGGGTCTTCTCCAGCCAATCCATGGTATTTGGGCAGTTGATGAATCAGCCCAGACTTTAGCTCAAAATGGTTGTCATCCCCTAGAGCAGGGATTGTCACAGCAGGTGCCTGCTGTGTGATGTTTGATGCTGTCAGCTGTCGCAGCGTCTGATTTACATTTCCAGCCATTGGATCGGGTTGTTGGGAATGTTGGTGTTGTTCTCTAAGACGGCGGTGGTATGTCCTGTCAATCTCCCAATCAAAATCAACAAGATGGGGATCAGTAGCACGAGTGCGAACCATGCAAGAGGTTCGCACCCAAACAGGTAATAAGACAAACAAGAACAAAGATAATCCGTTTCCCCGGCAACGGCGCCAAATTTGACAGGCCTAAGGTCGTTATGCCTAATCAAAGTAAATTCCTAAGGTGCAAACTATAACAAGTATAGTAGGTAAGTTAGGGTCGAACCCACAGGGAAACAGAATCAATTGTAAGAGCAAGTATTATTACCCAAAAGTAACCAATTCAAAGGGGAGTTTTGTGTGTAAACAATAGTGACAGAACAAGTTGCAATAAGAGGTTGCGAATATATGATGGAAAAGTATCACACCAGGTAATTATCCGCACAACAATTGAGATGGTTCATCATCGCATTCTATGAGTCTCAAGTTCTAATGTCCAGTAATTGTTCTCAATTCAGATCGTGTAATAGCTTTTAGTCCTACCAGTCCTAAAAGCACTTATCACCAAATTACAAGGGAAAACCTTCACCGAATAATAAAGCGATAGCATTCAAACATGAATTATAATGAGATACAAGCGATTCTAACAACCCGTTAAAATAGCCTGTAATCGAATCTCCTTCACAATCTACCACAAGCAACCTGCGTATGATGATTGTGTTTGCTACAATGAATCTACAACCCCAAACCTGGGATTGGAAACCCTAGCAATATGACTAGTATCGATAAACCTAGGTGATCAATCCAGATTAACCAATAATAAGCAATCAAGCAATAAGCTCAGGAGATCGAAACAATTAACAAAGGACGAACAAGAGTAGAATACTCACAACCAAATCAATCGAAGGCTTCAAAGAACCAAGTGTAACAACGGAGAGTTAGTTCTCCATAGGGTTTGTGAGATTAAGAAAAAGGAAACTACGTCTCTCGAAAATAACCTAATAATCTCTAAAAACTTCCGTTCGAAAATAATATATATCCTACTTAAAGGGTTTAAAATCCCGTAAAAATATAATATTAAAACTAATAAGATCGGGAAAAATCGGATAAGAATCCGTCTCCAGGGACTGACGCGGGCGCGTCAGTAGCAGCGCGGGCGCGCCAGTGTCTCATCTTGATACTTCCATCTGGTGCATCGACGCGGGCACTTCCTCCTAGCAGCGTGGGCGCGCCAGTAGCAGCGTGGGCGCGCCAGTAGCAGCGCGGGCGCGCCAGTGTCACCAGCTTCCAGCTGCTTCCGAACTTCTTCACTTCAACTCTTCTGTAACTTGCATGATCCTATGATTTCTTCAACTTCTTCAACAGGTTCTGAATCACCAAGTTCATACAAATATCTCTCACAATGACATGTAAATGATGACAAAAACTACTAAATGCGCTATAGAATATATCGCATGTCAACTTCCAAAGCCAAGGTATCAACACCACAACGATAACCATGATAAATAACACATAGAGGCATAAAAGATCATGCTTTCCATCAAATAACTTTCGCTATTAATAGATAGGAATATATAGGCTTTCGCATAAATCCTAATTGTTACTAACCCTTTTTTACATAATTAACTCAAGTTGCATTAAGATCACTTTCGCTTCAATAACACAAACAAGGATCACCATCAACTCTCGCAAAAGAATCATGCTCATAGGCATAGAAGACGAATTGCATAAAAAGATTGTACCTTTACCGCATCACCTTACATGGCTACCGCTGGGCTCACCCCGCCCTAGAAGTGGGTGGACTACTCGCTCTTCATCGCAATAGCAGACATCTTTGATGAAAAAGAACTAACTTGCATTAATAAAATCAAAACTTACAACCTCTTCTCCTTCTCTCTCTATGTAACTACTTACTTGTTCTCTCTGAAATTGAATGTATGATAGAATGAATAAAACTCAGCCCTAGGGCTTTATTTATAGTGCTCAAACCCTGCTTATCAAGAAAAGAACAACTATATCTATATCTAAATCTCTTTATCTGAAAGCTTAAAGATAAATAAATGGAATAAAGGAATTAAATCAAAAAAGGAAATTATGTCTAAAGTAAAATATCTTCTTGTGTGGGTAGATCTTCTCTCTATAGATAGAACTTGATAGGTGTGGATAGATGTGGATAGAATCAGACAATCTTCAGCTCCAAGCAATCCAAAACCACGTCGGACAGCTCACCGCGTAACACGGGTCAGGATGGCGCTCCTCGATATCGAGTAAACTACTCGATATCGAGTAAAGTTCTTTATCGACTTCGGCTGGCTGGGCGTGTCGGGTAGCTCGCCCTCGATCCGGCTCGGAAGTGTGGTGCTGGGATCCTCGATATCGACAACTTTAGTCGATATCGAGTAAACTTGTGTCATCGACTTGCTTGGCCTGGTGTTGTCGAGCAACTTCTCCCCGATCTGGCTCGGACCGGTGCTGCTGGTCTTGTCGATATCGAGTAGTATACTCGATATCGAGTAAGTGGTGCTCGGCATCTCCAGGTCTTCGGCTTCTCGACTTGGCATGGCTCCTCGACCTAGGGCATGGCTCCAGAATCGGGTTGGCTTCGTCTTCAGATTCCTCGATTAGCTCCTACTCGATCGGCATTGCCCGGACATCCTTTTATCGATATCGAGTAAAAGAACTCGATATCAAGTAATTCTGGGCTCCAGCTTGATTTGTCCTGGTTCCGCTTCTTCATGACTTTGGACTTCTGTAGTTGATTTCCGAGCTTTTCCAACCTTTCTCAGTACTGCTGTAAATTGCCTCGAACTCTGCAAATTGAAATAGAAATTGGTTTAGATTCCATAATTTGGCAAATAAACATAAACTACATAGATTCTGTACTATTCTAGCCCAAATGCATGGAATGTATGTAGAAAACGATATAAAAGTTACTGTAAAACATGGCAGATTCAGCTCACAACAAACACCCCATACTTTAGCTTGCTTGTCCTCAAGCAATACTTTTAATTGTTATTCAGGGGAAGAAATCAAAATTCTCAACATCTTAGATTCATTGCCATATGTCCCTGCAGTCAATTACCATCCTCGAAATGGTACTAGTGTCACAAATTCATGCATGTGCAATTAAAAAGCAACTTCTACTCACAAAAGGAGGGTTATGCAAAATATTCATTCGTGACAAAGCATTAATAATCAAGAGGACTTTAATTTAAGCTCAAATAAGGAGTAGATTGGTAAAAGGCTAAAGGTGGGAAATTTTTGGCAATGTGGTGCTAATGATCCGGGGAAATGGAGTATTTCCAAGCTTTCATACCACATTCCTTCTTCATAAGATTCATCACCTTTCAAAAATGCTTTTTTCAATAATAATAATACTTTTACCTCTCTAACCTTAGCACTGCCTTCTCGCGAGTCGCAAACATGGGTGTCATGAATGGCCCTGGATACTTAGTGCGTCGGACTCCTCACAATGTGTCCCATCTCACTGAACTATTATCTCAGTAAGTAGGGTCAATCTACCTTTATCTCCTGAGGTGATTGGATTTTCTTTCACTCATTTAATTTTCCATATATTTCAAACAATTTCCTACCAAACTCCAATAATGATAACAACACAACAACCATATAACAATCTCCATAATGTAACATCATTCTCAACATAATCCCCGGATAGGAAATAAGGTAAAGAATAGCAATATTTTTAGATCATGTGGAGCAATATATGAAATAAGGCATAATATGGCTTTTGTGATGCATAAGCATAGGTAAGGCTAGGAATATAAACATATGAGCATTATATGGAAATATAAAGTCCTCCATCATCTTATAATGCAACATGTCAAAAGCAACTTCAAATTTTACCTCCTTTCATGGTTTTCAAAAAATAATGCGCTTCATTGTGACTTCCTTTTACTAGGAAATTTCATGCTATATCTCTAATGAAACTAATTTTGCATCGTCGAGTTCAATATAAGCTTCCATGACATTTATCAAAAATTTCAATGGGGGTCATTTTTCAAATATTGGAAATCATGCATGTAAGCACATAGATATCAAATATGAATTCCAAAATAGCCACGTATAAGCAATTCAAGAATTAAACTCTAAATATGCACACATAATGTCGAATATGGAAAATATGCACAAAGTAAGCCCTCTCCCACCCCATACTTAAACATTAGAGTGTCCTCACTGTATAAAAACAAGGGTAAAGAAAGAAACTCATAAGACAAGTGTGCAAGGCTTCAAACTATCCCCACGGACCTGAAAAATATAGAAGACATATACCCACAATAGAAAAACTAAATAAAACCAAAAAACAAACAAAAAGCAACCATGTCCAAAAGTCCCAAAAAGTAAATGTCTATGTACAAGCTCTAGATTTTATAGTCGCTAGGCCGACTTTCTCTATTAAGCTCAAGGTGGCATCTGCAGGGCCCATGTAGCTTGGGCTTCAAATAAGACTCCATTCTTGTCCAGCAGCTGCAGTCCTCCAAAATGGATCTTGTTCACCACGAAAGGTCCCATCTTCTTCTTGTTGAATTTGTTAGGAAACCAATGATCTTTTGATTTGGAAACATAGATCTTGTCTCCAACTTCATACTCCTTGGGCTCATCATTGGAAATCCTACATAAGCGCACATACCAAGGCAAACCTCTCCCATGTATAGATAAATCTTTAATTGAAATAGGAGAAGAAAGATCCATACCTTGGCTTACCTTCGCAGAAACGGATTCGGGGACCACTGTGTTTGGTCGATTTCGAGGAACAGTACTCGATATCGACAAGTTTTCAGCTGCTGGTGGCCTGCTGCTAGAGGATGCTGGAGTCGAGGAAGCCAGGTGTTGGTCAATATCGAGTAAAATACTCGATATCGAGGAGTTCAGCCTTTCTGGTGGAGTCAGCGTCGAGGAAGGCGAAGTCGATGCAGCTGGGTTTTGGTCAATATCGAGTAAAGTACTCGATATCGAGGAGTGTTATGCTTCAGGTTGGCTGCTCGACGACGCTGCTGCTGGTGGAGGAGGCTGAGTTTGGTCGATGTTGACTAAATTACTCGATGTCGAGGAATTTTTTCCGACATCGACCCCATACATGCATCCTATCAAGGTATCCGAAAAATAGTTAGTCCAAATCGACGTACCTTGGTTTGTGTCGAGTGGATTCTCTATTTCTTCGTTCAGGATGACCATGATCTTCTCCACCTGGGCCTCCATATCCCTCTTCTCCAGCTCTTCAGGAGTCTTATTTCTTACATTAGCCTCCCCACAAGTGATGTAACCAGCTGAGATAGATTTTACCTCTTCCATTGGACCTGTATGCCTTTTAGTTTTATTAAAAAAATACTCAATTACCTCATCGCTGATGTTGAAAGTGAGTACTCCATTCCTTACGCTTATGTTGGCATCCACCGTCGCCAAGAAGGGCCTTCCTAGAATATTTGGACAAGTAGGGTCCTCCGCCATATCAATAACTAAGAAATCAACAGGGACAAAGAACTTACCTACTTGCACTGGCACAGACCACCGTGTTGTTGGCCATATAAAGCTTAGCATCTACATGCTCTAGGGCACCTATCTTAATCTTGGACCATATTGTTAAAGTCATTATACTTACACTAGCTCCAAGATTATATAAAGCATTAAATTTGTATTGACCAAATCCAATGGTTATAGCAAACTTACCTGGATCTGGCATCTTCTCAAGTATGTCCATATGGCTGCACTCCTCTGTAATCTCAGCCATTGATCGCTTCTTGCTTAGAATCTCCTTGAGGAATTTGACATAAGATGGCATCTCATTAAGTGCTTCTGTGAAGGGAATGGTGACATTAAGCTTCTGAAGCATCTTGATGAAGCGCTGAAATTTCTTTTCTGCTGGATCCTTTGGAGATTTTTTTGGGAAAGGCAACTTCTTTTTCTGATTCGGAGCCAGAACAGATGTTGGAGGTGTAGCAGCTTTCTCAACGTCGACTTGATCTTCCTCGATATCGACCACAATCTTCTCGATATCGGCCAGATTCTTCGATGTCGAATTGTTGTGCTCTGCAGACGAAGGATGGTCCACTCTGTCGTCGATATCGAGTTGTCCTTCCTCGATATCAAGTTGTCTCTTCTCCATATCGACCAAGGTCTGGTCGATATCATGTTGCTGTTCTCCTTCGTCCTGCTGCTTTCCGACCTCTGGCTCTTGTAGTTGATGGCCGCTCCTGAGTTTTACAGGAGCGATGTGTCCTGTCTTCCCCTTAGGATTTGGTTATGAAGATCCAGGAAACGAACCTGATTGTCTGGGGATTCCTGCTGCTAGATGGCTAATCTGTGTATCAATTGACTTTCTCTAGACATCGATCTCCCCCAAGCCTAGAGTTGACACCTTGAATCTCAATGTAGACTGAGGGGAATGATTGCTTGGTGTCTGAATGATTTCTCCTTATTTCTTCTAGGACGGTCTGTAGATCATCCCTTTTCTGGTCCCTTTCCGGATGTCCTGGAGCTTTGTAGGGTGGGGGTTCCTAGGGGCACCTTGGTTCCATTATGGTTGCTGGAACCTTTGGTCTCCCATGTAGCGATTGGGACCCCCTGCGTAAGCTGCCTCTTCAAGGTATTCTGCCAGCCTGACTTGCTCTGTGTGTGGGCACTCAGTAGTGGTGTGCCGCTGCGATCCGCATTCGATGCAGGCCTGCTTGACAGAAAGATACTTGACTTGCTTGAGAAGTTTGCGGTTCTGATCTCTATAGTATTGCTCCTTGACATCTGGGTCAATCTCTTTAGAGGGCTCATAGAGGGGCATGGATGGGGCTGGCCTGGCGTAGGCATTCTCCTCATAGTTGGTTGGAGTTCCATACTTGTTATCATAGTTGGTAAGCTTGTCGAGAGCAGCCCATGCGTCAGCAGACGACATTGTCAGATACTCATAATGAGTATATGTGTTGATCATATCCTTTACAGCCAAGTCCAGAGAATTAAAGAAGATCTCTTGAACTACGCAGGGTTGCTGTCCATGTGTAGGGCATGATCGCAACAGATCTTTATATCTTTCCCAAGCTTTTACTTGCGGTTCCCCAGGCTTCTATTTGAAAGCTGTGATCTTTTGGCGGAGGAGTGCTGTCTTGGCAGGAGGAAAGAACTTGTTGAGGAATTCCTGCTTTACTTCAGCCAATGTCGTGAGGGATCGCGGTTTCAGCCCTTCAAGTCACTTCAGTGCAGGACCAGATATGGACCAACGAAAAGCTTTCATCAAGATGTACTCCAAGGTGGTACTTTTAGTAAGAGTATGACACATGTCAGTAAAGTTGGTAATATGCTGAAGAGGACATTCATTAAATCTACCAAAGAAAGCATTATTTTTTATTTCAATAAGGAAAGGAGTGTGAATTTCATAGTTATTTTCAGGGATTAGAATGGCCGATTCAGGCACTATGAGAGTTGGGTGCATGTAATCCTCTGGAGTGGTAGGGTATTGGGCAAGCTCATCTTCCAATTGCCTCCTTCGCGCAACCTCTCAACCAGCTGTTCTTGTGTTTCTGCGGCCGCCATGGCTCTTTTTAGTTTAACTTGGATGTGTATAAGGCGCTCCGGTTCGTCTAAGGCGTCAAACTCAGGTGTTTGACCAGAACGGAGCATATACCTGCGAAGTAACTCAAAAGAAAAGTGAGATCTGACTACCTATGGCGCAAATGATTGCTTCCCCGGCAACGACGCCAATTTTTTGTAAGGAAGAAATTGAGGCTTGCAATAAAATATAAATAAATCAAAGTAAAACAGATATCGTCCCTTGCAAATAATTACAAGACTCCCTCCCTATGCAGTAGTGGGAAGTCAGGATCGATCCACGAGGAAGCGTGTCAGCGGATCTCAGGTAGCTGTAAATCTTACAGACAAAAAAGCAAACAGAAAGACAGAAAGAAAGACAGAAATAACAAAGCAAAGCAGAAAATAAAGCAAGGACACAGAAGCTACTCGATATCGAGCAACAATCCTCGATATCGACTACATCAAGTCGACAACAGACAGCAAACTCCGGGACAGAAACTAGATCTCGACAAACCCTTACTCGATATCGATAAAGTGCTACTCGATATCGACTAGAACTCCCCGAGATTGAGTAAAAGACAGAAACTGTAAAGTTGCAAACTTTCGAAGACAGAACTCAAATTTCGGTGAAATAAACTCAATAAACTAAAATACTTCCAAAGCCAGGGTATCAACACCACAACGATAACCATGCAAAATAACACATAGAGGCATAAAAGATCATGCTTTCCATCAAATAACTTTCGTTATTAACATATAGGAATATAGAGGCTTTCGCATAAATCCTAATTGTTACTAACTCTTTTTCATATAATTAACCCAAGTTGCATTAAGATCACTTTCGCTTCAATAACACAAACAAGGATCACCTTCAACTCTCGCAAAAGAATCATGCTCATAGGGATAGAAGACGAATTGCATAAAAAGATTGTACCTTTACCGCATCACCTTACATGGCTACCGCTGGGCTAACCCCGACCCTAGAAGTGGGTGGACTACTCGCTCTTCATCGCAATATCAGACATCTTTGATGAAAAAGAACTAACTTGCATTTATAAACTCAAAACTTACAACCTCTTCTCCTTCTCTCTTTATGTAACTACTTACTTGTTCTCTCTCAAATTGAATGTATGATGGAATGAATAAAGCTCAGCCCCTAGGGCTTTATTTATAGTGTTCAAACCCCGCTTATCAAGAAAAGAACAACTATATCTATATCTAAATCTCTTTATCTAAAAGCTTAAAGATAAATAAATGGAATAAAGGAATTAAATGAAAAAAGGAAATTATATCTAAAGTAAAATATCTTCTTGTGTGGGTAGATCTTCTCTCCATAGATAGAACTTGATATGTGTGGATAGATGTGGATAGAATCGGACAATCTTCGGCTCCAAGCAATCCAAAACCGCATCGGACAGCTCACCGCGTTACGCGGCTCAGGATGGCGCTCCTCGATATCGAGTAAACTACTCGATATCGAGTAAAGTTCTTCGTCGACTTCGGCTGGCTGGGCGTCTCGGGTAGCTGGTCCTCGATCCGACTCGGAAGTGTGGTGCTGGGGTCCTCGATATCGACAACTTTAGTCGATATCGAGTAAACTTGTGTCATCGACTTGCTTGGCCTGGTGTTGTCGAGCAACTTCTCCCCGATCTGGCTCGGGCAGGCGTTGCTGGTCTTGTCGATATCGAGTAGTGTACTAGATATCGAGTAACTGGTGCTCGACATCTCCAGGTCTTCGGCTTCTCGACTTGGCATGGCACCTCGACTCAGGGCATGGCTTCAGGGTGTTATCGATATCGAGTAAACTACTCGATATCAAGTAGAGCTCAGGAGTCGGGTTGGCTTCATCTTCAGATTCCTCGATCAGCTCCTACTCGACCAGCATTGCCCGAACATCCTTTTGTCGATATCGAGTAAAAGAACTCGATATCGAGTAATTCTGGGCTCTAGCTTGATTAGTCCTGGTTCCGCTGCTTCTTGACTTTGGACTTCTGTAGTTGATTTCCGAGCTCTTCCAACCTTTATCAGAACTGTTGTAAATTGCCTCAAACTCTGCAAATTTAAACAAAAACTGGTGTGGATTCCATAATTTGGCAAATAAACATAAACTATATAGATTTTGTACTATTCTAGCCTAAATGCATGGAATGTATGTAGAAAACGATATAAAAGTTACTGTAAAACATGGCAGATTCAGCTCACAACAGATATTAAGAGAAATTGGACCTTTTAATTAAGTTAAAAGGTGAGGCCCAAATCCATGTCAAACAAAAAGGCTCAACAAAATCTGAGCAGACGTTAAGTTAGTAATTTCTCTTGGATTACAGTTAAAAAAAAACCACATCAAATGCACTTAAGAAAAAGAATTGCAATACGTGGGATTAGGATAACTGTGTTATTTTCACCCTATATAAACATTACAAGCAGTTACTTCAGGGAGGATTTTTGATTGCTCTTCTTCATTCGCTGGTTTCTTCTTACAATTTCTTCTGGTCGGTTTCTTCCTCCTGGCTTTTCCTGGCCTCTTGAAAGTAAACCTGCAATAGCAAACACAAGCAAGAAAAAAAAACACATCAGCAAACCTTTGTTCCTGCTGCATAGAAGAAGAAGCAAGGTAGTTTCAATGGCTTCTGAAATCCCCTATGCAAAATGATATAGCTTTGTACAATTATATTGTGTTAAGCATATGATATGAATTTTGGAACCACAAAACTATCCCTAAATAGGTCGAAATGCTGCCGAAATACTGCTAAAATAGATTCTCAAAACCCCCCTATTCAAAATGATATAACTTTGTACAATTATATTGTTTTAAGTATATGGTATGGGTTTTAGAATATAAAAATCGCCTAAACTAAGGCCAAACTCAGGCGAAATATTTACTCAAATGGATTGCTAAAAGGCTTCTAATCTGCTGGGCAAATTGAAACTTAATTTCTCCAGACAAAAAAAATTAGCAAGGAGGCACTAAGTTTTCAAGGGACTAAAACAGCCACAAAGGCAACACAAACACAACACAAACATGAATGAGAGATCTATAAACTCTCTTGGAAGCATAGAAAAAATATAGGTGTTGTAAGGAGGAAATCGAGTTTAAAATATAAAATATAAATCAAACCAGATTCTGCCCACGCAAATAATTACAATACCTCCTCCTGATGCAGTAGTGGGAAGTCAGGATCGATCCACAAGGAAGCGTGTCAGCGGATCCTAGGCAGCGGAGAAATCTCACGGATAGAAGTCGACAACAGGGGTCCTAGATCTCGAGTAGGGTTACTCGATAGAAAATCGGACAGTCGAACACAGCGCAGCAGCTCTCGGCAATTCTGGTCGATCTCGACAAAGGGTTACTCGAGATCAAGTAAAGTCTTCGTCGACGTCGGGTTGGCTTGGTCGATCACCTGCACACAGAAGCTACGGCGATGCTGGATCGAAGATCAGTAACTCGAGGTCGAGTAGTGCAATTCGAGATCGAGTAGAGGCAGAAAATAAAACAAAACGAAAGAAAGTAAAGACAAGTGCTTTGGGACTCGAACTAAACTGTATGAAAAGGACATCCAAGATTGGGGTTTTCAACAACGATAACCAAGCATGCATAAGGCAGAAATAAAACAGATAACCATGTGATTCGCATCGAAGGACTAAGCTTTCGCCTTTTCCAACAATTAGACAACTCTTTCAAGAAACCCTAATTGTCTCTACTGATTTTATGTTTACAATCCAAGTTGTTAGCATGGACCTCCATTAGATGGGTAATAAACACATAATAAGTAGTAGATGCTCAAAACATGATAAAAGTCGAATCTTTACCTCAAACACGCATGACTATCGTCGGGCTTGCCCCAACCTAGAAGTGGGTGGACTACTCGCGCTTCATTGCAACCTCAGACATTGATTGATGAAAAGAAATAACTACTTGCATTAAATCGAAACAGATCTTACAACCAAAGGAAGCCAATTCTGCTTTCGTTTCACCAACTCCTCTTGGCCACTCACTCTCTTTCTCTCTACTACTTCTCCTACTGAATTTTTAATGACTAGAAATCAGCCCCATGGGCTTTATTTGTAGGCAACTACATAATTAAATCTAATAAAGATAAATAAATGCAACTACATAATTAAATCTAATAAAGGGAATTATATCTAAAAGTCTTCAAGTGAATAAATCTCTCTTCATTATGTAACTTGATTGAATCGGATAGACTCGGCTATCTCCAGCTCCAAGGATTCCCAAACCGAGTAGGACTGGCCAACGTGTTACGCGGCTTCTGGAAGCTTCCTCGATCTCGAGTAGAAGTGACGTCGACTTTAGTGGCTCGGCGTCTCGGGTTGCTGGTCCTCGACATGGCTCGGA
The DNA here is from genome assembly GCA_037127255.1 of Persicaria tinctoria. Lineage (NCBI taxonomy): Eukaryota > Viridiplantae > Streptophyta > Magnoliopsida > Caryophyllales > Polygonaceae > Persicaria > Persicaria tinctoria. The sequence goes on from JBANSL010000014.1 coordinate 23,532,571, forward strand.
CATGGCTCACAAGGGTGTCCTCAATCTCGAGGAGATAACTCAATCTCGAGTAAAGGTGGTCCATCGTCATCGCCTTCTGGTGTTGTCGAGTAACTCCACTCGACATGCTCGGACAGGTGTTCGGCTTTGTCGACATCGAGGAAGGTCCTCGACATCGAGTTGTGGTGTCCGGGCGCCAGGTCGGATAACTTCTCTTCAGTCTCCTCGGGTAATCTATTCGACTCCGGGCATGGTCTTCGTGGTTTTGTCGACATCGAGTACGGAACTCGATCTCGAGTAACGTGGTGGAGTCGGGTTCTTCGTCTTCAGCTCCTCAGCATGTGCTCCTCCATCAGTGCAGTGCCTAGACATGGTTGTCGATATCGAGTAACATTAAGCTTCCGTCCTTGCTTCTTGGTTTTCTCCCGAAATGACTCCATATTCTGCAATATTAAACAGACACTTATGTAGATCTCCATTTCTGACAAATAAGCATATACTACCTAAATTCGACATATTCCCAACCCGAAATATGCAAAGTCTATAGAATATGGAACTAAAATATGCATAAAGACATGGCTACTTTAGTGACATCAAATCACCCCATACTAAGACTTGCTTGTCCTCAAGCAATAACCAAACAATAACCAAGACCTACAACACATCCTTCAAGTCTTCGCCTTTTGTCAAAAGCAACATCTCAAGTAGTAGCAATGTAAGACAAGTGATTCTAACGTCATCACACATATATGAGCGATCCATAGGCATAGGCAATATAAATCCAACCTCACAGGAATAATGTGTTTACACTCAGCTCTCAATGTGTTTAGGGTATGTAGATCATCTCTCAATTCAATTCTATATACAATCTCATAAACATTGCAATTTAAATATAAATCCACTTCGCAACCAATTATGAAAATGCAACAAGAATTATCAGGAGGACTTCGCTCAATAGAAGTCTTCAAAGAAGATTCCATTCGACGGGGTTGTAATGGGGCTTGGTAAGAAATATAAGGGTATTGAATTATTTGGCCATGTGGTGCTTATTAAAATTCGGGAATCAAGACTCCTAAATCTCCAACACAACTCAACCAAACCATAACTCTCAATCATATGCATCAACCAAACTCTCCAATTTATCTTAATGAAGTATGTACCCTTTCAAACTTCCTTAACCTCTCCAAAGTATGTATTTTGCGAATAATGAAAGAAATAAGGTAAATTTGGCTCATCCACTTTATTCACAAACATATGCATAACAAGATAAATAAAATAAAAGCTAATGGTGCATTTATATGGTCAGCCAAAAATCCTTTTACATAATATGCATAACAAGATAAAAATATAAAACCAACCCATATCTTAATAATTTCAACCATCCTTCCTATTTGAAATGCAACACAAGCTCATTCCTTCCACAAACCATTATTTCAACCAGCTCTAAGTCTTAATTCCCAAATGGAGGTCAGATTCAATTTGGATAAGGATAATTTTGTGGAGTTCACAATAAAAGTCTCAGGCTAATGTTCTGGCTTCAAGCAGGGATAATGCAGGGTAGGTAAAGAGAGGATAGAATTGGCTTAAAAGGTGCCTCCATCATTTAATTCTCATTCACATCATCATATAAATGCATTGGCTTTGAATAACTATCACAACATTTAGAGATGCATAGGAAGAGTAAATACACTCAAGAAAGCACAGGGATTTTGAATGTTCTCCCTATAAGGCCAAAATTCTCACTAGGACAATTTTTGTTAGATTTTAACCTTTAGCTTAGGATCATATGTGCTCAATTTCATCATAAGTTCACAATCCACATAAAACAATTTCGAGGACTTAGGCTAAACCTTCCAAACATGCCATAGGATTTATATGATCAAGTCAATCATTATTCATCATCATAGGACATCTAAGTTAGGGTGTACAAAATAAGACAATGCAAAAATTTAAACATGCATTTTTTTTATGCAACTAAAAACAAGACTAAAGTATGACGAAAGACTAAAATGCATAAAATTTAAACATGAATGCATAACATAAAAATTAAAATTTCACCATGTAAAACCAAAAGCAAGACTAAAACATATAATAATGATAATGAGCTCTTCCCCCACCCCATACTTAAAATCTACATTGTCCCCACTGTATAAAATCAAATAAAAATAAGTGTAAAGGAAGGAACTCACAGAATAACACATCGAGGATGGAAGATCAGGCATGTCGAGTAGAATCTTTCTCGATCTCGAGTACAGGGAACTCGATCTCGAGTTGGCTTGTTTGCGTCCATTGGATTTCTGAAGTCAAGGAGCTTCTGGGCTTTGTCGATATCGAGTTGGCCTACTCGATATCGAGGAGTGTCTGGGCTGCTCCTCCTTGTCGTTGTTGACTTGGCCTTCGTTGTTGACTTGGCCTACTCGATAGCCATGCATCGAAGGGCTAAGCTTTCGCCTTTTCCAACAATTAGACAACTCTTTCAAGAAACCCTAATTGTCTCTACTGATTTTATGTTTACAATCCAATTTGTTAGCATGGACCTCCATTAGATGGGTAATAAACACATAACAAGTAGTAGATGCTCAAAACATGATAAAAGTCGGATCTTTACCTCAAACACGCATGGCTATCGTCGGGCTCGCCCCAACCCTAGAAGTGGGTGGACTACTCGCGCTTCATTGCAAACTCAGACATTGATTGATGAACAGAAATAACTACTTGCAATAAATTGAAACAGAGCTTACAACCAAAGGAAGCCAATTCCGCTCTCGCTTCACCAACTCCTCTTGGCCACTCACTCTCTTTCTCTCTACTACTTCTCCTACTGAATTTTTAATGACTAGAAATCAGCCCCATGGGCTTTATTTGTAGGCTTCTAATCCTTGCTATTCAAGAATAGAATGTCTCTATCTATATTTAAAACTATATCTAAAACTTTAAAGATAAATAAATGCAACAACATAATTAAATCTAATAAAGGGAATTATATCTAAAAGTCTTTAAGTGAATAAATCTCTCTTCATGATGTAACTTGATAGAATCGGATAGACTCGGCTATCTTCGGCTCCAAGGATTCCCAAACCGAGTAGGACTGCCCAACGCGTTACGCGGCTTCTGGAAGCTTCCTAGATCTCGAGGAGTTTCCTCGATCTCGTGTAGAAGTGACGTCGACTTCAGTGGCTCGGCGTCTCGGGTTGCTGGTCCTCGACATGGCTCGGACATGGCTCACAGGGGTGTCCTCGATCTCAAGGAGATAACTCAATCTCGAGTAAAGGTGGTCCATCGTCTTAGCCTTCTGGTGTTGTCGAGTAACTCCACTTGACATGCTTGGACATGCTTTGTCGACATCGAGGAAGGTCCTTGACATCGAGTTGTGGTGTGTGGGCGCCAGGTCGGGTAACTTCTCCTCGGTCTCCTCGGGTAATCTATTCGACTCGGGGTATGGTCTTCATGGTTTTGTCGACATCGAGTAGGAAACTCGATCTCGAGTAACGTGGTGGAGTCGGGTTCTTCATCCAAAATTGATGAATCCAAAATTGCAAATTGATGAATCCAAAATTAATGTACCCAAATCAAAATCAGCCTACCTACCACAAACTAAGATGCCAATGCAAGAGAAACAAAGAACAAAGGGAGGAGCCGAACATACCTAGGTAGAGAGGCTGAAGTGCTAGTCCCTCTCAAAGTCACAGCAACTGCCCCGAGCCCTAAATGCACTGCTCCTCCTTCGGTTGTCCCAAACCGCAAGCCCCCAAAATTGCTCAAATCACAAATCTAAAAATTGCAAATTGCAAACAGAAGTCGGCCAAGAGATTAAGCATTTAGTTGCAGCGGGATGGGCGAAAATTTGAGATTCTGGGCACAAATTGAAACAAAACAAGATTCGACATACATAAGGTTCGCATTGGCACTCTTGAGGGCGTCTCGCAGCATTGCTTCTGAGGGTGTCGTCGGATCTGCTGCCCCCTTCTCTAATCACCCAAATTCGAGGCTCACTTAGCAATTGTCGACCCCGGAGCTCACCTGGCCGCCGCTGTTCCTCTTTCGGCCTTGTCTACGATTACTACTGATTGGGACTAGGGCTACCAGTAAAACAAAACGAAAGGAAAGAGAGGACCGAGGGGCCTGGAAAAAATGAAGTTGCGCTGAACGAAACATTAAAGCAATTGGGCTTGATTAATTTTCGGACTTAGGTCCATTAATCAAGTTCATTTTTATGTCCAGTGCTTTATTATAGATTACAAATCTATTATATAAAATGCATTCTTTCAAAAGTCCAAATAAAATCAAGGGGAAAAGTAGGCGTGTGCTACGACAATGAGGAAATTTAGGATATAAAATTTGTTTAATCACATAATTAGCCCACTAAAATATACGAATTATAATTCATACAAATTAAGAATTCGAGTTTTATCAAAGCATAAAATTAAACTCGTCAAATATTCTTTGCCAATTAATTCTAGTGGGTCAATCTCTAAACCGACTCCTAAACAAAAATGGAGTCAAAACCTCAAATCAAGTTTCACAAAATATAAACTTGGTTTTATCAAAAGAACTACGAGTGATTTGATTCTCTTCCAAGAGATATGTAGGAAACCTGGTACAAAGCTATAGCTCATCGGGTTCAATCACACGGTCCTCAAACGATCAAATTTTTTTTCCTTTAGAACTACGTAAAGACTTGACGCCTTCTATCGGCTACGTTGGTAACCCGATATTAAATTCTAAATATATATCGGGTACAGTCGTCAACCTCTAAATTCTCTTTGAATGAATATGAGGTCAAAATCAAAGAAATTCAAATGATCCACACCGACTCAAATACAAAGCTTATGCTCGTTGAGTTCAGTCACCACTCTCAAATGATCTCATGATCAAACCCAAATACAAAATTTATTTTTGTCCTGAACTACGATGACTTGATTCCATGAAACAAGTAAATACGTAGGAAACTCGGTGTAAATCAAGTTCCCACCGAGTCCAGTCACATCCAAATTTTCAAATCAAATCTCCTCAAATTCACTTTTCGACTCTATGTCGTCTCAAATATCAAATTTTCCAAAGTGTCTCATCCGACTCGATACAAAGCTTCCGCTCGTCGAGTTGGGTCACGACCAAAACTTCAAATACCAAATTCAAATTTGTTCTTTTAAAAAACTACGTGTGATTTGATCCCTTCCAAAAGGGTACGTAGGAAACTCACAAATGAGTTCAATCACGATCCTCAAATTGACATTTAAGTCAAAACAAGTCAAATCTCAAATCAAATCAAATTAAACTCCACCATTAAAATCAAATCGTTTTCTATGCAAATGATAGGCGGGTTACTTGAGCTACCCTTCCGAGAAGGTGGGCTCAGGCTACTCGGGTGGAGTGTTGTTCGAGCTATCCTTCGTAGAAGGTGGGTTTGAACTTCATCCTCTGATGCATATAAGGAAAAGAAACCAAATCCAAACAAAATAACCCAAACACAAAATCCAAAATGCTCTGAACTACGTAAGGCTTGATTCTCTTCCAAGAGATACGCAGGCAACCCGTTAAAATTCGGGTGCAGCCCAAATCACCAAAACCATTCAAATCTTGGTATCGATACGACTTCGAATCAAGAGGATAACCAAAAGGGGTCGAACTCAAATATTAAAAATCAAATAAAATGTGTTGTACGATTATTCGCGCATTTTTGTCCAACATATTTTTGGCACGCCCAGTGGGACCCTTTTTGCCTTTTCATCTCTTAGTTGTATTTATACTAATACATGGTTATCTCTTTTTGAAAGGTACAAATGGCACCTCAAGTGATTGTCAACTTCATCGAGCTTCCAACAACCTTCACTATCAAAGATGGTCGTTGGATCAAGAAGAGATCGTTTGAAGAACAAATTGACATCACTTGGGACTCGTTATTTGCAAAGGTCTCGATCAACAATGTCTTTGGGGCTCTTCAAGCTCCGGAGAATCAGACCGTCGCCAAGTGGATGTCCAGTTCTCCCGCAACGCTTTCAGGGGTAGGGAGCATGCACCCTACAACCCTTCCAAGCCATAGGGGCAAGAAGCTCAAGATCACCCGACTCGGCAATAGCAAGGTCAACATCCAACCCATCTGCAACAAGCTCAAAAGGCAGGAGGGTGGTTATAACGACATAAAGCCAACTAATGAGATCTCTAAAAGGCCCATCATTCGTGTCATCAAAAAGAATGAGAGGTCAATTGCAACTTCCGCACAATCCGTCTCCATTGCAAAGAAGGCAAACAAATCCACGAAGAGAAGGGGACACAAGTGTAGATCTCAACGGGACACGACGAGACCTCTACCTGTTCTAGCGCGTTCATCAACTTTAGAGAAAGCCGATGCAACCCTTGAAAAGGATCCTATTCGCTCGCAGGGGGCAAAAGAAAATTCTTTAGTGGCTTCTGCAAGAGAGATCCTCATTGGGTCTATACCCATCTATCCGATAGAGGTTGTGCAAGTTAATATGACCTCATATTCGGAAAAGACGGAAATTAGGGCCACAAAGGGTGAGCCTTCAAGATCCAAGAAAGGCGAGGAGGTTCAAGGGACAAGTCAAGTCTCTAAAGTTCATGCGAGAGAAATAGATTGGTTGAAGTTAACAAGTTCAAATACTTCAATGATTGAATCTCAAGCAAAAACCTCACAAGACGGACAAAATGTGATGTCGGTATTAACTACGAGCACATCAAGGGCCGAAGAGCCACTTCTAGAGTTGCAAAGAAAGCTTGATGAGAAAGATGCTCAAATTGCATCATTTCTCTCTCAAATCAATCTTCAAGCTCAAGCAAATACACAAGAGCAATCAAGGCCAAATGGTGAATGGTCAAGCGGTAGCACATCGATTACTCCACAAGAAATCAAAGAGATGATCGCTCAAGGGATAAAGAAAGCTTACGCATCACAAAATCTAAAAGTGCTTGGATATATAAAGCCATATCCAGCACACTGTGATTCGATGCCATTTCCCCTGGGCTAACAAAGACCGAGCTTTGAAACATTCGATGGCCTTCATGGTTCACCTCACGAGCACCTTGCTCATTTTTATTCTTCTTGTGGTGAAACCGTGTTAAACGATGCCTTATTAATTAGGCAATTCGTTCAATCTTTCAAGGGATCGACATTCACTTGGTACACTAAACTTCAACCAGGGTCGATTCATACATGGGACGATCTACAAAGAGAGTTCCTAACTCAGTTTGTGAGCTCGAAAGCAAGAGTTTCCATTCTTGATCTTGCAAACACCTATTAAAGGTCTAATGAGCTCGCCAACGATTTCATCGCTAGGTGGAGGAGCATGAGACTCCAATGCCATGAAAAATTGAGCGAACAAGCTTGTGTTCAAATGTGCACCAACAACCTAATGCCGGAATTAGCGGTACATGTTGGAAGTGCCGAGCCTCGTTAATTTGATGAGTTGGTGTCTAAAGCGTGCAATGTTGAAAAACAACTAGCACGAGGATCCAAATGGCCTCGAGATAGCCAGGCTAACAAAAATGATGGCGATGAGCTACAAAACAAAGAAGAGTCTATGTCGACTTTCGCAAAACATGATCGAGAGTCCGGTAACAGAAATGGTTCTAAAGCTCAAAGAAAAGAGAAAGCCAAGGAACCGGCCAATAGACTCACCCTTCATGAAAGAAGGCAAAAGAAATATCCATTCGACGATGATGATGTGCAAGGGATATTCGATGAATTGGTAAGTGCTAAACTTTTAACACTCCCGGAGCCAAAAAGGCCAAAACGGGTTGGCAAGGCGAGTGATCCAAAATATTGCTCGTATGACCAGCTCATTGGCCATCCAATCAAAGATTGCTATGTCTTCAAAGACATTGTAGAGGAGATGATTAATAAAGGAGAAATTGAAATCTAGGGGGCAACATCCTCGACTCAAGCAGCTTCATCAAATACCATTTCAACGGTAGATGTGGTAGAGTGCACTCCCTCGCTCCAAGTGTCTTCTCAAACAAAAAAAGCATCTTCTATGGATACTGAAACTGGAGGCAGCCCCCCGCTTTCATTGCCTGTCAAAGTGTTGGTGAAAGATGACACTTCAAAAGATGAGTCCTTGAACGATAAAAATATCGCTCAATGTTGTATGGTCTCATGGACCGATGACATGTGCAAAGAAGAGGCGAGAGTTGATAAAATTACTCTTCCCTCCAGGCGTCAAATCCCCTCCTCAAAATCAAGAGAGGAATCAAAGGGAAAGAAGTCAAGCTTCGCAAAAATTTCAAAAATGCACCAGAAGCATAAAGTTCAAGTGCAAAAGCTAAAACCCTCTTTCAAGGGTAGAGCTCCACAAAAACTTGTCGATGAGGCTTGTGTCAAAAATTTCCAAATCTCATACGAAGACGGTGTTCTAACTGCAAGTGTGATAGAGCCTAGGATGTCCGCATTTGAAAGGCTCGAGACTGCTTCAAGCGAAACTCCTAAATCTTCGGTGTTTAAAAGGCTTGATCCAGCCCCCACATGTGAGACACCGAAATCTTCTGTATTTGAAAGACTCGAGTCAACCTCAACAAATGAAGCATACAAATCTTCAATTTTTCAAAAGCTTGATTTGGCCTCGACAAGTGAAGAATCCAAACCCTTGGTGTTTCAAAGGCTTAATATAGCCTCGACAGGTGGATAATCTAAAGCTCTGATATTTGAAAGGCTCGGAAAAGTTGATGAGTCTAAAAGCAAGAAGGTCCAAATGAAAAGGACCAAAAGCAAGAGCTCCGGAAGAGGCAGTCAAAAGTTCTCGTCCACAAGCTCAACTAAATCAATGACACCTAAAGCCAAGTAAGGGTGTCAAAATGATCAAGTAGTCTCCAAGGCGGAAAAACAAATAGTTCTGCCTAGAATTACGTAAGACTTGATCCCCATCAAGGGGTACGTAGGAAATTTGGCATTAAAAAAAGTGTCAAATTCAGTCGCGCAAAAAAAAATCCGGGTTCGCATATGATATTCGGGTTATTCGGGAAACCCTTCCTAGAAGGTGGGCCCAAGTGATCCGAATGATGCGGTAAAAAAAAAAAAACAAAAATCCCAGTTTGCAAATGATAGTCGAGTTATTTGGGAAACCCTTCCTAGAAGGTGTGCTTAAACAATTCGAGTGATGCATATTAAAAAAAAAGGGGGGGGGGGACTTGAAATTAGTCTGAAAATCAAACAACCCGGAAGCTTTCATGGAAAAAGGGTTCATAAAGAACTACGAGCGGCTTGATCCCTCATAAATGGGGTACGTAGGCAGTCTAGCTAGTCAAAATGCTAGGTGCGGCCACAAAAACAAACAAAACGTCTTCTTTTCTCAAACAAAAAAAAAAAGAAGAGAAAAGAAGATTAAATCCTCTCCCTTCTGTAGTCATATGAGCATTGTCTTGACTATAAAGAAAAAAATCAAATATATTCTGAAGACTTGCAATTTTTTGCCTGTAGTGAAAATGAGGCAAAGGAAAAGAGAGAAGAAGAAAGAAATTGTCTTTCAAAGACATTCTCACAAAGAGAAATAAACAAAAGGCCTCTGCCTAAATTTTCCGACGTTGAGTGTCACGTCCAAATGTGGTATTCAATTCAGGTCCCACAAATCAAATTCTCCTCCCAAGGAGTCATAAACCAAAATGCCTCAAAACTTGACTAATCAAATGGTCAATGTTTTCTTCTCTCTCAAAGTCAAAAGGCCTAAACCTCTCAAAACCCTCTCAAACAGAAATTGACCCACATTACCTGCATATGTATGGTCGTTCAAAGCCCCCTAAAATCAAAACTAAAGCTCAAAGAAAAAGGCATCAAATGCCTTGGCTCAAAGGGTATGGGGCATAAATTTCAAAATCATCTTCTTTGATGTCTTGATCAAAAAGCTTCAACCTCATAGGCTACCAAATTCCAAGTATACGACATCAAGTCGTCAAAACCAAATTTAGTCTAAGAACGAAAATCAAAATGAGATCGGTCAGAAAACAAAAGATCAAACCTACGACACCAAGTCGTCAAAGCCAAATTCTTGTCTCTCAGAAGAAAACCTTCAAATCCAAATTCAGCTTAAAGTCACAAATCTTAGACCAAAAGCCAAAAACCAAAAGACCAAATCGGCAAAAAGTCAAAACAAAATAGGACGCAAGCCAAAAATCCAATCGGTTGGAAAGGTCAAAAGCCAGACCAGTTGAAAAGCCAAAAAAGCACAAGTCAAATTTCGAGAGGGAAAATCTTTCCAACTCTCATATACCCATACCAAATTACCTCTTATTGGTCATAAGAAAATTCTAAATAGAATTGCTTTTCATGTATGATCAATTTTCGTCGGAACAGTATATTCAAGTTCCAATTTTCTTCGGACTACAAATCAACCACAAAAGCTTTCTTAAGCAAGGTCCGTTCGAAACACAAATGGTGCATAAATAGCACACTGTTCGAACTTTGAACGTGTTCGATATCTCACACGCACAAAGTTCGGGGGGCAACTGTTGGAGATTAAGTTTTCGTGAATTAGTTCAATTCATGATTTGGTAAACGATATCATCTCATTTTCTTATATATTAAGAATGTGATAAATTTTATCCATTTAAGTATAAAAGTTTGATACAATGATATTAAGAGAAATTGGACCTTTTAATTAAGTTAAAAGGTTAGGCCCAAATCCATGTCAAACAAAAAGGCCCAACAAAATCTGAGCAGAAGTTAAGTTAGTAACTTCTCTTGGATTACAGTTAAAAAAAACCCACATCAAATGCATTTAAGAAAAACAATTGCAATACGTGGGATGAGGATAACTGTGTTATTTTCACCCTATATAAACATTACAAGCAGTTACTTCAGGGAGGATTTTTTATTGCTCTTCTTCACCGGCTGGTTTCTTCCTACAATTTCTTCTGGTCGGTTTCTTCCTCCTGGCTTTTCCTGGCCTCTTGAAAGTAAACCTGCAACAACAAATACAAGCAAGAAAAAAAAACACATCAGCAAGCCTTTGTTCCTGCTGCAGAGAAGAAGAAGCAAGGTAGTTTCAATAGCTTTGTATAGTTATATTGTGTTAAGCATATGGTATGGATTTTTGAACCACAAAACTATCCTTAAATAGGTCGAAATGCTGCCGAAATGCTGCTAAAATAGGTTCTCAAAACCCCCATATGTAAAATGATATAGCTTTGTACAGTTATATTGTTTTAAGTATATGGTATGGGTTTTAGAATCTCAAAATCGCCTAAACCAAGGCCAAACTCTAGCAAAAATTTTACTCAAATGGATTGCTAAAAGGCTTCTAATCAGCCAGGCAAATTGAAACTTAATTTCTCCAGACAAAAAAAAATCAGCAAGGAGGCACTAAGTTTTCAAGGGACTAAAACAGCCACAAAGACAACACAAACATTAATGGGAGATCTATAAACTTTCTTAAAAGCATCGAAAAAATGTAGGCAAGAGTTGGGTATTAAAAGAAAAATTAGAAGTTACTAAATTGCAAATTGATGAATCCAAAATTAATGTACCCAAATCAAAATCAGCCTACCTTCCACAAACTGAGATGCCAATGCAAGAGAAACAAAGAACAAAGGGAGGAGCCGAACATACCTAGGTAGAGAGGCTGAAGTGCTAGTCGCTCTCGAAGTCACAACAACTCCCCCGAGCCCTAAATGCTCTGCTCCTCATTCGGCTGTCCCAAACCGCAAGCCCCCGAAATTACTCAAATCACAAATCTGAAAACTGCAAATTGCAAACAGAAGTCGGCCAAGAAATTAAGCATTCAGTTGCAGGGGGGGATGGGCGAAAATTTGATATTCTGGGCACAAATTGAAACAAAACAAGATTCGACATACCTAAGGTTCGCAGTGGCACTCCTGAGGGCGTCTCCCAGCACTGCTTCTGAGGGTGTCATCGGATCTGCTGCCCCCTCCTCTAATCACCCAAAACCAAGGCTCACTTAGCTACTGTCGATCCCGGAGCTCACCTGGCCGCCGCTGTTCCTCTTTCGGACTCTATGTCGTCTCAAATATCAAATTTTCCAAGGTGTCACCTCCGACTCGATACAAAGCTTCCGCTCGTCGAGTTGGGTCACGACCAAAACTTCAAATACCAAATTCAAATTTGTTCTTTTCAAAAACTACGTGTGATTTGATCCCTTCCAAAAGGGCACGTAGGAAACTCACAAATGAGTTCAATCACGATCCCCAAATTGACATTTAAGTCAAAACAAGTCAAATCTCAAATCAAATCAAATTAAACTCCACCATCAAAATCAAATCGTTTTCTATGCAAATGATAGGCGGCTTACTTGAGTTACCCTTCCGAGAAGGTGGGCTTAGGCTACTCGGGTAGAGTGTTGTTCGAGCTACCCTTTGTAGAAGGTGGGCTTGAACTTCATCCTCTGATGCATATAAGGCTTGATTCTCTTCCAAGAGATATGTAGGCAACCCGCTAAAATTCGGATGTAGCCCAAATCACCATAACAATTCAAATCATGGTATCGATACGACTTCGAATCAAGAGGATAACCATAAGGGGCCGAACTCAAATATTAAAAATCAAATAAAATGTGTTGTACGATTATTCGTGCATTTTTGTCCAACAATGGCTAAGCATCTTTGGCGCATCTTTGAGAGAAAGGAAAGCATTTAGGTGAGATGGATACACCACAAGTACCTAGCCGTGCGACATATGAAGGATTAGGAAGCTCATTGGAGGGACTCTCCTCTTATCAAAGCTCTTGTTGAGGTAAAAAATATAATTTGTTATTCGTCTAACCTTGATGAGAAATTTGATGAGTGGTGTAGCGAGGGCAAGTTCAAGGTGAAGAAGGTCTATGAGGAACTCCGACATAGGGAAGACAAGGTGAGATGGCACAAGGAGGTTTGGGCGAAGGGGAATACTCCTAAACATTGCTTCATATTATGGTTAGCCACTTTGGGTAAGCTTCCTACTCTTGATAGGTTGTTTTTAATAGATACTAACCATTGTTGCAAGCTTTGTGATGGGGAAGAGGTGCTTGAGACATATGAACACTTGTTCTTTGAGGGCCCATACACCAAGGAGATTTGGAGAAGAACCCAGGTTATTTTCAACATTCCGGAGGAGGTCAACACCTTGGCTAGAGGGCTTAGATGGTTGAGGAGACAAAAGAGGAAAAAGAGTTGCAACATGAGGGCAAAAAACTAGGCCTTTTTAGCAACAATTTACTTTACTTGGCATGCTCGGAATGCTAAGATCCATGATGTCAACCTCATCCCGGTTGAGGGCGTGGCTAAGACCATCGCTACACATGTTTTCCGTGTGCTCCCTGCCGCCTTCCCATCCCATGAAGTTGACAATATTTGATAAATCAGCCCCTTAACTCTTGATGATGTTTATTTGGTCTATGCTTCATGTTTTTGGGGTGTGTCCTAGGGCCTGCGAGCCTTTGTAGCCTACGTTCTTCCGAGAACACCCACTAGGGTTTTGTTGGGTATTTGTGTCCTTGAGGGGCTGCGTACCCTCAGAACAAATCCCTTTTGGTGTTTTTATTGGTGTGGCCTATGAGACCTACGAGTCTTAAGCACACCCTTGGTTGTTTTCTTAACAGTTTGGTTTGTGTCCGAGAGGCTTGTATGCTTAGCGGAACATGCTCTTTTGACACTTGGTTTTGGTCTAATACTCTTGAGAGCCTAGGCTTTATCCTTGATTTCGAGAGTAAGACCTAACGTTGTATGTTCTTCGGACCCCCCTATTCTTTCATTGAATTTACATAAACCTCCCCTCACCCGGACTTAGTGCCGGGGGGGTTGGCTTAAAAAAAATGATCAGGTAGAAAACATGAAGCAAATTGTCAATGACAAGCTCACGAGAGTTCTTCCTAGGCAGGACACAACGAGAGAGAATGGTAAAAACCATTTTAGCTTCAAGGGACAAGATATTGGACGTGTGTTTGGGCTTGGGCTTGAAAGCTTCAGGAGGAGGGACATGGTGCACAAATAACTCTTTTTGCACTTTGCGAAGACAGTACGCCTTCGATGAGTGATCTTGAGTGTTGACAGTTTTAGGGATGCCAAGAATGAGGGCTAAGGAGGAGCGGGTAAGTGTGATCTGGCGCTGCTTCACTTGAGAGGAGAGAGTGAGTACTCCCTTTTCTCTATTGGCCGTAAGGTTGACAAAGAAAAGTCTAGTGAGGCGAGGATAGACAACAGTGCCAGGGTTCAGGAGGGACCAAACATGCGAGTTCTTTAGAAGACTGACACACGGGAGGTTTGTGGATTCTAGAAAATCTCGATCCACATGCTCACAGAAGTTGATGGGTCGATTGACGTACCCATCCTTCCACATCCCGGATTTAGTGCGACTTTCAACCAAGGAGAGAGGGGCGTTGGAAAATACCTCGAGATTTTCCAAAATTTGAACGCGATGTTGATGTGGGGCCTTCTTAGGAGCCCGACGGTTCACCTGACGTGGATGATTGCGCGGAGGAGGACGGGGTTCCCTCTTAATGATCTTCCGGCGACCGCGAGAACCCTCTTCTTCACTTTCCGAGGAGGTCTGCAATTCTCGAAGAGTAGCCTTTCCCTTGTAATCTTCCTCAACCACGGCCTTCCCCTTGTAATCAGATGACTGGAGCTTCTTGGATCTGGACCGAGAAATAGGAGAGGAGGGGGAGGGTTTCTTCGGAGGCATGTTGTGAAGGGGGTACTCGAGTGGTCTTTGGGAAGTGGAGAAATTAGAGAGAGAGAGTAGAGAAGTGGAGAGGTGATTTGACATGGGGAGGTGAGGGATATAAATACACAAGAAAATCCATTGAACATCCAATAAAATCCCAAGGCTGTAGAACTTCTCGATTAAAAAATCTCACCAGAAAAATCCGGACCAAATCTCCAAAGAAACCAATTTTTGAATTTTTTTTAAAAACACATACGTGAAAAAATCTTAACCGAAAATCAAACAAGGAGATATGATCAAGACACAGTTAAAACATTTTTGTAAAAATCTAAAGAGATTTTACCCAAAAGATATGATCCGTAATATTGCTTTTTAAAAAAAAATTTAATTTATCATCATACTATGTCGTAGTAAGACTTTAAATTTTATTTCAAGATCTTGATGTAGGGAATAATACTGATATCATAAGATACGATTGCCCCCCCCCCCCCTCCCTACATCGATGCTTCCTTGTTAAGCATTCCAAGTTCTAATCTGATGAAATTAAATTTGTCTTCGGGCAAAGGTTTTGTAAAGATATCTACGAGTTGTAGTTCAGTAGAGATGAAAGTCAAAGACACATCACCCTTTTCTACATGATCTCGGATAAAGTGGTGTCTCACATCAATGTGCTTCGTTCTTGAGTGTTGTACATGGTTTTTGGAGATAGAAATAGCACTTTTGTTATCACATTTGATGGGAATGCCCTTATAGTGAATTCCAAGATCTTGGAGTTGTTGTGCAATCCATAAGACTTGCGAACAACAAGCTCCAACATCAATGTATTCAGCTTCGGCGGTTGAAAGCGCCACTGAATTTTGATTCTTGGAATGCCAACTTATAAGGGATGCCCTAAGAAATTGACAACACCCTGAGATGCTTTTTCTATCCACTTTATACCCTGCAAAATCAGCATCGGAATACCCGATAAGATCAAAGCTTGTTTGATTAGGATACCATAATCCAAGATCTTTAGTACCATTAAGATATCTTAAAATCCTTTTTACCATAATCAGATGTGATTCCTTCGGATTAGCTTTGAATCTTGCACACATGCAGACACTAAACATAATGTCAGGTCTGCTCGCAGTAAGATAGAGAAGGGAGCCGATCATACCTCGATATTCTTTTTGATTTACCTCTTTGCCGGTAAGATCTTGATCTAGAGAAAGATTGGAACTCATTGGAGTTTTAGCTACCTTAGAATCAATCATCTTGTACTTCTTGAGTAGCTTTCGTGTATATTTCCCTTGGTTAAGGAAAATACCTTTTGAACTTTGTTGCACGTGAAGTCCAAGAAAGAAATTCAGCTCTCCCATCATGCTCATCTCGAATTCCTTGCACATAATATTAGAAAATTCTTTGCCCAAAGAATCATTAGTAGCTTCGAAAAAAATATCATCTACATAGATTTGGACGACAAGTATATCATTTCCAGGGGTTTTGATGAAAAGAGTTTTGTCAATCAACCTCCTTTTAAAATTATTTTCCAAGAGATATTTTGAAAGCCGCTCGTACCAAGCTCTCGGGGCTTGCTTTAAGTCGTAAAGAGCTTTGTCAAGCTTAAATACATGCTCTGGAAATTCATCGTTCTCAAAACCTGGAGGTTGAGCAACATAAACTTCTTCATCTAGAAATCCATTTGGAAAGGCACACTTCATATCCATTTGATAAAGTTTAATATTCATAAAAGAACTGAATGCAAGAAGCATACGAATAGCTTCAAGTCTGGCTACGGGAGCGAAAGTCTCCTTGCAGTCAATACCTTCTTCTCTATTATATCCTTGTGCAACCAGTCGTGCCTTATTTTGGATAATATTACCTCCTTCATCTAGCTTGTTTCGAAATACCCATCGAGTTCCAATAATAGACTTACCCTTCGACTTAGCCGTAAGGGTCCATACTTTATTGCGCTCGAACTCGTTGAGCTCATTTTGCATAGCGAAGATCCAAACTGGTTCTTTGAGAACATCGGTGCATTTCTTTGGTTCTACAAGAGAAACAAATGCGTGAAACGCACATATGTTTCTAAGTTTAGAACGAGTTTGGACACCAGATGAAGGATCCGAAATAATATCCGAGGAGGAGTGAGATGAAGCATGTTTGAATTTTCTTCTTGCAAATCCTTGATTAGGTGCTAGAGCTTCAGGAACAGGCGGAAAAAGCTCCTGAGGTTCAGGAGGACTAGTAGGATACGGTTCCAGAGGCTTGGGAGGTATTTCATCTTCAAGACTGGATCCATTTGTAAGGCCTTGAGACTGAGTCCAGGGCCTTGTGATAACTCAGTAAGATCTTGAAATGGCTCTTGCATATTTCTATATTTGCTCTTCGCTTGACCATTGGCTTCTCTTTCTGACTCGTTTTCCTCATGAGTATTCAAGTTGAGATCTGCAAACCCTTCACTCAAGGTACCGTTATCACGTTCATCAAATAACACATGGATGCTTTCTTTGATTACTTTAGTACGTTTATTGTATATTAGATAAGCCTTGCTTTGAGTCGAATATCCAAGAAATATACCTTCGTCTCTACGCGCATCAAATTTCCCAAGATTATCCTTACCATTGCTATCAACGTAACATGTACATCCAAATGGTTTAAAATACGATATGCTTGGTTTTCTTCCTTTAAAAAGCTCATAAGAAGTTTTCTTTAAAATTGATCGAATTAAACATCTATTGAGAATATAATTTGTTGTATTCGCAACCTTTGCCTAGTATGACTTTGGCAGATTATTCTCTAATAGCATTGTCCTTGACATCTCCTCTAGGGTGCGGTTTTTTCGTTCCACAACCCCATTTTGTTGAGGTGTCCTTAGAGCTGAAAAATTGTAAGAAATACCATATTTCGCACAAAATAAATCAAAGTTTAATTGATCAAATTATCTACAAAGATCACTTCTAATAGAAACGATAGGTAGGTTTTTCAAGATTTGTAACTCCTTACAAAGTTTTGAAAAATTAAACAGAGTTTTTGATTTATCTTTAAGAAAGAAAACCCAAGTGAATCGAGAAGAATCATCAACAATAACAAGTATATTGTATTGTTTACCTTTGGGAGATTTGACACGCATAGGTCCACATAGATCCATGTGTAGAAGTTCTAAAGGTCTAGTAGTACTAACGACCTTCTTTTTCTTGAAAGAGCTACGAGTATGTTTTCCTCTTGAGCAGGCATTGCAAAGATCATCTACCTTGAAATTCAAATCAAGAAGGCCTCGAACAAGATCCTTCGAATGGAGTTTACCGAGAGTGTGCATGCTTATATGTCCAAGCCGCTTATGCCACACCCTTGGATCCTCTAATAAGGCCTTGAGGCATTTCATATTGGATGCTGGAATTAGATCTGTATTAAGAGTATAGATGTTAGAATCTCTATATGCAGTAAGAACAATATCTCACGTCTCCTCATCATGTACGACACATTTCTCCTTATTGAATCTTACACGATTGCCTTTATCAAAAAGTTGTGAAACACTAAGAAGGTTGTATTTAAGGCCATAAAAAAGATATACATCTTTAATGAAATTATTTGGATCAACACCAATGTTACCAATACCGACGATGTCACACTTTCCTTTATCACCAAGGGTTATAGTACCACTAGATTGCTTCTTTAGATGATGAAAAAGATATTCTTTTCCACTCATATGCGTAGAGCAACAACCATCCATAATCCACTTTTGATCCTTAGTCTTGGTGATATCCTGCCAAACAAAAAATGAACCTTTCCGGCTTGACCAATAGACCGATTTGGATCCATTATGGGGTTAAACCATATTTGGCAACCATGTCCCTTTAGGGACCCAAACTTGCCTTATCTATTCATTTAAGTGGACCGAAAATGTTTTTCGGATAATGTAAGGATCCGTTCTCCTATAAGGACACGTCTCCTTTACATGACCCTTTTTGCAACAAAATAAACAAGTAGGAGATCTCCAACTTTCTTTTGCCTTGACGAACTTGGTAGTAGGCTTAACAGGAAAATTCCTGTTATATCCTATACCACTTCGATTTAAGGAAAGTTGTTGTTCTCCAAGCATCCTGTCTAGAGTGGCTTTGGATCTAGTGAATTGCACCAGGGCTGTTTGTTGATCTTGACATTTCTCAGACAATTTTACTTTTTCATTCTCAAGGTGAATGTTCTGAGCCTTAAGAGATGAAAGGTTAGCCTTAAGTTCGGAAATTTCCGATCGTAAGGTCTTACCTTCAGTGGTAAGATCTGAGTTTTTGCTGTCAAGATCTTGCAGTTTCTACGACAGCTTCCTTATGCAGATTTCTTGATCCAACACCTTTTCCTGCAAGCTGCTGATTTCTTTGTTATAACTTTCTTCATTTGAAATCATATTTTTGAGAAATTCAGATAACACAATAGTGGAACTAGATAGGAGATTTCTTACCACTTCGTCTAAGTATTGATCCTTTGCATCGTTCTTTGCCATTAGAAAGAGATTGGCGTGTTCTTCTTCTAAATCCGAGTCACACCATGCAACCATCACTTTCTTGTTGGACTCTTTCCTCTTAGCCTTGTTTCGCTTCTTGAGAGGACATTCCTTAACGAGATGGTCTGTTTCACCACATTCATAGCAAGTTAGGAATCGATTTCTTTTCGAGGAGGTAGAAGACTTACCTTGGTTCCCAGACGATCCTCCAAATTCTTTATTAGAGAATTGATTCTTCATTTTGAGAATGCGAGCCAATCCTCTTGTAATAAGAGCAAAAGGATCTTCCTCATCTTCATTCTCGGAGTCCTCAAGTGATTCTTCTTTCTTAACATTCAACGCTAAGTTTTTGACATTTGTGGAAGGCTCCCCATCGTCCTCATTGAGGATCATTTCATGGGTGATCAATTTTCCCAATAAGTCGTCAATAGCTAGCATGCTAAGGTCTTGAGCTTCTTCTATGGTCGTCACGTTGGGACCCCATTTAGATTTAGGTAAGCACCTAAGTATCTTTCGAACTTTCTCATCATTCTGGAAAGTCTTTCCCAATGAGTCGAGATTATTAATGATCTCCGTAAGATGGGTGAACATTACTTTCACTGACTCATCCAGATTCATCTTAAACAACTCATATTTTCTAAGATAGATAGTGGTTTTGGTCTCTTTGACCTGGCTAGTTCCTTCATAGGTCACGACCAATTTATCCCAAATTTCCTTTGTAGTTCTACAAGAGGCTATACGATTGAATTCGTCGGTTCTCAATCCATAATACAGAGCATGGACGGCTTTGAAGTTCTTAGCCGTGCTCTCTAAATCTTGCTGAGTGTATTCTTCTTCCGTCTTGTCCAGCTTTGTTCCATTGGGTCCATCCTTCTTGGGTACATTCGACCCTCGCGTAGTGATATGTTGTTGTTGCAGGAGGATGGTCAAGTATGAAATATAAATAAAATATAAAGCAAAATGACTCCCTATCTCAGCAAATAAATACAAGACTTCCTCCTGTTGTAGTAGAAGGCAGTTAGGATCGATCCACGAGGAACTGTGTTAGTGCCCGCCTTTTCAGTTCCAGAAAACCCCTCGAACTCGACCAGAAGAGTCCTCGACTTTGAGTAAGGTACTCGACTTCGACCACCATGTCGACTAAAATAGAAAGCAGAAACGAACAAAAAACGAAAACCAAAGAACAAGTAGTCGAACTCAACCAAATCAACTCGACGATGACCAATTTCCTCGACGTCGACCAAAACTGCTCGAAATTGAGTAAAAACAGAAACCAAAATTCGTAACTTTTTCGAATGGAAACGATCGCAGAAACAAAATTTTTGGGAAATAAATCAATGAACTAAAATACTTCCAAGATCAGGGTATCAACACCACAACGATAACCATGCAAAATAACACATAAAGGCATAAAAGATCATGCTTTTCATCAAATAACTCTCGTTATTAACAAATAGGAAGATAGAGGCTTTTGCATAAACCCTAATTGTTGCTAACCCTTTTTCACATAATTAATCCAAGTTGTATTAAGATTACTTTCGCTTCAATAACACAAACAAGGATCACCTTCAACTTTCGCAAAAAGAATCATGCTCATAGGGATAAAAGACGAAATCGCATCAAAAGATTGTACCTTTACCGCATCACCTTACACGGCTACCGTCGGGCTCACCCCGACCCTAGAAGTTGGGTGACTACTCGCTCTTCATCATGAATAAACTCATCAAAGATTTCAAGAAAATAAATTTCATTGAATAAACAAAATAAGACTTATAACCAATTGAAGCAAACTCCGCTCTCGTAAAAATCCACTCCAATCTCTCTCGGCCACAACTCTCTCTCTACTCGATATTTCTTTTTCTATGTGACTAATTGTAACTAAAATTGAATGCCTAGAAAACATCCCCTAAGGCTTTATTTATAGTATTCATTCCCTAGCTAATCTAGGAAGAATAATCTATCTATATCTAAACTTTCTATCTAAAACATTAAGATAAAACTTGGAAATAAAATAATTATATTGAAAAGGAAATAATGCTAATGTGGATAGATCTTCCTTCTTTTGATAGAACTTGATGTCTCTTGATAAAATATCTTGAATCTTGGCTTGCAAGTAACCACAATCACTCGAACTTCTCCTCGATCTCGGGCTCGGACTACTCTAGAATGTCCTCGACGTCAACCAAGTTCCTCGACGTCGAGTAGAATTCTTCCTTCGGCGTTGTCTTGAGCTCGAGCATCTTTTGGGCTTGTCGACTTTACTCGACATCGAGTAAGTTGCTCGACATCGACCAAGCTTGGCTCCTCGAGTGCTCTGCTCGGCTTCGCTGGAATTCGACTGGGCTCGGGTTACTCGATGTCGACTAAAGTGGCTGATATCGACCAGCCTTGTCGAGTTGCTTCTTCCTTGTTCTTTGCTCGATTTGTCCTGGTTCCGCTGCTCCTTGACCTTGGACTTTCTGTAGTTGACTTCGAGCTTTCCGTCCTCTCTCTGAATTGCTGTAAAATGCCTCTATTTCTGCAAAATTAAACATAAACTAGTTTAGACTCCATAATTTGACAAATAAGTGTAAACTACATAGAATCTGTACTATTCTAACCGAAATGTATGAAATGCTTACAGAAATCGATATAGAAGATGGTATAAAATATGGCAAATTAGGCGCACAACATATGCCAGATCTCCAGATCTTGATCAATGATGAACATTTTCATCAAGGATTTCCAATGCTTGAAGTTATCCCCAACGAAGAGAGGTGGACGAGAGACAGATCTTCCTTGATCGAAGTCGCCTTGACCTTCGCCTGCCATGGTTAGACTCACAGATAGTAATATCTAATGTAAGTGAGGAATAGGTAGATATAAAGCACGCAAATACTCTAGAAATGAGGGGGTTGAATAGAGTATGTAAACTTTTCACAATTACAGAAATCGTAAGACCTTACCACCGGATGTAAGACCTTATCTGAGAAGCAAGAGCGAGTTAGAAGAAATAGAGAACAAGTAATATGCGAAAGTAAAGAACGGAAAAAAAAGAACACGATACTTGTTAACGAGGTTTGACACAACCAGCTACGTCCCTGCCTAGGCCCTACGGTTATCCAACCCGTAGGATTCAACAAACTGTATTTCACTTTATCTTATGAGCCCTAGAAACAACCTCTAGAAGACCTTTCCTCTTCTAGACTAACTTTCTATCTAGTAACCCAAGCACACTAGTGAAACAAACCTCTATGGATACCAAAGTACCCTATACGTTTGGGTAAAGAACCCTTAGTATAAACTAGATGAATTGTAGTATAAAGCTCGAATGAAACCTCACACACTCAAAGTAAATACAACACTTAGCGAATGAAGCGATGTGAGATCAATTGAGCACAGGAGACTAGTTTGTAGAAGATTGTAGAGCGTTGTAGAAGATGTGTATCTCTACAATCTTCCCCTTCTCCTTTATATAGGCCAGTACATTTGATTTGAAAATCAAACGTTTGAATGTAACGTTGCACCGAAATTTCCTAGAGAGATCTTCGGCCGTATGAACAAAATTTCAGAACCTTCACTGCATATTTGTTGAGATCTTGAAACTATTGGAGGAGCATAAGGCTTAAGCTTGAACAAGTCCCTACAAAATCTCAACAATATAATTGATAGATATATGATTGATAAGATAGAGTTGTTTGATAGATTTAAACAATTCTATTCTCAATCAACAAGTCCGAAACAACATAAGGCCCAATTCCAATTCCACTATGTAGGTCCAATAATATATTAGGTCTAGTAAAATAGGCCCATTAAAAATTAGTCCCAATTGTCTTGAATCCGAATCTCAGCAACTCCGAAGCTTTCGATGCCTAATGGTAAGACCTTACCAAACTCTGGAAACCCGAGTTTTGACTTTCATCAACGAAGGCCTTAATCTTCATTAATACGGTCTTATCATCAAGGTGGAGTTAACAATCTCAAATGATATAGTTGTACGTTCCTTTGTTAGAGTGGGACAGGGCTCTATCAAAATTTAGTTTATGCCAGTTTTGTTGTGGTTTGTTCCATTTTCAACAGCGTCGATTTTTGCGTGGATTTTCTTTAATATGATTTGTCCTTTTGGCTTGTTCTAGACCGAGTTCATGGTCAAGCTCTTTTTCTTTATTCCAATTGAAGATTTGGTCTTTTATGTATGATACGATCGTACACGAGTCAAAGATGATGTTATCAAAGAGAGTTTTGTTGCGAAAATAACATATGCTCCACCAAGGAGTTGCAAGAGTAGAGAAGTCATTGTTTTCCAGTTCAGATCTTAGTTTGTTTAGCGTTTCGTTGATGCTAGTGGAATTTAATTATGATGCTACTGTCTTAGTTGCTATTTTAGGGGATAGAAGTTGTATGGTATATTGTGTTATTGGGCAGAGGAAAAGAAGGTGTTTTATACGCCAAATGAATTCTTTTATTTTTGGTAGTGTGTCAAGTTTCCATATCCAGTGGAAGTTTGGTCGTGTATGTTGTTTTGTATGATGGATCATCTCCACGATAGAAGAGGTGAAGAACCAACCATTCTTGCTCCATTTACGGTATAGTCTATCATGGTTCGTGTTTCTAGGGATGGGAGTTTGAAGAATAGAGGTGATCATGTTGCTACTCAATTGGTTACCTACTGTTGAAAGATCCAACTTTTAAGATATGAGTCAATTTGAGTGTTAATATTGGCTTGTTCAATAAGCGGTTCAGAACCAGGTATCATGCCAGATGTTTATGGATTCCCCGTTACCAATGCCCCATTGGAGACCACTTTTAAATAAGTGTAGAAGGTTAGTAAGCTTGGCCCATGCCATTGCCAGAATATATTTCCCTTTTTAGTGTATTTTACAATGTGTTTGTCTTTAAGGTATTTTTGAGTAATTAAAAGAATCTATGGGTTATTTGGTTCGACCCCAATTTTTCATAGTAACTTTAGTTGCAAGGCTTTATTCATATCCTCGAAGTGTTGAATGCCTAACCCACCGTGCAGGCGAGATTTGCAAGCGTCGAACCAACTAATTAGAGGTCTATGTTTTGGACCTTTGTTCCAAAGAATGTTTCTATTTATTCTATCTACTTCTTTAATAATGGATGAAAAAGCATAAAGCTTTGCATGATATATAGGGGTTTAACAACTAGGTTGGTTTTTATAAGGGTGCAGCGGCCAACTTGAGACATGGTGTTGCGATCTATCTAGAAAGTTTGCTTTTGTTTGAGGTAATGATTTTGTAAAAAGTTGCATCGGTAACCTTGTTGGTGATAGATAACAGGGCAGCCCAAATATTTGGCTAGGTTAGTTGTATAGGGAATTTATAGTTCGTTGTGAATTGTGTTTTTGATGTGCTTGCTAATGTTATTTGTTATATGGAAAGATGATTTATGTAGATTAATTTTCTGATCGAAAAATGCACAGTAGCTATAGCCTACATCTAATGTTATTAATTTGGTCGCATCCTATTTTTAAGGCGTTGGGAAAAACAATAATGTCATATGCGAATGCCATAATAGGAATTTTTTGACCAGAATGAGTAATAGAGATTTTTATGTGACTTTTGGGTTGTAAGGATTCCTGGTGAATCCCCGGAAAAGAAGTTTGGAGAAAAGTAGAAATAGGTAAGTTGATAAGGGATCACCTTGACCAAGCCTCTCAACGGTTTAAAAACTTCCGTTGATTCGTTGTTTACTAGGACAGAGCAGGTGATGGTAGTAAGACATTGTCCAATCTATGAAATAAAACGATCATTGAATCCAAATCTAAGAAGGACATCAAAAAGGAAATCCCAGTTCACCATATCAAAAACTTTTTTCATGTCGAACTTGACAGCAATTAGGAGTGGGCATAACCGGGTACCCAACACGAACCGGATAACCGTGTCGTGTACCCGAAACCATTTAGTCCAAAATGCCCTAACCGTACACGAACCATTTCAAGCTGGGTACCCGACACAGTTAAGCAAATCGGATCCGTGTCAGATCGGCGGTTATCCGACACGAACCGTCTTGAAAAAAAATCAGTGTGTTGCTATGTTTTTGAATGTTGTTGCCCTGCCCTGTAACTCGATATGTTTCCCTTTACATACCGCCATACATAGTAAATCCATCAGATTGTGTATGACATAAGAGATCGATGCAACCAAATTCAAGTTTATGTGCAGCAACAACTCCGAATTCGAACTAAAATGCAATAGATTATAGAAGAGAATGGATGCAATAGATTCATGTCCAAATTCCGAATGAATTCAATAGATTCGAACAAAAAAAAAACATGTTTGATATTTCAAACTACAATAGATCGATTATAGAAGACAGAAGAGGACGAATGCAACCAGATCTAGAGAGAAGTATTGAGAAGAAGAGATTGAGATCCAGGCATCCAGCACTGTCGACATATGTGGGCTGTCTGTGTGCAGGAGAAGTAGAGATCGAAGAGAACCGATGTCGCCTAGCCTGTGAGTGCAGATAAGAGAAGAAGAAATAGAGAGTTTTGTGAACGGAGTAAACGAAGAGAAGAAGATATCGAGTCTGTCGGCTGAGACTTTAGGATAATTGGGGTTGTGTACTATTAGTTAGTTTTGGGCATTAAAAAAATGGAGGAAAAAATTGCTAGTGTTGACCTTCAAACCTGGGCTGATGGTAACATGCGGACAAGCAGAGTTAGGCCCAATACCAACTAAGCGTTTGGGTTTTAGTAATATTTTACGGATTATTTATATATTAATCCTATATCAGCGTAATATAAATGTTTTTTTAAAAAATAAACGGTTCGTGTCGGATACCCGACAAGGGTATATGCCCGATCTGAACACGAACCATTTAATGTCGTGTTTTCTCAGTTTGTGTCATTTTCGTGTCGTGTCTTTTCGGTTTCGGGTTTTTTCATGTCGTATTTTCGTGTCTTGTCAACAATGTTGGGTTTTTCTGCACACCCCTAACAGCAATCCAACCAGTTCGACCTTTTTTTCTTTTGAAAGGATTGAAAGATTTCTTTTTCAATAAGGATATTTTCTTGTATGGACCGATTTGTTTTGATTGCACTTTGAAGTGGGTAGATGAGCTTTGGGAGGATCGACTTTAGTTTTCTTGCTATTACTTTAGAGATAATTTTGTATATTGTGGTACAAAGACTAATAGGTCTATAGTTATTAATGCTTATATGATTATCACATTTAGGTAAGTGGGCGATGAATATATGGTTGATTTGTTTCAGTAGTCGAGGAAACCATCGAGGCCATGAGATTTGTCACAAGCGAGGTTTAAAACAATGATCTTGACTTCATTGTTAGAAACAGGACGCATAAGCCATTCATTATCGGCTTGTGAAATTTCTGAGGTGATATAGTTTAGAAGATAACAACGACCTTGGGCTCTAAGAGATGTCGTAAATTGTCTAGTAGTAAATTCATATTTAAATTCCTTTTTAATGTCATTTTCAGAGATAATAGTGATTCCATCTCTGGTTAGGAGGTTTTTTTTTATAATATCTCTGTTTCTTCTACATGTATGAATGCGGTGAAATTATTTTGAATTTGTGTTCGAGGCTTTTAAAAATGCAGTTTTTTAGCTCTATGGGCCCATTAGATTTTTTGGAAATTGATGAGATTGACGTATTTGCAAAGAAGACATCTTTGTTTTGCAAAGAAGACGTCTTTGTTGTTGTAGGATTTGTAGCTCAGATTCAGTTTTAGTGATTTGATTGAACATGTTTCCTAATAAACATTTTGCATTTCTTTTTGAGCTCCTGAAGTCGTTTGACTAATTTAAAGATGTTAGATCCAGGCAGGTTAAGGCGCCAAGACTGTTTAACAATTTTTTCATATTCTTTATGTTTGGTCCAAGCAAGTTGAAATCAGAGTGGATGCATTTTAAGCCGTTGGTTTTTAAATAAATCTAGAGAGATCTGGAAATGGTCAAACTTTAAGAAAACATGGTTTTTGGTAGTTAGGTTTGAGAGAGCACTAAAACCTAGAACATTAAAACAAGAGGAAATGGTAGCAAGAGGAAATGGTAGTAGATAGCACAATAAAAAAAAGTTGGCAAAACTAGCACTACTCCTTGAAATATTGCACATCTAGCACACTTTGGCAAAATTTTGCACAAAAGTGCAGGTAAAAAACTCCCCCCTTAACCTGATTTTGCCCTTATTTACACAAAAAAAAGGGAAAATAAAAGGATGGGAGGGGAGGCTTTATGGGCGAAAAGGAGAGCAGTTTTCAAGGGAGGGGAAGCAAAGGCTTGTGGAGAGAAGAAAAGTGAACAGTCCGGCGAATCGGAAAACGCAGGAGGATGGGGACGAAGTTGTCACCGGAGAGGAGAGAAGAAGGTCACGTCGGAGTCTAAGTGAAGAGCTTAGTCCCCCTTTCCACCCCCTTGACACCCTCGTTCCTTTTCTCCCTTTTCTATGAGCGTGGAATGTGGAATTGCCGGTTAGGGTTTGGGATGAACGACGAGGTTGGCAATGGTTGGACAGGAAATTAAGATATGGGAGAGGTAGAAGACGATTGATTGAGGTTTGAGCCGTGTTTGATTTGATATTTGGTTGTTTGAAAGAGAAATTTGGTGACAAGGGTTTCTAATTGAGTGACAGTGGTTTGGAATCGGGTGACAAGGGTGTCGATTTTTGTTTTTATGCTCTTGGCCTTGTGCGAGTGTGGAATGTGAAATCGCCGGTTAGGGTTTGGGATGAACGACGAGGGTGGCAATGTTTGGGCTAGAAAATAGGATATGAGAGAGGTAGAAGACGATTGATTGAGGTTTGGGTCATGTTTGATTTGGTATTTGATTGTTTGAATATGAAATTGGGTGATAGAGGTTTCGAATCGAGTGACAGTGGTTTCGAATTGGGTGACAAGGTGTCGATTTATGTTTTTATGCTCTTGGCCTTGTGATGGTGGTTTATGGAAATAGCGAGGGTGGTTTTGGGGATTGGGGCTGTGTGGATGAGCGATTGAAAGATAAAGGGGTTGGGGACATGGTTGTGAGTGAGGCAAGACCGGGCCGAGTTTGGGAAAACATGATGTGACCATGGAAGCCTGGGAAGATAAGGTGGGTGTTGTTGCAGGAGGATGGTCAAGTATGAAATAAATATAAATATAAAATCAGACTGACTCCCTGTCTCAGCAAATAAATACAAGACTTCCTCCCGTTGTAGTAGAAGGCAATCAGGATCGATCCACGAGGAAGCATGTCAGCGCCCGCCTTTTCAGTTCTAAATCTCAGCAGACAATAAACCAGACAAACAAAAAAATAACAGAGAAAAGTAGAAAATAAAGCAAAGCACAGAAACTGGTCGATATCGACGACTGTTACTCGATATCGAGTAAGAAAATCGACCACATAAACTCGAAATCGACTGACAGTAAGCGAAAGTCAGCTAAACAACTCGACTTTGACAAATTCAACTCAACATCGACCAGTTTTTCTCGATGTCGACCAAATCTGCTCGATTTCGACTAGCAACAGAAACTGAATTCGAAGCTTTTCGCAACACAGAACACGATTTTGATGAAATAAAATCAAAAAACTAAAGACTTATAAGATCAGGGTTTCAATACCACAACGATAACCATGTAAAATAACACATAAAGGCATAAAAGATCATGCTTTTCATCAAATAACTTTCGTTATTAACAAATAGGAATATAGAGGCTTTCGCATAAACCCTAATTGTTACTAACCCTTTTCACATAATTAACTGAAGTTGTATTAAGATCACTTTCGCTTCAATAACACAAATAAGGATCACCATTAACTTTCGCAAAAGAATTAAGCTTGTAGGGATAGAAGACGAAATCGCATCAAAAGATTGTACCTTTACCGCATCACCTTACATAGCTACCGCCGGGCTCACCTCGACCCTTGAAGTTGGATGACTACTCGCTCTTCATCATCAATAAAGACATCAATAATAAAAGGAAATAACTTTGCATTAAATAAACTAAAAGAAAGCTTACAACCGAACAAGC
The DNA here is from genome assembly GCA_037127255.1 of Persicaria tinctoria. NCBI lineage: Eukaryota > Viridiplantae > Streptophyta > Magnoliopsida > Caryophyllales > Polygonaceae > Persicaria > Persicaria tinctoria. The sequence continues at coordinate 23,561,603 of JBANSL010000014.1, forward strand.
CAAATCCGCTCTCGCCTTTCCACCTTACTCGCCACAAGCTCTCTCTCTCTCTTTCTTTATGTAACTAATTGTAACTTGAATTGGAATAAGATGAATAGAAATCAGCCCCTAAGGCCTTATTTATAGGCTTCATTCCCTAGATATTATACGAAAGAAAACTATATCTATATCTAATTTTATCTATCTAATAACATATAGATAAAACATGGAAATAAATAATTATATCTAAAAGGAAATAAAGCTAAAGTGGATAGATTTTCCTTCTCCTTGATAGAACTTGACTTGACTTGATAGAATATCTCGAATCTTGGCTTGCAAGTAACCTCTTAGGCTCAGATTTCTCCTTGTACTCGACTCAGACTTTCTGGAATTTTCTTCAACATCAAGCAAGTTCCTCGATGTCGAGTAAGGTCTTCACTCCTCGGATTGTACTCGATCTCGGCTATTGCCTGGGCTCGTCGAGTTTCCTCGACATCGACCAAATTTGGCTGACGTCGACTAAGTGTGGCTCCTTGAGTGGCTCCTGTTAAGCTCGTGCTCGATCTCGTCCTCTGGAGCAGGTGTCGAGTAAAATTCTGGTCGATGTCGACCAGTTTTGGTCGACTTCGACTAACTCTGTGTGCTTTCAGCATCCTCCTCTATTCTTGAAACACACTTTCCCGAATCCTCGTTCGTCGGATTGACGTTGGAAAGCTCATTTCGAGGGCTACAACTCTCATGAAGACATCAAAGCTTGATTCAGAATGATGAATGGTGAAAAATGGTGTTTTCTCCAGCTGCACCATCCTTAGCTTCTTCATGACTTTCCTTTAAGCTCCAAAGTGCGTCTAATTTCTGCGAAATATAAAAAAAACTTGTGTAGACCTCCATATATTGCAAATAAACATAAACTACACAAATTATGTATTATTCTAACCATAATGTATGAAATGCATGCAGAAATCGATATAACAAACACCCCATACTTAAGCTTGATTGTCCTCAAGCAATACGTTTTATTGTCATACAGGGGATGAAATCAAAACTCTCAACATATTAGATTCATTCTCATATAACCCTGCAATAAATTACCATCCTCGAAAAGGTACTTGTGTCACAAATCCATGCATGTGCAATTAAAAGCAACATCTACTCACAAAAGGAGGGTTATGCAAAAATAATTCAAATGACAAAGTATTAAAAATCAAGAGTACTTTAATTTAAGCTCAATAAGGAGTAGATTGGTAAAAGGCTAAAGGTGGCCAATTTTTGGCAATGTGGTGCTAATGATCCGGGGAAATGGAGTATTTCCAAACTTTCATACCACATTCCTTCTTCATAAGAATCATCACCTTTCTCTCATCGCTCATTGTTTTTTTTTCAATATTATGCTTTTACCTCTCTAACATCACCACTGCCTTCTCGCGAGTCGCAAACATGGGTGTCATGAATGACCCCGGATACTTAGTGCTTCGGACTCCTCACCTTCTGTCCCATCTCGCCAAACTATTATCTCAGCGAGGAGGGTCGATCTACCTTTATCCTTGAGGTGACCGGAATTTTTTCACTCATTAAATTTTCCATATATTTTTTTCAATTTCCTACCAAACTCCAACAATAGCAACACAGACACCATATAATAATCTCCATAATGTAACATCATTCTCAACATAATCCCCGGATGGAAATAAGGTAAAGAATGGGCAATATTTAGATCATGTGGAGCATAATATGAAATAAGGCTCAATATGGTTTTTGTGATGCATAAGCATAGGTAAAGGCCAGGATATAACAATATGAGCATTATATGGAAATATAAAGTCCTCCATCCTCTTATCATGCAACATGTCAAAAGCAACTTTAAATTCTACCTCCTTTCATGGTTTTCAATAAAATAATGCACTTCATTGTGACTTCCCTTTACTAGGCAATTTCATATTATATCTCTAATGAATCTAATTTTACATTGTCGAGTTCAATTTAAGCTTCCATGACACTTATTCAAAAAATATCAATGGGGTTCATTTTTATAAACTTTGGAAAACATGCATGTAAGCACATAAATCAGTAATGAATTCCAAAATAGCCATGTATAAGCAATTCATGAAATAAACTTTAAAAATGCACACAAAATGTCAAATATGTCAAATATGCACAAAGTAAGCCAATCCCCCACCCCATACTTAAACATTATAGTGTCCTCACTGTATAAAAAATAAGGGTAAAGAAAGAAACTCAGTAGACAGATGTGGAGGACGTCGGAATCGAGTGAAAATGTTGTCATGGTCCTGGTCGACATCGACAAGGGGCTGGTCGATTTCGAGAAGATTGGTCGATGTCGACCAAGGTTACTCGAGATCGAGTAACTTGTTGCCTCCAGGGTGGCTTTTTCGACCACATGCTTCTTTCTACTCGATATGCGTGGTCGATGTCGAGGAGTTCTCCTCGACGTTGAGTAGATCTGCAGCTTCTCTTACCTGCAAGATTCATTAGACGGAAAATATCCACAATAGAAAAACTTAAAAACAATGTCCAAATCCAAAAACCAAAAACAACATGTCCAAAAATCCCAAAAAGTAATTGTCTATTTACAAGCTCTAGATTTTATAGTCGCTAGGCCGACTTTCTCCTTAAGCTCAAGGTGGCATCTGCAGGGCCCATGTAGCTTGGGCTTCAAACAGGACTCCATTCTTGTCCATTAGCTGTAATCCTCCGAAATAGATCTTGTTTGCAATGAAAGGCCACATCTTCTTCTTGTTGAATTGGTTAGGAAACCAATGATCCTTTGATTTGGAAACATAGAGCTTTTCTCCAACTTCATACTCCTTAGGCTCATCATTGGAAATCCTACATAAGCGCACATACCAAGGCAAACATCTCCCATGTATAGATAAATCATTAATGGAAATAGGAGAAGAAAGATCCATACCTTGGCTTACCTTCACAGAATAGGATTCGGGAACCTCCTGTTTTGGTCGATTTTGAGTAAGGTTGCTCGACGTCGAGTTATTTCCTTCGTCTGATGGACTGCTGGTCGAAGAAGGTGAAGTCGAGGAAGTATGTGTTTGGTCGATATTGACCAGCTTGCTCGATGTCGAGGAATTCGGCCCGTCTAGTGGACTCCTGGTCGAAGAAGGGGAAGTCGAGGAAGTATGATTTTGGTCGACATCGACCAAGTTGGTCGATGTCGAGGAGTACTCGGCTCCGAGTTGGTTGCTCGACGAAGCTGCTGCTGGTGAAGGGCTCTGAGTGTGGTCGATTTCGACCAAGTTCCTCGACGTCAAGTAACTCTGGTCGATTTCGACCCCATACTTGGTTCCTGTCAAGGCATTCGAAAAAAAATTAGTCAACGGTGACTTACCTTGTTCGATGTCGAGCAGATCCTCTGTGTTGTTGTTCAAGATGGTCATGATCTCCTCCCCCTGGGCTTCCATATCCCTCTTTTCCAACTCATTGGGAGTCATATTTCTTACCTTAGGTTACCCGCAAATGATGTATCTGGCTGATATGGACTTTACCTCTTCCATGGGACCTGTATGCCTTTCAGTTTTGTTAAAAGAATACTCAATTACCTCATCGCTGATGTTGAAAGTGAGCACTCCTTTCCTTATGCTTATGTTGGCATCCATTGTCGCCAAGAAGGGCCTTCCTAGAATATCTGGACAAGCAGAGTCCTCCTCCATATCAATAACTAAGAAATCAGTAGGGACGAAGAACTTACCTACTTGCACTGGCACATTGTCCACCATGCCTGTTAGGATGACCACCGTGTTGTTCGCCATGTATAGCTTTGCATCCACATGCTCTAAGGCACCTATCTTAATCTTGGACCATATTGATAGAGGCATTATACTTACACTAGCTCCAAGATCACATAAAGCATTAAATTTATATTGACCAAATGCAATGCTTATAGCAAACTTACCTGGATATGGCATTTTCTCAAGAACGTCCATTTGGCTGCACTCCTCTGCGATTTCAGCCATTGATCGCTTTTTGCTTAGGATCTCCTTGAGGAACTTGACATATGATGGCATTTCATTAAGAGCTTCTGTGAAGGGTATGGTGACATTGAGCATCTGAAGCATCTTGATGAAGCTCTGGAATTTCTTCTCTGCTGGATCCGTTGGAGATTATGTTGGGAAAGTCAGCTTTTTCTTCATCGGAGGTGCTGAAGACTGGTCGACGTCAAGTACAGGTTGGTCGACATCGAGTTGATATTGGTCGACATCGAGTACAGTAGTCGACTTTGGGTTGGGCACAACATTCTGGTCGATATCGAGGAGAGTTTGGTCGACGTCGAGTAAGTTTTGGTCGATGTCGACTGGCTTGCTCGATGTCGAGTTGTCTGCTGCGTCCTTCTCCTCTTCATTCTGATTGGTTGTTTGCATATGTCGCTCACTCCTTAGATTCATTGCAGCTACTTGCCCCGCAGATTTGCCCTTAGGGTTGGGCTCAGAAGATCCTGGGAGCGTACCTGACTGTCTAGGGACACCTGTTGTTAGCTGGCCAATCTGAGTCTCCATTGGTTTCCGCCATATATCAATTTCCCCAAGCTTAGAGTTGACATCATGCAGCTGAGTGTGGATGGAATTGATAGAGTGCTTGGTGTCAGAATAATTCATTTGCATCTCCTAAAGGATGGTCTGCAGGTCATCTCTCTTTCCTTCTCTGTCAGGGTGACCAGGAGCTCTGTAGGGAGGGGGATTCTGATGTTGGGGCTCGCGATAGTAGCTTCAGTTCTGGTTCTAATGTTGTCCTGAGTACTGTCCCCCTGCATACCTTACCTCCTCGTGGGTCTCTACTTGATGTACTTGATCGACGTGTGGGCACGCAGTAGTGTTGTGCCTCACATACCCAATTTCCAAGCAAGGCTTATCCTTAGACAGAAACTTAACTTGCTTGGAGAGACGGCGTACCTGATCGTTGTGGAATTGTTCCCTGACGTCTGGATCAACCTCCTTTGGTGGCACATACAACGACATAGATGGGGCAGACCTCTCATACATTTTGTCAGAGGCGGCCGCAGAAGTCCCATATGTGTTATCGTAGTTAGCCAATGTCTCAAATACCTCCCACGCTCGGCGTGTAGTGTATCCAAGATACTCATAGTTGGTGTAGTTGTTGATCCTATCTTTAGTAGGCGCATCCAGGAAGTTGAAGATGATCTCATGGATGACGTAGGGCGGCTGGCCATGAGTAGGACAGGATTTATGAAGCCTCTTGTAGCGCTCCCAGACTTGTGCTAATGGTTCCCTTGGCTTTTGTTTGAAAGCCGTGATTTGTTGTCTAAGGGTTGTTGTCTTTGCAAGAGGAAAGAACTTGTTGAGGAACAAGTCCTGTAGCTTATTCCAAGTGCGAATTGATCGTGCAGGCAATCCTTCCAGCCATTGTTGGGCTATTCCTACAAGAGACTAACGAAAAGCCTTTAGTTTTAGATATTCAAGATTAGCACCATCAGCTATAGCTTCGCATAAGTCTATAAAAGTGGTGACATGCTCTAAACGACATACATTAATTCTTCCCCTAAATTGACTCCTTCTAATTTCCGTAATAAAAGAAGGAAGAATTTAAAAGTTAATAGCAGAGAGAATGATCGCTGATTTTGGAACTTCCAGAGTATGATGCAGATATTCCTTTGCATTGGCTGGGATGTGCCCAACCCGCTCCTCAAGTTCCCTTCTCGCACCGTTGCTGGTTCTGTGTGTATTCCACCTCTCGCCGGGCGTGTTCAGCTTAGCTGGTGGTGAATGCCTCAATTTGTTGAGGGAGTTGCTCAATCTGCTGTGCAGGTGAGAGCGGGCCCACATTCTCGTTGTCGGATGTTGACATGAGTCTCCTCCTAAGCCTTTGCTGAAGATGGAAAAATCGCTCAGGCTCGAGAATAGGGTCTATAGGCGTGCGACCAGTTCTTCGCATGCACCTGAAAAGTAAACAGAAAAAGCAAGTAAAAATGAACTAAAAAAAATAAAAGCAAATAAAAAGAAAAGGAAATAGAACTAAAAAGGGCGCGATTGATTGCTTCCCCGACAACGGCGCCAATTTTGTTGTTGCATGAGGATGGTCAAGTATGAAATAAATATAAATATAAAATCAGTCTTACTCCATGTCTCAACAAATAAATACAAGACTTCCTCCCGTTGTAGTAGAAGGCAGTCAGGATCGATCCATGAGGAAGCGTGTCAGCGCCTGCCTTTTCAGTTCCAAATCTCAGCAGACAATAAACCAGACAAACATAAATAACAGAGAAAAGCAGAAAATAAAGCAAAGCACTGAAAACTGGTCAATATCGATGACTGTTACTCGATATCGAGTAAGAAAATCGACCACAGAAACTCGAAATCGACTAACAGTAAGCAAAACTCAGTGAAACAACTCGACTTCGACAAATTCAACTCGACATCGACCAGTTTTCCTCGATGTTGACCAAATTTGTTCGATTTCGACTAACAACAGAAACTTAATTCGAAGCTTTTCGCAACACAGAACACGATTTTGATGGAATAAAATCAATAAACTAAAGACTTCTAAGATTAGGTTTTCAATACCACAACGATAACCATGTAAAATGACACATAAAGGCATAAAAGATCATGCTTTTCATCAAATAACTTTCGTTATTAACAAATAGGAATATAGAGGCTTTCGCATAAACCCTAATTGTTACTAACCCTTTTCACATAATTAACCCAAGTTGTATTATGATCATTTTCGCTTCAATAACACAAACAAGGATCACCTTCAACTTTCGCAAAAGAATTATGCTTGTAGGGATAGAAGACGAAATCGCATCAAAAGATTGTACCTTTACCGCATCACCTTACATAGCTACCGCCGGGCTCACCCCGACCCTAGAAGTTGGGTGACTACTCGCTCTTCATTATCATTAAAGACATCAATAATAAAAGGAAATAACTTTGCAATAAATAGACTAAAAGAAAGCTTACAACCGAACAAGCCAAATCCTCTCTCGCCTTTCCACCTTACTCGCCACAAGCTCTCTCTCTCTCTCTCTCTCTCTCTCTCTCTCTCTCTCTTTCTTTATGTAACTAATTGTAACTTGAATTGAATTGGAATAAGATGAATAGAAATCAGCCCCTAAGGCTTTATTTATAGGCTTCATTCCTAGATATTCTAGGAAAGAAAACTATATCTATATCTAATTTTATCTATCTAATAACAATAAGATAAAACATGGAAATAAATACTTATATCTAAAAGAAAATAAAGCTAAAGTGGATAGATCTTCCTTCTCCTTGATAGAACTTGACTTGACTTGATAGAATATCTCGAATCTTGCCTTGCAAGTAACCTCTTAGGCTCGGATTTCTCCTCGTACTCGACTCGGACTTTCTGGAATTTTCCTCGACATCGAGCAAGTTCCTCGACGTCGAGTAAGGTCTTCACTCCTCGGATTGTACTCGATCTCGGCTATCGTATGGGCTAATCGAATTTTCTCGACGTCGACTAAGTGTGGATCCTTGAGTGGCCCGTGCTCGATCTCGTCCTCTGGAGCAGGTGTTGAGTAACATTTTGGTCGATGTCGACCAGTTTTGGTCGAGTTCGACTAACTCTGTGTGCTTTCAGCTTCCTGCTCTATTCTTGAAACACACTTTCCCGAGTCCTCATTCGTCGGATTGACACATATGACCATGCGTTGGAAAGCTCTTTTCGAGTGCTACAACTCTGATGAAGATATCAAAGCTTGATTCAGAATGATGAATGGTGAAAGGAGTAAATAGACTAGCAACACGGTATATTTAGTATGTGACACGGGTAAATTTCCCCCCAATTACGAACAACATTGGCGAACCACCCCTCATTTGTGTACTGTGTGGTTCAGATCAAGGTCATGGAAGATGTTGTGACTGATATGCGAGATGCCCATTGGAATGCAGGAGGTGCGCAAACACCAATGAGAGATGTCCGTCGAGAGGATGAGGGGAAACTTGGGGAGGCTAAGGAGAACCACCAAAAGACTGGGGGGGGGGGGGCGGAGGTACCAACTAAGGTGGATGAACAACCACTAGAAGGACAGGAAGAGGAGGTTCACATGGTATTTTCTCTAAAGGGTCAAGAGTTAATAAAAACTAGGATTGTCATATTTGAATATATTGTAGTCATGTGACAAGGTTAGTTATGTTAAGCGACACATATTACTTAGTTGGGTGACGCCAGATTACAAAAATACTGGGAATGACTGTCCAAACATCCTAACCATTTACTAGATCTCAAAGGCTGCAAAAGTCGAGGTCATTCAAGGCAAAAAGAGCAAGAGGAGTCCAGGAGGTGTGCAACCACAAATGAGAGATCTCCGTGGAGAGGATGAGGGGGAAACATTGGGACACTGAGGAGAACCAAATAAAGGCCGGGGAGACGGAGAGACTACCTAAAGTGGATGACCAGCCACCAGAAGAACAAGAAAGGAAGGTAAATTGGTTGTTAGTTCACATGGTATTTTCGCTTAAAGGTCACGGTTTAATACAAACTGGGATGTCATATTTGAATCTGTAGTAGTCAAGTGACAAAGTTATTTACGCCAAGCGACACAATTTATTTAGTTGGGTTACACGGGATTACAAAATTTATCGGAATGACAATTGAAACATCCTAACCAATTGTCAGATCTCAGAAGCTGCAAAAGCGGAGCCCGTTCGAGGCAAGAAGAGTAAGAGGGGTCCAGGAGGTGATGGAGAAGTAAAGCCCCCCCCCCCCCCCCCCCCCCCTCCAGGAGGTGATGGAGAAGTAAAGCGGAGCCTGGACGCGATTGAGCTGAGACTTGTATCATTGTCCGACAACGATGGTTTCCTCCGCTGGATGGCCATTGTTATGAACTTTGTTGTTATTGTAGTAGGTTGTTATGAACTTCGTTGTTATTGTTGTATGTTGTTATGAACTTTGTTGCTCCAAACATATAGTTGTCGATGATAGTTGACTAGGTTGTTATTGTAGTACATTGGTATAAACTTTGTTGCTTTCTTTATAATGTTCGTTGGTCATAAGTTGTAGAATGTTATGATATTTGTTAGTCGGTAGTTGACTTTGTTTTTATGCTCGAAACCTTTGTTATTGACGTACCATCAGATTCAAATAAGTGACACGATAAATAATTCAGGTGACACGGGATTCAAAACATGTCACAATGGTGATTTCCTTATCGAAGTAGCAGAAACGCTCATAAATGTAATCATCAAATTCACACAAGTGCCAAAGGTGATTTCGTTATGCGGCTAGCACAAACATTCATCCTCCTCCTGACTGCTTATAGATATGACCTCCAACTCCTGATACATGTCACCTTGGCAGTTTACCGTGTCATCTGAGGAGTAGTCTGTGTCACCCAATTGGATCACATCCATACCCTTACCCTTGTCCCCTTTATACATATGCTTGTCCCAAGTTCCAAAACCTTTGTCAGTAATGTCTACCGGACCCAGCTCCTTACTCTTCCCTATGATCTCCATCACCTCACCCAAGTGTATCACCTTCGGACCCTTACCCTTGTCACCTACATATATATGCATGTCACCAGTTCCAATGACTATTGAAGATGAGAGCGATACATACTTTGGCGTTTTCCCCTGAAAATGAAAAGTGGGATCAACAATATGGTAATGGGTATCTACTTTTCGCAAAACATGAGGAGAAATAAGACAGACGTCTACCCATTACAACTGAGAATTAGGGTTTCTCATAAACTAAAGTGACACGGAAGTTTCTTAACACTAATACAAACAAAGAATGAGGCCGACAAATGCTCTGCAACTGGACCTTGAGGCCGACGGATTTTCTTTAATGTTGACTTTCTTCTCCAACCCTTTTGTCCAGGGGAGGAAGAAATTGAATGTCTTCTCCCCTCCTCTCTTTTTATACTTTGCAAATTGGAAGGAAAATCCCTATAATATCCCCTTTTTCCTTGTAAATCATATGTCTTGTCACCCTTAATTTTGGCGCCAAAACTTCCCACCAAAACCTTCTCTCTTTCCTCCTCTCTCTCCTGCTCAGTCCTCGCTCTCGCTCCTGCTCAATTTTACCTCCAACCGGCTATTCCCTTCCACTTTTGTTTTTGCACAAAATGACACATCGGCTACTTTTGCAATTTTCCCAGAAAAGCTACATTTGTGCAAAGTCAAAAGAAAAACCCGCTAGTTTTGCAAATCCCCCTTAAAACAAAAGAAATCTCGCAAATAAAAATAATACCATTTAATAAAAAATTTCCCTCAAAGACAAGTACATAGACGTGTCAATCGATCATTTGTGTTTGGTTACTTTCGATTTCGGGTAAAATGATTTCATAATAAAATGGTTCTCGACTAGATTTGAGTCAACCCAAACCCGAGTTAGGCTTGGTTAAGATCATTTTAGGTTAAAAATGGGATTGGTGATTTTCGTTATTTTCAATCAAAATTCTCGTTTTGACAACACACTAAGTCCAAAATGCTAAAATGAAAGGACATAATTGGCAAGGAATAATAATAGAGTCAACTATTACTATAGCAAATAACAAGCTAGGATGATCAACTATTAAAAACATCCAAAATTTTCAATCATCCTAGTTTAACTATCCATACATTCATGTATGATAAAAATGACCCAATAAAAATGAGTTAGGATAGGATCATTGAAATAGAAATAGGACCAAAAACTGCCAATAAAATATAATCTTTAGATAAGCCACAAAATACAATTGTTGTACTTTTTCAAGTTCAAGATCCTTAACTTTTTCATTTGATAATCAATTCCACGAATATATTGGTGTTCACTGGTCTTTGTATTGTAAAATAAATATTGAATAAATTATACTAGTGAAAGAAGTTAGTGCATTTTGATTATAATTACAAGAAACTAGGTTAAGCTTTTTTTTTCCTTCTTATTTTTATGTTATAAAATCGATGTTTGTGCATTTTGATGAAATGCTATTAAAATGAAGCAACTTGGTGATCAGGACAAAGAAAGATTGGTTCTACTCTTCTTGGTTCTTAAATAAACAAAAGGGATAAGCTGAGCCTAAAATAAAAGGGCATAATTTGCAAGAAATGATAAAAATACAAATAAAGCCAAATATTACTATAGCCAAGAACATAAAGGTTAGGATGATCAACTATTAAAACATCTAAAATTTTCAATCATCCTAGTTTAACCATGCATCCATATATACATTCATACATGATAGAAATGAATAAATGAGAATGAGTTAGAATAGGATCTTTTAAAAATAGAAATAGGGAAAAAAACATCCATAAAATATGATCTTTAGATGAGCCACAAAACACAATTGTCATACTCGTTCAAGTGCTAGATATCTCTATGGGTAGGAAATAATTCAAACATGGTTTGACCTGAATGAGATAACATGTGCCCATGTGTCTATATATATGAGGTTAGTTTTCTTTATAGTTTTTATTTCATGAATAAAACGTTTTTAATTTGAATTAATTCATATTTTCGTGTTGTAGTCTTTCTACAAGTTCAGTTTCCCCTAAAGTGAAGGAGGGACCAAACAAGAGCGGGGTACTTATTTTTTCAATGCCATGAAAGACAATATTAAAGATCAAACCTATTTTGCCCCTTATAATTTTCAGTACCAAATCTATCCCTTTTGTAGTCTCATATATTTACAATTACATTTTCGTACTCATATTTATCGACATGTAGGAATCGTTGGATATTGTTGGTGTTGCATGAATGGGTTATGCATATTGGATTGGTTCCGTGTCCGTGTCAACACAAAATGTTGCAAGGATTTTAGTTGACTTGTATGTATTATTTCTTATATATCTCACACAAAATTTATTTAATTATTTTATGTTCTCACATAATACTTAAGTAAAATTTATTTACTTTTTGGAAGTGGAAAATGAGTTTTTTTTATTCGGAAAAAATTTGATTGGATGTGAGCCCATCCTAGCCATGGGCATCCTAAATGATGAGATTAACAAGCACATGGTCACCTGGAGGCGTCAAGTTGTAGAATGAAAAACCTAAATGAGTTAGCAGTCGGTTCCTCGATTAGCCTCTCTTTAAATATGACCGATATGAACATCGTCAAATCCTTGTAAACCATAATGGAGTCTAAGATAATCATTTCAATGGTCCAAGGACAATGCCACGCCTTAGTGACACTATTAATAACGCAAATATTATCCCCTTCAATAATGAGTCGCTTGAAGCCCTCTGATCCAATCACATAATGGAAGGGGAAGCCTCTGGCCTCCATGAAGATGACATTTCCAATATGATTTCGGATGACATAGCCATGGGTTCCAGAATTCGTTCCAGAAAAACACCGTCAAAGTTATGTTTGTACCATTCGAAAGATGATTTTTTCCATTTGCCTTTGTCGCGACCTTTTCTTGTTGTTGAATTGGTAATTCTTTGATGAGTTTTGGTTTGCACTGGTGACTCTTCTTGGTCCAGTTGTTTAGCTATTTCGTAGTTCTGCATTTGATCTTTTATGAATGATGTGATAACCCGTGGATTTGAGTTTGAATTATTGAATAGCCCCTTTGTTTCAGATGTACGTACTAGATGCACCACCAGGAGGTGGCTAATGTTGTGAATCGTTGAATGCCGAGATCACCTTTGATCTTGAGGATGGTTTTTCTTAGTGGTAGTTGTAGTTGTTTATTTGTTTGAAGTCGTATGTCAAGTCTTGGTGATATTAATTGGATAGTAACACATGAAATGGGGCATTTTTGGAGTATATATTCCAAGTCTTCATAGTGCATATTGTAGAGAGGGAAGTCTTTCAGAATCCCAAAGTCACGACTCCCAAGTTTGATAATGTTGGGAACACCATCTTTAGTAAACTTCCAAAGGAATTCTTTGATTTTTGGAAGAGTGTTCATTTTTTAGATCCAGTGAAAATCCGAACGTGGATGTTGCTTTGTGATGAATTATATCAATGGTCTAATGGGTAGAGAACCATCCATTTTTGCTCCAAGGTCAATAAAGTCGGTCCTGTATGATATTACTCGGAATTGGTATTTGTAAAATGGAGAGGATCATGTTGTTGTCCAGATGCCCATTGAGTTTTTGTTGTAGTTTGGGTAAGTTCTAAGTCTAGTCCTAAGTAATGAAATAATTTACTTTTAGTGAGAGATCAATCTGGTGGGTGTTGTTGGCATGACAAAGCAAAGCTTCCTTATGCACCAACCCAGAAGTCATTTTAGAAATTTATGTCGTTACCATTTCCAATTTACCGTCGAACTTCTTCCTTAAATATGTTTAACATATTGGTTTGTTTAGCCCATTGTCAAGATGAGTTTCATTTTCAGCTATAATGTAGAAGGTGTTGAGTTTTTAGTTATTGATAATGCATATTTTAGATAGGCATTATAGCTTGGTTTAAATGCATTTAGGTGTAAATATTGCATGGTTAGAATCTAATTTGCATTCTTATTCAATTAGTCCTCCAGTTCAGAATCTACGTGTTTGTGTGCTTAATTTGCAGATCGATTTACATTCCGATGCTCGAGAGAGGGGTGATTGTGACTTTGTTAGGACCAAGATCGATGGGTTTGGAGCTGGAAAAAAGGGATCAGGAGGCAAGAAAGCTTGAAGAGAGCAGCTGAGCAGAGAAGCAGAAAAAAGAAGACGAAGAAACGAATAACTAAAGGAACGACACCCACCGGTTTATATCGGCGCCCGCCGATCTTGATGTTCAGGAATCTACGCTTTATCCGGATATTTCACTTATGGGATTCTTATTATGTTTGACTAGGGTTTGTTTTGGCCGGTTTTGAGGGCCTATTTAAGACTATTTTTCATTAGTTTGAAGAGAAGGTGATTTTCTAGAGAAGAAGTGTGTTTTTTACAACGTTATGAAGAACTTAACCTAGTAGTTTTGCCTGCAATTCAAATACATGGTTGGTTAATTTGCGAGGCTTGAATTTTATGTTATTCTCCGATTAATTCATTATCTTTGTGCTTATTTTTATTGATTGCATATATTCTCTGTTGATTAGCTACCTCGACATAATTTGCATTCTTGCTAGGTTTTAATTGATTCGCGAGATTAGTTAGACCGTAGTAGCAAACACAGGTAATTGATTCCGCTAAAGCATCAATTGGTTGTGTAGGGTAATGACAATTGGTTAAATATCGGTTCCTAAGTGGATTAGGGTTGAAAGAGTGTTAGCTCTTGACAATCTACTAGTTGCTTAGGAGGGTTGGTACTGCCAAACTGTTAGGACTTTGGGGATTTGTATTGCTTTATATTTACATCCAAACAGGGTGAGGATTGCATATAGTGTAAGGGATTGGCATGTCTGTGAGGAATGTCAGTCCACTTAAACCAAAGTCAGATTAATCTATTTGATGAGAATAACTAGAAGAGAGCCGATGACCAATAAGCCAACCATTGTGGAAGAATCGTAGGTGAAACTATCGCATTTTCATTGTTTTAAATCAATCATCATTGCTATTTTTATTTCTCTTATTTATTTTAACTTCCTAAATCTCTCTCAATATTCTCATTTTTTTTAGCAATTTAAGTATACAAGGAAAGACAACTCTCCTCGTGGATCGATATCTTGAGTTGCCGCTTATACTATCTTTAGGTGTGAATTATTATCTTTGACAGGGATCAACGACCGTTTGACACGGGTTAAATTTTGGCGCCATTGCTGGGGGAGAATCACTCTATTTTTTTTGTATATTTTTATTGTTATCTGCTATAGTGTGGATCACCTTGTATAAACCACACTTGTGCTACTTTATCTCTTTGTTTAGACAATTTCTAGGTTAAGAAGAGATGAATGATGATAATGACCCTCCTCATAGGAGGACATTGAGAGATTTAAAGAAGTCAGATCTTACATCGCAACCACTTGCGATCAGACTCCTAGAACTCCCTAAAAGTTCCAAATTTAGATATAAGTCAGATTGGTCTAGTATTTTGCCAATTTTTCATGGATTGGCTAGAGAAGAACCCTATAACGATCTCGCAGAGTTCACTAGTGTATGCGGCAGTGTAAGACCCCAAGGGCTTACTAATGACCAGCTTATGCTGAGAGTATTTCCTTTTACTCTAACGGATGCAACAAGCGATTGGCTCTACTACCTGCCGGTAGAAAGCATTACTACCTGAGTGGGTCTGAAGAAGGTTTTTCTCTAAAAGCACTTCCCTGCTACGCGTTTGAGTAAGCTAAAGAAGCAATTGACAAGTATGGAGCAATTCCCCAAGGAGAGCCTCTATGACTATGTTGAGGAAACTCAAGGCAAGTTGCCCTCGACAATATATACCAAAGAAGGACCTGGTCCTCTATCTTTATGAGGGACTACGTGACCATGAGTGCAGCATCATCAACATCACCAGTGGCGGAGATGTTCTAGGCAAGACACCTGAAGAGGTCATGCGAATCTTTGAAGGATTAGCAATTTCCTCCAAGCAATATGGAAAATCCCAAGGCATCAGGAGAGTTCATAGCTCGGATAACCCTGAGAGAAGCTACAAAGAAGACCTGAATAAGCTGGCAGAGATTGTAAAGAACATGGCTATGCAGATGTCCCATTGAAAACTACAACCCAGAGATGAAAATGATGGAATTGAAGTTGTAAATTGTTGTAGGAGGAAATCGAGTTTAAAATATAAAATATAGATCAAACGAGATTCTGCTCACGCAAATAATTACAAGACCTCCTCCTGATGTAGCAACGGGAAGTCAGGATCGATCCACGAGGAAGCGCGTCAGCTGAGAAATCTCACGAACAGAATTCGACAACAGGGGTCCTAGATCTCGAGTACAGTTAAAAGATCGGACAGTCGAACAGCGTAGCAGCAACTCGGCGGTTTTTAGTCGATCTCGACAAAGCCTTACTCGAGATCGAGTAGGGTCGTCGACGTCGGGTTGGTCTTTGTCGATCACCTACACACAAAAGCTACAGCGATACTGGATCGAGAATCAGTAACTCGAGGTCGAGTAGTGCAATTTGAGATCGAGTAAAGGCAGAAAATAAAACGAAAGAAAATAAAGACAAGTGCTTTGGGATCTCGAAATAAACTGTATGAAAAGGACTTCCAAGATTGGGGTTTGCAACAACGATAACCAAGCATGCATAAGGCAGAAATAAAATAGATAACCATGTAATTCGCATCGAAGCACTAAGCTTTCGCCTTTTCCAACAATTAGACAACTCTTTCAAGAAACCCTAATTGTCTCTACTGATTTTATGTTTACAATCCAAGTTGTTAGCATGGACCTCCATTAGATGGGTAATAAACACATAACAAGTAGTAGATGCTCAAAACATGATAAAAGTTGGATCTTTACCCCAAACACGCATGGCTATCGTCGGGGTCGCCCTAACCCTAGAAGTGGGTGGACTACTTGCGCTTCATCGCAACCTCAGACATTGATTGATGACAAGAAATAACTATTTGCATTAAATCGAAACAGAGCTTACAACCAAAGGAAGCCAATTCCGCTCTCGCTTCACCAACTCCTCTTGGCCACTCACACTCTCTCTCTCTACTACTTCTCCTACTGAAATTGAATGACTAGAAATTAGCCTTATGGGCTTTATTTATAGGCTTCTAAACCTTGCTATTCAAGGATAGAAACATCTATCTATATCTAAATCTATATCTAAAACTTGAAAGATAAATAAATGCCATAACATAATTAAATCTAAAAAAGGGAATTATATCTAAAAGTCTTCAAATGGATAAATCCTCTTCTCCATGATAGAACTTGATAAAATCGCATAGACTCGGCAATCTTCGGCTCCAAGGATTCCCAAACCGAGTAGGACTGCCCAACACGTTACGCGGCTTCTGGAAGCTTCCTCGATCTCGAGGAGAAGTGACATCGACTTCAGTGGCTCGGCGTCTAGGGTTGCTGGTCCTCGACAGGGCTCGGATATGGCTCCTAGGGTGTCCTCGATCTCGAAGAATTCTTCTCGATCTCGAGTTGGGTGGCTCATCGACTAGGCCTTCTGGTGTTGTCGAGGAACTCTTCTCGACATGCTCGGATATGGGCTCTTGGTCTTTCGTCGACGTCGAGAAATGTACTCGATCTAGAGTTGTGGTGTCCGGGTGCCTAGCCAGGTCGGGTAGCTCATCCTCGGCATCCTCGGGTAAGCTCTCGTCGACTCCGGGCATGTTCTTCACTCTTGTCGATCTCGAGTAGGTAACTCGATCTTGAGTAAGGTGCTGGAGTCAACTTGGCTCGTCTTCAGCTCCTCGACATGTGCAGGTGCCTAGACATGGGTTGTCGAGATCGATTAACATTGTCGATATTGAGTAGATTTGGGCCTCCGTCCTTGCTTCTTGGTTTTCTCCCGAAATTACTCCATATTCTGTAATATTAAACAGAAACTTATGTAGATCTCCATTTCTGACAAATAAGCATAAACTACATAATTTCGACATATTCCCAACCCGAAATATGCAAAGTGTATAGAATATGGAACTAAAATATGCATAAAAACATGGCTACTTTAGACACATCAAATCACCCCATACTTACACTTGCTTGTCCTCCAGCAATAACCAAACAATAACCAAGACCTACAACCACATCCTTCTAGTCTTCGCCCTTGTCAAAAGCAACATCTCAAGTCGTAGTAATGTAAGACAAGTGAATTTAACGTCATCACACATATATGAGCGATCCATGGGCATAGGTAATACGAATCCAACCTCACAGGGATAATGTGTTTACACTCAGCTCTCAATGTGTTTAGGCTATGTAGATCAACTCTCAACTCAATTCCATATACAATATCATAAACATTGCAATTTAAATATGAATCCACTTCGCAACCAATTATGCAAATGCAACAAGAATTATCTGGAGGTCTTCTCTCAATAGAAGTCTTTAAAGAAGATTCCATTCGGCGGGGTTGTAATGGGGCTTGGTAAGAAATATAAGGGTATGGAATTATTTGGCCATGTGGTGCTTAATAAAATTCGGGAATCAAGACTCCTAAATCTCCAACATAACCAAACCATAACTCTCAATCATATGCATCAACCAAACTCTCCAATTTATCTCAATGAAGTATGTAACCTTTCAAACTTCCTCAACCTCTCCAAAGTATGTATCTTGCGAATAATGAAAGAAATAAGGTAAATTTGGCTCATGCACTTTTTATAGGGTGCATGAGGTAAATTTGGCTCATGTAGAATTGGCTCGCCCTATAAATACACCATTGGTTTTCTCCATATTCACAATCATATGTACTTTTTCTCTTCTTTTTTCGATTTTTTTTTGAAACGAAAATAAATAAAAACTAATGGTGTATTTATAGGGTGAGCCAAAAATCCTTTTACATAATATGCATAGCAAGATAAAAATATAAAACCAACCCATATCTTAATAATTTCAAAAATCCTTCTTACTTAAAATGCAACATAAGCTCATTCCTTCCACAAATCATCATTTCAACCAGCTCTAAGTCTTAATTCCCAATTGGGGGTCAGGCTCAATTTGGCTAAGGATAATTTTGTGGAGTTTATAATAAAAGTCTCAGGCTAATGTTCTGGCTTCAAGCAAGGATAATGCAGGGTAGGTAAAGAGAGGATAAAATTGGCTTAAAAGGTGCCTCCATCATTTAATTCTCATTCACATAAACATATAAATGCATTGCCTTTGAATAATTATCACAACATTTAGAGAAGCATAGGAAGAGTAAATACACTCAAGAAAGCAGAGAGATTTTTAATGGTCTCCCTATAAGGCCAAAATTCTCACAGGGACAACTTTTTGTTGGATTTTAACGTTTAGCTTAGGATCATATGTGCTCAATTTCATCACAAGTTCACAATCCACATAAAAACAATTTCGAGGACTTAGGCTAAACCTTCCAAACATGCCACAGGATTTACATGATCAAGTCAATCAATATTCATCATCATAGGACATCTAAGTTAGGGTATAAAAACTAAAACAATGCAAAAAAATTTAAACATGCATTTTTTTTCTTTTTTTTTTCGACATTTTCTATTTTTTTTATTTTTTTTTTGTAACTAAAAAAAACAAGACTAAAGTATGGCAAAAGACTAAAATGCATAAAATTTAAACATGAATGCATAACATAAAAATTAAAATTTCACCATGTAAAACCAAAAGCAAGACTAAAACATATAGTGATGATAATGAGCCCTCCCCCCACCCCATACTTAAAATTTACAGTGTCCCCACTGTATAAAATCAAATAAAACTCAAGAGTAAAGGAAGGAACTCAATCTCGAGGAGGCTTGTCTGCGTCTAGTGGCTTCTGAAGTCGAGGAGTTTCTGGGCTTTGTCGATATCAAGTTGGCCTACTCGATATCGAGGAGTTTCTGGGCTGCTCCTCTTCGTCGTTGTCGACTTGGCCTATGTCAATTCTGACTGTTTTTCAGGGACTTCTTATTCCACTCTTCGCGATCCTTTTATGCTTACCGACCTAAAAGTGTTAGATTGCACACAAAAACAAGACTTTCCACATGAAGTATTCTAAACCAAAAAACCAAAACCGAAAACCGAAAAGTTTTATATACATGCTCTAGATTTTAGAGTCGGTAGGCCGACTTTAGTGTGGGGCCCGCTCATGCTTGGCCCTTCTCTTGGATCAGCTAGGTCCTGATGATAGTATGCAAGCTCAACTGACAGGTGGTTGCTTGCAAAATCTTCCTTCTCTTTCTTCTTCTACCTTTTAGCTCTTAGTTTCTGCAGATTCTCTCGCCAAGGGGCCTTACCTCCCCTTAAATTATTGATAAATTTCTTAATGGACTGAGGGAGAGTAGAATTCATACCTGAACTTACCTTTTCGGACCCAAAACAGAAATCTTCGGGCTTGGGGTTAGTCGATGTCGAGTATGGCTGGTCAATATCGAGTACATGGACCCCATACTTAGGCTCTGGGCATGTCTGTGGCTCAGCAGAGGAATTCGACATCGACGAGTCTTGGTCGAGATCGAGGAACACCCTTGTCGAGATCGAGTTGCCTTTGTCGATCTCGAGTACAGTGCTGGTGCTTTCCTCCGTCGATTGCTTGGTCCCGTGGTTGCTGATGCTTTTTACCTCTAGCCATGAAATTTCCTCCTTTGTAGGGCTAAAAGAGAAATCTAAAACCTCATCGCCTATGGTGAAGGTGAGCGATCGATTCTTGACACTAATTATGGCATCTGTAGTAGCTAAGAATGGTCTACCAAGAATAATAGGGCTAGTAGGATCTTCAGCACAGTCTATAATGAGGAAATCTGCTGGAACAAAGAATTTACCAACCTGGACGGGGACATTCTCAACTATACCTTTAGGGATGACCCCTGTATTGTTTGCCATGTATAGTTTGGCATCCACAGGCTCTATGCATCATATCTTTACCTTCCGCCAGATTGATAAAGACATGATGCTCACACTTGCTCCTAAATCACACAGAGACTCAGATTTATATTGTCCAAAACCCACAGTAACAGAAAACTTACCAGGGTCAGGTCTCTTTTCAGGGAAGTGGGGTACTTTGCACTCACCTGCGATCTCTGAGATGGATCACTTTTTGCTCAGGATTTTCTTCAGAAATTTGACATATTCAGGCATCTCTTGCAGGGCTTCTGTAAAAGGAATAGAGACGTTCAGTTCTTGCAGCATATTAACAAAACGGTTAAACCTACCTGAAGTGGGATCTTTCTGTGCTTTGGAAGGGAAATGCAGTGGATTTTTCTGCTTCAGAGCCAGATCAGACGTCGGAGGTGTTGCAAAGTCCTTGACATCAGCCAACTTCTCCTCGATCTCGACAACATGTTCCTCGATCTCGAGTTGGCTTGTTGATCTCGAGTTCTCTGGTTGTGCAGTGGAGGCCAAGCTCAGCCTCTGGTCTTTGTCGAGCAGATGTTGGTCTAGGTCGAGTATAGGCTCCTCGAGATCGAGTTGCTGCTGTTCAGTGTCGAGTTGCTGCTCTACCTTGTCTTGATGTTTCCCGACCTCTGGCTCGTGTAATTGATGCCCACTTCTAAGTTTGATAGCTGCGACGTGTCCGGTCTTCCCCTTAGGATTTGGCTCTGTTTGCCCAGGGAGCTATCCGGATGGTCGTGGGATCTGTGCAGCGATTTGACCCATCTGGGTTTCTATTCCCCTTTTCCAGATGTCCAGTTCTCCAAATTTTGTAGTGATGTTCTGGAACTGGTTGTTGATGGTGCCTTGATTCCGACGCATCTCCTCAAGGATGAGCTACAGATCGTCCTTCTTTTGATCCCTTTCTAGATGTCCTGGAGCTCTGTAGGGTGGGGGGTTCCTAGGGGGACCTTGGTTCCACTGTGGTTGATAGAACCTTTGATCTCCCATGTAGCGATTGGGACCCCTAGCGTAGGCTACCTCTTCATGTGTCTCTGCCATCCTGACTTGCTCAGTGTGTGGGAACTCAGTAGTGGTGTGCCGCTGTGATCCGCATTCGATGCAAAGCTGATTGACAGACAGATATTTGACTTGCTTGAGGAGCTTGCGATTCTGGTCTTTGTAAACTGCTCCCTGACATCCGGGTCAATCTCCTTTGCTGGCTTATAGAGTGGCATAGATGGTGCTGGCCTTGCATAGGAGTTCTCCTCATAGTTTGCAGTAGACCCATATTTGTTGTCATAATTGGTGAGCTTGTCTAGCACACCCCAGGCGTCAATTGGTGGCATCGTCAGATACTCATAGCGAGTATACTGGTTGATCCTGTCCTTGGTGACTTGGTCAAGAGAGTTGAATAAGATATCGTGAATGACGTAGGGTGGTTGTCCATGAGTAGGTAAAGATCGCAGTAGTTCTTTGTAGCGTTCTCATGCCTTTGCTAGCGGCTCCCCAGGCTTCTGTTTGAAGGCTGTGATTTTCTGGCGGAGGAGTGCTGTTTTGGCGGGAGGGAAGAATTTGTTCAAGAACTCTTGCTCTACTTGGGCATGGTCTTCACTCTTGCTCTACTTAGCCATTCAAGCCACTTCAGTGCAGGTTCAGCGAGAGACCAGCGAAAAGCTTTCATCTTGACAAATTCCAGAGTTGTACCTTCAGCAAGAGTATGGCACATGTCAGAAAAATTGGTAATATGTTCAAGAGGACACTCATTAAATTTGCCATAAAAAGCATTATTTTTAAGCTCTATAAGAAACTGAGTGCGAATTTCAAAAGAGTTTTCAGGGATTAGAATCGCCGATTCGGGCACGACGAGAGTCGGATGCATATAATCCTCTGCAGTGGTTGGGTATTGGGCAAGCTCTGCTTCTGCTTGCCTCACGCGCTCAGCTTCTTGTTCCCTTCCTACTCTCTCAGCGGCGATAGTAACATCCCTTCCGGCTAGTTCCCTTGTGAGCCTTTCAATCAGCTGTTCTTCTGTTTCTGCGGTCGCTATGTCTCTTCGTAGTTTAGCTCTGATGTGTAAAAGGCGTTCCGGTTCGTCTAAGCCGTCAAACTCAGGTGGTTGACCAGAACGGCGCATACACCTGTAAAGTAACTCAAAGAAAATGTGAGATTTAACTACCTAAGGCGCGAATGATAGCTTCCCCGGCAATGGCGCCAATTTGTTGTAGGAGAAAATCGAGTTTAAAATATAAAATATAGATCAAACCAGATTCTGCCCACGCAAATAATTACAAGACCTCCTCCTGATGTTACAGCGGGAAGTCAGGATCGATCCACGAGGAAGCGCGTCAGCGGATCCTAGGCAGCGGAGAAATCTCACGGACAGAAGTCGACAAGAGGGGTCATAGATCTCGAGTACAGTTACTCGACAGAAGATCGGACAGTCGAACAGCGCAGCAGCAACTCGGCGGTTTTTGGTCGATCTCGACAAAGCCTTACTCGAGATCGAGTAGGTTCGTCGACGTCGGGTTAGTCTTTGTCGATCACCTGCACACAGAAGCTACGGCGATGCTGGATCGAGAATCAGTAACTCGAGGTCGAGTAGTGCAATTCGAGATCGAGTAAAGGCAGAAAATAAAACGAAAGAAAATAAAGACAAGTGCTTTGGGATCTCGAAATAAACTGTATGAAAAGGACTTCCAAGATTGGGGTTTGCAACAAAGATAACCAAGCATGCATAAGGCAGAAATAAAACAGATAACCATGTAATTCGCATCGAAGGACTAAGCTTTTGCCTTTTCTAACAATTAGACAACTCTTTCAAGAAACCCTAATTGTCTCTACTAATTTTATGTTTACAATCCAAGTTGTTAGCATGGACCTCCATTAGATGGGTAATAAACACATAACAAGTAGTAGATGATCAAAACATGATAAAAGTCGGATCTTTACCTCAAACACGCATGGCTATCGTCGGGCTCGCCCCAACCCTAGAAGTGGGTGGACTACTTGCGCTTCATCGCAACCTCAGACATTGATTGATGAAAAGAAATAACTATTTGCATTAAATCAAAACAGAGCTTACAACCAAAGGAAGCCAATTCCGCTCTCACTTGAGCAACTCCTCTTGGCCACTCACTCTCTCTCTCTCTCTCTACTACTTCTCCTACTGAAATTGAATGACTAGAAATCAGTCTCATAGGCTTTATTTATAGGCTTCTAAACCTTGCTATTCAAGGATAGAAACATCTATTTATATCTATATCTATATCTAAAACCATAAAGATAAATAAATGCCATAACATAAATAAATCTAAAAAAGGGAATTATATCTAAAAGTCTTCAAGTGGATAAATCCTCTTCTCCATGATAGAACTTGATAAAATCGCATAGACTCGGCAATCTTCGGCTCCAAGGATTCCCAAACCGAGTAGGACTACCCAACGCGTTACGCGGCTTCTGGAAGCTTCCTCGATCTCGAGGAGTTTTCTCGATCTCGAGTAGAAGTGATATCGACTTCAGTGGCTCGGCGTCTCGGGTTGCTGGTCCTCGACAGGGCTCGGATATGGCTCCTAGGGTGTCCTCGATCTCGAGTTGGGTGGCTCATCGTCTAGGCCTTCTGGTGTTGTCGAGAAACTCTTCTCGACATGCTCGGACATAGGCTCTTTGTCTTTCGTCGACATTGAGAAATGTACTCGATCTAGAGTTGTGGTGTCCGGGTGCCTAGCCAGGTCGGGTAGCTCTTCCTCGGCATCCTCAGGTATGCTCTCCTCGACTCCGGGCATGGTCTTCACTCTTGTCGATCTCGAGTAGGTAACTCGATCTCGAGTAAGGTGCTGGCGTCAACTTGGCTCGTCTTCAGCTCCTCGACATGTGCAGGTGCCTAGACATGGGTTGTCGAGATCGATTAACATTTTCGATATCGAGTAGATTTGGGCCTCCGCCCTTGCTTCTTGGTTTTCTCCCGAAATGACTCCATATTCTGTAATATTAAACAGAAACTTATGTAGATCTCCATTTCTGACAAATAAGCATAAACTACATAATTTCGATATATTCCCAACCCGAAATATGCAAAGTGTATAGAATATGGAACTAAAATATGCATAAAAACATGGCTACTTTACAGACATCATAAATGCTATGGGAGATTCTAGCTCTCAACGAACTCATGGTAATAAACCCCAAAACTCTAATTCTAATCGTCAACAAATTTTTCATTGCAGGATGAACTAGCAGCCAGTACTTCTTTGAGGAAAAGCCCAGGCTGGCAATCGTCAAAAAGTCTCTTCCTAGGATGATCCAATCAAAGATGAAACTCTGAGGCTCCTTCTGAACACGATGCAAGCTCAAGAGAAGCTGATGAACCAAATGACTCAGGAACTATAACAACTCAAGGTAAAGGACTCAGGTAAGTTGTCATCACAAGATACAGTCAAAGAGAATGCTAGCGCAATGATCCTTAGAGGAGGAAAAGAGGTAAAAACTCCAGAAAACGGACATAAGTGAAGAGCAAACAGGAGAAAAGGAAGACGATGTTTCGACTATAGAGAAACTGGCGCCCTCCATTTCTGAAAAGTGACGCCCGTCATTATCAGAACTAGTTAAACCGCTAGCACCTGTCGTTTCTGAAAACAAGTGCCTGTCATTTTCCTCTAAAGATTAAAATATAAATTTGCTTCCAAAAGGAGTGGTCTTTCGATGACTACAAATCCAAACCACCATTCCTAGAGGCTCTTAAAGAACACAAAAAGTGGGAAAACGAGAAGGAACTCTTCGACACATTCTTAAAGAACACAAAAAGTGGGAAAACGAGAAGGAGTTGTGCACTATTAGGAGAAAGCAACGAGTAAAGAATAAGGAAAAGGTAAATCAGAAAGAGCAAGTCTCTGTTGTTCTTCAAAAGAGATTGCCTGAGAAATGCGAAAAACCAGGTATGTTTGTCGTTCCTTATAGGATAGGCAATACAAAGTTTGAACATGCCATGCTTGAACTTGGTGCATCTATCGATATTGAGTACCAGAAAACCAGGAAGAGGGCACTCGACAGGACTAGTCGATATCGACCACTCTGGTCGATATTGAGTACCAGCTAGTCGACTTCAGCTTCAGACCACCCATATCGAGAACAAAACCACTCGAGGAGTGCAGAACCACTCGAGGAGCACAGAAGTACTCGATGTCGAGTACCTGTCGAGCCAGCAATCCTAGTCGAGCTCGAGAACATGCCAAGGAGAAGAAGAGTTCTACTCGACGTCGATTACTCTTGTCGATGTCGAGTACTTCCCAGCCCCAATCCGAGTGGAATCCGAGTGAAGATCCGAGTATGTGGATTACTTACAAGGCAAGGCACATGGAGTTCTATCAATCTGAGTGAAGATATATCAAGAGTTGGAGACGTCTCTCCACTTTAGATATTTTCCCTATTTCCTCTAAGGATTTATTTGTTTTATTTACCAAGTTTTATCATTAAGTCTTTAGATAGATAGTTTACTTTTAGATATAGATAGATTATTACTTGCTTTGATAGCGAGGATGGAATACTATAAATAAGGCCCTAGTGGCTGGTTCTTAGGTAATTCAATTTCAATTATATTCCACAACACAATTACATTCTAAAGTAAGAGTTTTAGAGAGAGTTTTGGCCGAGAGAGGTTGTGGTTTGTGAGAGCGGATTTGGCTTCGATCAGTTGTAAACTTTTATTTGATTTAATGCAATTTAGTTTCTTTATGTTATTGATTCGTGTTTTGATGATAAAGAGCGAGTAGTCACCAAACTTCTAGGGTTGGGGTGAGCCCGACGGTAGCCATGTAAGGTGATGCGATAAAGATACAACTTTTAATGCGATTTCATCTTCTATCCCTATGAGCATGATTCTTCTGCGACAGTCGAAGGTGATCCTTATTTGTGTTATTGAAGAGAAAGTTATCTTAATGCAAACTTGGATTAATTATGTGAAAATGGTTATTAACAATTAGAGTTTATGAGAAAGCCTTTATTTTCCTATTTGTTAATGAAGAAAGTTATTTCATGAAAAAGCATGATCTTTTATACCTTTAGCATTATTCTTACATGGTTATCGTTGTGGTGTTGATACCTCGATTCTAGAAGCTTTTATATTATTGAATTCAATCCCACCAATTTCGTGTTGTTTATGTCTTTATTTGATTGCAAGGTTGCGTTTTTATTCCGCGAACACACTCGACGTCGACTCCAGATCTAGTCGATATCGAGTAATATGGTCGATATCTAGTTCCCCCTACTCGACATAGCTCGTTCTCGTTTTCTATTGTGCAACTTTGTAGGTTTAGATGACGGAAGTGGTCGATATCGAGTACTCTTCTGGTCGATACGAGAGGATTTAGGAGTTGGAAAGGCGAGCGCTGATATGCTTCCTCGTGGATACAATCCTGATTCTCTTCCACTACAACGAGAGGACGTCTTGTAATTTTTATTCGCGTGGTTCATGAAGTCGATTTGAGATTTATATTTGATATTTATTTCATACTTGATTTTCCTCCCAACACCAAGTGAAGACCACTTTTATATGTTTATTTGGCACTTTTGCTTATAGCAGAATGCCTTTTGGATTATGTAATGCCCCGGGCACTTTTCAAAGGTGTATGATGAATATCTTCTCGGAGTATGTTGAGCTTTTCATTGAGGTCTTCATGGATGATTTTACTTTTCATGGAAATGATTTTGATTCTTGTTTACATCATTTGTCTGTAGTACTTAAGCGTTGTGTTGAGATCAACATAGTTCTAAACTCTGGAAAGTGTAATTTTACGGTGGAACAGGGTATCTTGCTTGGTCATATTGTCTCCCAAATGGGGATTGAAGTTGATAAGGCCAAGATTGATCTTACTTATTCTCTGCCTTATCCTACTAATGTTCCTGAAATTTGTTATTTCTTAGGTCATGCAAGGTTCAACCATAGGGTTTTCAAAGATTTTTCAAAGGTCACTGCACCACTATGTGAGCTCCTAAAAAAGGACGCCACATATGAGTTTGATGAGAAGTGCAAGGAAGCTTTTCACGAGTTACGAAGCCGCCTAACGTCAACACCGATCATTCAGGGTCTAATTTGGTCTCTGCCCTTTGAGTTGATGTGTGACGCTAGCGACTATGGTGTTGGTGCTAAACTGGGACAGAAGGTGGAAAAGGCCTCACATGTGATATACTATGCTTCAATGATGTTGAATACAACTCAAATAAACTACACTACCACAGAGTAGGAACTTCTAGTTGTGGTGTTTGCTCTTGAGAAGTTTCATTTGTACCTATTGGGTGTTGTCTAGAGTGACCATGCAGTACTCCGCTATCTCATGGAATAGAAAGAAGCTAAACCTAGATATAGACCCAAAGATTAAAAAAAAAAACTTCTCATGGAACTTGTCTTTAGATAGCATATCGACCAAAGGTAGACTAGAAAAGGAAACAACCTACCGACTAGATTTACATTCTGTAACAAGAAAGATAAGACTTCATCACATATGTTTATTAAATATCACCACACACTTTAGTTAGTTAAAAGAAGTTGGTAACAACATAGTGGAGCATCTAGACAAGTAGAAATCGATAAGTATTTGCTCATATCAACACAACAAAAATAAAAAAACATGGAATATCTCATAAAACAAACACTAAAGAACTGAAAGACCAAAAAAATACACGAAGAAGAAAATAGAAAACAGAAAATCTAATGAGAGGGTTTCTCGACCAAATAAATTTGTAGTGACGAACCCGCTATAGGATGGTGAAGTCAGGTTCGTCCTCATGAGAGAAGTTAGCGGTTCTAGTTTAGTCATTTCGGGGTTCGGGGACTAGCGGAAAAAGGGTGGTTTTCAATAAAGAACAGAGAAGTCGATGTCGAGTATAGAGGTCGACGTCGAGGTGAATTGGTCGACATCGAGGGATGGAGAAGGGAGTGGTGGTCGTTGTCCGGTAACTGTGCAGAATTTAAATAATGAAATAAAACAAATAAAGGTTCAAAATTTCGCATGCTTTCATATCAAGGAGTAAAAGAGCATGCTTTGATATCAAGGAATAAACTTTCGCATATCCCAACAATTAGATATATAGACCTGCGTAAATAAATCGAAGATGTATCTACCTTAAAAATGATTATAATCCAAGTTGTTAACATATATGAATCATTTTTACTTTCGTTAAAGGACTAAACTCACAAGATAAGAGATGATGAAAAAAGTCAAAATCATGAATTCATAAATCAAGCACACACCTATCGTTGGGCTCACCCCAACCCTAGAAGAGGGGAATTAGAAACAAACCATGGAGAAAGCAAATAACTTTAACATTAAACAAAACCATAAACTTACAAAACCTTCAAATTTCCTCATCTCCCTCTCCCCCTCTCTCTCTCTCTCTCTCTCTCTCTCTCTCTCACTCTCTCTCTCTCCTCCCTCCTCCCTCCTAACTACTTGTGTCCGAAGACGATTTGGCTTGAATGAATAAAATCCTAGGCCTAGGGCCTTTGTTTATAGTAGACTAGCCCTTGGTAGCCAAGGACATTAATTCTAATCATAAGATAAATAGAATATCTAAAATTATATCTAATTATAAAATCCCTAGGGTAAATAGAGAATTACCCATTAGGCAAGTATCTATCTTAATGAAGAAGAGATAAAATAAAACACGGCTAAGCAATCCTTCAAAGATTTGGACTCATCCGTATGCTCTTGTCTATCTTTGGATTTCGGGTCGACGTCGAGTGCACCTAGTCGACATCGAGAACTACTTTCAGCCTTTCAGCATTCAACTCCATCTTGAAACGCACTTAGCGACATCGAGCACTACTTCCTTCAAAACTGATTTTGAACGAACCAAAAGTTCGGACGGTTTCTCTGTTGTAAGCTTCATCATCTGCGATCACCCCTGGGTGAGGTGATCGCTTGTGTTGGAACCCCCTGTGGGCTTAACTCAGTGCTGATCGCGGAAGTAAAGGGCCGACAACTCGGTGTCTCAAGCTAGAGTAAGGGAGCTTGGAGTCCACACTATCCTGGTGGAGGGTGACATTTTGACGATTGTCAATGCGGTGAAGGGGTGCCGGTGTTGCCCATGGGAGATTGAGATCATCATCTCAGACATTCTGTTCTCGTTGCAGGAGTTTGACTCGGTCTCCATCTTGTATGCTTTTCGCGTGATTAACATAGTAGTGGATAGGATTTGCCCGTTTGAGTGACCCACTTCCTCAACCCCCCTCCTAGATAATCGCAAGTTGTGTATATCTGAAAGGATGTTGTGGGGTATAAGAGGAGTTGGCTCCATATAAATCTTTACGTTGTGAAGAAAAAAAAACGTTTATTAACCAAACAAAACATGAGTGATGATTTTTATATTTCCCTTATTAATTGATTTAAATCAATAAAAATTTATTCTATATGCATAAATAAAAGTTATATAGTCCCTCCGTTCAAATATGTAAGATCATTTACTTTTCGGCACGTAGTTTAAAGAGCTAAATGCTATATAAAAAATTGATTTTAAAAATTTTTTTTTTTTACATTTTAATACTTATTAATAAAAAGTGTTATATTGTAAAAAACTAATTTTAAAAAAATTAATATTTTATATAGTATTTAGCTTCTTAATCTACGTGCCAAAAAGTAAAAGATCTTATATTTTCGAACGGAGGGAGTATAAAATTAGTTATTTGAAATTTCGGAAGTAAGAATCTGAAAAAGTAATTATTTGAAAAATTCAAAAGTAAAAATCTAAAATCTAAAAGTATATATATATAAACCGGATCGAATTTAATAAAACAACGGTTTAAATGAACCTTAAAACTTAAGTTTTGGTAAAGATAAACACAGAATTGAAAGATAGGGAGATGGAAAGAGATTTGAAAGAAGTGGGTGGAGGTTATCAAAACTGCACAAAACAGTATTTAGAGTAGATGAGTTTCAGAAGATTCATGCAATAACACCTTCTCTTCCCTCTCCACATTTAAAACATAAAAAAACAGATTTAGCCGATACTTTATTAACACAGAAATCGATCACTACAGTAATATCTCGGTTGTTTGCTTCCAAGGTTTGATTTTGGAGATTTGGTAGGAAATGGAATCTTCTGAATTTGGGTTGCAGTCGCAACACGCCGGCAAGGTTTTCATTGAAAACGGCGACTCTTCATCTCCAGCCCGTGCCGCCGCCGACCACTTTTCCGTCGACCAATTCCTAAACCTTAACGCCGAAAGTACAGAAGATGATGATAACCTCCTAACTGGCTCCCCGCACCAACGAAGCAACCAACTTTACAGCGAATTATCTGATTTTGCATCATCCCCTCCGCCGCTTCAACAGCCCTCCACCGCCGCCGGAGGTAACTTGGGTTTCCTCCTCACACTCCCGGTATCCCAAAACAAACCTTAAATTAAAATCAATTGTTTTAAAAAAAAAACGCCAAACTGATTTTGAATTTGAATGTGCAACGTACAGAAAGAGGAACCAGGTCTTGAATGGATATCCTATTTCTTGGAGGAGTCGTTTTCACAATTTAACCACGCAGCAGGAGCCTCTTTGACGGTGAATCCCATGCCGGAGAGGGCCTCAATTCCTCCATGCTCGTTGCCGCCGCCGTCGAACGTTCCCCACAGGTCCCAGCGGAACAAACGCCTTCGCCCCGTCCTACCTGCCTCCGGCAGGGTTTGGAGACAGGCGGCGCCATCGTCGTCGTCGCTGACCGAGTCAACTACCACCTCCTCGCCTTCTTCGTCCGCCACGTCATTGCCGTACTGGCCCACGTCGCCCACCACTCCACTCGCGTTCAAAGACCGGAACAAGAAGAGGAGGAGGAGGAAGATGGGGCGAGTCGGGCCTGGGCCTGGGCCTGTGCCGGGGTCGAGAAGATGTAGTCATTGTGGGATCCAGAAGACGCCGTTGTGGCGTGCTGGCCCGATGGGTGCGAAGACGCTGTGTAACGCGTGCGGCGTGCGGTTCAAGTCGGGCAGGCTGCTGCCAGAGTATAGGCCCGCATGTAGCCCGACGTTCTCAACCCAACTCCACTCCAACAGTCATAGAAAGGTAATGGAGATGCGGAGGAAGAAGGAGATGGTGGGTCAGATTGAACCCGCTTTCCCAAAATTTGGATGATCAGTTGTTTACGGTCTAGGCATTAGGAATTAGGGTCAGATTAGATGTTACTAGTAGCCCGTACCAACCCCGGGTTGGTGGAACCGCTTTTTAGGGTTCTAAGGAAATTTTAGCATCAGGTTTGATATAACATTAAACGTGAATTTTTTATATATATATTTTTATGTTTCGTCACATTATGATTAGCATATGTTTGGCGTTGATCGAATACTTGTTTTTGCTCCTCATCTATACACTAGGTCAGTTTGACGTTCTAAACATGGACAAATTTCGTCTCCCGAAGATGGTTTTGGACGCCTAATAACTCTAGGCACGTACATTCGTCTCATGAGGTTTGTCCCTTGTAGAGCGCACCTAGAGCACCTAAAAGACGGACCTATTGAACCTTTGTCCCTTGTTTGACATCCAAGTCACCGGCCCACGAGGCCATTGTCAGAGATTATATTGTTGAGCCCACCACTAAATTTGGTTCTTGATAACTGAGGGGACGAACATAAGGTGAACTAATGTTGTGTCTTGACGAACATCTGGTTATTCATGTTGTCCCTCAAAGTGTTTAGGAGACCATTCAACGGACATTGTTTGTGGTGCCCTAAGAGTTTTGGGGATCAACTTTGGGTTCAAAATGTTTGTGGCTTATGTTAATAGGAGTTTAGTCGTTTTAGGTTTGTGGCTTGAGTTTAATAAAAATTAACAGCATATACGCTGCATTTTGTGATGCTCCCTGTCCGAAACCAAATGTAAGTCTCAAACAAACAACACTGCATACAAAACAGAGTGCACCAGCACCCATTTCATACATAAAAACCTGCAATTTTATACATAAAAACCTGCATACAAACCAAATATATGTAACCAACACTACATATTCCATACAAACCAAACACATTGTTCATACATTAAAACCTGCAATACCATGCTACGTTGTTCATCAACCAACCCAAACACCCATGTCAGCAAAACAACCTACTAATGTACTTGAGTTGAAACACAAACGGACATAAAGTTTAGAAACACCATGTTCAAACACAAACTGCACTTACAAGTCTAGAATCGTGACCCAAAAGTTGCACAAATAAATAACCCAAAAGTGAAGCAAAGAAGTTGTGCAAGTTGCAACCAAGTTCTTGTTAATTGTCACCTACCTAGATCCCTAAGTGCCCAAACCTGCACTTCGGTAGGGAAGTGTTCAGCCATCAGCCTTTCAAAGTGCTCCATTTTGTCCTTCATCTGATCATATTTTTCATTGGCTAGGTTGGCGTCCTCCTCAGTCTTCCTTGCTCGCTTATTAGCCTCCCTAGCTTGGTCTTCCAGCTCTTGTCTTTTTGTCGGGCCTAGAGTGGACCAATCAGTCCCTCGCTTCCTTAGAGGCTTTTCGACAGCCGCGCCCATCCCTAAATGAAGGCAAAGAAAGTGAAAATTACATAGATATAAAGTTCCTAAAATATGATGGTAAAGTATGACATTGGTTCCTAAAATATGATGGTAAAGTAAAAAAATCAGATTTCGTGCTCTTATTCAGTTGGAATTCATGGTGTAATGTAGCTCTTACATAATGTAAAGTTATGAAAATCGGATTGTAAAGTTAGTAACTCAGTTTGAGATGAATGAAATTATATATAATTGAACTCACATTGAAGCCTTATATATTTTTATATATAACTGATAGTAATGATAATATATATAATCATCAAGTTATATATATAAATAATCAATTATTAAACTCATTTTAAAGCCTTATCCTAACTTTGTTTACCTCGTACAGAAGTGCCCCTCCTCTCTCCAAAGCCCTTGACGATTATCTCACACTGAGTAGCTACTGGTAGGACATCATTGTCTTCTTCCTCTGGCCGCGAACTCACATAGTCATCAATTGCCTACTGCATAATTTCCTGGGAACACAAAGAAAACATTAGCATCCTACATAATAAAATCATCCAAGGAACTCAACAATGACATCCTAAAAGTCGGAGATAGCTAAACCGTCAGTACACACTCACCACAGTCGACTCGTCTTCATCGTCCCGAAGGTATTCCATTGATAGGAGGAAATCGAGAATGTAAATTAAATACGAATAAAATAAAGCAAACCAGATTTCGTCCCTTGCAAATGATTACAAGACTCCCTCCTGTTGCAGTAGTGGGAAGTCAGGATCGATCCACGAGGAAGCGTGTCAGCGGATCCTAGGCAGCGGTGGAATCTCACGAACAGAAGTCGACCACAGGTTGTCGATCTCGACTAGGGTTAGTCGACAGAAGATCGGACAAGTCGAACAACAGCAGTCAGAGGCGGTTTTAGTCGATATCGACTAGGCCTTACTCGATATCGAGTAGACTTGTCAACGTCGAGGAGTCCTTTGTCGAGTTCCTGCACACAGAAGCTACAACGATCTGGGATCGAAGATTAGTAACTTGATATCGACCAGAGGTTGTCGATATCGAGGAAGGGAGAAAGTAAAACGAAATAAAATAAAAACAAATGCTTTGGGATTCGAAAACTATGTATGAAAGACTTCCAAGATTGGGGTTTGCAACAACGATAACCAAGCATGCATAAGGCAAGAATAAAACAGATAATCATATAATTCACATCAAAGGACTAAGCTTTCGCCTTTTTCAACAATTAGACAACTCTTTCAAGCAACCCTAATTGTCTCTACCGATTTTATGTTTATAATCCAAGTTGTTAGCATGGACCTCTATTAGATGGGTAATAAACACATAACAAGTAGTAGATGTTCAAAACACAATAAAAGTCAGATTTTTACCTCAAACACGCAGGGCTATCGTCGGGATCGCCCCAACCCTAGAAGTGGGTGGACTATTCTCGCTTCATCGCAACCTCAGACATTGATTGAAAGGAAATAACTACTTGCATTAAATCAAACAGAGCTTACAACCAAAGGAAGCCAATTCCGCTCTCGCTTCACCAACTCCTCTTGGCCACTCACTCTCTCTCTCTCTTTTTACTACTACTAATTGCTGTGTGATGGAATGAATAAAACTCAGCCCCCTAAGGCTTTATTTATAGGCTTCTAATCCTTGCTATTCAAGGATAGAAATCTCTATCTATATCTAAATCTATATCTAAAAGGTTTAAAGATAAATAAATGGAATAACATAAATAAATATAAAAAGGGAAATTATATCTAAAAGGATAAACTATCTTCAAGTGGATAAATCTTCTCTTTATTGGCTGGATCTTGATAAAAATGGATAGACTCGGACAACTTTGGCCCCAAGGGATCCAAAACCGTATAGGACAGCTCAAACCGCGTACGCGGCTTCTGGATAGATCTCCTCGATATCGACTAGTTTTTGTCGATATCGAGTAAAGTTGGTCATAGACATCGGCTTCCTGGCTTGGTCGACTAGCTGGTCCTCGACATGCTCGGGTGCTGGCTCTAAGGTGTTGTTGATATCGAGGAGTTTCCTCAATATCGAGTAGAGTGGCTGCATCGACTTGGCTGGCTCGGCATGTCGGGTAGCTCTTTCTCGATCTTCTCGGACATATTGACTCTGGTCTTGTCGATATCGATAAGTTTTATCGATATCGAGTACGGGTGTTGCTCAGTGTCCGAGTGTCTGGACAAGTCAAGTAGAACTCCGCTGCTCCTCGATCAGTTTTCTTCGTCGACTCTGGGTGTGCGGTCTTTAGCTTTGTCGATATCGAGTAATCAACTCGATATCGAGGAGTGTGCTGGAGTCGGGCAACTTTGTTCCTCGGCTTCTCGACATGGTGCTCCTCGATCAACGTATGTCCGGGCATTGTTTGTCGATATCGATGAAATGAAGTCGATATCGAGGACTCTTCAGGCTCCGTCTTTCCTTCTTGGTTTTCTCCCGAAATAGCTCCATATTCTGCAATATTAAACAGAAACTTATGTAGATCTCTATTTCTGGCAAATTAGCATAGACTACATAAATTCGACATATTCCCAACCCGAAATATGCAAAGTGTATAGAATATGGAACTAAAATGTGCAAAAAAACGTGGCTACTTTAGTGACATCAAATCACCCCATACTTAGACTTGCTTGTCCTCAAGCAATAACCAAACAATAACCAATACCTACAACATATCATTCAAGTCTTCGCCTTATGTCGAAAGCAACATCTCAAGTAGTAGCAATGTAAGACAAGTGAATTTAACGTCATCACACATATATGAGCGATCCATGGGCATAGGCAATATAAATCCAACCTCACCAGGGTAAAGTGCTTACACTCAACTCTCAATGTGTTTAGGCTATGAAGATCGACTCTCAACTCAATTCCATATATAATCTCATAAACATTGCAATTTAAATATAAATCCGCTTCGCAACCAATTATGTAAATGCAACAAGAATTATCAGGAGGACTTCGCTCAATAGAAGTCTTCAAAGAAGATTCCATTCGGCGGGGTTGTAATGGGGCTTGGTAAGAAATAAAAGGGTATGGAATTATTTGGCCATGTGGTGCTAAATAGAATTCGGGAATCAAGACTCCTAAATCTCCAACACAACTCAATCAAACCATAACTCTCAATCATATGCATCAACCAAACTCTCCAACTTATCTCAATGAAGTATGTAACCTTTCAATCTTAATTATCCAAAGTATGAATCTTGCGAAAATGAAAGAAATAAGGTAAATTTGGCTCATGCACTTTATTCATAATCACAAACTTTTCTTCTCTTTTATTTTCTTTTTTTTTTCGATTTTTTTTAAAGGAAATAACTAGTGCATTTATAGGGTGAGCCAAAAATCCTTTTACATAGTATGCATAGGAAGATAAAAATATAAAACCATCCCATATCTCAATAAATTCAAAAATCCTCCTCACTTGAATTGAAACACAAGCTCATTTCTTCCGCAAATCATCATTCCAACCAACTCTAAGTCTTAATTCCCAAATGGGGGTCAGGCTCAATTTGGCTAAGGATAGTTTTGTGGAGTTTATAATAAAAGTCTCAGGCTAATGTTCTGGCTTCAAGCAAGGATAATGCAGGGTAGGTAAAGAGAGGATAAAATTGGCTTAAAAGGTGCCTCCATCATTTAATTCTCATTCACATAAACATATAAATGCATTGGCTTTGAATAACTATCACAACATTTAGAGATGCATACGAAGTGTAAATACACTCAAGAAAGCAGAGGGATTTTTAATGTTCTCCCTATAAGGCTAAAATTCTTACTAGGACAATTTTGTTGGATTTTAACCTTTAGCTTAGGATCATATGTGCTCAATTTCATCAGAAGTTCACAATCCACATAAAAACAATTTCGATGACTTAGGCTAAACCTTCCAAACATGCCATAGGATTTACATGATCAAGTCAATCATTATTTATCATCATAGGACATCTAAGTTAGGGTATAAAAACTAAGACCATGCAAAAATTTAAACATGCATTTTTTTTCATTTTTTTTTTTTTTTGACATTTTTTCATTTTTAATTTTTTTTATGTAACTAAAAAAATGAAGACTAAAGTATAACAAAAGACTTAAATGCGTAAAACTTAAACATGAATGCATAAAATAAAAATAAAATTTCACCATGTAAAACCAAAAGCAAATACATATAATAATGATCATGAGCCCTTCCCCCACCCCATACTTAAAATATACAGTGTCCCCGCTGTATAAAAACAAGAGTAAAAGAAGAAACTCACCGAATAACGCATCGAGGAGGGCAAATCTAGGCATATCGAGTAAACTTCTTGTCGATATCGAGTACTGTACTCGATATCGAGTAAGCTTTCTTCGTCCAGTGGATTCCGAAGTCGAGGAACTTCTTCTGGCTTGGTCGATATCGAGTTGGCCTACTCGATATCGAGTAACTCTGGGCTGCATCGTCTTAGTCGTTGTCGACTTGGCCTTCGTCGATTCTGACTGTTTTTTCAGGGACTTCTTATTCCACCTTTCGTGATCCTTTTATGCTTGCCGACCTAAAAGTGTTAGATTGCACACAAAAACAAGACTTTCCACATGAAGTATTAAAAACAAAAACAAAAACCAAAATCAAACGTTCCAAAGTCCCAAAATTCAAAAAAAAGTTTTATATACATGCTCTAGATTTTAGAGTCGCTAGGCCGACTTCTTGATGTCTCTACAGTAGCCATGTTTTTATGCATATTTTAATTCCATATTCTATACACTACGCATATTTCGGGTTGGGAATATGTCGAATTTCTGTAGTATATGCTTATTTCCCAGAAATGGAGATCTACATAAGTTTCTGTTTAATATTGCAGAATATGGAGCCATTTCGGGAGAAAACCAAGAAGCAAAGACGGAGGCTTAAGTCTACTCGATATCGATGATTTGTACTCGATATCAACAAGAAATGTCCGGGCATAGCATTGATCGAGGACACCTTGTCGAGGAACTGAGGAACACAACAACCTGACTCCAACTTTACTCGAGATCGGGTATTTTACTCGAGATCGACAAGCCTGGTGCACCAGTCTGAGCAGTATCGACGAGAGGCTACCCGACACCACTAAGCCCGCCAAGTCAATAAGGCCACAGTACTCGAGATCGAGTACGATACTCGAGATCAAGGAGAGCAGAGAACCAATGTCCGAGCATTCCGAGGACTAGCTGCCCGACATGCCGAGCCACTAAAGTCGACGACCTTGTTACTCGAGATCGAGGAAACTCCTCGAGATCGAGGAAACCTTCCAGAAGCCGCGTAACGCGGTTTGAGCGGTCCTACTCGGTTTGGGATTCCTTGGAGCCGAAGATTTCCGAGTCTATCCGATTCTATCAAGATCCATCATGGAGGAGAAGATTTATCCACTTGAAGACTTTTAGATACAATTTCCTTTTTAGATTTAATTCCTTTATTGCATTTATTTATCATTAAGCTTTTAGATATAGATTTA
The DNA here is from genome assembly GCA_037127255.1 of Persicaria tinctoria. Lineage (NCBI taxonomy): Eukaryota > Viridiplantae > Streptophyta > Magnoliopsida > Caryophyllales > Polygonaceae > Persicaria > Persicaria tinctoria. The sequence continues at coordinate 23,599,826 of JBANSL010000014.1, forward strand.
GATAAAGATAGAGATATTCTATCCTTGAATAGCAAGGAGTAGAAGGCTATAAATAAAGCCCATGGGGCTGATTTTAGAATCATTCAATTCAGACGCTAGAGAAGCAGTTCACAGAGAAGTTTTAGAAGTTCGAAGGTTTTAGGGTTTTGGCATTCAACGAAAGTTGGATTGCAGGGATTGTAAAGGCTTTGAATTTAATTTACTGCAAGTTATTTCCTTTCAGTAAATGATGTATATGGTTGCGATGAAGCGCGAGTAGTCCACCCACTTCTAGGGTTGGGGCGAGCCCGACGATAACCATGCGCGCTTGAGGTAAAGATCAGACTTTTATCATGTTTTGAGCATCTACTACATGTTATGTTTTTATTACCCATCTAATGGAGGTCCATGCTAACAACTTGGATTATAAACATAAAATTGGTAGATACAATTAGGGTTTCTTGAAAGAGTTGTCTAATTGTCGGAAAATGCGAAAGCTTAGTCCTTTGATACAATTTACATGATTATCTGTTTTATTCTTGCCTTATGCATGATTGGTTATCGTTGTTGCAAACCCCAATGTTGGAAGTCCTTTACATAAAGTTTATTTCGAGAATCCCAAAGCATTTGTTTTTACTTAATTTCGTTTTAGTTTTCTGTCTTCCTCGATATCGACTTGAACTCCTCGATATCAAGTACTGATTCTCGATCCAGATCGTTGTAGCTTCTGTGTGCAGGTGATCGACAAGAGCCAACCCGACGTCGACAAGCTTACTCGATCTCGAGTAAAGCTTACTCGATCTCGAGTAAAGCTTACTCGATCTCGACCAAAACCGCCGGGAACTGCTGCTGCGCTGCTCGACTTGTCCGATCTTCTGTCGACTAACCCTAGTCGAGATCGACAACCTGTGGTCGACTTCTGTCCGTGAGATTTCTCCGCTGCCTAGGATCCGCTGACACGCTTCCTCGACGATCGATCCTGACTTCCTGCTACTACATCAAGAGGAGGTCTTGTAATTATTTGCATGGGACGAAATCTGGTTTGCCTTATTTTATTTACATTCTATTTTTCATACTCGATTTCCTCCGACAAAAAATTGGTGCCATTGTCGGGGAAGCCATCATTCGCGCCTTAGGTAGTTAAATCTCACGTCTACTTTGAGTTACTTTACAGGTGTATGCGCCGTTCTGGTCAACCACCTGAGTTTGAGGGCTTAGACGAACCGGAACGCCTTCTACACATCAGAGCTAAACTAAAAAGAGCCATGGCGGCCGCTGAGACACAAGAACAGCTTATTGAGAGGCTTACAAGGGAACTAGCTGTAAGGGATGTTACTATCGCCGCTGAGAGAGCAGGAAGGGAACAAGAAGCTGAGCGCGTGAGGCAAGCAGAAGCAGAGCTTGCCCAATACCCAACCACTGCAGACGATTATATGCATCCGACTCTCGTCGTGCCTGAATCGGCGATTCTAATCCCTGAAAACTCTTTTGAAATTCGCACTCAGTTTCTTATAGAGCTTAAAAATAATGCTTTTTATGGCAAATTTAATGAGTGTTCTCTTGAACATATTACCAATTTTTGGGACATGTGTCGTACTCTTGCTGAAGGTACAACTCTGGAATATGTCAAGATGAAGGCTTTTCGTTGGTCTCTCGCTGGACCTGCACTGATGTGGCTTGAAGGGCTGAAACCAAGATCCCTCACAACATGGGCCTAAGTAGAGCAAGTGTTTCTGAACAAATTCTTCCCTCTTGTAAAGATAGCACTCCTCCGCCAGAAGATCATAGCTTTCAAACAGAAGCCTGGGGAGCCGCTAGCAAAAGCGTGGGAAAGATACAAGGAACTACTGCGATCTTGCCCTACTCATGGACAGCCACCCTACGTCATTCAAGAGATCTTCTTCAATTCTCTTGACCAAGTCACTAAGGAAAGGATTAACCAGTATACTCGCTATGAGTATCTGACTATGCCACCAATTGACGTCTGGGGTGTGCTCGACAAGCTCACCAATTACGACAACAAATATGGGTGTACTGCAAACTATGAGGAGAACTCTTATGCCAGGCCAGCACCATCTATGCCCCTCTATGAGCCTGCTAAGGAGATTGACCCAGATGTCAGGGAGCAGTTTACAGAGACCAGAATCGCAGGCCCCTCGAGCAAGTCAAGTATCTATCTGTCAACCAGCCTTGCATCGAATGCGGATCACAGCGGCACACCACTACTGAGTGCCCACACACTGAGCAAGTTAGGATGGCAAAGACACATGAAGAGGTAGCCTACGCTGAGGGTCCCAATCGCTATATGGGGGATCAAAAGTTCTATCAACCACAGATGAATCAAGGTCCTCTTAGGAATCCCCCACCCTACAGAGCTCCAAGACATCCAGAACGGGATCAAAAGAAGGATGATCTCCAGCTGATCCTTGAGGAGATGCGTCGGAATCAAGGTACCATCAACAACCAGTTCTAGAGCATCACTACAAAATTTGGAGAATTAGACATCTGAATGAGAGGCATAGAGACTCAGATGGGTCAATTCGCTGCACAGATCCCACAACCATCTGGACAGCTCCCTGGGCAAACAGAACCAAATACAAAAGGGAAGACCGGACACATCGCAGCTATCAAACTCAGAAGTGAGCATCAATTACACGAGCCAGAGGTCGGGAAACACAAGGACAAAGCAGAGCAGCAACTCGACAACGAGCAACAACAACTCGATATCGAGGAGCCTGTACTCGATCTCGACAAACATCTCCTCGACATAGACCAGAAGCTCAGCTCAGATTCCACTGCGCAGCCCAAAAACTCGAGATCGATAACCCAAGTCGATATCGAGGACCCTTTAGTTGAGATCGAGGAGAAGTTGGCCGACGTCGAGGACTCTGCAACACCTCCGACGTCTGATCTGGCTCCAAAGCAGAAAAAGACATTGTCTTTCCCTTCCAAGGCGCTGAAAGATCACACTGCAGGTAGGTTTAACCGTTTTATTAATATGCTGCAAGAACTAAATGTCTCTATTCCTTTTACAGAGGCCCTACAAGAGATGCCTGGATATGTCAAATTTCTAAAGGAAATCTTGAGCAAGAAGCGATCCATCTCAGAGATCGCCGACGAATGCAAAGTACTCCACTTCCCTGAAAAGAGACCTGACCCTCGTAAGGTTTCTGTTACTGTGGGTTTTGGACAATATATATATGATTCCTTGTGCGATTTAGGAGCAAGTGTGAGCATCATGCCCTTATCAATCTGGCGGAAGGTAAAGATAGGATGCATAAAGCCTGTGGATGCTAAGTTATACATGACAAACAATAAAGTGGTCATCCCTACAGGTATAGTTGAGAATGTCCCCGTCCAGGTTGGTAAATTCTTTGTTCTAGCAGATTTCCTCATTATAGACTGTGTTGAAGATCCTACTAGCCCTATTATTCTTAGTGTCAAAAATCGATCGCTCACCTTCACCATAGGCGACGAGGTCTTAGATTTCTCCTTTGGCCCTACAAAAGAGGAAATTTCATGGCTGGAGGTGAAAAGCATCAGCAACCATGGGACCAAGCAAACAACGGAGGAAGACACCAGAAGCCAACTCGAGATCGACAAGGGTTACTCGATCTAGAGATCGACAAGGGCTACTCGATCTCGACTAAAGTGTTACTCAATCTCGACAAAGGTTCATCGATATCGACTTCTTCCTCTACTGAGCACCATACTGGCCAAGAGCCTAAGTATGGGGTCCCTATACTCGATGTTGACCAGTCCTGCCCGATATCGACTAACCCTAAGCCCGAAGATTTCTGTTTTGGGTCCGAAAAGGTAAGTTCAGGTATGAATCCTACTCCTCCTCAGTCCATTAAGAAATTTATCAATAATTTAAGGGGAGGTAAGGCCCCATGGCGAGAGAATCTGCGGCAACTAAGAGCTGGGAAGAAGAAGAAGAAAGAGAAGGAAGATTGTGCAAGCAGCCACCTGTCAACTAAGCTTGCATACTACCACCAGGACCTAGATGATCCAGGAGAAGGGCCAAGCACAAGCGGGCCCCACATTAAAGGTCCATGAGCATAAAAGAAGAAGTCGGCCTATCGACTCTAAAATCTAGAGCATTTACATAAAACTTTTAAAATTTTGGGACTTTTTGATGTTTTTTGGTTTTGGTTTTTGGTTTTTTAGAATACTTCATGTGGAAAGTCTAGACTTTGTGTGCGATCTAACACTTTTAGGTCAGCAAGCATAAAAGAATCGCGAAAGGTGGAATAAGAAGTCCCTGAAAAACAGTCAGATTCAACGAAGGCCAAGTCGAAATCGACTAAGAGGAGTAGCCCAGAAACTCCTCGATATCGAGTAGGCCAACTCGATATTGACTAAGCCAGCAGAGTGTCCTCGACTTCAGAAGCCACTTGACGTAGAGAGCCTCCTCGAGATCGAGTACTGTACTCGAGATCGACAAAAACCATTTCCTCGACCTGCACTGATCTGCCTTTCTCGATGCATTATTCGGTGAGTTTCTTCCTTTACGCTTGTTTTTATTTGATTTTATATAGTGGGGACACTGTATATTTTAAGTATGGGGTGGGGGAAGGGCTCATTATCATTCATGTTTAAATTTTATGCATTTAAAGTCTTTTGTCATACTTTAGTCTTGTTTTTTTTAGTTAAACAAAAGAATAATAAAAAAAAATAAAAAAATGTCGAAAAAAGAAAAATAATGCATGTTTTATTTTTGCATTAGTTTTTATACCCTAACTTAGATGTCCTATGATGATAAATAATGACTGACTTGATCATGTAAATCCTAGGGCATGTTTGGAAGGTTTAGCCTAAGTCCTCGAAATTGTTTTTATGTGGATTGTGAACTTGTGATGAAATTGAACACATATGATCCTAAGCTAAAGGTTGAAATCCAACAAAAATTGTCCTAGTGAGAATTTTGGTCTTATAGGGAGAACATTTAAAAATCCCTCTGCTTTCTTGAGTGTATTTACTCTTCCTATGCATCTCTAAATTTTGTGATAGATATTCAAAGCCAATACATTTATATGTTTATGTGAATGAGAATTAAATGATGGAGGCGCCTTTTAAGCCAATTTTATCCTCTCTTTACCTACCCTGCATTATCCCTGCTTGAAGCCAGAACATTAGCCTGAGACTTTTATTATAAACTCCACAAAATTATCCTTAGCCAAATTGAGCCTGACCCCCATTTGGGAATTAAGACTTAGAGTTGGTTGGAATGATGATCTGCAGAAGGAATAAGCTTCTGTTTCAATTCAAGTAAGAAGGATTTTTTTTATTGAGATATGGGTTGGTTTTATATTTTTATCTTGCTATGCATACTATGTAAAAGGATTTTTGGCTCACCCTATAAATGCACTAGTCATTTTCATTTCAAAAAAACAAATCGAAAAAAAAAAAAGGAAGAAAAGTTTGTGTATATGTTTATGAATAAAGTGCATGAGCCAAATTTACCTTATTTCTTTCATTTTCGCAAGATACATACTTTGGAGAGGTTAAGTAAGTTTGAAAGGTTACACACTTCATTGAGATAAGTTGGAGAGTTTGGTTGATTCATATGATTGAGAGTTATGGTTTTGTTGAGCTGTGTTGAAGATTTAGGAGTTTTGATTCCCGAATTTTATTAAGCACCACATGGCCAAATAATTCCATACCCTTTTATTTCTTACCAAGCCCCATTACAACCCCGCCGAATGGAATCTTCTTTGAAGACTTCTATTGAGCGAAGTCCTCCTGATAATTCTTGTTGCATTTTCATAATTGGTTGTGAAGTGGATTCGTATTTAAATTGCAATGTTTATGAGATTGTATATGGAATTGAGTTAAGAGTTGATCTACATAGCCTAAACACATTGAGAGCTGAGTGTAAACACATTATCCTTGTGAGGTTGGATTTATATAACCTATGCCCATGGATCACTCATATATGTATGATGACGTTAAATTCACTTGTCTTACATTGCTACTACTTGAGATGTTGCTTTTGACAAAACGCGAAGACTTGAAGGATGTGTTGTAGGTCTTGGTTTTGTTTGGTTATTGCTTTAGGACAAGAAAGTCTAAGTATGCGGTGATTTGATGTCTCTACAGTAGCCATGTTTTTATGCATATTTTAATTCCATATTCTATACACTTTGCATATTTCGGGTTGGGAATATGTACAATTGATGTAGTATATGCTTATTTGTAAGAAATGGAGATCTACATAAGTTTCTGTTTAATATTGCAGAATAAGAAGGCATTTCGGGAGAAAACCAAGAAGCAAAGACGGACGCTTAAGTCTACTCGGTATCAATGAGTTGTACTCGATATCGACAAGAAATGTACGAGCATAGCATTGATCGAGGACACCATGTCGAGGAACTGAGGAACACAACAACCTGACTCCAGCTTTACTCGAGATCGGGTATTTTACTCGAGATTGACAAGCCTAGAGCACCAGTCCAAGCAGTATCGAAGAGAGGCTACCCGACACCACTAAGCCCTCCAAGTCGATAAGGCCACACTACTCGAGATCGAGTACGATACTCGAGATCGAGGAGAGCAGAGAACCAATGTCCGAGCACATTGAGGACCAGCTGCCCGACATGCCGAGCCACTGAAGTCGACGACCATGTTACTCGAGATCGAGGAAACTCCTCGAGATCGAGAAAACCTTCCAGAAGCCGCGTAACGCGGTTTGAGCTGTCCTACTCGGTTTGGGATTCCTTGGAGCCGAAGATTGCCGAGTCTATCTGATTCTATTAAGATCCATCATGGAGGAGAAGATTTACCCATTAGATATAATTTCCTTTTTAGATTTAATTCCTTTATTGCATTTATTTATCATTAAGCTTTTAGATATAGATTTAGATAAAGATAGAGATATTCTATCTTTGAATAGCAAGGAGTAGAAGGCTATAAATAAAGCCCATGGGACTGATTTTAGAATCATTTAATTCAGAAGCTAGAGAAGTAGTTCACAGAGAAGTTTTAGGAGTTCAAACGTTTTAGGGTTTTGGCATTCAACGAAAGTTGGATTGCCGGGATTGTAAAGGCTTTGAATTTAGTTTAATGCAAGTTATTTCTTTTCAATCAATGATGTCTGAGGTTGCGATGAAGCGCGAGTAGTCCAGCCACTTCTAGGGTTGGGGCGAGCCCGACGATAACCATGCGTGCCTGAGGTAAAGATCCGACTTTTATCCTGTTTTGAGCATCTACTACTTGTTATGTGTTTATTACCTATCTAAGGGAGGTCCATGCTAACAACTTGGATTATAAACATAAAATCGGTAGATACAATTAGGGTTTCTTGAAAGAGTTGTCTAATTGTTGGAAAATGCAAAAGCTTAGTCCTTTGATGAAATTTACATGATTATCTGTTTTATTCTTGCCTTATGCATGATTGGTTATCGTTGTTGCAAACCCAAATCTTGGAAGTCCTTTACATAAAGTTTATTTCGAGAATCCCAAAGCATTTGTTTTTACTTTATTTCGTTTTAGTTTTCTGTCTTCCTCGATATCGAGTACTGATTCTCGATCCAGATCGTTGTAGCTTCTGTGTGCAGGTGATCGAAAAGAGCCAATCCGACGTCGACAAGCTTACTCGATCTCGACCAAAACCATCGGGAACTGCTGCTGCGCTGCTCGACTTGTCCGATCTTCTGTCGACTAACCCTAGTCGAGATCGACAACCTGTGGTCTACTTCTGTCCGTGAGATTTCTTCGCTGCCTAGGATCCGCTGACACGCTTCCTCGTCGATCGATCCTGACTTCCCGCTGCTACATTAAGAGGAGGTCTTGTAATTATTTGCAAGGGACGGAATCTGATTTGCCTTATTTTATTTACATTCTATTTTGCATACTCGATTTCGTCCTACAACACTTCTCCGTGTATGCTCAAGGACCATTAATGTGGGGCCCGCTTGTGCTTGGCCCTTCTCCTGGATCATCTAGGTCCTGATTGTAGTATGCAAGCTCAGCTGACAGGGGGTTGCTTGCATAATCCTCCTTTTCTTTCTTCTTTTTCTTTCCAGCTCTCAGCTTCCGCAGATTCTCTCGCCACGGGGCCTTACCTCCCCTTAAATTATTTATAATATTCTTAATGGACTGAGGAGGAGTAGGATTCATACCTGAACTTACCTTTTCGAGCCCAAAAAAGAAATCTTTTGGCTTGGGGTTAGTCGATATCGAGCAAAACTGGTCGATATCGAGTACAGGGACCCCATACTTAGGTTCTTGGCAAGTTTGGTGCTCAGTAGAGGAAGTCGATGTCGATGAGGTTTTGTCGATATCGAGTAGGGCTTTAGTCGATATCGAGTTAGGGTTGTCGATATCGAGTTCAGTGCTGGTGCCTTCCTCCGTTGATTGCTTGATCCCGTGGTTGCTGATGCTCTTTAACTCCAGCCATGAAATTTCCTCTTTTGCAGGGCCAAAAGAGAAGTCTAAGACCTCATCGCCTATGGTGAAGGTGAGTGATCGCTTTTTGACACTAATTTTGGCATCTGCAGTAGCTAAGAATGGTCTACCAAGAATAATAGGGCTAGTAGGATCTTTAGCACAGTCTATAATAAGGAAATCTACTGGAACAAAGAATTTACCAACTTGGACAGGGACATTCTCAACTATACCTGTAGGGATGACCATTGTATTGTTTTCCATGTATAACTTAGCATCCACATGCTCTATGCATCCTATCTTTACCTTCCGCCAGATTGATAAGGGCATGATGTTCACACTTGCTCCTAGATCACATAAGGACTCATATTTATATTGTCCAAATCCCACAGTAACAGAAAACTTACCAGGGTCAGGTCTCTTTTCAGGGAAGTGGAGCACTTTGCATTCGTCGGCGATCTCTGAGATGGATCGCTTCTTGCTCTGGATTTCCTTCAAGAATTTGACATATCCAGGCATATCTTACATGGCTTATGTAAAAGGAATAGAGACATTCAGTTCTTGCAGCATATTAACAAAACGGTTAAACCTACTTGTAGTGGGATCTTTCAGTGCTTTGGAAGGGAAAGGCAATGTCTTTTTCTGCTTCGGAGCCAGATCAGACGTCGGAGGTGTTGCAGAGTCGTCCACATCGGCCAGGTTTTTGTCAATATCGACTTGAGCTTCCTCGATATCGAGTAAGTTTGTCGATCTCGAGTTGCTGGGCTAGGCTGTGGAGTCCGAGCTTGGCTTATGGTCTGTGTTGAATTGCTGCTCTGCCATCTCTTTGTGCTGTCCAACCTCTGGCTCGTGTAATTGGTGCCCGCTTCTGAGTTTGATAGCTGCGATGTGTCCAGTCTTCCCCTTAGGATTTGGTTCTGTTTGCCCAGGGAGTTGTCCGGATGGTCGTGGAATCTGTGCAGCGAATTGTCCCATCTGTGTCTCAATGTTCCTCTTCGAGACATCTAGTTCTCCAAATCTTGTAGTGATGCTCTGAAGCTGATTATTGATGGCACTTGTAGACTGCTGGGTTTGTACTTGATTTTTCCTCATCTCGTCGAGGATAAGCTGCAGATCGTCCTTCTTTTGATCCCTTTCTGGATGTCCTCGAGCTCTGTATGATGGGGGGTTCCTAGGAGGGCCTTGGTTCCACTATGGTTGATAGAACCTTTGATTCCCCATATAGCGATTGGGACCCCCTGCGTAAGCTACCTCCTCGTGTGTCTCTGCCATCCTTACCTGCTCTATGTGTGGGCATTGAGTAGTGGTGTGCCGCTATGATCCGCATTCGATGCAAGGCTGGTTGACAGAGAGGTACTTGACTTGCTTGAGGAGCTTGCGATTCTAGTCTCTATAGAATTGCTCCCTGATATCTGGGTCAATCTCCTTGGAAGCTTCATAGAGGGGCATAGATGGTGCTGGCCGAGCATAGGAGTTCTCCTCATAGTTTGTGGTAGACCCATACTTGTTGTCATAATTGGTGAGCTTGTCAAGTACACCTCATGTGTCAATTGGTGGCATCGTCAGGTACTCATATCGAGTGTACTGGTTGATCCTGTCCTTATTGACTTGGTCAAGAGAGTTGAAGAAGATCTCTTGAATGACGTAGTGTGGCTGTCCATGAGTGGGGCAAGATCGCAGTAGTTCCTTTTATCTTTTCCATGCTTTTGCTAGCGGCTCCCCAGGCTTTTGTTTGAAAGTTGTGATCTTTTGGCGGAGGAGTGCTGTCTTGGCAAGAGGTAGGGGTGATATTCGAGCTCGAACGAGCCGAGATCATTCGAGCTAGTTAGATGGGCTCGTTCGAGATCGTTAGATAGGCTCGTTCGAGCTCGTTCGAGCTTAGTTTATAGCTGAAAGCTTGAAACATATGTTGAAATACAATTACAAATTACAATAGCAAACTAGTAGAAACCAAGTAAAGTCCGTACCAAATCAAGGACCTAATTAACACAACAAAGATCAAAGTTCCCATTCAATTGCAAATTACTTATAGAAAAAACGACAGTACCAAATAAGACAGTACAAAAATGGGGACCAAATTAACACAATAATGCACTCTGATTATGCAATTTATGCACAATCGACATTACCAAATTGTATTAATTCAACTGAAAATTACAAAGGGGATGAAATATGAGAGGAGGAAGTCTGGCAAATGTTGCTGTAATCGCCTCAGAGAAGACAATATTCATCGGGGCTGGTCCGGTTGGAAGGAGAACAATAAGATTAGGAGGGAGCAGGAAGCCCTATTCAATCGTCGGGGCTCGAAAGATAGATATGAACAAGGAGGAGGGAGTAAACAGAAAGATGAACAAGAAGGAGGGAGTAAGAAAAAGACAAACCTAATCGGGGGAATAGCACTACTGTTGTAGCAGTTCGATTGGGAGGAAGGAGGAAGACGAACGGGAGTAGCATTGCCAGCAAGTCAGCAACTCGTCTCCGCCGGAAGGAGGGAGAAAGGGAAGAGTGAAGATCTCCTTACCGGCCTGAATGAACGAAGCGAGGAATTGAAGCGCTGAACTGGAGAGGCGAGCGCTGAAAAGCCTGAAAGAGAGAGGCGGCCCCCAATACACATGATATAACCCTAAGGGTACTTTAGGAAATTAACATTCTCGAGCTTTTGGGCTCGGCTCGAGCTCGGCTCAGGCTCGGTTCGAGCTTAAAACACTGTTCAGGCTCGGCTTATTTTAGGTTTTCGAACGAGGCGAGCTCGAACTTTCTCGAGCCGAGCCCGAGCCGAGCTCGAGCTGTTCAGCTCACATAACAGCCCTAGCAGGAGGGAAGAATTTGTTTTGAAACTCTTGCTCTACTTGGGCCCATGTTGTGAGGGATCTTGGTTCCACTGTGGTTGATAGAACCTTTGATTCCCCATATAGCGATTGGGACACCCTGCGTAAGCTACCTCCTCGTGTTTCTCTACCATCCTTACTTGCTCTATGTGTGGGCACTGAGTAGTGGTGTGCCGCTGTGATCCGCATTCGATGCAAGGCTGGTTGACAGAGAGGTACTTGACTTGCTTAAGGAGCTTGCGATTCTGGTCTCTATAGAACTGCTCCCTGATATCTGGGTCAATCTCCTTGGAAGCTTCATAGAGGGGCATAGATGGTGCTGGTCGGGCATAGGAGCTCTCCTCATAGTTTGTGGTAGACCCATACTTGTTGTCATAATTGGTGAGCTTGTCAAGTACATCTCATGCGTCAATTGGTGGCATCGTCAGTTACTCATATCGAGTGTACTGGTTGATCCTGTCCTTATTGACTTGGTCAAGAGAGTTGAAGAAGATCTCTTGAATGACGTAGTGTGGCTGTCCATGAGTGGGGCAAGATCGCAGTAGTTCCTTGTATCTTTCCCATGCTTTTGCTAGCGGCTCCCCAGGCTTTTGTTTGAAACCTGTGATCTTTTGGCGGAGGAGTGCTGTCTTGGCAGGAGGTAGGGGTGATATTCGAGCCGAACGAGCCGAGCTTGACATGTTCAAGCATGGCTCGAATGGGAGACGAGATTTTTTTGGTTCTCAAGCTCGGCTCGCGAGCCCAACATTAAATTCGATCTCGGCTTGATAAGGCTCGATCAAGCCTAATGAACGAGCTTAGGCTCGTTCGAGCTAGGTAGATGGGCTCGTTCGAGATCGTTAGATGGTCTCGTTCGAGCTTAGTTTATAGCTGAAAGCTTGAAACAGATGTTGAAATACAATTACAAATTACAATAGCAAACTAGTAGAAACCAAGTAAAGTCCGTACCAAATCAAGGACCTAATTAACACAACAAAGATCAAAGTTCTCATTCAATTGCAAATTACTTATAGAAAAAACGATAGTACCAAATAGGAGAGTACAAAAATGGGGACCAAATTAACACAATAATGCACTCTGATTATGCAATTTATGCACAATCGACATTACCAAATTGTATTAATTCAACTGAAAATTACAAAGGGGATGAAATATGAGAGGAGGAAGACTGGCAAAGGTTGCTGAAATCGCCTCAGAGAAGACAATATTCATCGGGGCTGGTCCGGTTGGAAGGAGAACAATAAGATTAGGAGGGAGCAGGAAGCCCTATTCAATCGTCGGGGCTCGAAAGATGGATATGAACAAGGAGGAGGGAGTAAAGAGAAAGATGAACAAGAAGGAGGGAGTAATAAAAAGACAAACCTAATCGGGGGAGTAGCACTACTGCTGCAGCAGTTCGATTGGGAGGAAGGAGGAAGACGAACGGGAGTAGCATTGCCAGCAAGTCAGCAACTCGTCACCGCTAGAAGGAGGGAGAAAGGGAAGAGTGAAGATCTCTTTACCGGCATGAATGAACGAAGCGAGGAATTGAAGCGCTGAACTGGAGAGGCGAGCGCTGAAAAGCCTGAAAGAGGGAGGCGGCCCCCAATACACATGATATAACCCTAAGAGTATTTTCAGAAATTAACATACTCGAGCTTTTGGGCTCAGCTCGCGCTCGGCTCGGGCTCGGTTTGAGCTTAAAACACTGTTCAGGCTCGGCTTGTTTTAGTTTTTCGAACGAGCCGAGCTCGAGCTTTCTCGAGCCGAGCTCGAGCTGTTCAGCTCACATAACAGCCCTAGCAGGAGGGAAGAATTTGTTTTGAAACTCTTGCTCTACTTGGGCCATGTTGTGAGGGATCTTGGTTCCACTGTGGTTGATAGAACCTTTGATTCCCCATATAGCGATTGGGACCCCCTGCGTAAGCTACCTCCTCGTGTTTCTCTACCATCCTTACTTGCTCTATGTGTGGGCACTGAGTAGTGGTGTGCCGCTGTGATCCGCATTCGATGCAAGGCTGGTTGACAGAGAGGTACTTGACTTGCTTGAGGAGCTTGCGATTCTGGTGTCTATAGAACTGCTCCCTGATATCTGGGTCAATCTCCTTAGAAGCTTTATAGAGGGGCATAGATGGTGCTGGCCGGGCATAGCAGTTCTCCTCATATTTTGTGGTAGACCCATACTTGTTGTCATAATTGGTGAGCTTGTCAAGTACACCTCATGCGTCAATTGGTAGCATCGTCATGTACTCATATCGAGTGTACTGGTTGATCCTGTCCTTATTGACTTGGTCAAGAGTGTTGAAGAAGATCTCTTGAATGACGTAGTGTGGCTGTCCATGAGTGGGGCAAGATCGTAGTAGTTCCTTTTATCTTTCCCATGCTTTTGCTAGCGGCTCCCCAGGCTTTTGTTTGAAACCTGTGATCTTTTGGCGGAGGAGTGCTGTCTTGGCAAGAGGTAGGGGTGATATTCGAGCAGAACGAGCCGAGCTTGACATGTTCAAGCTTGGCTCGAACGGGAGACGAGATTTTTTTGGTTCTCAAGCTCGGCTCGTGAGCCCAACATTAATTTCGAGCTCGGCTTGATAAGGCTCGATCAAGCCTAACGAACGAGCTTAGTCTCGTTCGAGCTAGTTAGATGGGCTCGTTCGAGATCGTTAGATGGGCTCGTTCGAGCACGTTCGAGCTTAGTTTGTAGCTGAAAGCTTGAAATAGATGTTGAAATACAATTACAAATTACAATAGCAAACTAGTAGAAACCAAGTAAAGTCCGTACCAAATCAAGGACCTAATTAACACAACAAAGATCAAAGTTCTCATTCAATTGCAAATTACTTATAGAAAAAACGACAGTACCAACTAGGACAGTACAAAAATGGGGACCAAATTATCACAATAATGCAATCTGGTTATGCAATTTATGCACAATCGACATTACCAAATTGTATTAATTCAACTGAAAATGACAAAGGGGATGAAATATGAGAGGAGGAAGTCTGGCAAAGGTTGCTGAAATCGCCTCAGAGAAGACAATATTCATCGGGGCTGGTCCGGTTAGAAGGAGAATAATAAGATTAGGAGGAAGCAGGAAGCCCTATTCAATCATCGGGGCTCGAAAGATGGATATGAACAAGGAGGAGGGAGTAAAGAGAAAGATGAACAAGAAGGAGGGAGTAATAAAAAGACAAACCTAATCGGGGGAGTAGCACTACTGCTGCAGCAGTTCGATTGGGAGGAAGGAGGAAGACGAACGGGAGTAGCATTGCCAGCAAGTCAACAACTCGTCACCGCCGGAAGGAGGGAGAAAGGGAAGAGTGAAGATCTCCATACCGGCATGAATGAACGAAGCGAGGAATTGAAGCGCTGAACTGGAGAGGCGAGCGCTGAAAAGCCTGAAAGAGGGAGGCGGCCCCCAATACACATTATATAACCCTAAGGGTATTTTAGGAAATTAACATACTTGAGCTTTTGGGCTCAGCTCGAGCTCGGCTCGGGCTCGGCTCGGGCTCGGCTCGGGCTCGGTTTGAGCTTAAAACACTGTTCAGGCTCGGCTTGTTTTAGGTTTTCGAACGAGCCGAGCTCGAGCTTTCTCGAGCGGAGCCCGAGCCGAGCTCGAGCTGTTCAGCTAACATAACAGCCCTAGCAGGAGGGAAGAATTTGTTTAGAAACTCTTGCTCTACTTGGGCCCATGTTGTGAGGGATCTTGGTTTTAGCCCTTCAAGCCACTTCAGTGCAGGTCCAGCGAGAGACTAGCGAAAAGCTTTCATCTTGACATATTCCAAAGTTGTACCTTCAACAAGAGTACGGCACATGTCAGAAAAATTGATAATATGTTCAAGAGGACATTCATTAAATTTTCCATAAAAGGCATTATTTTTAAGCTCTATAAGGAATTGAGTGCGAATTTCAAAAGAGTTTTCAGGGATTAGAAAAGCCGATTCAGGAACGGCTAGAGTTGGGTGCATATAATCCTCTGCAGTGGTTGGGTATTGGGCAAGCTCAGCTTCTGCTTGCCTTGCGCGCTCAACTTCCTGTCCCCTGGCTGCTCTCTCAGCGGCGATATAAGTATCCTTTGCAGCTAGTTCCCTTGTAAGCCTCTCAATCAGCTGTTCTTGTGATTCTGCGGCCGCCATGGCTCTTTTCAGTTTAGCTTGGATGTGTATAAGGCGCTCCGGTTCGTCTAAGGCGTCAAACTCAGGTGTTTGACCAGAACGGCGCATATACCTGTAAAGTAACTCAAAGTAGATGTGAGATTTAACTACCTAAGGCGCGAATGATAGCTTCCCCGGCAACGACGCCAATTTGTTGATAGAGGAAATCTAGAATGTAAATTAAATACAAATAAAATAAAGCAAACCAGATTTCGTCCCTTGCAAATGATTACAAGACTCCCTCTTGATGCAGTAGTGGGAAGTCAGGATTGATCCACGAGGAAGCTTGTCAGCGGAATCTAGGCAGCGGTGGAATCTCACGGACAGAAGTCGGCCACGGGTTGTCGATCTCGACTAGGGTTAGTCGATAGAAGATCGGACTAAGCTTTCGCCTTTTCCAACAATTAGACAACTCTTTCAAGCAACCCTAATTGTCTCTACCGGTTTTATGTTTATAATCCAAGTTGTTAGCATGGACCTCCATTAGATGGGTAATAAACACATAACAAGTAGTAGATGTTCAAAACAAGATAAAAGTCGGATTTTTACCTCAAACACGCAGGGCTATCGTCGGGCTCGCCCCAACCCTAGAAGTGGGTGGACTACTCTCGCTTCATCGCAACCTCGGACATTGATTGAAAGGAAATAACTACTTGCATTAAATCAAACAGAGCTTACAACCAAAGGAAGCCAATTCCGTTCTCGCTTCACCAACTCCTCTTGGCCATTCACTCTCTCTCTTTCTACTACTACTAATTGTTGTGTGATGGAATGAATAAAACTCAGCCCCCTAAGGCTTTATTTATAAGCTTCTAATCCTTTATATTCAAGGATAGAAATATCTATCTATATCTAAATCTATATCTAAAAGCTTTAAAGATAAATAAATGGAATAACATAAAAAAATCTAAAAAGGGAAATTATATCTAAAAGGCTAAACTATCTTCAATTGGATAAATCTTCTCTTCATTGGCTGGATCTTGATAAAAACGGATAGACTCGGACAACTTCGGCCCCAAGGAATCCAAAACAGTGTAGGACAGCTCAAACCGCGTACTCCACTTCTGGATAGATCTCTTCGATATCGACTAGTTTTTGTCGATATCGAGTAAAGTTGGTCATCGACATCGGCTTCCTGGCTTGGTCGACTAGCTGGTCCTCAACATGCTCGGGTGCTGGCTCTCAGGTGTTGTCGATATCGAGGAGTTTCCTCGATATCGAGTAGAGTGGCTGCATCGACTTGGCTGGCTCGGCATGTCGGGTAGCTCTTTCTCGATCTGCTCGGACATATTGACTCTGGTCTTGTCGATATCGATAAGTTTCATCGATATCGAGTACGGGTATTGCTCAGTGTCCGAGTGTCTGGACAAGTCGAGTAGCACTCCGCGACTCCTCGATCAGGTTTCTTCATCGACTCCGGGTGCGGTCTTCAGCTTTGTCGATATCGAGTAATCAACTCGATATCGAGGAGTGTGCTGGAGTCGGGCAACTTTGTTCCTCGGCTTCTCGACATGGTGCTCCTCGATCAAGGTGTGTCCGGGCATTTTTTGTCGATATCGACGAAATGAAGTAGATATCGACGACTCTTCAGGCTCCGTCTTTGCTTCTTGGTTTTCTACTGAAATAGCTCCATATTCTGCAATATTAAACAGAAACTTATGTAGATCTCTATTTCTGGCAAACAAGCATATACTACATAAATTCGACATATTCCCAACCCGAAATATGTAAAGTGTATAGAATATGGAACTAAACTGTGCATAAAAACATGGCTACTTTAGTGACATCAAATCACCCTATACTCAGACTTGCTTGTCCTCAAGCAATAACCAAACAATAACCAATACCTACAACACATCCTTCAAGTCTTCGCCTTTTGTCGAAAGCAACATCTCAAGTAGTAGCAATGTAAGACAAGTGAATTTAACGTCATCACACATATATGAGCGATCCATGGGCATAGGCAATATAAATCCAACCTCACCAGGGTAAAGTGTTTACACTCAACTCTCAATGTGTTTAGGCTATGAAGATCGACTCTCAACTCAATTCCATATATAATCTCATAAACATTGCAATTTAAATATAAATCCACTTCGCAACCAATTATGAAAATGCAACAAGAATTATCAGGAGGACTTCGCTTAATAGAAGTCTTCAAAGAAGATTTCATTCGGCGGGGTTGTAATGGGGCTAGGTAAGAAATAAAAGGGTATGGAATTATTTGGCCATGTGGTGCTAAATAGAATTCGGGAATCAAGACTCCTAAATCTCCAACATAACTCAACCAAACCATAACTCTGAATCATATGTATCAACCAAACTCTCCAACTTATCTCAATGAAGTATGTAACCTTTCAAACTTAATTATCCAAAGTATGAATCTTGCAAAAATGAAAGAAATAAGGTAAATTTGGCTCATGCACTTTATTCATAATCACAAACTTTTCTTCTTTTTTTTTTCCTTTTTTTTGGATTTTTTTTTGGATAGGAAATAACTAGTGCATTTATAGGGTGAGCCAAAAATCCTTTTACATAGTATGCACAGCAAGATAAAAATATAAAACCATCCCATATCTCAATAAATTCAAAAATCCTCCTCACTTGAATTGAAACACAAGCTCATTTCTTCTGCAAATCATCATTCCAACCAACTCTAAGTCTGAATTCCCAAATGGGGGTCATGCTCAATTTGGCTAAGGATAGTTTTGTGGAGTTTATAATGAAAGTCTCAGGCTAATGTTCTGGCTGCAAGCAAGGATAATGCAGGGTAGGTAAAGACAGGATAAAATTGGCTTAAAAGGTGCCTCCATCATTTAATTCTCATTCACATAAACATATAAATGTATTGGCTTTGAAGAACTATCACAACATTTAGAGACGCATAGGAAGAGTAAATACACTCAAGAAAGCAGAGGGATTTTTAATGTTCTCCCTATAAGGCTAAAATTCTTACTAGGACAATTTTGTTGGATTTTAACCCTTAGCTTAGGATTATATGTGCTCAATTTCATCAAAAGTTCACAATCCACATAAAAACAATTTCGAGGAGTTAGGCTAAACCTTCCAAACATGCCATAGGATTTACATGATCAAGTCAATCATTATTTATCATCATAGGACATCTAAGTTAGGCTATAAAAACTAAGACAATGCAAAAATTTAAACATGCATTTTTTTTCTTTTTTTTTCGACATTTCTTCATTTTTTTTAATTTTTTTTATGTAACTAAAAAAAACAAGACTAAAGTATAACAAAAGACTTAAATGCATAAAACTTAAACATGAATGCATAACATAAAAAATAAAAGAAAAATAAAATTTCACCATGTAAAACTAAAAGCAAAAACATATAATAATGATAATGAGCCCTTCCCCCACTGTATAAAAACAAGAGTAAAGGAAGGAACTCACCGAATAAGGCATCGAGGAGGGCAAATCTGGGCATATCGAGTAAACTTCTTGTCGATATCGAGTACTGTACTCGATATCGAGAAAGCTTTCTGCGTCCAGTGGATTCTGAAGTCGAGGAACTTCTTCTGGCTTGGTCGATATCGAGTTGGCCTACTCGATATCGAGTAACTCTGGGCAGCATCCTCTTAGTCATTGTCGACTTGGCCTTCCTCGATTCTGACTGTTTTTTCACGAACTTCTTATTCTACCTTTCGTGATTCTTTTATGCTTGCCGACCTAAAAGTGTTAGATTGCACACAAAAACAAGACTTTCCACATGAATTATTAAAAACAAAAACCAAAACCAAAATCAAAAGTTCCAAAGTCCCAAAATTCAAAAAAAAGTTTTATATACATGCTCTAGATTTTAGAGTCGCTAGGCCGAGTTCTTCGTGTAGGCGCAAGGACCATTAATGTGGGGCCCGCTTGTGCTTGGCCCTTCTCCTGGATGATCTAGGTCCTGATTGTAGTATGCAAGCTCAGCTGACAGGGGGTTGCTTGCATAATCCTCCTTTTCTTTCTTCTTTTTCTTTCCAGCTCCCAGCTTCCGTAGATTCTCTTGCCACGGGGCCTTACCTCCCCTTAAATTATTTATAAATTTCTTAATGGACTGAGGAGGAGAAGGATTCATACCTGAACTTACCTTTTTGGGCCCAAAAAAGAAATCTTCGGGCTTGGAGTTATTCGATATCGGGCAAAACTGGTCGATATCGAGTACAGGGACCCCATACTTAGGTTCTTGGCAACTCTGGTGCTCAGTAGAGGAAGTCGAGGTCGATGAGGTTTTGTCCATGTCGAGTAGGGCTTTAGTCGATATTGAGTTAGGGTTGTCGATATCGAGTTCAGTGCTGGTGCTCAGTTAGAGAAGTCTAAGACCTCATCGTCTATGGTGAAGGTGAGTGATCGTTGTTTGATACTAATCTTGGCATCTGCAGTAGCTAAGAATGGTCTACCAAGAATAATAGGGCTAGTAGGATATTCAGCACAGTCTATAATAAGGAAATCTACTGGAATAAAGAATTTACCAACCTGGACAAGGACATTCTCAACTATACCTGTAGGGATGACCACTATATTGTTTTCCATTTATAGCTTAGCATCCACAGGCTCTATGCATCCTATCTTTACCTTTCGAAAGATTGATAAGGGCATGATGCTCATACTTGCTCCTAGATCACACAAGGACTCATATTTATATTGTCCAAATCCCACAGTAACAGAAAACTTACTAGGGTCAGGTCTCTTTTCAGGGAAGTGGAGCACTTTGCATTCGCTGGCGATCTCTGAGATGGATCGCTTATTGCTCAGGATTTCCTTCAAGCATTTGACATATCTAGGCATCTCTTGCAGAGCTTCTGTAAAAGGAATAGAGACATTCAGTTCTTGCATCATATTAACAAAACGGTTAAACCTACCTGCAGTGGGATCTTTCAGTGCTTTGAAAGGGAAAGGCAATGTCTTTTTCTGCTTCGGAGCCAGATCAGATGTCGGAGGTGTTGCAGAGTCGTCGACATCGGCCAAGTTTTTGTCGATATCGACTTGAGCTTCCTCGATATCGAGTAAGTTTATCGATCTCGAGTTGCTGGGCTGGGCTATGGAGTCCGAGCTTGGCTTCTGGTCTGTGTCGAGGAGGGTTTCCTCGATATCGACCAAGGGCTTCTCGATATCGAGTTACTGCTGCTCGTTGTCGAGTTGGTGCTCTGCCTTGTCTTTGTGCTTTCCGACCTCTTGCTCGTGTAATTGGTGTCCGCTTCTGAGTTTGATAGGTGCGACATGTCTGGTCTTTCCCTTAGGATTTAGTTCTGTTTGCCCAGGGAGTTGTCTGGATGGTCATGGAATCTGTGCAGTAAATTTTCCCATCTGTGTCTCTATGTTCCTCTTCTAGACATCTAGCTCTCCAAATCTTGTAGTGATGCTCTGAAGCTGATTATTGATGGCACTTGTAGACTGCTGGTTTTGTACTTGATTTTTCCTCATCTCGTCGAGGATAAGCTACAGATCGTCCTTCTTTTGATCCCTTTCTGGATGTCCTGGAGCTCTGTATGGTGGGGGGTTCCTAGGAGGGCCTTGGTTCCATTTTGGTTGATAGAACCTTTGATCCCCCATATAGCGATTGGGACCCCCTACGTAAGCTACCTCCTCGTGTGTCTCTGCCATCCTGATTTGCTCTGTGTGTGGGCACTCAGTAGTGGTTTCCGAGGAGCTTGTGGCTTCCAAGGGCTCCTCCGAAGTGCTGGTGACGCGAGCTGAGTTGGCCTCGGAGATAGTGGTGACGCGGGCAGAGTTGGCACCTGAGGTGACCTCCGAGGAGTGGTGGCCGGGCTCGGAGGTGGTGGAGTAACCCTTTGGTGAACACGTACCTTCTTTGCCTTTTTTGGTGGCATGATGGAGTTCGGGCTCGGCGGTGGTGAGTGTGAAGAGGGTTTGGGGTTTGATGGCGGAATCGGAGGTGGTGATGGAGAGAGTGAAGAGGAATCGGTGGTGAAGGTTTGGGGTTTGAAGAGGAATCGACGGAGAGAGAGACAAAGGAGGGTTTGGGGTTTCAGAATAAGAGAGAGAGAGAGGGTGTGAAGAGGGACGTCTTGAGAAATGACTCAAATGAGAGGGATTGAGTGGTCATCCGAACGACACGTCAATACCGTAAAAATATTGGGTGGGGGGGGGGGGGGGATCCCGCCTAATCGGAATTCATTTAAGACACGAACGGAGGTTATGTTTGTCCCTTGAATAATCTAGAATTAAAAAATGTCATTGAAAATTTGGGCCGAATATTATCCCGCTAAATACATCAATTTATTTACGTGCATATGGTATTTATATGTTTGTAACTTTGTAGGTGTTGATGATAACTTTTATAAAGGTTATATAAAAAAATATAACTTTTATAAATATAGCATTAGGTATAAAAAAAATATGAACTCGTATAAATATAAATTCATATATTTAATATTTGTAAGAATTTTTTTAGTTTTTATACCACTTATATATTTAAATATGAAATTCTGATATTTGGTTAAACTGATCATCTATAAAATTAGAACGAATATATGATATAAAACTATAACCAATGTATCTTGGTTTGAAATGGCCTTTCAAATCTCGATCTCAAATAGAAATTAGAAATTCATACATCTTCATCTAAAACGAAATTTAGAAATCTCGGTCTTGATCATATGTTTTGTTTCATTCTTTTTCCTCGACGTCTTCCCCGTCCTCGACGTCTTCACCTTCCTCGCCTTCCGTTTCAGTCCCATCCTCTTCGGAGGCTTCTTCTTCACTTTCGACCTCGTAGTCTTCCTCAACTTCGGTATCTTCGCTCTCTTCTTCATCGTCGCTCTCTTCTACATGGCTGAATAGCTGGAGATCAACGGCAAGGTTAAAATGCCCAATAATGGCAGAGGCGTCCTCTTCATAGGCTTCATCTCCGCCTGGAATGATATATAAATATCATTCCTCTTGTGGCTTCCAAGGGCTCCTCCGAAGTGCTGGTGACGCGAGCTGAGTTGGCCTCGGAGATAGTGGTGACGCGGGCTGAGTTGGCACCTGAGGTTACCTCCGAGGAGTGGTGGCCGGGCTCGGAGGTGGTGGAGTAACCCTTTGGTGAACACGTACCCTCTTTGCCTTTTTTGGTGGCATGATGGAGGTCGGGCTCGGCGGTGGTGAGTGTGAAGAGGGTTTGGGGTTTGATGGCGGAATCGGAGGTGGTGATGGAGAGAGTGAAGAGGAATCGGTGGTGAAGGTTTGGGGTTTGAAGAGGAATCGACGGAGAGAGAGACAGAGGAGGGTTTGGGGTTTCAGAATGAGAGAGAGAGAGGGTGTGAAGACGGACGTCTTGATAAATTACTCAAATGAGAGGGATTGAGTGGTCATCCGAACGACACGTCAATACCGTAAAAATATTGGGGGGGGGGGGGATCCCGCCTTATCTGAATTCATTTAAGACACGAACGGAGGTTATGTTTGTCCCTTGAATAATCTAGAATTAAAAAATGTCATTGAAAATTTGGGCCGAATATTATCCCGCTAAATACATCAATTTATTTACGTGCATATGGTATTTATATGTTTGTAACTTTGTAGGTGTTGATGATAACTTTTATAAAGGTTATATAAAAAAAATATAACTTTTATAAATATAGCATTAGGTATAAAAAAAATATGAACTCGTATAAATATAAATTCATATATTTAATATTTGTAAGAATTTTTTTAGTTTTTATACCACTTATGTATTTAAATATGAAATTCTGATATTTGGTTAAACTGATCATCTATAAAATTAGAACGAATATATTATATAAAACTATAACCAATGTATCTTGGTTTGAAACGGCCTCTCAAATCTCGATCTCAAATAGAAATTAGAAATTCATACATCTTCATCTAAAACGAAATTTAGAAATCTCGGCCTTGATCATATGTTTTGTTTCATTCTTTTTCCTCGACGTCTTCCCCGTCCTCGACGTCTTCACCTTCCTCGCCTTTCGTTTTAATCCCATCCTCTTCGGAAGCTTCTTCTTCACTTTCGACCTCGTAGTCTTCCTCAGCTTCGGTATGTTCGCTCTCTTCTTCATCGTCGCTCTCTTCTACATGGCTGAATAGTTGGAGATCAATGGCAAGGTTAAAATGCCCAATAATGGCAGAGGCGTCCTCTTGATAGGCTTCATCTCCGCCTGGAATGATATCTACTTCTATTGTTGATGTCCATGATTTGTGCCATGTTTTTATGTTTGTTTCAGCTCCTTATTCTATTGTCACATGTATTCTGGGTTGGGAATATTGTGATGTTGTGTAGTTTATGCTTATTTGCCAAATTATGGAGTCTACACTAGTTTTTGTTATATTTCGCAGAAATCGGACGCACATTGGAGCTTAAAGGAAACTCATGAAGAAGCTAAGGATGGTGCAGCTGGAGAAAAGCCCACTTTTCGTCATTCATCATTCTGAATCAAGTTCTGATGTCTTTATGAGATTCGTAGCCCTTGGAAAATGTTTTCCAACACATACTCATATGCGTCTATCCGACGAACAAGGACTCGGGAAAGTGCGTTTCAAGAACAGAGCTGAATGCTGAGAGATGACACATCTACTCGACGTCGACCAAAGTTCCTCGACATCGATCAGACAGAAAACCAACCCGAGCTCGAGCAAAGAAGATTGCTCGAAGATGCCGAAGACCACCCGAGATTAAGGACTTTACTTGATATCGACCAGACTGGGTTGACGTTGACCAGACGATTTTTGGGCCGCGACTCCGTTGGGCCAATCCGAGCATATGTGGATTACTTGGGCACGAAGCAAGGCTGGATTCATCCAATTCAATCAAGATCTATCTATGGAAGAAAGGATTTATCCACTACATGAAGATTTAGATATTTTCCTTTTAGATTAATGTTTCTTTTATCTAAATTTATATCTTTAGGGTTAGATAGAATTTGCTTACCTTGAATAGCTAGGATTAAAGCCTATAAATAAAGCCCATGGGGCTAGTTTTTAGTCATTCCAAGCTAGAGAGAACACAAGTAGAGAAAGAAAGAGTGGAGGCCGAGAGGAGTAGAGGAGCAAGTCTAATTTGGCTTCGATCGGTTGTAAGCTTTGATTTATTTTAATGCAAGTAGTTATTTCACTTTTATTATTGATGCCTTTTGCTATGATGAAGAGCGAGTAGTCCACCCACTTCTAGGGTCGGGGTGAGCCCGACGATAACCAAGCATGTTGGAGGTAAAAATTCGATCTTTGTTATGTTTTGATCATCCACTGCCTTTTATATGTTTATTACCTATTTAATAGAGATTCAGGTTAACAACTTCGATTATAAACATAAAACTGGTAGATACGATTAGGGTTTCTTGAGAGAGTTGTCTAATTCTTAGAAAAGGGAAAAGCTTGATCCTTTAATGTGATTGCAGGATTATTTCTCTTTATCTTGCATTGTGAATGTTTGGTTATTATTTTTGCAAACCCCGATCTTGGAAGTCTTCTTTTACATTGTGTTAATCGAAATTTACAATTTATTTACGTATTGTTTTCTCCTCCACGTCGACTACTTCTAGTCGACACCGACCACTTATTCCTCAATCAACTAAGATTGCTCTTGTTTTTGTGTCTGCAGGTACTCGAGATCGACCAAATTTCCTCGACATCGACCAACTTTCCTCAACGTCGAGTAGGTTCCTCGACATCGACCACTACCAGTGACTTGCTTGCTCGAATTTGACTGTGCTGGACCCCTGTTGACCACCCTTGGTCAAGGTCGAGTACTCTGGAGTAGACTTCTGCCCGTGAGATTCTTTCGCTACCTGAGATCCGCTGACCAACTTCCTCGATGATCGATCCTAACTTCCTGTTGCTACATTGGGAGGAAGTCTTGTAATTATTTGTGTGGGCAAGATCTGGTTTGATTTATATTCTTATATTTTGAACTCCATTTCCTCCTACAACAAATTGGCGTCGTTGGTGGGGAAGTAATCATTCGCGCCTTAGGTAGTTAGATCTCACGTTTCCTTTGAGTTACTTTGAAGGTGTATGCGCCGTTCTGGTCAACCACCTGAGTTTGATGCCTTAGACGATTCGGAATGCCTTATACACTTCCACTCTAGATTGAAAAGGATCATGTCAGAAGCAGAAACACAAGAGAGAGAGCACGCACTAAGCAAGAAGCAGAACTAAGGAGGCAGATGGAGGCTGAGCTTGCCCTATATCCCACCACGACGAAGGACTACATGCACCCGACTCTTGTCGTGCCCTAATCGATTAATCTAGTCCATCCTAATAATTTTAAAATTCGCACTCCCTTCCTTTCTGAAATTAAAAATAATGCTTTTGAAGGGAGATTTAATGAATGCCCTCTCGCTCATATTACTACTTTTGCTGACATGTGTCAGACTCTTACTGAAGTTGCTGCTCTTGAATATGTAAGAATGAAAGCTTTTCGTTGGTCTCTTGTAGGTCTAGCACTAAAGTGGCTTTAAGGTCTTCCCGCGCGATCCCTCACAACATGGCCAAAGGTTAGGAATGCGTTCCTTAACAAATTCTTTCCTCCCGCCAAGACAACACTCATCAGACAAAATATTACAGCTTTCAAACAAAAGCCTGGGGAGCTGCTAGCACGAGCATGGGATCGATACAAGGATCTGCTGCGATCCTGCCCTACTCATGGGCATCCACCCTATGTGATTCATGAGATTTTCTACAATTCTCTTGATTTGGCTGCCAAGGAAGAGATCAATCAATTCACGCAATATGAGTGCCTCTCGCAGACACCAGCAGAGGCATGGGCAACTATCGAAAGGCTAACCAACTTCGACAACACCTATGGGTGATGCGAATCTCACGCCGAAGGGTTGGTCCGATCTTTCGATAGGTAGTCGAATTCGATCCCGGAAATGGCCGAATCTCACGAACGCCCTTGGAACCACGAGTATCGATCCTTGTCGAATCTCACGGCAAGAACAGATCCTTAGCCCTACTTCTCACAGTCCTTAGTGTTCGAATCTCTCGAACGGTTGAAAGCTTCTCGCTCTCTAGGGTTTCTAATGAAACACTCTTTTTCTCAAATTCAGGATCTCCCTTCCTTGTTTTCATTAACTTGCTTTTTTGAAATTGATTCGTCCTCGAATCATGGAACAGAAGAACAATTACTTCATCATTGACAGTAGATAAGTCAGGCGGCCCACCGGGTGGTTTGTCAGAAAGAATGATGTCGGAGACGTTCGTAGGAGTGTGGTCGCCCTCATGTGTGTGGGCCAAGAGGAGATGTTGTAGCGGCTGCAGTGTGACCAATAACGAATTCTCGATAGCACACGCCTTCCTCCGTTGCTCCCTTTCACAAGATCGAGTAATCCGTGACTCATGGAACAATGGAAATGCCGAAAGAGAAAAATGAGGAACAACATGAACAAATCTCGTAGTCATCACTTCAAAGTGTTCACTAATTGGAGCGAAAAACGGGTGTAGCGTCACCATGTGAACATCATCAACACTCTCATCCACTACACATCAATCCTCTACAATGGTATCATATGCAACATCATACTCAACATCATCATAGACATCATATATGGGAGTAAGTGCCTCATAATCTACCAATGGTGCCTTGATGACGGAATCATTGAAACAAGAGTTATGTTGGCGATAGAGTAGTTGTTGCACTTGCCTCTCAAGTTTGTCAACAATACGACAGATATCATCAATCAGACGCTTTCGGATAGCCTGTGACATGGTTAGTATACCAAAAGCAATACCCGAAGGAGGTCTAAATCTGACAAATATGGGATAATGTAACAACCTCAACAACACAATCCCAAAATGCAAGTAGTCGGGTCACTAAGCAAGGTAAACAAAGCACGAGGATGTTCGTGACTCCCTTTATTATCGTTGACTCCTAACTTTGCAAAGTAAGAACAATCAACATATAAGAATAGAATGATGAATGTGCAAAAAAGGGAAATCGGAAACAAAAGGAATCGATTGAACAATGCAACAGACAAGGAAAACTGGGCGGACAGAGGCCAAACGTGCGGGCGTGCGCCTAGGGTGCGCGGTCGTGCAGAGCTGACTAGCGATTCGTTGCAACGGGGATTGCTGTTCGTTGGGAGGGCGTTGAGGTTGTGGTTGGCTGGGCAATTCAGGGGTGGTCGGAATGGGGCTTTCGAGGGGTGGTGGTGGTCGGGGTGGGGGTGGTTCTAGATGGTGGTGGTGGTGTTTGGTAAGGCGGTGCATGGCCTGGGCAGCATCCAATGGTCTAAATATCGTGTATCGGGGTCTTATCGGTTGGGGGTAAAAAGGATATATCAGGGATATATCGAGGATATATCGGAATATATCGGAATATATCGGATTTATCGGATTTGCTAATTTTTAAACATAAATATTATATTTATACTTTAAATTTTATAAATGCACATAAAAAATTAATATATAAATGGTTAAATTACCAAAAAAAATGAAAACAACTTAATAATTGCTCCCAAATTAGTCCCAAAATCCCAAATACAGTGTAGGCAGAGACTAATGTTCTCCAAAATCAGTTCCAAATTCAACTGATTCAACATAAATCAGTTCCAAATTCAACTAATTTTCTCCCAAATTAGTCCCTAAATTCAACTAATCAGTCCCAAATATAAGTCTGACAGACATTGTATGTGCTGAAGTCCAACTGTAGAGGCAGTCGGAGAAGTCAGGAGAGGTCGGAGAAGATCAGAGGAGGCTGGAGTATAAGCAAATGGCGACCGGAGAAGACCTAACCTGAGCAGAAACTGAGGTCTCGGCGCCGGAGAAGACTCAGCCGGAGAAGAGCACTCGCACGGTCGAAGAGGAAGGAAGTGAGGACGCCACGCCGGAGAAGAAATACGGTGGTTGCCGACCGGAGAAGAAGCTAGTGAGCAGACCATGTGCAGACGAAGAAGAGTCCTCGACGGCTCGACCCCTCACGTTGATTCGCCTAATCCGCCCCTCGCAACTTCACAAACCCTAGATCTGATTCTCAGCCTTTTTAATTTTTCCGCAAAAAAAAAAAAAAAAAAAAAAACCCAAAACGACGTAGTTCAATGGAAGCGATAAATCGGTCAACCCGATATTGACCGATATATCGGTCGTTGACCCGATAAATAGAGTTGACCGATATTATCCAACCGATATCCCGGTATCGTATCGTGTTCTAAATATCCCCGATATATCCCTGATATATCGGCCGATATATCCGATATTTAGAACACTGGCAGCATCGCACAAATCCGATAACCGCAAAGGGTTCTTTGGTGCTGCGGAGTGCTGGTGGAGGTCGGGTGGTGATGGATGGTGGTAGGGGATGACGTAGGGCTGGTGGCGATGGTCGGGGCTGGTGGTGGTGGTCGAAGTGAAGGTGGTGATCTGGGTGAATTAGGGTTCGGGAATTTTTTTTTGGTTTTTTTTTTGGTTATGGTGTTTGAATTGCTGAAATTAAAACAAAATCAACAATCAAATCGGATATAGACGATTACCTGTCGATGTACTGACAACTGATACCACTTGGTGCGAATCTCTCGCATGATGGTTGGCCCGATCTTTCGATAGGTAGTCGAATTCGATCCCCCAAATGCCCGAATCTCACGAACGCCCTTGGAACCATGAGTATCGATCCTTGTCGAATCTCACGATAAGAACAGATCCTCAGCGCCGCTTCTCATAGTCCTTAGTGTTCGAATCTCTCGAACGGTTGAAAGCTTCTCGCTCCCTAGGGTTTCTAATGAAACGCTCTTTTTCTCAAATTCTGGATCTCCCTTCCTTGTTTTCATTAACTTGCTTAAATAGAGATAAAAAAATAGAGATAAATCCTAATTAATAAAATACTAAAATCCTAATAATTATTTAAAGTAAAAATCCTAACAATTATCTCAAGATAAAAATCCTAACATTGATCTAGCTATTAATCCATAACTCTAAA
Source organism: Persicaria tinctoria (assembly GCA_037127255.1). Taxonomy (NCBI): domain Eukaryota; kingdom Viridiplantae; phylum Streptophyta; class Magnoliopsida; order Caryophyllales; family Polygonaceae; genus Persicaria; species Persicaria tinctoria. The sequence continues at coordinate 23,629,026 of JBANSL010000014.1, forward strand.
AATAAAAATAACAAGAAAACAAAACATAAATAATGTCTAGCACATTTGATTCAAAATCTAGGGTCATATCAATGGGGATCCTACGAATTACGATGAAAACACCTATGTAAGGCCAGCCCCATCCATGCCACTCTATGAGCCTCCTAGGGAGATTGATCCTGATGTCAAGGAGCAATTCTATAATGATCAAAATCGTAAGCTTCTTAAACAAGTCAAATATCTTTTTGTTAACCAACCTTGCATTGAATGTGGTTTACATTGGCACACCACTACTGAGTGCCCACACACGGAGCAAGTCAGGTTGGCAAAAACTCGTGAGGAGGTAGCTTACGTAGGGGGTCCCAATCGCCATATGGGGGACCAAAGGTTCTATCAACCACAGTGGAACCAAGGTGCCCCTAGCAACCCCCACCATACAGAGCTCCAATAAATCCAAAAAGGGACCAGCGGAAAGATGATCTACAAATGATCCTCGACGAAATGAGGAGGAACCAAGCACAACAACAGCAATCCAACAACGCTATCCAGACTCAACTACATGACCTCAATACACGGTTTGGGGAGATGGACATCTGGAAGAAGAACATAGAGACCCAATTGGGGCAACTCGCTCAACAGATTCCAAGACAACCCGGAAAACTTCCTGGGCACACAGATCCCAATTCGGACAAGTCGTTGTTGTAAAGTTGAGGAGTGGGCACTAACTACACGAGCCAGAGAGCGAAGCAGAGAAGGGCAAAGCTGAAAATCTACTTGACGTCGACCAACATCTAGTCGACGTCGACCAGAAACAACTCCACATCGACAACACCCAACTCGACCTCGACTAGAAACTCAACGGAGAAACTTCTGCTCGACAAGAGCACTCGACGTCGACTACTGTAGTTGATGTCGAGGACATCCCAGTTGACGTAGAGGACTCTGCAACGCCTCCGACATCTGTTCTGGCTCCGTAAAAGACGCTACGTTTTCCTTCCAAGGCGCTGAAAGATCCCACTACAGGTAGGTTTAAACGATTTGTTAAGATGTTTCAAGAACTAAATGTTTCAATTCCTTTTACAGAAGTTCTTCAAGAGATGCATGCATATGTCAAGTTCCTCAATGAAATCCTTAGCAACAAGCGATCAATCACAGAAATCGCCAGCGACTGCAAAAGGATGGACTTCCCTGAGAAGATGTTTGTCCCTGGTAAGTTTTCTATTACTATGTGATTTGGACAATATAAATATGAGGCATTGTGTGATTTATGGGCAAGCGTGAGCATCATGCCCTTATCAATCTGGTCAAAGGTGAAGATAGGAGCAATAGAGCATGTGGATGTCAAGTTATACATGGCAAACAATACGGTGGTCATCCCTACATGTATGGTTGATAATGTCCCTTTCCAGGTTAGTAAGTTCTATATTCCCACTGATTTGCTTATTATAGACTGTGCGGAAGATCCTACATGCCCTATTACTATTGGTAGACGTTTTCTAGCTACTGCAGATGCCAAAATCAGCATCAGAAAGCGATTGCTCACCTTCACGATAGGCGACAAGGTCTTAGATTTCTCTTTTGGCCCTACAAAGGAGCAAATTCCATGGCTGGAGGTAAAGAACATAAGCAACAATGGGGGTGGGCGTACAACAATGGAGGAAAGCACCAAAAAGTCACTCGGCGTCGACAACTCTTACTCGACTTCGACAACTTCTCCTCGACATCGAGGAGAGTTACTCGACATCGACCAAGCCCACTCGATGTCGACTTCTTCTATTGAGCACCAGACTTGCCAAAAGCCTAAGTATGGGCTCCCTGTATTCAATGTCAACCACCTATACTCGACGTCGACCAACCCTCAGCCCAAAGATTTTTGTTTTGGGCACGAAAAGGTAAGTTCAGACATGATTTCTGTTTTGGGCCCCATGGAGATCTAATCTGCGCAGGACTAGGACTGGAAAGAAGAAGAAGGAAGGCAAAGGACTATGCAAACAACCACCTATCAGCAGAGCTTGCATACTACAATCAGGACCTGGATGATCCAGGAGAAGAGCCAAGCACAAGAAGGCCCCACATTGACGGTTCCTGAGCAGAAACAGAAAAGTCGGCCAAGCGACTCTAAAATCTAGAGCATGTACATAAAACATTTAAACTTTCTTTTAGGACTTTGAAAATTTTAGTTTTGGTTTTGATTTTGAATGCTTCATGTGGAAAGTCTTGTCTTTGTGCAACTACTAACAATTTTCAAGTCAAAAACCATAAAGAATCGTGAAGAGGGGAAGGCGAAGTCCCAAACGGAAAAATCGAAATCGACGAAGGCCAAGTCGAGATCGACTACGAGGAAGATCGAGCAGAGCGGATCTACTCGATGTCGAATAGACCACTCGACGTCGACCACCCAGAAGACTTCCTCGACTTCGACCTTTCACTCGATGCTGCAACAGTCCTCGACGTCGAGTACATCTACTCGATGTCGACCACCTCAGTACACTCGATGACCCTATTTTTGACTCTTCGACGCATTTTTCGGTGAGCTCCTTCCTTTACCTTTGTTTTATTTTATTTATACAGTGGGGACACTGTATATTCTAAGTATGGGGTGGGGGAAAAGTTCATTATCATTATTATATATTTTATTCTTGTTTTTTTCATTTACATGGTAAATTTTGGGTAAATTTTTAATTTTTGTGCTTAACTGCTAAACCCAAAGTTTGTTTTATGAGACATCTCTCAAAGCTTGTAAATTGTTTACAGAAATAGTGTCATGGAAGCTTTAATTGAACTCGACGATGCAAAATTGGATTCATTAGAGATATGGCATGAAATTGCCTGGTAAAGGTAAGTCACAATGAAGTGCATTATTTTCTTGAAAACCATGAAAAAAGGTAAAATTTGATGTTGCTTTTGACATGTTGCATGATAAGAGGATTGAGGACTTTATTTTCCATATATGCTCATGTTGTTATATCCTAGCCATACCTATCCTTATGCATCACAAATGCCATATTATGCTGACGGAGGTAAAAGTCGTTGATTCACCTCGCCAAAAATAAATCTCAAACAAACACACTAGTATAGTATGCAAGTAAGGGGTCGAACCCTAGAGAATCAAGTATTTCTAAATATTGTGTATTTATCAATATAAAATATAAGATTTTTATGAATGAAAATGAAAGAAAATAATATTGAAAAAAGCAAATAAAGGATAAAAGGAAAGCGTTTCCACCTACAAGTTCTCGACTTTGGTTGGTTTTATTGATCATCTAATCCTTTTCAAGTTATTATCATTTCCTACGAATTCCTCCCGTCTTGGTTTAAATAGATTAAAATTCCTACGAGTCAGATTAATCCCTTACACCTCAATGCAACCTTAACACGGTCAAGATTTAACAAAGAGATAGCAAATAGTCCCAAGAACTTCAGCATATAAATAACATGAACTAAACACGGTAAATCAATGTTTAAGATATATGTCAACTCCCTACATAATCATGCTTCAAACACGGAATCCACAATCTTATGCGTGCTACTACGGAAATAACACAAATACGAAAGTATTAAATCCTAGCAAGAAATCAATATTATCAAGGTAGATAATCAAGATAACATCAATAACATAATCAATATCACACAAATAAGTTGAAAGAATTATAGAGGAAAAATAACTTATATTAGAAACTCACAAACCACCAACCAAGTCTCGAAAGTGTAGGCGAAAACTACAAAATTAGCCAAACATGGCTTACCTAAGCTTTCTTCTCTTCAATGTTGAAAGAATTAATCCTAAAACATCCTATTTATAAGCCTAAAGTCTTGCATAAATAAGGTAAAAGATAGACAAATAAGATAGAAACTTTCTAAACAAACTAGATAAAAGATAGACTTTCCATATACAATCCGGAGTCATTTTAGCTAGCAGCGAATAGAATTCCGCTAGCAGCGAATGGCCTTAATTAAGCCATTGTTGGATTTTCGCTAGCACCTCGCTACCACACTCGCTGCTAGCAAATGCTCATGCCTTAGAAATTTTCCAATACTCTTCGATTCTATCATTTTTGCTTCCGCGAGTCCAAGCTTCCACTGCCGCGAAAGCCTCCATTCGTTGTAGCGAGTAAAGTCGTCTGCTGAAGCGACTCCATTTGCTGGCAGCGAGTCGTGCTGCTCCTGGACATGCTCCCGCTGACTCCACTCGCTGGCAGTGAGATCACATTCGCTGGCAGCGACTCATGCTCAGAAACTTGCTCAGACTTGATTCGATGACTTGATTCGCTGCAGCGGAAATCCATTCGCTGTCAGAGAAAATACAGCATAACACCATCAAGTAGTTCTTTGAAAGAGCTTTCCAACGCATGCTGATATGCGTCGATCAGACATCCGAGGCCTCCGTAAAGTGCGTTACAAGTTCAGCTCGCCGAGCGGACAGCTTTCGCGACTCGCCCTTGTTTTCGCTCTTAGACATCGATTTCGTGCTTCGTTGCTCCTTGGGTTGTTCCATGCTTTTCGGGACTTCTTCCTTATACTCTCCCAAGTCTCACTTAGCCTCTCTTAGCTCCGTTCCTGGTGTTCTTTGCCTCGGATCTACAAATCTACATAAAACCATCGAAATAGCGTAGATTCCGAACTTTTGCCACAAAAAGAGTTTAATATAAATTACATTAAAACATGATTATATAACAATGAAATGCACCTAAACTAACCTATAATGCCTATTGGAAACATGCCTTATCAAACTCCCCCACACTTAACCTTTTGCTTGTCCTCAAGCAATGCAAAAAACAAGAGCAAAACCATCATACCACAAATATGATCTTCAAGCACTATCCTTGTCCAAAGCAACATCAAAGAGTAGGAGCCATGAGCATGAAAGCTAACATCCTAGCAAGTATATAAGTGATTCAAAGTCAAAGGCACCTCTAGTCCAACCTCACCGGGATAATGTGTTTACTCTCACTTTCATGTGTTTAGGCTTAATAATGCAATCTCTCAACTCAATCCAAAATGCAAAAAGCTACATAGAAATTGACATAAATATCACATATTCTCCACTGTGGATGCCATCACTTATAAGAAACATCAAGAGGTCTTTTATAAAGGTTGTAATGGGGTTTGGTAAGAAATTAAGGTAGGAAAATATTTAGGCTTGTGGTGCTAAAAATCCGGGAAAAAAGGATCCCTATGAACAACTAGAAGAACACAAAAAACCAAATACTTCCAAAACCAAAATAACACAAACTTTCACTCTCAAAACCCTCAACAAAAGAACGTTCTCTCAACCATATATTTTTTTTCCAACTCTCACGTACATAATGAAAATAAAAGGCTCTTTATTCATCTTTTTTCTTTCTTTTCTTTTCTTTTTTTTTCTTTTTTCAATTTTTTTCTCTTTAGAGCCAAAACAATAATGCACAATGTGAGGAATAAAAACAAAATTAGATAATCCAAAACTTGTAACTCTTTTAACTACATTTTCTTTTCCACTTAACTAGATCAATCATTCACCAACTCTAATCCCAATTCCCGGATAGGGTAAGGCTCATCATCGGTTAAGGAAAAGAATTTGTGGAGCTTCAAAGAAAAAGCTAAGGCTCAAATTGGCTACAAGCAAAGGACACATATGTAGGGTGGATATGGATAATAATATGGCTAAGAAAATTATGCCTCTATCATTTGAAACTCATAAACAATAGACATATAAATGCGGCCTCAAATATAGATAACAATGTCAGTCTCAAGAGGTAATTGCATAAGGAGAGTATAATGTCACACAAGAAAGCAAAATGGAATAAATATGATGAAAGTCCCTATAAGGCCAAATATTCTCACGAGGACAAACTTTGTTGGATTTCAATAATGTCCAAGACTAAGAATCATACTTGCTCAATTAAACTAACAAGTCATGCTCCAATGAAAATCAACACAAGTAGGTGACAAGATTAGGCAATTCAATCATATTATGGAACATATATGGTAAAAATCATAAAAATAAAATAGAGGACAAACTAAGGCAAGATGGGTATTTGAATAACACATACATGCAATGCATGATCTTTTTGGATTTTTGAATTTTTTCCAATTTCTTTTTTCATTTTCCAATGCAATAAATTAACGAAAAATAAACATGAATAAAAATATGAATGGATGCATGAATCTATGAATGCAACCTTCCCCCACACTTAAACTCTTCATTGTCCTCAATGAAAATCAAAGACAACAAATCATAAAAAATATGAGAGAAAGAGGGTAAAGAATAATGCACATTTTGGGAAACGTTTTGGTGGCAAAGGTAACGAAGAATGGTGATGAACGAAAATGACGAAGACTAACGAACCACGAGCACGAATGAATGAAGATGACGAAGAATGAATAAGATAGGCTGCGACAACAACGGGCGAAGATTGGGCATGAGCTGCTGGATTCGCTGTCAGCGAGTTTTGGTTCGCTGTCAGCGAATGAAATCAGCTCCTATGTCGTCTGAACGGCTAGACTCGCTGGCAACAAATAATGATTCGCTGGCAGCGGATTCAACACATAATCTCTATTCTTCGATCTTGTTCACATTTCCCTGCATGGTTAGCTCAAAATATCCGAAAGCATCTATCTACCATATAAAATAATTAGGAAATTTCTAATTTATTAAACAACAAAACTAATTAAATAACTAGGAATTGAAATAACTAATTTAGGAAAACTTATCTCGGGTTGCCTCCCGAGAAGCGTCATAGACTCGACGGTTTATTCGTCCATGTGTTCAAGACTCACTCGGACATCGCCAATGCCCTCTTTAGCAAATCAAACTCCGGTGCACACTATCTAGGTAGGCGAGCACCACATATGAAGAAACCGAAGTCAAATGATGTGATGTTGAAGAAGGTCTCCAACTCTTCATATGCTCGAGCATGACTTCCCGCCGAGGGTATGTAGTACCACCAACATAGTTCCGCTGGTGTTATGTTCAAGTAACGCTCCCAAGGATCTACATATTCACCAAAATCCACAAAAGTGTAAGAAATATCATTACCTTGTTCGGGAGCAACATAAATCGGCTCCGGACCTGGTTTCTTAATGGATGAGTTAGGGATGATTTCTATAGGTGGAGTAGGTGCCAAAATACATGGTTTCTCATGCATGAACTCATGACACTCCATGTTAAGGGGTATCGGGCTCCCTTCTCCATCTTCGATTGAACCATTGATGCTTGCGTCTTGGCTTCCCTCATGTATCTCGGCCGCCATTGCTTTGAAAGGTAAGGGTGTGGATGCCAACTTGTACTCTTCTTCCACATTCGCCATGTCACCCATGCAAAGGAAAAGATCCCACAATTCCGACCAATCCAAACCGTAAATGTAAAGGCTCGGATTTTTAAATCCTAATTCTCGAAATAATAATAATAATTTAAAATGAATTTAAATCGGGTTATTTAAAATCTCTTAAAATGAATTCCGGCATGATTTTATCAGGTCAATTAATTCGGATTGGAAGATTTAAACTTTATTTTGGTCGAGTCGAGATAAGACCGAGAAAGCGGATTTAGGGGTTTAATTTTGGGTATTTTGATTTTGGGACCACTCCTCTTGTCTTATTCCCCCCTTTCTCCTTCCTTACTTCGATCAGTGCACTCTTTGAGTCTTTTCCCCCATTCTGAATTCAAAAGATGAAGACAACCAATTCTGGGTAAACTGTAAACATCTCCTTCCATTCTCCTCTTTCCACCTCTCTCTCTTTCTCCATTTTAAACAAGATGCCAAACACACACCTGCACCATTTCAGACTTTTTCCACGCCAAGAATGAATTTGCAGAACCCTCAATTCACCCTCTTCTCTCTCCCTTCGTCTCCTGGAAACTCACAAACAGCCTCAAAAACCACCCGAAAGTTGCTCTCTTTTGGCCCTTTGCCGACCACCGCAAACCACCATCACCACCTTCCTTGATTCGTCTTTCATTCGACCACTGTGATGCCTCCATACATCCTCTTCAGTTCCTTGTTGTGCTGATTTCAATCAACCCCCACCACCACTCCTCCTGTCTACCATCGCCGCCAGAAGTCGCCGCTTCACCTTGCCCCTCCTGCATCTCCCTCAATTTCGTTTTCGATTCCGGATAGCAAAGCCATTTAATCCGCCTGTTCGGACGTCCAAGGTGAGCCGAGGAACCCAGGAGTAGCCTAGAAGTGCAGCCGGAGCCGCCGACGCCGAGCCCCCTTTCCCTTCTTTTCCGTTCAAGGTTAGTCTCGCTTTGATGTCGTTTTCGATCCAATGTCCTTCGATCGCGTTCTTGTTCAACCTTCTACCTTCCGAGGTTCGAGCAGCGCTCCTTCCCCGCCGAGTACAACCAGATCCGCCCTCGGAGCACCCCCCCCCCCCCTCGGCGTCGGAGAATCGCGGTGAGCAATCTCTCTATTCTCTCTCCTTCACTCGCACTTTGCTCTCTTGGGTTTTGGTGAGGTCGGAATGTTAATTCGAGCAATTTTGGGGTGGTTGGAATCGGAAAAGAGGAGCCGTCGGAAGGGACCTGGGTTATCCTCTTCACCTCGTCGTTTCTCCGTCCGTGACTTGCAGAGCTTCTGTTCTGACGTTGAGGGAGACTTGCCCTATTCGGGCCTTTCCTTCTTTTCATTGGCGGGCTTGGGCCTATTTCACTCCGGATCCGGACCTACATCGGATCCTCTCTTCCGGATCCAATTTTCAGATTCCATTTAAGTTTTGGGCTGGATCTGGGCCTTCATTCAAATTCCTTCTTCAGAAATGGGAGATTAGTTTGGGTTTCGGGTTGGGCTTTTTATTTGGGTCGGATAGCAGATCTGGGTTTTCTTCTAGGGCTTAAGAGAGTTGGGCTTTTGGTTGAGTTTTAAAAAGGGGTTTTGTATTCTATATTGTACATATATATGTTGTATGTTGAGTTAATAATTTATAACACATAGTTATTGTATAATTGTTAGTTATTATTAGATTATCATTATATATTAATATTCTGAGTTTCGAGTGATGAATGCATTTTATGGAAATATTAAATATATTATAATTTGTTTTAGAAAATAGTAAAGTGAACTATTGAGGTTAATTTATAAAATGATTCATTTGTTGATGTTGTTTTATAAATATGATTTTATAAAGATGGATTTTGGTGTTCATTTTAGATAAACATTGAAGATAAATTACTTAAAAAGGAGATTTTTAAGTTTTCGAAAATATCTCTATAAGGATTCTGTTATAAAACCAAAATGCCGGAAGTATTTCTATAATATGATTTTGGGAAGTTGTTAAGGATTTAAATGATAAGTATAAATTGAGAAATTATTTTGAATATGAGTTGACTTAATTTGGGATTTAAGAGTTTGGAAAAATATAGTTGGTACGATTTTTATCAATGGGTTTGATTGAAAGTAAATGATTTTGGTTGATGTTGATCGTATCGGAAATGTTTTGGAAAATGGTTTTACTATCGATTGGTTTTGAGTATGTTGAGAACTTGGGTTTCATGTGTGAATGTTGGTTCAGTAGCTTATGGAAATGACTTGATGATAGGTGTGTATTGCTTTTGGATTGCTTGGACTTGCATTTGGGCCCTTGCTTGTATTATCCTGCTGTTCTGCATCTTCAGGTAAGTTCCCTAGGGGGCTTACTCAGGTTGGACATTCATGTCTGTTGTTGCATTTTATGTTAGGTGTTGCATATGCATAAAAGCATGTCATGTAGTATCCTGTTTAGGTTGCACTAGTTGAATGAGCATCCGCTTACTTTATGCGTTTGAAACAGAACGGCCGTTATCTGTGATAGTCCTAGAGTCTTTGCTAGGGTCATAGGGTAGCCCAGCCTCATCGGGTACCCAGAGTCAATCGAGTCATGAACTTCCTTATATTATGAGATGCCTGCGGGCTTTATTGTGGAGCGGGTTAGGCATGCGTGCCCCCCGATTATGATGGAATGCATTCACGAGCTGGCCAGTCTCCGCCCTATCGGAAGGGGGTGGAGGTAGGAGAGGGATATGCCATTTGGCATTGTCTTGGGCCCTTTACAGTATTTCTGCACATTATTATAACTAGGAGCATGCTAGTGTGTTTGACTTTCGTACTGCATTAGAGCATATTTATTAGGTATAGCACATACTATGTGGCCTCAGGGAGGACTGCCGGTCCCGCATGAGTGGCTCGATCTGACTCCTTTCCCCGTTCTTTTTTTTAAGGTATTTTCTGCAGACTTTGATTGCTCGATGTCTATATGACGGGGTTCCCTTTTTGCGAATCGAAGAACCTGGCTAAATCTCTAACTCGTTATAAATGGTAATCATCCCCTTATGTTTCGGTTTTGACCCGGCTCTGCCGTGGCGCTTTGTATCTTAATTTTGCGTCCGTCTTTCTTCCGTGTGAAATGAATTTCACGAGTTAGTCCCTAGGACAGGTTAAGGGTACCCAACGACCCTACGATATTTTTAGGGTTCGAAATCCCTCTTTATTACTGACCATAAAGATGAGTTTGAAACCTCGACCCGTACCTGGATTGCAAGATCCGAACAAGGGGTTTCATCCCTTGAAACGTAACCCGGAAATCATAATTCTGGGCCGTTACAAAGATGGTATCAGAGCCGAGGTTGTGCAATTCGGGTACACAAGGGTCGAGTGTATGTTTTGGAAAACCGCCCAAGCATTTCAAAGGATTTGAAAGGATTTTAAGAAGGGCAAAATGAACTTAAGATGCCTAACCGAAATTGGATTAAGTAATGAACTTGACTTGTAATAAAAGAGGAAAAGTGACCAAATGGGGACGCGAGTGGGTAGTAAAGGCGCTAGACCACCCCTATTGGGTGTAGTTGGGAACGGTAGGCAAAATATCAGCTTGTTCTTTACAGATGGGTTGGGAGACTTTAAGGAGATCATTATGAGTGTTATTGACTGATTATATGATGAGTGCTTGATATGCTAGAAATCTGATTGGTATGTCTAACAATGAGTTGTATACTGACTGATCTGTGCAAACGAGATAGCGGGAGTATCCTCATCCCTATATGGCCAAGCCCAGCTTGTGTGGAATATCCCCTTCTTTTATGAAACTTTTCGATAATTCAATCGAGTCATTCCTTCGAGTGTCTGAGTTCCTCACGGGAAATTAGGGTGGTGAAAACGATGTTGTCGGAAATCCTGATCGAGTATGTTGGTTCCTGGTTCTTGACATGGTCGAGTTGGAGAGCAAGATGTTTCTGGGGCTGTTTCCCCTGAATTGTTTATGACAATCAACCGATGTCTCCTCGTCCCAAGGTTGCATCCAAGTCCCATGGGAAAGATGGGTGATGAGTCAGTTGGGAAGAGTCAATGTTACCTTTATGAATCTCTATCGGGTTATCTTGATTACTCTGTCCATGATTTTGTGATTCTATATGTACTACTCCTTGACTTACAGTTTGATCCTTAGTGTAAAACTGTGCTTACATGCTTTGATGTTCATGATGACCACTGTGTGGGTCCAAGTTACATATGTTACGTCCCTATCATCCCAGCATGATTTACTCAGTATGCTGCATCGTTGTACTAGTGCACGAATATATATGTCATATGCTAGGAAGTTGTGTAATTGATATTCTCCCTGTGGATAAGTTCATGATAGTGTGATCGTAAAACTTTGATACCCTGATGAAGCAAGTTCTTTATTTGATACGTACTACAACTTGATGTCAACATGTCTTATATGGTATGTAATTTCAATTCCAGTACATGTTATTATGATGATCCTTAATGTAAATTGGTTATTGTATAACATTCCGTATCCATGTTAGTCACATTGTTTAGGTCTCGTGTTGCATCTCGCTTTCTGTCATGATTTTGTGCCATTTCGCGTGTCTAATCGACTTGTTGTAATGATCGTACTACTGATTGATTAGAAGAATGAATGGCATGAAATGAGTCTATATGAATGTTGCTTTCCCTGAATTAGGTCCATGATAGGGTGGTAAGCTCCTCCTTGTACGAATGCCCCGTAAGATGATCTCCTCGACATTTTAGTTAGTGTTGCCTTTGGCCTTGCTTGATTAAATTAGTAGTTCCATCTGTGACCATGCTATCGAAGTAATGTCTTATAAATGCGGGTCTCATTTAGTATTATAAACTTGGAATACATGCCCCCGTATTCTAGTCATATTGCCCATTACTTAGACTCGTATTATGCATCGTTAAGCTTTTCTCATGCTTCTATATTGTTGGAATGTGATTGAATTGATTTCTTACATGTCGCCATGATTAGTTGCATGCATGTATCGTATGTCATGTTGAGCCTTTAGTATCATGTAGGATTTTTGGTTGCGACTCGTGTGAGTTATATCATGCCTGCATTATTGTTAATTCTCTCTCTAGCTAGGTCCCTGATAGTGTGGTCCTTCCCTTCTTCTATTATCTTAACAAGTCCTACTCATGCAATTAGATTGATGTTGAATTCGATGATCGATTTACCTTACGTGATGGTTATCTTAGCATGCTTACATGTTATCGCTCTGTAGTATCTCCCTAATACTCCATGATATCCTTTTGTGCTAGCATACATGTATGGCTTGGCGCCTCGCATGACCACACACCACACTATATCATGTCTTCACATACGTAGGATGCATGAATGTTCGAATGAATCTAGTCGAATTGCTTTGATTGTAGTCACGTTTTGATATGTGATAGTTATTGTACCGTTTTCTGTGCCCTATGACTGCTCATTCCAAACATGATTATGATCTATCACCCGTGATGTTCTCCTTGTTACTCTATGGTGATCTCTCTTGCTTCCATGAACACTAGGTTGAACTCATTAAATGGCTCTTAACTATGCCCCTGCCCTGTCATGTATCGCTAGTATTATTCAGGACCTATGCTTTCTAAATGTATCTCGTCGTATGATTACATGTCGTTCTTAACCTATTATATGATCATTGTTGTCGGATGTGATAGTTACTATGCTGCTTTTATGTGCTCTCGTATGATGCTTCGGCTGATTGTCATGATATACCTCGTTATGTTATGTTTGAACTCAATTGTTGATGAGTATACCCTGCTAGTTCATTTTTCATATACATGATACTTGCCATCATCGTTAAACCCCGCATGACCATTACTGGCTCCACATAATTTGCTTGGAATTAGTAGGCATCTCTGCCTTCATGGAATAATAAACTGTTAGCTCTCACTTGCATCAGTGTAGGACTTGATTGTGCCTTTTGGAATGAATATGCATGTTATTCTCCTTGAGATAGGTACATGTTAGTGTGGGTTATTGTAATTGATATGCTCCATGATGAATTTATGTTAGTTGTCGCAATTATAACCTCACCGACTTCCATAAGGGCATCATTGCTATTCTCGGGTCAGAGTCTTGTCTCCAGTCTTGTCATCCTTTTTGCCTTGGTCTGTATTTCCGAAGTGAACATTGGGTTTTCCGTCCCTGTCACTCCCCTATCTCTGCTAACTTAGACTCCTCTGTGATACTTGGACGAGCGACCGCGTGAAAAGGAAACAAGAAGTTAGTTAGCGATGAAGCAGCGCAAAGGAAGCGTGGGCCCATAACCCACGGGCCTCAGGATCAACAATGCCGGCAGTACGAGCACGTTTTGTGGATTGCGGTTACCGAGTACGATAGAACTTGTAGGCAGGAGTGACCTTCGTTCGAATTGCCAATCCTTCTGAATTTGTTGATGATATGACACTAACTTGACGATGAGATTTACGTGTTGATGTGCTGACTTGATGATGATTGTTGCCCGATTGCCTGTCGTCTATTATGATATGATGTGATGCCTTATAGATCTAATGTACAATGATGTCTCGACGTGTTGCTACTCTAAGTTGCTAAGCATGATTTGAATTCCTTTGCCTGTAAAATATGAACTACATATGCTAAGAGACCTGAATTGTATCTGATAAGGTTATAATGCAACATGCTAGCTTGACTTGATTACGTTCATATATGATGTTTGCAATGATTATTGAGCATGATGGTAATTGAGACTTGTTGAACCCATGATGTTATGTTTATAAATGCTAGTTGATATAATGTAGACCTTATGTTTGATGATTTTCATAATTGCTTCTTCCTTAAACATGTGGGTGAGGTCATTTGGTAGCGTGGTAGGAGAGTGGTGAAAGAATTTTGGGGCGGTGATTGAGAAATTTTCTAGAGAAGGTGTGACTAACGGGGCATGATACTTGTGATAACTTGGGAAGTGAGGGAAGTGTGAGAAATGACCTTAAGAGAATTGAGGATATAGTATGAGAGGGCGCTCGGGTGTGATGTTAGAGGTAGGAGTTGGATTCTTATAGGTGGATGGTGTATGTGAGAGTTTGGTGAGATGAGGGCGAGATTTGAGCACCGAGATGAATTGAGATTTCTTTGGAGAATCTTTGTCTGATTTGACGTTGGCGAGTCTAGAAGAGGATTATAGTCTTGACTCGAGAGTGGAGATGGGCGAGTGGGATTCTGTTTTATTTTGACTAGTATGATGTGAGGATTTTCTTGATTATGTGATTTATAAAAATGTACTGACATGATGTTATATAGCAACCATGATGAACCAGATATAGATTGATATTCCATGTTTTTATGCAAATACTGAAATCTAATTGGTAGTGACTAGTTTTATCATGATATGCATTACTACCTTGTTATGCGTTTTAGAAGCATGTTACGATGTGTTATATGAATCATGAGATAATGACATGTTGCTATGTGAAAACATGATATTATATTATGGGGTGATAAAGCATGATGTTATGTTATATGATCGTTAAGCATGATTGCGGATATGTTAAATGATGAATTTGACTTTGAGAATGAATATGATTTGTATATATGAGATAATGATACCCGATTTTTAAATGATTGTTATATGGCATTGTGATGAGTTAAGATAATGTTTGGTGACTATGCTTACATTCGATGACTGATATATTGTTTGACCTCCCCTTTCGCGAAATCTTAATAACATGACTTGTTGTGTTGATGTGTTGACAATGAGTTTGATTCGTTGACTTTATGATGAGGATGTACCTATTATGACCTTGGTGTGATATCGATATGTGTGTTATGATTTTGGCATAGATGGCATATATTATGGCCCTTAGTATGATGTGAAGACGTTGATGTGATCTTGTGGCATTGTGCTGGCATATGTTTGAGACTTGTCATATGATGTACTCATTGAGAATCGATTGGCTATGTGGTTATGCATTGCTTATGGCTTGTGAATCTTGCTTAAATTGAGACTAATAGATTGATTTGATTATGGAAACTAGGAAGAGAATGTGGGATTATCCCTTAGAGGTGGATGATTCCACCTCCCAGCTTCTGAATTTGATTGTTTGGTATGCGAGAAATTGATCTGGTGGTTGGAAGATTTTGACGAAATCTCGATTTGAAAGGATTTGACTTGTTTTGGTGTAAGGTTGCTTGATTAGACGTTGGATTTGAAGATTTTGAACGATTTTAAAAAAAAGGACCAACTTGGATTGTAAAAGAATGAACGATACCGAGAATTTCAACGATTTTGAGGTTAATCATTATTTTCAATTATGGAATCCCTTTAGAAACTTTTCAAACCCGGGCAACTCTATGATACCTCACGAAGTGGATACAAGCATTTTATGAGGGCGCTTGTAGGGTGCTTGCTAAGACCTAGTGATGACATTGTAGAACTTTTAGAGTTGTGGTACTTCCGAAAAGTCGAAGCGAGGATGTGATAGGGGCGCTTATTGCATACTTGTCAAGGCCAATTGGAGATGTCACGACCGTGACTAGGATGTTGTGAGGATCCCGAAAGACGCAACCGAGATGATTACAAGATCCTTAGACATGGTCCTTGCACTGGTCAATTTCAAACTTCATCCCATGCCTTGTTTTAGATTTAGTCTCGAGGACGAGACTTGTTTTTAGAGGTGGATGATGTAAAGGCTCGGATTTGTAAATCCTAATTCTCGAAATAATAATAATAATAATAATAATAATTTAAAATGAATTTAAATCGGGTTATTTAAAATCTCTTAAAATGAATTCCGGCATGATTTTATCAGGTCAATTAATTCGGATTGGAAGATTTAAACTTTATTTTGGTCGAGTCGAGATAAGACGGAGAAAGCGGATTTAGGGGTTTAATTTTGGGTATTTTGATTTTGGGACCACTCCTCTTGTCTTATTCCCCCCTTTCTCCTTCCTTACTTCGATCAGTGCACTCTTTGAGTCTTTTCCCCCATTCTGAATTCAAAAGATGAAGACAACCAATTCTGGGTAAACTGTAAACATCTCCTTCCATTCTCCTCTTTCCACCTCTCTCTCTTTCTCCATTTTAAACAAGATGCCAAACACACACCTGCACCATTTCAGACTTTTTCCACGCCAAGAATGAATTTGCAGAACCCTCAATTCACCCTCTTCTCTCTCCCTTCGTCTCCTGGAAACTCACAAACAGCCTCAAAAACCACCCGAAAGTTGCTCTCTTTTGGCCCTTTGCCGACCACCGCAAACCACCATCACCACCTTCCTTGATTCGTCTTTCATTCGACCACTGTGATGCCTCCATACATCCTCTTCAGTTCCTTGTTGTGTTGATTTCAATCAACCCCCACCACCACTCCTCCTGTCTACCATCGCCGCCAGAAGTCGCCGCTTCACCTTGCCCCTCCTGCATCTCCCTCAATTTCGTTTTCGATTCCGGATAGCAAAGCCATTTAATCCGCCTGTTCTGAGGTCCAAGGTGAGCCGAGGAACCCAGGAGTAGCCTAGAAGTGCAGCCGGAGCCGCCGACGCCGAGCCCCCTTTCCCTTCTTTTCCGTTCAAGGTTAGTCTCGCTTTGATGTCGTTTTCGATCCAATGTCCTTCGATCGCGTTCTTATTCAACCTTCTACCTTCCGAGGTACGAGCAGCGCTCCTTCCCCGCCGAGTACAACCAGATCCGCCCTCGGAGCACCCCCCCTCGGCGTCGGAGAATCGCGGTGAGCAATCTCTCTATTCTCTCTCCTTCACTCGCACTTTGCTCTCTTGGGTTTTGGTGAGGTCGGAATGTTGATTCGAGCAATTTTGGGGTGGTTGGAATCGGAAAAGAGGAGCCGCCGGAAGGGACCTGGGTTATCCTCTTCACCTCGTCGTTTCTCTGTCCGTGACTTGCAGAGCTTCTGTTCTGACGTTGAGGGAGACTTGCCCTATTCGGGCCTTTCCTTCTTTTCATTGGCGGGCTTGGGCCTATTTCACTCCGGATCCGGACCTACATCGGATCCTCTCTTCCGGATCCAATTTTCAGATTCCATTTAAGTTTTGGGCTGGATCTGGGCCTTCATTCAAATTCCTTCTTCAGAAATGGGAGATTAGTTTGGGTTTCGGGTTGGGCTTTTTATTTGGGTCGGATAGCAGATCTGGGTTTTCTTCTAGGGCTTAAGAGAGTTGGGCTTTTGGTTGAGTTTTAAAAAGGGGTTTTGTATTCTATATTGTACATATATATGTTGTATGTTGAGTTAATAATTTATAACACATAGTTATTGTATAATTGTTAGTTATTATTAGATTATCATTATATATTAATATTCTGAGTTTCGAGTGATGAATGCATTTTATGGAAATATTAAATATATTATAATTTGTTTTAGAAAATAGTAAAGTGAACTATTGAGGTTAATTTATAAAATGATTCATTTGTTGATGTTGTTTTATAAATATGATTTTATAAAGATGGATTTTGGTGTTCATTTTAGATAAACATTGAAGATAAATTACTTAAAAAGGAGATTTTTAAGTTTTCGAAAATATCTCTATAAGGATTCTGTTATAAAACCAAAATGCCGGAAGTATTTCTATAATATGATTTTGGGAAGTTGTTAAGGATTTAAATGATAAGTATAAATTGAGAAATTATTTTGAATATGAGTTGACTTAATTTGGGATTTAAGAGTTTGGAAAAATATAGTTGGTACGATTTTTATCAATGGGTTTGATTGAAAGTAAATGATTTTGGTTGATGTTGATCGTATCGGAAATGTTTTGGAAAATGGTTTTACTATCGATTGGTTTTGAGTATGTTGAGAACTTGGGTTTCATGTGTGAATGTTGGTTCAGTAGCTTATGGAAATGACTTGATGATAGGTGTGTATTGCTTTTGGATTGCTTGGACTTGCATTTGGGCCCTTGCTTGTATTATCCTGCTGTTCTGCATCTTCAGGTAAGTTCCCTAGGGGGCTTACTCAGGTTGGACATTCATGTCTGTTGTTGCATTTTATGTTAGGTGTTGCATATGCATAAAAGCATGTCATGTAGTATCCTATTTAGGTTGCACTAGTTGAATGAGCATCCGCTTACTTTATGCGTTTGAAACAGAACGGCCGTTATCTGTGATAGTCCTAGAGTCTTTGCTAGGGTCATAGGGTAGCCCAGCCTCATCGGGTACCCAGAGTCAATCGAGTCATGAACTTCCTTATATTATGAGATGCCTGCGGGCTTTATTGTGGAGCGGGTTAGGCATGCGTGCCCCCCGATTATGATGGAATGCATTCACGAGCTGGCCAGTCTCCGCCCTATCGGAAGGGGGTGGAGGTAGGAGAGGGATATGCCATTTGGCATTGTCTTGGGCCCTTTACAGTATTTCTGCACATTATTATAACTAGGAGCATGCTAGTGTGTTTGACTTTCGTACTGCATTAGAGCATATTTATTAGGTATAGCACATACTATGTGGCCTCAGGGAGGACTGCCGGTCCCGCATGAGTGGCTCGATCTGACTCCTTTCCCCGTTCTTTTTTTTAAGGTATTTTCTGCAGACTTTGATTGCTCGATGTCTATATGACGAGGTTCCCTTTTTGCGAATCGAAGAACCTGGCTAAATCTCTAACTCGTTATAAATGGTAATCATCCCCTTATGTTTCGGTTTTGACCCGGCTCTGCCGTGGCGCTTTGTATCTTAATTTTGCTTCCGTCTTTCTTCCGTGTGAAATGAATTTCACGAGTTAGTCCCTAGGACAGGTTAAGGGTACCCAACGACCCTACGATATTTTTAGGGTTCGAAATCCCTCTTTATTACTGACCATAAAGATGAGTTTGAAACCTCGACCCGTACCTGGATTGCAAGATCCGAACAAGGGGTTTCATCCCTTGAAACGTAACCCGGAAATCATAATTCTGGGCCGTTACAGTAAAATCCTTCATCTTTCAATGATTGGGCGAATTTTCGTATCTCACGAAGCATGCCATCTTGAACGCAAAGTACTTGTTCTTTCAAATCATCTTGGATACCCCGTGAAGCACGGTCGTCCACTAAATCTTGCACTCTTGAGAGGTAATGGTGAAAGTATTCTCCTTGGTGTTGCCATAACTCCAACATCTTCAAATATTAGTAACTAGGGTGTCGTGAACCATAAGATAGGTCCACGACGGGGTTAGATATATATACAAATATTAATAAATACACAAAACAAAGAAATAAACTTGATTCCCCGGCAACGGCGCCAATTTTGACGGAGGTAAAAGTCGTTGATTCACCTCGCCAAAAATAAATCCCAAACAAACAAACTAGTATAGTATGCAAGTAAGGGGTCGAACCCTAGAGAATCAAGTATTTTTAAATATTGTGTATTTATCAATATAAAATATAAGATTTTTATGAATGAAAATAAAAGAAAATAATATTGAAAAAAGCAAATAAAGGATAGAAGGAAAGCGTTTTCACCTACAAGTTCTCGACTTTGGTTGGTTTTATAGATCATCGAATCCTTTCCAAGTTATTATCGTTTCCTACGAATTCCTCCCGTCTTGGTTTAAATAGATTAAAAGTCCTACGAGTCCAATTAATCCCTTACACCTCAATGCAACCTTAACACGTTCAAGATTTAACAAAGAGATAGCAAATAGTCCTAAGAACTTCAGCATATAAATAACATCAACTAAACACGGTAAATCAATGTTTAAGATATATGTCAACTCCCTACATAATCATGCTTCAAACACGGAATCCACAATCTTATGCGTGCTACTACGGAAATAACACAAATACGAAAGTATTAAATCCTAGCAAGAAATCAATATTATCAAGGTAGCTAATCAAGATAACATCAATAACATAATCAATATCACACAAAGAAGTTGAAAGAATTATAGAGGAAAAATAACTTATATTAGAAACTCACAACCCACCAACCAAGTCTCGAAAGTGTAGGCGAAAACTACAAAATTAGCCAAACATGGCTTACCTAAGCTTTCTTCTCTTCAATGGTGATTTCTTTACTTGGATCCTTTGAAAATTAATCCTAAAACATCCTATTTATAAGTCTAAAGTCTTGCATAAATAATGTAAAAGATAGACAAAAAAGATAGAAACTTCCTAAACAAACTAGATAAAAGATAGACTTTCCTTATACAATCCGGAGTTATTTTCGCTGGTAGCGAATAGAATTCCGCTAGCAGCGAATGGCCTTAATTAAGCCACTGTTGGATTTTCGCTAGCACCTCGCTACCACGCTCGCTGCTAGCGAATGCTCATGCGTTAGAAATTTTCCAATACTCTTCGATTCCATTATTTTCGCTTCCGCGAGTCCAAGCTTCCGCTGCCGCGAAAGCCTCCATTCATTGCAGCGAGTAAAGTCGTCCGCTAAAGCGACTCCATTCGCTGGCAGCGACTCATGCTCAGACACTTGCTCAGACTTGATTCGATGACTTGATTCGCTGCAGCGGAAATCCATTTGCTGTCAGCGAAAATCCAACAGAACACCATCACGTAGAACTTTGAAAGAGCTTTCTAACGCATGCTCATATGCGTTGATCGGACATCCGAGGCCTCCGGAAAGTGCGTTACAAGTTCAGCTCGCCGAGCGGACAACTATTGCCACAAAAATAGTTTAATATAAATTACACTAAAACATGATTATATAACAATGAAATGCACCTAAACTAACCTATAATGCCTATTGGAAACATGCCTTATCATATGCCTTATTTTCATATTTGCTCCACATGATCTAAATATTGCCCATTCTTTACCTTATTTCCTATCCGGGGATTATGTTGAGAATGATGTTACATTATGGAGATTACTATATGGTTATTGTGTTGTTATTATCATTATTGGAGTTTGGCAGGAAATTGAAAAGATATGGAAAATTTAATGAGTGAAAGAAAATCCGATCACCTCAGGAGATAAAGGTAGATCGACCCTGCTCGCTGAGATAATAGTTCGCCGAGATGGGACACACAGGTGAGGAGTCCGAAGCACTAAGTATCCGGGGCCATTCATGACACCCATGTTTGCGACTCGCGAGAAGGCAGTGCTGAGGTTAGAGAGATAAAAGCATGAATATTGAAATAAAAAGCACTGAGCGGAAGGTGAAAATATAAAAGGAAGAGGGAATGTGGAAATTAAGTTTGGAAATACTCCATTTTCCCGGATTATTAGCACCACATTGCCAAAAATTGCCCACCTTTAGCCTTTTACCAATCTACTCCTTATTGAGCTTAAATTAAAGTCCTCTTGATTATTAATGTTTTGTCACTTATTGATTGTTTTTGCATAACCCTCCTTTTGTGAGTAGATGTTGCTTTTATTGCACATGTATAGATTTGTGGCATTAGTACATTTTCAACGATGGTAATTAATTGCAGGGACATATAAGAATGAATCTATGATGTTGATAGTTTTGAATTCTTCGCCTGAATGACCATCCAACTTATTGCTTGGGGACAAGCAAGCTTAAGTATGGGGTGATTTGATGTCATGTTTTTATGCTTATTTCAGCTCCTCATTCTATCGTCATATGTATTTTGGGATGGGAATATAGTGAATTTGTGTAGTTTATGCTTTTTTTTTCCAAATTATGGAGTCTACACTAGTTTTTGTTATATTTCGCAGAAATCGGACGCACTTTAGAGCTTAAAGGAAACTAATGAAGAAGCTAAAAATGGTGCAGCTGGAGAAAAGCCCACTTTTATCCATTCATCATTCTGAATCAAGTTCTGATGTCTTGATGAGAATTGTAGCGCTCGAAAAGATATTTCCAAAGCATACTCATATGTGTCAATCCGACGAACGAGTACTGTAGAAAGTCCGTTTCAAGAACAGAGCAGAATGCTGAGAGCTGACACATCTACTCCACGTCGACCAAAGTTCTTCGACGTCGATCAAACAGAAAACCAACCCAAGCTCGAGAGAAGAAGATTGCTCGAAGATGCCGAAGACCACCTGTTGTTGCAGGAGGATGGTCAAGTATGAAAATATAAATAAATATAAAAGCAGATTGACTCCCTGTCTCATCAAATAAATACAAGACTTCCACTCGTTGTAATAGAAGGCAGTCAGGATCGATCCACGAGGAAACATGTCAGCGCCCGTCTTTTCAGTTCAAGATCTCAGCAGACAATCAAACAGACAGACAGAACTAACAGAGAAAAGCAGAAAAGAAACGAAAGCATAAAACTTTTGATCGATATCGAGTGCTGTTACTCGATATCGAGTAGAAAAATCGACCAACAATGCTCAATATCGACTGACAGAAAGCAAAACCACGCAAACTAACTCGACCTCGACAAATTCAACTCGACATCGACCAAATTTCTTCGATGTCGACCAAATCTGCCCGATTTCGAGTAACAATAGAAACTTAATTTTGCAACTTATCGAACGAAAACGAATGTGAACACGAAATTAACTCAATAAACTAAAGACTTCCAAGATCAGGTTTCAACACCACAATGATAACCATGTAAAATAACACATAAATGCATAAAAGATCATGCTTTTCGTCAAATAACTTTCGTTATTAACAAATAGGAAGATAGAGGCTTTCGCATAAACCCTAATTGTTACTAACCCTTTTCACATAATTAATCCAAGTTGTCTTAAGATCACTTTCGCTTCAATAACACAAACAATGATCACCTTCAACTTTCGCAAAAGAATCATGCTTGCAGGGATAGAAGACGAATTGCATAAAAAGATGGTACCTTTACCGCATCACCTCACATGGCTACCGTCGGGCTCACCCCGACCCAAGAAGTTGGGTGACTACTCGCTCTTCATCATGAATAAAGACATCAATAGTAAAAGGAAATAACTTTGCATTAAATTCAACTAAAGAAAGCTTAAAACCGAACAAGCCAAGTCCGCTCTAGCCTTTCCACCTTGCTCTCGCCACAAGCTCTCTCTCTCTCTACTCTCTCTCTCTCTACGCAACTAATTGTAACTTGAATTGAATCCATAAAATCCAGCCCCCAAGGCTTTATTTATAGGCTTCATTCCCTTTCTAATTAGGAAAGAAAACTATATCTAAATCTATATCTTTTATCTAAAGATTAAAACATGGAAATAAATAAATAAATCTAAAAGGAATTATATCTAATTGTGGATAAATCCTCCTTGGACTTGACAGATCTTGATAGAATTGATAACTCCCTCCCTTGATGAAAATCGGAATAGGTTTCAAAGGCCTTGACAGGATGTATGTGTCAAAGGTCTTGGAGCTTTAACAGTTGATGAAATCCAAAACCTGTTCTATATGTCCGAATATTATTTAATATTGTTATATACTTCCTTTATATTATATATATGTGTAACTAATCTTTCAGGAAGTATTTTCAATTTATTTCCTTCCTTGTGATGCGTATTGAGAAGATTCAAATCGAAAAAAGATTGTGGACTTCAAGTTTCCAAAAATAGAAGATCCAGCCTTTGCCATAATCTAGACTAGCCGTTGGAGAAGATCCTTGGCGCCAATTTGTCTCAATATATAGAGAAGGAAGATGAAGACAGAAGATACATTCATTGAATACGAGCTTTCATACTCTCCAAGCCTTTAGGAGAAATCTGTCTTCGTGTGCTCTCTACTTGTCCTAAGAGTCTGTATTTTCATTTCAAATCATTTGAGAGTTACAGTGTGAGCTTATAGGATATATTCATTCATAGTGTTATACTCGAGAGTTTATAACTCAGGAAGTGGGCACTAGGCTATTGATTCTCGAGAGTAAGAGGATTGTACTAGATAGCTGAGAGAGGTGGGGCTCTTCTAGATTGGTCTAGGACTCCAAGGGAACGTGAGTTGACTAGATTGCAATTGTATAGGCGAGAGGCTTCTCGCTGAGCTATTAGGATCCTAAGCTTTGTGAATCAATAAAGCCGGTTGAATCCTAGGGATGTGGAAGAACCCTAGGTGGGGACGTAGGCCAAGTTCGTGTCGAACCTCGTAAACAACTCATCGCGTTCTTTACTTTATTGCTTTACCCTATTTCCGCACTTGGTTCGAATTGTTTAACTTTGTGATTCAGGTTTTCAGAGAAAAGACTAAGTCTAATCTCAAAGGGTTTTGCACGAGCTTCAAAAGTCTTGAGACTATCTGCGAAAAACCGGCATACTCTATTCAACCCCCCTTTTAGAGTATTTCTATATTACTTAGTTTTATATTATCGAACCTTCAATTGGTATCAGAGCTTTACTCACTGCTTTTTGATCTAACAATCTTGTGAGTTTTCGATCATGTCTGGTGAAGCCAGCGGAGGATTTGCACAGGGAAGGTCCACCCGCAAACCACCACTCTTTGTAGGAAACAACTTTGTCCATTGGAGATCCTTGATGAAGATGTTCATTATAGATCAAGATCTGGAGCTTTGGAACATTATAGAGAACGGTCCGATGGTTCCAGAGAAAGACGGACCAAATGGAACCAAAGTCGCAAAGAAGGAGTCTGAATACATCCAAGCGGATCTTGAACTCGTCTCCAAAAACTACAGGGCTATTAACTTACTTTATTGTGGTCTTAGCACTGATGAGTTTAACTGTATTTCATCTTGTATGTCAGCTAAAGAGATTTGGGACAAATTGGTTGTCACCTATGAAGAAACGAGCCAAGTGAAAGACACCAAGTTCAGCATCTTCCTTCGAAAGTATGAGCTCTTCCAAATGAAGTCTGATGAGTCAATCAAGGTCATGTTCACACGATTCACAGAAATCACCAACAACCTTGACTCTTGTTGTTGCAGAAGGATGGTCAAGTATGAAATAAATATAAAATAAAGATCAGACTGACTTCCCTGTCTCAGCAAATAATTACAAGACTTCCTCCCTTTGTAGTAGAAGGTTGTCAGGATCGATCCACGAGGAAGCGTGTCAGCGGATCCTAGGCAGCAGAGAAATCTCACGAACGTCGACAACAGGGTCCTCGATCTCGACTAAGGGTAGTCGACAGAAGATCGAACAGTCGAACACAGGGCAGCAGCCGCAGGCAGAGGCTTGTCGATGTCGATGAGGGGCTACTCGATGTCGAGTACGGTCCTCGTCGACTTCGCTTTGTCTCGTCGAGTACCTGCACACAGAAGCTACAACGATGCTAGATCGAGAATCATTAGTCGAGATCGACCAGGCTTGGTCGAGGTCGACGAGGGCAGAAATTAAAACGAAAGAAAGAAATAAAGACAAGTGCTTTGGGACTTTCGAAATAAACTGTATGTAAAAGACTTCCAAGATTGGGGTTTGCAACAACGATAACCAAGCATGCATAAGGTAGAACCATACAAATTATCATGTAAATCGCATCAAAGGACTAAGCTTTCGCCTTTTCCAACAATTAGACAACTCTCTCAAGAAACCCTAATTGTCTCCACTGATTTTATGTTTATAATCCAAGTTGTTAACATGGATCTCCATTAGACGGGCAATAAACACATAAACAAGTAGGAAAATGCTCAAAACATGATAAAGGTCGGATCTTTACCTCAAACACGCATGGCTATCGTTGGGCTCGCCCCAACCCTAGAAGTGGGTGGACTACTCACGCCTCATCGCAAACTCAGACATTGATTGAAAGAAAATAACAACTTGCATTAGCTAAATTCAAAGCCTTTACAATCCTGGCAATCAACTCTCGTAAACTGCCAAAACCTTAAAACCTTCGAACTCCTAAATCTCTATGTGGAACTATCTCCTTAACTGAAATTGTCTTGTGTGTCCCCTAAAACTGAGCCCCATGGGCTTTATTTATAGCCTTCTAAGCCTTGCTACTCAAGGATAGAATATCTATATCTATATCTAAAACTATATCTAAAAAGCTTAACGATAAATAAAAGCGATAAAGAAATTAAATCTAAATATATCTAAATTGTCTTAAGTGGATAAATCTCTCTTCCATGATAGATGTAGATAAAATCGGATAGATTCTCGTCTTCTCGGCGTCCAAGGATTCCAACTTCGAGTAGGATTCGTCAAGCCACGTCAACAGCTTCTGGCTTCGTCGTCGATGTCGACTAGGGTCTCCTCGACATCGAGTAGGAGTGTTGTCGACTGGCTCCTCGGGTTCGTCGTCTCGGTTAGCTGGTGCTCGAGGTGGCTCGGACATGGCTCATGGGTCTCGTCGACTTCGACAAGGGCTCGTCGACATCGAGTTGGCTTCTTCGTCGGCTTCTTCGTCGGTTTGATGCATCCCGCTGGCGGCGAGATTTTCCGCGGCAGCGAGTCGTCTGCTGCAGCGGATTGAGTCGCTGGCAGCGAGTGTCGTCTGGTAATCCTCGTCCTCGTCCTCGGCTTTGTCGACTCCGAGGGTGGCTCCCGCTGGCAGCGGGAATTTCCGCGGCAGCGAGACGTCCGCTGCAGCGAGTGCCTCCTTGTCGGCCTCGGCTTGTCGACTAGCTCTTCTTCTCGTCAACTCCGGGCGTGGCGTTGAGGTGTCGTCGATGTCGACTAGAACTTGTCGAGATCGAGTAGGGCTCCGGAGCTGGGTTGGTCTGGCTCCTAGTCGACAAGGCCTGTGCTCGGACATGCTCGTTTAGATCGAGTAAGGCCTACTCGAGATCGAGTAGACTGGGCTCCCAGCTTGATTCGCTTGGTTCCGCTGCTTATTTGGCCTTGGACTTCTGTAGTGGTTTTCCGAGCTTTTCTGGCCTTCCTTAGAGTTGCTGTAAAATGTCTCGAATTCTGCGAATTTAAACAGAAATTGATGTAGATTCCATAATTTGGCAAATGAACATAAACTACATAGATTCTGTACTATCTAGCCCAAATGTATGCAAAGTATGCAAAAAACGATATTAAAGTTATTGTAAAATATGGCAGGTTTAGCTCACAACAAACACCCCATACTTAAGCTTGCTTGTCCTCAAGAAATACTTTTATTTGTCATTCAGGGGAAGAAATCAAAACTCTAAACATATCAGATTCATTCTTATATAACCCAGCAGTCAATTACCATCCTCGAAAAGGTACTATTGTCATAAATCCATGCATGTGCAATTATATCAAAGCAACATCTACTCACAAAAGGAGGGTTAAGCAAAAACATTCATAAGTGACAAAGCATTGATAATCAAGAAGACTTCAATTTAAGCTCAAATAAGGAGTAGATTTGGTAAAAGGCTAAAAGGTGGGCAATTTCTGGCAATGTGGTGCTAATGATCCGGGGAAATGGAGTATTTCCAAATTGAATTTCCACATTCCTTCTCTTAATTTTCATCACCTTTCATAATGCTTTTATCAACAATAATGCTTTTATCTCTCTGACCTCAGCACTGCCTTCTCACGAGTCGTAAACATGGGTGTCATGAATGGCCCCGGATACTTAGTGCTTTGGACTCCTCACAATGTGTCCCATCTCTCTAAACTATTATCTCAGAGAGCAGGGTCAATCTACCTTTATCTCCTGAGGTGATTGGATTTTCTTTCACTAATTAAATTTTCCATATATTTCAAACCATTCCCTTCCAAACTCCAATAATGATAATAATCACAACACAAAGACCATATAACATCTCCATAATGTAACATCATTCTCAACATAATCCCCGGATAAGGTAAAGAATGGTAAATATTTAGATCATGTGGAGCAATAATTGAAATAAGGTGTAATATGGCTTTTGTGATGCATAAGCATAGGTAAGGATAGGATTTCAAGCAATGAGCATTATATGGAAATATAAAGTCCTCCATCATCTTATCATGCGACATGTCAAAAGCAACTTCAATTTTACCTCCTTTCATGGTTTTCATAAAAATATGCACTTCATTATGACTTCCCTTTACTAGGCAATTTCATGCTATATCTCTAATGAATCCAATTTTGCATCGTCGAGTTCAATATAAGCTTCCATGACATTATTCAAAATTTTCAATGGGGGTCATTTTTCTCAAACTTTGGAAAATTATGCATATAAGCACATAAATCAATAATGCATTCTAAAATATTCATGTAGCAACTCAAAGAAATAAATTCTAAATATGCACAAATAATGTCACAATATAGTAAATATGCATAAAGTAAGCCCTTCCCCCACCCCATACTTAAAATTTACAGTGTCCCCACTGTATAAAATAAAAACAAGAGTAAAGGAAGGAACTCACAGGATAAAACATCGAGGAAGGCGGATCTGGGCAGGTCGAGTAGCTGTTTCTTGTCGATATCGAGTACAGTACTCGATATCGAGTAGGCTCTCAGCGTCTGGTGGAATCTGGAGTGTCTGGCTGGTCCATGTCAAGTACGTCTACTCGAGGTCGAGTTGTGTCTGGGCTGCTCCTCCTTGTCGCCGTCGACTTGGCCTTCGTCGATTTTGACTGTTTTTTAGGGACTTCTTATTCCACTTTTCGCGATCCTTTTATGCTTGCCGACCTAAAAGTGTTAGATTGCACACAAAACAGGACTATCCACATTCTAACAGACATAAAAACCCAAAACCAAAAACAAAAAACAAAAAAACAAAAAATTCAAAAGTCCCAAAAATCATAAAGTTTATATACATGCTCTAGATTTTAGAGTCGCTAGGCCGACTTCTCCGTTGCGCTCAAGGACCATTATCATGGGGCCCACTCATGCTTGGCCCTTCTCCTGGATCATCTAAGTCCTGATGGTAGTATGCAAGCTCAGTTGACAGGTTGTTGCTTGCATCATCTCCCTTTGCTTTCTCCCTTTTCCTTCCAGCTCTCAGTTTTCGCAGATTCTCTTGCCACGGCGTCGTATCTCCCCTTAAATCATTTATAATTTTCTTTATGGACTGAGGGGGAGTAGGATTCATACCTGAACTCGCCTTTTCGGACCCAAAACAGAAATCTTTGGGCTTGGGGCTAGTCGACATCGATGAAGGCTTGTCGACTTCGGGTACAGGGACCCCATACTTAGGCTCCTCGCAAGTTTCTGGCTCTGCAGCGGTTGTCGACATCGACGAAGGCTTGTCGAAGTTGAGTAGGTCCCTTGTCGAGATCGAGTTGGTCTTGTCGATCTCGAGTACAGCGTCAGCACATTCCTCTGCTGTTTGCTTTGTCCCGTGGTTGCTGATGCTTTTCACCTCCAGCCATGAAATTTTCTCTTTTGCAGGGTCAAAAGAGAAATCCAAAACCTCATTGCCTATGGTGAAAGTGAGCGATCTATTCTTGACGCTTTTTTTGGCATCTGCAGTAGCTAAGAATGGTCTACCAAGAATAATAGGGCTAGTAGGATCTTCAGCACAGTAAATGATAAGGAAATCAGCTGGAACAAAGAATTTACCAACCTGGACAGGGACGTTCTCAACTATACTTGTAGGGATGACTACTGTATTGTTTGCCATGTATAGCTTGGCATCCACAGGTTCTATGCATCCTATCTTTACTTTCCGCCAGATTGATAACGGCATGATGCTCACACTTGCTCCTAAATCGCATAGAGAATCATATTTATATTGACCAAAACCCACAGTAACAGAAAACTTACCAGGGTCAGGTCTCTTTTCAGGGAAGTGGAGTACTTTGCATTCGCCTGCGATCTCTGAGATGGATCGCTTCTTGCTTAGGATTTCCTTGAGAAATTTGACATATCCAGGCATCTCTTGCAGTGCTTCTGTAAAAGGAATAGAAACATTCAGTTCTTGCAGCATATTAGCAAATCTGGTAAACCTACCTGAAGTGGGATCTTTCTGTGTCTTTGAAGGGAAAGGCAGTGGCTTTTTAAGTTTTGGAGCCTGATTAGCTGTCGGAGGTGCTGCAGAGTCGTCGACGTCGTCCAGACGCTGCTCGTCGATCTCGACAACGGGCTCGTCGACATCGAGTACAGTGGTCGACTTGGAGTTGTTGGTCTGTGCAGCGGAGTCCGAGCTCAGCTTCTGGTCTATGTGGAGTAGTGGCTTGTCGACATCGAGTACACCTTCTTCGAGATCGAGTTGGCTGTGCTCTATGTCGAGTTGCTGCTCTGCCCTGCTTTGCTGTTTTCCGACCTCTGGCTCGTGTAATTGATGTCCACTCCTCAGTTTAATAGCTGCGACGTGTCCGGTTTTCCCCTTAGGATTTGGTTCAGTTTGCCCAGGGAGTTGTCCGGACGGTCGTGGGATCTGTGCGGCGATTTGACCCATCTGCGTCTCTATTCCCCTTTTCCAGATGTCCAATTCTCCAAACTTTGTAGTGATATTCTGGAATTGGTTGTTGATGGTGCCCTGGTTCCGACGCATCTCCTCAAGGATGAGCTGCAGATCATCCTTCTTTTGATCCCTTTCTGGATGTCCTGGAGCTCTGTAGGGTGGGGGATTCCTAGGAGGACCTTGGTTCCACTGTGGTTGGTAGGATCGTTGGTCTCCCATGTAGCGATTTGGACCCCCAGCGTAGGCTGCCTGCTCATGTGTTTCTGCCATCCTGACTTGCTCGGTGTGTGGGCACTCAGTAGTGGTGTGCCTCTGTGATCCGCATTCAATGCAAGGCTGGTTGACAGAAAGATATTTGACTTGCTTGAGGAGCTTGCGATTCTGGTCTCTGTAGAACTGCTCCTTGACATCTGGGTCAATCTCCTTTGCTGGCTCATATAGTGGCATTGATGGTGCTGGCCTTGTGTAAGAGTTCTCCTCATAGTTTGTAGGAGCCCCATACTTGTTGTCGTAGTTAGTGAGCTTTTCTAGCACACCCCATGCGTCGCTTGGTGGCATCGTCAGATACTCATAGCGAGTATAATGGTTGATCCTATCCTTCGTGATCTGATCCAGAGAGTTGAAGAAGATCTCCTGGATGACGTAGGGTGGCTGTCCATGAGTAGGGCAAGATCGCAGCAGTTCCTTGTAGCGTTCCCATGCCCTTGCCAGCGGTTCCCCTTGCTTTTGTTTGAAGGCGGTGATTTTCTGACGGAGAAGTGTTGTTTTGGAGGGTGGGAAGTATTTGTTCAGGAACTCTTGCTCTACTTGGGCCCAAGTGGTGAGAGATCTCGGCTTCAGCCCTTCAAGCCATTTTAGTGCAGGTCCAGCGAGCGACCAGCGAAAAGATTTCTTCTTGACATATTCCAGAGTTGTACCTTCTGCAAGAGTACGACACATATCATGAAAGTTAGTAATATGTTCAAGAGGGCACTCGTTAAATTTGCCATAAAAAGGATTATTTTTAAGCTCTATCAAAAATTGAGTGCGAATTTCAAAAGAGTTATCAGGGATTAGAATCGCCGATTCAGGCACGACGAGAGTTGGATGCATATAATCCTCAGCAGTGGTTGGATATTGGGCAAGCTCAGCTTCTGCTTGCCTTGCACGCTCAGCCTGCTGTTCCCTGGCTACTCTCTCAGTGGCGAGAGCAGCATCTTTGGCGGCTATTTCCCTTGTAAGCCTTTCGATCATTTGCTCTTGTGTTTCAACGGCCGCCATTATCCTTTTGAGTTTAGAGTGGATGTGTAGGTAGCGCTCTGGTTCGTCTAAGGCGTCAAACTCAGGTGGTAGACCAGAACGACGCATACACCTGCGAAGTAACTCAAAAGAAACGTGAGACTTAACTACCTAAGCCGCGAATCATAGCTTCCCCGGCAACGGTGCCAATTTGTTGTTGCAGGAGGATGGTCAAGTATGAAATAAATATAAAATAAAGATCAGACTGACTTCCCTGTCTCAGCAAATAATTACAAGACTTCCTCCCGTTGTAGTAGAAGGTTGTCAGGATCGATCCACGAGGAAGCGTGTCAGCGGATCCTAGGCCGCAGAGAAATCTCACGAACGTCGACAACAGGGTCCTCGATCTCGACTAAGGGTAGTCGACAGAAGATCGGACAGTCGAACACAGCGCAGCAGCCGCAGGCAGAGGCTTGTCGATGTCGATGAGGGGCTACTCGATGTCAAGTACGGTCCTCGTCGACTTCGCTTTGTCTCGTCGAGTACCTGCACACAGAAGCTACAGCGATGCTAGATCGAGAATCAGTAGTCGAGATCGACCAGGCTTGGTCGAGGTCGACGAGGGCAGAAATTAAAACGAAAGAAAGAAATAAAGACAAGTGCTTTGGGACTTTCGAAATAAACTGTATGTAAAAGACTTCCAAGATTGGGGTTTGCAACAACGATAACCAAGCATGCATAAGGTAGAACCATACAAATTATCATGTAAATCGCATCAAAAGACTAAGCTTTTGCCTTTTCCAACAATTAGACAACTCTCTCAAGAAACCCTAATTGTCTCTACTGATTTTATGTTTATAATCCAAGTTGTTAACATGGATCTCCATTAGACGGGCAATAAACACATAAACAAGTAGGAAAATGCTCAAAACATGATAAAGGTCGGATCTTTACCTCAAACACGCATGGCTATCGTTGGGCTCGCCCCAACCCTAGAAGTGGGTGGACTACTCACGCCTCATCGCAAACTCAGATATTGATTGAAAGAAAATAACAACTTGCATTAACTAAATTCAAAGCCTTTACAATCCTGGCAATCACCTCTCGTAAACTGCCAAAACCTTAAAACCTTCGAACTCCTAAATCTCTATGTGGAACTATCTCCTTAACTGAAATTGTCTTGTGTGTCCCCTAAAACTGAGCCCCATGGGCTTTATTTATAGCCTTCTAAGCCTTGCTACTCAAGGATAGAATATCTATATCTATATCTAAAACTATATCTAAAAAGCTTAACGATAAATAAAAGCGATAAAGAAATTAAATCTAAATATATCTAAATTGTCTTAAGTGGATAAATCTCTCTTCCATGATAGATGTAGATAAAATCGGATAGATTCTCGTCTTCTCGGCGTCCAAGGATTCCAACTCCGAGTAGGATTCGTCAAGCCACGTCAACAGCTTCTGGCTTCGTCGTCGATGTCGACTAGGGTCTCCTCGACATCGAGTAGGAGTGTTGTCGACTGGCTCCTCGGGTTCGTTGTCTCGGTTAGCTGGTGCTCGAGGTGGCTCGGACTTGGCTCATGGGTCTCGTCCACTTCGACAAGGGCTCGTCGACATCGAGTTGGCTTCTTCGTCGGTTTGATGCATCCCGCTGGCAGCGAGATTTTCCGCGGCAGCGAGTCGTCCGCTGCAGCGGATTGAGTCGCTGGCAGCGAGTGTCGTCTGGTAATCCTTGTCCTCGTCCTCGGCTTTGTCGACTCCGGGGGTGGCTCCCGCTGGCAGCGGGAATTTCCGCGGCAGCGAGACGTCCACTGCAGCGAGTGGAATCGCTAGCAGCGAGTGCCTCCTTGTCGGCCTCGGCTTGTCGACTAGCTCTTCTTCTCGTCAACTCCGGGCATGGCGCTGAGGTGTCGTCGATGTCGACTAGAGCTTGTCGAGATCGAGTAGGGCTCCGGAGCAAGGGTTGGTCTGGCTCCTAGTCGACAAGGCCAGTGCTCGGACATGCTCGTCTAGATCGAGTAAGGCCTACTCGAGATCGAGTAGACTGGGCTCCCAGCTTGATTCGCTTGGTTCCGCTGCTTATTTGGCCTTGGACTTCTGTAGTGGTTTTCCGAGCTTTTCTGGCCTTCCTTAGAGTTACTGTAAAATGTCTCGAATTCTGCGAATTTAAACAGAAATTGATGTAGATTCCATAATTTGGCAAATGAACATAAACTACATAGATTCTGTACTATCTAGCCCAAATGTATGCAAAGTATGCAAAAAACGATATTAAAGTTATTGTAAAATATGGCAGATTTAGCTCATAACAACTCTCTCGGCAAGAGCTTTACCAACGTTGAGAAAGTGAGGAAAATACTGAGGTGCCTTCCAAAAGAAAAATGGGGTCCAAAAGTAACAGCTATAGAGGAAGCACATGACCTCACCACTTTACCCCTTGATGACCTGCTTGGGAAGCTGATCACGCATGAGATGATCCTTAATGAAGACGATGGAGAACTTCCAGCTAGTACTAAGAACTTGGCACTCAAGGATGAGCCTAAAGATGGATCTGATTCCGAAGATGAGGATGACGATGAGGATGATCCTTTTGCTCGTATCACAAGAGGCCTTGCTCGAATTCTCAATACAACAAGTATGAAAAGAAGACTAAACCTTTGTCTTGTTTTGAATGTGGTGAAACAGATCATCTTGTGAAGGACTGCCCTCAAAAGACAAAGAGTCAGTCCAAGAAGGGTGACAAATGGAAGAAGAAAGCCATGGTGGCAACATGGAGCGATTCTGACTCTGACTCCGATGATGAGAAGGCCAATATTTGTCTTATGGCCTCAGAAGATGAATCCCACGATGAGAAACTTGATGCTACTGTAAGAGAACTTATGGCAAGTCCAAAAGAGGTATTATCGGAATTCCTTTCTAATATGATTGCCAATGAAGAGAAACTTATTGCCCAAACTAACATTCTTATTAAGAGAACTGTGGACCAGGAAAAAACTATTGAGGATCAGTCTATGAGGGTTAAAGGTCTTGAAGCTTCTTATTTAGGTCTTGACATTAAAGTCAAGACGCTTGACTCAGAGAAATCTAAACTCAAGCAAGATCTCTCCTCTCTAAGAAATGAGCATCGTGACTTAGAGAACGAGAAGATCTCCCTGAATAATAAGATTCAAGATCAACAGACATCCCTCATAAGTTTTACCAAATCCAAAGGTACTCTTGATAGGATGTTGGGTGAGCAACAAAGTTCTCTAAACAAAAGTGGTATTGGTTACAATCCAAGGTTTTAAAGAAGCAGCACATTACCACCTTTGTAAAGGAAAAGGAAGCAGAACCTCTCCTATATGTCACCATTGTGCTAGGAAGGGACATGTAAAAGAGACCTGCCCTTATAGAAGAAAGGATCCATATATCATTCGTAATACATTTCCTGTTCAATTGAGAAAAGAATGGATAACACAAGTTTGGGTTCCAAAAGGCACTATTTTACCAAATATGGTTTACCCTAACAATGGATCCAAATTTGCTTATTGGTCTAGCCACAAAGGTTGATGTTTGTCTTGCAGGAGATCACCAAGGTGAAGGAACATAAATGGATCATTGACAGTGGATGCTCGAGGCATATGAGTGGAAAGATTTCTCTTTTACATGATCTAAAGGAGCAATCCACGGGAACAATCACTCTTGGTGACAAAGGAAAATGTGACATCGTTGGTATTGGTAGTGTTGGAAGTGATTCCAGCCATAGTATTAAAAATGTCTATCTTGTTAATGGTTTAAAGTATAATTTGTTTAGTGTCTCTCAATTATGTGATAGTGGCAACAATGTCAGATTTAACAAGAAAAGATGTCTAGTGTGCAGAGAAGATACAAGTGAAGTTATATTGACTGCATATCGTTACAACAATATATACGCCGTAAATGCTGATCAAGTGGCACAAGGAAGCTTAACCTGTCTAAAGGCATTGACCGACGATCCAAAGCTCTGGCATAGGAGACTTGGTCATGTGAGCCCACATACACTACAGAAGCTTGTCTCCAAAGGGCTTGTAAGAGGGCTACCTGAAATGAACTTCAAAGGTATTGATATGTGCAATGCATGCACACGAGTTAAACAAACATGTAGCTCTTTCAAACCCAAAAAGGTTGTAAGTTCTTCTAAACCCAAATCTCTTAATGGTAAAAAGTACATGCTAGTTATTGTTGATGATTTTTCTAGATATACTTGGGTTGCATTTTTAAAAGAAAAATCAGAGGCCTTATTTGAGTTTTCAAAACATTGTAAGGAGTTGCAAACTTTAAGAAACGAGCCCATAGTGTCAATTCGGAGTGATCATGGTAGGGAGTTTGATCAACTTCAGTTTGATTTGTTTTGTGCTAAATATGACATCTCCCATAACTTTTCTGCTCCTAAGACACCTCAACAAAACGGGGTTGTGGAACGCAAGAACCTCACCTTAGAGGATATGGCCAGGACTATGCTTTTAGAAAATGCATTACCTAAAACCTATTGGGCTGAAGTTGTTAACACAACTAACTACATTTTGAATCATTGTCTTATTTGTTCCATCTTAAAGAAAACTCTTTATGAACTTTTCAAAGGCCGCAAACCACTTATATCTTATTTTAAACCTTTTGGCTGTACTTGTTTTGTTCATAACAATGGAAAAGATAACCTTGGGAAAGTCGATGCTCGTAGTGATGAAGGTATATTTCTTGGCTACTCCACGAGTAGAAAAGCTTATAGAATCTTCAATAAAAGGACCCAGTTAGTTGAAGAAAGTATACATGTCATTTTTTATGAATGCAATGACGGTGCTTTGAGTGAAAGTATTGCAGATATAGATCTTAACATCCATGCAGAGAATGAGGAAGGTGATGATGCTTCCACCAAGAACACAGAGAAGAGGAACATGCAGGAACAGATTCTCAACACTGAAGAATTGGCCCAAGGTGTTGAAGATTCTTCCAAATCCCTTGGTGTCCAATCCAACAGTGTTGAAGCGTCAGAAACTGCTGTAACTGAACCTAACAGGACCACGAAGTCAGAAGATGCACCACAAGTCAATTATACCGGTGTGACGAATCAAGGAGCTGAGACTAGCAAAAGGAATTTCAAATACTCCTCATCACACTCATTAAAGGATATTATTTCTGACCCTACTTCTAGTGTTCAAACTCGTTCTAAACTTAAAGATCTTTGTGCTTTTCACGCGTTTGTTTCTCTTATTGAACCAAAGAAGGTAGATGAGGCACTTCAAGAGCCAGACTGGATCATTGCTATGCAAAGCGAGCTTAACGAATTTGAAAGAAACAAAGTCTGGACCTTGAAGCCTAGACCAAAGCATCAATCAGTCATTGGTACACGATGGGTATTTCGAAACAAGCTAGATGAGAATGGTAAGATCGTGAGGAAAAAAGCAAGGCTTGTTGCTCAAGGCTACAATCAAGAGGAAGTTATTGACTACGAGGAGACCTTTGCTCCCGTAGCCAGGCTTGAAGCCATTCGCATTTTATTAGCATTTGCATCTTTTATGAGCATAAAGTTATATCAAATGGATGTCAAGTGTGCTTTTCTCAATGGTTTTTTAGAAGAAGAAGTTTATGTGGCTCAACCCCCAGGATTTGAAAGTCTAGATTTTCCCAATCATGTTTATAAACTTGACAAAGTGCTTTATGGTTTGAAACAAGCCCTAAGAGCTTGGTATGAGCGCTTGTCAAAATATCTTTTAGAAAATGATTTTAAAAGGGGGTTGATCGACAAAACTCTTTTTATCAAGACCAAAGGAAAGGACATTTTGGTTATTTAAATTTATGTTGATGATATATTATTTGGTGCTACTAACACATCTTTGTGCAAGGAATTTTCTGACATCATGTGCAGTGAATTCGAGATGAGTTTGATGGGTGAACTCAACTTGTTTTTGGGATTACAAGTTCACCAATCCAAGAAAGGGATCTTTGTCAACCAAAGCAAGTACACTAAGGATCTCTTGAAGAAGTTGAAGATGGATCAATCCAAAGCAGTAAGACTCCAATGAGCTCAACATTATCTCTAGATCAAGACAAGACTAGGAAAAGTGTCAATCAAAAAGAGTATTGAGGAATGATTGGATCTTTATTATATCTCACGACTAGTAGACCTGACATCATGTTTAGTGTTTGCATGTGTGCTAGGTTTCAAGCTGATCCTAAAGAATCTCACCTCATGGCTGTGAAGAGGATCTTTCGATATCTCAATGGCACTAAGAAGCTTGGACTATGGTACCCAAAGCAAAAGGATTTCACATTAATTGGATATTCTGATGCAGATTTTGCAGGCTATAAGGTGGATAGGAAGAGCACATCAGGATGTTGCCAATTCTTAGGAGCATCTTTAATCAGTTGGCACTCAAAGAAACAAAACTCAGTTGCTCTATCCACTGCAGAAGCCGAATACATTGCAGCTGGAGCCTGTTGCTCCCAAATCCTTTGGATAGCTCAACAAATGCGAGATCTTGGCATCAACCTCAAAGGCATTCCTATTAAATGTGACAATACAAGTGCCATCTCCATCACTAAGAATCCTGTTCAGCATTCAAGGACCAAACATATTGATGTAAGGCATCATTTCATTAGAGACCATGTTGAAAAAGGTGATGTGTCCATTTCATTTATCTCAACTGATTCTCAATGGGCTGACATTTTTACTAAGCCTTTGGTAGAGAACAGGTTCACCTTCATAAGACGAGAGATTGGGATGCTTAACAAGGATGCACTTTCGTAGGGGGAGCTTTCCGTTTACGAAAAATAAATTCTACTTAGTGTCAAGACCCTTGAGAATTATGTCAAGGTTTGTGAACTAAATGGTAGATCACATATATCGGATCACATATTTTTGGTTAATATCTTTCTAGATATTTAATCAATTATATTTTTATCGGATTTCAAAATTGCCTATTTATGTTATATTTTCCTTCCGTTGAGATATCTTAATTTTGGAACTAAATATTTCGGTTATTCAGTCCTATTTTAATGGAATAGTTTAAATTTTGAATTGGAAACTTTTCAAATTTGGCAATGATATCATTACCCTCCCTTGGAACTCTAAACTCGTTCCATCACTCTATTATCTTCTCTCTCTACTTAAACCCAATTATGTACCCGATTCCCTCACAAACTCTGAACCTATCCAAACCCTTTCACCTTCTTCTTCTTCAACCTCTCAACCTGTTCTAAGAAAACCCTAACCGATTTCCTCCATGGCACCCAAATCGAAGAAAGCTTCCACACCCAAAAGCCTTGGTGCCACCCCCAAGGGACGTCAGGTCACTACCACCTCTCCCACACCTGAACCCACTCCTCAAGCCATTGTCCCAACTGTTGTCCAGAGCACCATCGCTGAGAGCACGGCCACTGTTACCAAGGGCTCTAAAAAACGCTCTGCTAAGAAGACCCTCAGTGCGAAACGGAAAGGGAAAAAGAAGATCTTACCTGAGGAGGTGGACGAGGAAGAGGAGGAAGATGATCTCGACACTATTCTGGAAAGAGATGCTGCCAAGGAAGTCGAAGAGGAAGCCTTGAAGAAGAAAAAGGCCGAGGAGGAGGCCGAGCTTGCAAGGAAACTTGCTGAGGAAGAAGCTGAGAGGATTCGGAAGGAAGCCGAAGCCGAGGAGGTTCCATCTGAAGAGGAGCCTGAGGAAGAAGAGAAAGAGCAAGACGGATCTGGAGAAGACGAGGAAGCTGGAGGAGATGAAGCAGGGTCCGGTGAGGACTCGGGGTCTGAGGAAGAGGAGGAAGAATCTCCCTCTCCTTCTCCTCCTCCCCCGTCTCTAAAGAAGCGGAAAGCCCCAATTGCAGTCAGGCCTCCATCCCCAAAGCGCACCAGGAAGGGCACTCTCAGAAGCCTTGAAGCGCCTGTCAAGAAAGCAACTCCAACGATTGCCCGCAGGAAGAATGCCGATCCACCCGCCTACATCCAGGTAAACCAATCCTTGCCCTCCTCTTGGTTTGAAAATGTTGAGACTCCTGGTAAGTGGGTAGATGAGTTTCGAACTCGTAGGATTTGTTGTTCTGATTTTTTGGATATTGAGTTCTTTGAAGCCTTAAAGCTACCCTGCATTGATCTTCTCAAAAAATCCCCAGCCTGGACCCTTCTCAATCTTGAAACTGTTTACTATCCCCAGCTTACCCGCCTGTTCTACATAAACCTAAAAGCCAAACACGACACCAATGGTTGGTCTTTGGAATCTGTTGTCAAAGGGGTTAGAATCTCTTTCAACTCGAATGACTTTGCAGATTTCCTTGGCCTGCCTAGCCCATGTCCACCCTCTAAAATACACCCCTCAAAAGAAAACTGTATCATCCTTGCCCGAGCCAAGTACCTCCTACCCGAAGCATCTAACAACACCTCAAAGCATCTCACCCATTCATCCCTTACCCTTGAGGCAAAAACCATATTTAACATCATTGTTCGTAGCCTCTTACCCCGTCTTAACTCTGGCTCGCTCCTTACTGACAATGTCATGGTCCTCCTTTACCGTATCTTCAATGGCCTTGATCTTGATCTGGCCAACACCATTTTAGGATTCATGGCTCACACAAGAAAAGCCAAGAAAGGAACCCCCCTCCCCTTTGCTACCCTTTTGACCCCACTCTTCAAAGCTTCTGGAATTGATTTAAAAAATGAAGAACAGCAGCGTCATATAGGTAAGTTCGACTCCAAGAGCCTTGAAAAGATTGGCATCACTCGGTCTCCCCAAGGGACCTTGAGTCTTGCCACTCCTTCAAAAGCTTTTCCCACGGCTTCAGTCGTTGATCAACGCATGGACAACCTGGAGTTGGGCTTGGAGGAAGTTCGCCTGGATATCAAGGAGCTACACAAAGAGGGTTATGACGGAGATGAGCGAGATAACCAAGATGCTGCAAGGTCTGTGGACGAGGCTCACTGATGATGCTCCGGACGACGAAGCTTAAACCCTACCCTACCCTATCCCATCCCTGAAATCTGATACATTGCTGGTTTTTGGAAACAATTTCAAAACATTTGGTGACTGTTTTACCTCCTCCCTTTATTGAAAGACAAAAAGGGGGAGATGATCTGTGGTTTAGATTTTGAAAAACTTTTTGCTGTGAAGGTCTTGGGAGACCTTGGTTTTTGATTTTTGGTTTTCGGTTGGATGGCTTTTTATGCTTTAAAATTTTGATCCAACATTTGTCTAACCCATGCAGGTACTTAGTCCGATTCCAATTATATTCTTTATACTTGACTAAGTTGTAGGGATGCACAGGTTTTGTCTTTCATCAAGGGGGAGATTGATAACTCCCTCCCTTGATGAAAATCGGAATAGGTTTCAAAGGCCTTGACAGGATGTCTGTGTCAAAGGTCTTGGAGCTTTAACAATTGATGAAATCCAAAACCTGTTCTATATGTCCGAATATTATTTAATATTGTTATATACTTCCTTTATATTATATATATGTGTAACTAATCTTTCAGGAAGTATTTTCAATTTATTTCCTTCCTTGTGATGCGTATTGAGAAGATTCAAATCGGAAAAGATTTTGGACTTGAAGTTTCCAAAGATAGATAATCCAGCCTTTGCCATAATCTTGACTAGCCGTTGGAGAAGATCCTTGGCGCCGATTTGTCTCAATATATAGAGAAGGAAGATGAAGACAAAAGATACATTCATTGAATATGAGCTTTCATACTCTCCAAGCCTTCAAGAGAAATCTGTCTTCGTGTGCTCTCTGCTTGTCCTAAGAGTCTGTATTTTCATTTCAAATCATTTGAGAGTTACACTGTGAGCTTATAGGATATATTCATTCATAGTGTTATACTCGAGAGTTTATAACTCAGGAAGTGGGCACTAGGCTATTGATTCTCGAGAGTAAGAGGATTGTACTAGATAGCTGAGAGAGGTGGGGCTCTTCTAGATTGGTCTAGGACTCCAAGGGAACGTGAGTTTACTAGATTGCAATTGTATAGGAGAGAGGCTTCTCGGTGAGCTATTAGGATCCTAAGCTTTGTGAATCAATAAAGCCGGTTGAATCCTAGGGTTGTGGAAGAACTCTAGGCGGGGACATAGGCCAAGTTCGTGTCGAACCTCGTAAACAACTCATCGCGTTCTTTACTTTATTGCTTTACCTTATTTCCGCACTTGGTTCGAATTGTTTAACTTTGTGATTCAGGTTTTCAGAGAAAAGACTAAGTCTAATCTCAAAGGGTTTTCCACGAGCTTCAAAAGTCTTGAGACTATCTGCGAAAAACCGGCATACTCTATTCAACCCCTCTTCTAGAGTATTTCTATATTACTTAGTTTTATATTATCGAACCTTCAAGAATATTCCCTTGCGGATATCTTCATTGGATTCGGGAGAGAAAATTAACAAGATTCGGATACCCTCGGAATCGGCTTCTGGGCACCACTCGATATCGAGTAGCTTCACTCGATATCGACCTGGCATTTTTCCGACTTCACTTTAGATGCTTGATACTGGCTCCAGAGGCAAAAATCGACTTATGTTTACTCGATATCGAGTTGAGGTACTCGATATCGACTTGCAGCTTTCAGCTCCAGCTTCTTCGTCGATTCCGGGGTCTTCAGCTCAATCCGGGGCAACTCCATATCGAGTACCACAACTCGATATCGACTAATTTTCCGGACATAGTCGATTCTGGCTCTTTCTGGGTGGAAATCGACAGATGTACTCGATATCGACAAGGCTTAGTCGATATCGACCAATGTGTTGTCGAGTAGATTTCCTTCTTTCCAGCATGCTTTGTCATGGTTCCGCTGCTCCTTGACCTCAGACTTTTGTAGTTGACTTCGAGCTTTTCCTCCTTTCTCAGAAATGTTGTAAATTGCTTTGATTTCTGCGAAATTGAACAGAAACTGGTGTAGATTCCATAATTTGGCAAATAAGCCTAAACTACATAGATTATGTACTATTCTAGCCCAAATGTATGAAATGCATGCAGAAAACGATATAAAAGTAACTATAAAACATGGCGAATTAGGCTCACAACACCACCCGAGATCGAGGACTTTACTCGATGTCCGTCAGACTTGGTCGACGTCGAACAGACGATTTTTGGGCCGCGAGTTCGTTGGGCCAATCCGAGCATATGTGGATTACTTAGGCACGATGCAAGGCCAGATTCATCCAATTATATCAAGATCTATCTATGGAAGGAAGGATTTATCCACTATATGAAGATTTAGATATTTTCCTTTTAGATTATTGTTTCTTTTATCTAAATTTATATCTTTAGGGTTAGATAGAATTTGCTTACCTTGACTAGTAAGGATTAAAGCCTATAAATAAAGCCCATGGGGCTAGTTTTTAGTCATTCCAAGCTACAGAGAACACAAGTAGAGAGAGAAAGAGTGGAGGCCGAGAGGAGTAAAGGAGCAAGAGCAATTTGGCTTCGATCGGCTGTAAGCCCATGGGGCTAGTTTCCCTTTTATTTTTGATGTCTTTTGCGATGATGAAGAGCGAGTAGTCCACCCACTTCTAGAGTTGGGGTGAGCCCGACGATTGCCAAGCATGTTGGAGTAAAGATTTGATCTTTGTTATGTTTTGATCATCCACTACCTTTTATATGTTTATTACCTATTTAATAGAGATTCAGGTTAACAACTTGGATTATAAACATAAAATTGGTAGATACAATTAGGGTTTCTTGAGAGAGTTGTCTAATTGTTGGAAAAGGCGAAAGTTTGATCCTTTAATGTGATTGCATGATTATTTATGTTTATCTTACCTTATGCATGTTTGGTTATCTTTGTTGCAAACCCCGATCTTGGAAGTCTTCTTTTACATTGTCTAAATCGAAATTTATAATTTATTTACGTACTGTTTTCTCCTCGACGTCGACTACTTCTAGTCGACGTCGACCACTGATTCCTCGATCAAGCAAGATCGCTCTCATTTTTGTCTCTGCGGGTACTCGAGATCGACTAGATTTCCTCGACATCGACCAACTTTCCTCGACCTCGAGTAGGTTCCTTGACATCGACCACCACCAGTGACTTGCTTGCTCGAATTCGACTGTGCTGGACTCCTATCGACCACCCTTAGTCGAGGTCGAGTACTCTGGAGTCGACTTCTGCCCGTGAGATTCTTCCGCTACCTGAGATCCGCTGACCAGGTTCCTCGATGATCGATCCTGACTTCCTATTGCTACATCGGGAGGAAGTCTTATAATTATTTGTGTGGGCAAGATCTGGTTTGATTTATATTCTTATATTTTGAACTCGATTTCTTCCTACAACAATTGTCGCCAAGGTTCTGGCATCATAGATGTTCCTATGTGACATTACATTCACCACCTTCCATCCATCGCCCATCTTTGGATCATCAACATAGAACACTTGCTTTTCCGTGGTTGCCAAACAGAATGGAGAATCATCATACCAACTGCTATTCGTCTCAATAGATAACAACCCATGATCCACCATATGCGTGATACCGAGATTGTTGGGATCAGTGTCATACTATTTGCACTTGAATAGCACCACTAGCATGGCGTTGACGTACAACAGTTCAACCACAGCTTCAAGGATCCCGTAATAGTCGGTGTCCTCTGTACTTACCTTCACTCCACAATTTTGGGTAAGAAATTTTCTATCCGTGTTGCACGACACGAACTTCACCCCATTCACAGCATATGATGAGTAAATCCTATGAAGTTCGGGTTTTCTCGCCAAATTAAGAATCTCTGGTTGAACATATATAGCCTCGTCTCTTTATTGTCCATAGATCTGTCAATAAGTGTCCATTACTTAGTGCAACGATGAAAACAATGTCATTAGCCCATGAATAACATAACTAAGAAGAATGCTTACCCATCTGATGAAATAGCGATGGAAATGCAACCTGCGATCCTTGTCATTGTGATTTGGATAATGTTGTGTGTATAGCTCCTCGTGTGCGTTTAAGTAGGATGACACTTCCTCACAGATAAGTAAGACTTTCCAATGAGCGTCCAGAATATCCTCTCCACTTAGTCGTGCACGTGAATTATAGCGTTGTGGGCGCACAAGCTCAGAAACAACAGAAATATCGAACACAGAAGGAGTAGTGGTTGATGTCCCTTGCTGACCTTCTCCAACCTCCAACTACAAATTACAATAGGTCACTGCCTCTTCTGCGATATAACATGTGGTAATGGTCCCTTCTAGGTAACGATGGACCATAATGGTGAAGAAGTGAGGAGGAAAAATCATCTCAAAGCTGCATAGAATCTGTACTATCTCATCTTCCATTAGTCGAACTTTCTCTTTCTTTAATTCTCTAGAACTTAGTTTCCAAAACCATTTGCATAGGGCTACTAAAGTCGTCACAACGGAAACTGGTAAGTACGGCCGAATTACGATAGGAAGAAGACGTTGAAGCATTACATGGCAATCGTGTGTCTTCAATCCAACAAACTTTTTCTCTCGTACACTTACACGACTTTTCAAACATCCAGCGTAACCACGAGGATACTTCACATC
Organism: Persicaria tinctoria; assembly: GCA_037127255.1. NCBI lineage: Eukaryota > Viridiplantae > Streptophyta > Magnoliopsida > Caryophyllales > Polygonaceae > Persicaria > Persicaria tinctoria. The sequence goes on from JBANSL010000014.1 coordinate 23,673,989, forward strand.
ACAAAACCATTCAAACACCTCCTGAAGATAATCTGAATGGACTGTGTATGGTGCAGGAGGAAGTTGACCATTACCCCCTGCATGTAGAGATTTCCGCACCCCTCTTTTTCCTAAAGTTGCGCGGGCTTGGGGACCATCTTTTGTCTTTTCTTCAATACATAAATTGGTTCCAATGATGTTGTCAAACACATTCTTCTCAATGTGCATGACATCAAGACAATATCTCACTTTCTTGTATGACCAATAAGGCAATCTCCATAATATGGATATATGAGTCCAACAAAGTATATTTCTAGAATTGTACGGAACCTTGAACTGTTCGTGCGAACTGAGGGTGGGGTACGTGCAGTTGATATAAAACAAATGATAGAAATGATATAAAGAAATGAAAGTAACGACAGAAAGAATGATATAAAGAATTGATGTATTTATGGAAATGATATAAAGAAGGATAGAAAGAATTTTGTACCTATCAATTCGTGCTAGGAGTTCCTCCCCATCAACGTCAAGCGGCCTCGACCGTAGCTTCGATTTCCCATTAAAAGCATGACCTGCTGTCGGCCAAGGATGGTTTAACGGAAGCCATCTACGGTGACCATCATAGACCATTATATTCTCCCACATTCGAATGTTGATGAGATGTCATCCAAACAGTTAGGGCATGCTTTATATCCCTTAGTGGCTGACCCTGCTAGCATCCCTAAACCAGGAAAGTCACTAATAGTCTACAACATAGCTGCTTTTATTGTGAAATTTGATTGCGAGTAACGATCAACCGTACAGACTCCAAGGTGCGCGCCATAATTGAAGTAACTCGTCGACCAATGGCTCTAGGAAAACACTTAGACACTTCCGAGGTGACTTCGAACCTGGGATCAGCAATGTCAACATGTTGAACTCCTTCTTCATGCACATCGATGGCGGTAAATTACATGGAAGTAAAATGACAGGCCATGTACTGTGTGAATTTGTCATATTCCCAAATGGATTAAATCCATCAGTTGCTAGACCAAGTCCCCCATTCCTCGCGTCATGAGAGAAATAAGGGTACAGTCTATCAAATTCTTGTCAGGCTTCCCCGTCTTTCACCCGTGAGACATGCCACCGCATTTGCTTTGCAACATCTTTGGACATGAACAAGCATTTCAGTCTAGCAGTCAAAGGAAAGTACTTTACGACTTTCCTAGTGACCTTGCATCCATCATCACCTACATGTGTCTTCCATCTTGAAGTATGGCATATGGGACACACTTCCTGATTCGAATACCTCTTATAAAACAACACACAATTGTACTGACAAGCATGTATATCCACATAACATAATCCGATATCCTTGCACACCTTGCGAACCCTTTTCCAATCCGGAGGGAAGCTGTGACCTTGGGAAAGCATGTCATTGATCCACGCACAATTGTGATCCACACACTTATCAGATATCCCATGTTTTTCCTTTAACTTCATTACCCTCGAAACAACGCTCAAAATAGTTTCCTTACATCCGTGAAACAACGGAGTTCAAGCTTCCACTAACAGTCTCTCATATTTTTCATAATCGTCATCCACCACGTCCTCAAAACGAACTGAATCATCACTTGCCCCGTATCGGACATGATACGGGAAGTTGTCATGAAGAATGTTCATCACCGGATCAACGTTAAGAGAACTTGAAGCCCCTTGCTCCAAATATCGCGTTCTGGCAAGGGAGAAAGTCAATGAAACCGGGGATTCGCCATGTTTGTCCTAAACTGTATAACACGGATTCATACCTCTACTATACAAGTGTGAAAACATTTGTACAGGTGTCACTGGGTCACGACCATTACGAAAATGGTTGCACGGACAATGAAAATGGGTCCTCACTGTTGCTTTCTCAATCTCATGGACAATTCGCACAAAATCGATTATCCCATCAACATATTCTTTAGATCGAAATGGAAGTTGCATCCAACTCTTATCCAACACAAACACACATATGTCCACCATAAATTCAACACAAACATACATATGTCAACCCTTCCTCCAATTTCACAAATTAAAGTTTCTATCAACACAAACGCACATATATATATACTATATATTACATATTTAAATCAACACAAACACACATATGTCAACCCTTGCTCCAATTTTCATTCTTTTTCAAAAGTACCAAAAATTCCACAATTTCAGCCCTAGCACAACATAAACACATATTTGCTATATATTATATATATAATCACAATACACAAATGCTTTAAAAATATATATATCACAACACTAACCTCAAATGTAACCAATCCTTCTTGAAATGTCACAAATTTGGGGAGAATTTGTGCAATTTTTTTTTAAGATCCACCATGAAAGAGATGATGAAGAGGAAGAGCAAACTCTCGGCACTCTACTGCTGTCGTATACCCAACACAACAACCTTAAACATTTAAGGTAACAAGTACACATTCATTAATACGGTGGTTGGAAAAGTTGAATTCAAGGGACGAACAAATATTTGTTCGTCCCTTGAATGAGGTCAACGTCTGGTCAACTGCTAAAACTTGTGTTTGTTGAATTGGGATGAATCTATGTGATTGATCTTTGCAAATGTAACGGCCCGTTGTATTTTATAGGTAAAATATAACACCCTTGAAGCAACAATTAGATACGAATCATATGATACAAAACCTACATTACTTGATGCTAAGTTCAACAAACCGATATCCGATACAAAAGCCTTAAGTTAGAATAGTCTAGCTAGTTGCCTGGTTACCAAATCCGACGACGAGAACGAAAATATTACATGAATTAAGACACGATTACATAAGGTGGAGGACATGCCTACTTCTTCACAAATGGAAGGAGAAGTTCTCCCATCTGACGGTTGTGTTCGGTTAGATCCATGTTGGTCTCAGCTAGCTCCCGGTTGCTCTCCGTTAGACACCGGTTGCGTTCTTCCACTTCATGGAGCCGTTCAATTAGATTCTGGTTGCGCTCGGTTAGATCCTGGTTGATTTCTACCATCTGACGGAGCAATGGGTTCTCGCTACTGGTTGCACCATCCTCCTCAGCAGTTGTGACATGATTCTTCTTCTCTTTGCCCCGCGGCACTTCCTCCATCTCTTCACTATAAGGAGTCCACTACGAATCATGACATTATATTCATAAGCATGGCGTTATATATAGATGCAATCATCCTGTCATTTTATGAGGATACTAATATATGTATTCATACAATGTATCATGATGATTTAAAGGCAAATAAGTTCATTTTAAGAGCCATATGCACCAAAGGAACAAATCAACATTCATGTTTTAGAAAATGAATATTCCTATGAACAAAACAACATTCGATCTAGACATACAATGCACCAACAATCAACTCAATAACATACGTATGCAACCACCTCAATCAACCCAATAAGATACGCAACAAAATCATGTGTAGAAGTTCATCTCCAACAACATAAAAATAAAATGAGGGAACAAAGAACCTAAGGCCAAAAAATTCATCTCCAACAACATCAATCATGAATGAATTACATTCATCTCCACCAAAATCAGTTATTGCCTTCATTACAAAGTAAATTAAAAGCAATTTGTTTACCTGACGTTCGTATGGCTCATCCCCTCCAATCCATGGGTACTTTTCTAGATAACCGCTCGGCCAACTATCGGAAGTGTTTGACATGCCTGTGGACGGAATAACATGGAGTATAAGAAACACCAGACAATTCATGATGTACAAGACATGGAAGAGTAAGTGATAACACATCAAAGCAACATGGTATGCTATGCGTAATGAATAAGCCAACTTTAAAAATGAGTAACCATGATCAAAGAAACAAGGTTGTAAATGCCTCCATAGCAGATCAATAATCTACCAAATTAAGACCAATTTTAGAAGAAACCTTGCATACACATTGATCCAAAACAAATATTGAAATACCAAATTCTAATCCAGCGAACTGAGCACCCGAATTGAGCAAGCCGTAGCCACCCAACTGCAGTCCTATGTGACCAGTAGCAATTAGCTCAAAGTGTGTGTGTGTGTGTGTGTGTGTGTGTGTGTGTGTGTGTGTGTGTGTGTGTGTGTGTGTGTGTGTGTGTGTGTGCTGTAACAAAAAACACAATGGAAGCCACCCAAGCCAAGGAGAATCAATGCAGTTCAATTTTGATGAAATTGGGGATTTTCTCATTCTCCTACAACTACAGGTTCTAATAGGACGAATTGAGCAATGGAAGCCACCCAAACAAAGGAGAAGTAGCAGCTAGCTCAAAGGAAACAAATCTGGATGAAACCAATGGAGGCTAGGCCGATTTGGGTTTCAGATCTGGAATCACAAATCTGGAATTCAACCCGAACCAAAACAAATAGCAAATAATCAAACAGATCAATCAATCAAGGAAGGAGAAGACTCACCTGATCAAGCGTGAGGGCGAGTGAAGAACAATGCAAGCAAGGAGATCGAGGTCGAGGAAGAGATGCCAAATACCCCGGCCCTCACTGTCTGGAATACAAGATGTGAAATAACCCCACTGCCCGGAAGAAGACGATATGCCAAACACGTACGGAGTCACATGTTTTTTTTTAAGTAGAGTTGAATCAAGGGACGAACATATATATGTTCATCCCTTGAATAATGATGGCACGACTGGAACCTGACAATCCTTGTTGAATCACCATGTTTATCAATGGTCAACGGTGTGGTCAACCTCCACTTATTATTCAGGAGACGAATGTAGTAATTATTCGTCTCCTGAAAGGCTCCCTTGGATAGGTATACATCCGGTCCTATTGTAAGTGACGACCCAGACTTTGTTCGTCCCTTGAAGTGAATTCAGGCGATGACTAAAAAGTCGTCTATGTCTAGAACGTCAATCTGGCCTAGTGATATAAAATTATTGAATCTCACACAATTGAATAATTTCCCCTTAGGTTTTGTCTTTCTCATTGATAGATAAATATATACATAATATTACACCCCCGGGAGGTTGACGGATAGTCAGAATGTCTCAAAATTATAGAAAAAGATGATCTAGCAAACCTTGGTAAAAATGCCAACATACTGGTAAGCGAATGGTACATGTAGAACGCGAACATGACCAAGCGCGACCTTCTCACGGACAAAGTGAATGCCTATCTCAATGTGTTTGGTGTGACGATGCTACACCGGATTGGTGGTGAGATATGTGGCATGCATATTGTCTGTGTAGACGAGCGAAGCACGAGAGAGGAGGCAGTGTAACTTGAGCAGAAGGTTGCGCAACTAAGTACACTCGGGGACTGCATTGGCGGCCCCACGGTATTCGGCCTCAACGCTGGATCTGGAGAAGACAGACTCACGCTTGGCAGGCTAGGAGATCAACGTGTCATTCAGGAAGACACAATAGCCTGACGTAGATATTGACGAGTCTTGGGACAGCCTGCCCAATCAGCTTTTGTGTATGTGAAAATGGAGGGATCGGAGGCCCGCTGAATGGTGATTGTAAGACCCGGGGTCTTAAGAGGAGCCAGCCCATGCCACCTAGCCCTCTCAAGTCCGTTGTCCTCACTTGGAGCCTGAAAAGAAAGAGCTCTTGTGACATGGGTAGGGCTTGAATCACTTATAAATCACTCCCAACATCATTATGATATCCGATGTGGGACGGGCGTGATACAATCTCCCCCACTTAAAGCACTAACGACTCCGTCAGGCCCAAGGGACTGCCCTCTGGGAGGAGCGTACCCGAGCATACTGTCGGAGTACCTCCGGGCCCAGAGTCGGCTCTGATACCAGCGCCTGCCCATGCCATCTAGCCCTCTCAGGTCCGTTGTCCTCACTTGGAGCCTGAAAAGGAAGAGCTCTTGTGACATTAGTAGGGGACCCGGGGTCTTAAGAGGCGCCAGCCCGTGCCACCTAGCTCTCTCAGGTCCGTTGTCCTCACTTGGAGCCTGAAAAGAAAGAGCTCTTGTGACATGTGTAGGGCTTGAATCACTTATAAATCACTCCCAACATCCTTATGATATCCGATGTGGGACGGGGGTGTTACAATCTCCCCCACTTAAAGCACTAACAACTCCGTCAGGCCCAATGGACTGCCCTCCGGAAGGAGCATACCCGAGCATACTATCAGAGTACCTCTGGGCCCAGAGTGGGCTCTGATACCATCTGTAAGACCCAGGGTCTTAAGAGGCGCCAGCCCATGCCACCTAGCCCTCTCAGGTCCGTTGTCCTCACTTGGAGCCTGAAAAGGAAGAGCTCTTGTGACAGTGGTAGGGCTTGAATCACTTATAAATCACTCCCAACATCCTTATGATATCCAATGTGGGACGGGGGTGTTACAATGATACCCAATGAATGAGATCCATGAATGCACCTAATGATTCATTTTCAGAGCAGCAAAGTGACCTGCTCTAGGATCATTCATGAACAGACAGACATGCTGAACAACGTAGAATATGTCAGGGCGAGTGAAGGTCAGATACTGAAGGGCCCCTGCAAGAATGCGATATAGAGTAGGATCAAAGACGGCTTTGCCTGCCTGAGCACTGAGCATAGTGCCAGAATCGACGGGGGTACCCGTCGGATTGCGGGAGGATATGCCGGCGCGTTCCACAATTTTGCGGGCATACTGATCTTGAGACAGAAAGAGGCCTGAAGAGGTCCGGGTAGCAGCAACTCCAAGGAAAAACAATAGAAGGTAGACTTGTCAAACCGTGACCCGACCCGAGGACCCGACCCAACCCGATCTGTAAAACGTGGGTTTTTGCACAAATATTTCAACCCGAAACCCGAAGCAACCCGAACCCGTTCAACCCGTAAATTTCTGGGTCGGGTTGGGTCAACCTGTGGGTCACCCGTTGGGTCAAGATTTAAGATAATAAAAACATATATGAATTAAAATTTAGCCTAATATTGAAATTTATTACTAATAATAATTACAATTGGATATTATATTTTTCATCATCAACTTTACTTTATAATTTAACATTACCAATTGTTATGTATATAAAATATAACTACTATATTAATTACTTTTTTTCAATAATATAACTACTATTAGGATAATATTACAATTTTAGATTTAGGAACTATGTAAATAGTCATTAAAAATACTCCATCTGTTTACTTTTAAATGTTATTTACTATTCATGTATGGTTTTAAGGATGATAATAATTATATAAAATATCAATTTATATATTATATGTAATTTCATACTTCAAAAACTAAAAAGAATGAAATTATACCAAATAATAAATTTTTATTGATATTTTACATATTTTCATTGTTTTTAAATACGTGTATAAATAGTAAATGACATTTAAAAAATTATGGATGAGTAACGTTCTTGACCCGTTGGGTCGATCCGAACCCGTTAAATATAGGTCTGGGTTGAGCATTTCATGACCCGTAACCCGGAATGACCCGACCCGGAATGAACCCAAACCTGAGACGACCGGACCCAAACCTGACCCGCTCGAACTGTTTGACAGGTCTAATAGAAGGCCTAAATCAGAGAGTGCAAACTCTTTGCAAAGTAAGCCAATGATGTCAGCTCGAAGAGAATCCGACGTTGCAGTAAAGATGATATCATCCACATACTCTAGAAAATAGGTTGTTTGTGTGCCTCGACATAAGATGAACAGCGAGGAGTCTGACCAACTGTTGTGTAATCCAATCAAAAGCAAAAAGGATGCAAACCATTGGTACTAGGCACGCGGAGCTTGCTTGAGGCCATACAGAGACTTCTTAAGGAGGCAGTCATGCTTGGGGCGCGTAGGTCAACAAAACTACGTGGTTGAAACATATATATTGTCTCATAAAGGTGACCATGTAAAAATGCGTTCTTGACGTCCAACTGATGAATAGGCCATGATCTAGAGACTGCCAAGTGAATTAAATAATCTATAATAATGAAATTGATAAATTAATGTTTTACTCTTCATCCTTTAATTACAGTACAGTTAGGTAATAACTTACTTTATTAGATTTATAAATAAAAATAATTATTTTAGTTTAGTTTAGTTTTAAAAGATAATAGATTTTGGAATTTATAATAAATTATTAAATTAATGCAACTATGTTAAATGAAAATCATTAGTTGAAAGGGCGTTAATAGGAAATTTATTTAGATTCTAAAAAGAATTAAGATAAAGTGATATCTTCTCCTTTTTATTATCATATTTACAATAGTTTGAAACAAATCCTATGTTATAAGAATCCATGAAAATTCTATTTTAACTTATATAAACTAGATTAGTGCCCGCACAATTGAGCAAATGTTTTTTATATAATAATTTTATACATATGTAAAACATTTATTTAAGATAAAATACAATTACCAATGATTATTATCACTTTATCTAAATTACTTTTCAAATTTAAATAAATTTTATATTAACACCCATTTAACTAATGATTTTCCTTTACTATAGTTACATTAATTCAATAATATATTATAAATTTCAAAATATATTATCTTTCACAACTAAACTAAAATAAACTAATTATTTTTATTCATAAATGTAATAAAGTAACCTAACTTATTATTACTTGACTATATATATATTATACCACACACACACATCCTTCATTGTTATCATTGAAACGGAAATAGTTGATTAAAGTAAATATATAATCAAATTATAAAAAAAATAATTTATTAAATGGATCTAATTGTTACTTATCTCATGAATTAAAACTACAAAAGATTATATGTTTTTATTGAAAAAAATAATTTAAAAAGAAAATCAATAGGTTAAGATTTAGAAAAAGAAAAAAAAATTAATTACTTATTTTAAAAACTAATTTGATTTATAATAAATAATAATTTATTTAAATATAGAAAAATATATTTAATTGGTTAACAAACAAATCTATATTAAACGAGAAGCTGTAATATCTCTTTTAATATTATTATTAATGGATTGATGCTTAGGTGTATAAAATTATTGTATAAAAATATATCAAATTAGATGTTGACTACGAAAGAAGAGTTGATTTCAAAGTACATTAAATGAATTAGATGTTGCAGACCAAGGGTGTGTTTGGATTTTAAATGTATTATGTTAATTTATAATGCAAAATGATAAGATGGAGTTTGGTTGACCCAATTTTGAAGGTGTTTAAATTATGATATTTTTGAATTCCACGATGTATTAACTATAATGTAATTATTTTATCTCAATTTATGTGATTATTTGGTTAAATTACGGTTTTATCTCGATTTTTAAGATATTTTTATTTTTAGAACCAAACATACACATAAAACGAGTTAAAATAATTACATTATAATTAAAATGCAATGGAATCCAAAGATAACCCAACTTGGGGTAAAGAAGATTTGATTTCATTATTGATTATCGATTACAGAAACTGTGTTACGAGTTTGGCGATGGTGCAACATGAAAAAGGCCAAAATACCAAATTGGTATCTTAATTGATACTCCATTCGTTCCTTTTTATTTGTCGTTTTTCTATTCATACACGTTTTTTAAGGTGATAAAAATTATAAAAAATATTTATGTTTTTAATAATTTTTTTTAATAATCTCATACTTTTTAGTAATAAATGTAATATTATTAAAAAAGATTGAATATAAAGTTAATATTTTATATAGTTTTTACATTCCTATAAAAACGTGCAAATTAGAAAATGTCAAATATTAAGGAACGGAGACTACATCGATAAATACATTGGTATTTTTTCTGGTCTGAATTTCGGTTTTCATGCGCGTGACTCCTACGCGTATACTGAATCCCTTTTGTTTAGCTTAGACCGGTTTAATTATAATAAAATTATAATTATTTTAATTATAACATTATACAAACAAAAATTGGTTCAATATTTTTATTTTTTTTAAATCAATAGGGATTCAGATCTTTTATTTGGAGAAAGAAACCGGTCCAAGCTAAACAAAAAGAGTCACTATACGCGTAGGAATCACACGCATGAAAACTGAACTTCGAACCAGAAAAAATAGCAATATGTCCATCGATGCAGGTTTAAATACCAATTTGATACCGAAGTCTTTTTAAATACTTAAATGTCCAACATTCTCAGTTTTAAATACCAATTTGGCCAAAAAGACAAATCGGTATATTAAAACACCCCTCAAGACAAATTGATATATTTAAAGTCGAGAGAGACAAATTAGTAGTATTTTTAAAGCCTTACTTGGGACAAGTAAATCCTTCACCCCACAATTAAGTTGGTGCACAAAATTAAATTGGGTTCTGGTAAACCTAAACCGGTTCATTAAAAATAATAGAATGCTTGAACCATTAAACCAAATTAGAAATTGAAGAAAGACGGGGCGAACGCATTAACAATGTTCGATACACAACAAAGAGGTGTTAGGAGGAAAATCGAGTATGAAATAAATCTAAAATATAAATCTCAAATCAACTCCCTGAACCACGCAAGTAAAAATTACAAGACTTCCTCCCGTCATAGTGGAAGGGAATCAGGATCGTATCCACGAGGAAGCGTGTCAGCGCTCGCCTTTTTAGTTCCAAAATCCTCTCGAAATCGACAAGAAGAGTCCTCGATCTAGAGTAGAGTACTCGATATCGACTAAACTTGTTGAGTGAACTTGCGAAACCGTGCAACAGAATCGAAAACAGAGAAATGTCGAGTAACACAGTACTCGACGTCGACCAAAGTCCTCGACGACGACTAGAACTGGTCGAGATCGAGTAATGCAGTGAACGAAAACGTAACTTTGCGAACGAAAATAAAGCATAATCAACACAGAATTTGGGAAATGCAATAATATAAAAGACTTCCAAAATCGGATTTTCAATGCCACAACGATAACCATATAAGAACCATGCTAAAGGTGATAAAAGATCATGCTTTTTTCATCAAATAACCATCGTCATTAACAAGTAGGAAAATAGAGGCTTTCGCATAAACCCTAATTGTTACTAACCCTTTTCACCCGAATCACCTTCGACTGTCGCAGAAGAATCATGCTCGTAGGGATAGAAGATGAAATCGCATTAAAAGTTGTACCATTATCACATTACCTTACATGGCTACCGTCGGGCTCACCCCAACCCTAGAAATTGGGTGACTACTCGCTCTTCATCATAAAGAAACTCATCAACAACAAAAAGGAACTAAATTGCATTAAATCAAATAAAACTTACAACCGATCGAAGCCAAAACCACTCTCGCAAACTTCAACTCGAATCAGCCTAAGCTCTCTCTCTCTAACTCTATGTAACACAATTTCTTGTGATTTAGATTGGATGATCCTAAAACTCAGCCCCTATGCCTTATTTATTGTATTCAATCCTCGCTATTCAGGGAAAGAATAATCTATCTATATCTAAAATTATCTATCTAAAGATAAATGATTAAATTTGGAAATAAAACAAATAAATCTCTAAGGTAAGTCTAACTAAAGTGGATAAAATATCTTCAACTTGATTGATCTGCTCTTGAATTGAAAGAATATCTCATGCCTTCACTTGCAAGTAACCACATATGCTGGAACTCCACTCGATTTCGACTCGGATCGGTTCTGGATAGTACTCGACATCAAGTAGTTTTCTTCTCCTCGGATTTCTACTCGAGCTCGGCTAGAATTCTGGTGGTCGACGGGTACTCGACATCGAGTAAACTCTTCGATGTCCACTAAAATTGTGCTCTCGAGTGGATTGCTGCTCATCTCTTGCTCGATTGGGTGAAATTCGACTAGAGTGCTCGAGATCGACTAGTGTAGTCGATATCGACTAGTCCCTGTCGGGTGCTCCTTCTTCTCTTTTCTGCTCGATGTGGCCTGGTTCAAATGCTGCTTGATCTTAGACTTTATGTTTTGGACATTGAGCTTTTCCATGATTTATCTCCTTTCTCTGAATTGCTGCAAAATGCCTCGATTTCTGTGAAATTAAACAAAAACTAATGTAGACTCCATAATTTGGCAAATAAGCATAAACTACATAGATTCTGCATAATTCTATCCCAATGATATGAAATGCATGCTGAAATTGATATAAAACTAAGCGTAAAACATGACAATTTATGCTCACATAAAACACCACATACTTAAGCTTGCTTGTCCTCAAGCAATACTTTTAATGGTCATTCAGAGGAAGAATTCGAGAAATATGCACATATAATGTCAAATAAAGTCAAATATGCATGAAGTAAGCCCTTCCTCCACCCTATACTTAAACATTACAGTGTCCTCAATGTATAAAAACAAGGATAAAGAAAGAAACTCACTAAACAGACGTGCAGAATGTTGGAATTGAGTGCTGTAATTATTGCAGAAGTGGTCGATCTCGAGGAGAGTAGTCGACATCGACTAGACTGCTCGATCTCGAGTAAGTTAAAACCTCAGGATGGCCTTTGTCTCGACCACAAGCTTCTTTGCTCGACAAGGATGGTCAACGTTGAGCATAGTACTCGACGTCGAGTACTTCTGCAACTTCTTTTTAGTACCTACAAGCTTCGTTAGATAAAATCCACAATAGAAAGACCTAAAAACAGTGTTTCAAAACCAAAAACCAAAAGTAAAGATGTCTAAAAATCAAAACCAAAAACCAATGATTCTTGTAAAGATGTCTAAAAATCAAAACCAAAAACCAAAAATCAAAATCAAAACCAAAAATCAAAACCAAAAACCAAAAGTACCTGCAACTTCTTTTTAGTACCTACAAGCTTCTTGTGATTGAATTTATAAGGGAGCCAATGATTCTTGGATTTGGAGACATAGACTTTGTCTCCAACTTCATACTCCTTAGGCTCGTCATTGGAAATCCTGCATAAGCACACATACCAAGACAAACCTCCCCCATGTATAGATAAATCCTTGATTGAAATAGGAAAAGAGATGTCGTTACCTTGGCTTACCTTCACAGAATTTGACTTCGGGACCTCGGGATCTAGTCGACATCGAATAGAACTACTCGACGTCGAGTATTGCTGTGCATCTGGTGGCTTGCTCGTCGAGGAAAGAGGGATCAAGTGACCCTGTGTGTGGTCGACATCGAATACTGTACTCGACGTCGAGTACTTCTCTGGCTCGGGTGGGATAATCGATGAAGGTGCAGTCGATGGGGGGCTCTGAACTTAGTCGACGTCGACTAGAGTGCTCGATGTCGAGTACTTTTGGTCGATGTCGACCCCATACTTAAGACCTGGCAAAGCATCCGAAAAATAGCTAATCGGCGTCGACTTACCTTGGCCGATGTCAAGTAGATCTACTATTTCTTCGTTCAGGATTGTCATGATCTCCTCCACATGTGCTTCCATATCTCTCTTCTCTAGTTCCTCGGGAGTCGTATTTCTTACTTTTGGTTCCCCTCAAGTGATGTACCTTGTTGACATTGACTTGACCCCTTCCATGGGACCTGTATGCCTTTCAATTTTATTGAAAGAGTACTCAATTACCTCATCACTGATGTTGAAAGTGAGCACTCCCTTCCTTACGTTTATGTTGGCATCTACTGTCGCTAAGAAGGGTCTTCCTAAAATGATTGGACAAGCAGGGTCATCTGCCATATCAATAACTAAAAAATCAGCAGGGACAAAGAACTTACCTACATGTACTGGCACATCATCCACCATGCCTCTTGGGATGACCACTGTATTATTTGCCATATATAATTTTGCATCCACAGGCTCTAAAGCACCTATCTTCACTTTGAACCATATTGATAGAGGCATAATACTTACATTGACTCCTAGGTCACATAAGGCATTAAATTTGTATTGACCGAATCCATTGGTTATAGCAAACTTACCTGAATCTGGCCTTTTCTATGGAACGTCCATCTTGCTGCACTCCTCTGCGATCTCATCCATCGATCGCTTCTTGCTTAGAATCTTTTTGAGGAACTTTACATATGACGACATCTCATGAAGAGTTTTTATGAGAGGAATGGTGACATTTAGCCTTTGAAGCATCTTCACGAACCGCTGAAACTTCTTTTCCACTGGGTCCTTCAAAGATTTGGTTGGCAATGGCAATGTTGTCTTCTTCGGAGGTGTTGGAGTCTTGTCGGCGTTTTTAGAAGGGTGGTCGACATCTACTGAAGTAGTCGATTTCGGGGTGAGTTCTGAATTCTGCTCGATGTCGACTAGGGGCTTCTCGACGACAAGTACTGTCTGGTCGACATCAACTGGTTTACTCGGCGTCGAGTAGTCCCCTGTAACTTCTCCTTCTGCTTTCTTTTTGGGTGTTTGTGTCAGACGCCCCCTCCTTAGGTTCAAGGCGGCTACCTATCATGTAGATTTATTTTTAGGATTAGGTTCAGAGGATCCTGAAAGCGTACCTAATTGCTTGGGTATGGATGAAGCTAATTGACTCATTTAGGTCATTGATTTCCGCAAAATATCAATCTCCCCAAGTCTAGAGTTGATGCCATGCAGTTGAGTGTGGATGGAATTGATGGATTGCTTGTTGTCTGAGTGATTCCTCCGCATCTCCTCAAGAATAACCTACATGTCATGCTTCTTACCTACTCTGTCAGGGTAACCAGGAGCTCTGTTGGGCGGGGAGTCTCTTTGATACTGGGGCTGGCGATAGTGGCGCCATGTTTGTTGCTTATGATGCCCTGAGTAGTGTCCCCCCCCCCCCCCCCCCGCATAACGTGCCTCTTCGTGGGTTTCAGCTACTAGTATTTGATCGGCCTGTGGGTACAAAGTAGTGTTGTACCTTACAGACCCACATTCTAAACAAGGTTTATCATTAGAAAGGAATTTAACTTGTTTGGTAAGACGACATACCTGATCGTTGTGGATTTGGTCCTGGCGTCCGGATCAATCTCCTTAGGTGGCACATATAGAGGCATAGATGGGGCATGCCTTTCATACCTTTCGTCTGAGGCCACAGAAGTCCCATAAGTATTGTCATAGTTTGCGAGCGTCTCAAAGGTTTCCCAAGCACATCGTGGGGTGTACTCGAGATACATATAAGCAGTGTAGTTGTTGATCCTATCCTTTGTTGGTGCATCCAGACAGTTGAAGAAGATCTCCTAGATCACATAGGGTTGATTTTCATGCACAGGACAGGATTTCAGAAGTCTTTTGTAGCGCTCCCAGACCTGTGCTAATGTTTCCCCTGGCTTCTGTCTGAAAGTCGTGATCTGTTCTTTGAGCGCAGTTGTTTTAGCAGGAGGAAACAACTTGTTAAGAAACAAGTCTTGCAGTTCATTCCATGTGTGAATAGATCGTGAAGGCAAACCCTCAAGCCATTGCGAAGCTAATCCTGCAAGGGACCAACGAAAAGCCTTTAGTTTTTAATATTCTAGATTATCCTTATCTACAATAGCTTCACATAAATCTAGAAACGTTGTAACATGCTCTAAAGGGCATTCATTGGGTTTCCCCCGAAATTGATTCCTCCTAATTCCAGTAATATATAAAAGAAGGACGAATTTCATAATTAACGGGGGGAAGAACGATCGACGATTATGGAACTTCAAGAGTAGGATGCAGATACTCCTTGGCGTTTGCTGGGACGTGCCCAATCTGCTCCTCAACTTCCCTTCTGGCGTTAATTTCGCGATCTACCCTTTCTTCCCACCTTTGCTGATTCTGTTGATATTTCGTCTCTCATCGGGCGTATTCTGCTTCTCTGGTGGTGAACTCCTCAATCCGTAGTCGGAGTTGCTCAAGCTCTTGTGCTGGTGTGAGCTGGACCTCGTTCTCGTTACTAGCTGTCGACATCCTCCTTAGACTTTCTTGAAGGTGGAAGAAGCGTCCTGTTTTGAGAATTGGGTCATTGGTGTGCAATCACGTCTTCGCATGCACCTAAAAACAAAAAAGAAAAAGAAAGAGTAAAAATTAACTAAAAAGGGCGCGATTGATTGCTTCCTCGACAACGACGCCAAAATTTGTTAGGAGGAAAATCAAGTATGAAATAAATATAAAATATAAATCTCAAATCAACTCCCTGAACCACGCAAATAAAAATTACAAGACTTTCTCCCATCGTAGTGGAAGGGAATCACGATCGTATCCACGAGGAAGCGTGTCAGCGCTCGCCTTTTCAGTCCCAAAATTCTCTCGAAATCGACCAGAAGAGTCCTCGATCTCAAATAGAGTACTCAATATCGACTAAACATGCCGAGTGAACTTGCAAAACCGTGCAACAGAAGCGAAAATAGGGGCAATGTCGAGTAACACAATACTCGACGTCGACTAGAACTAGTCAAGATGGAGTAATGTAGTGAACAAAAACGTAACTTTGCGAACATAAATAAAGCATAATCAACACGAAATTTGGGAAATTCAATAATATAAAAGACTTCCAGAATCGGGGTTTCAATGCCACAACGATAACCATATAAGAATCATGCTAAAGGTAATAAAAGATCATGTTTTTCATCAAATAATTGTCGTCACTAACAAGTAGGAAAATAAAGGCTTTCGCATAAACCCTAATTGTTACTAACCCTTTTCACATAATTAATCCAAGTTGCATTAAGATAACTTTCGCTTCAATAACACAAACAAGGATCACCTTCGACTGTCGCAAAAGAATCATGCTCGTAGGGATAAAAGATGAAATCGCATTAAAAGTTGTACCTTTATCGCATTACCTTACATGACTACCGTTAGGCTCACCCCGACCCTAGAAATTGGGTGACTACTCACTCTTCATCATAAAGAAACTCATCAATAACAAAAGGGAACTAAATTGCATTGAATCAAATAAAACTTACAACCGATCAAAGCCAAAACCATTCTCGCAAACTTCAACTCAAATCGGCATAAGCTCTCTCTCTCTAACTCTATGTAACACAATTGCTTGTTGCTTGGATTGGATGATCCTATAACTCAGCCCTTGGGGCCTTAATTATAGTATTCGATCCTCGCTATCCAAGGAAAGAATAATCTATCTATATCTAAAATTATATATCTAAAGATAAATTATTAAATTTGGAAATAAAACAAATAAATCTCTAAGGTAAATCTAACTAAAGTGGATAAAATATCTTCAACTTGATAGATCTTCTCTTGAATTGATAGAATATCTCGTGTATTCACTTGCAAGTAACCACACATGCTTGGAATCCACACGATTTTGACTCGGACTGGTTCTGGATAGTACTCGACACCGAGTAATCTACTCGACATCGAGTAGTTATCTTCACCTCGGATTTCTACTTGAGCTCGACTAAAAATCTAGTGGTCGACGGGCACTCGACATCGAGTAAACACTACAAAAAAAAAACAATTTAGCATCGGCAATTTACCGTGGCGAAAAGCTGATTTAGGGTGGCAAAACCTATTTACCCACAGATGTAGCCACGGGAAACTAGGGGTGGCCAAGTCTGCGGTGGCAAAATGATAGTAGCTATGGAAGCTTGTCGTGGCAAAGAATCTAGCTACGGCAAAGCCACGGCTATGCGACCCCCGGTAAAGGACACCCCACATTTGCCACGGCAAGCTGCCGTAGCTAAAGTGTGGCTGAAAAATTAAAAAAAAACCTATTTTTTAGCCCGGATTTTACATACCCGGCTAAAAAGTCCAATATTTTTTTAAAAAATAAATAAAATAATATACAATTTAAATATATAATAAAAATTCAATAATTATACAAAATTTACATATATAATAAAATTCCATTATTATACAAAATTTACATACATAATAAAATGTCACAAACTACATAATTTATATACAATAAATATACATAATTATAAAATTTACATAAATATAATTATACCAAGCTTTAAAAAATAAAATATAAAATAAAAAGAAGAAAGTACACATACAACTAACTGATACCATAATAATGATAGTAATAAATAAATAAGAAGCTCACTTGCAATATAAGCATTTCATTCTTTTTGTACAAGTTGTCCATTTGCCTTTGGTCTGCTGGATTATAGTGGGATTACACTCGTACACCTAATCAATTTCATGGCTGTTTGCCCATCTCTTTTGTGAGTTCATCATGACAGCAAACTTTTTCTCTAAGAACTTACTGTTTTTGCAATCCCATCCTGCAAATTACAAGCCAAAATACATCTATCAGGAGAGCATTCAGAATCTAGATTATACCTAACATCATAGGCAGCAAACACTAATATCCAAATTTTCGAGTATAAACCTATAAGACAAACTCTACGCAACTCTAATCAATATTCCATTCATCATATGAAATGTCAACTTCTCATCCATTGTCTCTTTCAGATATTTTCTCCTCTATACTACTGCTGTTGCTATATAGACATATTCCATTCATCATATGAAGTGTCAACTTCTCAATTTCACACGTCCCAGAGAACATTTCAGGCTAATAGGAGTACACATTTCAGAAGGAAATTAACACAAGAAAATAAAAATAAAAATTGGAACATCGGTTTTTGGGTCATAGAAGCTTTCACATATATATGTTTGATCATGGATAATAATCTGAACTTAAATGACATATATATCTTATTCAAGCACTTTGTGGTTTCATGTTTCATCATGGATAATAATCTAAGTTTTTCTCGATTAGAAGTTCTGGAAAAGGAATTAATTTCATATCATTACCGAACAATATGGATTTAGCAGGTCTTCTCAATAATAAAGTCTTCCTATGCTTAATAAAAAAAATTCTTAATCTCCACCCCATTTATCTATATCCTTCCCCTTTCTGTGGCTATTTTTTGACAGTGAAGCACTCACCATTCATATTCTCTATGTAATGATCTTTTATAAACTGAAATTGCTCAGCCCACAGTCATATCCAAGTAAATACTCATTATAAACTGAAATTGCTCAGCCCACATTCATATCCAAGTAAATACTCAAAATAGATCACTCACAAGTCACAACTCACTACGATAATGATCTTTAATATGATACTATATTAGAAATTTACCAAATCAATAAGTGCACCCCCTCCCACATGTTTGTTGCTTCCAACTTTAGAAATTTACCATTTAATAAGACGTGTAATTGTAATGATCTTTTATATGATACTATATTAGTCTATTAGTACATCCTTTTATGAACAGCGACCACTACTCTTACCTGCCCAGCAATGACAATTATCTGAACAAACTGCAATGTCTCCATAATAAGCAAAGACTAAAAAGCAACCAAATAAGCCTAGCTAGATGTCCTCAACACCTACCGTTATCAAGAGACTAAGCTAACCAGCTAAACCATTGCTACTATTTTCCTATGTATTGCTTAGGAGCAGTTCAAGTGAAAGAGAATATGATTTTTATCACTGTATATGATATTAGGAGCACAAAGGAAAATGATTGCAAAACTAAACAGATGTATATACTAATAGACCAATTAAGATGATTTAAAAAGAAAGCTTAACAAATAGGGAATGCATATATATAAAACCTACCTACTTGATCCAACACGTTTTAATTATCTACAAACTCTACGTAACTCTAATCAATCTCATATTTGGAGTATTCTTCCTGCTCCAGTTTCAAAACATGTTGCGAGCACAAATGGAAAATGGAAAATTTTCAATGAACTCAAACTCAAAGACTTTAAACCAAGAACATTTCTAAAAATCTGAATAGAGGACGAGCCAATCATAATTTGTGGAAAGAAATTCTGCTCTTGAGAAGCCAAGGGCTCTTACTGAGGATGCAATGAGAGAAAGAGCAACTGCTTCTCAGCACAAATCCACGATCACCATTTCGAAGGTTGAGTACGAATACTTAAGTGGGAGTGCAGCTGCTGCCAGGGAAACTGCCGACAAGAAAGCAGCGGCTGCCCAGGAATGGATCACAGCATTGAAGGCAAGTGAGAGAGAAGCGAGAGCAAAAGTCGAGAAGATGAATAATGAAAGCAGGGAGGTGAGGTTAAAGGAAGAGCAAGAGATTTACCAGACAGACAAATCGTTAAGTGCAAAGCAGCTGGTTCAAGGAGAGCTGCAAACCCAGATGGATAGATGGAGGAGCTCTGAAGTTGATGATAGCAAGATGACTCCATCAAAAAGGGCGAAGCTTAGGAGATCTACTTCCCCGGCAAGCAAGCATATTTCTCCTCGCTCGACGTCTTTTACTGTCAAGAGAAAAAGAAAGGTAATGCATGTCATTGCAAAGTAGTTTGCAAACATGCATATTGAAAGAGGCTACAACTATGAAGAAGAATAAGTTGCAATCCCAAATCACCTTCTAAACCATCTAAGATTTTATGTTGTATGTCGAGAGAGGAATTCCTTTTATATAAACATTTTCAAATGTACACACATACCTCAGAGATGCAGTTTGGAGGCAGTTCTCTTGAGCAATTCTCTGCCTCGCGTAATGGGTCTTCAATTATTCATGTTTTAGAGTTTCATTTGTCTATCGCAACATCTGATTATAGCGTCTTGTTTTGAATGGTCTAGGTTCATCTGGGCAGAGCATTTGTCTCTTGGATTCTATCGGGCTTAAACTGCTAAAAAGGCAGGCAATCTGTACCAAGTTCTAACTCGTGGCAGCTGTTAAAGTATAACTCTAGTTCTGTTAATTGAAATACAGCTAACATCTGCCTCAATTGTCACTAAACAAAAGCAAACATAGGTTCATCTTGATAATCATGAAAATTGATATTAGAATCACGCAATAGAGAAAGAAAACTATATCAAAAACAAGCTACATGTATTTGTTAATCCTCAGCCGTGAATCCATAATGTTGAAACCTATACATAAAGAATGCTAATATACAGTAATATGACATGCCTAGTAATCAAGTGCATTATCAGACAGATGCCGATAATCATCCATAATTTTCACACTTTCTAAATTGCTCAAACAATATGTAAACTAATATATCCAACTGGTTAGTCTAGTTTCGAGAGAGGCAATGATAGTTAACTGACAAAGACAGAAAAATCATAAAGAAAATTTCAATTTGCAAAGACAACCTTGTTCTCAAAGGTGAAATATACACATCATATCATAATACAATATAATACACATATCAACATGATTCAAGGTATAGAAATCAAAGTAATATTTAGAAGACAGTAGCCTATGTCATAGATAAATAACACTTTGATACAAGGGTGACTCAAACTATGAAATATGAATTCAACATCATCAATGAAGTGAATCAAACTATCTTAAACCAACTCAATTCAACACAAATTCACACATCAAGCCAAGATTTCAAAGCAACTTGAAAAAAAAAAGAAAAAAAAAACTCACTTTGAGCCTCCTCCCAAGCTCCTCGTAGAGCAAGAAGCCAGAGAACTCGGCAGTGCAGGACCTCTACAATCCCTTCGAGTTTGTTCACCTTGACGAGCTCCCGAACGTGGTCGCACATCTTAGTCACCTCAACGGCGTACACCTTCCTCGCGCCGTCCTACGCCGACCAGATAACCAGGATCCCTCACCCCGTTCCCACATCCAGCACCGTCTTCTCCCCCAATATCAGGAAAAATATGGAAATCGGCTCGAAATCTTTTCAGAAATGTGAGAGATTGAGATTAAGAGAGAAAGGTACCTTGCCGACGAAGTGGGACTTGTGATGGAAGATGGAGTTGAAGTAGGCGTCCATAGGCACGCGGTCGGAGAGCATCTCCTTCTGGTGGTACAGGAAGGCGTAGGTGATCGATGTCGGTGTCCCCGATGGCGGAGGCGGAGGAAGAAGAGCGGTCGTCGGGGGCGCTGCTGGAGGGCTTTTCATTCTCCGGGCTGATGCTTGGGAACTGTGAAGATCGACGGGAGGGTTTGGAGCAAGAGAGAAGGAAGAGAGAAATGGAAGCGGCGGAGTTTAGGGCATTCGAGAGAGAGCTTCGTCTCAGTTTGGTTAATTTTAATTTTTAACCCCAAAAATTATACTTTTGCTACCGCAAATGTCTAGCCGTGGCAACAGTCTCATCCCGACAACTCCTCTCGTAGCTTATGCCGTGGCAAAAAGTGCCACATTAGCCACGGCAAATTTTTGCCGTTGCTAAGAGATATGGCTATTTTTTTTTTGATAGTGTAGCTACGGCAGACCCTTGCCGTTGCTACCGTGCTCCTCATCCGTAGCTAGGCCATGGCAAAAATCAACCCGCTAGCTACGGCAGACCCTCGCCGTTGCTATCGAGCGTGGCAAAATTCTTTATTTTTTGTAGTGAAACTCTTCGATGTCCTCTAGAATTGTGCTCTCGAGTGAATTGCTGCGCATCCCTTGCTCGACTGGGTGGGATTCGACTAGAGTGCTCGAGATCGACTGGTGTAGTCGATATCGACTAGTCCCTGTTGAGTGCTCCTTCTTCCCTTTTCTGCTGGATGTGGCCTGGTTCAACTTCTGCTTAATCTTAGACTTTCTATTTTGGACATCGAGCTTTGCCATGATTTATCTCCCTTCCCCGAATTGTTGTAAAATGCCTCGATTTTTGCGAAATTAAACAAAAACTAGTGTAGACTCCATAATTTGGAAAATAAGTATAAACTACATAGATTCTGCATAATTCTAACCCAATGATATGATATGCATGCAGAAATTGATATAAAATTAAGCGTAAAACATGAAAATTTAGACTCACATCAATAGGGCGAAGGGTTGGCGAACAACAAAGGTCGAACAAGCGAATTCGTTCAATGGTGAGTTTTAGTCTTCAATTTTGAAATCCCATTGATGAATCTTCGATTTGGTTTTCTTTTTTATTGTTCAAATATGTAGCATGCAGTCTTTTACAACACCGAACGTTATATTCAAGACTAGTAGGTACGGATGTTATATCCAAAAGCCCCCCATCTTAAGAAAACAAGTGAACCAATTATATAAACATGGGCAAGCGAAAGAATCATTAAACGAATGAGACATAAAATTAGCAAAAAAAATCAATGCACAATGCCAACGATATGCTATCCAAACTTAAGAAAGAAATAAAAGAATACAAGAAAAATAGTTGGCTTTGTATAATTGTATGTAGACATTCAAACTTATTTGGCGCATATAAATATTACCTAATATTAAGCAATTGGGAGGACAGATGCATAAATGAGAATACTAAAACGGGACAGAAAAAAAAGAAAGCATAAGCCTTTTAGGTGTTCATGAATACAATCTACCAAACAAGTTAAAGTAGTTGGAATGAAGTTTTACCTAGTTACATGTGACATACATCCTCTGAAGAGATCTTAAACAACAGTCTGCGCTTTACTAGATGAGCAATTGTTGTATATTTGGTCATGCTTCTCATTCGTCTCTCTTTCCACTATAAAATATACCCAATCCAATTTGGATATGTTGATATATTGCCTAATGATTAATGAATTCAATAGGCCTATGTGGGATTCGAACCCACATTTCACAATGCTCTTCCATTTGAACTAATAGGCTAAAACTGGTTTTCAAAAATCAAATAATAACACAAAGCAACTACATTTTTCTTATAATTGAGTATGACAAAGTTCAACACCTTTTGCAGACAAAAAAGGCATGAGAATTGACATTAGAGGCATCTATTTGCCACATCAATTCTGTAGGTCACTAACAAGCATCGACAACTACTAATCATGCCATCTAAAAGATCTAAAAGATCTAATGAAGAAGATATCAATCGCATCTATTTTCCTAAGAAAGAACAGCAGACTCATCAATGCCTTCATTCGAATAGCGGCCTAGCAAATAGAACAATTAGCATCAAAGGCCAGTTGATCAAGACTATCCTCCATACCATTATGACCAGCAAGGAATTCAATCAAGCATAGGAAGCAAATCATCAATAAAATGGATGAAAAAAATACTTACAATTTGATTCTCACTGTTGCTAGATCCCTCTGAATCAGCCATAGAAGCTTTAATTTCGAGTCTTGATTTGCTCAATTTCGCCTTCGCCTCTTCACTCTTCGTCACCTCTTAATCTTCTTCACCTCAATTTGCATGTAACATTGGAGGAAGGATGATTGCAATTCATCCATTGATATGTCGAAATTGAAGAAGAAAACTCACCATTGGACGTTTTCTTTCTTCGACTCTCTACTATTTGTCTTTTCACTCTTCGCCCTCTTTGCTATTCGATAATCACCCTCTTGGCTTTGTCACTCTTCACCCTCTTTGTCGGTTCGTCTCCAATCCTCTATCATTCTTCAATTTGTGAGTTTGTTTCAAACCCTTTCATTTTTCAATGAACCGGTTTAAGTATATGGAGAACCCAAATTAATTTTTTGAACCAACTATATTGTGGGTGAATGATTTACTTGTCCCAAGTAACGCCTTAAAAATACTAATTTGTCTCTCCGGACTTTAAATATACCAATTTGTCCCGAGGGGTGTTTTAATATACTGATTTGTCTTTTCGGCCATACCAATTTGGTATTTTGACCACAAGAAAAAAAAAAGCAAACCAATTGACCAAAAAAATAAGTAAAAAGCAATCTAGACACATTGTAAATGTGTTGAAGCCGCCACTAACAGAAAGCTCTAATACGGCCTAAATCATTCAGCAACTGCATAAAACGTTCAACTCTTAAAACTGCTTTTCCCAAGGTGGATGCGTAGACCCAATTACTCTCTATCGAAGCATTTTCTCTTCAATTGTTACACTCTTTTCATAATATTCAATCTTTAGAGGTTGAATTTTATATGCAATTGTTCTCGTAATCTTTTTGTTGGATTCTATTGTTACATTGCCTTCATTACAAGGAAAGCTACAATTAGGGCATGCTACGGTAACCACCCTAAAATATGATTACAACATACGAACCACAAAATGGTGATATGCTAATTTTTGTACCATAAATCGTGGTTATTATACATCTGTTGGTAACCAAAATTGTGGTTACCATCGATACATTACCGTGGCTACCAAACTACATTTCCACTTGTATTTTTTTTAAACCCCACGATTATCGGACGGTAGTCATCAAGATTATCGAAGAAAAAAAATATGGTTACCAAAAACTATATGGTTACCACCTATTATGCAATTCAAACATTCAAGTATTTAACCAAAATAAACCACGTTCAAACATTCGTAATGTTACTGCGACCAACACAAATGTTGTTATGCAATTCAACCATTGAAGAAACTTGCGAAGAAATTGGGCGAACGTCTTGGAGGCTAGAGTGGTGGAACGTCCTCAACTGAGAAAGGAGATTGTAAGCCTTGAAAAAACGGACAGGTGAGTGTCTTCACCTAGATCGAACTTGCTGCTGTTGTAAGAGACGGATATCTTCAACAAAAAGATGACTAGATGAGAGAGTGGAACCTTGAAGCTATGGTCGCACGCTGGAATGGAATTAGGTAAAAAGTCAAAACTTGAAACTTAAAAGGTAAACACATTAAATAATAAAAACAAAAATTTTTTCTAAATAAATAAATATACTTGGTTACCATGATATTTCAGATATCATTATCATTACCATACTAACTTCACGTGGTTACCACCACGATGATTACCACCATGTCGGTTACTACTAGAGTGGCTACCAATACGGTCGGTACGTGATTGCTATGGTAATTTTTGTACCATTTGTTAGATTACTCATATTTTTTCAACGGCAACCATTTTGGGTTTAATTGAATTGTATTTTGGTACATTTTTGGAATTAGGTTTCAGACATTAGATTGTTAGATTACTCATCTTTCTTATATCTCTAGCCCATTTTCTTCCTTATTAATTAGCTCCACACATAGATCAACCCTCCCCATCTTTGTATCCTCCTTTCTCCCAGTTTTTATCAAACCCAAATTCCCTGAGATTTCAATTTCAAATCCCAACCAACTCCCCCTCTACCTTGCTTCTCTGCAGCTGCAAGAATCCCAAAATAAAGCCCTCCCCTTGACTTGTTGACTCGCCCAGCACAACACATCCTTGTCTCCTCTCCCCTTCATCTAAAACCAAAAAATCCTCACTAATCCTATCACCAAAGCTGGTTTCAGCCCCCTCTGTTCACCACCACCAGGCCCCAGCCACCACAGTCACCGTCGCCACTAGTGAACGCCGTCGCACCTCCATTCTCCTCCTATCTCCTGAAAACGCGGCCCCGTTCATCTATTTACCGAGAGCCCAGCAGCAACTCTGTTTCCTTTCCTCCTTCAACAAGCAGCAGCAGAAGCCGAAGCCGCAACCTAGCCTCCGAGCACCACTGGGCACCAGCCGAGCCACCCGAGCTCTACCCATGAAGCCGCCTTCGGCTCCGTTAAGGAAAATTAGATGCTTAGAGCGGAAATACAGAACAATTCTGAATATCTAATTCAAGAATTTTTATGCATAATTGATATATCAATCATTGTTTAAAGGATATACCTTTGATGCGTGAACCAGATCGAATCTAGATGAAATCGGAAGAGAATGGCACTAATTGGTCTACATAAGCCCGATTAAAATCTTCTTTGACTTCGACTGCTATGACGATGGTCGAAAGACGTGTAATCAAATTACAGTGGATGATAGTGGGCTCTGCACTCACGTACAACAATCAACTCCTTTGATTCACGGATGATAGTGGGGTCTGCAATCACGTACCTCACCCTTTCTTTGGAAAATAAAAAGTTACTTTTTACCTCAGTAGGTACGTCCACCTTTTAAAGCTAATATGTAAACTCCCTCTACCATCTCTCCTCCGTATTAATCAAAAGAGGCTATTAATTAGGAGAGGTGGGAGGTCATTCCGAACGTACGTATTGAAGTAAGAACGTGTAACTCCATTGATTAATTTGATCAATTAATCCAGGTTCCTTCCCTGATAACTTATTTCACAAATAAATATTATTTTTTATTAATAATATATCACATATATATTAATAATAAACTATCAATTCCGTTGATCAGATCCGTCAACTCAAAGTGTGTAACCTCATATGACCCGTTTATAATAGTAATGAAATTAAACCGTTTAACCTCGTTAATCATAGTTGGTTTCTAGCAAAACATTACGACTCCTAAAATAATCGGATTGTATATCTCTATCAATCGTCATATCTCATGTTTAGTAATTGCATATTTAATTAAAGGACACAATTTCTTCCCCGTTCCTCTGGTTTCCTCAAATCCTAGCGGTAAAACCCCTTTTCCCTCCCTTTTCATTCTCAACTGCATAAAAGTTCAACCTTTAACCTATTTCCTTCCGACCTAGGTCAAGAACTCTTCCTATTCTGATTCCAACGAAGCTTCGAGCTCTCCGGCGACCTTTCCCATCAGTGGCGGAGCCAGGATAAAATCCAGGGGGTGCTAAAAAAAATTCGTAATTTTTTTTATACCTATTAAGAAGATTTTTACAAAAATATTGAATAAATACTAAAATTGTGATATATTTATGATATTTTTAGTTAAATAGTTGAAAGAAACAAAAAAAAATGTAGAAAAAAAAATCAAGAAGAATTAATTTTAAAACAATATTGAAGGAAAACATTAAATTTAAATATGACATGACATTTTTTAATTGAAATAGTTTAGAGAAACTAAAAGTACACAAAGAAATCCCTAAATAATTGTGTGGAATAATAAAACAAATAAAAAGTGAAGAGTTTGAGATTTGAACCCAATATCATTTAATTCTCTTCTCTCCCCTTTACCAATTGACTAGATAGCAACTCTACTTCAAATATCACTTAAAAATGTTATATTACCTTCAATATACTAAATATATGTAAAAAAAATATTCTTATTTTTTTTTTCCGGTCGAGCACCCCCCCAGCTCCGCCCCTATTTCCCATCCCTCGGTGAGCACTCACTCCTCTCCCTTTCTTGTTTGTTTTCTGGATCTATGAGTGTCGGGGTGGGTTGTAAGGAGGAAATCGAGTTTAAAATAGATCAAAGCAGATTCGTGCCCACGCAAATAATTACAAGACCTCCTCCTGATAGAGCAGTGGGAAGTCAGGATCGATCCTCGAGGAAGCGTGTCAGCGGATCTCAGGTAGCGGAAAGATCTCAGCAAAGTCGACCATAAGATTCCTAGATATTGAGTAAAGTACTCGATATCGATTGACCTGTCGAGTAAAAACAGAAAGCAAAAACGAAACAGAAAACGAAAGCCAACAGATAGTACTCGATCTTGACCAACTTTCCTTGATGTCGACAAGATTTCCTCGACGTCGAGCAAAAATTCCTCCAGATCGACAAAGCAACAGAAACTTAAAAGTGCAACTTTTCGAACGCATAACACGGATTTCGACGAAATAAATCAATAAACTAAAGACTTCCATGATCAGGGTTTCAACACCACAACGATAACCATGCAAAATAACACATAAAGGCATAAAAGATCATGTTTTTCATCAAATAACTTTCGTTATCAACAAATAGGAAGATAGAGGCTTTCCCATGAACCCTAATTGTTACTAACCCTTTTCACATAATTAACCCAAGTTGTATTAAGATCACTTTCGCTTCAATAACACAAACAAGGATCACCTTCAACTTTCGCAAAAGAATCAGGCTTGTAGGGATAGAAGACGAATTGCATAAAAAGATCAAACCTTTACCGCATCACCTCACATGGCCACCGTCGGGCTCACGCCGGCCCTAGAAGTGGGTGGACTACTCGCTCTTCATCATCAAGAAACTCATCAAAGATTTCATGAAAATAAATTGCATTAAAATAAACCAAAGAGAACTTACAACCGATCGAATACAAACCGTCTCTCAACACTTTCACTCCTCTCGCCACAAGCTCTCTCCTTTCTCTCTCTATGTAACTACTTTTGTGTGAAATTGAATGCTTAGAAATCATCCCCTAATGCTTTATTTATAGGCTTCATTCCCTCTCTAATTAGGAAAGAATATCCCATCTTTATCTATATCTATCTATCTATCTAATTACTTAAGATAAAATAATTAAATCCACCAGGACTATATATAATGTGGATAAAATATCTTCTCTCTTGACTTGATGGCACTTGATAAATCCTGATAGAATTTCATCTCCAAAATATCACCATTGGCTGTGGGATAGAATCTTAACAAGAATTCGGATTACTCCTCGTCGGATTCTGGAATTTCCTCGATATCGAGTAGAACATCTCGATATCTAGTCGCACTTTCTTCATCTTTTGCTCAGCAACTTGATTCCGGCCTCCAGAAGCAAAGTCGACTTGGGTGTTCCTCGACATCGAGTAAAATTCCTCGACGTCGAGCAATGTTTCTTCGCCTTCAGTCTTCTTCGTCGATATTGGCTCCAGGACGGCTCGTCGACTTGAGTTTTCCTCGACATCGAGTAAATTTCTTCGACGTCGAGTAACATGTTCAGCTCCCAACTTCACTTGTCGACTCTGGGTGCTCGAGCTCGATTTGGGCTTGGTCGATTTCGACCAATTTGGTCGATGTCGAGTAACATTCAGCTCTCAGCATTTTGCTCTATTCTTGAAACGCAGTTTCCCGAGTCCTCATTCGTCGGATTGACGCATATGACCTTGCGTTGGAAAGCTATTTTCGAGGGCTACAACTCTTGTGAAGACTTCAAACCTTGATTCAGAATGATGAATACCGAAAAATGGCCTTTTCTCGAGCTGCACCATGCTTAGCTTCTTCATGACTTTCCTTTAAGCTCCAAAGTGCGTCCGATTTCTGCGAAATATAACAAAAACTTGTGTAGACCTCCATAATTCGCAAATAAACATATACTACACAGATTCTGTATTATTCTAACCCAAATGTATGAAATGTATACAGAAATCGATATAAAAGTATATGTAAAACATGGCGAATTAGGCTCACAACAAACACCCCATACTTAAGCTTGCTTGTCCTCAAGCAATACTTTTAATCATCATACAGGGGAAGAAATAAAAAACTCTCAACATCTTAGATTCATTCTTATATCTCCGCAATCAATTACCATCCTCGAAAAGGTACTAGTGTCACAAATCCATGCATGTGCAATAAAGAGCAACATCTACTCACAAGAGGAGGGTTATGCAAAACAATTCATAAGGGACAAATCATTAATAATCAAGAGGACTTTAATTTAAGCTCAATAAGGAGTAGATTGGTAAAAGGCTATAGGTGGGATATTTTTGGCCATGTTGTGCTAAAAATCCGGGGAAATGGAGTACTTTCCAAACTTTCATACCACATTCCTTCTTCCTTTGATTTCTCACCTTTCTCTCATTCGGTCAATGCTTCTTTTTTTTTCAATATTATGCTTTTACCTCTCTAACCTCAGCACTGCCTTCTCGCGAGTCGCAAACATGGGTGTCATGAATGGCCCCGGATACTTAGTGCTTTGGACTCCTCACCTGTGTGTCCCATCTCGCTGAACTATTATCTCAATGAGCAGGGTCGATCTACCTTTATCTCCTGAGGTGATCGGATTTTCTTTTACTCATTAAATTTTCCATAAAATATCATTTTTTTGCCAAACTCCAATAATGATAATAACAACAACACAACAACCATATAGTAATCTCCATAATGTAACATCATTCTCAACATAATCTCCGGATAGGAAATAAGGTAAAGAATGACAATATTTGGAACATGTGGAGCAATAATTGAAATAAGGCATAATATGGATTTTGTGATGCATAAGCATAGGTAAGGCTATGATATAACAGTATGAGCATTATATGGAAATATAAAGTCCTTCATCATTTTATCATGTAACATGTCAAAAGCAACTTCAAATTTTACCTCATTTCATGGTTTTCAAGAAAATATGCACTTTATTGTGACTTCCCTTAATAGGCAGTTTCATGCTATATCTCTAATGAATCCAATTTTGCATCGTCGAGTTCTATAAAGCTTCCATGACTTTTATCAAAAAAATTCAATGGGGGTCATTTTTTTCAAACTTTGGAAAACATGCATGTAAGCACATAAATCAATAATGAATTCAAAAATAACCATGTATAAACAATTCAAGAAATAATGCACAAATAATGTCAAATATGCACAAATATGGTCAAATATGCACAAAGTAAGCCCTTCCCCCACCCCATACTTAAACATTACAGTGTCCTCAATGTATAAAAAATAAGGGTAAAGAGAGAAACTTACTAGACAGATGTGCAGGGGTTCAAAATATCGAGTGAAAATGTTGCTGGGCCTAGTCCGAATTTAGCTTGCTTCTATCCCCATGGACCTGAAAAAATGTAGAAGAAAAATACCCACAATAGAAAACTAAAAGTTCAAAAACCAAAAACAAACAGAAGCAACAAAGTTCAAAAGTCCCAAAAATAAATGTCTATTTACAAGCTCTAGATGTTATAGTCGCTAGGCCGACTTTTCCTTTAGGCATTAGCCTAACTCATCTTTGTCCGGAGGTATAGGTGGATCTGGTGGTTCCTCCGGTGGTGGGAAGCGTGGGATGTCATCTGGGGGCATCATGTGAAGAAGCTTAAATCTCCCCGAGTGAATGCTCCATGGCTCCACCCATTTATCTTCCTGGGCTCCAGCTGGCATGCATAAAGTAAGATATAAAGAAAATATACATACCTCATCATTATACCTCTTCCGCTTCATTGGTTGATTTGTTTGCTCGTCTCCACCACAGCAAAATGGTAGAGTAGGAAGAGATATTTCCACCTCATCATGCGGAGCTTCATGCCACTTTGCTAGGACCCCATACTTCAATATGAACATCGGCTGCTCAAAATCGTCACGAATGGCCTTCACCTTGTAAGGTAAAAGCGACTTTTTGGGTTCCTTCAGAAGATTCTTTAAAGATAGATAGCGAAGTAGACATTGAAATAGAGGAAGGACATACCTGGATTTCTGTGGTATAGATGATTTCGGTTGGTGTTTCTGGATCAGTTCCTCCAGAATGTGTATATGTCAAGTCCAGGTAGTCGATGTCTACTAGCTCATAGAAGGGGACGTTGTCGAACCAACTTGTAATTATCGGTTTGGGCGATTCAGTGTAATGCTCCCATCTACACCAGACCTCCAATTGTTCCTTGAGCCGACGGGTTTCGGCGGCATCGGCATCCGCACGACGGGTTAATTCCGCCTTCTCTCGTTGTATCACCAGCTCAGCTTCTGCCTACCTTCTTCGCTCGGCTTTCTGCGCAGTCCGTGCTCTTTCAGTGGCGAGAGCAGTATCCTTGGCGGCTATTTCCCTCTAAAGCCTCTCTATCAGCTGTTCTTGTGTTTCTGTGGCCGCCATGACTCTTTTCAATTTAGCGTGGACGTGTATAAGGCATTCTGGGTTGTCTAAGGCGTCAAACTCAGGTTGTTGACCAGAACGGTGCATACACTGCAAAATCAAAACTTAAAGAAAAAGTGAGATCGAACCACCTAAGGCGCGAATGATTGCTTCCCCGGCAACGGCGCCAATTTGTTAGTAGGAGGAAATCGAGTTTAAAATATAATAGAATAGATCAAACCAGATTCGTGCCCACGCAAATAATTACAAGACCTCCTCCTGATGCAGTAGTAGGAAGTCAGGATCGATCCTCAAGGAAGCGTGTCAGCGGATCTCAGGTAGCGGAAAGATCTCAGCAAAGTCGACCAGAAGATTCCTCGATATCGAGTAAAGTATTCGATATCGACTAACCTGTCAAGTAAAAACAGAAAGCAAAAACGAAACAGAAAACGAAAGCCAACAGAAAGTACTCGATCTCGACCAACTTTCCTTGATGTCGACAAGATTTCCTCAACGTCGAGCAAAAATTCCTCGATATCGACAAAGCAACAGAAACATAAATGTGCAACTTTTCGAACGCAGAACAAGGATTTCGATGAAATAAATCAATAAACTAAAGACTTCCAAGATCAGGGTTTCAACACCACAACGATAACCATGCAAAATAACACATAAAGGCATAAAAGATCATGCTTTTCATCAAATAACTTTCGTTATCAACAAATAGGAAGATAGAACCTTTCGCATAAACCCTAATTGTTACTAACCCTTTTCACATAATTAACCCAAGTTGTATTAAGATCACTTTCGCTTCAATAACACAAACAAAGATCACCTTCAACTTTCACAAAAGAATCATCCTTGTAGGGATAGAAGACGAATTGCATAAAAAGATCAAACCTTTACCGCATCACCTCACATGGCCACCGTCGGGCTCACCCCGACCCTAGAAGTGGGTGGACTACTCGCTCTTCATCATCAAGAAACTCATCAAAGATTTCAGGAAAATAAATTGCATTAAAATAAACTAAAGAGAACTTACAACCGATCGAAGACAAACCGTGTCTCAACACCTTCTCTTCTCTTGCCACAAGCTCTCTCCTTACTCTCTCTATTTAACTAATTGTGTCTGAAATTGAATGCTTAGAAATGAGCCTCTAAGGCTTTATTTATAGGCTTCATTCCTTCTCTAATTAGGAAAGAATATTCTATCTTTATCTATATCTATCTATCTAATTACTTAAGATAAAATAATTAAAGCAACTAGGACTATATCTAATGTGGATAAAATATCTTCTCTCTTGACTTGATGACACTTGATAGGTCTTGATAGAATTTCATCTCGAAAATATCATCATTGGCTTTGGGATAGAATCTTAACAAGAATCCGGATTACTCCTCGTCGGATTCTGGAATTTCCTCGATATCGAGTAGCACTTTCTTCGTCTTCTGCTCAGCAACTCGATTCCGGTCTCCAGGGGCAAAGTCGACTTGGTTTTTCCACGACATCGAGTAAAATTCCTCGACGCCGAGCAACGTTTCTTCGCCTTCAGTCTTCTTCGTCGATCTCGGCTCCAGGACGGCTCGTGGACATGAGTTTTCCTCGACATTGAGTAAATTTCCTCGACGTCGAGTAACATGTTCAGCTCCCAGCTTCACTTGTCGACTCCGGGTGCTCCAGCTCGATTTGGGCTTGGTCGACTTCGATCAATTTGGTCGATGTCAAGTAACATTCAGCTCTCAGCATTTTGCTCTGTTCTTGAAACGCAGTTTCCCGAGTCCTCATTCGTCGGATTGACGCATATGACCATGCGTTGGAAAGCTCTTTTCGAGGGCTACAACTCTAATGAAGACTTCAAAGCTTGATTCAGAATGATGAATACCGAAAAATGTCCTTTTCTCCTGATGCACCATCCTTAGCTTCTTCATGACTTTCCTTTAAGCTCGAAAGTGCGTCTGATTTCTGCGAAATATAACAAAAACTTGTGTAGACCTCCATAATTCGCAAACAAACATATACTACACAAATTCTGTATTATTCTAACCCAAATGTATGAAATGTATACAGAAATCGATATAAAAGTAGATGTAAAACATGGCGAATTAGGCTCACAACAAGGTGGGTATCGGAGAGGCTGAGGGTGGTCGGACTGCAACCTAGGGCCCCCGACGAGAGCCCCTCCTCTTCCTCCCTTCTTCCGAATTCCACCAGATGTGGGGTTGAAGAAGGAGCAGTCCGGTCCTTCCTTTTATTTCTTTCCCTGGTCTGGTTCAAGTATTTAAAAAGGGGGTCCGGTTTGGTTATCTTCCAGAATCAGATTTTAAAGAAGGGGGAAGGGGCCTATTTTTGCTGGGCAAGATTGTTGGGCATAATCTTTTTTCAAAAAAATCCGAAATTGGGATTTTGTGCTTATTCCTATAAGGTGAGGTCGGTTTTGGGATTTCTACAAAATAAGGGGGCGATTTTGGTGATTTCAAAAGGGCTAGTTTTATAAAATAAAAAAAATGATTGGGTCGTTTTGATAAAATAATTATTAAGAGTGTTTGAAAATAAATAAATAATGGCCTTGGAAAAATGGAAATTTAAAATAAATTATTGGAGTTGATTTGATATATGGCAATTGATTTAATAAATTAAAAGAGGATTTTTAAGGGACATCCTAACCTTGTCAGATTCATTTTGGAATACTTATCTTGAGGATTGGAACTTGGTTTTCAAAAAGGAATTTGACGAGTGTTTTCAAGGATCGAAATTTCTAACTAGTTGATTCGAATTTTGAAGCGATTCCGGGACTAACTTCGGAACTATGTGATCGATGACTAACTAGCATGTTGATATGATTGATTGACTAATATCATGATTTGTGTGAAGTAATGGCATGTATGACTGACTAATAGCATGATGAGAGGTTAGAGTTATGTTGTCGCTTGACTTATACATTATGAACTATAATGAGTTATAATGGACTTTTGAGCTATGTTGTCGCTTGTTTAATTAAAAAAATTAAAAAATAAACTCTGCTTTTTCTATAAAAAATAAATTATGTTTGTGTTAA
Source organism: Persicaria tinctoria (assembly GCA_037127255.1). Taxonomy (NCBI): domain Eukaryota; kingdom Viridiplantae; phylum Streptophyta; class Magnoliopsida; order Caryophyllales; family Polygonaceae; genus Persicaria; species Persicaria tinctoria. Next base: position 23,708,935 of record JBANSL010000014.1, read on the forward strand.
CAAAATAAACTCTGTTTTTAATTAAATATGGAAATTTTAGTCATTAAAATACTTTAAAATAACCTATTATTGGAAAATTATAACATTTGGTAAAAAAAATAGAAAGTGTTTTTGATAAAAATATATTTTAAAATATGCTTTGTTTTAATAAAACTCTATTATATATGATGACTTTTGAGAAGAAAAAAGCTAAATTTTTTACTTTAGTAAAACAAATACTGGGCAATTATAATTGTATAACCTAACTCATGTAATTAATACAAAAATACATTGATTCCGTATTATTACTTAACACATATTTAATAAATTTACTAACAGAGAGACCAAATGTGTATAAAGTATCAAAGTTCAGGGACTTCAATGAACAAAAATAAAGTTCAAAGACCCATTTGAATATTTGGTCAAAGTTCAGGGACCATAGATGGATTTTACCCTTTATTTTAATAACTTGTCCGGTTTGGGGGTTTTAAAAAGGTGGTCTGATTCTTGGGTTGGATCCGAAAATTTTAAGACAAAGATGGGCCTATTTGGTTGGTGTTGGGCTTTCTTTTAAGGGTTTGGTTAAAATAAATGAGAGGTTATTTGGTTATCCGATTTTATTTAATTAGTTATTAATTATTATTTAGTTGTTCTGATTTAAATTGTTATTTAATTGATCACATATTTTTATTTGATGATACAATGTTAGAAATGTTTATTATATGTTATTTTTTATAATGTGAGTATTGAGTTGATATTTATGATAAGTAAATTGTTGAGATTCTATTTGAAAGTGCTACTTATATGATTAGGTTAAATATATGATTAAATATTATTTGGAAGCAAGATTTAAAAAGGTCTTCTGAGGAAATTTTTTTTTCAAGGTCAGAAGTTGACTTAACTAATCGAAATAAGGTTTTGGAATATTCTAACATGTCGGGATTATTTTAATAGTATAATTTTGCAAGTTGATTAAAGATTTAATGTTTTATAAATAGATTTGCTAAGTACGGTTTTGAATGAATTGTTTGATTATCGAGTTGACTTCCTTGAGATTTTACAGGGGTTTTGGGAAATCTTGGGAAAAGGACTTACTTTGCCTAACTTGATAACTTGTGTGACTATAAATTATAATATATTGATATTGCTATGATATGATATGAATATATGATGAAGCATGATTTATGTTGAAATGTTAAATTGATGATTTTAAAGCATAATGTGAAATATTATGATGAGAATTGAAATCATATATGATGCATGATAAGATGGTAGAATGATATATGAGTTAAGATATGCTGAGATGATATATTGAGACGAGATGCGAGATGTTATATTATGAGATGATGATGATGATAAATGAGTTCCTTGCTTTTACTTAGCTTTTCGGTAAATGGGCCCCTTTGTGCTTTAGACTTATAATTGTTGCTCATTAAACTTTTAGTTGATTTGTGATGTGATTTAGCTTGCTTATTGCATGTTATTGCCTTTCCTGTTCTGTTATTCCAGGTAAGTTCCATAGGGAGCTTACTCATATTGGACTCTCATGCATGTAGTCATATGGTAAACTAGGTGTTTGCATGTGCATAAAAGCATGATCATGTAGTATCCTGTTTAGGTTGCACTAATTGATTGAGCATCTGTTTACTCAGTACGTTTGGAACAGAACGGTCGTTATTTGTGAGTTCTTAGAGTCTTTGCTAGGGTTATAGGACAGTCTAGCCCCATCGGGTTTGTCCTGATAGATTCATTGAGAGTGTGAGCATGATCTCCCATTCTTATATATAACACTATGGATGATTATTCTATATGTACTACAACCTCGATGTTAGGTATGGATTATGATGTACATACGATTCTATTAATATATATGTACTCCAATCTTGATGTTAAGTATATGGACGATGTTGTACATACGATTTTATTCAAACATATGTACTCTAACCTCGATGTTAGGTATGGGCGATCTTGTACATTTACCCTGCATGGTTGAGGTGAGGGTTTTGTGAGAGAGAGAGTCGGGCCATGCCACTTGGCATTTTGTTAGGACCCATTTACTGCATTTCTGTTATTGATAAATTGTCAGCATGCCTTGTGTATTTACTTCTCGTACTGCATTAGAAGCATCTTCATTAGCAGTGGCGGATCCAGGATTCTCGTTAGAGGGGGGCTGAAAACTACAAAGGACGAAAGGATCGGTGCTTCTCATTAAACATGATTTGTGTCCCTATAAACCAAATAAGTCATTATAACTAATGTTATTTGTCAAATTCCACAAATCATTCAACCCAAACTCTATCAATATATAAAGTTCAACTTAAAACTCCCTAACCTCAATCCACATATTTACCCCAAATTGCTACTGAAGTCCACAAATTTATTAGCAAAATCACAAACCCTATATTTTATACTCCTATAAAAAAAAAATTCACAAACCACAATTCCAAATCACAACCCGCAAATTCACTTATTCATTTCTCACAACCACAATCACAAACTACAATTCCAAATCACAAACAACAAATTTATGTCTCACCACAACCGCAAACCACAATTTCAAATCATAAACCACAAATTTATTTATCACCAATTAAATACCCTAATTTAAATTTCCCCAAATTGATTTACAAACATATACACATTTATTTATATGTTAAAAACTAGGTGATTTTTGTAAAAAGAAAAAAAAACTGATGCAAAAAGAGTGTGTTAAAAAAAACTGGGCGATTTTTGTAAAAAGAAAAAAAAAACAGATGCAAAAAACGTGTGTTAAAAAAAATTGGGCGATTTTTGTAAAAAGAAAAAAACAGATGCAAAAAAGTAGAGGAAATGGGGAATCGAACTTGAGTTTAGCTGTTCCAGCTTATATCCATCCTGTGCCCTTTACCAGCAAGCCAAGTTGTCATTGTTGATATGTCCTACTTAGCTAATATATATTACAAACTTACCAGATATATAAACCTTTAGTTTTCGGACAGCGGGGGGCTTCAGCCACCGCGAGCCCCCCCGTAGATCCGCCTATGTTCATTAGGTATAACGTGTACTATGTGATCGCAGTAGGGACATCCGGTCCCGTGTGCGTGGCTCAATCTGATTCCTTTCCCCATTCTTCTATAAAGGTTTGCTTGCAGATTTTTGACTACTCCATGCTTCACGGTGGGGTTTTCTTATGGCGATATATGACTTATAAACTGACTAGACTTTACCATACTTTGAGACTGAGCACTTTATTTATATCGTTGTGGTTTTGACCCGGCCATGCCATGACGACTTTGTATCGTATTTATGGTTGCAGGTTTTGAACTAAAACGATTTCTCGCGAATTAGACTCTTAGGACAGGTTGGTCCCCAATGGTCCTTTCTCGAGTTTTAGGGTTCCGAAATCCCTCCTTTCCATCTAACTATTTGATTTGAAACTTCAACCCACACTTGAATTGCAAGATCCGAACGAAGGTATCCCACATTCGAAGCATAACTCGAATATTTATATTCGGGTCGTTACAGTCCCCTTCTTTTGGAAGGCAAATGTGATTTTTTAAAACACTATTTACTTTTAGTTGTTTAATATTTATATAATTCTATAAACAATAGAATTATAAATCTATATATTATATAATTATGATATTTAATTAAAAATAAAAGTTATAGTATTGTAAAGATATTCAAGAGTTCTTTAATATGACTATTGTACTTGGACGTTTATCCATATGTCCATATTTTTCGTCTTTTTTTACCAAACTATGCATCAAACTGTCCATATTAGCAAAGAAATTCCCCCACCGGCCCACCCTACTCATGTGTCCCCACAATCCCCTCTCCCGTACCTCAACCAAATCACCCCCCTACCCTTCCTTTTTTTTTTTCTTGTACGATCCCATGGTAGGGTTGCTCAAAATGTGGCTCGACCCGAAAACCGACCCATAACCGAACCGAAATTCTCGGTTTTAGGCCGCCCCGGTATATATCGGTTCGGTCTTCGGTTCTTAAACAACTGAATTTCGGTTTTGGGCCAATAACGGGAACCGAACCGAAATTTTCGGTTTTGGCCCGAAAAAACTGTTTTTTATTAAAAAAACAAAACAAAACCCTAGTTTCCTAACTTTCCTTTGCTGCTGCTATAGGAGGCCCGTGTCCCTGTCCCGTGTCTTTCAACTTTTCAAACATCACCATTCACCCGAGCTCCCTCTCTCGCAGCCTCCAGCCTCCTCTCTCACAGCCACCTCCCTTAGTCCCAATTTATGTGCTTCAGATCCAGACCCCTGTTCACTGCCGTTTCTGATTTTGATACCACGCCTTGGAGCCACGAGCGCCCTACATGTTCCTCTACTCTCTCCGCTTTTGCTGGTGTACCGACGCGCCATTCCTACTGGCGGTGAATCAATGCTTCTCTGTCTCAGTTTCATTACGACATCCTCTCTCTAGGGTTTCTTCCCGCACTTGTTGCATTTGGTCTCGTAGCACATCTTTATCCTCTAATTTCTTCTTAGGGTTCAATTTCCTTCTCGATCTAAGAGTTCATCCGGCGGCGAAGGTGGAGGCGAGACGGCAAAGACCTCCTCCTTACTTGCTATGAAGTCACCCATCAGACTATTACTACTCCACTAATAAGCCCGATTACTTTGGAACTTGTCTCAATTACATCCATGAGGTTCTCATGGAAGAAGAAGATTCAGAAAATTTACTCACCACATTGCCAGATGATGGGGCTCTTGTGGCCACTGAGAAGTCATTCTACGATGGCCTCAATGAATCTAATCATCATTCCTTCTCATATCTAATCAGTATCAATTGTTAGGGACTGAATTCCTCCTCCCAGTCCCTGAGCACCCTCGGTTTTTTCAGGCCAAAAACCAATAAAACCGTATCCGAATTTTCGGTTTTCGGTTTGGGCTTCGGGCCGCCCCTCCCAAAAAATCGAACTGTCGGTTTTGGCCCGACCCGTCTAAGACGGTTCGGTTCGGTTCGGGCCCGACCCGTTGAGCAACCCTCTATGGTGAGCATACATATATGAAAGATTCCAAATTTGAGAAGAACATCTAAAATCCAAAAGCTTCTCGCATTGAAGGACCTGTTTACAACATAAACTCAAAGGGAAACTCATCTAATACCATGGAAACAGGCACGTAACCGGGATTACAATCTTTGGTAGGCTGAATTTGCATATAATTTTAATGGTAGAGGAAGATATTAATTTTTGTAGAAAAAATGTTTTTGAGAAAAAAAAATGAAGTATCTTGCAGTTAGCTTGAAATGTCTTTCAAAGGGTCATACAACCCCTCAATAACTAATAAATTAATCCAACGTTGAATTTGAAGCCATCAGGGAAAAAAGAAAAAGAAAAAGAATGATTAATAAATTAACCCATCAAGAGGCGGTTGGGAGTAGCAGCAAGGTTCGAACCTGCACCTCCTTTTTATCATGTCTGCACTCTTCACCAACTCCACCAGCAATGAAAAGATGTTATTACTTAGCATACACATACTATATATGTTACGAAAAAATGAGGTAGGTTGCAGCACACACCATCCCTCCCCTTGATCCGTCCCTGCATGAAAAGACAAAGAACATGTTCGAAAAGGGTACCCATTAACAAGTGTTTAACAGAATCATCGCCAACTTGTAGAGGTTGTACCGTGGAGAAGAGGTTGATTATGTTGTGAGCCTAATTTGCCATGTTTAACAGTAACTTTTATATCGATTTCTGCATACATTGCATGCATTTAGGCTGAAATAATACAGAATCTGTGTAAATTATGTTTATTTGCAATATATGGAGGTCTACACAAGTTTTTGTTATATTTGGCAGAAATCGGACGCACTTTGGAGCTTAAAGAAAACTCATGGAGAAGCTAAGAATAGTGCAGCTGGAGAAGAGGCCATTTTTCACCATTCTACGTTCTGAATCAAGCTTTGATGTCTTCATAAGAGTTGTAGCCCTTGGAAAGAGCTTTCCAACGCATGGTCATATGCGTCAATCCGACGAACGAGCACTCGGGAAAGTGCGTTTTAAGAACGGAGCAGAATGCTGAAAGCAACAGCGTTACTCGAAATCGACCACATTGGTCGACATCGACAAGAGCTTGCTCGACATTTTCTCCAGAGGACGAGATCGAGCACAAGATGAAGACAAATATTGCTCTACGTCGAGGAGATTTACTCTACGTCGAGGAAGCTGCTCGATGTCGAGGAAACCCCAAGTGACCGACGTCGAGTAATCCGGATCTTGTTAAGGTTCTATCCCGAATCCGATGGTAATATTTTCGAGATCAAATTCCATCCGGATCTATCAAGAGCTATCAAGATCCATCATGAAGAGAGAGATCTATCCACTTGAAGACTTTAGATATATTTCCCTTATTTAGGTTTAATTATGTTATTGCTTTTATTTATCTTTTAAAGTTTTAGATTTAATTTTTATATATAGATAGAAGATTCTATCCTTGATTAGCAAGGAATAGAAGACTATAAATAAAGCCCTAGGGGCTGGTTTTTCATTGATTCAGAAACACAATCAATTCCATTCAAGTAAGTAGGAGTAGAGAGAGAGAGTTTGTAGCAAGAAAGGTGGAAAGGCGAAAGCGGATTTGTCTTGTGGGTTGTAAGCTTTCTTTATTTAATTCAATGCAAGTTTGTTTCTTTTGTTATTTGATGTCTTTCTTGATGATGAAGCGTGACTAGTCCACCCACTTCTGGGGCTGGGGTGAGCCCGACGGTGGCCATGTGAGATGATGTAGTAAAGGTCAGATCTTTTTATGCAATTCGTCTTCTATCCCTATGAGCATGATTCTTTTGCGAGAGTTGAAGGTGATCCTGGTTTGTGTTATTGAAGCGAAAGTGATCTTAATGCAACTTGGGTTAATTATGTGAAAATGGTTAGTAACAATTAGGGTTTATGCGAAAGCCTCTATATGCCTATTTGTTAGTAACGAAAGTTACTTTGATGGAAAGCATGATCTTTAATGCCTTTATGTGTTACTTTGCATGGTTATCGTTGTGGCATTGATACCCTGGCTTTGGAAGTCTTTCATATATTGATTTATTTCTGTCGAAAATCTAAATTTTGTGTTCGAATATGCGATTTACAGTTTTCTGAGTTTCTAGTCGATACAGAGTAGCCTGTACTCGATATCGAGGAGAGTCCATACTCGACATTACCTGTTTTAGTTTCTGTTTTTGATTTTTGACTTGCTGTTGTCGATCTCGAGGAGAAGCTTGTCGAGATCGAGTACGCCTGTTGCTTTATTTTATTTTCTGCTTTGCTTTGTCTTTCCTGTCTTCGTTTTGTTCATTGCTTTTATTTGTTATTTTCTGTTTTATTTCTGTTTCCGCCCTTGTCTCTTTTATTTCTGTCTTTTTGTTGCTTGTCTGTGAGATCTGTTGCTACTTGAGAACTGCTGACGTGCTTCCTCGTGGATTCGATCCTGACAACCTTCTACTACAACGGGAGGAAGTCTTGTTTTTATTTGCTGAGACAGGGAAGTCAGTCTGATCTTTACTTTATATTTATTTCATACTTGACCATCCTCCTGCAACAACAGATTCCAATCGTGCCTAATTCTAATACCTGTCCTTTGAATATCACAATTGTTGCTCTTGGCAAAGTGGATATATCCTTCAAATCTAACAACCATGGGAGGAATTTAGTCAGAGCTTGGAAAGAGATCGGGCGGGCGATGGATGCGAGGGCGGCGCCAAAGATGGCCGAAGAAGATTTGGGACATGTCTTCGCCCACACCAAGCGATCGATCTTTGATCTACTCCACATCTATAGAGATGTCGTCAACCAAAAGAGAACAGACGCCATATCAAGAATGGATTCGCCAATGGGAAGGAGAGAGCAGAGCAGTAGGGAGAGAAGGCGACAAATCTGTCGAAGAAAGAGATGGAGCATTCGAAAAAAAAAATAGATGGACTTTTCCCCAATTTGGAATGATGTGTGGATAGTTCACTTATTTAGACTTGTTAGATAGAATGTACAAAAAAATTTCTCTATAATATTTGACATATTTGAATTATCATTGCATAAATAATATTTTTACATAATAACATTCATCTTTTTTTTTTTATTATAGATTCATTAAAATTATACATCGAAAGGATAAATATATGATAAATTGATGGAAATGAGATGTGTAAGTGAAAATTTACATTAATATTTACAGGTAGTTTAGCTTGCCAAAATTGGCCTACGAAGAACCTACAACTCATATATAGGTCAAAAGAGAATATTTTATAGAATATTCACTTTTAGTAGGTTTTTTTCCCTTCCCATTATTGCCTCAGGGGATATCCATATGTCTTGTTTAGCGGATGCCTTTCCTTAGGATTAGATGACATTTTTTTTTTGGTAAGGTAAGAATACGAGTGTCAGATAAGTCTGCACCTCGAGTGGGGGACAAAGTCGGCAAACGATGAACCGTCAAACATATATACAACCTAAAATAGAAAGGTGCAAAACAAACGATGGCAAGCTAACAGATCCAGACGAACAAATGAACCTAACTATAATACACTAGGGATAATATAAACTACGACCCGACGCTAGCACTACAAAGCAATGACACTATTGGCCGGCGGTACATCAAAAGTGCATGGGCAGTGAAGACGAACCGGCCTCCTAGGAAATTTTGGGATATCGCAGTCGCCTCAATACATACCGCCTCGACCCCAGCTAGACCGAACGGTCGCAAGAAAAAAAATAAAAAAATTCTTGGGATTAGATGACATTTTTTTTGGATTAAGTAAATATTCGAGATTAGGCAAGTCTAATTCTCGAGAGGCCAATGAGTCAGCAGGTGAAAACTGCTAAACATACATTACGAATAGAAAGCAGGTTGGGATTAGATGACATTGTTTGCATGGATGAAGAGGAGTAATTTAGAAAGATTTTTTTTTTAAATTCCTATGTGGCACGTTGTAGTTGATTCTATAATAAAAATTAATAAAATAATATGTTGTCATAATTTATAGAAAGTTATATAAGCCACAATCTATTTATCTATATCTACATATTTTAATTGATTGACAAAAATATAAATAAAAAATATTTCATAGCCATACTTACAAAAAATACTAATAGATAAATACTTAGTATTTGATAAGTGATACTTTATTTATATTTAGATTATTTTTTGAGGAAAAAAATTATTTATATAAAAAACAATTATTTAACAATTGTTATTTTATTTATATCTATATTATTGTTTGGGCCTAAAATGATTTATAAAAGTATTATCTAGCCACAATCCATCCGTGCATAACTATTTTAGTAAACTAATATAATAAATATATCATATATATTTAATAAAAAATAATGTTTAAAAAAATACGTTATCTATTAAATTACATGAAATTCAATTAATGTTAGATTAGAAAAAAAACCTTTTACCTTATAAATGTGAATTTGGTTAATATTTTGAGAGAATCTAAATAAAAGATATTTAGATTATAATCTATCGAACTAATTTTATTTATATCTATATTATTTTTTGGTGGAAAAAATTATTTATATTTATATTATTTATATCTACTGTAATTTATATAAATTATTTATAATATTGTATTAATGTATTATCAGTACACGGGACGGAACCTAAACTAGTTTTTATTGGAAATTATATTATTCCAAATGGTTGCTGCTCAGTTTGCCACTTTCATCGTCTCTTGGTACGTGTGTTTGACAAACATATGATTGTCTTGTAGGCATATACCTTAGTGCATATATTAATACATTTATCAATTTATCATTTACCTTGACACTAGACTTGTTAAATGGGTTATTCAGATCGGGTTCGGGTCAGGTCACTTCAGGTCCTAGGTAATACGGGTTCCGGGTATTTACGAGTTGACTCGAATTCGAGTTTGACCGGGTTTCAGATCATTTTGGGTTGGTCAATTTTTTCTTTTTTAAATTAAAAAAAATCATGATTTGGTAATTTTGCGATAAATTTAAAATTCTAAAATTAAAGACGTTGTTCATAAATTCTAGTGCTTGTAACTATATATTATATCTGATCTAAAATATTTTAGAGAAAATTTGTGCCGAAGCCACAAATTTTCGCTCTAATTTGAGAAGTGTCCTAGTTTTTGTAAAAATTGGTGAAATGCCCATCCCCTAAATTAAAATTAAAATATGAAATAAAAATAAAAAAGAAATTTAAAGCCAGAATCCCTAATTTCTGAATCTCGTCCCTCTCGATTCATCCTCGTCATCGCTCCTCCATCAATGGCGACGTCGATGGTCTCCCTCTCTCTCTCTCTCTCTCTCTCTCTCTCTCTCTCTCTCTCTCTCTCTCTCTCTCCGTGCCGGTGGCAGGGATTGAAGGCAGAGGTAGGCCGAGGGAGTGGCAGAGTTTGATTCAGGTCTCAGAGGCGAAGAACTTCCCATGGTAACCCTTATCGATCCGATCCTCTCCATCTCGCTGATTGACGATTGAAGAACGCCGGCCACAGAGGCGAAGAAAGCCGTCCACCTTCGCTGATTGACGACTGAAGAACAGTGAGCCTCTTTTCCTCACATCACATGGTTAGTCCTCTCACTTGTACAATCCATGACGATTGTGTACAGTCCTGACTATCTGTGCATCAATGGCGACGAGTAATGGTTTCCCTGCCTCAGATTTCTTTCAATTCAGTTGTCGGCTTTGGTCCCATGGTAACCCTCTTTCAATTCTTTGCTTCTGAATTTCGAATGATGCAGAGAGTTGTTGTCATTACTTTCGAATTTCGATTGTTGTCATTTCTTTGCTTGATTTCTATTTCTTGCTTTCATTGCTTTCGATTTGTGTTTCGGTAGAAGTGAAAATAGAGATCTTCGAATTTTCTGCTAATTCCTTCAATTATGTGTGCCTTGCTGCTATATGCTGAATTTTACTGCTAATTGCATTTGCGTTTGCTGCTCTTGCTGCTATTTTGCGTGCTCTTGCTGCTATTCCTTCAATTCTCGAATTTGCTGCTAATTGCATCTCCTATTCGAATTTGCTGCTAATTGGAAGGTTTGATACATATTCTCGAATTTGCATATTTAGATATGAATTTAGGGATTTTTGCTGACATCTTCCCTTTTTGTGCTCGAATATGCATATTTAGATTTGAATTTAGGGATTTGCTCGAATCTGAAGTCGATTGACTTGCAATTTGCAAGAATATAAATTTAGGGATCTGAATATAGGCCTTTGCTCGAATTTGAAGTCTGCATATTTAGATCTGAATTTGGTTTTTAATTGAAAAGGTGTAAAAGAAACCATTGTTGTTACTGCTAGAACTTGCATTATTTTGCACTTATACACTAGAATGGTTGTTTTATTTCTTATTCATTGTTGCAAATATCTAGCAGTAGTTGTTGTAGTTGTGAAGCTTGTAAATGATGACATCTTCAATGCTGACATCTTCTGAAATTGATGTTTCTAGTAACTTGGGAATATTTAAAATGAAGCCTTTCCATTTCCATTTTTTTTCTTTTTATAAGGTTGTTGTGTTAGTCTGCTGACACTGCAAAAAGATGACATTGACCTATATCTGATTCTTTTCCCTCATAATTGTCAGTGCTGACATGCGAACAATATATGATTAGATGTGCTTGAATGTGCTGACATCTTCTGGAAACTGGTAAATGCTGACATCTTCTGAAAACTTGTAAATGTTAACATCTTCTGGAAATAAATGCTGACATCTTAGCATATTTGGGGTGGAAAGCTGAATTTTTTTTTTTTTTTTGTGCTGACATGAGTTTTTAAATTATTAAAAACCATGTCATCAAGCTTAATTTGAAACTAGAGATACTTGTCTAAAATGCATGCGGTCTCGGTAGAAGTGATATCAAGCATCCGGTGTCGGATTCTCTATTATGATACATTTCCAGATAAGGAATCGCGCCACGGTTCAAACTCACCGCTATGTCGTGACCTATGGTCTTTTTCGGCCATCGGAGATCATTTCAGGGCTTAAAATTGAGTTCTTATGTTTTTTTCGACAATATCAACAATTTTGTTATTTTATTTTTATCGCTTAACAACTATGGTTTGGTTCCACTTTTCCTATTTAATAACGTGTTTGTATATTTACATTGAAGTGCCTTGTGATTTCTGACTTATCTAGAGATATTAGCTAGTAGCTTTACAAAGTTTAATTGTGTGCTGACATGTTTCTTTTTTATTTCTAATTGTGTGTTGACATGTTTCTTTTTTATTTCTAATTGTGTGCTGACATGGTCTCTTTTTGTTCAATTCAAGTTGATGTATATGTTTTTTTTTGTCAGAATGTATAAGTTCCTTTTTATTTCTAATTGTGTGTTGACATTGTCTCTTTTTGTGCAATTCAAGTAGATTTATAGGTTCTTTTTTTATTTCTAATTGTGTGCTGACATGATCTCTTGTGAAAATATAACATGCTCAATTCCAATGCGCAATTAACTTGATTTGGCATTTGTATAAAATTCATCTAGTACTTTAAAGTGTGATTTCTTTATTTTTCCTTGTCATTTTTCGTAATATTCTTGATTGATAAGTCGTCTTTTTGAGATTTACACTTGCATAACTCTTTACTAAACTAGACTTATTGCTGGGAGGAATATGATTTTTCACATTATTTGCTGAAAATTAAGAGGGAATAATAATCTCGCTAACATCCGGTGTCAGCAGTTTCAATTTGCATAACAGATTGTTGTATGTGCATATCATAAAGTTATATTTGCATAAAAAATTGTTATATTTTCACAACATAAACTTCTTATTTTTCACTTTGTTTTAATTACCTTCCTCTTTTTTCTTTTTTCTTTTTTTTTGGTTATGTGAGAACATAGCAAGCTTTTGTGATCTATTTTGCTAGGTATGCTATATTTATCCCATTCTCCCTATGAAGTATGAATTCTCTTGCTAGTTATGCTATGTTTTATATTGATTTGGCATTTATTATTCACATATTATTGCTCTTGCTAAAAGCTACTGATATACTATAGAATTTGTTAACTATGCTGATTTGAAAATAGATAAACAGGAAGAAAAGATACGTGTGCTGACATGATATCTTTTTGTGCAATTCGAGTTGATGTATAAGTTCTTTTTTATTTCTAATTGTGTGCTAACATGACCTCTTTTTGTGCAATTCAAGTTGATGTATAGGTTCTTTTTTTTGTTAGAATGTATAAGTTCTTTTTTTTTTGTTAGAATGTATAGGTTCTTTTTTATTTCTAATTGTGCTGACATGGTCACCTGTGCAAATATAACATGCTTAATTCGAATGTGTAATTAAATTGATTTGACATTTGTATAAAATTCATTTAGTACTTTAATCTTTGTTGGAGAACTATGCAAGAGTGGCGGAGACGTTGTATTAAAGTGCGCTTTCTTTAATTTTCCTTGTTATTTTTTGTAATATTCCTAATTTATGAGTCATCTTTTTGAGATTTAGACTTGCATAACTCTTTACTAGACTTATTGCTGGAGAATATAATTTTTCACATTATTTGCTTAAAATTAAGAGGGAATAACAATCTTGCTGACATCCGGGGTCAGCAGTTTCAATTTGCATAACAGATTGTTATGTTTGCATAACATATTGTTATATGTGCATATCATAAAGTTATATTTGCACAACATAAACTTCTTGTTTTTCACTTTTTTTTTTAATTAACTTCCTCCTTTTTTTTTTTTTTTTTTTGGTTCTGTGAGAACATAGCAATGATTTGTGATCTGTTTTCCTAGTTATGCTATATTTATCCCATTCTCGCTATTAAGTATGAATTCCCTTGCTAGTTATGCTATGTTTTATATGGATTTGGCATTTATTTTTCACATGTTATTGCTCATGCTAGAAGCTATTGATATATTGTATAATTTGTGTAACTATGTTGATTTGAAGATAGATAAATAAAAGAAAAGATATGTGTATAAGGTTTGATAATTTCTTCAAATTTCTTTGCGAATTAGAACCTGTTCAACTTCATGTATTTTCTGTAGAGCGATCTTTTTTTTTTACATCAGTTTGTTGTAGGGTTATATTGTTTATCTGAATGTTATGTTATAATATAATTAAAAGCCTTTTAGCTCAATGGTAGAGCGATGTGCTTATGCACAAATACGTGGGTTCGAATCCTGCATAGGCTAAAGTTTATAATAATTCTAGTAATTTATAAAATTTTCTATTAAATGTTCAATAATAAGTTATATTAGTGCAATTTTAAAATATAAATACATTACAAAATATTCAATAATAAGATATATTAATGCAATTTTAAAATACAAATGTATGTGCATATTCTTTCCATAAGGTTGTTTAAGCTTGCATAACATAATATTATATTTGCATAACATTGGGTGATATTTGCATAATATCGGGTTATATTTGCATAGCAGAAAGTGCTGACATATAATTTTTTTTTTAAAAAAATAAAAAACAATAAATCTGAATGTTATGTTAGAATATAATTAAAAGCCTTTTAGCTCAATGGTAGAGCGATGTGCTTATGCGCAAATACATGGGTTCGAATCCTGCATAGGCTAAAGTTTATAATAATTCTAGTAATTTACAAAATTTTCTATTAAATGTTCAATAATAATATATATTAGTGCAATTTTAAAATATAAATGCATTACAAAATGTTCAATAATAAGATATATTAGCGTCGGCAGCATGACGCCGACATCTCTGATGTCAGCGTTAGCATCGTCTGTATCTCCGATGTTGACGTCAGCAACATCAACGTCAGTGTCAGCATCTCCGATGTCGGCGTCAGCAACGTCAATGTCAGTGTTGACACAAAAAAAAAGCGTTAACACGGAAAAAAGCATCTTCGACGTCGGCATCAGCAGGGTCCGAAGTAGGGGTGGCCACGGGTTACGGGTCGAACCGTGACCCGACCGGTCATAAGAGTTAATGACACGGCGAGTCATTGACCCGGCGAGTCCGGGTCAACGGGTGGGGGCGGGTTGCGGGTTAGGGTCAAGGGTTTTGAACCCGATGACCCGGCGGGTCATGACCCAGCGGGTCAACCCGGCGGGTCCACCCGCCATCCCAATTTTTTTTTTTTTAAAAAATATTTTTTTTATGTTTATAATAATTATTATGTATATTATTCTTAGAATAATTCATAATATATAAACATAAACTAGTTGGCAATGTGCAATGTGGGTCAAAAGCACTATCACTCTTCCTTTTTTATAGATTTGGAAGACATCCCCTATTCTCTCAACTTTCAATGTGGGACAAGACTCTTGTCCCACATTGAAAGTTGAGAGTTAGAATGAGAAGGGATGGATGTATATATATGTGTACTACATCATCCATTAACCCCCACTCTTCACTTTAAGCTTTATTTCTTATATTGAAATGAAGTAAAGTTTGATAAGTTTAATATATTCCTACATTTATATTGTAGTGGATGACGAAGTTTTATAAAAATATAAAATTTCTCATGTTTTTTTCCCATTCATATTAAAATGAAATGGATATAAAAAGTGATATGTAGAAAAAGTCGTTACCTATCAATTTTTTTTAAAAATTTTTTTAGTAAAAAATATTAAAAAAAATAAATTTTTTTTTTAATTTGGGAATCCGGCGAGTCAACGGGTCGACCCGGCGGGTCCAAGGGTCGACCCGAACCCGCCAACCCGTGGAATTCCCGGGTTAGGGTTCGGGTCACCCTTCCCCGACCCTTGACCCGGCGGGTCGAACCCGTCGACCCGCCGGGTCCGACCCGTGGCCACGCCTAGTCTGAAGCATCGAAGTCGGCGTCAGTCAACATCTTTGATGTCAGTGGCAGCATCTCCGATGTCAGCGTTAGCAGCATCAGCACCTCCGATGTTGACGTCACCAACATCAACGTCAGTGTTAGAATCTCCGATATGAGCAATATCAATGTCCGTGTCAGCATCTCCGATGTCGGCGTCATCAATGTCAGCATCTCGGATGTTGGCGTCAGCAATGTCAGCGTCAGTGCTAACACCAAAAAAAAGCGTTGAGACTAAAAAAAGCATCTTCGACGTTGGCGTCAGCGGCGTCCGCAGCGTCGATATCGGCGTCAGCTGACATCTCTGATGTCAGCGTCAGCAGCGTCAACATCTCCGATGTTGACGTCAGCAACATCAACATCAGTGTCAGCATCTCTGATGTCAACGTTAGCAGTGTCAGCATCTTCGATGCTGACGTCATCAACGTTAGCATCAATGTCATCATCTTCGATGTCGGCATCAGCAATGTAAACGTCAGTGCTGCTGACATGGAAAAAAGCATATTCGACGTCGGCGTCAGCATCTCCGGTGTCAGTGTCAGCGGTGTCAGGAATGTCGGTGTCAGCAACATCTCCGATGTCAGCGTCAACTGTGTCAGTATCTTCGATGTTGTCGTCAACAACATCAACTTTAGTGTCAACATCTCCGATGTCGGCATCAGCAGCGTCGACATCTCCGATGTCGGCGTCAGCAGCGTCGACATCTCAGATGTCGGCGTCAACAATGTCAGCGTCAGTGCTAACACGAAAAGAAGAAGCGTTGACACGAAAAAAGCATCCTCGACGTCGGCGTCAATAGCATCGATGTCGGCGTCAGCCGACATCTTTGATGCCAGCGTCAGCATCTCCGATGTTGACATCAACAACATCAACGTCAATGTCAGCATCTCCGATGGCGCTGTTAGTGTCAGCATCTTGGATGTCGGCGTCAGTGCTAACACGAAAAAAAGAAGCGTTGACACGAAAAAAAACATCCCTAACGTCGGCGTCAGCAGCGTCCGCAGCATTGATGTCGGCGCTAGCCGACATCTTCGATGTCAGCGTCAGCATCTCCGATGTTAACGTCGGCAACGTAAGTGTTAGCATCTCCGATTCCAGTATCAGCAATGTCAACGTCAGTGCTTCTGACACGGAAAAAAAGCATCTTCGAAGTCGGCGTCAGCCGACATCAGTGTCAGCCAACATGAGCGTCAGCATCTCCGATGTCGGCTGACGCCGACATCAGCGTCAACGCTGACACGAAAAATGTTAGTGGTGTTCGCAATGTATTGGTGATAGTGTCAGAAGTGTCAACAATGTCAGTGTCAGCGGTGTCAGCAATATCGACGTTGACATCAATGCAATTTTAAAAGCCTTTTATGTCAATCAATGGTAGAGTGATGTGCTTATGTGCAAATAATATATATTAATGTCATTTTAAAATACAAATGCATGTGCATATTCTTTACATAAGGTTCTTTAAGCTTGCATAACATAATATTATACTTGCATAACATAATATTATATCTGTATAACATCGAGTTATATCTGCATTAAAGAAAGTGCTGATATGTAATTTTTTTATAAAAAAAATGAAAAAAAAACTGGACACGCGAGGGGGGGCCTGGGTGCACTGAGGATGGGGGCCGGGGGGGGGGGGGGGGGGGCGAGGGGGGTGGCCACTCCACCAATTTTAACAAATTTTTGGACACTCCTCTAATTAGAGCAATTGTTTTGGACATTTTACATATTGCCCCAATATTTTATTCTTAATATTTCTTGTCATTTTTGATATATAAAATGTAATAATATATAAATATAAAATTTTAAATAATTTTTTTAAAATAATTTTTTTAAAAATTTGACATTGTATATATTATTACATTTTATTAAAAAACATTTGATTTTTTTTGTTATTTATCATAATTTTTAATAAAATATAATAATATATAAAATATCAAGTTTTCAAATAATTTTTAAAAAATAATTTCATGCAATTAGTAATAAGCATAGAATTGTTTTAATATTTTAAAAAAATTTAGAATTTTTATCTTCTGAAAAAAGTCTGTTGAAAAATTAATAATCAAACAATATTGATCGGACATAGTATTACACAATACAATTAAATATAAAAGTTGATTTGAAAATGAAAGATCAAGTGATTGTAATTATAAAATGTAATAAATTGGAATCTCCATAAAAAAATTTAATCATATATAATTATAAATCAACCGGGTCAATCGCGTTACCGGGTCAATTGGGTAAATCGGGTCAAAATTACTGGGTCAATCGTGTTACCGGGTCGAAACCAAGATTGCCCAAAAAATTTTCGTTTTTTCGGGTTCTGGTCGGAAAAAAATTTTAGGTCAAAATTTCCGGGTTTGGATCGAAAATTTTTGGAGCTTTGGGGTCGGGTTAACCGGGTCGGGTTGTGTTTCGACAGGTCTACACACCCAAAAAGTACCTTGGCAGCAAGGGTTGCATTGCATTATAAGCATGTTTACCAACCGTTGATGCAATTTTAAACCTGCCATTTTATAATCTGGAATCGAACATCATACAAAATCCCGGACTTGTAAGTTGTAATTATAGAATTTTGAACATAATACTAAAAAATCTTGAACCTAAAACTGTTGTAAATTTTAAACCTAGCTACTATATATTGTAAAATTTTGAACCTACCAATTAACGTATAATCTTGAATTTTATTTTGTTATATAATCTTGACATGTAATTAGAAAATGTTGAACCTATCACTAGCTTTGGGGTCGGGTTAACCGAGTCGGGTTGTGTTTCGACAGGTCTACACACCCAAAAAGTACCTTGGCAGCAAAGGTTGCATTGCATTATAAGCATTTTTACCAACCGTTGATGCAATTTTAAACCTGCCATTTTATAATCTGGAATCGAACATCATACAAAATCCCGGACTTGTAAGTTGTAATTATAGAATTTTGAACATAATACTACAAAATCTTGAAACTAAAACTGTTGTAAATTTTAAACCTAGCTACTATATATTGTAAAATTTTGAACCTACCAATTAATGTATAATCTTGAATTTTATTTTGTTATATAATCTTGACCTGTAATTAGAAAATGTTGAACCTATCACTATATATATATATATATATATATATATATATATATATATATATATATATATATATATATATATATATATATATATATATATATATATATATATATATATATATATTTTATACCATATGTTCAAAAAATTTTAGTTGTAGGTTCAAAATTTTATAATGACAGATTCTGTAACAACTCGGAGGGAAAAATGGAGAGAGATTTTGTAAAATTGACTTCATTCATTCAACTGATTACAATGTACCCAAGCAGCTATTTATACAGTTTTGATTTCTCACACTCACACGACATTGTGTTGCAATAACAAGCTACTAACACATTGACTTAAGTGAGTACTAACTAGTGAATAGGCCCCCTCAAGCTAGAGGGTGATACAAACCCAGCTTGGACAAAATATAATTTTGCTGGTGTGAGGGTAAAACTTTGGTGAGAACATCAGCTAGCTGCTCTGAAGAAGTCACAAACGACAAGCTTAATAAGCCTTCCATGACTTTGTCTCTAGTAAAATGACAGTCCACCTCGATGTGCTTCGTGCGCTCATGGAAGACTGGGTTGTTGGCAATTTGTAAGGTAGAACGATTGTCACAAAACAAGGTGACAGGTTTGATGGGCTCAACATCAAAATCCTGTAGCAAACGCACAAGCCATGTGATTTCTGTAGCAGCATTAGCCATGGCTCGGTATTCAGCCTCAGAAGAACTCCTGGATACCATTGATTGCTTCTTGGACTTCCAGCTGATAGGAGATGGGCCAAGAAATACAACGTAGCCTGTGACAGAATGTCTAGTCATAGAGCAAGCTGCCCAATCTAAGTCTGAAAAGGCTTTTAGAACAGGAGAGGAGCATCCTTTGAGAAGGATTTCCTGACCAACTGTGCCTTGAACATAGCTCAAGGTGTGCATCAAAGCATCATGGTGAGAAGAGCGAGGATTTTGCATAAACTGGCTCAATGATTGGACTGCATATGAAAGATTGTTGTGAGCAAAATCTGCCATATTTTACAGTAACTTTAATATCATTTTCTGCATAGTTTGCATGCATTTGGGTTGGCTAGTACAGAATCTATGTAGTTTATGTTTATTTGCCAAATTATGGAATCTACATCAGTTTCTGTTTAAATTTGCAGAATTCGAGACATTTTACAGCAACTCTAAGGAAGGTCAGAAAAGCTCGGAAAACCACTACAGAAGTCCAAGGTCAAAAAAGCAGTGGAACCAGTCGAATCAAGCTGAGAGCCCTGGCTACTCGATCTCGAGTAGGCCTTACTCGATCTAGACGAGCATGTCCGAGCACAGGCCTTGTCGACTAGGAGCCAGACCAATCCAACTCCGGAGCCCTACTCGATCTCGACAAGCCCTAGTCGAGATCGACGACGCCTCAGCGCCACACCCGGAGTCGACAAGGAGAGGAGGCAAGCCGAGGACGAGGACGACCAGGCAGCATTCGATGCCAGCGACTCGACTCGCTGCAGCGGACCGCTCGCTGCCGCGGAAAACCTCGCTGCCAGCGGGATGCACCAAGACGACGGAGCTCGCGACCTCGCTGCAGCGGAAGAAGCAACTCGCGGAAGCGGAAAGGAAGAACCCTAGTCGACGTAGACAAAGCCTTGTCGAGGTCGACGACGCCCAGGAGCCATGTCCGAGCCTTGTCGAGCAGAGCCACCCGAGGAGCCAGTCGACATCGACGACGAATCCAGAAGCTGTATGACGTGGCTTGACGAATCCTACTCGGTGTGGGATTACTTGGGCTCGAAGAAGATCGAATTCTATCCGATAACAACAAGCTACATCAAGAAGAAGAAGTTTTATCCACTTTGAAACAATTTAGATATATTTAGATTTAATTTCTTTATCGCTTTTATTTATCGTTAAGCATTTTAGATATAGTTTTAGATATAGATATAGATATTCCATCCTTGACTAGCAAGGATTAGAAGACTATAAATAAAGCCCATGGGGCTCAGTTTTATTCATTCAATTCTAGGAGGGGAAGTAAGTAGGAGAAGTAGAGAGAGAGAGAGTGAGCGACCATATGGAGTTGTGAAGCGAGAGCGGAATTGGCTTCAGGCGGTTGTAAACTTTGGTTTATTTCAATACAAGTAGTTTTCTTTTCATCAATCAATGTCTGAGTTTGCGATGAGGCGTGAGTAGTCCACCCACTTCTAGGGTTGGGGCGAGCCCAACGATAGCCATGCGCGTTTGAGGTAAAGATCCGACCTTTATCATGTTTTGAGCATTTTCCTACTTGTTTATGTGTTTATTACCCGTCTAATGGAGATCCATGCTAACAACTTGGATTATAAACATAAAATCGGTAGAGACAATTAGGGTTTCTTGAAAGAGTTGTCTAATTGTTGGAAAAGGCGAAAGCTTAGTCCTTTGATGCGATTTACATGATAATTTGTTTGGTTCTGCCTTATGCATGCTTGATTATCGTTGTTGCAAACCCCAATCCTGGAAGTCCTTTTACATACAGTTTATTTCGAAAGTCCCAAAGCATTTGCCTTTACTTTATTTCTCGTCTCGTTTTAATCTCTGTCTTACTCGAGATCGAATAGCACTCGTCGATCTTGACTACTGATCTTCGACCAAGGTCGCTGTAGCTTACTTGTGCAGGAACTCGACGAGCCCAACCCGAAGTCGACAAAGACTGTACTCGACATCGAGTAGCCCCTCGTCGATATCGAGTAGCCTCTGCCTGCCACCGCTGCGCTGTGCGACTTTGCCTGACCCCTGTCGACTAACCCTTGGTCGAGGTCGAGTACCACTGTTGTCGACTTCTGACCATGAGATTTCACCGCTGCCTAGGATCCGCTGACACGCTTCCTCGTGGATCGATCCTGACTTCCCACTGCTGCATCAGGAGGAGGTCTTGTAGTTATTTGCAAGGGACAGAATCTGGTTTGCTTTGCATTATTTATATTTTATTTGCATTCTCGATTTCCTCCTAACAACAAAGATCAGGTCTGGTGTTTGTTAAAAAATTAAGTTTACCAACTAGAGCCCTGTAACTTGTATGATCAGTCAATGGAGAACCATCTGTATCAGTGAGCTTCAAATGCAAAGGCAAAGGTGTAACAGTAGGTTTGATATCAGGGAGAGAAGCATCAGTCAACAACTCCCTGGTGAGCTTGGCTTGAGTAACAGCAAACCCATTTGGAAGAGAAGTGATCTCCATACCCAAAAAATAATGAATAGGACCAAGATCCTTGATGCTGAATGCAGTATGTAGAAAATTCTTGAGAGAAGAGATCTCAGAAGAGTTGTTACCAGTAATCAAAATATCATCAACATACACAACAAGAACTGTGATGTGAGAATCAACATGCTTTATGAGGACATAATAGTCATTTTTTGATTGAGCATACTGAAGAGATTGAAGAGTAGTTGTCAGCTTGTGAAACCATTGACGTGAAGCCTACTTCAGGCCATACAAACTCTTCCTCAACTTGCAAACATGATGGTTAGGATTTGGAACTCCCTCAGGCATCAACATGTAAACCTCCTAATGTAAATCACCGTGAAGAAAAGCATTGTTGACGTCGAGTTGGAAAACAGGCCATCTCTTGGAAGCAGAAACAACAAGAAGAGTTCTAATGGTGGTCATTTTGACCACAGGAGAGAAAGTTTCATGGAAGTCGATACCTTCCTTCTGAGTAAAACCCTTGGCGACAAGCCGGGCTTTGTATCGCTCTAGGCTGCCATCAGATTTGAGCTTAACCTTGAAGACCCACCTGTAACCAATATGACATTTCCCGGGGGGCAGTGGAACAATATCCCAAGTCTCATTGGCAGTTAAAGCATCAATTTCCTTAGACATAACAGAAATCCAATTTGGATCCATAGAGGCTTTTTGATAAGAGGAGGGTTCAGTGTAAGCAGAGATATGAGTAAGAAAAGAAAAATGAGAAGGAGGTAAAAGAGATGAAGAAACCACAGTAATATTGGCAGTTGAGGTTGGTCCAAAATTACAAACAAAATCCCTGAGGTAAGAAGGAGTTTTGTGAGTCCTTGTAGAAGATCTGATAGGGGGTTGAGAAGGAATGGAAGATCCTCAGGAGTGGTGACAATGGGAGTGAATATAAGATCAAAGTCAGAAGAAATGGATGGTAACATCACATCAGGTGATGAAGGTTTAAGATGAAATGGAAAGTTAAATCTCACATCTGCTTTGAGTTAAATCTCACATCTGCTTTGAGTTATTATACAGGTGTATGCGCCGTTCTGGTCTACCACCTGAGTTTGACGCCTTAGACGAACAATAGCGTTACCTACACATCCACTCTAAACTCAAAAGGATCATGGCGGCCGCTGAAACACAAGAGCAACTGATCGAAAGACTTACAAGGGAACTAGCCGCTAAGGATGCTGCTATCACCACTGAGAAAGCAGAAGTTGAGCTTGCCTAATATCCAACTACTGCAGAGGATTATATGCATCCATCTCTCATCGTGCCTGAATCGGCGATTCTAATCCCTGATAACTCTTTTGAAATTCGCACTCAATTTTTGATAGAGCTTAAAAATAATGATTTTTATGGCAAATTTAATGAGTGCCCTCTTGAACATATCACTAACTTTCATGATATGTGTCGTACTCTTGCAGAAGGTACAACTCTGGAATATGTCAAGATGAAATCTTTTCGCTGGTCGCTCGCTGGACCTGCACTAAAGTGGCTTGAAGGGCTGAAGCCAAGATCTCTCACCACCTGGGCCCAAGTAGAGCAAGAGTTCCTGAACAAATACTTCCCACTCGCCAAAACAGCACTTCTCCGTCAGAAAATCACTGCCTTCAAACAGAAGCAAGGGGAACCGCTGGCAAAAGCATGGGAACGCTACAAAGAACTACTGCGATCTTGCCCTACTCATGGACAACCGCCCTACGTCATTCAGGAGATTTTCTTCAACTTTCTTGATCAAATCACTAAGGATAGGATCAACCATTATACCCGCTATGAGTATCTTACGATGCCACCAAGCGACGCATGGGGTGTGCTAGAAAAGCTCACTAACTACGAAAACAAATATGGGGATCCTACAAACTATGAGGAGAACTCCTACGCCAGGCCAGCACCATCAATGCCACTCTATGAGCCAGCAAAGAAGATTGACCCAGATGTCAGGGAGCAGTTCTACAGAGACCAGAATCGCAAGCTCCTCAAGCAAGTCAAGTATCTATCTGTCAATCAGCCTTGCATCGAATGCGGATCACAGAGGCACACCACTACTGAGTGCCCACACACCGAGCAAGTCAGGATGGCAGAAACACATGAGGAGGCAGCCTACGCTGGGGGTCCAACTCGACACATGGGAGATCAAAGGTTCTATCAACCACAGTGGAACCAAGGTCCTCCTAGGAATTCCCCACCCTACAGAGCTCCAGGACATCCAGAGAGGGATCAAAAGAAGGATGATCTGCAGCTGATCCTTGAGGAGATGCGTCGGAATCAGGGCACCATCAACAACCAATTCCAGAATATCACTACAAAATTTTGAGAATTGGACATCTGGAAAAGGGGAATAGAGACGCAGATGGGTCAGATCGCTGCACAGATCCCACGACCGTCTGGACAACTCCCTGGGCAAACAGAACCAAATCCTAAGGGAAAGACCAGACACGTCGCAGCTATCAAACTGAGGAGTGGACATCAATTACACGAGCCAGAGGTCGGAAAACAGCAAAACAAGGCAGAGCAGCAACTCGATCTCGAGGAAGGTGTACTCGATATCGACAAGCCTCTACTCGACATAGACCAGAAACTGAGCTCGGACTCCGCTGCGCAGACCAGCAACTCCAGGTCGACCATTGTACTCGATGTCGACGAGCCCGTTGTCGAGATCGACGAGTAGCGTCTAGCCGACGTCGACGACTCTGCAACACCGCCGACAACTAATCAGGCTCCGAAACTGAAAAAGTCATTGCCTTTCCCTTCAAAAGCACAGAAAGATCCCACTGCAGGTAGGTTTACCAGATTTGTTAATATGCTGCAAGAACTGAATGTTTCTATTCCTTTTACAGAAGCCCTGCAAGAGATGCCTGGATATGTCAAATTTCTCAAGGAAATCCTAAGCAAAAAGCGATCCATCTCAGAGATCGCAGGCGAATGCAAAGTACTCCACTTCCCTGAAAAGAGACCTGACCCTGGTAAGTTTTCTGTTACTGTGGGTTTTGGTCAATATAAATATGATTCTCTATGCGATTTAGGGGCTAGTGTGAGTATCATGCCTTTATCAATCTGGCGAAAAGTGAAGATAGGATGCATAGAACCTGTGGATGCCAAGCTATACATGGCAAACAATACAGTAGTCATCCCTACAGGTATAGTTGAGAACGTCCCTGTCCAGGTTGGTAAATTCTTTGTTCCAATTGATTTCCTTATCATTGACTGTGCTGAAGATCCTACTAGCCCTATTATTCTTGGTAGACCATTCTTAGCTACTGCAGATGCCAAAATAAGCGTCAAGAATAGATCGCTCACCTTCACCATAGGCGATGAGGTTTTGGATTTCTCTTTTGGCCATGCAAAAGAGGAAATTTCATGGCTGGAGGTGAAAAGCATCAGCAACCACGGGACCAAGCAAACAGCGGAGGAAGGTGCTTTACTCGAGATCGACAAGACTAACTCGATCTCGACAAGGGACCTACTCGACTTCGACAAGCCTTCATCGATGTCGACAACCACTGCAGAGCCAGAAACTTGCCGGGAGCCTAAGTATGGGGTCCCTGTACTCGAAGTCGACAAGCCCTCATCGATGTCGACTAGCCCCAAGCCCAAAGATTCCTGTTTTGGGTCCGAAAAGGCAAGTTCAGGTATGAATCATACCCCCCCTCAGTCCATAAAGAAATTTTTAAACGATTTAAGGGCAGATAAGACGCCGTGGCAAGAGAATCTGCGAAAACTGAGAGTTGGAAGGAAAAGGGAGAAGGCAAAGGGAGATGATGCAAGCAACAACCTGTCAGCTGAGCTTGCATACTACCAGCAGGACCTAGATGATCCAGGAGAAGGGCCAAGCATGAGCGGGCCCCACAATAAGGGTCCTTGAGCGCAAAAGAAGAAGTCGGCCTAGCGACTCTAAAATCTAGAGCATGTATATAAACCTTTATGATTTTTTTTGGGACTTTTGAACTTGTTTTTGGTTTTTGTTTTTAGGGTTTTATGTCTTTTAGAATGTTTTATGTGGATAGTCTTGTTTTGTGTGCAATCTAACACTTTTAGGTCGGCAAGCATAAAAGGATCGCGAAAAGTGGAATAAGAAGTCCCTGAAAAACAGTCAAAATCGACGAAGGCCAAGTCGACGGCGACAAGGAGGAGCAGCTCAGACACAACTCGACCTCGAGTAGACGTACTCGACATGGACCAGCCAGACGCTCCTCGACTTCAGATTCCACCAGACGCTGAGAGCCTACTCGATATCGGGTACTGTACTCGATATCGACAAGAACATCTACTCGACATGCACTGATCAGCCTTCCTCGATGTTTTACCCTGTGATTTCCTTCCTTTACTCTTGTTTCTATTTTATACAGTGAGGACACTGTAAATTTTAAGTATGGGGTGTTGGGGGAAGGGCTTACATTATGCATATTTACTTTATTTGACATTATATGTGCATTATTTCTTTGAATTGCTACATGGCTACTTTGGAATGCATTATTGATTTATGTGCTTATATGCATGTTTTCCAAAAGTTTGAAAAAT
This sequence comes from Persicaria tinctoria, assembly GCA_037127255.1. Taxonomy (NCBI): domain Eukaryota; kingdom Viridiplantae; phylum Streptophyta; class Magnoliopsida; order Caryophyllales; family Polygonaceae; genus Persicaria; species Persicaria tinctoria. The sequence goes on from JBANSL010000014.1 coordinate 23,735,426, forward strand.
GACCCCCATTGAATTTTTTTGAATAATGTCATGGAAGCTTATATTGAACTCAACGATGCAAAATTGGATTCATTAGAGATATAGCATGAAATTGCCTAGTAAAGGGAAGTCATAATGAAGTGCATTATTTCTTGAAAACCATAGAAGGAGGTAAAATTTGAAGTTGCTTTTGACATGTTGCATGATAAGATGATGGAGGACTTTATATTTCCATATAATGCTCATTGTTTGAAATCCTAGCCTTACCTATGCTTATGCATCACAAAAGCCATATTATGCCTTATTTCAATTATTGCTCCACATGACCTAAATATTTGCCATTCTTTACCTTATCCGGGGATTATGTTGAGAATGATGTTACATTATGGAAATTATCATATTGTGTTTGTGTTGTAATTATTATCATTATTGGAGTTTGGAAGGAAATTGTTTGAAATATATGGAAAATTTAATAAGTGAAAGAAAATCCAATCACCTCAGGAGATAAAGGTAGATTGACCCTGCTCTCTGAGATAATAGTTTGGAGAGATGGGACACATTGTAAGCAGTCCAAAGCACTAAGTATCCGGGGCCATTCATGACACCCATGTTTGCGACTCGCGAGAAGGCAGTGCTGAGGTCAGAGAGGTAAAAGCATTATTGTTGATAAAAGCATTATGAAAGGTGATGAAACTCATGAAAAGGAATGTGGAAAGTCAAGTTTGGAAATACTCCGTTTCCCCGGATCATTAGCACCACATTGCCAGAAATTGCCCACCTTTTAACCTTTTACCAAATCTACTCCTTATTTGAGCTTAAATTGAAGTCCTCTTTATTATCAATGCTTTGTCACTAATGAATTTTTTTGCTTAATCCTCCTTTTGTGAGTAGATGTTGCTTTGATATAATTGCACATGCATGGATTTGTGACACTAGTACCTTTTCGAGGATGGTAATTGACTGTTGGGTTATATAAGAATGGATCTGATATGTTGAGAGTTTTGATTTCTTCCCCTGAATGACAGATAAAGGTATTGCTTGAGGACAAGCAAGCTTAAGTATGGGGTGTTTGTTGTGAGCAAAATCTGCCATATTTTACAGTAACTTTAATATCATTTTCTGCATACTTTGCATGCATTTGGGTTGGCTAGTACAGAATCTATGTAGTTTATGTTTATTTGCCAAATTATGGAATCTACATCAGTTTCTGTTTAAATTTGCAGAATTCGAGACATTTTACAGCAACTCTAAGGAAGGTCAGAAAAGGTCGGAAAACCACTACAGAAGTCCAAGGTCAAAAAAGCAGCGGAACCAATCGAATCAAGCTGAGAGCCCAGGCTACTCGATCTCGAGTAGGCCTTACTCAATCTAGACGAGCATGTCCGAGCACAGGCCTTGTCGACTAGGAGCCAGACCAATCCAGCTTCGGAGCCCTACTCGATCTCGACAAGCCCTAGTCGAGATCGACGACGCCTTAGCGCCACACCCGGAGTCGACAAGGAGAGGAGGCAAGCTGAGGACGAGGACGACCAGGCAGCATTCGCTGCCAGCGACTCGACTCGCTGCAGCGGACCGCTCGCTGCCGCGGAAAACCTCGCTGCCAGCGGGATGCACCAAGACGACGGAGCTCGCGACCTCGCTGCAGCGGAAGAAGCAACTCGCGGAAGCGGAAAGGAAGAACCCTAGTCGACGTAGACAAAGCCTTGTCGAGGTCGACGACGCCCAGGAGCCATGTCCGAGCCTTGTCGAGTAGAGCCACCCGAGGAGCCAGTCGACAACACTCCTACTCGATGTCGACAAGGCCCTAGTCGACATCGACGACGAATCCAGAAGCTGTATGACGTGGCTTGACGAATCCTACTCGGTGTGGGATTACTTGGGCTCGAAGAAGACCGAATTCTATCCGATAACAACAAGCTACATCAGGAAGAAGAAGTTTTATCCACTTTGAAACAATTTAGATATATTTAGATTTAATTTCTTTATCGCTTTTATTTATCGTTAAGCATTTTAGATATAGTTTTAGATATAGATATAAATATTCCATCCTTGACTAGCAAGGATTAGAAGGCTATAAATAAATCCCATGGGGCTCAGTTTTATTCATTCAATTCTAGGAGGGGAAGTAAGTAGGAGAAGTAGAGAGAGAGAGAGTGAGCGACCGATTGGAGTTGTGAAGCGAGAGCGGAATTGGCTTCAGGTGGTTGTACACTTTGGTTTATTTCAATACAAGTAGTTTTCTTTTCATCAATCAATGTCTGAGTTTGCGATGAGGCGTGAGTAGTCCACCCACTTCTAGGGTTGGGGCGAGCCCAACAATAGCCATGCGTGTTTGAGGTAAAGATCCGACCTTTATCATGTTTTGAGCATTTTCCTACTTGTTTATGTGTTTATTACCCGTCTAATGGAGATCCATCCGACAATTAGGGTTTCTTGAAAGAGTTGACTAATTGTTGGAAAAGGCGAAAGCTTAGTCCTTTGATGCGATTTACATGATAATTTGTTTGGTTCTGCCTTATGCATGCTTGATTATCGTTGTTGCAAACCCCAATCCAGGAAGTCCTTTTACATACAGTTTATTTCGAAAGTCCCAAAGCATTTGCCTTTACTTTATTTCTTGTTTCGTTTTAATCTCTGTCTTACTCGAGATCGAATAGCACTCGTCGATCTCGACTACTGATCTTCGACCAAGGTCGCTGTAGCTTACTTGTGCAGGAACTCGACGAGCCCAACCCGAAGTCGACAAAGACTGTACTCGACATCGAGTAGCCCCTCGTCGATATCGAGTAGCCTCTGCCTGCCACCGCTGCGCTGTGCGACTGTGCCTGACCCCTGTCGACTAACCCTTGGTCGAGGTCGAGTACCACTGTTGTCGACTTTTGACCGTGAGATTTCACCGCTGCCTAGGATCCGCTGACACGCTTCCTCGTGGATCGATCCTGACTTCCCACTGCTGCATCAGGAGGAGGTCTTGTAATTATTTGCAAGGGACGGAATCTGGTTTGCTTTGCATTATTTATATTTTATTTGCATTCTCGATTTCCTCCTAACAACAAAGATCAGGTCTGGTGTTTGTTAAAAAATTAAGTTTACCAACTAGAGCCCTGTAACTTGTATGATCAGTCAATGGAGAACCATCTGTATCAGTGAGCTTCAAATGCAAAGGCAAAGGTGTAACAGTAGGTTTGATATCAGGGAGAGAAGCATCAGTCAACAACTCCCTGGTGAGCTTGGCTTGAGTAATAGCAAACCCATTTGGAAGAGAAGTGATCTCCATACCCAAAAAATAATGAATAGGACCAAGATCCTTGATGCTGAATGCAGTATGTAGAAAATTCTTGAGAGAAGAGATCTCAGAAGAGTTGTTACCAGTAATCAAAATATCATCAACATACACAACAAGAACTGTGATGTGAGAATCAACATGCTTTATGAAGACATAATAGTCATTTTTTGATTGAGCATACTGAAGAGATTGAAGAGTAGTTGTCAGCTTGTGAAACCATTGACGTGAAGCCTACTTCAGGCCATACAAACTCTTCCTCAACTTGCAAACATGATGGTTAGGATTTGGAACTCCCTCAGGCATCAACATGTAAACCTCCTAATGTAAATCACCATGAAGAAAAGCATTGTTGACGTCGAGTTGGAAAACAGGCCATCTCTTGGAAGCAGAAACAACAAGAAGAGTTCTAATGGTGGTCATTTTGACCACAGGAGAGAAAGTTTCATGGAAGTCGATACCTTCCTTCTGAGTAAAACCCTTGGCGACAAGCCGAGCTTTGTATCGCTCTAGGTTGCCATCAGATTTGAGCTTAACCTTGAAGACCCACCTGTAACCAATATGACATTTCCCGGGGGGCAGTGGAACATTATCCCAAGTCTCATTGGCAGTTAAAGCATCAATTTCCTTAGACATAACAGAAATCCAATTTGGATCCATAGAGGCTTTTTGATAAGAGGAGGGTTCAGTGTAAGCAGAGATATGAGTAAGAAAAGAAAAATGAGAAGGAGGTAAAAGAGATGAAGAAACCACAGTAATATTGGCAGTTGAGGTTGTTCCAAAATTACAAACAAAATCCCTGAGGTAAGAAGGAGTTTTGTGAGTCCTTGTAGAAGATCTGATAGGGGGTTGAGAAGGAATGGAAGATCCTCAGGAGTGGTGACAATGGGAGTGAATATAAGATCAAAGTCAGAAGAAATGGATGGTAACATCACATCAGGTGATGAAGGTTTAAGATGAAATGGAAAGTGAGACTCATGAAAAATAATGTCCCGTGTATGATAAATTTGCTTAGTATGTAGATCAAGTGCTTTATAACCTTTCTTGCCAAAGGAATAACTAATGAAAACACAAGGCTTGGATCTAGGGGAGAACTTCTCACTGTTATGAGAGAAAGTAGAAATGAAGCAAAGGCAACCAAAGGTCCTGATAAGAGTGTAATCAGGTTCCTTGTGAAACAAAAGAAAATAGGGACATTGGAACTGTAAAGAAGGTAAAGGGGTTCTGTTAATAAGGTAGGTAGCAGTAAGGATACAATCTCCCCAATATTCAATAGGTAAGTTGGATTGGAATTGAAGTGCAAGAGCAACCTCTAAGAGGTGCCTGTGCTTTCTTTCCACAGTGCCATTTTGTTGTGGTGTATAGGGACAACTAGTTTGATGGATGATTCCTTTGGAAGAAAAAAAATGAGAAGCACTTGAACCACAAAACTCAGCAGCATTATCACACCGGATGACTTTGATCTTGGTTTGAAACTGAGTAACAATCATCTTCTGGAATGTACAAAGAATAGAAAGAGCACTGCTCTTAGTAGGCATAAGAAAAGTCCAAGTAGACTTGGCATGATCATCAACAATAGTTAGGAAATATTTGTGGCCATCATGAGTTGGGGTGTGATAGGGACCCCATGTGTCAATGTGCAAAAGATCAAAAGGAGCTGGAGCTCTTGTGTCAGACACAGGAAAATAATTCCTGTGTTGCTTAGCTTTAGGACAAATTTTGCATAAATGTGTAGGCTTAGACCGACAATCAAAAACACTGATATTTCCTAACTATTGTTGATGGCCAATACGTCAATGCCAAAGCTCCAGTACATGAGAAGAAAGAGTAGCAGAACAAGCAAAAGTATTCAACATATTATTGTGAAGACATGTGTGCAATATAAAGACCTTTAACCTCACTGTCAATTATAAGGGGAATCTTCATCGAAGGGGCCTAGAGAAAGCAATAAGCATCAGTAAAAAGAACATTAGAATGTGTATTTGCTATGAGTTTATTTACTGATAAAATATTAAAACAAAAATCTGGAACATGAAGGACATTTGAAATAGTGAGAGAGGGGGAAAGTGTAATGGTACCAAAATGAGATACTAAAGCTGACTTGCCATTAGGCATGGTTATAGAAACAGATTTAGGTAAAGAAGAGAAAGTAGAGAAAAGAGATTTATTAGGAGTGATATGGTTTGTGGCACCACTGTCTATGATCCAAGTCGGATTAGAGCTAGATGTAAGGAAACTGAAGTTTGTACCTGCCATGAAAGCTGCTGTATCTGATGAAGGAACATTAGGCTTGCGTAGAAGAGCAAGAAGCTGACTATATTGCTCAGAGGTTAAAGAATGTCCTGAATCAGCAGCAGTAGTAGCAGAAGGTCCTTTACCAGGTGGATAACCGTGCTTCTTCCAACACTTGTCGACGGTATGACCACCAAGCTTACAGAATTCACAAAAAATAGTGTGACCATGGATCTTCCAACAAGTGTCAATAACGTGACCACTGATCTTACAGTGATTACATAAGAGAGTTCCTCGGCCAGCAGATTGACTCTTGGAAGGAGCACCATGACCACGAGAAGGTGAAGATTGACCTCGTCCAACAGGAGGCTTAGGTGGATCAGGAGATCGTTGAGAAGACAAGGCAGTGGTGACATCAGAAGTAGGCGCAGGCTTAGATCCAAGCTCTCGCTGTTCTTCATCATGGAGGATGATCTGATAAAACTCATTCAAAGTCAGAGGAGGTTGCATCAATAAATAAGAAGAAATGGACATAGAACCTTTAGTAAAATAAGAAGAAATGGACATAGAACCTTTAGAGATCGAGAAAAGTTCTCGCTGAATCTAAAAAACACGTGTGCGATTGGATCGAGAAAATCGAGCAGCCAAATTACTCCAAATCAAAGCAGCAGAACGAAAATGCAAAATAGATTCAGCAATATCCTTCTCAACCGAGTGTATCAACCATGAAATCACCATATTGTTACAACGCTCCCAATGAGCAAGAAGATTCAAAGCAGCAGGAGGACGAATTGAAGTACCTGTGACAAAACCGATTTTGTTTTTGGCTAGTAGAGAAACTTCCACTGATCGGCGCCAAGAGACATAGTTACGATCGTTGAGAAGGCTTGTGGATAAAATATAATTTGGATGATCTGAGTGATGAAGATAGAGTTCATCACACGGATCAAGAGCAGAGACAACAGATCGAGAAACATCCGCCATTGATGGAGGATGGTCCTAGCCTGATACCATGTAACAACTTGGAGGGAAAAATGGAGAGAGCTTTTGTATAATTGACTTCATTCATTCAACTGATTACAATGTACTCAAGCAGCTATTTATAAAGTTTTGATTTCTCACACTCACACGAAATTGTGCTGCAATAACAAGCTATTAACACATTGACTTAAGTGAGTACTAACTAGTCAATAGATTCAATATTTTATTACTATGGGTTAACAAGTTTATATTTCTAGGTTCGAGATTTTATAACTCAAGTTCAAAATTCAATACGTTAGGTGCAATGTTTTTATATTTATTAAATAAACAACATTCTTATAATTAGGTTAAAGATTTGATAACGATAAATTCAAGATTTTATGATTATAGGTTCAACCTCTGGCCTCTCCTCCTTCCTCCTCCTTTCGGATTTTGATTTCTTCTGCTTGGCGCAACATCTCCCATCTGCTATCTATCACTAATGATACCCCTAGTGGCTATATAGTCTGCGACTTTGTTCGCCTCTCTGTAGATGTGGCTGTACTCAACCTTTTCAAAATTTGCTTCCATGATTTTGATTTCTTCTGCTTGTCGCAAAATCTCCCATCTCCTATCTCTTCCTTTCGAAAGAATCCTCATCGGCTCTTGGTTGTCACCTTCTACAATTATCTTTCTTAATCCTAGTCTGGTAGCTACCCTCATTCCTTCTAGAACTACTGCTGCTTCCATTGGAATAACCGTACCTTGATCGATTTCCTAGTAGATGATCTCGATTACATGGACCCTTGAATCACAAATGATTCCTCTCACCTGACAAGTGCTCGTGGGTTTGACAGAACCATCTACGTTAATCTTGTAGATAGCTTCTATTGGTCTAGTCCAACTAGAGCTAGACCTTTTCTTCCTTTTATTGGCCTCATTGTTTTTACTCGTGGGATTTGTTGCTCTCGAATCCTGTATATCTTTAATAATATGCTTAATTAGGTTACAGAAAGTGTCTGGCTAGTATGTTTGAAGATTAACTTGTTTCTAGTTTCCTAGATTATTTCCCAAATAACGACTAGTTTTTCAAAAAAATGATTTGCCTGCTTGATTTGAGTAATATTGTCACTACATAGGGATCTTTGTAAGGAGAGGTTGTGAAAGAGCTTACCTGTTGTTTGTTCAAACTGGGCTATTAGTTCCTTTGCAAAGGATCACTTTGTAAAGAGATGAGTGGCATCCTCATTTCCTTGACTACACAGTGAACATGTGTGTGGTACTCTATTAATGTACCTATTAAGCCTGCTTGTCGTGGGGGAGAGCGTCTATTTTAATTTTCCATACTAGGTTTTTAAGCCAAGGGGGAAGATTAAGATTCCAGATCCAGTTATGGTTTTCAATGTTATGGTTTTGAGTGTTGGTAATCTCTTTTGCCGATTTGGTTAAGAATTTTCCTGTGGGATTAGGCGCCCAGATCAGTTTATCATGAGCTTGCCATGAGGGGATATTGAGGGATAAAATACAGTTGGTTATATCTTGGGGAAAGAGACTCTGAATGAGAGGCTTTTTCTAGAGCTTTTGAGGGGTAAAGAAGTGGCTGACTTTCATATTCGGGTCATTGTTACCCATGAAGGTTTTGAGACATTTATCGGGAACCCAAAGATCTTTCTAGATGTGATGTAAGTGTAAAATCATTAAATTTTCGAACGTTCGATTACCACGTTGAAAGTTTGGCCGAAAAATTGACCGAATTTTTTTCGTATCAAAATTGGTTCAATTTGAAATAGTTAGTATTTTTTTTAATTTTTAAAGTTCATATTTAAATTTTTTCATGGCTGATAGTTCGTATTATTTTTGATAGTTTTTAAAATTCGTATTATTATTGGTTCATGACTGTTAGTTCGTATGATTTTTGGTCATTTTTCCAATAATATATTGTCATAATTTAAAGAAAATTATATATATATATATATATATATATATATATATATATATATATATATTAATTGATACATATATAAATCAAAACTATTTCATATTCAAATTTATAAAAAATATTAATAAATAAAATATGTAATAGGTGTTATTTTATTATATATATATTAATAAAAATAATTATTTATATCAAAATTATTCATTAACTGTTATTTTATTTATATAAACACACATACCTAAAACACCCTTAGAATATAAAATTTTATCTTTAATGTGTTTTACACACCCACCCACGTAAAGCACCCTTAAAATGTAAACTTTTATCTTTAATGTGCCTCTCCTAATTCTGTTTAAAAATTACGTGAAACCTTTTACGGTTTTACCGAATGATAATAAATGTCAAACCACTGATCTAGAGTATATATAAACAAAAGGAAAAAACAAAAGAAACAGGGAAAAAAAATGCATTTGACATGACCACATAGGCCGAACCGCCGAAGAATGTACATTTGTATTGGGTCTCAGCGCATTATCTCTTCCACCAAACCTGAAAATGGCAAGCTTCTAGTTAAATATAGAGGGAATTGTACATACTAACCCAAAAAAGAAAAGTGTTGCAAGGTTAATCCAATCCGGTTTTAAATTAGGTTAAACCGGATATTTGGTAACCTGTGTACCCGGTAGCCCGTTGCAAAGGAGAGAAGGGAAGAGAGAAGGAAGGGGATCGGAGACGGGGACAGGCGGAGACATCTCCCTCGAGGCTAGGCGCAGACGACTAGAAGGGGATCGGAGGCGGGCGAGAAAGGAGGGAGAAGGAGGGGGATCGAGGGAAGGCGCAAGCGGAAGCATCTCCCTCGACGGTGGATTGCTCGAGGCGAGGCGCAGGCGGAGGCATCTCCTTCGATCTCTGTAGTTGATTGAAGGCAACGGGGTTAGTTCCTTCTGTTGTTGGCTATTATCGTCGGAGATCTGTGGCTTGGAGGCGCAGGCGGCGAGTACTTCCACTCTCTCGTTCTTCAGGCGATTTCGAGCCTCGTCGAGGATAATCTCCACAATTGGCTTCCATTCTACGATTCCAGGTACAATCCTTCACCCTTCTTCTTCTCTACTCTATCTTTCAAGCCTTTGAATTGGAATTTTTAGTTTAGGGCTAGAGACTGAAATTTCGAATTTCGGAATTGAAATGGTTTGGTTTGAAGGAGACGAATGGGGTTTGCTGTCTGTCATGTTTGATTGGTGTAGGTGTCATGTAGTAAGTGATGTTTCCAAATAGAGGGTTGAGTTTGTCCGTGGGATTTTCTAGTGGGGCAGGGGGTAATGTCAAGGGTAGGAGTCAGTAAAGAGGAAGATGATGATGAAGAGTTGGGATTGGTTGGAGAAAGGTCAATGTCAGGAGTAGGAGATTCTGAAACAATACCTCATATGGAGTACTCCATGAATGCAGCGTTCACATGAATTAGGATTTGTTACTTGTGGAATTGTGTATCATCGTCTTCTTCCATGTCCCCAGACAATACTCCCTCCATGAGTTGAGCGCATGGTTGTTCTAGAAGGAGGGCCTGTTGTTGAATATATCAGCAAGGCTATCGATCTCACACCGTTGTAAATTTGGCTTTCCTGTGTGCTATTTGTTCTCTCATGAGAAGTGGGAGATCTAAATGAATGAAGAAACCTTTAATATAGGTATGTTGCTGACTTGATTCATTTTAGGGTTGTGTATTATGCACTAGTGTTTTTTGTGTGCAGAGCAAATGATAACGGCCAAGGTAAATGGATAGACCCTCACATATCAAGTTTCTTTGACATAAATATTCTTCCCATGTAGCCTATTAGCTCAATGGGAGAGCATTGTGGTCATACACAAAGATGTGGGTTCAATTCCCACGTAGGCTTATTATTCATTAATCAACACCGACCATCAACTTATGTTTAGAACAAGTCAAGCTTGCTAGATCACCAAATTCATGTGTCAAGTAAAAACAATTCATATGTCAAGTAAAACACATTATATGTCATGTAAATCCGGTATGAGTGACATGTAAATTCAGTATGGGTTATGGGTTATTTTTGGTGCTGCTATCACATAATTTAGTGGCATAAGTGCTTGGATTAGCATGTTTCTTTGCTTGAGGGACTCGCAACGCAGAAGTGAGTTCGTTATTAATAAAACATCAAACGAAGGCCACTTTAGTTTCTTTGCTTGGATTATCATGTTTCTTTGCTTGGATTAGCATGTCTTCTTATTGTTGAAATTAATAAAGTTGTTGGAAGGCCACTTTAGTTTCACAGTCATTCCAGTAGAGTGAGTTCCACCAGTCGTTCGGCTTATCCCACACTTGAAATGTAGGAAGAGGAAGATTGTTGTTGCCTAACAAAAGCCTTTTTCTTTATGTTAAAGGATATAAACTGTCATGTTAATATCATTATATGTCATGTTATTTTCATTCATTATAGAGAAGAGGCTCGATTCGCATTACCTGTCATGTTATTCGCATTACCTGTCATGTTAAATAGTATAACATGTCATGTTAATAGCATCACCTGTCATGTTATTTTCTTTCATTAAGGCAAGCTTTTTCACAATCAATATTTTTTTTAAATGAAGATTATATATATAAGGGAAATAGATAAAGCACTGATCAATCATTGCAGCGCTAGCATAAACAGCAGCTTCATCCCCACCCCTTGTCCAGTGTAACAACAACAACATTGACAACATCAACCGTGCACAACATTGACAACATCAACAAACTAGCAATGTTACAATGCTCAAGAATACACTGATTGATCCACCAAAAGAAATTACCATGCCAGTTCAGGTGCCGAAAACACCCATTAAAAGAGAATGTGTGGTGATAGTTGCACAGTTATCTTCAATATGGAACTTGTACAGAAGTTTCACTCTTGCTATAAATATTTATGAATAAAAGATGTTATCTATATCAAGGTTCAAGGGCACTAATTGACAGCCATTACAATAAAACGCAGCATAGTTTGTACACATCAAAACATAGCTTTGGTACACCAGATCGATTAAAGGAAATCCTGCATACATGACATGAACTTATATTAACATGTCATTCAAATCCTGGATACATGACATGAACTTATATTAACATAGCTTTGGTAGCAATTGAAACGAAATTGGACAAATCTGATGAGCGATTAAGTAGTACCTATAGCTTTAAGAAGGAGAACTGATGCTGGGGGAGTTTTGAGTATGAAAGTAAAGCACTAAAGCTCTTATCCTGTCATCCCAAAGCAAGAAATCAAAATTGTGACTGAAAATTGAAATCCAGGACCATCAAGAAGCAGGAATCAAAACCCTAATTTACACTATAGAAATCAAAACCCCAAATCAACAATTTCTATCTATGTATCCCTAAATTAGGTTTAATAGATGGAAATTCAGGGAGATGCCAAAACCTTAACCCTAGAATTTTCACTTACAATCGATGAACAACTGCCTTCGACTTATAGTTGCCTCTATCGAACTTAGCAATTGCCTTCAATTTCGTAGGAGTCGTGCACCACTAGCCTCAAAATCTGCCAGATCTGGAGAAATTTCCTAGCGACAGGATCGACCGCAACAATGGCATCCGGGTTTGGGGCCGCCATGGGAGGCGAATGAGAGGAAGAAGGACCAAGATGACTGCGCTCAAGCCCTCCCGTCGAGCCCGGAGGCCTATCGCCTAGAGTCGCGAACCCCGCCTCCAACAACGGCGTCTTCCCTCATCCTTCCCTTCCCCTCTCACTGTTGCGCGCTTTTCTCTCTCCCACCGGTTGCAGGCTGTGAGAAACCGGTTACTTTGCAATTTTTTTTTTTTGGGTTAATCCCCACAATCCAACCGGATATTTATGTTAGTTTTGCAAATAACCCTTAAATATATATCTCTGGTAATACCTTTGTCACTACAGGAATTAAAAAGAGACGGCACCTAACCTAAATTAACTTAATTATTAATTTTTGTCGGAATTAACCTCTTTGTATACGCCGGCCAATATCTTTTGAAGAATTTGAAGTTGTTAGATGAAGTGTGGTAGTTGTCGAAAAGGACGTACTTCTCCTAGTTGGCTACTGAATTCAATATAATCCCTAGCATAACATTATAATAGGCTCAAATCAATATTCAACCTAAAGCCTAACATCACTATTCACTCTGTATTTTAATATGGATCATATATCGTGAATTAAAAAAAATATATTCTACTATGGGATATTGGGATGTTGTTAGATACCGTGTAAATCAACCTAGAATAAGATATCAAAAAATATATAAGAGCATGAATACCGACACAAGATTTACAAAAAATAACCTATCTAAGTAAAGGATAAAAAAATCCACCTTCCGCCCATTAGGGGTGTGCAGAAAAACCCGATACGACTGACACGATAAGAAAAAACACGAAACCGAAAAGACACGACACGAAAACGACACGAACCGCTAAAACACGACATTAAATGATTCGGATACGGTTCGGGCAAATTCCCTTGCCGGGTACCCGACACGAACCGTTTAAATTTTGTTTAGGTCTAGTACAAATGATAGTACTATATATGAAGTCCATTGAGTAATAATAAAATATGCTAGTTCAATTGGTAGAAGTACAACACCTTATCCCATTCATCCCGTGTTCAAGTCTTGTCGTGGGCTATTTTTTTTCCTCCTGTCTGGCTGGCTCACCTTTTTTTAAAATATATTTTAATGTTTTAAGGTAAGACAAACCCTAAAGCCTACGTACAGATTTGGCGTCCCTTCTCAATTGCCTCTTCTTCTTCAGTTCCAAGCCTCTCAGTCGCTTCTTCTTCTTCTTCTTCTTCTTCTTCTATAACCCTTCTTCTCCAGTTCCGAGTACATATATGGCTGCCCTTCTGAATCACTTCTTTTTCTTCTTCTTCTTCTTCTTCTTCTTCTCCGGTTCCTAGCCTCTCAATCGCTTCTTTTTCTTCTTCTTCTTCTTCTTCTTCTTCTTCGTTAGCCCTTCTCTACTTCTGAGTCGAGCCGACGACCTTTCTTCTCTAGTTTTGAGTTAATGAGCCTCTCAATTGCTTCTTCTTTTCTCCGACCCTTCTTCTCCAGTGAGCCTCTCAATCTCTTCTTCTTCTCCAATTTGTGCGTATTTGTTCAAAGAAAACAACCCTAAATCTCGAATTTGTGCTAATTTTTTCGAATCTGTAGCGTTGTTCGTGTTGTTTTCCTCCTTCTTTAGGGCCTATGCGAATTTCTGAGTTGTTCTACTGCGAATTTGTGATTTGTGCGAAGTTATTGTGTTCCCATTCAATTTTTTTAGGGTTTGATTTTCGTTTACGCCATGGCCATCTCTGAAATTTTCTTTATTGTACAAACAAAAAAAAAAAAAGACAGAAAGAATGAAAGAGCATACGGTTCATGTCGGATAACCCGGGTATCCGACACGGCACCGAATAACTTAGCCGTGTTGGGTACCCGGGTTAAGATGGTTCGTATACGGTTTGCGCATTTTGGGCTAAACAGTTTCGAGTACCCGACACGATTAACCAGTTCGTGTCGGGTACCCGAATACGCACACCCCTACCGCCCACCAGATCAACCAATACATTAATCAACAACTCAATACAAGTGCTTAACAATTCAGTCTCAGGCCGAGAAAATAAGCATGGAGATCTCAAACACCAATCTAAATACAATCCGGATCTAGAAAGGATTCCTCTCCAAGAACTAGCTAAACACTTGTAATCAGATTAGGTTTCCAGGGAGAGAAAAGTACTCAATAAACACTTGTTATCTTGCCAAAAGTAGGAGACGGATCACAAGATTAAGAGGAGAAACACCTCATGTTGCTCAAATTACCTATGTTTCCTCTCCTTCCCCCCTCCCCACCAGCAACACCTCTTGGAGCTCACCTTTGCTCCCCTCTTTTTTCATTCTTATATTACTAATTACCTAATAATATAATAACATTTTGGGTTGGACTCCAAAAATGGCCCATGGACCCAAAAATCTCCCTGATAATGCATGATTGGTATAGGCAATCCGAGTCATTCTTAAGTCTTTTAGGTTGTATTTAGATCGGTTTTAAGCATAAATTACATTCATTGTCTTTAAATTTACAAAGTTTGGAATCTACACGTTTTATACCAATTTGTGCAGATTCTCGAAAGTCAAGCTAAAGGAGAAAAGGAAAGCTGCATTATGGAACCTTAGAAGCTTAGAGAAGAGTCAAGGAAGAAGATAGAAGAAGAAGACAAAGTGGACAAGATAAGATGAGAAGAAAGAAGAAATATGAACACTGTAGAGGCGGCGCCCGCGGCCATAGAATTGACGCCCGCCGATCGCAATTTCCAGAAGATTTTCTCTCGGGCGAATCTGGCCCATTCCACACTCCTAGGGTTTTCAATGCCTATAAATATAGCTCTCGTCACCCACATTCCACACATCATTCACACACCACTTCACATCTCTCACACCACTTTTTTTTTTTTTTTCTTTTCCACTATTTTCGGTAAGCCATGATCGGCTAAACCTTTTATATAGTTTTGTTTATATTTTATGCATAGGTTAGAAACATGTGAGGATTATTTGAAAATACTATTTTATAGTTTATATTTGGTTTATACATATTTGGTTATTCATTACTCTTTTTCTTTACATGTTTATGAGGTTTATTCGTCTTAACTGGCCATTAAGATACGTAAACAACATGATAAGTGATTATAACTAAATCAGTTATTGCGAGCCTTAATCCGATATAGTAGCAATCATATCTTAATGAACATGTTGGAATTCGTGCGATAACTGGGTTGACAACAAGATCATACGTCGAATATTTAGGAATTACATGAATTATATGCTTATGTGATTAGGGACTTATTGCTTCCCAAAATCCATGCAAGAGTTTAGGGAGTTGGTAATGATCAAATCAGGAAGCTATACAACTCTATGCACAAACCGACACTGAGATAGCCACGCGATAACCAAACAATCCGATGGTCATGGAATTACCTATGTTACGAATATCAGTAGAACTATATTTTCATCTCATTGTTATCTTCTATTTCAATCATTGCTCTTATTTATTGCTCATTTCTCTTCTTATTACTATTACTCTTGTTACGAACTACTCGTTTACATACTTCGTTTAGCCAAACTCACATGCACTCTTTGTGGGATCGACCTGTACTTGTTGCTGATACTCATTATTAGTTAAAGGTATGGAGTTACTATTTGCGGTGTTAGAACTCACGACATTATAGCGTTCACGAAATTCATGGAGATTTTGCTGGGGAGTGCCATGTTTTTTACTAAACGTAATTCGCAAGCTTTGGTGTAACCATCTTGCATAAGTTCACACCCGTTTGGCTAATTTTTCTCTAGTGTCTTGTCATATAGAAATCGAACGAATTTTTTCCAGGTTATGAAGACAAAACTCAAGAAAAATGGCCGACGATGTGGATCAACCTAAGAAAACACTGAGAGATGTCAAGGAGCATGCTGTTACATTATCGCCTAGCCCTCAAGCTCCCATATCTCCCAACATGCTCAAAATTTGAATTCAAGGTAGGATGGGCATCGTTGTTGCCCAGTTTTCACAGAAGGAACGAAGAAGATCCAAACAAGCATCTGGTGGAGTTTATAATTGTCTACCATCGTGTTAGACCCAACGGAATCACTGAAAATTAGATGATGCTCAGATTGTTCCCGCTCACTCTCAAGGACGCTGCAAATATATGCCACTAATATCTGCCAACGGAAAGTATCAAGTCTTCGATAGAATTGAATAAAGCATTTATGAAAAGGTACTTTCCAGTTACCCGATGCAGCAAAGTCAAGAAGGAGATATCCAATATCGAGCAATCTCCTACTGAATCACCGCGATCATGGAGGACGACCTCGTTCTCTACCTATACGCGAGGGATCGCGCATGATGACCTCGTTCTCTACTTATATGAGGGATTGTTGGGTGTAGAGCGAGGAGTAATAAAAGCAATAAGTAGAGGAGATGTACTGGATAAGATTCCAGTTGAGGCGTTGAATTTTTTAGAAGATCTTGTTAATGCCTCACAACAATATGGAAGGACGGATGGAGTTCTAGGAATACATCATATCAAGAATGCAAGCTCTAGTCCTATCTAAGAGATGAGATAGTAAACTGACAAAACGGGTGAAAAGCTTAGCGACTCATGTTACTCAACCACCAGTCAGACCCTGCGAAATATGTGGAGATCTATCGCATTCGAACGATCTCTATCATCAATTCCAAGAAGGAGTGATGGAAGTCAATGCAGTTGAAGACTATGATCCTTGACAATATGGTAACTCCTTCAACCCTAATTTATTTCTAATTCTTATCAAGGGTTCAAAAACATGCCAAATCCTCAAGCTCCGTACGAAGGAAGGAATCATCTCGAAGCTAGACCTCGAAATCCTATGCCAGCTACTCAACCACAATAGGATGAAAACCTTCGACGTATTCTGGATAAGTTCACAGCTACATAAAAGGCCATAGGTCAGATGGCACGGGAAATAAAAAAACTAAAGGCACGTGCTACAGGAAAGCTACCATCACAAGTGGTAGTGAATCCAAATGAGAAGGATGTGGAAAAGACCCAGTTAGGGTTAAAACTTCAAGCCCACGACGTTTAACCAAAGGCGCTTGATGGCGTCCGAACTGATGATGTATAATTGTCGTTGGCGCTCAGTTCCACCAAAAGTAAATATCCTAACTCAATGCTTAATCAAAAGAATAGTACAACAAACAAGTAAGCAGTCGATCCCATAGAGAAGACTATTCATATATATTTCTATGATGATTTCTCAAGATAATAATAAATAAGTTGTAGCAAACTAATGAAATAGCAAGATAAACTAAATAGAATAATGGTTGCAAAGTAGTGATAATATGATAGAAAAACGCTTCGCCTGTAATTCTTGACAATGTTTGGGGTTCATGAACCTTGGGTTGATTTCAATATTATATATAAAGTTATGCCGACTTACCTAGACTAGATTGTTCCGCAAAGATACAATCACTTATTCAATTTGGTATGACTAAAGAATAGCATTAACGAATCGAGTACTTAAGACAAATTAGCACATCAATTTAATGCAATTATGAATTAAAAGGAACAACTCAATTAACCCTAATTTCATCTACTCGACATAGATCTATTGTTATCATCCATTACAATAGCAATCGAAATGTCACTGGATCAATGACTTTGTTTGTTGTTGAGAAACCAACAACGGATTCATAATATAGATGCAATTTGATTGGTCCAAGAAGTGTCAAGAAATGTTTTGATTGGTTCACGTCATTTAAAAAATCCGGGCAAAAAAATTGATGCCCGCACCTGCCCAGTTCGGAAATGCGAGGCCCACTCGCACACCCTTCCCTCTTCGCGCGTGTGGTGGACGCGCTGCTGTAGCAGCATAAAAAACCCTGCTCCCCGCGTTACACAAGATTCGAACCCGGGCCTCATCACACAACCGCCACTACTTCAACCATTGCACCACCAAATACTTCTTTGTTATTAAAGGCATCGATTAAAACTAGTACTTTTTGAGTTAAAGCCACCACTTTAATTATAATTAATATGTTTTCACTTAAATATGTTAATTACACATTAATTAATATATTAATATATATTTCGCCCTAAAAAATAATAATTAATATTAAAATCAAAATCAACATAAATATTAAAATAAAAATGATAATAAATATATTAATATTTATATTTATATTAAAATAAAATGGTTAATGAACCACTACTCTTTATTTGATGAACCACTAGAATTTATTTCATCAACCACTACTATTTAATAATTATAAAATTTTCATTCTTCTTTTATTTTCTTTTAATGTTTATTTTTAATTAATTAATTAATTTTATTTAAAATAAAATGGTTCATTAATCACTACTCTTTATTTGATGAACCACTACTCTCTATTTGAGGAACCACTAGAATTTATATTCTTATAATAATTAACATATTTCATATAAATTTATAAATTACACATTAAGAGAGATGTTATCAATATATATATATATATATATATATATATATATATATATATCAAGGAGTGGTTCATCAAGCTATAAAGATGTTATCAAGAAGTGATTAATCAAGTTATCAAAAAGTGGTTAATCAAGTTATAAAGAAGTGGTTCATGAAGCTATGAAAAAAATGGTTCATCAAGTTATCAGTAACTGGTTCATCGAGAAGTGGTTTTTAATTAATTATTTTTTTGTTTTTAAAATAAAATGATCTACTACTCTTTATTCGATGAACCACTACTCTTTATTTATTTGTTTGTTTTTAAAATAAAATGATCCACTACTCTTTATTTATTTGTTTTTAAAATACTATTTATTTCATGAACCAAGACTATTTATTTGATGAATCACTACTTTTTATTTATTGAATCATTAGAATTTATTTCATGAACCACACCCGGTAAACCAAATTCAGTGAATCACACCCAGTGAACCAAATCCAGTGAACCCAATCCAGTGAACCACACCAAGTGAACAAAATCCAGTGAACCAAACCCAGTGAACCACACCTAGTTACTGAACCAACATCCATTTAGTCACCGAACCAACATCTATTTACTCACTGAACCAACCCTTATTTAGTCACTGAACCAACCTCTATCTAGTCACCGAACCAACCTCTATTTACTCACTGAACCAACCCCTATTTAGTCACTGAACCAACCTCTATTTAGTCACCGAACCAACATCTATTTAGTCACTGAACCAACCTCTATTAAGTCACTAAACCAACCTCTATTTAGTCACCGAACCAACATCTATTTAGTTGCTGAACCAACCTATTTACTCACTGAACCAACTTCTATTTAGTCACCGAACCAACCTCTATTTAGTCACTGAACCAACCTCTATTAAGTCACTAAACCAACCTATTTACTCACTGAACCATCATCTACCATATTCACTGCATCCACTTGGAAAATTCATATTTGAATAAAAACTTATACACAGCCTAAAAAAGAAATTACACCACTACATGAATTGGACAAATATAATTTTAAATCAAAGAAATCGCTTAAATTATAATTATACTTTGAATTGCTTTTCAGCTTTTCTTTCCAACGCTACAATGATTCATTGATTGAACGACGCAAAATATTAATTGATTAAACGCCTTAAGTACTCCGTCGTTGCAAATGTGGTACTGAATTGATATGAACACCAGAACAGGGACAATATCGCAGCCTCACCGAAATCATGTCTTAGAACAGGGAGAAAGAGGTGATTTTAGAATCAAGCTCACCTCCTCCCTCTGCAGTGAAAACCGTAAACTTTCCGCCTCGACCAACACCAACACCACCTCCAACTCCCAGATCTGCGCCTCTTCGGATCCCGGCCAACCAGATCTGACACTCAGCCTCTCCCTCCCTCCTCCCGAGACCACCACCCACCGATGTGTCGGAGCCGGAGCTGCCCGCTGTGTCGAGAAAGGTGGTAATAGGTGCTTGTGCTGCGCCAAACGGGTCGGGCTCACAGGCTTCCGGTGCAAGTGTGGCGAGTTGTTCTTCTCCGTCAACAGGTACACCGATCGACACGATTGCCGTTGGTAGGTGGTGCAGATGAAGAAGGAGATGACGAATTCGAAATTCGTAGGCGAATAGGATGGAGAAAAAGGGGACGCTATAGCCTTTTGGCGGCCATGGATCTCCCAAAGGAAATCAACTGTTGTTCCTGATTGAGGGAAATAAAAAATATGGAAAACACATCAGCGCGTGAGGGGTAATTTAACTCAGCCAATGAGATTTATATATATAATAAGAACAAGATGATAAATAAACTTATAAATAACTAATTGAAATCAAATCCTCACAATTCATCCAACCATGTCTTCAAATCACAGACGAAACTAAGAGTTTAACAACGCATAGTCAAATCCACTCTCATTCTCTCTATTGTGTGTGGCATCTCTCCCTCTCTGGCTCTCTCTCTCTTTGTAACACACAACCACACACGGTTGGAATAGAATGAAACTAACCTAAATAGAGTCGTGCAAATATCTAGGAAAATAATAATAATAAAATAATAATAATAATAGTATCGTTGGACGAAAAGGGCAATTGTTGTATACAGGGCGCCGACGGGCGCCAATGGAAAAGTGGCGGGCGCCGCTCCTCTGGCTCCGCGATTCTTTCTTTGCTTCAATGTTGTGATCTCTTGCTCCCTTAATGCTTCTTCCTTGGCCTTCTTTATACTCCAAAATCAGTCTTTAAGATCTCCCAAGTCTCTCTTCAAGCTCGGATTGTAAAATTGCGGAATAAACACTAAAAAAATGCGTAGATTTCGACTTGAATACTTGACATGAAAGATAATGGAAATAAAACAAAACATATGCAATATGACTACTTCAATGCAATAAAACCTATCTATAATGTCTATCTAAAATATGCATTATCAAATCCCCTCATATTCAAGCTCTTGCTTGTCCTCAAGCAACCATGAAGAATAAACAAAATCAATACATACCACAAGAGATTCCTTATGATTTTTCCTCATCAAAAGTAATTTCAATCAATAGTGAAAATATGGACAAAGCAAAAAAACGTACGTCATAACATGTATATGAGTAATCAAGTAGCTGCATGCTTATCAATCCAACCTCACAAGGGAAAATATCTGTTTTTCTCACTCTCATGTGTTTAGGATTTAAGCTATACTCAATTCAATTCCATACGCAAACATCGACATTAAATATTGAAACTTATATCACAAAATCTACACACGATACATCAAAGAAAAATAAGAACATCAAGAGGACTTTCGCTCAATGGAAACCTTCAAAGAAGATTCCATTCGGCGGGGTTGTAATGGGGCTTGCTAAAAATATAAGGAGTACAAGGAATTGTATTTAATCATGTGGTGCTATTAATTATGGGAAATAAGATTCCTAAAAACTTCAAACATAACACAAATTAACTCAAAATTACATCAAGCTCACATAAGAACACAAACTCTCAACATATCTCAATAACTCTCAATATATATATATATATATATATATATATCAATAAGCTCATCAAATCTCTCAAATAACATAAATTCCAATAAACTCAAATAATACTCATATGAACTCTCAAATAGCTCATATAACTCATCGAACTCATATCCTCTCAACCAAACATCTATCCAACTCCTCATATGCAAAAAATAGATAACAAGACTCTTTTCCTTTTTTTTTTCTTCTTTTGTTTCCTTTTTCTTTCAGCATTTTCTGTTTTTTTTTTTTTTAAAATTCCTTTAGCCAAATAAATGCAATACAAATTGAGGGAAACTATAAGCACATATCATTACATGTTACTTAAATAAACTCTCAAAGTATATCAATAAGCTCATCAAATCTCTCAAATAACATAAACTCCAATAAACTCAAACAATACTCATATGAACTCTCAAATAGCTCATACAACTCATCGAACTCATATCCTCTCAACCAAAGATCTATCCAACTCCTCATATGCAAAAAATAGATAACAAGACTCTTTTTTCTTTTTTTTTTCCTTCTTTTTTTCCTTTTTCTTTCGGCATTTTCTGCTTTATTTTTTAATTCCTTTAGCCGAATAAATGCAATACAAAATGAGGAAAACTATAAGCACATATCATTACATCTTACTTAAAACGATAAACCATAAACACTCACTTTAGCTTTTCTCTCAACTCCAAATAGACTTCCATAACCAACTCTAAATCTTAATTCCTAAAAGGGTAAGGCTTATTATAGGCTAGGGAACATGAATTTTGTGGAGCCACAAACAAATAGGCTAAATGCTCAAATTGGCTTCATAACAAGATATAACATAGGGTAGATATGGATAAAATGTGGCTAAAAGGTGCCTCTATCATTTGAAACTTATCAAGCAATGAACATTTATATAATCGGCCTAAAAAATAGATAACCATGTCAATACTCATACATAAGTGCATAGGAACAGTAAATCACACAACAAAAGTGAAAGGGAAATTGATGTACTCTCTTATAAGGCTAAAAATTCTCATTAGGACAAGTTTTTGTTGGATATCGATCATGCCTAGGAACATAGATCATACATGCTCAATTACCTATGTCAAATCATATTCCACATAAAACAATTTTAAGACAAGGTCAAATCATCCAGAATTCCATGGGATTTATATGATCATGCTAAAATAAAATAGAGGACAATCTCAAGCTAGATGTGTATTTTCAACATTTTTCCTATTCCATGGGATTTATATGGAATGCATGATATTATTATTTTTTTTGTTATTTTCGACATTTTTCCTAATTTTTTTTCTTGATTTTAATAACAACTATAAACATGATGCATGAATTAGACTAAAAGCTTAAACATAAAAACTCAAAATAAACATAAAACGTAAAACATAAACATGAACTAAACTAACATAAATCACTCCCCCACTCCCCACCCAACACGTAATTGTTGCATAGTCCTCAATGCATAAACAAAAAGAACAATGAAATAAAACTGAGGGTGAAGGAAGGAATAACTAACCTATCATTGTGAAGGTGAAGGCTTGAGAACAGACTGCTAACGACGACGACTAAACAATCCAACATAGATGTTCTGGAGTTGATCAATCTTTCCTACTAAATCATCATGTGCTCGAGCCAACTCATTCAATTGAGTTGCCTATTGTGTCTCAAAGTCTGTCAGTTAGCATTCCAGGCATGTAATACGTGTACTATCATGGATAACCATTAGCGACATCTCTATCTACATCTCCTCACTGTCGCTTTCAAGGGTAAATGCTTGATCAAAGGATCGCAACAGATCCTTATCAGCTGCTATGTGTCGCATCCGGAAATCAACTAGAGTGGGACCCGTAGGTAAGATAGTCGACAGATACTGATGATGTGCCCACCGTGGTCTAGAAAACAACCGGAATCCTTCTGACATGTGCAGCAACTGAACTTTCTCTATCATATGCTCAGACACAAGTGTATCGATGTCGAATGTGTAGGAAGAACTCTCAGGTCACAAGGGGCTAATATCAATGTAAAGACCGGATTTTTGAATTTCTAAAATAGGAAACCTTTCAGAAAAACCCGTCCTCGAGCGATTTCTAAATTCGGAAAGTCCTTGGAAAAGAAATATCTCGACGCGTTTTGAATTCCAAAATTTAGAATTTAAACCTTAGCTATCGGATTTCGGTTTTTAGAATTCGAGAGTTGTTTAAAATGAATTTGGATTTCCTTTGGAATTTCAAATGTCGAGTCTCAGGATGGGATGTCGGAATTTAAATTGGGAAGAGCGGAATCACTCTCTCACTCTCTCTCTCTCTCTCTCTCTCTCTCTCTCTCTCTCCTCCTTAAGTATTTCGTCTTGTAGCTCATGAAAACCCTAGGGAGCCTTTTGTCCCTCCTATATAAAGGAAGCATCAATCCCTAAAGGGATCCTCAAGCCCACAAAAAATCTGAGCCAACGAAAGAAACCTTAGCCTCCCCAAAAAGATTGAAGATCAACACTGTAGAAACCAAAACTTCCTCTTTTTCTCTCCTTGAATCCATAATCCCTCTTCTCTCACCTCTCATTTCACAATACATCCCCAAGAAGATCATCTTTCACAAAACCAACCTAGAAATCAAGATCGGAAGGCCGTTTGCAAGCGGATAGCTTGTTTTGTTCTAGTTTGTGGCCGCGAACAGACCCTTTCGCCACCGCGACGAAGAACCCATAAACGCAAGTTCATCCCCGCAGCCGTGGTTTTCTTCCTTGCTGCTGCGACATTGAGCCCAGAAACGTCGAATCCTCGGTAAAATGAGTCATTCTTCCTTGTTTGTCCTCCTTTCTCGAATCTGTTTGTTGTCGTGTGTTAATAACTTCCTCCTCTATCTTTTAAGGTCAAGAAATCCTAGATCCATCGTGGTTTGGTGTGGATTCAAGTCCCTTTTCCCTCATTTTTCAGTTTTTAGCAAAGGTAAACTGCCCTTCACTTGAATGTCTCGATTTCAATGTTAAATCTCAGTCAAGGTGATCTTTTAACTCATATCCAACCTTCCTAGGCACTATCGTAGCAAGAAATCGTTAGATCTAACCCTCAAGGACCCCTCTCCCTCAAGATCTTAGAAAAGCCTCCAAGAGGCTAGGTAATCCCTCTTCCGCTCTTTCTTCTAGTCCTGATTGGAGTCGTTTTTGTGGTATTTGAGTTGTATTTTTAGTAAAAAACGTTTTAAAATAAGGTTGAATGAAAATGGATTTAAAACGAGAAAGAACGAGCAAGATTTGTGTTCAAAAACGAATACATTTCGGAGGTTGAAGACGACCACTCGTGGCCGCGAGACCTGTGGGTCACACTAGGGAGGGCTCCTTCTCGCGGGAGATCTCTGGGAGTGTGTCGTGGCCGCGACTAGCTCTCGCGATCGCGATACCCCCCTAGTGAATTGGTTGAGTCACTCCCTCTTGGACCTTCTTATTGGCTTTTTTTATTCGATTCCTTCGGGTTCATTTTGACGACAATGGATTTCGTGAATGAAGTTTTGAGAATACTATTTTTATATTACTTGATTTTGGGATTTGACGAAACTCGGATTATTGGACTTAGCGCTTTAATGATATTTAAAGATTCTGTTTAATTTCGGGATTCTCTTACTTGATTTTTACGTCTATGATGAGTTTGGAAAGGATATTGATGAGATTTATCAAATGGATTTGTTCGGAGTTGATGTACTTGAAGCATTTTGAAATGGTTTATTCTATTGGTTTTGGAAACGTTTGGGAACTTGATTTCTATGTGCATGAATGTTAGTATAGATGCTTATGGAATCTATGTGATTATAGGTGTTTGTTGCTTTTGGATCTTCTCTTGCGTTATCTTTTGTTGTTCGGCATTTCCAGGTAAGTTTCCTATGGGAGCTTACTCAGTAACCCGTACCTGAATTGCAAGATCCGAACGAAGGTATCCGACCTTCGAAACTTAACCCGGGTATTTATACCCGGGCCGTTACAATCAATCTCATATGATAGTGCCAACAAGGTGATCATGCCCGAAAGGAACTACCAGGGGGCGGCTATCGCGGCGGTTCGCGCGAACTATAAAGACCAAAAATTTCAATATTATTTTATTATTTAATTGTTTTTGATTCGATTCAGAATTTTGTAAATATCCATCCTCGAGTGATTATTTTATTGAAATCTTTTAAGCAGATTTCAACATATTTCTAAATTAGACTGAAATATGATATGAAATTTTGGGAATTTTGGGAATATGATCTGAAATTTGTATTTTAATTCGGTTTCGAGAATTCTATTTAAATTTCGATAGAGTCGAGATTAGCGGATTTCGAAATTCGAAATTCGGGTATATTCTCTTTGCATTTTATGGGACCACATCTCTCTCTCTCTCTCTCTCTCTCTCTCTCTCTCTCGTCCTTCACCCTCCTCTTGTCCTCTTCCTCCTCACCAGCTCACTAACAACCACACACCCACACTTTGCCCATTGATCTGAAATGTCCTCTCCTTCTCCCTATAAGACGCCCTCAAGAAAATCCTAAACCTTATCCATCAAAAGGCCATCAAAACCCATCTCTTTCTTCCCCTTTTACCCATTCCAAAACCACTAGAGAACCCCCCTTTTTCTTGGTTTGTTCCCAAAGAACCGAGCTACCACCATCCCCATCTGGTTTCTGAGCACATCAGTCACCCGTACCTATGATCACCCAAACGGCACCAAGATCACCTTAAAGCTGTTCCTTTATTCCCTCCATCCTCGTCCCATGCCAGAACACGCCGATTCCGACTTCGACGAAGCTTTCGAGCGTTTTTCCGGTGAAGTTTCTCGACCCTCGGTGAGCTCTCAACCTTCTGTTTTGTACTCAAATCTGCATAAGAGAATGCCTATCTTTAACCTTCCTTCATCCTTCGCATGCATCTCGAAGCTCTCTCCACCACCACCGAAGCCGATTCCAACGGATCGAGCCTCTTTCCGGCGGGAACTTCAACCCTCGGTGAGCACTCTTTCTTCCTTATGTTTTGGTTTTGACCCAGCTCCGTTGTGGAAGGTTGTACCCACTTTTAGTTTTACGTAACTTTTCCCTTGAAATGAATTTGAGCGACTTAGTCTATAGGATAGGTTATATGTTCCTAACGGCCCTTCACTATTTTGGGGGTTTGAAATCCCCGCTTTCATCATTAATCTTTGAGGTTTGAAACCTCGAACCGCGTTGTGAGCCTAATTTAATTTCCATGTTTTACACTTCCTTTTCTATATATTTGTGTAAGCATTTCATGCATTTGGGTTAGAATAACATAGATTCTATGTAGTTTACACTTATTTGCGAAATTATGGAGTCTACACTAGTGTCTGTTTAATTTCACAGAAATCAAGGCAGTTTACAACAATTCAGAGAAAGGATGAAAAGCTCGAAGTCAACTACAGAAAGTCCAAGATCAAGCCGAAGCTAAACCAGGACAATTCGAGCAAAGAACAAAAAAAGGCACTCGACACAGTTCTAGTCGACGTCGACTGCATCTAGTCGAAGTCGGGAACACCGGAGCAAAAAATTCACACGAAGTCAAGTAGACCACTCGAGAGGCCCAGAGCTACTCGACGTCGAGTACCTCTACTCGAAGTCGAGTACACCCGTCTAGTCAAGATGGTGCCCGAGCTCGAGTACAATTCGAGGGAAAAATTCTGATCGAAGTCGACTAACTCTAGTCGAAGTCGAGTACTATCCAGATGAATCCGAGTCCGAGATCGAGTGGAATATGAGTTGTTGAGATTACTTCTACACCAAGGCACGTGAATTCTATCAACATCAAGTGAAGGTTTATCAAGATAGATGGGATTTATCCACATTAGTCATATTTCCTTATAGATTTATTTCCTTTATCAATTAAGATTTATCTTTTGTTTTTAGATAGAATGTTTTAGATATAGATATAATTGTTCTTTCCTAGATTAGCTAGATGAAGCACTATAAATAAAGCCTTAGAGGTTGAGTTTTAGGAATTCAATTTCACCCACAATTAGTTACATATCGAGTAGAGAGAGAGAGAGAGAGAGAGAGAGAGAGAGAGAGAGAGAGAGAGAGAGTGGAGGTCAAGAGGAGTTAGAGAAAGCGAGAGCGGGATTTGACTTCGTTCGGTTGTAAGCTCTATTTTAGTTTATTAATGCAATTTAGTTCCTTTTTGTTATTGATGTGTTTATTGATGATGAAGAGCGAGTAGTCACCCAACTTCTAGGGTCGGGGTGAGCCCGACGGTAGCCATGTAAGGTAATGCGAAAAAGTACAATCTTTTGTGCGATTTCGTCTTCTATCCCTATGATCATGATTCATTTGCCAAAGTTGAAGGTGATCCTTATTTGTGTTATTGAAGCGAAAGTGATCTTAATGCAACTTGGATTAATTATGTGAAAAAGGGTTAGTAACAATTAGGGTTTATGCGAAAGCATCTATATTTCTATTTGTGAATAACGACCGTTATTTGATGAAAATGCATGATCTTTTATACCTTATGCATTGTTTTATATGGTTATTGTTGTTGTGTTGATACCCCGATCTTGGAACTCTTTAGTTTATTGATTTATTTCCCACCAATTTCGTGTTTACATTCGTTTTTGTTCGAAAAGTTACGTTATTTTAGTTCTGCACCACTTGACTTCGACTAACCCTAGTCGAGAACGAGTACGCCTTATCGACGTCGAGTACTATAGCACTCGAGGTAGGCTACTTTGCTTTCATTTCGTTATGCGTTATGTTTTCTCTATTTTGCAGGTTTTTACCTGATTGAGTAGTTGACGTCGAGGACCTTTAATCGACGTTGAGTGCTTCCAGAGTCAATTTTGAGAGTTTCTGGACTGAAAAGGCGGGCGCTGACATGCTTACTCGTCGATCGATCCTGACTGCCTTCTACTACAAAGGGAGGAAGTCTTGTATTTATTTGCTGAGACAGGGAGTCGGTTTGATTTTATTTTTTACATTTAATTCATACTTGATTATTCCTCTTCAAAAATTGGCGCTGTTGCCGAGGATGCAATCAATCGCGCTCTTTTTAGTTCCTATTTACTCTCTTTTTCTTTTTCTTTTTGTTATGTAGGTGCATACGAAGAAGTGATTGCACACCTATAGACCCTATTCTCGATCCTGAACGATACTTCCATCTTCGACAAAGACTAAGGAGGATGTCGCAAGTCAACAATGAGAATGAGGTCCAGCTCACACCAGCGCAGGAGCTTGAACAACTCTGCCTACGCATTAAGGAATTAACCACCAGAGAAGCAGAACACGCCTGACGAGAGGCGGAATATACACATAATCAACAACGGTGGGAGGCAAGGGTATATCGTGAGGTCAATGCAAGAAGGGAACTTGAGGAGCAGATTGGTAATGTCCCAGCCAATGCAAAGGAGTATCTAGATCCTACTCTGGAAGTTCCAGAATCACCGATCATTCTTCCCCAGGTTAATTATGAAATTGGTCATTCTTTTATTACTGAAATTAGGAGGAGTCAATTAAGGGGAAGACCCAATGAATGTCCTTTAGAGCATATTACAACTTTTCTAGATTTATGTAAAGCTATTGTAGATGATGCTAATCTAGAATACTTAAAACTAAAGACTTTTCGTTTGTCCTTTGCATAAATAGCCTCACGGTGGCTTAAATAGCCTCAAAGTGGTTAAAGGATTGCCAGTCCAAACTACAGGAGTTATTCCTTAACAAGTTCTTTCTTCTTGTAAAGACAGCTGCTATCAGACAACAGATCACGACTTTCAGACAAAAGCAAGAAGAGAGATTAGCACAAGTTTGGGAGCGCTACAAAAGGCTTCTGAAATCATGTCCTATGCACGAACATCCACCCTATGTCATCTAGGAGATCATCTTCAACTGCTTGGACGCACCTACTAAGGGTCGAATCAATAACTATACCGCTTATATGTATCTCGAGTACACCCCACGTCGTGCTTGGGAGACATTTGAGACGCTGGCAAACTATGATAACACATATGGGACTTCTGCGGCCTCTGACGATGAAATGTATGAAAGGCTTGTCCCATCTATGCCTCTATATATGCCACCAAAAGAGATTGATCCAGACGTCAAGGAACAGTTCGACAACGATCAGGTACATCACCTTACCAAAGAAGTGAAATTCCTTTCTAAAGATAAACCTTATTTGGAATGTGGTTCTGTGAGGCATAATACTACTGCGTGCCCACATGGACATCAAATACTCATGGCTGAAACCCACGAAGAGGCAAGGTATGTGGAGGGAAACTACTCAGGCCAGCATCAGCAACAATAGAACTGGAGCGACTATCGCTAGCCCAAGCATCAAAGAGACCCCCTGCCCTATAGAGCTCCTGGTCACCTTGATAGGGAAGGTAAGAAAGATGACTTGTTGCTGATACTTGAGGACATGCGGAGGAACCATGCCGAAAGCAAACATTCCATCAATTCCATCCACACACAGCTGCACAATGTCAACTCAAGGCTACGGGAAATTGATGTATGGAAGAAATATATTGAGACCCAAATTGGTCAATTGGCAACATCCGTCCCCATGAAATCCGGTACGCTCCCTGGATCCTCTGAACCTAATCCTAAAACTAAATCTGTAGGACATGTAACTGCCATGAATGTAAGGAGTGAGCGACAGACACAGACGCCCGAACAGAACACAGAAGCTGCAGAGGAGTACTCGACGTCGAGTAAACCAGTCGACGTCGACCAGAACCTACTCGGTGTCGAGGACCCCTTAGTCGAAGTCGATCACACTCCTGTACATCCGAAGAAGAAAACGCTGCCATTCCCAACGAAATCTCCAAAGGACCTAGTGGAAAAGAAATTTTAGCGTTTCGTGAAGATGCTTTAAAGGCTCAGTGTCACAATCCCTTTCACAGAAGCTCTTCATGATATGTCGTCGTATGTGATGTTCCTCAAGGAGATCTTAAGCAAGAAGAAATCAATGGCTGAGATCGCAGAGGAACGCAGCCAGATGGACGTTCTAGAGACAAGGCTAGATCCATGTAAGTTTCCTATAACCATTGTATTTAGTCAATATAAATTCAATGCTTTGTGTGACTTAGGAGCCAGTGTAAGTATTCTGCCTCTATCAATCTGGTCCAAAGTCAAGATAGGTGCTTTAGAGCATGTGGATGCAAAACTATACATGGCGAACAACACTGTGGTCATCCCAATAAGCATGATGGACAATGTACCGGTACAAGTAGGTATGTTCTTTGTCCCTGCTGATTTTCTAGTTATTGATATGGCAGAGGACCATGCTTGTCCAATCATATTAAGAAGGCCCTTCTTAGCGACGATGGATGCCAACATAAGTGTAAGGAAGGGGCTACTCACTTTCAACATCAGCGATGAGGTAATTGAGTACTCTTTCAATAAAACTGAACGGCACACAGGTCCCATGGAAGAGGTCAAATCCATATCAGCTAGTTACATCACTTGTGGGGAGCCTTAGGTAAGAAATATGACTACCGAGGAATTGGAGAAGCGAGACATGGAAGCCCAGGTGGAGGAAATCATGGTGAGTCTGAACGATGATAAAGAAGATCTACTTGACATCGACCAAGGTAAATCAATACTGACTAATTTTTATTCAAAATCGTTTCCAGGTCTTAAGTATGGGGTCAATGTCGACCAGAAGTAATCGACGTCAAGTACTCTGGTCGACGTCGACCAGATCCAGATTCCACCACTGACTGCAGCACCATCGAGTAGCACACCCGGAGACGAGGAGTACTCGACGTCGAGTACACTACTCGAAGTCGAGTAGTACCCTGATTCCTTGATCTCTCCTTCCTCGACGAGCAGTCCACCAGATGCAACAAGATACTCGACGTCGAGTACCACTACTCGAAGTCGAGTAGATCAGGAGGTCCCGAACGCTGATTTTGTAACGGTAAGCCAAGGTACGGACATCTCTTCTCCTATTTTAATTAAGGATTTATCTATACATGGGAGAGGTTTGCCTTGGTATGTGCGATTATGCAGGGTTTCCAATGATGAGCCCAAGGAGTATGAAGTAGGAGACACAGTCTATGTCTCCAAATCAAAGGATCATTGGTTTCCCAACAAATTCACCAAGAAAAAGATGGGACCTTTCACGGTGAACAAGATCCATTCAGGAGAACTACAACTGATGGACAAGAATGGAGTACTGTTCGAAGCCCAAGCTACATGGGCCCTGCAGATGCCACCTTGAGCTTTAACGGAGACAGTCGGCCTAGCGACTGTAAAGTCTGGGGCTTGTAAAAAGACAATTCGTTTTGAATTTTTCGACATTTGTTTTTTATTTTTTGTTTTGAAACATTATTTTTATGTTATTCTATTGTGTATATTTCCCTTCTAATGGTTTTTGCAGGTATGAAAACGCTACAGAAGTACTCGACATCGAGTACTCTACTCGACATCTACTACCCATCACGAGGAAAATAAGCCGTGGTCGAGGAAAAACCACCCTGGAGGCTTTCAACTTACTCGATGTCGAGTAGCCATAGTCGAAGTCGACTACTCTTACTCGAAGTCGACTAATTCTTACTCAAAGTCGACCACTTCTGTAGCAACATTTGCAATCGATTCCGACGATCTGCACACTTGTCTAGTGAGTCTCTTTTTTTACCCTTGTTTTTTATACAGTGAGGACACTTTAATGTTTAAGTATGGGGTGAGGGAAGGGCTTACTTTATGCATATTTGACTTTATTTGACCATATGTGTGCATATTTTATGTTTATTTCTCGAATTGCTTATACATGGCTACTTTGGATTTCATATTTTATTTATGTGCTTATATGTTGTTTTCCAAAGTTCAAAAATATCACCCTCATTAATTTTTTTGATCAGTGTCATGAAAGCTTATATTGAAATCGACGATGCAAAATTGGATTCATTAGAGATATAGCATGAAATTACATAATAAAGGGAAGTCACAATGAAGTACATATTATTTTTTGAAAACCATGAAAGGAGGTAAAATTAATGCTGCTTTTAACATGTTGCATGGTAAAAGGATAGAGAACTTTATATTTCCATATAATGCTCATATTGTTATATCCTAGCCTTACCTATGCTTATGCATCACAAAAGCCATATTTATGCCTTAATTCATATATTTGCTCCACATGAACTAAATATTGCCCATTTTCTACCTTATTTCCTATCCGGGGATTATGTTGAGAATGATGTCACATTATGGAGATCATTATATGATGTTTGTGTTGTTATTATCATTATTGGAGTTTGGCAGGAGAATGATCATATTATGGAAAATTTAATAAGTGAAAGAAAATCCGGTCACCTCAGGAGATAAAGGTATATTGACCTTGCTCGTTGAGATAATAGTTCGGCGAGATGGGACACCAGTGTGAGGAGTCTGAAGCACTATGTATCCGGGACCAGTCATGACACCTATGTTTGCAACTCGCGAGAAGGCAGTGCTGAGGTTAGAGAGGTAAAAACATAATATTGAAAAAATCATTAAGCGAATGAGCGAAAGGTGAGAAATCAAAGGAAGAAGGAATGTGGTATGAAATTTTGGGGTACTCCATTTCCCCAGATCCTTCGCACCACATTGCCAAAAATTTCCCACCTTTAGCCTTTTACCAATCTATTCCTTATTGAGCTTAATAAAGTCCTCTTGATTATTAATGTTTTGTCACGAATGAATGTTTTTTTCAGAACCCTTCTTTTGTGTGTAGATGTTGCTTTTATTTCACAGTCATGAATTCATGACATTAGTACCTTTTTGAGGATGATAATTGACTGCAGGGACATATGAGAATGAATCTAATATGTTCAGGGTTGTAATTTCTTCCCCTGTATGACCATTAAAAGTATTGCTTGAGGAAAAGCAAACTTAAGTATGGGGTGTTTATTGCGAGCCTAATTTTCCGTGTTTTACACTAATTTTTATATCGATTTCTATAAGCATTTCATGCATTTGGGTTAGAATAACACAGATTCAATGTCGTTTACACTTATTTGCCAAATTATGGAGTATACACTAGTTTTTGTTTAATTTTGCAGAAATCAAGGCAATTTACAGCAATTCGGAGAAAGGATATAAAGCTCATAGTCCACTACAGAAAGTCCAAGGTCAAGCCGGAGCTGAACTAGGACAAATCGAGCAAAGAACAAGAAAAGGCACTCGACACAGTTTTAGTCGACGTCGACTACATCTAGTCAAAGTCGAGTACACCAGACCGAGAAATTCACACGAAGTCGAGCAGACCACTCGAGGAGCCCAGAGCTACTCGACGTCGAGTACATCTACTCAAAGTCGAGTACACCCGTCGAGTCTAGATGGTGCCCGAGCTCGAGTAAAATTCGAGGGAAAAATTCTGGTCGAAGTCGACTAACTCTAGTCGAAGTCGAGTACTATCCAAATGAATCTCAGTTCGAGATCGAGTGGAATCCGAGTTGTTGAGCTTACTTCTACACCAAGGCACGTGAATTCTATCAACATCAAGTGAAGATTTATCAAGATAGAAGAGATTTATCCAAATTAGTCCTATTTCCTTATAGATTTATTTCCTTTATCAATTAAGTTTTATGTTGTGCTTTTAGATAGAAGGTTTAGATATAGATATAGTTGTTTTTTCGTACATTAGCTAGATGCAACACTATAAATAATACCTTAGGGGCTTAGTTTTAGGCATTCAATTTCACACACAATTAGTTACATATCGAGTAGAGAGAGAGAGAGAGAGATAGAGAGAGAGAGAGAGAGTGGAGGCCGAGAGGAGTTGGAGAAAGCGAGAGCGGGATTTGGCTTCGTTCGGTTCTAATGCAATTTAGTTCCTTTTTGTTATTGATGTGTTTATTGATGATGAAGAGCGAGTAGTCACCCAACTTCTAGGGTCGGGGTGAGCCCGACGGTAGCCATGTAAGGTAAGGCGAAAAGGTGTAATCTTTTGTTGCGATTTCGTCTTCTATCCCTATGAGCATGAATCTTTTGTGAAAGTTGAAGGTGATCCTTGTTTGTGTTATTGAAGCAGAAGTGATCATAATGCAACTTGGATTAATTATGTGAAAAAGGGTTAGTAACAATTAGGGTTTATGCGAAAGCCTCTATATTTCTATATGTTAATAAGAACAGTTATTTGATGAAAAGGCATGATCTTTTATACCTTATGCATTGTTTTATATGGTTATCATTGTGGTGTTGATACTCCGATCTTGGAGTCTTTATTTTATTGATTTACTTCCCACCAATTTCGTGTTTACATTCGTTTTTGTTCGAATTGTTACGTTATTTTGGCTCTGCACCACTCGACTTCGATTAACCCTAGTCGAGAACGAGTACGCCTTGTCGACGTCGAGTATTATAGCACTCCAGGTCGACTACTTTGCTTTCATTTCGTTTTGCGTTCTGTTTTCTCGGTTTTGCAGGTTTTTACCCGACTGAGTAGTCGACGTTGAGTGCTTCTTGAGTCAATTTTGATAGTTTATGGACCAAAAAGGCGGACGCTAACACGCTTCCTCGTGGATTGATTATGACTGCCTTCTACTACAACGAGATGAAGTCTTGTATTTATTCGCTGAGAGAGGGAGTCGGTTTGATTTTATATTTTATATTTAATTCATACTTGATTATTCCTTTTAACAACCCACACTTGGATTGCAACATTCGAATGATGGTATGCAACCTTCGAAACGTAACCCGGATATTTATATTTGGGTCGTTATACGAACCCTCTAACAAGCTTCCAGAAGTAGCTGTACCCAGTCAGGAACAACTATCGCCTAAGGAGTCTAGCAATAAAGCAAGTGGACCATATGCAAATGAACAGTGGTTGAATCCTCAGAGTTAAAGAAAGTAGAGCCCAATATTCGCAAACATAGACGAAGAGCGGGGTGTGTGATTATATCATCAAACATGGCACCTTCGAAATCTATAGGCATCCCCATCAGGCTTCTCCAAATCTTTGATGACTTTAGATAAATCATCGCACGCTCCCACTTCCTTGAACCCTTCTTACTTATTCCAAAAGCACAAGCAAATGATTCCTTTGTAGTAAAACACTCTCTTCCCCTTGGTTTAAAATGAATATCCTTAGAAGATCGCACCTCTAAAGTTGTTAAAAACTCCTTGACTAGGTATGGATAGGCGGATGCACTTCGATTTACCAATCCTCTTAACCCACCATGTGCCATTAAAGTCATAACCAAATCTAGCAAACTGAGGCGTCTCAAAGCATTCACATTGAAAAATCTAGTTTGCGAATAGATTCGCTTTCCAAGCTTACCCCAACATGCTTTCTCAATATTATCAAAGTATACAGGCATAATCCGACCTGGACACCCTTCCATATTGCACCAAACAATAGAAAATACAAGAGAACTCACAAGAGGAACTTCGAGAACAACAACCTGCATGCGACGACGGGTGCCGATTTCAGGGGCGGCGGGAGCCAGTGCTGACGAACCGAGAATCCGAGATAAAACGTCGATGTTCTGACGTTAAAACTCCTTCCAAATTTCTCTTTGAAGATCAAAACTTGGTTTCAAAGTCTTTCTTTGATGAATGGGATGGTGATGGTACGGCAAAGAATTAAATTTGATGGGCGAAGGGTAGTGATGGATAGAATATGTGTTTGAGGTTTGGATTTGTGATGAATGTGATGATAGATAAGAAAAAGAAATTTATTTATTTTTATTATTGAAACTCAAGGATTAGGTTTTGGAATTTGAATTCAAGTAGGATAATTAGGGTTTGTTGTGTTTACTTGGAGACAAATGCTTAAACAAGATCAAAAGATAGAAGTTGAAAAGTATGTCATTTGGAATAGGAAGGGACAAAAATAATAAGATAGATCAATATAATTAGATAGATAGATAATTATAATTAGAGAGATATAATGTAAATAGATTATATATATATATATAATATAAATATAAGGATATAATCTCCCATCCCTTATTTCCAAAAACCCAATATCGTGTACATGGGGATAGTGGCGGGCACTGGATATGGGTCGGCTGGCGCCGGTCAAGCAGTGCTCCCGTTCCATTCTTTTCTATGATCAAACTTGCCTACAAGTTAGTTCTCACACAAAGCCTAGCAAATATGTAGCAAATTGATTTGTCCTACTTTATTGAATTGAAAAACAATTGTGAAAATTAAATAATATTACCTACTTACCTTGGGTAGCCTCCCAAGAAGCGCCTTTGTTTCACGTCTTTGACCCGACGTGTTGCTCTTGTTGTTCAAGTTAACCAACCAAGGTCCTCTACACTTGTCCTTATCTTGATAAGTGAAGGAACCTTAGGAAGGTGTAACGCCTTATGTAAGCATTCATCAATTTCCTAAATCAATCCCTTTTAATTGATGTGAATTTCAACTAGAGGTTGCCCTGAAATTGCAAGAACCTCCACATTGTTAGGAATCAATTTCTCAATGGGAAGAATAATAGGTTCATTTGGATTAAGAACAGTTTCATGTGGACTAATCATACTTTCAATTTTCATCTCAATTTCTTCTTTCCCTAAATCAAGTTTCAAATTGTTAGAAAACTCATCATTCAATATCTTTTTCCTTAGAAGTATCTAACAATTTATTAAATTCATCCCAGCAATCAACATTATTAGTATTAGGAGCATCCAAAGAATCATTAGTAGAAAGTGTAATAGGCTCGAAAATAGAAAATTCAATCTTTCTACCGTCAAACTCGATGATTAGTGAACCTTCGAAGCAATCAATCTTAATCTTAGCCGTTCGCAAGAATAGCCTTCCCAAGATGATTGGGGGTTCAGGCGTTCCCTGTTCCATATCTAATATAAAGAAATTAGCAGGAAATATCAATTCATTAACTTTCACTAAAACATCTTCAACAACTCCTCTAGGTTTAATACTAGATTGATCAGCAAGTTGTATAGCAACACCTGTTTTTTTCAAAGTATTCAGACCCAAAAACATGTAAAAATTGTATGTCATGACATGACATTGATTGAAGCTCCTAAATCCAATATAGCTTTAGTGAATTTAGTATTTCCAACTGCTTAAGGATTAGTAAACATACCTGAGTCACCACACTTTTCAGGCAATCTTTTCTATAACATAGCAGAAACATTCTCATTCAAACTTACCTTTTCCTTTCTTTTCATAGTGCACAATTCTTTAAAAAATTTAGCATAGCGAGGCACATTTTTAATTAAATTTAAAAGCAAAATGTTTACCTCATGATGAGCAAAGGTATCATATAGAATTTGTTCATCTTCCCACTTACGATCGGCTCTTAAGGCATGGGGAATGGGTGGTGCATGTGTAGGAATATCAGAAGACCGCTCCTTCGACGATTTCTTTGCGGATGGATCGAACACAAAACTCGGATCAGCTACTTGCAGAGACGGCGGGCGCCGGTTGGGGCGACGAGTGCTGGTTGACGGTGATGTAGAATTCGGTTGTCCTTCCTCTTGTTCTTCCACTTTAATCATCTCCTTAGGCTTCTCTTCCAAACTTTTTGTGGGCAATTTAACTTCTTTACCCCCTCTAAGGATCATAACACTTACATTCTCCTTTGGATTAACAACCACTTGCGACGGTAGCTTGCTTGAATCCTTAGCTTTGAGTTCTCCAAGTTCCTTAGCCATTTGACTCCACAACTTCTCCTGGATGATCATCTTGTCCAACAATAGCCTTAAAGTCTCTTCTTTATCCTTCTCTTGAGGATTTCTTGAACGGTTCTGATATTGGCCTCTTCCTTGATATGGTACTTGTTACTACTGACCCCTACCGTTGAACCCACATTGATTGTTTGAGTTGTAACATGAATTGTAGAAGTTGTTACCAAAGTTTCGGCGAGGTCCATAATCCCTTGCATTAATATCAACAACTTCTTCTTGAATAATCGGGCACTTATCATTAGGATGACTTGGATATTCGCAGACTCCGCAGGGTTTAGGTTGTTGTGCTTGAGTCAATTGCATAGCCATCTTATTGACTATGTAAGTATGCCTATCTAAATCATCTTTGCGACTGTCTCCAAAATTATCCAATCTATAAACTCCTCTAACTCCTTGGTGTCTCCCATATTGCTGTGAAGCATTGGCTAAATCTTTAAAAATTTCCATCGCTTCCTCAGGCATCTTATCCAAAACATCTCCTCCACTAGTAGCGTTGATGACACTTTGCTCTCTATCAAGCAGGCCTTCATATATATATATATATATATATATATATATATATATATATATATATATATATATATATATATATATAACTAGATCATCCTCGGGTATACAATGTTGTGGACAGCTACCCTTAAGCCTCTTGAATCTCTCAACATACTCATACATGCTCTTTGCAGGTGATTGCTCAATACTAGACCATTCCTTCTTGAGTTTGCTGATATGAGTAGTGGGAAAATACTTTTGAAGGAAAGCTTTCTTCACTTCTACCCAAGTAGTAATGCTTTTAGGGGAAAGATAATATAACTCAGATAGAGAAAATCCCTGATGAGAGGGTTTCTCGACCAAATAAATTTGTTGTCAAGACCCCGCTATAGGATAGTGGAGTCATGTTCGCCGTTAGGAGAGAAGTAAGCGGTTCTAGGTTTAGTGTGTTTTGGAGTCCAGGGATAGCGGGAAAAGGTGTGGAGGTTGTTGTCGATGTCGACTAAGACCTGGTCGATATGGAGGGAATGATAGAAGAAGAGGTGGTCGGTGTCGGGCAACTCTACATGATAAAAATAATGAAATAAAATAAATAAAGATGCAAACTTTCAAGGTTAGGGATCACCACAACAATAAACATATGTGCATATCATAAATCACATAAAGATGCATGCTTTATATCAAATAACTTTCGTTATTAACAAATAGGAATATAGAGGCTTTCGCATAAACCCTAAGTGTTACTACCTTTTCTTAATTCGGATCAACCAACTTTCGCAAGCAAAGCCTAATTACTATCCAAATTCATAAATAATTCACTTTCGCTTCATAATTGCAAATAAGAAATTGTCCTCGACTGTCGCAAAGTATTAAGCACATAGGTAGATGATGATAAAGACATATAAATTCATGGATTTATAAATCAAACACACATATCTATGTTGGGATCACCCCAACCCTAGAAGAAGAGAATTAGAAACAAACCATAATAAACGAAATTAACTTTAACATAAAATAAACTAAAACTTACAACCGTTCGTCTCCTTCCTTCTCCTTCTCTCTCGCCTCCTCCTCATCCTCCTCTCTCGCCTTCTCTCTCTCTCCTCTCTCCTTGCGCCCTAAGACGACTTGACTTGAATGAATGGAAATCTACTTACTTAAAGATTAAATAATGGAATAAAAAAACTAAATCAACTAGGACTATATCTAATGTGGATAAAATATCTTCTCTTCTTGATAGCACTTGATAGAATTTGATCTTGAAAATATCTCCATCGGATTCGGAATAGAAACTTAACAAGAAGTCGGATAACTCGGAATCCACCGCTTGGGTAAACTCGATATCGAGTAGGATTGCTCGATATCGACTAGCAATTTCTCTTCTTCTGCTCAGCAACTCGATTCCAGCCTCCATGAGCAGAGTCGACTTGATTTTTATTCGATATCGACCAACTTTTCTCCGTCTTCAGCTTCTTCGTCGATCTCGGCTCCCAAGATGCTTGTCGACTTGATTTGTACTCGATATCGAGTAGATTTTCTCGATATCGACTAGAATGTTCTTGGCTCCGCATCATCCTTGTCGATTTCTAGGAATCCAGCTCGATTTGGGCTTCCTCGATATCGACTAAATTTCCTCGATATCGAGTAAATCTCTCAGCTTTCTCCTCTGTTCTTAAAACGCACTTTCCCGAATCCTCGTTCGTCGAATTGACGCATATGATCATGCGTTGGAAAGTTCTTTTCGAGGGCTACAACTCTCATGAAGACATGAAAGCTTGATTCAGAATAATGAATACCGAAAAATGGCCTTTTCTCCAGCTACACCATCCTTAGCTTCTTCATGGGTTTCCTTTAAGCTCCAAAGTGCGTCCGATTTCTGCGAAATATAACAAAAACTTGTGTAGACCTCCATATATTGCAAATAATCATATAATACACATATTTTATATTATTTTAACCCAAATTCATGAAATACATGCAGAAATCGATATAAAAGTAGATGTAAAACATGGCGAATTAGGCTCACAACAAACACCCCATACTTAAGCTTGTTTGTCCTCAAGCAATACTTTTAATTGTCATTCAGGGGAAGAATTCAAAACTCTCAACATATTAGACTCATTCTCATATGTCCCTGCAATCAATTACCATCCTTGAAAATGTACTAATGTCACAAATCCATGCATGTGCAATTAATAAGCAACATCTATTCACAAAAAGAGGGTTATGCAAAACGATTCATATGTGACAAAGCATTAATAATCAAGAGGACTTAAATCTAAGATCAATAAGAAGTAGATTGGTAAAAGGTTAAAGGTCGGCAATTTTTGGCAATGTGGTGCTAATAATAATCTGAGGAAATGCATTATTTCCAAACTTTCTTAACAACATCCCTTTTTCATAAGATTTCTCACCTTTCATAATGCTTTTATCCATAATAATTCTTTTACCTCTCTAACCTCAGCACTGCCTTCTCACGAGTCGCAAACATGGGTGTCATGAATGGCCCCGGATACTTAGTGTTTTGGACTCCTCACAATGTGTCCTATCTCACTGAACTATTATCTCAGCAAGCAGGGTCGATCTACCTTTATCTCCTGAGGTGATCGGATTTTCTTTCACTCATTCAATTTTCCATATATTTCAAACATTCCTGCCAAACTCCAAATATGATAATAACAACAGAACACCCATATAATAATCTCCATAATGTGACATCATTCTCAACATAGTCCCCGGATAGGAAATAAGGTAAAGAATGGGCAATATTTGGAACATGTGGAGCAAAAATATGAAATAACGCATAATATGGCTTTTGTGATGCATAAGCATAGGTAAGGGCTAAGGAATATAAACATATGAGCATTATATGGAGATATAAAGTCCTCCATCCTCTTATCATGCAATATGTCAAAAGCAAAATCAAATTTT
This sequence comes from Persicaria tinctoria, assembly GCA_037127255.1. Classification (NCBI taxonomy): domain Eukaryota; kingdom Viridiplantae; phylum Streptophyta; class Magnoliopsida; order Caryophyllales; family Polygonaceae; genus Persicaria; species Persicaria tinctoria. The sequence goes on from JBANSL010000014.1 coordinate 23,776,852, forward strand.
ACCTCCTTTCATGGTTTTCATGAAATAATGCGCTTCATTGTGACTTCTCTTTACTAGGCAATTTCATGCTATATCTCTAATGAATCCAATTTTGCATCGTCGAGTTCAATAAAGCTTCCATGACATTTATCAAAATTTTCAATGGGGGCCATTTTTCTAAATTTTGGAAATCATGCATATAAGCACATAAATTAATAATGAATTCCAAAATAAACATGTATAATCAATTCAAGAAATAAACTTTAAATATGCACGCAAAATGTCAAATATGGTCAAATATGCATAAAGTAAGCCCTTCCCCCAGCCCATTCTTAAACATTACAGTGTCCTCACCGTAAAAAAGAAGGGTAAAGAACGAAACTCACTAGACAGATGTGCAGGGCTTCATAATATCGAGTGAAAATGCTAGGCCTAGTCTGGTCTTAGCTTGCTTCTATCCCCATGGACCTGAAAAATGTAGAAGATAAATACCCACAATAGAAAAACTAAAAGTTGAAAACCAAAAACAAACAAAAAGCAACAATGTCCAAAAATCCCAAAAATAAATGTCTATTTACAAGCTCTAAATTTTATAGTCGATAGACCGACTTCTCCATTAAGCATTAGCCTGGTTCATCTTTGTCCGGAGGTATAGGTGGATCTGGTGGGTCCTCTGGTGGTGGGAAACATGGGATATCATCCGGGGGCATCATATGAAGAAGCTTAAACCTCCCCGAGTGAACGCTCCATGACTTCACCCATTCATCTTCCCTGGCTCGAGCTAGCATGTATAAGGGAAGATATAAAGAAAATATACATACCTCATCCTCATACCTCTTCTGCTTCATATGTTGATTTGTTTGCGCGTCTCCACCACAACTAAATGATGGAGTGGGGAGAGATATTTCCATCTCATCATACGGAGCTTCATGCCACTTTGCTAGGACCCCATACTTGAATAAGAACATCGGTTGCTCAAAATTATCGGGGATAGCCTTCACTTTGTAAGGTAAAAGCGATCTTGGAATGCCCTGGGCAACAATGTCCAACTTCTTCTCTTCTAGTACTTCTTCTTCTTGGGGTCTTTCAAATGATTCATCAACAATAGGTAGCAAAGTAGGAACGAAATTCAAGGAAGGACATACCTGGTTGTCGACATCGAGTGGGTCAATTGGCTCGTCGAGAGGAGGGCATGGTCCTTTAGACTGAATGGAAGCCTCAAGCCTTTGGATTTCGTCTTCCAGCCGAGCTATTTCCCTTAATCGTGACTCCTTCACTGCGATCCTATTTCTTCGTCTCAAATCTTGAACCCACTCTTCCCATGTAGGATTCCCTTCGACAAAGTCTTCCATCTTTGTACCTAAGCTTTGAAATCACAATCAAGAACACAAATTAGTAGCAAAAGCTTGGCACCCAGTTGGTACCGACGAGGTAGGTGGTGGTAGGGTATGTGATAGGGTAAGAAAAAGGGATGGGCTTTTCTGGACCTTTAAACACAATTAAACTAGGCGCGATTGATATCTCCTCGGCAACGGCGCCAATTTGACGAGAGGGTTTCTCTACCAAATAAATTTGTAGTCAAGACCCCGCTGTAGGATAATGGAGTCAGGTTAGTCCTCAGGAAAGAAGTCAGCGGTTCTAGGTTTAGTGTGTTTTGGGGTCCAGGGATAGCGGGAAAAGGTGGGGAGGTTGCTGTCGATGTCGACTAAGACCTGGTCGATGTCGAGGGAATGATAGAAGAAGAGGTGGTCGGTGTCGGGTAACTTTGCAGGATAAAAATAATGAAATAAAATAAATAAAGATGCAAACTTCCAAGGTTAGGGATCACCACAACAATAAACATATGCGCATATCATAAATCACATAAAGATGCATGATTTATATCAAATAACTTTTGTTATTAACAAATAGGAATATAGAGGCTTTCGCATAAACCCTAAGTGTTACTACCGTTTCTTAATTGGGATCAACCAACTTTCGCAAGCAAAGCCTAATTACTATCCAAATTCATAATTAATTCACTTTCACTTCATAATTGCAAATAAGGAATTGTCCTCGACTGTCGCAAAGTATTAAGCACATAGGTAGATGATGATAAAGACATATAAATTCATGGATTTATAAATCAAACACACATATCTATGTTGGGATCACCCCAACCCTAGAAGAAGGAAATTAGAAACAAACCATAATAAAAGAAATTAACTTTAACTTAAAATAAACTAAAACTTACAACCGTTCGTCTCCTTCCTTCTCCTTCTCTCTCGCCTCCTCCTCCTCCTCTCTCGCCTTCTCTCTCTCTCTCTCCTCTCTCCTTGCGCCCTAAGACGACTTGACTTGAATGAATGATAATCAGCCCCCTAGGGCTTTATTTATAGGCTTTCAACCCTTGCTAATCAAGGTAAGAAAGTCTATCTATATCTATATCTCTTTATCTACTTACTTAAAGATTAAATAATGGAATAAAAGAAATAAATCAACTAGGACTATATCTAATGTGGATAAAATATCTTCTCTTCTCGTGATTTGAGTTAGCACTTGATAGAATTTGATCTTGAAAATATCTCCATCGGATTCGGGATAGAACCTTAACAAGAAGCTGGATAACTCGGAATCCGCCGCCTGGGTCAACTCGATATCGAGTAGGATTGCTCGATATCGATAGCAATTTCTTGTCTTCTGCTCAGCAACTCGATTCCGGCCTCCATGAGCAGAGTCGACTTGATTATTACTCGATATCTCGTGATTTCCTCGATATCGACCAACTTTTCTCCTTCTTCAGCTTCTTCGTCCATCTCGGCTCCCAGGATGCTTGTCGACTTGATTTGGACTCGATATCGAGTAAATCTCTCAGCTTTCTGCTCTACTATTAAAACGCACTTTGTTGTGTCCTCGTTTGTCGAATTGACACATATGACCATGCGTTAGAAAGCTCTTTTCGAGAGCTACAACTCTCATGAAGACATCAAAGCTTGATTCAGAATGATAAATACCGAAAAATGGCATTTTCTCTAGCTGCACCATCCTTAGCTTCTTCATGAGTTTCCTTTAAGCCCAAAGTGCGTCCGATTTCTGCGAAATATAAAAAAAACTTGTGTAGACCTCCATATATTGCAAATAAACATATACTACACATTTTATATTATCGTAAATTTTGCGAGGTACCCCTGAGGTATTGTAATTTTCGCGAGGTATACAACTCTTTTGCATATTTTGCGTGGTACCCCTGAGGTTTTGTAACATTTCGCGTCGTGCCCTTAATGGTAAAAATCTAACAGAGGTTCCAATGACGTTAGATTTTTTTTAAAAAAAAAAAAACCTCACCTGCAGAACGTACGAAGAAAGAGAAAACCAGAGCGAAGCGAAACCAGTCCGAGCGAGAGCACCCAGTCTGAGCGCCGTCGCTAGTTCGAGCGCCGGCGAAGACGAAGCCTGCGTGAGGTGAAACCGCCGCCGCCGAGGACGAAGGCTTTCATGGGAAAAAAAGGCGGAGTTAAGGTTTAACCCAAATGCATGAAATGCATGCAGAAATCGATATAAAAGTAGATGTAAAACATGGCGAATTAGGCTCACAACAATCCCGTCATCATAGCACAAGGGTGTTCTGGTCTTTTACCAAGCGGTATCTTAATCAATAAATTTGAACCTTTAATACGGCGTTGACCAACATCAATGCGGAAACAGTTTCGTGCATTAAAGCCTCGGCCTATTTAAATACGGTAACGGTAACAGTTTCTTTTATTTAATACTCGACTAGTATAAATAAGATGAGATGGATTCATATTGGGGGGATTGACTTGAGCGTCAGAGGGTCTTACAGGAGAGACAAGCCCCGCCCCGACCTCGTTTGTTCTTGTTTTGCAGGTTACGATTCGAGTGGAGTCGATAGTCAAGAACAGTCGCCTTCAGCAACTATGATGCAGATTTTATGCATCACAATTGGCGCCGTCCATGGAGACTCGATCGAAAAGTCATGAGATCGGATCTCCCAATCCAAATCTCATGATTTCCTCGATATCAACCAACTTTTCTCCGTCTTCAGCTTCTTCGTCGATCTCGGCTCCTAGGATGCTTGTCGACTTGATTTGTACTCGATATCGAGTAGATTTTATCGATATCGACTTGAATGTTCTTGGCTCAGCATCATCCTTGTCGATTTCTAGGACTCCATCTAGATTTGGGCTTTCTCGATATCGACTAAATTTCCTCGATATCGAGTAAATCTCTCAGCTTTCTGCTCTGTTCTTAAAACACACTTTCCCGAGTCCTCGTTCGTCAGATTGACGCATATGACCATGCGTTGGAAATCTCTTTTCGAGGGCTACAGCTCTCATGAAGACATAAAAGCTTGATTCAGAATTATGAATACCGAAAAATGCCCTTTTCTCCAGCTGCACCATCCTTAGCTTCTTCATGGGTTTCTTTAAGCTCCAAAGTGCGTCCGATTTTTGCGAAATATAACAAAAACTTGTGTAGACCTCCATATATTGCAAATAAACATATACTACATATATTTTATATTATTTTAACCCAAATGCATGAAATGCATGCAGAAATCAATATAAAAGTAGATGTAAAACATTGCGAATTAGGCTCACAACAAACACCCCATACTTAAGCTTGCTTGTCCTCAAGCAATACCTTAACATAAAATAAACTAAAACTTACAACCGTTCGTTTCCTTCCTTCACCTTCTCTCTCGCCTCGTCCTCCTCCTCCTCTCTCGCCTTCTCTCTCTCTCCTCTCTCCTTGCGCCCTAAGATGACTTGACTTGAATGAATGAAAATCAGCCCCCTAGGACCTTATTTATAGGCTTCCAACCCTTGCTAATCAAGGTAAAAAAGTCTATCTATATCTATATCTCTTTATCTACTTACTTAAAGATTAAATAATAGAATAAAAGAAATAAATCAACTAGGAATCTGATCTTGAAAATATCTCCATTGGATTCGGGATAGAACCTTAACAACAAGTCGGATAACTCAGAATCCGCCGCCTGGGTCAACTCGATATCGAGTAGGATTGCTCGATATCGACTAGCAATTTCTCGTCTTCTGCTCAGCAACTCGATTCCGGCCTCCATGAGCAAAGTGGACTTGATTTATACTCGATATTGAGTAGATTTCCTCGATATCGACCAACTTTTCTCCGTCTTCAGCTTCTTCGTCGATCTCGGCTCCCAGGATGCTTGTCGACTTGATTTGTACTCGATATAGAGTAAATCTATCAGCTTTCTGCTCTGTTCTTAAAACGCACTTTCCCGAGTCCTCGTTTGTCGGATTGACGTATATGACCATGCGTTAGAAATCACTTTTCGGGGGCTACAACTCTCATGAAGACATCAAAGCTTGATTCAGAATGATGAATACCGAAAAATGGCCTTTTCTCCTGTTGCACCATCCTTAGCTTCTTCATGGGTTTCCTTTAAGCTCCAAAGTGCGTCGATTTCTGCGAATTATAACAAAAACTTGTGTAGACCTCCATATATTGCAAATAAACATGTACTACACAAATTTTATATTATGCATGAAATGCATGTAGAAATCGATATAAAAGTAGATGTAAAACATGGCGAATTAGGCTCACAACAAACACCCCATACTTAAGCTTGCTTGTCCTCAAGCAATACTTTTAATTGTCATTCAGGGGAAGAATTCAAAACTCTCAACATATTAGACTCATTCTCATATGTCCTTGCAATCAATTACCATCCTTGAAAAGGTACTAATGTCACAAATCCATGCATGTGCAATTAAAAAGCAACATCTACTCACAAAAGAAGGGTTATGCAAAACGATTCATATGTGACAAAGCATTAATAATCAAGAGGACTTAAATCTAAGCTCAATAAGGAGTAGATTGGTAAAAAGCTAAAGGTGGGCAATTTTTGGCAATGTGGTGCTAATAATCCGGGGAAATGCATTATTTCCAAACTTTCTTAACCACATCCCTTTTTCATAAGATTTCTCACCTTTCATAATTCTTTTATCCATAATAATGATTTTACCTCTCTAACCTCAACACTGCCTTCTCGCAAGTTGCAAACATGGGTGTCATGAATGTCCCTAGATACTTAGTGCTTTGGACTCCTCACAATGTGTCCCATCTCACTGAACTATTATCTCAGCAAGCAGGGTCGATCTACCTTTATCTCCTGAGGTGATCGGATTTTCTTTCACTCATTCAATTTTCCATATATTTCAAACATTCCTGCCAAACTCCAAAGATGATAATAACAACACAACAACCATATAATAATCTCCATAATCTGACATCATTCTCAACATAGTCTCCGGATAGGAAATAAGGTAAAGAATGGGAAATATTTGGAACACGTGGAGCAAAAATATGAAATAAGGCATAATATGGCTTTTGTGATGCATAAGCATAGGTAAGGGGTAAGGAATATAAACATATGAGCATTATATGGAGATATAAAGTCCTCCATCCTCTTATCATGCAATATGTCAAAAGCAACATCAAATTTTACCTCCTTTCATGGTTTTCAAGAAATAATGCGCTTCATTGTGACATCCCTTTAATAGGCAATTTCACGCTATATCTCTAATGAATCCAATTTTGCATCGTCGAGTTCAACAAAGCTTCCATGAAATTTATCAAAATTTTCAATGGGGGTCATTTTTCTAAATTTTGGAAATCATGCATATAAGCACATAAATTAATAATGAATTCCAAAATAACCATGTATAAGCAATTCAAGAAATAAACTTTAAATATGCACGCAAAATGTCAAATATGGTCAAATATGCACAAAGTAAGCCCTCTCCCCACCCCATACTTAAACATTACAGTGTCCTCACTATATAAAAAGAAGGGTAAAGAACGAAACTCACTAAACAGATGTGCAGGGCTCCATAATATCGAGTGAAAATCCTGGGCCTAGTCTGATCTTAGCTTTCTTCAATGCCTATGGACCTGAAAAATGTAGAAGAGAAATACCCGCAATAGATAAACTAAAAGTTCAAAACCAAAAACAAACAAAAACCAAAAATGTCCAAAAATCCCAAAAATAAATGTCTATTTACAACCTCTAGATTTTATAGTCGCTAGGCCGACTTCTCCATTAAGCATTAGCCTGGTTCATCTTTGTCCGAGGTATAGGTGGATCTGGTGGTTCCTCCGGTGGTGGGAAGAGTGGGATGTCATTCGGGGGCATCATATGAAGAAGCTTAAACCTCCCCGAGTGAACGCTCCATGGCTTCACCCATTCATCTTCCCTGGCTCGAGCTAGCATGTAAAAGGGAAGATATAAAGAAAATATACATACCTCATCCTCATACATCTTACGCTTCCTATGTTGATTTGTTTGCGCGTCTCCACCACAACTAAACGATAGAGTGGGGAGAGATATTTCCATCTCATCATGCGGAGCTTCATGCCACTTTGCTAGGACCCCATACTTGAATATGAACATTGGTTGCTCAAAATCATCGGGGATAGCCTTCACTTTGTAAGGTAAAAACGATCTTGGAATGCCCTGGGCAACGATGTCCAACTTCTTCTCTTCTAGTGCTTCTTCTTCTTGGGGTCCTTCAAATGATTCATCAAAAATAGGTAGCAAAGTAGGAATGAAATTCGAAGAAGGACATACCTGGTTGTCGACATCGAGTGGGTCAATTGGCTCGTCGAGAGGAGGGCATGGTCCTTTAGACTGAATGGAAGCCTCAAGCCTTCGGATTTCGTCTTCCAGCCGAGCTATGTCCCTTAATCGTGAATCCTCCACTGCGATCCTATTTCTTCGTCTCAAATCTTGAACCCATTCTTCCCATGCAAGATTCCTTTTCGACAAAGTCTTCCATCTTTGTACCTAAGCTTTGAAATCACAATCAAGAACACAAATTAGTAGCAAAAGCTTGGCACCCAGTTGGTACCGGCGAGGTAGGTGGTGGTAGGGTATGTAATAGGGTAAGAAAAAGGGATGGGCTTTTCTGGACCTTGAAACACAATTAAACTAGGCGCGATTGATATCTCCCCAGCAACGGCGCCAATTTGACGAGAGGGTTTCTTGACCAAATAAATTTGTAGTCAAGACCCCGCTATAGGATAGTAGAGTCAGGTTCGTCCTTAGGAAAGAAGTCAGCGATTCTAGGTTTAGTGTGTTTCGGGGTCCAGGGATAGCGGGAAAAGTTGGGGAGGTTGTTGTCGATGTCGACTAAGACCTCGTCGATGTCGAGGGAATGATAGAAGAAGAGGTGGTCGGTATCGGGTAACTTTGCAGGATAAAAATAATGAAATAAAATAAATAAATATGCAAACTTCCAAGGTTAGGGATCACCACAACAATAAACATATGCGTAGATCATATAAATCACATAAAGATGCACGCTTTATATCAAATAACTTTCGTTATTAATAAATAGGAATATAGAGGCTTTCGCATAAACCCTAAGTGTTACTACCGTTTCTTAATTGGGATCAACCAACTTTCGCAAGCAAAGCCTAATTACTATCCAAATTCATAATTAATTCACTTTCGCTTCATAATTGCAAATAAGGAATTGTCCTCGACGGTCGCAAAGTATTAAGCACATATGTAGATGATGATAAAGACATATAAATTCATGGATTTATAAATCAAACACACATATCTATGTTGGGATCACCTCAACCCTAGAAGAAGGAAATTAGAAACAAACCATAATAAAATAAATTAACTTTAACATAAAATAAACTAAAACTTACAACCGTTCGTCTCATTCCTTCTCATTCTCTCTCGCCTCCTCCTCTCTCTCTCTCTCTCTCTCCTCTCTCACCTTCTCCCTCTCCTCTCTCCTTGCGCCCTAAGACGACTTGACTTGAATGAAAGAAAATCAGCCCCCTAAGGCTTTATTTATAGGCTTCCAACCCTTGCTAATCAAGGAAGCTTACAACCAATGGAAGCCAATTCCGCTCTCGCATCACCAACTCCTCTTGTCCACTCACTCTCTCTCTCTACTACTTCTTCTACTGAAATTGAATTGTTGTGTGATGGAATGAATAAAACTCAGCCCCCTAAGGCTTTATTTATAGGCTTCTAATCCTTGCTAATCAAGGATAGAAATCTCTATCTATATCTAAATCTATATCTAAAAGCTTTAAAGATAAATAAATGGAATAACATAAATAAATCCAAAAAGGGAAATTATATCTAAAAGACTAAAATATCTTCAAGTGGATAAATCTTCTCTTTATTGGATGGATCTTGATAAACACGGATAGACTCGAACAACTTCGACCCCAAGGAATCCAAAACCATGTAGGACAGCTCAAACCGCGTACGCGGCTCCTGGGTAGATCTCCTCGATATCGACTAGTTTTTGTCTATATCGACTAAAGTTTGTCATCGACATCGGCTTCCTGGCTTGGTCGAGTAGCTCTTCCTCGGACTGGCTCGGATCTGTGATGTGGGTGTACTCGTTATCGACTAATGTGGTCGATATCGAGGAGCTGGGTCTATCGACTTGCTGGCCTGACTTTGCTCGAGCAGCTTCTTCTCGATGTTGCTTGGCCAGGTGACTGCGTCTTATCGATATCGAGGAAAGTGTCGCTCAGCGTCTGGTTGTCTGGTCAAGTCGAGTAGCTCTCCTCGGCTCCTCGATCAGGTTTCTTCGTCGAATCCGGGTATGATCTTCAGCTTTGTCGATATCGAGTAACTAACTCGATATCGAGGATTGTCCTGGAGTCGGGTTGGTTTGTTTCTCGGCTTCTCGACATGGATGTCCTCGATCATGGTGTGCCCGGACATTATTTGTTGATATCGAGGAAAACAAGTCGATATCGAGTAATCTTCAGCCTCCGTCTTTTCTTCTTGGTTTTCTCCCAAAATGGCTTCATATTCTGCAATATTAAACAGAAACTTATGTAGATCTCCATTTCTGGCAAATAATCATATACTACATAAATTCGACATATTCCCAACCCGAAATATGCAAAGTGTATAGAATATGGAACTAAACTGTGCATAAAAAAATGGCTACTTTAGGGACATCAAATCACCTCATACTTAGACTTGCTTGTCCTCAAGCAATAACCAAACAATAACCAATACCTACAACACATCCTTCAAGTCTTCGCCTTTTGTCAAAATCAACATCTCAAGTAGTAGCAATGTAAGACAAGTGAATTTAACGTCATCACACATATATGAGCGATCCATAGGCATATGCAATATAAATCCAACCTTACCAGGGTAAAGTGATTACACTCAACTCTCAATGTGTTTAGGCTATGAAGATCAACTCTCAACTCAATTCCATATACAATCTCATAAACATTGTAATTTAAATATAATTCCACTTCGCAACCAATTATGCAAATGCAACAAGAATTATCAGGAGGACTTCGCTCAATAAAAGTCTTCAAAGAAGATTCCATTCGGCGGGGTTGTAATGGGGCTTGGTAATAAATAAAAGGGTATGGAATTATTTGGCCATGTGGTGCTTAATAAAATACGGGAATCAAGACTCCTAAATCTCCAACATAACCAAACCATTACTCTTAATCATATGTATCAACCAAACTCTCCAACTTATCTCAAAGATGTATGTAACCTTTCAAACTTAATTAACCTCTCCAAAGTATGAATCTTGCGAAAATGAAAGAAATAAGGTAAATTTGTCTCATGCACTTTATTCATAATTGCAAACTTTTCTTCTTTTTTTCCTCTTTTTTTTCAAATATTTTTTTTAAACAAAAATAACTAGTGCATTTATACGGTGAGCCAAAAATCCTTTTACATAGTATGCATAGCAAGATAAAAAACCAACCCATATCTCAATAAATTAAAAAATCCTCCTCACTTGAAATGAAACACAAGCTCATTTCTTCCACAAACCATTATTTCAACCAACTCTATGTATTAATTCCCAAATGGGGGTCATGCTCAATTTGGCTAAGGGTAATTTTGTTGAGTTTATACTTAAAAGTTTCAGGCTAATGTTCTGGCTTCAAGCAGGAATAATGCAGGGTAGGTAAAGAGAGGATAAACTTGGCTTAAAAGGTGCTTCCATCATTTAATTCTTATTTACATAAACATATAAATGCATTGACTTTGAATAACTATCACAACATTTAGAGATGCATAGGAAGAGTAAATACACTCAAGAAAGCAGAGGGATTTTTAATGTTCTCCCTATAAGACCAAAATTCTCACTAGGACAATTTTTGTTGGATTTCAACCTTTAGCTTAGGATCATATGTGCTCAATTTTATCACAAGTTCACAATCCACATAAAAACAATTTTGAGGAATTAGGCTAAACCTTCCAAACACGCCACAGGATTTACATGATCAAGCCAGTCATTATTTATCATCATAGGACATCTAAGTTAGGGTATATAAAAAAACAAGACAATGCAAAAATTAAACATGCATTTTTTTTTCTTTTTTTCCGACATTTTCTATTTTTTTTATGTAACTAACAAAAACAAGACTAAAGTATGACAACAGACTAAAATGCATAAAACTTAAACATGAATGCATAACATAATAATAAAATTTCACCATGTAAAACCAAAAGCGAGACTAAAATATATAATAATGATAATGAGCCCTTTCCCCACCCCATACTTAAAATATACAGTGTCCCCACTGTATAAAATAAAATAAAAACAAGAGTACAGGAAGGAACTCACCGAATAATGCATCGAGGAGGGCAAAAATAGGGCATGTCGAGTAAACTTCTTGTCGATATCGAGTACTGTACTCGATATTGAGTAGGCTCTCTGCGTCCAGTGGAATCTGAAGTCGAGGAGATTCGTATGGCTTAGTCGATATCGAGTTGGCCTACTCGATATCGACGAACTTCTGGGCTGCTCCTCTTGGTCGTTCTCGACTGGCCTAGCCGATTCTGACTGTTTTTCAGGGACTTTTTCATTCCACCTTTCGCGATCCTTCTATGCTTGCCGACCTGAAAGTGTTAGATTGCACACAAAAACAAGATTTTCCACATTAAGTATTCTAAACTAAAGAAAACCAAAAACAAAAAACCAAAACCAAAAGTTCCAAAGTCCCAAAATTCAAAAAGTTTTATATACATGCTCTAGATTTTAGAGTCGCTAGGCCGACTTCTTCTTTTATGCTCAAGGACCTTTAATGTGGGGCCTGCTTGTGCTTGGCCCTTCTCCTGGATCATCTAGGTCCTGATTGTAGTATGCAAGCTCGGCTGATAGATGGTTGCTTGCATAATCTTCCTTTTCTGTCTTCTTTCTCTTCCCAGCTCTCAGTTTCCGCAGATTCTCTCGCCACGGGGCCTTACCTCTCCTTAAATTATTGATAAATTTCTTAATGGACTGAGGAGGAGTCGAACCAATACCTGAACTTACCTTTTTGGACCCAAAACAGAAATCTTCGGGCTTGAGGTTAGTCGATATCGGGCAGGACTGGTCGATATAGAGTACAGGGACCCCATACTTAGGCTCTTGGCATGTCTGGTACTTAGCAGAGGAAATCGATATCGACGAAGTTTGGTCGATATCGAGGAAAGGTTTGGTCGATATCGAGGATGTCTCGTTGATATCGAGTTGACTTCTGGTGTTTTCCTCCGTTGTATGCTTGATCCCGTGGTTGCTGATGCTCTTCACCTCCAGCCATGAAATTTCCTCTTTTGCAGGGCCAGAAGAGAAATCTAAGACTTTGTCACCTATGGTGAAGGTGAGCAATCGTTGTTTGACACTGATCTTGGCATCTGCAGTAGCTAAGAATGGTCTACCAAGAATAATAGGGCTAGTAGGATCTTCAGCACAGTTTATAATAAGGAAATCTGCTGGAACAAAGAATTTACCAACCTGGACAGGGACATTCTCAACTATACCTGTAGGGATGACCACTGTATTGTTTGCCATGTATAACTTAGTATCCACATGCTCTATGCATCCTATCTTTACCTTCCGCCAGATTGTTAAGGGCATGATGCTCACACTTGCTCCTAAATCACACAAGGACTCATATTTATATTGTCCAAATCCCACAGTAAAAGAAAACTTACCAGGGTCATGTCTCTTTTCAGGGAAGTGGAGCACTTTGCATTCGCCGGCGATCTCTGAGATGGCACGCTTCTTGCTTAGGATTTCCTTTAGGAATTTGACATATCCAGGCATCTCTTGTAGAGCTTCTGTAAAAGGAATAGAGACATTCAGTTCTTGCAACATATTAACAAAACGTTGGAACCTACCTGCAGTGGGATCTTTCAGTGCTTTGGAAAGGAAAGACAATGTCTTTTTCTGCTCCGGAGCCAGATCAGATGTCGGAGGTGTTTCGCAGAGTCATCGACATTGTCCATCTTTTCCTCGATATCGACTAAAGGTTCCTCGATATCGACAAGAGTTGTCGATCTCGAGTTGCTGGGCTGTGCAGTGGAGTCTGAGCTAGGCTTCTGGTCTGTGTCGAGGAGGTTTTTGTCGATATCGACCAAGGGCTCCTCCATATTGAGTTGCTGCTGCTTGTTGTCGAGTTGTTTTTCTGCCTTGTCTTTGTGTTTTCCAACCTCTGGCTCGTGTAATTGGTGCCCGCTTCTGAGTTTGATAGCTGCGACGTGTCCGGTCTTCCCCTTAGGATTTGGTTCTGTTTGCCCAGGGAGTTGTCCGGATGGTCGTGGGATCTGTGCAGTGAATTGTCCCATCTGTGTCTCTATGTTCTTCTTCCAGACATCCAGCTCTCCAAATCTTGTAGTGATGCTCTGAAGCTGGTTATTGATGGCGCTTGTAGATTGCTGATTTTGTGCTTGATTTTTTCTCATCTCGTCGAGGATAAGCTGCTGATCGTCCTTCTTTTGATCCCTTTCTGGATGTCCTGGAGCTCTGTATGGTGGGGGGGGGGTTCTAGGAGGACCTTGGTTCCACTGTGGTTGATAGAACCTTTGATCCCCCATATAGCGATTGGGACCCCTGCATAAGCTACCTCTTCGTGTGTCTCTGCCATCCTGACTTGCTCTGTGTGTGGGGACTCAGTAGTGGTGTGTCGCTGTGATCCGCATTCGATGCAAGACTGGTTGACAGAGAGATACTTGACTTGCTTGAGGAGCTTGCGATTTTGGTCTCTGTAGAACTGCTCCCTGACATCTGGGTCAATCTCCTTGGAAGCTTCATAGAGGGGCAAAGATGGTGCTGACCTGACATAGGACTTCTCCTCATAGTTCGTGGTAGACCCATACTTGTTGTCATAATTGGTGAGCTTGTCAAGTACACCCCATGCGTCAATTGGTGGCATCGTCAGGTACTCATATCGAGTGTACTGGTTGATCCTGTCCTTAGTGACTTGGTCAAGAGAATTGAAGAAGATCTCTTGAATGACATAGGGTGGTTGTCCATAAGTAGGGCAAGATCGTAGTAGTTCTTTGTATCGTTCCCATGCTTTTTCCAACGGCTCCCCAGACTTCTGTTTGAAAGTTGTAATCTTCTGGCGGAGGATTGCTGTCTTGGCAGGAGGGAAGAATTTGTTGAGAAACTCTTGCTCTACTTGGGCCCATGTTGTGAGGGATCTTGGTTTCAGCCCTTCAAGCCACATCAGTGCAGGTCCAGGGAGAGACCAGCGAAAAGCCTTCATCTTGACATATTCCAGAGTTCTACCTTCAGCAAGAGTACGGCACATGTCAGAAAATTTTGTAATATGTTCAAGCGGGCATTCATTAAATTTTCCATAAAAAGCATTATTTTTAAGCTCTATAAGGAATTGAGTGCGAATTTCAAAAGAGTTTTTAGGGATTAGAATAGCCGATTCAGTCACGACGAGAGTCGTGTGCATATAATCCTCTGCAGTGGTTGGGTATTGGGCAAGCTCGGCTTCTGCTTGCCTTGCGCGCTCAGCTTCCTGTTCCCTGGCTGCTCTCTCAGTGGCGATAGTAGTATCCTTTGCGGCTAGTTCCCCTGTAAGCCTCTCAATCAGCTGTTCTTGTGTTTCTGCGGCCGCCATGGCTCTTTTCAGTTTAGCTTGGATGTGTATAAGGCGCTCCGGTTCGTCTAAGGCGTCAAACTCAGGTGTTTGACCAGAACGGCGCATATACCTGTAAAGTAACTCAAAGTAGATGTGAGATTTAACTACCTAATGCGCGAATGATAGCTTCTCCGGCAACGACGCCAATTTGTTGTAGGAGGAAATCGTGATTGCAAATAAAATATAAGTAAAGTAAAGCAAACCAGATTCCGTCCCTTGCAAATGATTACAAGACTCCCTCCCTATGCAGTAGTGGGAAGTCAAGATCGATCCACGAAGAAGCGTGTCAGCGGATCCTAGGCAGCGGTGAGATCTTACGGATAGAAGTCGACCACAGGTTGTCGATCTCGACTAGGGCTAGTCGATAAAAGATCGGATAAGTCGAACAGCGCAGCAGCAGTCACAGGCGGTTTTAGTCGATATCGACTAGCCTTTACTCGATATCGAGTAGAGTTGTCGATTTCGATGAAGCTCTGGTCGAGTACCTGCACAGAAGAAGCTACGACGATCTGGATCGGGGATCAGTAACTCGATATCGACCAGAAGTTGTCGATACCGAGGAAGGACCAAGCTTTTGCCTTTTCCAACAATTAGACAACTCTTTCAAGAAACCCTAATTGTCTCTACTGATTTTATGTTTACAATCCAAGTTGTTAGCATGGACCTCCATTAGATGGGTTATAAACACATAACAAGTAGTAGATGCTCAAAACATGATAAAAGTCGGATCTTTACCTCAAACACGCAGGGCTATTCTCGGGCTCGCCCCAACCCTAGAAGTGGGTGGATGATAGAGTATATTTTAGTCATGTTTTTAGTGTGGAATTGCATATTAGTTTAAATCATTCTTACATATTTTATAGCTTAATTTATATTATTTGGTTTTCGGAGTCTACACTAGTGTTTTTATATATTTCAGGTATTTTTAAGCTGGATCGTATGAATTTGGAGGTTGATAATAAATTGTGGGATTATTTTACAAATTAAAAGGAAGGATGGGCCGGCTTGGATCGAATGTGAAATACGGAAGGAGTCATGCGGTTTGGAAGACAAGGTGGACTGGAATCAACATTGCTTATTACTGTTTTACGTTGTTTCATTAGATTAGTTTAATCATATATATAAATTAGATATATTATATTATATAAATTAGGATAGAAGTTAGTCGTATTATATATATAAGACATTCCTTCATACGGAAAAGGAGGGGAGGCCGAACTAACAGTGACCACGGCCGACTTTGATTCCTCCTAAACCCTAATTATGTTTTGTCTTATTTTTATGGAGAATTAAACTCTCCCGTTTCGTCTGCAATTTGAAGCTTTTTTTGGATTGATTGTGAGTTTCTAATTCTTGTTCCTTATTCCTATATTTGAATGTTTCGACTTCTTTGTGCTTGATTGTCTATTGTTTTATTCTATCTAGCCCGCGCAACTAGTTAGAATCAATTCAATTGCTAGGGTTTTGTAGATTCCTGGTTGTGAACCTTAACCCAAGTGGCAAACTTGTTCCTTTAGGGCTGGTTGAACTAATTGAATGAGTAGGAAGTTGGATGTGTTGTTAAATCCCTCTTTAGGGACTGCAAATACCTTGGTTAATCTCTGAACTTAAAGCTATCAATTGGGTTAAATCCTTCTTTAGGGACTGCTCGATTGATAAGGGTTGCTAGGACTGGTTGGACTAGTAACTATATTAGGTCGGGACAAGGGCATTCATAGGAAACATAAAAGGACGAGAGGAAGTTACAATGATCGTTTCAACCAACTAAAGTGGATAATTGTAGGTGAAACTATTTTATTAATCCTTATCTCCATTAATTTTTTATAGTTTATTTTATGTTCTTTCTTATTTACACCACTCAAAAACCCCCGTTTCATACTAATTGGTAAATAAACTTAACTTAGGAATAACTTGATTCTCTGTGGGATCGACTCGTGCTTACCACACTACATTAGTTAGGTAGGTTCGGATTTATTTTGATGCGGTTTAGGCGACTAAAAACCGTCCATCAGTGGACTACTCGCGCTTCATCTCAACCTCAGACATTGATTGAAAGGAAATAACTACTTGCATTAAATCAAACAGAGCTTACAACCAAAGGAAGTCAATTCCGCTCTCGCTTCACCAACTCCTCTTGGCCACTCACTCTCTCTCTCTCTACTACTTCTCCTACTGAAATTGAATTGTTGTGTGATGGAATGAATAAAACTCAGCCCCTTAAGACTTTATTTATAGGCTTCTAATCCTTGCTAATCAAGAATAGAAATCTCTATTTATATCTAAATCTATATCTAAAAGCTTTAAAGATAAATAAATGGAATAACGTAAATAAATCCAAAAAGGGAAATTATATCTAAAAGACTAAAATATCTTCAAGTGGATAAATCTTCTCTTCATTGGATGGATCTTGATAAACACGGATAGACTCGGACAACTTCGGCCCCAAGGAATCCAAAACCGTGTAGGACAGCTCAAACCGCGTACGCGGCTCCCGGATAGATCTCCTCGATATCGACTAGTTTTTGTCGATATCGAGTAAAGTTGGTCATCGGCATCGGCTTCCTGGCATGGTCGACTAGCTCTTCCTCGGACTGGCTCGGATCTGTGATGTGGGTGTACTCGATATCGACTAATGTAGTCGAATTCGAAGAGCTGGGTCTATCGACTTGCTGGCCTGACTTTGCTCGAGCAACTTCTTCTCGATGTTGCTTGGCCAGGTGACTTCGTCTTGTCGATATCGAGGAGTTTCCTCGATATCGAGGAAAGTGTCGCTCATCGTCCGGTTGTCTGGTCAAGTCGAGTAGCTCTCCTCGGCTCCTCGATCAGGTTTCTTCGTCGACTCCGGGTATGATTTTCAGCTTTGTCGATATCGAGTAACTAACTCGATATCGAGGAGTGTCCTGGAGTCGGGTTGGTTTGTTTCTCAGCTTCTCGACATGGCTTTCCTCGATCATGGTGTGCCCGATCATTTTTTGTCGATATCGAGGAAAACAAGTCGATATCGAGTAATCTTCAGCCTCCGTCTTTGCTTCTTGGTTTTCTCCCGAAATGGCTCCACATTCTGCAATATTAAACAGAAACTTATGTAGATCTCCATTTCTAGCAAATAATCATATACTACATAAATTCGACATATTCCCAACCCGAATAATGCAAAGTGTATAGAATACGGAACTAAACTGTGCATAAAAACATTGCTACTTTAGTGACATCAATAGTCGCTAGGCCGACTTCTCCATTAAGCATTAGCCTGGTTCATCTTTATCCGGAGGTATAGGTGGATCTGGTGGTTCCTCCGGTGGTGGGAAGCGTGGGATGTCGTCCGGGGGCATCATATGAAGAAGCTTAAACCTCCACGAGTGAACGCTCCATGACTTCACCCATTCATCTTCCCTGGCTTGAACTAGCATGTATAAGGGAAGATATAAAGAAAATATACATACCTGATTACCTCATCCTCATACCTCTTCCGCTTCATATGTTGATTTGTTTGCGCGTCTCCACCACAGCTAAACGATGGAGTGGGGAGAGATATTTCCATCTCATCATGCGGAGCTTCATGCCACTTTCCTAGGACCCCATACTTGAATATGAACATCGGTTGCTCAAAATCATCGGGAATAGCCTTCACTTTGTAAGGTAAAAGCGATCTTGAAATGCCCTGGGCAACAATGTCCAACTTCTTCTCTTCTAGTGCTTCATCTTCTTGGGGTCCTTCAAATGATTCATCACCAATAGGTAGTAAAGTAGGAATGAAATTCGAGGAAGGACAGACCTGGTTGTCGACATCGAGTGGGTCAATTGGCTCGTCGAGAGGAGGGCATAGTCCTTTAGACTGAATGGAAGGCTCAAGCCTTCGAATTTCTCCTTCCAGCCGAGCTATTTCCCTTAATCGTGAATCCTCCACTGCGATCCTATTTCTTCGTCTCAAATCTTGAACCCATTCTTCCCATGCAGGATTCCCTTCGACAAAGTCTTCCATCTTTGTACCTAAGCTTTGAAATCACAATCAAGAACACAAATTAGTAGCAAAAGGTTGGCACCCAGTTGGTACCGGTGAGGTAGGTGGTGGTAGGGTATGTGATAGGGTAAGAAAAACGGATGGGCTTTTCTGGACCTTTAAACACAATTAAACTAGGCGCGATTGATATCTCCCCGGCAACGGCGCTATAGGATAGTGGAGTCAGGTTCGTCCTCAGGAGAGAAGTCAGCGGTTCTAGGTTTAGCGTGTTTTGGGGTCTAGTGATAGCGGGAAAAGGTGGGGAGGTTGCTGTCGATGTCGACTAAGACCTGGTCGATGTCGATGGAATGATAGAAGAAGAGGTGGTCGGTGTCGGGTAACTTTGAAGGATAAAAATAATGAAATAAAATAAATAAAGATGCAAACTTCCAAGGTTAGGGATCACCACAACAATAAACATATGCGCATATCATAAATCACATAAAGATGCATGCTTTATATCAAATAACTTTCGTTATTAACAAATAGGAATATAGAGGCTTTCGCATAAACCCTAAGTGTTACTACCTTTTCTTAATTGGGATCAACCAACTTTCGCAAGCAAAGCCTAATTACTATCCAAATTCATAATTAATTCACTTTCGCTTCATAATTGCAAATAAGTAATTGTCCTCGTCTGTCGCAAAGTATTAAGCACATAGGTAGACGATGATAAAGACATATAAATTCATGGATTTATAAATCAAACATACATATCTATGTTGGGATCACCCCAACCCTAGAAGAAGGGAATTAGAAACAAACCATAATAAAAGAAATTAACTTTAACATAAAATAAACTAAAACTTACAGCCGTTCGTCTCCTTCCTTCTCCTTCTCTCTCGCCTCCTCCTCCTCCTCTCTCTCTCTCTCCGCTCTCGCCTTCTCTCTCTCTCCTCTCTCCTCTCTCCTTGCGCCCTAAGACGACTTGACTTGAATGAATGAAAATCAGCGCCTTAGGGCTTTATTTATAAACTTCCAACCCTTGCTAATCAAGGTAAGAAAGTCTATCTATATCTATATCTCTTTATCTACTTACTTAAAGATTAAATAATGGAATATCTAATGTGGATAAAATATCTTCTTTTCTTGATAGCACTTGATAATATTTGATCTTGAAAATATCTCCATCGGATTCGGGATAGAACCTTAACAAGAAGTCGGATAACTCGGAATCCGCCGCCTGGGTCAACTCGATATCGAGTAGGATTGCTCGCTATCGACTAGCAATTTCTCGTCTTCTGCTCAGCAACTCGATTCCGGCCTCCATGAGCAGAGTCAACTTGATTATTACTCGATATCTCGTGATTTCCTCGATATCGACCAACTTTTCTCCGTCTTTAGCTTCTTCGTCGATCTCGGCTCCCAGGATGCTTGTCGACTTGATTTGTACTCGATATCGAGTAGATTTTCTCGTTATCGACTTGAATGTTCTTGGCTCAGCATCATCCTTGTCGATTTCTAGGACTCCAGCTCGATTTGGGCTTCCTCGATATCAACTAAATTTCCTCGATATCGAGTAAATCTCGAAGCTTTCTACTCTATTTTTAAAACAAACTTTTCCGATTCCTCGTTAGTTGGATTGACACATATGACCATGTGTTGGAAAACTCTTTTCGAGGGCTACAACTCTCATGAAGACATCAAAGCTTGATTCAGAAAGATGAATACCGAAAAATGGTCTTTTCTCCAGCTGCACCATCCTTAGCTTCTTCATGGGTTTCCTTTAAGCTCCAAAGTGCGTCCGATTTCTGCGAAATATAACAAAAACTTGTGTAGACCTCCATATATTCCAAATAAATATATACTACACATATTTTATATTATTTTAACCCAAATGCATGAAATGCATGCAGAAATCGATATAAAAGTAGATGTAAAACATGGCGAATTAGGCTCACAACAATCCCGTCATCATAGCGCAAGGGTGTTCTGGTCTTTTACCAAGCGGTATCTTAATCAATAAATCCGAACATTTAATAGGCGTTGACCAACATCAACGCGGAAACGGTTTCGTGCATTAATGCCTCGGCCTATTTATATACGGTAACGGTAACAGTTTCTTTTATTTAATACTCGACTAGTATAAATAAGATGAGATGGATTCATATTGGGGGGACTGACTTGAGCGTTAGAGGGTTTTACGGGGGAGACAACCCCCGCCCCGACCTCGTTTGTTCTTGTTTTGCAGGTTACGATTTGAGTGGAGTCGATAGTCAAGATCAGTCGCCTTCAGCAACTATGATGCAGATTTCATGCATCACAATTGGCGTCGTCCGTGGGGACCCGATCGAAAAGTCACGAGATCGGATCTCCCAATCCAAAAAAAAAAAGAATTGACTAAGGATGGGAGGAGAGGAGGCGTTACGTTGGATGCCCGACCTGACCCACAAACCCTAGGAGCGCCGCCGGCAACGGACTGCAAGGCAGGGACGCCCCGCTCACCGGACCGCCGGGACTCGCCCCCTCCCGACTACGATAGCATGCTGTTCTCGCAGATCGACTATGACAGCGGCGAACGCAGGGACGTCGAGACGAGGCCGAACACCGATCTGAACATTTTCATCTTCGCGATGTTCAATGAGAACATAAAGTCGGGACCGACATCAGAGAGGAATTACGGGCTGTTCAGGCCCGACGGGACGGCGGCATACTCGCCTGGGATCAGCTGAGTGCGGTCGCTTGGGATCTCGAGTAACGACCAATCGGTTGCGATTGGAAGTCAGATATTTCGGCCCGCACCTGGCAACAACGGTTTCTCTGCACCGTCGCGTCTCCCTCGCCGAAGAAGCCAGAGACGAGCAATTTTCCCCTACCTCGACGTCAGCGTCGCATCCTTGGCCGCCTGCCGCGAGGCCTTCTTAGAATGTCATCATCGACTCCGCAGCCCTTCGGGGGATTCGATCTGAATGATACTGTTGAGCAGCTGAAGTGATCGATCAACCATCAAGCCAAGATGGACTTCCCCGACGCCGAGGAGGCCCCTTTGAAGTCCTGCGTCGCCGCCGCCTTCTACATACCCTACGTCCTACGAAGAAGATGACTTTTGGGAATGTTTGGATTAATTAAAAAAAAAGTATCCCTAAATTTCTAAAAAATCGCGGCTTGAGCTACACATTTAAGATCTTGGCAAAAAAGGGCCCAACTTTTAGTGGATGTAGGTAACAAATTTTCGTTACGCAACTGTCATTATCTCAGCTTCACAAGCCTAAGCGTACAACATATTTGTCTTCTATATTGATTTAGCCGCATAATTTTAATTTCTGAAATTCATATATTTATTACTTTACATATGCATATATGGTTAAGTATTGGTTTTTATGTTTCTATTCGTGAACATCTATTTGCTCAGTGTCTTTGAGTCCATATATATCATTTTCGTGATCTAACCTTGCAAATATAAGAATGAATTTGACTTATAAATACAAATATACACATCTTTGTTGGTTCGATCGATTATGTGGTTGAGTTGAGTTGATCATGTTCTTACACTTATTTCTTGGATAGTGGGTTGTGCCTTGTGCTTTTGTTTTTGTTCGCTCTACTTGTTTTGTAGTCTTGAATAGGTGTTTATAGAAGTATGAGCAACAAACATTGGGTGTACTTCCCGAGGAGAGTATGGATTCTATCCTCACAACCGGTATTAGGGCAAGATTCGATACTACAAAGTACGTTGGAGCAACCAAAATGATTTGAGGCATCAAGAGCTATAAAGAGACAAAAAGCAATTTAGAGGTTCAGTATTTTACCCAAAGTAGAAAAGTTTATTGAAAGATGAATATGTAGCTCTTGCAAGCTAGATTTTTAGCTTACTAGATCTCCGCAAAGGTATATAAATTGTGTGCAGGGGCATATAACATGTTAGGGGCACTACACATTACAATACTAATCTTCTAATGACTTAATTTCTTTGAATTATGTAGAACCGCAATGTTTTTGACTAGGTCCAACGACTGTAGATGTCATGAAATGACGTCTTCAAAGCTACAACAATTATTTAAAAAAGTAAATATTCGCCACTTATGGCCAAGCACATGCCAGTTAAGGCAGAAGACTCGCCACTTGTGGCCAAGCAAATGCCAGTTAAGGCAGAAGACTCGCCACTTATGGCCAAGCACATGCCAGTTAAGGCAGAAGACTTGCCACTTATGGCCAAGCAAATGCCATTTAAGGCAGAAGACTCGCCACTTATGGCCAAGCAAATGCTAGTTAAGGCACAAGAGTCGTCATTTAAGGCCAACGAAATCGCCACTTACGGCCAATCCAATTCGACACTTAAGGCCAACGAAATCGCCACTTACGGCCAATCTGATTTGCCACTTAAGGCCAACGAAATTGCCACTTACGGCCAATCCGATTCGCCACTTAAGGCCAATGAAATCGCCACTTACGACCAATCTGAATCGCCACTTAAGGCCAATGAAATCGCCACTTACGGCTAATAGCCAACTACGGGTCAAGCGACTGCCATCATCATTCACTCGACAAACTTCGCCGTGTACTTTTTTTGGCTTCCTTCATCATCGAGACATGAAGAAGAAACCCGAGGGGCAATTGAGATAAAGAAAATCCCGTCATCATAGCACAAGGGTGTTCTGGTCTTTTACCAAGCGGTATCTTAATCAATAAATCCGATCATTTAATACGGCGTCGACCAACATCAATGCGGAAACGATTTCGTGCACTAAAGCCTCAGCCTATTTAAATACGGTAAATGTAACAGTTTCTTTTATTTAATACTCGACTAGTATAAATAAGATGAGATGGATTCATATTGGGGGGGGGGGGGGGGGGGACTGACTTGAGCGTCGGAGGGTCTTACGGGGGAGACAAGCCCCGCCCCGACCTCGTTTGTTCTTGTTTTGCAGGTTACGATTCGAGTGGAGTCGATAGTCAAGATCAGTCGCCTTCAGCAACTATGATGCAGATTTTAGGCATCACAATAACCAATCACTAGCTGAATCTTTTAGGGTAAAGGAAAACACTCTAAGCATCAATTCATCATCAGTTGGGCCTTGAGGTCTAAGTCTATCGCAAACACTAGCAAACTCGACTAGGTGTTTATTTGGTTCTTCCCCAGACCTTCCATGAAAATTACGTAAAATATTAGACCAATTGGATTTATATTCAAACATGGAACCCTTGGGGAGAAAAGGAAGTCTGATTGCAAGCGGTTGTGTAGTCAGGTCAGGCTCCACAACTAGACACGACTGGAATAGAATGAAAATAAGATAAATAAAGTCATGCAAAACCCTAGGAAAATAAAAATAATAAAATCTTCGGACGAAATCGACAACTGCTGAATACGGGGCACCTGCGGGCGCCGGTGGAAAAGCGACGAGCACCACTCCTCTGGCCCCATGATCCTTCCTTTGCTTCGACGTTGTGATCTCTTGCTCCCTTGATGCTTCTTCCTTGGCCTTCCTTATGCTCCAAAATCAGTCTTTTAGATCTCCTAAGTCTACCTTCAATCTCGGATTTTAAAAGGGCAGAATAAACACTAAAAGACGTAGATTCCGACTCGAATACTCCACCTGAAAGATAATGAAAATAGAACAAAACATGTGCAATATGACTATTTAAATGCAATAAAACCTACCTATAATGCTTATCTAAAATATGCATTATCAGCGCTTCTCAGGAGACAACCCGATTTAGTTAAGTTTTCTGTTTAATCATTCAATCCTCACTTTCTATTTCATTAGTTTCAATTTTTAAATTTTGGCACTAATAAGACTCCAGTTTTCTGGAAGAGAAGTTTGTGTTTTGGTGGTGTGATTAATCATATGTAGGCTATACAAAAGAAAAATAAAAGAAAAAAAAATGAAAAAAACGAGAATTGGAGGATCGGTGCCCGCCGCGACTCGAGTGGCGCCCGCTAATGAATATCCAAGGGATCAGCGCTCGCTGAAAGACAGTCGCACCCAACAATGATCCCATAATTGCAAAGTCGACAGGATTTTCTTTAAAAATCTGATCTAAACTCGGACTAATCTCTGAGATTCAAATGAGTGAGTTCAAATTCTATATTTTTACCTTTGAATTACCTGATTTCTTCGTTGATTTACCATATATATATATAAGGGTGCGCTCAAGTGAAAACCAAAATTGCTGTAAAAACTTGTGAGGACCGGCTTTTTAGCCCGGTTCACTTGCTTTATAGCCCGGTTATGAAAAGAACTGATCTATAAAGTCACAAGTTATAAAGTCACTATATAATTTTAAAACATGAGTTTTTGAGCATGATTTTTAGCCTTGACCAAACTATAAAGTCATGTGTTATTTTAAAATTGGAGTTTTTAGCACGGCTTTTAGGTTGAACCGAGTTGTAAAGTCACCGTGTGGTTGAGGTTTTTAGCACAGGATTCAAATAAATCAAGCTATAAAGCAGTCCTCACGGTTTTTACCACAATTTGAGGTTTTCACCGGAGTCAATCCCTATATATATATATATATATATATATAAGGATACGCTTCGGTGAAAACCAAAATTGCGGTAGAAACCCGTGAGGATCGGCTTTTTAGCTCGGTTCACTTGCTTTATAGCCCGGTTATAAATAGAACCGATCTATAAAGGCATAAATTTTAGCCCGATTTTGAATAAAACCGAGCTATAAAGTCACTATGTAATTTTAAAACATGAGTTTTTTAGCACGATGTTTAGGCTTGACCAAGCTATAAAGTCATGTGTTATTTTAAAATTGGAGTTTTTAGCACGGTTTTTAGGTTAAACCGAGTTGTAAAGTCACCGTGTGATTGAGTTTTTTAGCACGGGTTTCAAATAAACCAAGATATAAGGTAGTCCTCACGGGTTTTAACCACAATTTGAGGTTTTCACCGGAGTCAAAATATATATATATATATATATATATATATATATATATATATATATATATATATATATATCAAATTCTATCTTTTTTATCTCCTAAATATAATTCATCACACTTTAATCCGCCCTAACCTAAATTTCCTTTGATTTTTCAGACCATACAACATATTCAATTTAAAGCAAAGGTCTGTTTTGGGAGAGAAGGGGAAGAATTGAAGTTTTCTTTGTTGGAATACGACGAAAACCCGAAGAATAGTCGTACCCAGATCATCGGCGCCCACTGCTACCCTATCGACGCCTGCCAATCCTGCTACAGGTTGTTTCTTTCGAGTTTTCACTCAAAGGTTTTGGTGAGATCGATCCTATTTCTTTGATTTTCTATCCTTTTAATGAGGTCTAATGCTAAAAATATGATTATTTCGAATAACTTGGAACCTCATGAAGAATCTAGGTGGTACTACTTGGATAACCTTGAATACTCTACAATGATGTTTTTCGGTCCTATTGCTTTATACACTCTAGGTCTGTATGACAAGGTGCATGTATTGCTATCAAAAGGAGGGCCGGACGGATTCCTTCATCTAGTAGGA
The DNA here is from genome assembly GCA_037127255.1 of Persicaria tinctoria. Taxonomy (NCBI): domain Eukaryota; kingdom Viridiplantae; phylum Streptophyta; class Magnoliopsida; order Caryophyllales; family Polygonaceae; genus Persicaria; species Persicaria tinctoria. Next base: position 23,803,181 of record JBANSL010000014.1, read on the forward strand.
CCCACTTACCCAATCTCATTCGTGAATTCCTAAAAACATTCATGTTGAACGGGGAGGTCGATCTTTCCTTCAAGCTCCGAGGTATCTAGTATAAACTCACATGAGAAGATTGTCGAAGAGGTTTTAGGATCACTACTGAACCTTCTCGCCAATGGTGGAAGGGTGCAATGGGCCTACATCAATTTATCACATGGAAAGCGGTAACAAGGATTGCAAAAAAAGGTTTATGGATAAGACAATCAAACACCCACCATTAAGGATTTGTCTGAAGGTGTTGAACAACACTTTCTTCGGGAATGAAGACACAGAGAAGATCTCCATCTCTGAATGGGAGTGTCTCCATTGTTTGACTCTGGAAGCATACATGATCCTGAACTGGGTCGAAATGTTCATTAACGCATGTTCGGAAGCAACATATGTAGACATAAATCAAATTTTTGGGTTCGGAGGACTGATCACTCTGATAGTTGACTAGTTACAAGTCAATTGTGATGAACATAGCTCCGTTGGTGGGGGGGGGGGGGGAGTTCTTATTGTTCCTATCTTTTCTAAAGAAGTTGGATATTTTGGATGTCTAGAGACCGCCATTTACTTGGAAGTCAAAGGATGGTCACTACTTGTATTTACCTTTAGAGCTGCCAAAAGTTCATACGATGGCAGATTTCTATATTCCACCGATGATTTTACATCCATAGTAAGAGGAATGAAGGGTAAGAAGGAGAAAGAAGATGCAACATCTGAATCTTTTCCGATCATCCTGGAGTTCATCTACAAAAGGTTGCATGGTTTAGAAGAACGGAGCAAGAGGATTTTCGTTGGACTAAAGGAATCTCACATGGAATAAGCCAGATTGCTTGCAACCACGAACCTTATGTTGGATAAGATGGTGTAGTGGTTAGCTATGGAGCAAGTGCCGGAGCCGCACTCGTCTAAAGACCCATGAAACAATTAGTCACCCATATTCTCCCCTTAAGCCTTTTATTTTTACTTTTATTTTCGTTTTCATTTTATTTTATTGTTTCTCTATGAGCATTCATTGAGTACAATAAAAAGTTTAAGTGTGGGGAGAGGGTTTGTCTTAAATCTAGATTTTTAATTTTAATTTTTTCATGCATTTAGAGCATATTCGAATCATTTTGCATATTATCAAGACAATCAAAAGAAATTATAGAAAATGTCAAAAAATACCAAAAAAATATCATTTTTGCATAAAATTGTGTAAATATTCAAATGCCCATCTATCTTAGTTAGTTGTCAAATTTCAATTCAATAACATGTATGGATTGATTAGCCTTTGTCACAAAATTTTGGTTTTTACGTGGAACATATTAAGAGGACATAATTGAGCATGTATAATCCAAGTTCTTAGGTATGATTGAAATCCAACAAAAAACATGTTCTAGTGAGAATTTTTGGCCCTATATGGATATTACATTTATTCTCTTTGCTTTTATTTTATGATATACTCTTCTTATACATTAATCTCTAAGTATTGGCATAATTATTTATTATTGAGACCTATCATAATACATATTTATGACTGGTGTGGTGCAGGATGTCGTTACCTTTCTACAACACCAAAAAGAGTAACCCAAATCAAAAACTCAACTACCAACCTAGTTAACTAGTATAGTGGAATAGTAAGGGGTCGATCCCACAGAGAGGATACATTTCCAGTCTATCAAATTGCTATTAGAATCGAACAAGATCAAGAAGTGATTGAATATCAAAACAACTGAACTCAACAAAAGTAACAATGGTGAATTAGTGATAATTATGAATGAGATAGTTTCTTCTACAATTCATCAACAATGGTTATGTCTTTGATCCTTAACTTTATCTTCTTTCCTTGTTTGATTCATCTAATGGCGGATCACTCCAACCCTAAGCAATTCAACAATACCAATGACACAAACAACCAAAGATAGGGGCACAACTACCTAACCCTAATTGGTATAATTGATAAAATAGAATTGTTAATGTGCTACACACACAATCGATACTTTCAGGGGATCAATTAGTTATGTTGTGTTACTAATCCAATTAATTTGCAACGGTTAATCAAACCTTTAGCAGGAAAGAAAATTCCGTCAAGGTGGCTAATCAAGAGGGAATGCATGCAATCAATCAATAACAAACAAAGACATTGAATCAATCAAACTTAGAATAGATAGAAATTAAGTCTCACAAATCATATAACCATGTCTCCGAATTGCAGGCGAAATAAAAGAGGTTTAGTTCCTCATGGAAAGTCTTCCTCTCAATATCTCAATAGGAGTTACCTTCCTTAGGTTATCTCCACAAAAATCCAAAAACGCTCTCTTCCAAAAGTCGGCCAAAGACATAATAAATATTTAACGGAATTAGTTTCCAAAAGACTGAATGGAAATTCCGTAATGACACGGGCGGCGGGCGCTGTTGCATCAATAGCCTCATTCTTCAATTTGTGCATTCCGAATCCAAGCTAACTTCCTCCACGCCTCTTTCTAGCCCTTTTCACATGTTTCCTCAGGTTCCTAGCTCTCCAAACTCATCCTTGGCAAGCCATAGATGCGTCCTTCCAGCGTCGGGACATAAATCTGCAAAAAAGCATAAAAAGAGCGTAGATTCCAAACTTGTAAGACTCAACATTACTAACTCGAATTAGTCAAGTAAACATGAAATAAGCTATCCTAGACTCACTAAAAACTACCTATAATTCCTATATAAAATACGCATTATCAAACTCCCTCACACTTAAGCTTCACTATTCCTCGAGCGACCAATAAAAGCAACCTATACCTACGAATTCATCAAGCATGTCATAGCCTTACAAAAAAAACTAGAAAATAAACTTCCAAGGAACATAGGATCAAAGTGGAAAACATCGTCGCATGTATCTAACGATCAGAGCATATGGAAGCAGAAATAATCCAACCTTACTAGGAACAAGTGTTTCACTCAAACTCTCATGTGTTTAGGCTTTTAAAGAACAACTCTCAACTCAACCCAAAATGCACTAAGATCATAGAAATTGACAACAATATAATAAAATCTCCACCAAAATGTCATTACTTGCGGAAAACAATAAAAATAAACAACTTGGCTCTAGGTCTCACTATCTTTTTTTTTTGGATTGTTTTTTTTCATACTTTCTTTCGGCATTGGGTTATTCCTTATGCGAGTCGCAAACATGGGTGTCATGAATGACCCCGGTTTATCAATAACTCAACTTACTTGAATAAAGTCAACTTGAACATCTTTTGACGCGAGTTGCGAACATGGGTGTCATGAATGAACCCGGTTACTCGATGATCAAGCTTCCTCTCTTAGTGGGTAGCTTTTGACAGCGTTTTGCGCAAATCATACCCATGGGCAATGTTCCAAAAAACGCTTGGCGGGTGCTTGGCGGTAGGGCAGGGTCAAAGGTCTAGGCGGGGTGTAGGCGGGGACTAGGCGGATTTCATGGCGGGGCTTTGCAGTCTAGGCGGGTTTTGACGACCTTGACGGACTTGGTGGTGGGGCAAGTTCAAGGGTTTAGGCGGGGGTCTAGGCGGGTCTTGAAGGGTTTTTTAGATCAGTGCCCATGGGTGTCATGCGTAGATCCGGTTACTAAGTATCTCAACCATTTCCACCTTATTTCACTCAACCCACTCAATAAGAAACAAAAGCCAAATATAAACATAAAAGCACAAAATCCGCAAGCAAGAAACAAGTGAGTCGGTTTTGACAATAGCTAATGAAGTCAATATCAAGAGGTAGAAACATAAGGATAGCAAAATCACACATAATAGCAAAATGAATCACATGATTCCAATCAGACTAAAAACAATCTCACAAGGGTCATATTGTGTAGGATTTCAATCATACTCCCATCTCGATCATACATGCTCAATTATATCACCAAATCATTCCTCATAAGCAAACATTTTTCAGAAAAAACAAATAAGGCTAGACACTTCACCTTCTCCGTAGGATTTACATGTTCATGCTATCAAAAGCTCACAGTTTCACTTAACCAAGAGAATTATTCTAATAATGACGTATTAAGAAAATAAGAAATATTTTTGGGATTTTTGACATTTTTTGAGTTTTTTTTTCATTTTTGACATTTTTCTAATAATAGAAACTAATAACAGAAACTCAAACACAAGACACAAAAACTATGGCAGAATCCAAACAAACACCATCCAAACGTAAAGATAATAATATCCAGACCTCCAACCAACAGAAATATCCAAAATAAAAGTACAGGCCATCACCAGGCCAACACCAAACCGATCAAAGTACAACAAATGTCTCGACACACAACTCAAAGAAACCATAAAACGTCTCATAAACCTTTTCTCCCACACTTAAAGATTACATTATCCTAAATGCCGAAACACGAAGGACAATACAACAAATGAAATAGAATAAAGTGTAAGGAAGAGAAAATACTCACTCACTGCTACGGCGACGGATGTAACAGGTAGTACTACCGAAACTGCTGGAAGAAAGTGTCAAAGCTATTCTGAAGTCCTGAGATAGCGCGGCTGGAACTTCTCATCCAGGTGCTGGCGAAGATCATGATGGTAGCATATGAACTCCAGGCCCTGAGCCAACTGCAGCTGATGGATCTCATCCAGCTACTGAGAAAAATGACCAGAAGAGGAAGAAGAAGGGGCATAGCTCATGTCAATGTCGGAATCCGAAGCCTCAGCCCGGCTAGACGCTCCTCTCACGAATGTTGCAAGTGGGACATCCTAACCAGCAGAATCACTAGGGGCCTGACCCGGGTCGTCATCATCATCGCCATAGTCATCCTCATCATCAGAAAGGTCCACAACTTTCGACGGCAAGTTGAAATCAACAATCGTCGGTCCAAGCGGAAGCTTGTCCGGTAGACGAATAATGAATGGTGCCTGATCACCCTCTAGGTGTCTCATCCTCATCAACATCTCTAGGGATATGGGAGACTCTCCGTCCATAGGCACCAAATCAGTCACACTCACTCCGCAGCGCACAACTATCAATGTAATCAATCCTCCAAACCCAATGGTCCTAGTATCTTTCTGAGCTCCCCCTACTAGCATGTCAGCACATGCGTCCAAGAACAAATGAATCCAATCGGGAGTAACCTCCGCCTCAAGGGTCAAATAATACATCGCCGCCCATGCCTTCATCGAAACCTTGTTCAGCTCGTTCTGCCCAAAGAAGGTATTGTTCAGCACCTTGTGACGGAGTCTAAGTGCAGGATGGGTGATGTTGTAGTTGTAGTTCCCGCCCCCACGGATCCAAGTGGCACTAGTAGCCGTCTGCCAAGTCTCCGTCAGCGGGGGACTCATCCTCATCTGACGCCTCCGGTTAGGAGTGGGGAGGCGAGTGATACCCAAATACCGTCTAAGTTGTGCAAAACTCCTCATACGTGTCCGTCTCAAAATAGTAAACTCAACCTTCTCTCTATCCTAAAAAACAACTAAAGTCGTTAGAAACTCTCGAATTGAATCTGGGTAGGTCAGCCCATGCATGACAATAAAATGACTAAGGCCCCCATTCTCGCGAAGGGTAGCACAAGGTCTTGCTAGACCTAAAGCATCTAAGGCCGGATAATCGAAAAAGTTTTCTAGTATTTCCTAAGGATAAGGTCATTCCATTTCTGAATCTGATTCCCAAATAACGTGCTAGGAGCAATCATGTTCGGAAACGAGGTCATAGGGGCAAAATAAAGGGAAGGAATGAACAAACTTACGAAATACGATGAAGAAAATTGAGTTATGCGAGAGCGGTGGGCGTCGTGCTTTAGGCAGCGGGCGCCGTCACCTGCTGTTTGACGGTTGCGCTCGGTTCTTCACAAACAAAACCTCCTCCGACATCAAAAAGTTCCATTTTTTGCCTCCTTGCTTCACAAAAAGGTGATTTAAGGCCTCGAGGAAGGGTAGATTATGAATATGGAGTCGGAATTCCGATTCGAGCAACTGTTTGGATGGGGTGTGAGAAGGTGTAAAGTTGGAAGAGGTTTGGAAGGTTGAGAGTTATTCAGGAAGAGATGGAGGTTAGGGATGAAGTGGAGGGGAAATAAGGGAAATAGGGTTTAAAAATTAGGATTGGGCCCCACCGATTTAACGAACCGGCGGTCCAACTCATTTAGTTCAAATCGCACGGCGGGCGCCGCGGCTTAGGTGGCGGGCGCCGTCTCCTCAATGCACTCCTCTTCTCGTTTTCGATCCCAAATTCCAAGACTTACCTCATAATCTCGTTCCACACATCTCCAAAGACCAAAACTAATTATCCTAACACCAACTAGACTCGAAAAGAAGAAAAAGAAAATAAAAAGAAAATAAAACTGAAAGACTCACCTCGGGATGCCTCCCGAGCAACACCTTTGTTTCACGCCCATTTCTCGACGTACTGGCGTAGTTCTACTTCTCAGGGAGATCCTCCCATTTCTAGGAGTCTATAACTTGGTCGACGATGTCCTCATGATATTTCTTTATTCTTTGACCAATCACCTTGAAGTTATGACTATCCATCGGGTTCTGGAAATCAACCGCACCATAAGGATAGACATGGACCGCAATGTATGGACCCGTCCATCTAGACTTAATCTTTCAAGGGTGAAGTTTCATACCTGAGACATACAATAGAACCTTATCTCCTAGGTGGAATTATCTCCTCAGAATGTGCTTATCATGCCATGCTTTAGTTTTGTCCTTATAGATCCTAGTATTCTCATAAGCATCCCAAATAATTTCTTCTAACTCTTGAATTTGAAGCCTCTTCAACTCTCTTGCTACAAATGCAACAAAAACTTGTTTAATACCAATGACTGAAATCCAACAAAAACTTGTTCTAGTGAGAATTTTTGGCCTTATATGGACATTACATTTATTCTCTTTGCTTCTATTATATGATATACTCTTCTTATGCATTAATCTATGAGTATTGGCATAGTTAATTATTATTGAGACCTATCATAATACATATTAATGACCGGTGTGGTGTAGAATGTTGTTACATTTATACAACACCAAAAATAGTAACCCAAACCAAAAAACTCAACTAGCTACCTAGTAACTAGTATAGTGGAATAGTAAGGGGTTGATCCCATAAAGAGAATACCTTTCCAATCTCTCAAATCGCTACAAGATCAAGAAGTTATTGAATATCAAAACAACTAAACTCAACAAAAGTAACAATGGTGAATTGGTGATAATTATGAGTGAGATAGTTTCTCCTACAATTCATCAACAATGGTTATGTATTTCGTCCTTGACTTTATCTATCTTTCCTTGTTTAATTCCTCTAATGGCGGATCACTCAAACCCTAAGCAATTCAACGATACCTATGACACAAACAACCAAAGATAGGGGCACAAGTCCCTAACCCTAATTGGTATAATTGATATAAAAAAAATAGAATTATCAATGTCCTACACACCCAATCGACGGGGTCAGGGGACCAATTAGTTATGCTGTGCTAGTAATCCAATTAACTTGCAACGGTTAATCAAACCTTTAGCAGGGAAGCAAATTCCGTCAAGGTGGTCAATCAAGAGGGAATACATGCAATCAATAAATAACAAAAAAAGACATTGAATTAATCAAACTTAAAATAGATAGAAATTAAGTCTCACAAATCATATAACCATGTCTCTGAATTCCAGGCGAAACAAAAGAGGTTTAGTTCCTCGGGGAAAGTCTTCCTCTCAATATCTCTATATGAGTTCTCTTCCTTAGGTTTTCTCCACAAAACTCCAACAACTCTCTCTTCCAAAAGTCGGCCAAAAACATAATAAATATTTAACCTAATTAGTTACCAAAAGAAGGAATGGAAATTCCGTAATGACACGGGCGGCGGGCGCCGTGCTTTAGGCGGCGGGCGTCGTTTCATTAGTAGCCTCATTCTTCATTTGTGCATTCCGAATCCAAGCTAACTTCCTCCACACCTCTTTCTAGACTTCTTCACATGTTTCCTCAGAATCCTAGCACTCCAATCTCATCCTTGGAAACCCATAGATGCATCCTTCCAGCGTCGGGACATAAATCTGCAGAAAATCATAAAAAGAGCGTAGATTCCAAACTTGCAAGACTCAACATTACTGACTCGAATCACACAAATGAACATGAAATACGCTATCCTAGACTCACTAAGAATTACCTATAATGCCTGTATAAAATACGCATTATTAATTACTTATAAGTTTCATATGGTTGAGACACTTTTTAGCCATACTTATCCATATCTATCTTATGTTATACCTTTGTTTGAAACCAATTTGATCATTTAGAATTCTTCTTTTGAAAGCTCCACAAAAATATAAAATATCCTTAGACGATAATGAGCCTGAACCTCTGGGAATTAGGACTAGATTTGGTTAAGGTCGATTCATTTGGAAAGAAGCAGAAGCTAGTAGCTTATGCATAATGTTTAAAAGGTTTCAAGTTAGAGATGTAATGTTATATGCTTTATTTTCTCATATTTTGTATTTCATTATGGCTCTAAAGAGAACTGAAAAAAAAGGAAGAAAATTTCGCAAAAGAAAAAGAAATTAAAAAAAGAGCATTATTGCAATAAAGAGAGCGGGCTTGGGAGAAGAGAACGTGTCTGGCATACGGCTCACGCGCCCCAATTCTGGGCTACACAACCCAAATCCCCCAAATAAAACATGAAAACCGGCGAGTCTCCTCCGGATTCAAGCCACAAAACCCACCTTGATGCTAAATCGAGCCCCAATCCGGTGATCTCCACGCATCTGATTCTGTGCTTCACACCGGAATACGGTGTGTTCTGGGTGATTTCCATGGTTAGCGAAAACGGAGGCCGGAGTGCTAAAATCCATGAAATCGAAAGCCGAAGAGTCATGAAAGTGGGGAAGAACTTCAGAAAAAAGGAAAAAAGTGGCTCGTTAGAAGGGGAGAGGGTATTCTGCTTCGTGGTGGCCTGGTGGTGGTGGGGCTTCTAGTTGCACAATAGGTAGGAAATGTTTGGGAGCGTTCAGTTTTGGATTCACTTGTCTTGCCTTCAAGGGCTTTTTCTTCCCTAATTGCAATATAAATCAATATTTGTGGTTCCGAGTGAATCATTTAAATCCTCTCTTCTCTCTGTCATATGTTATTCTTAACTTATCTTACTATAATACTAACTAGTGGTTATCATCTTTGATTGTTTTTGATGCCTCGGACAAGTCGGAAGAAAAGAAAGTTTTAGGGGTCTCATTACACGAGCCCCTTTCAAACACCCCTCGAATTTCGGGGGGTGTTTGAAAGGGGCTCGTATGAATAAACTAAATGGGCACAAAAGAAGAGTCCTTATTATTGTGTTTTTCCTTATTACACTCCTATGTACATCCTGCGGCAAAGCTGTTCATTTACTGTTTTTACTGGATATTTTTCCTTTCCTTATTGAACATGGTTGATCAACCTTTGGATGATTCTCTCTTTAAGAATGTATATTACCTTGTGCTTAATTCTATTTTACCTAGTAAGTTAAATTGTCTCGTAATTAATTGGTCTGCTGTCAGTGAAACAAATTGGCTGGAATACATCCCTTTGTTCTACTATTTCATATTCATATGGAAAATGTTCCTCCTTCTTGGGTCTCATTTGTCTGTAGTATATTTCTGATTTAATGGTGATTAAACTTAAGGTCTTGAGCCATACACACCTCTCTTCCAAGGGTACAGATTTGAATCTCTTTCTACGAATAGTCAATGTTCTAACGAACTTAGCATTCAAGCTATGTAAAAGAAGATCTTTCTCTCACTTCAAACTCTTTTCTAAATTATGTCTTGATACAAGGACCTGCGCCTCTTGTTGTCATATGAATGAGACCTGCGCCTCTTATAGTGAAAATATTTGGTACCATATGTTTGGGGTCTGCAAATTTTTGCCCCAATACTATCTCAAATATTGTTATAAATGAGACTAAGCTATTGGAATTGTAGAGGTTTTTGAGAGAAAACGTTCTGGATAGAAGTGGATATTTTGTGCAAAAATGAACATATTCAAATGTTGGCACTAGCTGAAACAAAATCGGAAACCATTCCAGTTGATAAACTTTGGAAGCAGATAGCTTTCGATGAGGCTGTCTGGTCGCCTAGTGTGGGGCATTCTGGTGGCCTTGGAATACTGTGGAAAACACACCAATTGACAAACGAACTCATATCGCTAGAAACTCACTTTCCACGTATCATTGGTCTAAGATATGAAAACATAAATGACCGAATCTTGATTCTCAATCTATTTGTTTATGCACCTCCTGACCCTCATGAGAAAGATTCGTTTTGGGAAGCATTAACAAAAATAGTTAACAATTCCTCTATTCCTTGCATAGTTTTGGGGGATTTAAATGAAATAGCTTGTAGTGACGACAAGTTGGGAGGGGCGTATTCTCTTCCTCGGTTTGCAAGACTTCTTCAATTCAAAAATAACTGTTCACTCATGGATATTCCAACATTCGGGAATCCATTTACTTGGAGAAAGAGTCATGAGAGTGAATGCACCATCCACAAAAAACTAGATCGGGTTCTAGTTCATCACTAGATCCTCCACATATTTCCCAACCTCGTCACTTAAAATGGAGCCTTTTCAACTTCGGACACTGTCTCATTTCTATTACTCTTGAGAATAGTGCCATTTTCAAAGCCCCCCCTTTTAAGTTTGAAAATGCATTGCTTCAGCGGAAGGATTTTCGTAATATCGTTAAATAATCTTAGAGAGCAACTTGCGCTGGATCGACTATGTTCCCATTAATGTTCAAACAAAAATTTCTTAAACAAAAAGCAAAAGCTTGGAATAAGCATACTTTTGGAAACATATTTCGTCGGCTTAATGAGGTATAAAACGACTTACTTAAAATCCAATCGTCCGGGTCAGTGGGAAATCCAAATCCAAATAGGACCAACAGAAATGAATCCTGCCTTCTTCGAAAAAGGGAAAATCTCCTTCTCTTCCAGAAAACGTTCTCGAATCAAAGAGCAAAAACAAAACACCTTAAGCTGTCAGATTTCAACACATATTTCCACCATGTGGCATCGGGAAGAAGACATAGGAAACAAATCTGTAACATTCTCTCTACAGAAGGCACCTTGATTGGTGGGGAAGAAAATGTTAAAAATGAAATTCAAAATGATTTCGAAAAACGTTTTAAAAAGGAGTTAACTGATGAAAGACTACTTAACGAAATGCTTAATCTAATCCAACCCTCCATTACTACAGTTGAAAATGAATTCCTCACTCGACATCCTTCCAATAATGAAATAAAATCTGCAGTGTTTAGTTTGGGTAATATTAAATCCTCGGGTCTTGATGGATTTATAGCCGAGTTCTATAAGAAATATTGGGATATTGTTGGAATCTCTATCATTAGAGTTGTAAAGGGTTTTTTTTTTCATTCCAGAAAAATGCTTAAACAAATAAATCACACATTCATTTTATTACTACCTAAATGGGATAACCCTTCTACTACTAGTCACTACCGTCCTATCAACTTATGTTCTACAATGTATACAATCTTTTCAAAAATTCTGACAAAAATGATTAAAACATTTATTGGTAAACTTATTCACCCTGTACAGGGTGCGTTTGTGTCAGATAGAGCCATTCAAGATAATGTTCTCATAGCTCACGAAATCTTCCATTCCTTTAGAACGCGTACGGGTTGTGAGGGATGGTTGGCAATAAAACTAGACATGGAGAAAGCATTTAATAGAGCCGCTTGGAATTTTACAAAAAAGATTTTAGAGAAATTCGGATTTCACCCTACTTTCATCACTTGGGTCATGGAATGTGTAACGGCTGTTTCCTTCTCAATGCTAGCAAACAACGACCCTACAGACATGTTTTTTCCCACTCGTGAACTTCGTCAAGGGGATCCTCTATCCCCATTCCTATTTATCCTAGGAGTAGAAAGAAATATGTATAACAATCCAATTGGATTTGCTTTTGGTAGAAATGGCCCTCGGGTCCCTTTCCTATCATTTGCCGATGACATCATTATTTTTGCAAGAGGCAGTGCTGCCGCAGGGCAGAGAGTTAAAACAATAATTGATACATACTGCAAAGTATCTGGACAAAAAGTTAATTATCCTAAATCTAGCTTCCAAGCTACAAAAGGCATTCCAAACACTAGGATATTAGGACTTAGCAATTGTTTAAACATTACGAACGAAAACTCGTTGGAAAAAATACCTCGGTTGTCCGATTATTAATGGTAGAGTAAACAAACATACTTTTGAAGACGTCATCTGCAAATCTAAAGAACAACTCACTAAATTGAGAGCTAATGCTTTATCACAACAAGGACGTGCAATCCTAATTAATGCAAACTTATTAGCCAAACCGTTGTATACAATGCAAAAAAATTTGTTACCCTCATCGATACATAAGGAACTAGATCAGATTAATAGGATGTTCTTATGGAATAAAGATCTTCAACACCGTCCTCTTATTAGTTAGGATCGAATTTGCAGACTGAAAAAATGTGGGGGAATAGGACTCAGGAAATCAAAAGAGATGAATGAAGCCTTTCAAATGGAACTACTACGGAAAATTTTGGCTGAACCTGATAATGTCTGGGTTATTCTAATCAAACACAAGTATCTTCGTTCGGCAAACATCCTTGAGTACAAAAAATGAGGTGACTCCTCATGGCAGTGAGCCAAACTCACAACTCTTATTGACAAATTTAAGTTACGGCTTATTTGGTCAGTTGGAAATAGGTCTACCATCAAATTCTGGACGGATAATTGGATAACGACTTCCTCTCTATAGGACAGGGAAGATTGCCCCCAAATTAACAACATAGAGGAAACTGTTAGTGATTACATTTTGGGTGACAGATGGTGGAAGGAAAAACTTAACAATGTATTACCAAATAACATAGTCAAAGAAATCCTGGACATTCCACTTCCCGTTTCTCCCTTTGAGGATTGGTTGTATTGGTGGCCTGATAGAGCGGGTTGGTTCACGACTTCGAGTGCATACAAACTAATCACAACCCAAACCTCTCTAAACTTAGACAATAACGCCTGGATCTGAAATGTGGATATTTCACCGAAGGTCAAAAATTTCTTATGGAAAATTTGCCAAAATGGTCTCCCGACTGCTTCTAGGCTTGCCCAAAACGAGGAGCCTGTGTTCTTTCCACCTGTATCCTTTACAACGGTGCAGCAGAGATGATATTCATTTCCTGTTTGAATGTCAATATGTGCGTTCTCTCTTCCGTCTCTCTACACACAAGAACTCAACAATATCCAGTATGATAAATCAATCACGAGATATAAAATCTATCATGTCCTTTCTTGGAAACAACCCTACCTCTGTTTCTAAGGTGGAGCTTGCCTTCTCTTGGTGGACGGCTTGGTACATAAGGAACCAATTTGTGTTTAAATAGATCCCCATCCCTCATTGTGACTGTTCTTTACGCACTATTAAAACTCATAAGGAGAATTGGAGTAAAACTTCGCACTTTGAATGCAATCTTGATGAGGATCCGCCCCTATAAAAACAAAATCCCAATCACCCAAGGAAGAAAATGAAGCATTGAAATATTACATGGTGCAAATCCCTTAGAGGAACCCTCAAGTTAAATTTTGATGGATCCACGATAATAAACAATGACAGCTCGGCTGGAGCCATAATCCAGGATTGGGACAGTCGGCCGATACACATTAGCTACCAGAAACTTGGTAAACAAAGTCCACTGAAAAGAGAAGCTCTTGCTCTTATTTTGGGAATCCAACATGCTTTACAACTCCGTAACGAAAAAATCCAAATTGAAGGTGATTCCATTATAATCATAATCCACCTTAATAAAACATCTAAATGTCCTTGTGAAATTGAACTGATCTTGTCAGATGTTAAACTCTTACTATCGACTATGAAAGAAGTTTCCTTCTTTCATGTTCCTCGGTTAGGCAATAAAGTGGTGGATAAGTTTGCACACATTCTGGTCTTTTAGACCACATCCGTAAGGATGCTGTCGGGTAGAGTTCGCTCACCCGAATTTTTTCCTAATAAAAAAAACCTAGTTTATTTTTGTTTGTGAGACTTGGATAAATTGTTAGAATCTTAGTTCTCGGAATTGAAATCACCACATAGCCAAAACAATTCATTGCCCTTATTTTCATACCAAGCCTCAGTACAACAACACCAAGTAGATGCTTATTTGAAGTCTTCCATTGAGCGAAAGTCAAATTTGATATTACTTATTTGTTTTGAAGTATTAGGTGGAGATATCTCCAATAACATGTATTGTTGGAGGTTCTTGTTGATTAGAGGTCTCTGTTAGTATAAATACAGAGTAGCTTCTTCTGTATATTCAATCGGTTGAATCATTAACATGTATTGTTGGAGGTTCTTGTTGATTTCATTCATTCCTTTCTAATATGAGTTAGATCTCATATTTTCTCAAAAAAACATAGTACACATATCGCGCAATAAGATTTATACAAAGTTGAATGGTCTGCTCTCCTGTACTCGTAGGGCTTAAAACCTATCAAAATGAGCGTGAAAAACAACATCCCATCTAATAACGCTCGGGTGATGATACACCATCCATTCATGTGACAACGGTGGGATTGGCGCATTGGGACGCAAACAGAACTGTAATACTGCAATATCTCTTTAGACAAAAATTTTTAATGAAATTTACATAAAACTGAATTAGCTTGATCAACCAAATCAACCATAGTATTTTCTAAATTGGCTTGCTCAACCACATCAACAATAGGATTTCATACATTACTTGTGTTTCTCTCGATACAAACTTATCAAGAGCTCCCTTTTGAGACTTAATTAACTCATCATTTTTTTATTCCTATTTTAACTACCGGGTTCAAATTTTCTAAATCGAGAAGACATGATTAATTGAAAATTTGTCAAACTTCTAACAACTAAATGCAATACAAAAGTTTATCATGCTAAAAGGAGTGATACAACTTGGTATTAAGAAATCACACAATTGATTGGGATTGGGCAACGAAGTGCGGGACACAAATCACACAATTGAACCCGGATAAACAATTGAACAAGCTAATTTAGAAACAAAAATAAAATCTTAGGGATGTTTGGAACCAAATTACATAAACCCTAGGCTAAATATTTATTAAAGATTGGGCTGAATTGGAACCAAATTACCGAAACCAAATTACATAAAATCCCTAAAAATCCCATGAAATTTTGGAACCAAAATTGAAGAGACTTAGAGGCAAAAATACAGTATATAGAAATCCAAACAATCACTAATCAATCCTAAAACAAATTATCTGATGGTTGCGGCTACAACACTACAGTGCAACCGGAATTGACCGGACTGGAGTGTAGGCGGTGTGGCGGTCGAAATGGGGCCTAGACCTCCGGCGACTGACTATGAAAATCACGAAAAACCGGCCACCAATGAAGTCACCAAGCCGGACTGTTGAGTGTCGATCGAACCTGTGAACCTCCAGGCCCGGACCATCCCTTTGTAGAGCCTTGATAGATCCGATTAACCACTATTATTGGCTTAGATTTCGATAATCTTGAAGAAGGGAAGAGTATTGAAGGTCTCTGAGGGAGAATTAATAGAGTTGGAGAAGACAAAGAGGTAAGCGAGCGTGAAAGCGTGATTCTTTTTCTCTCACTCTATCTCCGCTTTCAATTAAGCCGAAGAGGAGCGTGTGTTCACACAATTTTTTTATAAATACTAGTATACCCTTGGGCCCAAACACCTGAGGCCCATTGCATTTTGAGGCCCTGGGCAAGTGCACACTTTGCACTTGCCTAGGACCAGCCCTGATCTCACCACATTGAAATGCTTTTGGTTTCTAATGCAGGATAAAGCAAGTGCGACCGTGTGAGGGGTGTTAGACAGTGTGGGGTGAATATAGGGAGACATGTGAAAGACTAGTGTGAAGCTAAGATGAGAATTGGAATCTGATAGATATTTGTGAACACTTATCCCATGATCGGCAACTCTATCCAGTATTTTTGGTTAACATACACAAGACTCGTGAAACTTCGGTTGTCGACGAATTGTTGCAACAAGTAGTAGCCTCCCATGTAACAACCTATGTATAAATCCCCATGTTGATCTAGATGGTTGCATAATACCACTCTCATTATATTTTTGGGAAAGCGGGCTCTTCGTGTTGTACGTATCCAAGGCACAGTGTGCCGGTATCCGCAGTGACACTCTCCAATTATGACCCTAACCACCTAAACAGACCGAAACATGAACATAGCAATGTTGTTCTTTCCCCAATATATTGAACCCTCCAAAGCCTACATACTTTCCTCTTAATTTCCTCCGACTCTCCTTCATGAAAGTTCAAAAAAATCATTGTTTTACTATCAAAGTCCGACACGAACCGATGACTGGGGGTCGTGTGTACGGGTGACAAGAGGAAAACATGTCGTTGTTCTTGCCAAAGAATACTCAAACTCACAACTAGTATAGTGTGTAAGCAAGAGGTCGATCCACAGGGAAATCTATCAATTCAAGTGCAAGTCTAATCGCTAATAGAGAATATGGGGGGTTTTTGGTGTGAAAAAGGTCCGCCTTTTATCAAAGCGGAAGCAAGAAATAAAGTAAATTGATTTGTAGAATGCAGTGGAGAGAAATAGGTTCACCTACAATTTATCACTTCGATTGATGAATTCGATCATTGTTTCAACCTCGAGTTCTTGTCTTTTCCTATCAATGTCCTTGTCCAGATCTTAGGTAAATTACTAGTCCTACGAGTCCTAGCAACCCTTATCTCTAAATAACCCTAACACGGTTAAGATTCAACCTATAGATAGCATTAAGATTATGAATTAACCAAGGTACACATAATATCAAGCTACGAGTCGATATTCAACATGTATTCAACTTCCTACACATCCAATTAGTCCTACGAGTCCTAAAGGGATATGATTGCCACTTGGGTTAAGGTTCGCTACGAAGAATCTACAAAACCCTAGCAATTGAATGCATCTACTCTAACTAGTTGATCAGGCCAGAGAGAATAAAACACATTCAAGCAATTAAGCACAAAGAAGTCAAAACATTGCAATAGGAATAAGAACTAGATTAAGAAACTCACAATTCAACAATCAAAGATCCAAACTGTAGGTGAAACCTTGAGAGTTTAGTTGCTCATGCTCAACGGCGCTCTCAACAATGGGATAATGTGCATAAGGTTAATGAAAATAATAACTAGAAAAACCTTAAATAGTTTTTAGAAAGTCGGCCAAATAACTTAATAAAAACCCTAAGTAAAGTCCAATTTTGAATCGGCGTTTCTGTGAAGGCCGTGGGGCGGCTTTTACTGTTCACAGTAATTTTTCCGTTTCGAATTTGGTCTCGATGTCAACATGAAAGTTGTAGATCCCGGAAAGAGCTTTCCAACGCATGGTCATAATAGTCAAACGGACCACCGAGACCTCCAGAAAGTGCGAAACAAGTTTAGTATGTCTGTCGACAACTTCTGTTGACTTGTTCTTCACTTAGGCTCTCTAACTTCGATTCTGCTCCCGGGCTCTTCACTTTTCCTCCTCCTCTTCACTCTTCCTTCATCCATGAGCCTCCTCATTCCTAGTCGGATCCACATATACCTGAAATAATCCATAAAAGCGTGTAGATTCCGATTCCACCAACAACACAAGTATAAATGCAATTCTAGCTTAAATTATGCATTATGCACATCTAAATCATGCTAAATGCAACCTAATATGCCTACCTAAATGCATGCTATCAAATTCCCCCACACTTAAGCCTTTTCTTGTCCTCAAGCAATTAAAACCAAATCTAAACAACACCCCACAGACAAGCGATCCATGTAATAACTTTGGTAAAACATTTAAAAGCTAAAAATAGGGAAAGGAAGATTGACAATTAACGTCATAACATGTATAGGTGCAATCCAAGGAATAAAGCAAGCATATTCATTCAACCTCACCAGGAAAATGTATTTTCACTCTCGCTCATGTGTTTAGGGTTAAACATTCACGCTCAAACTCAATCCTTGAAAACTTAGCTACAACAAAATTGCGTCAGTGGTCTAAACCTCCACCGCTAGTGACTTCACATGCAATCAAAATCATGTGGTCTTTGTATGGGTTGTAATGGGGTCATGGTCGGAACATAGGGTATGGAAATTATTTAGGTTATGTGGTGTTAAACATCCGGGAAAAAGGGTTAGTAAACAACCAGAAAAACACCAACACCAAAACACTTCGTATACCATTCCAATAACACGTACTCCTTCACAATATAAATTCGCACACAATTTTCCAATATCCACACAAACTCATTCATTTCTTTTTTTCTCTTTTGATAGTGAATTTGTTTTTCTTTTCTTCTTTTTATTTTCTTGACTTTTACCCCTACGTGAATTTTATCCTCCTTAGGTCCCAAGTAATAAGCACATATAAACCATCTCTATGAAGTACAAATGAATCACCCAACATAACTTTTCAACTCAAAGCAACTTCATCTATACATCAAGATATTCACCAACTCTTCTCCTAATTCCCGGATGGGTCAGGTTAATAATTGGCTAGGAAGATTTTGTGGAGCTAACAAAATAGGCTTATAAGGCTCAAATTGGCTTCAAGCAAAGGATAATGTGTACGGGTGGGTAGAGTATAATATGGCTAAAAGAAAACCATGCCTCAATCACTTTAAGGTTACATGCAAAAATCATGTAAATGCAGCCTCAATAAAGATATCTAAACGCAATTTAAAGAGGAAGTAATCAAGGAGAGTATTCACACACAAAGAAACTAGAGGACATATATGTGTAGTCCCAATAAGGCCAAAATAACTTACAAGGTCAAATTGTTAGAACTTCAACACCACTTAAATTCCAAAGACTATACATGCTCAATTTCTCATCAATCTTGTTCCTAAAAAGTCTATAAAACAATTCAAAAGTTTCAAACACTTCAAGCAAGTCATGGGGCACATGATAAGATAATTATATAGGACAAGTAGCCTAGATGGGAAAATAAGACCTAAAGTTTATGAAATGCATGATATTTTTGGATTTTATTTTTAACAAATGCAATATATGAGTAAAAATAAATATGAAAACATAAATAAACATGATGTGGAAAATCTATCTATATGCAATGCAATCCCTCCCCCACACTTAAATCTTCCATTGTCCTCAATGAATATAAATTAAAAACAACAAAAGATCAAAATATGAAGGAAAGAGAGAAAACTGACATGCTAATTGCAGTGTTGGTAGGTCTGGGAATGGAGGAAGGGAAACATGTCAGTCCCGTCAGAGGCCGCGGGGCGGCCATTCTAGGCTGCGGGGCGGCTGGAGACATGACCTAGCCGCGGGGCGGCCCGTACAAGCCACGGGGCGGCCTTTCCTCTGCGTCCTTTTCTCCGTCTTTTCAGCCTGTGATGTTAGCACCCCACGAAACAAACAAAAACCCAAAACAAAAAAAAATAACTTAATGCAATTAATAGAATCTAAATCTAATGACCTTGGGTTGCCTTCCAAGAAGCGCCTTTGGTTAAGGTCGTTGGCTCGATAGTTTATTCATCCACTCATTCAAGATTCAAGTGGACATTGTCAGCGCCCTCAAAAGCAAATCAAACTCTCGTGCCCAACCGATATTCGAATGCACACTAAAGATGAAACAATTGGTAATTAAAAATATAGCAATGAGAACCATTACCAACTTACCTTTCATTCGAGCTTGATTCTCCCTCGAGGGTATGTAGGACCACCAACACAGTTCTGCTAGTGGTTTGTTGAAGTAGTGGCTCCATGGATCGACATAATCACCAAAATCTCCCAACTTGCAAAAAGTACCAGTTTCTTTTTCGGGAACCACATAAATTAGTTCCAGACTTGGCTCCTTGATAGGCCAGTTGGGGATGATCTCTACGAATGGAGGGAGCATCGAAACATCCTTAATCTCTAGGGACGTCTCCTGAGATTCCGTGTCGATAACCACTAGATGCTCTTCTTCATTATTAGAAAATTTATCGTTGCTTGCATCTTGGCTTTCATCAAGTTGAGGAATAGAATGCAGCTTAACAATCAACTCTTTCAATGTTTGAGAGAGTCGGATAGTTGCTTGCATCGTGTCGATACGCATATCTTCAGTTTGATTCGCTATCTCATGTAATTGCCCTATTTGCTCCATCAAGACAATGGTTGACTCCTCCATGGACGGGTCGGAGTACTCCATTGGTTGAAACGTCGAAGTGTATGATTCTTCCTCCGCCGATTGGTCACCCATGTAGCAGAGAAGATCCCATAATCCCGACACTCCTAAACCAGCAAAGCATCCATTGTTTATGGACCTGGCAATTTCTCGGGTCTCAAGAGCCATGCCCTCAAAAACGCAAACTACCACAGCTCGCAAACTATCTCGGAAACCCCGTGAATAACGGATGCCAAATAAATTTTGCACTCTTGTGAGGTAATTGTGAAAATACTCTCCCTGAAACTGCCATAACTTCAACATCTAGAAATATTAGCAATAAGGTGTCGTGAACCGTAAGATAGGTCCACGACGGGGTTATATATAAATATATATACAAAAGTTAGCGATTAAAAAAAACACAAGAAATTGATGAGAAATCCCCGACAACGGCGCCAAATTTGACAAGAGCAAAACCTGTCGTTGTTCTTGCCAAAGAATACTCAAACTCACAACTAGTATAGTGTGTAAGCAAGAGGTCGATCCACAGGGAAATCTATCAATTCAAGTGCAAGTCTAATAGCTAATAGAGAATATGGGGGGTTTTTGGTGTGAAAAAGGTCCGCCTTTTATCAAAGCGGAAGCAAGCAAATAAAGTAAATTGATTTGTAGAATGCAGTGGAGAGAAATAGGTTCACCTACAGTTTATCACTTCGATTGATGAATTCGATCATTGTTTCAACCTCGAGTTCTTGTCTTTTCCTATCAATGTCCTTGTCCAGATCTTAGGTAAATTACTAGTCCTACGAGTCCTGGCAACCCTTATCTCTAAATAACCCTAACACGGTTAAGATTCAACCTAGAGATAGAATTAAGATTATGAATTAACCAAGGTACACATAATATCAAGCTACGAGTCGATATTCAACATGTATTCAACTTCCTACACATCCAATTAGTCCTACGAGTCCTAAAGGGATATGATTGCCACTTGGGTTAAGGTTCGCTACGAGGAATCTACAAAACCCTAGCAATTGAATGCATCTACTCTAACTAGTTGATCAGGCTAGAGAGAATAAAACACATTCAAGCAATTAAGCACAAAGAAGTCAAAACATTGCAATAGGAATAAGAACTAGATTAAGAAACTCACAATTCAACAATCAAAGATCCAAACTGTAGGCGAAACCTTGAGAGTTTAGTTGCTCATGCTCAACGGCGCTCTCAACAATGGGATAATGTGCATAAGGTTAATGAAAATAATAACTAGAAAAACCTTAAATAGTTTTTAAAAAGTCGGTCAAATAACTTAATAAAAACCCTAAGTAAAGTCCAATCTTGAATCGGCGTTTTTGTGAAGGCCGCGGAGCGGCTTTTACTGTTCACAGTAATTTTTCCGTTTCGAATTTAGTCTCGGTGTCAACATGAAAGTTGTAGATCCCGGAAAGAGCTTTCCAACGCATGGTCATAATAGTCAATCGGACCACCGAGGCCTCCAGAAAGTGCGAAACAAGTTCAGTATGTCTGTCGACAACTTCTGTTGACTTGTTCTTCACTTTTCCTCCTCCTCTTCACTCTTCCTTCATCCATGAGCCTCCTCATTCCTAGTCAGATCCACATATACTTGAAATAATCCATAAAAGCGTGTATATTCCGATTCCACCAACAACACAAGTATAAATGCAAATCTAGCTTAAACTATGCATTATGCACATCTAAATCATGTTAAATGCAACCTAATATGCCTACCTAAATGCATGCTATCAACGGGCGCACTTGCACTAGTAGCCTAGCACACAAGCCGAGTGAGGTTCCATTATAAACCAATTGGCAATAGAAGGAGTAGCCCACCGACTCATATACTAGGGCTTGATATGTTCCACTTTTCGATGTGGGACGCTTTGGTCTCATTCACATCTCTAACATGCCCCCGCAAGTCCAACTAGGAATGATCATCTAGTTGAGACTTGGACAACTGGGTAACCCAGACCACGCATGCCAAGCGCATCATGCGCACCAACCAAGTCGAGTGGAGTTCCATCCTAAAACCAATTGGTAATAGATGGTGTAACAACCCGAAATTATGATTTCCTGGTTACGTTTCAAGGGATGAAACCCCTTGTTCGGATCTTGCAATCCAGGTACGGGTCGTGGTTTCAAATTCAATTTTAAGGTCAATAATAATGGGGGATTTCAAACCCTAAAAGCATCGTAGGGCCGTTGGGTACCCTTAGCCTGTCCTATCGACTAAGTTGTGGAAGTTCATTTAAGAGTAACTGCGAAAATGAAAAAAAGGTACAGCTTGCCACGGTGAAGCCGGGTCAAAACCAAAAACATGGTAAATACGAGTATCCAAATTACCCAAGTTTAAGTTTAGAAGTTAGTCTTTCAGTCTAATAATCGCCAAAAGGAGTCAACTTGAGCCACTCATGTGGGACCGGCGGTCCTCACCGACGCCACATAGTATGTGCTATACCTAATAAAGATGCTCTAATGAAGTACGAAAGTTAAACACACTAGCATGCTCCTAGTTCATATATATATATATATATATATATATATATATATATATATATATATATATATATATATATATATATATATATATATATATATATATATATATATACGGAAAGACAATTGAAGGCGCCCATAGAATGCCAACTGGCATGTCCCTCTCCTACCTCTGCACTCGTTCCCGTTAGTGTAGAGACTGGCCAGTTCGGGCTATAGCATAGCAATTTCCTCGTGGTGGTGCACAAACCACGGCATCATCATATCATATCATCTCATCGATTCCCCGATGGTGCTGGGCTATCATATCATGCTCATATCGACTCGATTGACTCAGGAAAAACCCGATGGGACTAGGCTACCCCATGACCATAGCAAAGACTCTAGGACTTCACAGATAACAACTGTTCTCTTTTCAAATGCATAAAGTAAGCAGATGCTCATTCAATTAGTGTAACCTAAACAGGATATTATATGTTCATGCTTTTATGCATATGCAACACCTAACATACAATGCAACAACAGGCATGAATGTCCAACCTGAGTAAGCCCCCTAGGGAACTTACCTGAAATGCCGAACAACAAAAGATAACGCAAGCGAAGTCCAACAAGCAACAATCACCTAACAAGTATACAGATATGCATAAGTCTATCTAAATCACACAAAGTGCCCCTAACTATCACACATAACTTCACGTATCACATTTTCGATCATTCCGCCTTATCTCATCATATATCATTCCATGTTCATATCATCTCAATATCTCATCCATCATCTCATCTTTTCTCATCATACCTCATTTCAAAACCAAAGCGTAACATCCGTAAACAGTATAAGTTATAAGAGTTTGAAATCCGACAAGTTAGGTTAAGTCGATCAACAAGGTTTGTAAAACATAAGGCATCAAATCATTAAGTCTCAATCAAGTGGCGAGGTGAAGGAATCCTGACATTAAACATTTAAACTTAAAACCAAGTTCTCAAAATAATGATTTATATGTTAAATCTCACATAATATTATATAATGTTTCAAATACCATCTTCTTTTAACATTTTTATAAAACATTTCTAAAATCCCGACCATATTCATGTAATTAGATCATCCCTTTTTAAATTTCCAAAACTCACCCTTATAATTATAAAATTTCAAAACCGACCCTCCATATTCATTTAAATGCCAAAACCGAGCCTTTATTTCATTTTCCTCAAAACCGAACCTAATGTGACCCTCGACGGAGCTAGCTTGTCTGACAATTGGGTTGGTGATCTAGATGCTACGGATGGAGCTCCGATGGATGCTATTGAAGATTCTAACGATGAGGAGATGGAAGAGGAGCCACTTGTACCTCGAGCTACCCCGCCATTGATAAGAGCTCGAGCTCACCTACTTGGTCAACCGGTTCTTATCTTTGAGGAGTCACCACCACACACGGTCACTTTGTTACAAGTTAGGTCTGAATTGGCGCCGACCGAGACTTTATTAGAGGGGATGCCAAGCTAAAATTTCCAAAACCAAACTACCTATTTTCCTTGGATGATTTTCCCTTGCATTTGTTTTTCCAAGCAAATGATGCTTCGGACTAAGCCCAAAAGACTTGCCCGAATCCCACGTCCTTTTGATTTATTGTTTAGCTTGTTTTAATTTCTTAGATTTCATACAAGTCCTATAAATATGTAAGCTTGACATTGTTTTTTTTAACAAGTTGAATTTGAGAAAAATATGAGCTTTGTGCTTCCTTCGTTTCGGGTTAAGAAACAAAATCTATCTTGGTGAGATATCGGATAAAACCTCTTGGTGAGATGCTAAGAGCGATTCCCTAGTGAGAGACGACGGAATAAAAGGGTCGGAAACACTCGGAGTGCGAGATCGAGAGTGCGGAAGATCGAGTGTTGGAGAGAGCTCGGAGTGCGAGGCCGAGAGCGATCTTGCATCACATATCCCTCAACCCCCATCCCCTACTTTACCACCATTATAAGGGCTTCCACATCCCCATCATCACCCTCTATTCACTCCTAAAATGTCACCCCAAAGCAGCCCTTCAATCCCTCTCAAACAAGCCCCGTTTGGACT
Source organism: Persicaria tinctoria (assembly GCA_037127255.1). Classification (NCBI taxonomy): domain Eukaryota; kingdom Viridiplantae; phylum Streptophyta; class Magnoliopsida; order Caryophyllales; family Polygonaceae; genus Persicaria; species Persicaria tinctoria. The sequence goes on from JBANSL010000014.1 coordinate 23,827,860, forward strand.
CGCATCTACACAAGCGACATCTCGATAAGACACGATATCCCGCTTTGTCTGAGCTCCGATTGACGAGATCTGCCACAATCCACTACCGCGACTTCAAGATCTACAAAAGTAGTACTTGCACGTCCCCAGAAGCCGAGCCAATCGACGGGAAATCGGAAATCTTTGAAGACTGATCTGTTGCCTTAGAAGCTGTCCACAATTTCCCGACTTCTCGGAACTCTCGCCGCCGGTCCTTTTGCTCGAGCCCGAGTCCTTGCACGTCAAGTGGTATCAGAGCAACGACAAGGGTTACTCAAGCTTTCAGGGTACGAATTACTATCTCTTTGCTTAATCTTTAGCTTTTGCAAAACTAGCTTGATTAGGCCCGAGAGATTGCAACGGTTCGTCCTCCCAATTCATGTGTCTTTTGTGCTTGTTCTTGTCTCCATTGCATCTGCTTTGTTCTAGTTGACCAACGAACGATTCCAGCCTTGTTGCTTGAGTGGCTATGGGAGCGTTACGAATCAAGCAAAGAAGCAATCAACCGATCTTTGAGCTTCTTCCAATTAATTAAACGTTTGGAGGAATTTTTATTTTTATTCATTTAAAAAAAAAGAAGCCAAGTCTGTTTATTTAGCTTCCAGGAAAAAGAAAAAAAAACCAAAAAAAAAAAGAAAAAGAGCAGTTTGTTTCGTTAAAAAAAGAAAAAAAAGAAAAAAAAATCATTTAGTTGTTGGGTGAACCAAGCTGGTGAATGTTTGAAGAAAGCCAAGTTCGTATCTCCCTCTTTGTGAATCAGCCATGGCCTAGCCAAGTTCATATATACTATTTGTTTTCCTACATTGTAATTTCATTTTTTATTCGGGCTAGATCACTTGTTTAGCATTACCGAAGGACCATAGCGGATTTTGGTAAATACTCATCGAAAGGCCCTTGTTGAGTGCTCGAAGGTTGCTCATTTAGCTTATTTGCTTGCTATTATTGGTGCTAGTTGCCGCTAGCGATTATTTAGGTTCTTGAGTGTCGTGCCCTTGCATTGGGAAAAGGAGAGTTGAGAGTGTTGCCTGCTGCAACAGAAAAAGGAGAGGTGAGAGCAACACTGAGTAGTGTTGGAAAAGGTGAGTAAGAGGAGAGAACCATCCAGAGTAAGAAGCGGAGAGCCAAACACCGAGGAGATCTATTGCTACTAACTGCTATTATATCTGTTGTTTTCTCATTTTGCAGCTTCTCGAGTCTCTTCCTTTTCTGGAATACATTATAGTGAGGCAAACACTTTAAACACACGAGCGGAGTGTGTGAGAGAGTGTGAGCATCCACTAAAGTGAGAGAGATGTTTCTGTTTTGCTAACTTGACGAGTTTGTTTGTTTGTCTTTGGTGATGTCACAACATTCGGTGAACAGGGAAGGAGACAGAGTTGACCCAGCTGTCTAGGAGCTAACTCACCGTATGGACAGAATGGAGCTAAGTATTGCAGAGATACTACGTTGATTACCTCCAGCCCAAAGAGATGTACCGAGTGATCATGGTAGCCATGACGGACATCAACACCGCTAGAGGAACCAAGATGGCGAAAAAGGACACAGGGACAGACATCTCCATCATCGCAATAATCCACGGTCAGATGATGAGAGATCAGATGCATCCATATTTTCAAAGCGGACTCAAGATAGAGAGGAATGTCATGCTAGGTGTCGCCAAGAGGATGGTCGTCAACGTCAGACCCATGGGGTCAAGGTAAGCATTCCTATTTTTACTGGTGCTGCAGGGCCAGAAGTGTATCAGGATTGGGAGGTCAAAGCTGAACAGGTCTTCCGTTTCCATCGCTATCCAGAGGAGCAAGTGGAGATCGCTTTCATCCACTTTACTGATTATGCCCTCTCTTGGTGGCAAGGAGTACTAGTAGATTGGGCCTACACTCGAGCTCCACCAGTGACGACTTGGGGAGAGCTTACACGTCTGATGCGAGCTCGCTTTATTCCGGTGGATCATGGGCAACAATTGTTGTTGAGGATAGAGGAATAGAAACAGGGTCTTCGATCCCCAGAAGATTACTATAAGGACCTACGCGCCCTTTTGCAGCGATCGGGCATAGGGTATGAGGACTCTTATATTCTTGCTAAGTTTCTTGCAGGTCTGAACTCTGATGTGGCTGAGATTGTGTTGCAACTGCGACACACCCATGTGATTGATGCTCTTCATCATGCCACACATGTATATGAAAACTTCCTCAAAAGGAGGTCTGCAAGGTCCTCAACAAGGCATTGGACGGGAGCTGAATCTCCTTCAGAACCACCCCGGAGTTACCGTCCCCAACCGCCTAACCCAAGTCCTGCTTCCCCCTCCACCGTTAGACCTCCAGTTAACCCAAGCCCTAGTCCTGTCTTCCCTAACCCCACACCTACACCTCCTAAACCAGAGTCCAGCAGGCCTCGAGAGGTCAAGTGTTACAAGTGCTATGAGATTGGGCATTATGCTAGAGAATGCCCCAACCTACGAAAGGTTCTCCTTAACTCGTTCGGAGAAGTGGTGAATGAGGTGGAAGGCCTCGATGACCCTTATGAGCTGCCTGTTGGGGATGAGGATAAGGAGCTTGTTGCCAGAGCACTAGTTGGTGAGAACTTCGTGGTTAAGGGGACTTTGAGCGCTAGTGAGAAGGTGGAGATTGACACCTCTAAGCGGGAGAGCTTGTTCAACACTCGTTGCACCATCGGAGGTAAGCTTTGCACTGTTATTATTAATGGTGGTTCCTGCTGTAATATTATTAGCCAGGAAGTCGTGGATCGTTTCTCTCTGACCACTTAGGTACACCTGAGACCATATACTCTGCAATAGCTTTACTCAGGATCGCCGTTGAAGGTGAAGGACCAAGCTGAGGTGTCCTTTTCCATTGGACCTTATATCGATACTATCTTATGTGATATATTACCTATCACCGCTTGCCATTTACTTCTCGGTAGGCCATGCCAGTATGATCGGCGCGTGATGTATGACAGTTACAACAACGAGTATTCCTTCGCCTTTGGAGGCAAGCGGGTAAGACTCCTACCTCTCACCCCTCAAGGGGTTGTCACTGACTATATTGCTAGGGAACAACGCCGCCAATCACACGAGAAGATCGGAAAGGATGCTGAAAAGCAGAAGTTGGAGTAAGGATTGCGCAAGGAACCCTAGAGCTTGCTGGTCGCTCGGGTTCATGATGGACGACATGCTATTCAGGGGGGGTGATTTTTGTTTTCTGCTTGTTTGTACTTCTACTAGTTTTACCCTACATGTTAGTTTTAGTTCATCTTCTGCTACTGCTGTTGAGTTACCTTCTATCATTTCAGGTGTACTCGAGGAGTTCCATGATATGCTACTAGATGAGATGTCAGCTGGATTGCCTCCTCTTAGAGGCATAGAGCATCAAATTGACTTTGTGCCAGGTGTTGTTATTCCTAACCGGCCAACTTACAAGACTAACCCCACGGATACCAAAGAGTTGCAGTCACAGGTAGAGGATTTGCTTAGCAAGGGGTATATTAGAGAGATCCTGAGTCCCTGTGCAGTACCAGTTTTGTTGGTACCAAAGAAGGATGGGACCTGGCGCATGTGTGTTGATTTGTCGAGCCATCAACCAGATTACAGTTATGTATCGTCATCCCATTCCCCGCTTAGATGACATGTTAAATGAGTTGCATGGTGCTTACTTGTTTTCTAAGATTGATTTGAGGAGTGGGTACCATCAGATTAGGATGAAGGTAGGTGACGAGTGGAAAACCACTTTTAAGACCAAATATGGTCTTTACGAGTGGTTGGTCATGCCCTTCGGGCTAACTAATGCTCCTAGTACTTTTATGCGCCTGATGAACCATCGTTTGCGTGCATTCTTAGGTCGATTTGTTGTCGTATACTATGATGATATCCTTGTTTACAGCAAGTCCCTAAAAGAGCATGTTGAACACTTGCGCACTGTTTTTCTAGCTCTTAGGAAAGAACACTTGTTTGCTAACTTGAAGAAGTACCAGTTTTGCTCCGATACTGTCGTCTTTCTTGGTTTTGTTGTAGGTAAAGATGGCTTGCAAGTGGACATAGAGAAGATTCGAGCTATTTAGGAGTGGCCCCAACCAACATCAGCTACTCAAATACGAAGTTTTCTAGGCTTAGCAGGATTTTATCGTAGGTCCGTCAAGGACTTCAGCAGCATTGTCGCCCCTCTTACAGAACTAACAAAGAAAGGGATGTCAATCAAATAGGGTCCGGCGCAAGAAGAGGATTTTTCTACACTTCGGGAGCGGTTGACGAATGCTACGTTGCTAGCACTTCCTGATTTCTCAAAGACTTTTGAGATTGAGTGTGATGCATCTGGGGTTGGTATTGGTGGTGTTTTGATGCAGGAAGGTCGGCCTATCTCTTACTTTAGTGAGAAGCTAGGAGGAGCTACAGAGAATTACTCTAACACTACCTACGACAAGGAGTTGTATGCCTTGGTTCGTGTTTTACAAACTTGGGCTCATTTCTTGTTACCCCGTGAGTTCGTGATCCATACTGCCCATGAGGCCTTGAAGTATCTACGGAGCCAAACAACCCTTAGCGCTTGCTATTCTAAGTGGATTGAGTTTATCGAGGCTTTTCCTTATGTGGTCAAGTACAAGAAGGGGAAGGACAACATCGTCGCTGATGCCCTCTCTCGTAGGTATTCTCTTCTCTCTACTCTTGAAGCTCGTGTTCTTGGCTTTTCTATGCTACTTGATCTCTACTTTGCTGATGCTGATTTTGGGGATATATTCTGTCAATGTGTGCAATCTGCTGGTTCCCCTTGTGTTGGTAGTTATTTTGTGCATGATGGTTACTTATTTAGGGCCTCGCACCTTTGTGTGCCTCGTTGTTCGGTTCGATCATTGCTGGTTCTAGAGGCACATGCTGGTTTTAGGCATTTTGAAGGATCATTTTTACTGGACTAGGATGCGATATGACGTTGAGAAATGTTGTGCTAGTTGTGTTACTTGTGCTAAAGCTAAGTCTAGATCGAACCCGAATGGCCTGTACCTCCCCTTACCTCTAGATAGTGCCCCATTGGAGGACATTTCTATGGATTTTGTGCTAGGCTTGCCTAAGACTAGGAAAGGCCATGATTCTGTATTTTTTGTGGTAGATCGGTTTTCTAAGATGGCCCATTTCATAGCTTGCTCTAGAACTGATGACGCTTCTCATGTTGCTACCTTATTCTTTGATCATATTGTGAAGCTACATGGGGTGCCTAAATCTATTGTTTTTGATAGGGACTCTAAGTTCCTTAGCTGCTTCTAGAGGACCTTATGGGCTAAGCTAGGTACCAAGCTGTTATTCTCTACTTCTAGTCATCCTCAAACGGATGGTCAGACTGAGGTAGTTAATAGAACTTTAGGGGTTTTATTGCGCACTATGCTTGCTACTAACTTGCGCAGGTGGGAGGATTGTTTATCCTATGTCGAGTTTGCTTACAATCGGGTTGTGCATTCCGCCACCAAGATGTCTTCTTTTGAGGTGGTTTATGGTCGAAATCCCCACACACCATTGAATTTGGCACCGCAGCCCCTATCGTCTCCCGAGGACCTTGCTGGTAAGTCCCGGGCTGAGTTGGTGAAGTCTTTGCATGAGAGACTTCGACTACAACTGGAGCGTCGAACTCAACAGTATGTAAACCAGGCCAACAAGCATCGCAAGGAGCTATTATTGGAGGTTGGAGACTTGGTTTGGGTTCACCTCCGGAAGGATCGATTTCCTTCTTTGCGGCAATCTAAGTTGCGGCCAAGAGGTGGTGGGCCGTTCATGGTGCCAGAGAAGATTAACGACAACGCCTACCGAATTGATCTCCCAAGTAAGTATGGTGTTCATGATGTTTTTAATGTTTGTGGCTTAACTCAATTTCTTGTAGGGGATGGGCTACTCGAGGAGCTGACGGATTCGGGGTCGAATCCTTTTCAAGAGGGAGGGGGGGGGGGGGGGGGAGGATGATGTGACCCTCGGCGGAGCTAGCTTGTCTGACGATCGGGTTGGTGATCTAGATGCTACAGATGGAGCTCCGATGGATGCTATTGAAGATGCTAACGATGAGGATATGGAAGAGGAGCCACTTGTACCTCGAGCTACCCCACCATTGACAAGAGCTCGAGCTCACCTACTTGGTCAATCGGTTCTTATCTTTGAGGAGTCACCACCACACACGGTCACTTTGTTACAAGTTAGGTCTGAATTGGCGCCGACCGAGACTTTATTAGAGGGGATGCCAAGCTAAAATTTCCAAAACCAAACTACCTATTTTCCTAGGATGATTTTCCCTTGCATTTGTTTTTCCAAGCAAATGATGCTTCGGACTAAGCCCAAAAGACTTGCCCAAATCCCACGTCCTTTTCATTTGTTGTTTGGCTTGTTTTAATTTCTTATATTTCATACAAGTCCTATAAATATGTAAGCTTGACATTGTTTTTTTTAACAAGTTGAATTTGAGAAAAATTTGAGCTTTGTGCTTCCTTCGTTTCGGGTTAAGAAGCAAAATCTATCTTGGTGAGATACCGGATAAAACCTCTTGGTGAGATGCTAAGAGTGATTCCCTAGTGAGAGACAACGGAATCAAAGGGTCGGAAACACTCGAAGTGCGAGGCCGAGAGTGCGGAAGATCGAGTGTTGGAGAGAGCTCAGAGTGCGAGGCCGAGAGCGATCTTGCATCACATATCCCTCAACCCCCATCCCCTACTTTACCACCATTATAAGGGCTTCCACATCCCCATCATCACCCTCTATTCACTCCTAAAATGTCACCCCAAAGCAGCCCTTCAATCCCTCTCAAACAAGCCCCGTTTGGACTCGCATCTACACAAGCGACATCTCGATAAGACACGATATCCCGCTTTGTCTGAGCTCCGATTGACGAGATCTGCCACAATCCACTACCGCGACTTCAAGATCTACAAAAGTAGTACTTGCACGTCCCCAGAAGCCGAGCCAATCGACGGGAAATCGGCAATCTTTGAAGACTGATCTGTTGCCTTAGAAGCTGTCCACAATTTCCCGACTTCTCGGAACTCTCGCCGCCGGTCCTTTTGCTCGAGCCCGAGTCCTTGCACGTCAAGTGGTATCAGAGCAACGACAAGGGTTACTCAAGCTTTCAGGGTACGAATTACTATCTCTTTGCTTAATCTTTAGCTTTTGCAAAACTAGCTTGATTAGGCCCGAGAGATTGCAACGGTTCGTCCTCCCAATTCATGTGTCTTTTGTGCTTGTTCTTGTCTCCATTGCATCTGCTTTGTTCTAGTTGACCAACGAACGATTCCAGCCTTGTTGCTTGAGTGGCTATGGGAGCGTTACGAATCAAGCAAAGAAGCAATCAACCGATCTTTGAGCTTCTTCCAATTAATTAAACGTTTGGAGGAATTTTTATTTTTATTCATTTAAAAAAAAAGAAGCCAAGTCTGTTTATTTAGCTTCCAGGAAAAAGAAAAAAAAACCAAAAAAAAAAAGAAAAAGAGCAGTTTGTTTCGTTAAAAAAAGAAAAAAAAGAAAAAAAAATCATTTAGTTGTTGGGTGAACCAAGCTGGTGAATGTTTGAAGAAAGCCAAGTTCGTATCTCCCTCTTTGTGAATCAGCCATGGCCTAGCCAAGTTCATATATACTATTTGTTTTCCTACATTGTAATTTCATTTTTTATTCGGGCTAGATCACTTGTTTAGCATTACCGAAGGACCATAGCGGATTTTGGTAAATACTCATCGAAAGGCCCTTGTTGAGTGCTCGAAGGTTGCTCATTTAGCTTATTTGCTTGCTATTATTGGTGCTAGTTGCCGCTAGCGATTATTTAGGTTCTTGAGTGTCGTGCCCTTGCATTGGGAAAAGGAGAGTTGAGAGTGTTGCCTGCTGCAACAGAAAAAGGAGAGGTGAGAGCAACACTGAGTAGTGTTGGAAAAGGTGAGTAAGAGGAGAGAACCATCCAGAGTAAGAAGCGGAGAGCCAAACACCGAGGAGATCTATTGCTACTAACTGCTATTATATCTGTTGTTTTCTCATTTTGCAGCTTCTCGAGTCTCTTCCTTTTCTGGAATACATTATAGTGAGGCAAACACTTTAAACACACGAGCGGAGTGTGTGAGAGAGTGTGAGCATCCACTAAAGTGAGAGAGATGTTTCTGTTTTGCTAACTTGACGAGTTTGTTTGTTTGTCTTTGGTGATGTCACAACATTCGGTGAACAGGGAAGGAGACAGAGTTGACCCAGCTGTCTAGGAGCTAACTCACCGTATGGACAGAATGGAGCTAAGTATTGCAGAGATACTACGTTGATTACCTCCAGCCCAAAGAGATGTACCGAGTGATCATGGTAGCCATGACGGACATCAACACCGCTAGAGGAACCAAGATGGCGAAAAAGGACACAGGGACAGACATCTCCATCATCGCAATAATCCACGGTCAGATGATGAGAGATCAGATGCATCCATATTTTCAAAGCGGACTCAAGATAGAGAGGAATGTCATGCTAGGTGTCGCCAAGAGGATGGTCGTCAACGTCAGACCCATGGGGTCAAGGTAAGCATTCCTATTTTTACTGGTGCTGCAGGGCCAGAAGTGTATCAGGATTGGGAGGTCAAAGCTGAACAGGTCTTCCGTTTCCATCGCTATCCAGAGGAGCAAGTGGAGATCGCTTTCATCCACTTTACTGATTATGCCCTCTCTTGGTGGCAAGGAGTACTAGTAGATTGGGCCTACACTCGAGCTCCACCAGTGACGACTTGGGGAGAGCTTACACGTCTGATGCGAGCTCGCTTTATTCCGGTGGATCATGGGCAACAATTGTTGTTGAGGATAGAGGAATAGAAACAGGGTCTTCGATCCCCAGAAGATTACTATAAGGACCTACGCGCCCTTTTGCAGCGATCGGGCATAGGGTATGAGGACTCTTATATTCTTGCTAAGTTTCTTGCAGGTCTGAACTCTGATGTGGCTGAGATTGTGTTGCAACTGCGACACACCCATGTGATTGATGCTCTTCATCATGCCACACATGTATATGAAAACTTCCTCAAAAGGAGGTCTGCAAGGTCCTCAACAAGGCATTGGACGGGAGCTGAATCTCCTTCAGAACCACCCCGGAGTTACCGTCCCCAACCGCCTAACCCAAGTCCTGCTTCCCCCTCCACCGTTAGACCTCCAGTTAACCCAAGCCCTAGTCCTGTCTTCCCTAACCCCACACCTACACCTCCTAAACCAGAGTCCAGCAGGCCTCGAGAGGTCAAGTGTTACAAGTGCTATGAGATTGGGCATTATGCTAGAGAATGCCCCAACCTACGAAAGGTTCTCCTTAACTCGTTCGGAGAAGTGGTGAATGAGGTGGAAGGCCTCGATGACCCTTATGAGCTGCCTGTTGGGGATGAGGATAAGGAGCTTGTTGCCAGAGCACTAGTTGGTGAGAACTTCGTGGTTAAGGGGACTTTGAGCGCTAGTGAGAAGGTGGAGATTGACACCTCTAAGCGGGAGAGCTTGTTCAACACTCGTTGCACCATCGGAGGTAAGCTTTGCACTGTTATTATTAATGGTGGTTCCTGCTGTAATATTATTAGCCAGGAAGTCGTGGATCGTTTCTCTCTGACCACTTAGGTACACCTGAGACCATATACTCTGCAATAGCTTTACTCAGGATCGCCGTTGAAGGTGAAGGACCAAGCTGAGGTGTCCTTTTCCATTGGACCTTATATCGATACTATCTTATGTGATATATTACCTATCACCGCTTGCCATTTACTTCTCGGTAGGCCATGCCAGTATGATCGGCGCGTGATGTATGACAGTTACAACAACGAGTATTCCTTCGCCTTTGGAGGCAAGCGGGTAAGACTCCTACCTCTCACCCCTCAAGGGGTTGTCACTGACTATATTGCTAGGGAACAACGCCGCCAATCACACGAGAAGATCGGAAAGGATGCTGAAAAGCAGAAGTTGGAGTAAGGATTGCGCAAGGAACCCTAGAGCTTGCTGGTCGCTCGGGTTCATGATGGACGACATGCTATTCAGGGGGGGTGATTTTTGTTTTCTGCTTGTTTGTACTTCTACTAGTTTTACCCTACATGTTAGTTTTAGTTCATCTTCTGCTACTGCTGTTGAGTTACCTTCTATCATTTCAGGTGTACTCGAGGAGTTCCATGATATGCTACTAGATGAGATGTCAGCTGGATTGCCTCCTCTTAGAGGCATAGAGCATCAAATTGACTTTGTGCCAGGTGTTGTTATTCCTAACCGGCCAACTTACAAGACTAACCCCACGGATACCAAAGAGTTGCAGTCACAGGTAGAGGATTTGCTTAGCAAGGGGTATATTAGAGAGATCCTGAGTCCCTGTGCAGTACCAGTTTTGTTGGTACCAAAGAAGGATGGGACCTGGCGCATGTGTGTTGATTTGTCGAGCCATCAACCAGATTACAGTTATGTATCGTCATCCCATTCCCCGCTTAGATGACATGTTAAATGAGTTGCATGGTGCTTACTTGTTTTCTAAGATTGATTTGAGGAGTGGGTACCATCAGATTAGGATGAAGGTAGGTGACGAGTGGAAAACCACTTTTAAGACCAAATATGGTCTTTACGAGTGGTTGGTCATGCCCTTCGGGCTAACTAATGCTCCTAGTACTTTTATGCGCCTGATGAACCATCGTTTGCGTGCATTCTTAGGTCGATTTGTTGTCGTATACTATGATGATATCCTTGTTTACAGCAAGTCCCTAAAAGAGCATGTTGAACACTTGCGCACTGTTTTTCTAGCTCTTAGGAAAGAACACTTGTTTGCTAACTTGAAGAAGTACCAGTTTTGCTCCGATACTGTCGTCTTTCTTGGTTTTGTTGTAGGTAAAGATGGCTTGCAAGTGGACATAGAGAAGATTCGAGCTATTTAGGAGTGGCCCCAACCAACATCAGCTACTCAAATACGAAGTTTTCTAGGCTTAGCAGGATTTTATCGTAGGTCCGTCAAGGACTTCAGCAGCATTGTCGCCCCTCTTACAGAACTAACAAAGAAAGGGATGTCAATCAAATAGGGTCCGGCGCAAGAAGAGGATTTTTCTACACTTCGGGAGCGGTTGACGAATGCTACGTTGCTAGCACTTCCTGATTTCTCAAAGACTTTTGAGATTGAGTGTGATGCATCTGGGGTTGGTATTGGTGGTGTTTTGATGCAGGAAGGTCGGCCTATCTCTTACTTTAGTGAGAAGCTAGGAGGAGCTACAGAGAATTACTCTAACACTACCTACGACAAGGAGTTGTATGCCTTGGTTCGTGTTTTACAAACTTGGGCTCATTTCTTGTTACCCCGTGAGTTCGTGATCCATACTGCCCATGAGGCCTTGAAGTATCTACGGAGCCAAACAACCCTTAGCGCTTGCTATTCTAAGTGGATTGAGTTTATCGAGGCTTTTCCTTATGTGGTCAAGTACAAGAAGGGGAAGGACAACATCGTCGCTGATGCCCTCTCTCGTAGGTATTCTCTTCTCTCTACTCTTGAAGCTCGTGTTCTTGGCTTTTCTATGCTACTTGATCTCTACTTTGCTGATGCTGATTTTGGGGATATATTCTGTCAATGTGTGCAATCTGCTGGTTCCCCTTGTGTTGGTAGTTATTTTGTGCATGATGGTTACTTATTTAGGGCCTCGCACCTTTGTGTGCCTCGTTGTTCGGTTCGATCATTGCTGGTTCTAGAGGCACATGCTGGTTTTAGGCATTTTGAAGGATCATTTTTACTGGACTAGGATGCGATATGACGTTGAGAAATGTTGTGCTAGTTGTGTTACTTGTGCTAAAGCTAAGTCTAGATCGAACCCGAATGGCCTGTACCTCCCCTTACCTCTAGATAGTGCCCCATTGGAGGACATTTCTATGGATTTTGTGCTAGGCTTGCCTAAGACTAGGAAAGGCCATGATTCTGTATTTTTTGTGGTAGATCGGTTTTCTAAGATGGCCCATTTCATAGCTTGCTCTAGAACTGATGACGCTTCTCATGTTGCTACCTTATTCTTTGATCATATTGTGAAGCTACATGGGGTGCCTAAATCTATTGTTTTTGATAGGGACTCTAAGTTCCTTAGCTGCTTCTAGAGGACCTTATGGGCTAAGCTAGGTACCAAGCTGTTATTCTCTACTTCTAGTCATCCTCAAACGGATGGTCAGACTGAGGTAGTTAATAGAACTTTAGGGGTTTTATTGCGCACTATGCTTGCTACTAACTTGCGCAGGTGGGAGGATTGTTTATCCTATGTCGAGTTTGCTTACAATCGGGTTGTGCATTCCGCCACCAAGATGTCTTCTTTTGAGGTGGTTTATGGTCGAAATCCCCACACACCATTGAATTTGGCACCGCAGCCCCTATCGTCTCCCGAGGACCTTGCTGGTAAGTCCCGGGCTGAGTTGGTGAAGTCTTTGCATGAGAGACTTCGACTACAACTGGAGCGTCGAACTCAACAGTATGTAAACCAGGCCAACAAGCATCGCAAGGAGCTATTATTGGAGGTTGGAGACTTGGTTTGGGTTCACCTCCGGAAGGATCGATTTCCTTCTTTGCGGCAATCTAAGTTGCGGCCAAGAGGTGGTGGGCCGTTCATGGTGCCAGAGAAGATTAACGACAACGCCTACCGAATTGATCTCCCAAGTAAGTATGGTGTTCATGATGTTTTTAATGTTTGTGGCTTAACTCAATTTCTTGTAGGGGATGGGCTACTCGAGGAGCTGACGGATTCGGGGTCGAATCCTTTTCAAGAGGGAGGGGGGGGGGGGGGGGGGAGGATGATGTGACCCTCGGCGGAGCTAGCTTGTCTGACGATCGGGTTGGTGATCTAGATGCTACAGATGGAGCTCCGATGGATGCTATTGAAGATGCTAACGATGAGGATATGGAAGAGGAGCCACTTGTACCTCGAGCTACCCCACCATTGACAAGAGCTCGAGCTCACCTACTTGGTCAATCGGTTCTTATCTTTGAGGAGTCACCACCACACACGGTCACTTTGTTACAAGTTAGGTCTGAATTGGCGCCGACCGAGACTTTATTAGAGGGGATGCCAAGCTAAAATTTCCAAAACCAAACTACCTATTTTCCTAGGATGATTTTCCCTTGCATTTGTTTTTCCAAGCAAATGATGCTTCGGACTAAGCCCAAAAGACTTGCCCAAATCCCACGTCCTTTTCATTTGTTGTTTGGCTTGTTTTAATTTCTTATATTTCATACAAGTCCTATAAATATGTAAGCTTGACATTGTTTTTTTTAACAAGTTGAATTTGAGAAAAATTTGAGCTTTGTGCTTCCTTCGTTTCGGGTTAAGAAGCAAAATCTATCTTGGTGAGATACCGGATAAAACCTCTTGGTGAGATGCTAAGAGTGATTCCCTAGTGAGAGACAACGGAATCAAAGGGTCGGAAACACTCGAAGTGCGAGGCCGAGAGTGCGGAAGATCGAGTGTTGGAGAGAGCTCAGAGTGCGAGGCCGAGAGCGATCTTGCATCACATATCCCTCAACCCCCATCCCCTACTTTACCACCATGCTAAAGCCTTCCACAGCCCCATCATCACCCTCCATTCACTCCCAAAACGTCACCCCAAAGCAGCCCTTCTCAGAAGTTGTCCACAATTTCCCGACTTCTCGGAACTCTCATCGCCGGTCCTTTTGCTCGAGCCCGGGTCCGAGCACGTCAAAACCCAATGGTGAAGAATGATCCATTTGTTTTGATAAACTAGGCCTAATTTACTTGCTTTTAAAACAACCCAAAAAAAATAGGCCCATTCCTGATGTGAGCCTAATTCGCCATGTTTTATAGTTACTTTTATATCGATTTCTGCATGCATTTCATGCATATTGGGTTAGAATAACACAGAATCTGTGTAGTTTACACTTATTTGCAATATATGGAGGTCTACACAAATTTTTGTTATATTTCGCAGAAATCGAACGCACTTTGGAGCTTAAACGAAACTCATGGAGAAGCTAAGAATGGTGCAGCTGGATAAAAGACCATTTTTCGGTATTCATCATTCTGAACCAAGGTTTGATGTCTTCATAAGAGTTATAGCCCTCGGAAAGAGCTTTCCAACGCATGGTCATATCCGTCAATCCGATGAACGAGTACTTGGGAAAGTGCGTTTCAAGAACAGAGCAGAAAGCTGAGAGACTTAGTCGATATCGAGTTGTTTTACTCGATATCGAGTAACCCAGATCGAGTAAAGACCCCAGAAATCGACAAGTGAAGCTGGGAGCTGGAGCAGGTTAGTCGATATTGACAAGATTTGGTCGATATCGAGTAAACACCAAGTCGATTTTCACGTTCATGAGCCGAGATCGACGAAGAAGCTGAAGACGGAGCAAGCCTTACTCGATGTCGAGGAAATTTACTCGATATCGAGTAAAAGTCAAGTCGACATGCGTCCTGGGAGCCAAAATCGAGTTGCTGAGCCGAAGACGAGAAATTGCTACTCTATATCGAGGAATCCTACTCGATATCGAGTTGACCCAGTGGCCGACGTCGAGCAGTCCGAGGATTTTGTTAAGTTTCTATCCCGAGTCCAATGGTGATATTTTCGAGATGAAATTCTATCAAGATCTATCAAGAGCTATCATGTTCAAGGAAGATTTATCCACACTAGATATTTTTATTTAATCATTAGATTTATTTCCTTTATTTATCAAGTTTTTATCTTAAGTAAGTAGATAGATAGATAGATATAGATATAGATAGAGTTTCTTTCCTAGATTAGCTTGGAATGAAGCCTATAAATAAAGCCCTAGGGGGCTGATTTTCATTCATTCAAGTCAAGTCGTCTTAGGGCGCAAGGAGAGGAGGAGGAGGAGGAGGAGAGAGAGAGAGAGAGAGAGAGAGAGAGAGAGAGAGAGAGAGAGAGAGAGTGAGTGGCCAAGAGGAGTTCGTGAAGGGAGAGCGGAATTGGCTTCCTTTGGTTGTAAGCTCTATTTAGTTTTATTAATGCAAGTTTATTCCCTTTAATTATTGATATCTTTGATTCCGATGAAGCGCGAGTAGTCCACCCACTTCTAGGGTTGGGGCGAGGCCCGACGATAGCCCTGCGTGTTTGAGGTAAAGATCCGACTTTTATCATGTTTTGCGCATCTACTACTTGTTATGTGTTTATTACCCATCTAATGGAGGTCCATGCTAACAACTTGGATTGTAAACATAAAATCGGTAGATACAATTAGGGTTTCTTGAAAGAGTTTTCTAATTGTTGGAAAAGGCAAAAGTTTAATCTTTCGATGCAATTTACATGATTATCTGTTTTATTCTTGCCTTATACATGTTTGGGTATCGTTGTTGCAAACCCCAATCTTGGAAGTTGTCTTTATATATAGTTTATTTCGAAACCACAAGCTTTGCATCTTTATTTGTTTTATTTTATTATTTTTATTCGGCACATATTCTACTCAACATCAAACCACCATTTCATCTCCATCCCTCGACATCGAACAATCTTAGTGGACGTCAAAACCACCCTCATCACCTCTTCCCGCTATCCATCAACCCCAAAACACACTAAACCTAGAACCGCTGACTTCTCTCCTGAGGACGAACCTGACTCCACTATCCTATAGCGGGGTCTTGACTACAAATTTATTTGGTCGAGAAACCCTCTCGTCAAAATGGCGCCGTTGCCGGGGAGATATCAATCGCGCCTAGTTTAGTTGCGTTTAAGGTTCAGAAAAGGCCATCCCTTTTTCTTACCCTATCACATACCCTACCACCGCCTCATACCCTACCACCACCTACCTCACCGGTACCAACTGGGTGCCAAGCTTTTGCCACTAATTTGTGTTCTTGATTGTGATTTCAAAGCTTAGGTACAAAGATGAAAGACTTTGTCGAAGGGAATCCTGCATGGGAAGAATGGTATCAAGATTTGAGACGGAGAAATAGGATCGCAGTAGAGGAATCACGATTAAGGGAAATAGCTCGGCTGGAAGAGGAAATCTGAAGGCTTGAGGCTTCCATTCAGTCTAAAGGACCATGCCCTCCTCTCGAAGAGCCAATTGACCCACTCAATGTCGACAATCAGGAATGTCCTTCCTCGAATTTCATTCCTACTTTGCTACCTATTTTTGATGAATCATATGAAGGATCCCAAGGCGAAATAGCATTAGAAGAGAAGAAGTTGGACATTGTTGACCAGGGCATTCTAAGATCGCTTTTACCTTACAAGGTGAAGGCTATTCCTGATGATTTTGAGCAACTGATGTTCATATTCAAGTATGGGGTCCTAGCAAAGTAGCATGAAGCTCCGCATGATGAGGTGGAAATATCTCTTCCCATTCCACTGTTTTGCTGTGGTGGAGACGCGCAACCAAGTTAACCTATGAAGCGGAAGAGATATGATGATGAAGTATGTATATTTTCTCTATATCTTCCTTTATGCATGCCAGCTGGAGCCCAGGAAGATGAATGGGTGAAGCCATGGAGCGTTCACTCGGGGAGGTTTAAGCTTCTTCACATGATGCCCCCGAATGACATCTCACGCTTCCCACCACCGGAGGAACCACCAGATCCACCTATACCTCCGGACAAAGATGAGCCAGGCTAATGCTTAATGAATAAGTCGGCCTAGCTACTATAAAATTTAGAGCTTGTAAATAGACATTTATTTTTTGGACTTTTGGACTTTGTTTGTTTTTGGTTTTGAACTTTTAGTTTTTCTATTGTGGGTATTTCTCTTCGACATTTTCAGGTCCAAGGGGATAGAACCAACCTAAAATCGGACTAGGCCCAGCAACATTACACTCGATTTTGAAGCCCTGCACATCTGTCTAGTGAGTTTCTTTCTTTACCCTTATTTTTTTTATACAGTGAGGACACTATAATGTTTAAGTATGGGGTGGGGGAAGGGCTTACTTTGTGCATATTTGATATATTTGACATTTTGTGTGCATGTTTAAATTTTATTTCTTATACATGGCTATTTTGGAATTCATTATTGATTTATGTGCTTACATGCATGTTTTCCAAAGTTTGAAAAATTACCCCCATTAAATTTTTTGATAAGTGTCATGGAAGTTTTAATTGAACTCGACGATGCAAAATTGGATTCATTAGAGATATAGCATGAAATTGCCTAGTAAAGGGAAGTCACAATGAAGTGCATATTTTTATGAAAACCATGAAAGGAGGTAAAATTTGAAGTTGCTTTGGACATGTTGCATGATAAAAGGATGGAGGACTTTATATTTCCATATAATGCTCATTGTTTATATCCTAGCCTTACCTATGCTTATGCATCACAAAAGCCATATTATGCCTTATTCCATATATTGCTCAACATGATCTAAATATTGCAATTCTTTACCTTATTTCCTATCCGGGGATTACGTTGAGAATGATGTCACATTATGGAGATTATCATATGATTGTTGTGTTGTTATCATTATTGGAGTTTGGTAGGAAATTGTTTGAAATATATGGAAAATTTAATGAGCGAAAGAAAATCCGGTCACCTCAGGAGATAAAGGTAGATCGACCCTGCTTGCTGAGATAATAGTTCAGTGAGATGGGACACACGGTGAGGAGTCCAAAGCACTAAGTATCCAGGGCCATTCATGACACCCATGTTTGCGACTCGCGAGAAGGCAGTGCTGAGGTTTGAGAGGTAAAAGCATTATTATTGAAAGAAAGCATTATGGAAGGTGATGAATCTTATGAAGAAGGGATATGGTTAAGGAAGTTTGAAAATACTCAATTTTCCCGGATTATTAGCACCACATTTCTAAAAATATCCCACCTTTAGCCTTTTACCAATCGACTCCTTATTGAGCTTAAATTAAAGTCCTCTTGATTATTAATGCTTTGTCACTTATGATTTTTTTTTGCATAACCCTCCTTTTGTTAGTAGATGTTGCTTTTTATTTGCACTTGCATGGATTTATGGCACAAGTACCTTTTTCGATGATGGTAATTGATTGCAGGGTTATATAAGAATGAATCTTAGATGTTGAGAGTTTTGATTTCTTCCCCTGAATGGCAATTAAAAGTATTGCTTGAGGACAAGCAAGCTTAAGTATGAGGTGTTTGATGTGAGCCTAATTCTCCATGTTTTATAGTTACTTTTATATCGATTTCTGCATGCATTTCATGCATATTGGGTTGAATAACACAGAATCTGTGTAGTTTACACTTATTTGCAATATATGGAGGTCTACACTAGTTTTTGTTATATTTCATTCATTCAAGTCAAGTCGTCTTAGGGCGCAAGGAGAGGAGGAGAGAGAGAGAGAGAGAGAAAGAGAGAGGCCAATAGGAGTTCGTGAAGCGAGAGCGGAATTGGCTTCCTTTGGTTGTAAGCTCTATTTAGTTTTATTAATGCAAGTTTATTCCCTTTTATTATTGATATCTTTTATTGCGATGAAGCACGAGTAGTCCACCCACTTCTAGGGTTGGGGCGAGCCCGACGATAGCCCTGCGTGTTTGAGGTAAAGATCCGACTTTTATCATGTTTTGCGCATCTACTACTTGTTATGTGTTTATTACCCATCTAATGGAGGTCCATGCTAACAACTTGGATTGTAAACATAAAATCGGTAGATACAATTAGGGTTTCTTGAAAGAGTTGTCTAACTGTTGAAAAAGGCAAAAGTTTAATCTTTCGATGCAATTTACATGATTATCTGTTTTTATTCTTGCCTTATACATGTTTGGTTATCGTTGTTGCAAACCCCAATCTTGGAAGTTGTCTTTATATATAGTTTATTTCGAAACCACAAGCTTTGCATCTTTATTTGTTTTATTTTATTATTTTTATTCGGCACATATTCTACTCGACATCAAACCACCATTCCCTCTCCATCCCTCGACATCGAACAATCTTAGTCGACGTCGAAAAACACCCTCATCACCTCTTCCCGCTATCCCTGAACCCCAAAACACACTAAACCTAGAACCGCTGACTTCTCTCCTGAGGACAAACCTGACTCCACTATCCTATAGCGGGGTCTTGACTACAAAATTATTTGGTCGAGAAACCCTCTCGTCAATTCCCCTTCTAAAATCTGATTTGTAATTGCCTCAAACCGGACTGGTTTTATTTTAAAAGAAGCCGAACCGGACCCCTTTAAATCAAACAGAAAATCGGCCTTTCCCCAAGTCACTGTTCATCGTCATCTTCAAGGCCACTGCTTGAATTCAAAGTAAAGGAAAGGGAATGGGAGGGCTCGCCGGCGGCGAAACTGGGCTCTAGCCCTCCCCTCAACCCAGAGGCACGGAATCACACATGAAAAGAGGAGAAAGAGAGAGCGATTCTCACCGAGCTTTTCGACTCGCCGAGGAACGTCGTCGGTGCGCGATTGGAGCTCGCCGGAGGTTGAATCAAAGGGCTCATGGCCTAGGACGATCGAATGAAGGTTAAAGTTGTACCTTTATGGCTGTTTCAAGCTAAAGGGAGGAGGGAAAGAGCTTACCGCGCGGATCGACTCCAAAACAGGGACGAAGGACGCATGGGGCTGCTTCCGATGCTGCTGTCAGAACACAGGGGAAGGAGGTGGCTGCGAGGGCTTCTCGTGACGGAGTCGGGCTCGTGCTAGATAACAGGAAGCCAAAGGAGGCTGCTTGGGGTTGATTCGAGAGCAAAAAGGGAAGGGAAATGGGTGGTTTTGTTCGACACCGAAGAACAAGGAAAAATGGGGGTTTGGTTTGGATTCAAAATGAGGTGAAAAAGAGCAGCTGTTGGAGGGTTTCTAAAGACAAGAAAAGAGAAGGAGCTGAGTTGATGGGGTCTGAGGTAAATGGCGTGGGAGAAAGTCTGAAATGGTGCAGGGTGTTTGTTTGGCATTTAGCTTAAAATGGAGAAAGAGATAGGGGTGGAAAAAGGAGCATGGAAGGTGATGTTTACCGTTTACCCAGAATTGGTTGTCTTCATCTTTTGCATTCAGAATGGGGGAAAAGAGTGAACTGATCTAAGTAAGGAAGGAGAAAGGGGGGGGGGAAGACCAGAGGAGTGGTCCAAAATAAAATTCAATATCCGAGCAATAAATCCTCATACCCGCTCTCTCGATCATATCCTGACTCGGTCAAAATAAAGTTCTGAATTTTCCAATTCGAATTTAATAATTAAATCCGACCATCATTTCAAATTCTCGTCATATAAAAGCGAAATAAAATCTATTTTTCATAATTTCAAAATTTAGCCGGAATCCGGTTTAAGAGTTTCGGGTTCTATTTATTAAATTGAGGACAAGTTTTCCTTAAAATATCCGGTTTAAAATCATTTTTTTCCAAAAGTTATGATTCAAAAATCCGGTCCTT
Organism: Persicaria tinctoria; assembly: GCA_037127255.1. NCBI lineage: Eukaryota > Viridiplantae > Streptophyta > Magnoliopsida > Caryophyllales > Polygonaceae > Persicaria > Persicaria tinctoria. Next base: position 23,848,112 of record JBANSL010000014.1, read on the forward strand.
TACAGAAGGAGTAGCCCGCCGACTCATATAATAGGGCTTGATATATTCAACTTTCTGATGTGAGACATTTTGGTCTCATTCACATCTCTAACATTTACCTCTAATTCAGTGATCAACTCTCGACTCCTCGAATCACTTTAGATATCGTAAGTGTGGGGTAGGCTAATATGCTGCCCCACCCTTACGATTTTATTTTATTTTTATTATTTGAAGTTTCACTCTCAAGTAAAGATCCACTTCGACGTCCAGTCGGGGTGGCCTACTGGTTGGGATCAAGGGGTGGTAAGAAGGTCCCGGGTTCGATCCCTGCATCCACCCCTTTCAATGGATTAAAATCTAAGGTTTGTCTTGCTCCCTACTAATGGGTCAACTACGTCAGCGCAAGCCGGTTTACTTGGTATGTGGCTCTTTTCGGATAGGTCATGTGCTCGAGGTTTACCACCAAATGTGGGTTCCGCGTCATCAAAAAAAAAAGATCCACTTCGACTCTTGCACAAAATTTAACTTTAATAATTGATTTAACAATCTTTCTAACTTATGTTCGTAAGGCATAAATATAGAATCTTAATTAAGATAGATTTTTTTAATAAGGTAAAAGTTCGGCTAGTTGTTACTCGCCGATGGCATCCTTTCCGATGATATCAAGAAGATTTGAATTTGTATTCAATGCAACCCCGTCAATAGAGCGACCAATATGTACAACCTTGTCAGTCACTCTATTCCCTTCATGGGGCATATGACATAATTTTACTTCCTGAATTGTGTGGGTTATTAGTTTGATATCTCCCATAATCAGTTATATTTCCAAGGGTAACTGCATTTCACCTATAAGTGTTCTACTTATTTGTTTTGAAGTATTATAAGTGGAGATATCTCTCATAATCGATTCTTTTTCCAAAGTACCAACTACTAATCTATTCTAATTATCAGTCCACACATTTAAATTAGTTTGAACTATTATATACACATTTCACTATTTTTTTCCTAGTAATATTCTGATACCTCAAAACATGCAGTTAAAAATACTCCAAAGTTATTCAATTAAATTCTCTAGTATAATATATTGATTAAAATAAGAAAATATAGTTACCAAGCATATGAATCTTTTTTAGTCGGTGATCATATTAATAAAATTAAAAATGTTCCATAATGAAATAATTAAAAAAAGTAAACTAAAAGATAAATGGTATGTACTCCATATTTTTTCCTTTGAATAAGTCGAATGATTAATGGATCTTTGTAATTTGATTAAAAACATATAATTATTACGGAGTACTCCCTCCGTAAAAATTTATGTCGTTTTCGAATTTTGCACAAGTTTTAATAAAACACTCACCTCTCAATTAGCATCATCATTACGCTAACTTTTTAATAAAAAAATTTGTAATACCCAATATATTTTTTAACCAATCAAATTTTTTAAAAAAGTCAACAATATACAAATCATACTATCCCCTACCTAAAAAATTTAAAACTACATCTATTTTAATACAAGAATAAAGACCTAAATCGAGATAAATTTCGAGACGAAGAGAGTATTAAGAGAACAAAAAAAGGAAGATGAAAAGTTAACAGCATTTGTGTCGCGTATGTATTTAATGGCTATGCATTAAATATTGAGGTGAGAAAGTGAAAGATAAAAAGAAATTATGTTCAGGGCCGGTGCTGCTCTTATTATTGTCAGTTGGCTTTATAATGGAAACTCACTCAGCTTATGGGCTAGGCTACTAGTGCATATGCGTAAGTGGTGACAGAGTTGGAGGGAGGGTTGGGGGCATGCGGTGACTCAAGCCCCCCTGGAAAAAAAAATACTTTTATATATATTCAAAGAGTTGTTGATATCACAGAATCACTTTGTAGCACAGTGGTTGCAGGCGTGTGAGATGAGAGGAAAATCCAGTGTTCGAATCACCAAATGCCCTCAATATTGAATTTTTTTTAAACCTCCTTCTCAACCCAACACGCCTCTTCTTTTTATTTTTTTTAAATTTTCATTTCCCCCCAATATGCCTCTTCTTTTTATTTTTTTTAAATTTTCATTTCACCATTCCTTCTAATCCCTATTTGAATTTGGGTTTTTGGGATTTGTATTGGTAATTTAATAAAACTTGGAGGATGAGAGCCCAAAATCAAGGCCCATCCAAATCTGAAACTATTACCGCATATTTTAATTTGGAATGAAGAGTAATTGTGGGTTTAGTTCAAATGTTGTGATAGATGGTACGGTGTTCAGAAATTTGGAGGGTTTTTCTTTTGTTTGGTGGTGGTGGATATATGGGATGCGATCATAGATGCACTAATGCACCGGATTCCATCAGAACTCCGAAGTTAAGCGTGTTTGCGCGAGAGTAATACTAGAATCGGTGACTTCCTGGGAACTCTTTATGCTGCATCCCCTTTAAACCGGAAAAACCTTGTGGGTAGTACCGATAAGTCCTCGGTTTGAAACCCGGAATGACCGTTCTTTATTTACATATTCAAGGTGGTGGATATATGGACCAGATACGGTGGTGATGGTGGGATTGTTTATGATCCAGTGGTGGTGCGATGGTTGTGGAGAGGGGATTAAGTGGAAAGTATGCCCCTCGGTATAAATCCAGATTGGTGCCAAATCGTCGAACAATTTTTTGTTGAAATTGGCAAAAAAAAAAAATATAAAAAATACGTGCGAAATAGCTAAAAGTAAAAGTTGAAAATATTTTGGAATTCTAAACAACGCTCTAGTCCAAATTGAAAAAAATAATATAAAAAAATTCAAGTCACTACAACAATAACATAGAGGTATTTTTTTATGCTATGCAAAACTTTATGTTACCACCGCAAATACATAAACAATTGGACCAAATCAATGGGTCTTTTCTCTGGAATAAAGATAGACTGGATAAACAGGCTTATTAGATGAGACAGAGTATGTAGACCAAAAGTGGCAAGAGGAATGTGTATCTGGAAAACTCATGACATGAATGAGGCGCTACAGTTAAAACTATTATGGAAAATCATGGCAGAACCAAACAACATTTGAGTTAGAATCATACAACATAAATATATGAAAACAGATCACATCCTAAATTATGAGGAAAGAGGCAATGCCTCGTGACAATGGTCCCAGTTGCGAAAGTTACTTCCTACCTTTAAGTTAGGATTAATGTGGACAATAGGCAACGAAAAATACATTAAGTTTTGGCAAGGCATATGGAATAATCATCCTCCTCTATTACAATATTGTATTCAGCCAAACAATATAGATATAAATGAAACAGTGGATAAGTATATGAGTAATGGAAGCTGGAATATCCAAAAGCTAAGAAATGTCCTCCCGAGTAATGTAGTGGAGCATATAGCACATATTCATATGTCATCTGTACCTTTGGAAGACCGTCTATATTGGTGGACAGACAAGAAAGGGTGGTTCTCGACTACCAGTGCATATAAGCTAGTGATGAATGACACTGAACTACAACTAGATGACAGTAATTGGATTATGAAAATTGACGTTTTTAGGAATGTTGACAACAATGTCAAAAAGCTAGTGACAGACACAATACATACATCAAGGAAGATCAAACCTATTAAGACCAAAATAACTAGTTAGAGTAGGCATGAAGGAGCTAAATCAAATATGTTTTTTTATACATATATTTTTAAAGCACTTACCTAAGTTTAAATTTTATTGTGAAAGATAGGAGCAAAAATCCGAACAAATACCAATTGAAAGAATAAGTCACATTTATTCCTCAATCATTCCATCATTACATTATAGATATAACTAAGAAAGATAAAGGAAGAGGAGTAGAAAAAGAAATCGACTCATTGTCTGTGACATCTACAAATCCCGCGATTTCGAACACTTGAATGGGAAACAAAAACAAGAAATGACCTTTAGTTGGTGGGTATTGATGAGCTCAGGAACTCTCCGAGCTGCTAGGATCGACGACGAGGTACCTCCTTTATTTGAAGAGATGAACTTTCTACTAGTAACCGGCTATGTATGGCAAAATTCGCAGGCCTCTCACCCTTTAACCTCCCACACTCGATCTCAATCCTCTCGGAATCGCACTCTAAGGATCTCAACCCTTTGACACCTTTTCCTCTCACTAGGTGTCTCCCTCGGCATCTCACCAAAGGGTTTTGTTTTTAGCATCTCACCAAAAACATGATCCTTAACCCAGAATCAAAGGAAGCAAATGTGCTCAACTTTTAGCTCAAAAATTTAACTTGTATTAAAAATGAGAAACCTTACACAATATATAGGAGAAACTCTAGCCTCCTATGTGTTTACAAGCGATGTAGGATACTTTTTAAATAGAAAAACATAAGAAAAATCTATAAGTCTAAATCACATCAGTAACATCCTAGAATTATGATTCACAGGTTACGTTTCGAAGGATGAAACCCCTCGTTCGGATCTTGCAATCCATGTACGGGTCGATGTTTCAAACCTCATTTAATATTAGTAAGAAAGAGGGATTTCGAACCCTAAAATCATCGTAGGGCCGTTCGGTACCCTTAATATGTCCTAAAGGCTAAGTCGTGAAATTCATTTCAAGGGAAAGTAAAGCGGAAATGAAATTAAGATACGAGGTGCCACGATAGAGCCGTGTCAAGACCAAATCATAAGTGAACAATTTACCATTTACTTGAATTAGAGAATTATCCAAGTTCTTCGAATTCTCCAAGAGACTTCTCGTCACAGAAGCAAGGCGAAAGCAAGGAACGGTACCTAACACTATCCACGAAGTCAGGCCCGTTAATCGCTTGCGGGTCCTCTGACCGCGCTGAGGCCACATAACATGCCTATACCTAAATAAAGGATGACTAATGAAGTACAAGATTTAAATCACACAAGCATGATTTCATCTGGTATAATAATATACAGAAAGACTGTAAAGGGCCCTAGACAATGCCAAGTGGGATATCCCTCTCCTAACCTTCACCTCCTTTTTCATGAGTGGGCCTGGCCAGTACAGTACCCATAATTTTCCCATATATGTGTGCACATAATCATCGTAGCATGCTCATCATTGGCGGAGGAAAAAGTCGTTGATTTACTTCACCAAAAGTAATTCTCAAACAAACAAACTAGTATAGTATGCAAGTAAGAGGTCAAACCCTAGAGAATCAAGTATTTCTACATATTGTGTATTTATCAATATAAAAAGAAAAGATTTTTATGAATAAACATAAAATAAATGAATATTAACAAAAACAAATAAAGGATACCTCTCACTTCTATGACTGGCGGCCACGAGAGCCGTCATCGCGGTTGCGAGAGGTCGTCTTAAACCTCTGTCCTGGGTTCTGACTCGCGGCGGTGACCATGGTTTTGCCGCGGTGAGTACGAACCTGGGTTTGTCCATTCTTGCTCGTTCTCGCTCATTTCAAACCTATTTTCATCCAAACTTTTTTTAAAACCTTTCTAAATCAAAACACTATGCAACCAACACAAAACGACTTCAAACAAGACTAGAGGGGAGAGAGGAAGAGGAATTACCTAGCCTCTTGGAGGCTTTTCGAAAATCTTGAGGGGGAAGGCCTTGGGAGGTTAGATTCGACGATGGTATATGAGTTAAAAGAGCAACTTTATTGACAAACAACCTTGAAATCAAAAGATCCAAGAAATGGAGGAGTTACCTTTGTACAAAACTAGAAAACCAGAGAAAAGGGGTTTGAATGCACACCAAGCCATGATGGATCTAGGATTTCTTGAACTTGGAAGGTAGAGAAAGAAGTCAGGAACACATGATAACAAACGGATTCGAAAAAGGAGGAGAAACGAAGAAAAACGACACGATTTACCACGAAGCTGAAGCTTCTGGGTTTGGAGTCACGACGGCAAGCTTGAACATTGCGACCACGAGGAAGAACACCCACTGCTGGGTTCTCGGTCGCGACGGCGAGACAAGTGAGTTGCGGCCGCGAGTTGCTCCCCAGATCCGTGTTTTTTATCGGATTTGGCCTTCCAAGCTCAATTTTGTGGTTGTTTATGTGAGATTGAGGCTTCTTGGGATAGATTTGAGGGTTTTGGTTCAGAGAAGCACAAAAGAAGGAGAAAGAGTTGGGAGATTTAGATTCAAAGGAGGAAAAGTGAGAGGTTTTTATTTAGGGTTTTGAGAGGAGAGTGAGATCCATCTTGGGGTTTGGAAATCAGATTTTGGTGGCTGAGTTGATGGGAGAATGAGAGTGAGGAATCCACATAGGGATTAGAACTTTATATAGTGGAGCTCCCTAGGGTTTAATACACAAGAGGACAAAATCATTAAGAGGAGAGAGAGAGGAGAGTGGCGTGTGGGAGGAGAGAGAGAGAGAGTGTGTATGATTCCGCTCATCCGACCTTAAATCCCGACATCCCACCCCGACATCCGACATTTCCAATATCCCGACCTAAAATCTCAAATTCATTTTCAAGGACACCCGAAATTCCCAAAATTGAAATCAAGCGACTGAAATTTGGAATCTGTCAAATCAAATCTTAAAACATGTCGGGTTATGTTGAAAGAACTTCTAAAAATAGAATTTGCTCGAGGACGGGTTTTCCGAAACTTTCCCTTTTTAGAAACTCCAAAATCCGTTCGTTACAGAGGAGAAAAGAACATCTCCAAAGGCATTGGCGAATCCAAGAAGGCATTGCGACGGACGAAAGGTTGCGAAATTCCACCCCTAGCTTCACCATCGCCGCTTGAACCGCCATCTCCGCCTGAGAACGAAGAGTAAGGATTGAAGAATCATCGGGAATTGCAAGAAGATGAACGAGGAGAGAATGAGAGGGGAGGAAGAACGATTAGGGTACAAAGGGGAAAAATACATTTTGATATATGATACAACGACCAATAAAATATTTAAGAGGATTAATTGGTCAATTAAAAGGATAAAAAGGTACAAAATACTAAATTTTCTCTTTGTATATTGTTTTGGTCTTTAAGTGATAGTTTATACGTCATCCGTCTCAAAATATAAGCGTTTGATTTTGTGACACATTTTTTAAAGAGCTAAAAACTACATAAAATATATATATTTAATATTTAATAAAAAAAAATTAATACTTTATGTAGTTTTGAGCTTGTGAAAAAGTCAATCAACTTATATTTTAAGACGAATGGAGTATTATCATTATTATATATGTAGATCAGAAAAAATATTTAATTTAATATATAATTTAAGAAATTTTACAAATTGTCAACGAAATTACAATCAGATTAACTTTAAACATTATATTAATAAATGATAGGTGCCACGTAAACACCAAAGTGATATAATTAAGGGCTATTTGCATAGATAGACTATTTTCTAAATTGGTTTGAATAAATAGATCATGTTTTGCACAATTGAAATAGTGGTCTAGAGTGTTATTTGTGCAAATACAAATTGTCACCCAAAGGGCCAGTAGCAGGTGAAATCAGATGAAGGGAACATGTGAGAGTGAGGAGGAGGTAAAGTGAGGATGGGTTTGGCGCCAAAAAATTAAGAGAGAGGGTGATGTGATGTTGATGTGATGTTGTAGTTTCCTTTTCTATTTTGTATGGTATAAAACCCAGGCTTTTCATTTTCTTCTTCTCCCACAATTTCTGAAATAGAAACTCATGGACATAGAGATGGGAGAGAAGGAGAATGTTCCACCATGGAAGACAAGCTTCCGACTTGTTGTTCCAGTTGCAGAGGAGTTGTCGGCTTCAAGTTGTGCCCCTGTTAGTGATCAAAATCTCCCTGTCAATGTGATGCCCCAGAAATCTTTGTTGGCAGATAAAAGGGGTAAGTGTTTTTTGTGAAGTACTCTTCATCTATGGTGTTAGATACCCATCAATCTCTCTTCTGAACTTTGGTTTTGTTTTTCAGGTGGAAACACCTTGGTATGCGTCACTCTCATCCTCCATGGTTCTTGGGTGGTCGAGAAAGGTACATGGGTGTATGTGGGTGTGAAGGTGCTCAAGAATATAATGATAAAACAGGACATCGACTTCAACTCTTTGAAAAACGTAATCAGGCTGAAGGGTGGCGATGGTGCCTCATATGCAGAGGCATTTGAATTTCTGAACTTGAAGTGTGGAGAAGACCCATGGCCCCTTGCTCGTGTCACCTATTACATTTCACGTGCCACCTGTTATAATTCACATGTCATATTTTGAATGCCCGTAACTCCTGTCACCCGTTTGTATTCTCGTGTCACAAGTTAGAATTAAGTTGTCTGTCTATTGCATCTATTGATTTACAGTTCCAAGTGTCTGCCATTTGCGTAAGGAATTTTCCCCTGCCACATGTTTCTATGCCCGTGTCACCTCAAATATTGTACGTGTCACAAGTATTTTCACACAAATAATATCAAAGCATGTACGTGGATAGAGAAAACCCCAAGTACAGATGATGTTCATAAAAGTATTACATCTATTGAGCAATTAATGTCATAAATGAGTAAAACAACTGACCAACAAATATGATAACATCCTAAAAGTTTTTAGCAACAACATAACAACAAAGATCAAGTAACGACCTAGTGCAACGAAAACCACGCACTCATATAAATTGGCAACTGGTTTATAACAGTCTGTCATGGAAGATGGCAACAACAAGCATGGAAGATGGCAACAACAAGCATGGAAGGATTTAATGTGTCACTTGTTTGATTTTGACGTTTGACATTTCTTAGTATCTGCCAAATTGTTAAGAAAATAACCCTTGTCACCGGTTTGTATGGTCGTGTCACTTGAAGGAATTAACGTGTTACAGTTTGTTGTAAATTTGTTTTGGAAATGAACCATGTCACCTGTTTACATGACCTTGTTACTTGAAGGATTTAACATGTCTGTTTTTCCACCCAAACATTTCAAAACCAAGTACATTCGTAAAGAACCCCCAAGTGCATAAAATGTTCATAAAAGACTAACATGTACTGACCAATGTCATAAAATACTACACCTATTGACTAATGAAGATCATAACATCCTACAAGTTTTGAGCACCAAAGTTCAGAAAATACAACCCCAACAAAGTTCATAACAACCTAGGGGGTATGAAAAGTACGCCATGATAAAAAGTTGTCGGTGGTTTATTACAGTATATCATGGAAGATGACAATAGTGAGCAACTGCCTCTACGCCCCGATGGCAACGGAGATCATAACTCCTTCATAAGCTCCGTGTCGTAGCATGTCATCCACTTCTCTCCATCCCCGCTACACACTCACAATGACAATGTTAGGTTAATGCATGACATCCTTTGTAGAATAAGTTGGAGATAAATACATATGTGGGGTACGTACCTTGCCATCCACTGGCCTAACCCATCATTGTCGTACACAGATACAAGTCCCAGTTGAATCGCGTCGGCACTGGCGACATCATCTTCTCCATCACCTCCTAGAGCCTTCCTAGTCTTCTTGACTCGCACACCCTCAGCTTTTGCAGCCTCAACAAACTAAATAATCCGTATCACCCAACAATAACAACATTGTTACATGAACTAATAACAAACAAATTCATATATGACATTCCCAGAATTTTTAACTCGTGTCACTTAACCATAAATATCATGTCACCTAGCAGAAAACATACCTTCTCATCATGTCATTTTGGTGGTTGGTCATCCCTTTCAGGTGTACCCTCCGTCTCTCCGCCTTTGTGGTCGTTGTCCTCAGCCTCCCCATCTTTGTTCCTTGATAAATCACAGCCTCAACATCCATGTCTGGGTCCTCTCTAATCTTCCCCCCATCCTTGACAAGTACATCCACACTCTCTTCCTTGCTAACATCTTCGACATCATCCTTTCGAAGGACCACAAGAGCTTAACTTATCACCTTTTCCTTGTTGAGGCTTCTCCCCGACTTCATGTGCAATCGTTGTAACCACATCGACATGAACAACCTGAAAAACAAATTCAAACTTTAAAGTGGATTCCTGATTTCTCATGTCACTCAACATAAAACACCATGTCACCCAAAAACAAACTTACCTCCTCATCCTTTCATGCCCCCTCAATCCCCTTCATTTTCATCGAAAAGTTTGTCGTCAACTCCAACTTTTCCAACATCACCCTCCTTCTTTGCATCAATGTCAAAAGAAGCGCTAGCATCCCCTTCTCTTTCTTCCCCGACTCTTGTCATCCCTTTATCAACCCGCAGTCCATTGGCGACCTCCTCCAACACTTTCATCTGCAGGGATTAGATTTTTAGCATCACTCATACGGACTAAGGTGAACAAAAACATTCAGAAAACAATATCAGTTGATCTGGGTATGTCAAAACTCATTTATAATTCAGAAACAAGCCCAATTAAAACAGAAAACGAGATTGTTGTCCAGCAATCAATGAAATTGAAATTAAAAACAAGATAATGAAATCAAAGGGAATACGTGGTATTCTTTCGTAGGACTATTCAAATTCATATCAGATTATAGTTGTCGCTTGTTGTAAGCTGAATCTGCCATGTTTTACAGTTACTTTCATATCGTTTTCTGCATATATTTCATGCATTTGGGCTAGAATAGTACAGAATCTATGTAGTTTATGTTTATTTGCCAAATTATGGAATCTACCCCAGTTTCTGTTTAAATTCGCAGAATTCGAGGCAATTTACAGCAGTTCTAAGAAAGGTTGGAAAAGCTCGGAAATCAGCTACAGAAGTCCAAGGTCAAAGAATGACAAAACCAGGACGAATCAAGCTGGAGCCTAGAAGTTACTCGATATCGATGAAAACTAGTCGATATCGACAAAGGATGTCCGAGCATAGGCTGATCGACTAGGAGCTGATCGAGGAAGCTGAAGCCGAAGCAACCCGACTCCGGAGCCTTTACTCGATATTGAGTAAAACTACTCGATATCGACAACGCCTTGATGCCATTCTCGGAGTCGACGAGCTGTGTGTTGTAGGAGGAAATCGAGAATGCAAATTAAATATAAAGAAAGTACAACAAACCAGATTCCGTCCCTTGCAAATAATTACAAGACTTCCTCCTGATGCAGGAGTGGGAAGTCAGGATCGATCCACGAGTACAGCAACTCGACAACAGTAGGCAGCGGAAAAATCTCACGGACAGAAGTCGACAACAATAGTCCTAGATCTCGAGTACAGCAACTCGATAGAAGATCGGACAGTCAAACACAACAGCAGCAACTCGGCAGTTTCTGGTCGAGTAAGGTCTTCGTCGACGTCGGCTTGGTTTGGTCGACTGCCTGCACACAGAAGCTACAGCGACCTGGGTCGAAGATCAGTAGTCAAGATTGAGTTGTGCTATTTGATCTCGAGGAAAACAGAGAATAAAAACGAAATAAATTAAATGCAAAGGCTTTGGAGATTCGAACTAAACTGTATGAAAAGGACTTCCAAGATTGGGGTTTGCAACAACGATAACCAAACATGCATAAGGCAAGACTAAACAGATAATCATGTAAATCGCATCAAAGGACTAAGCTTTCGCCTTTTCCAACAATTAGACAACTCTTTCAAGAAACCCTAATTGTCTCTACTGATTTTATGTTTACAATCCAAGTTGTTAGCATGGACCTCCATTGAATGGGTAATAAACACATAACAAGTAGTAGATGCTCAAAACACGATAAAAGTCGAACCTTTACCTCAAACATGCAGGGCTATCGTCGGTCTCGCCCCAACCCAAGAAGTGGGTGGACTACTCGCGCTTCATTGCAACCTCAGACATTGATTGATGAAAAGAAACTAATTGCATTGAATCAAACTGAAGAAAGTACAACCGAACAAAGCCAACTTGCTCTCACTCCTTTGCTCCACTCGGCCTCACTTTCTCTCTCTACTACTACTTCTTCTCCCCACTGAAATTGAATTCCTAGAAATCAGCCTCATGGGCTTTATTTATAGACTTCTAAACCTTGCTACTCAAGGATAGAAACATAATTAAATCTAATAAAGGGAAATATATCTAAAGGGTCTTCAAGTATATAGATCTCTCTTCATGATGTAACTTGGATAGAGTTCGGAAATCTTTGGCCCCAAGGAATCCTAATCCGAGTAGGATAGATCAAAACGCGTTACGTGGCTTCTAGAAAGTTCCTCGATCTCGAGTAAGACTCCTCGATCTCGAGTAGAACTGGCGTCGACTTGGCTGGTTCAGCGTCTCGGGTTGCTGGTCCTCGACAGGCTCGGACTCTGGCTCACCAAACTCCTCGATCTCGAGGACCTTTGTCGACATCGAGTACAGATGGCTCGTCGACTAGTGTAGCTTGGGCTGGTCGGGCAATTCTTCTCGATGTGCTCGGTCATGGCTCCTAGGCTTTATCGACCTCGAGTAACATAACTCGATCTCGAGGAAGGTGTCCGGGCATGGTCAGGTAGTCTCTCCTCGGCATCCTTGGGTGGCCTTCTCGACTCCTGGTTTTGTCGATCTCGAGTACCCTTACTCGATCTCGAGGAAAGTGTGGAGTCGGGTTCGCCGTCTTCAGCTCTTCGACATGGTCCTCCTCGATCCTGGTGTGCCTAGACATGGCTTGTCGAGATCGACTATGGTTTGTCGATGTCGAGTAACTTTGAGCTCCGGTTCTTGCTTCTTGATTTTCTCCCGAAATGGTTCCATATTCTGCAATATTAAACATAAACTTATGTAGATCTCCAATTTTGACAAATTAACATATACTACATAAATTCGACATATTCCTAACTCGAAAATATGCAAATGTAAAGAATATGAAACTAAAATATGCATAAAGACATGACTACTTTGGAGACATCAAATCACCCCATACTTAGACTTGCTTGTCCTCAAGCAATAACCAAACAATAACCAAGACCTACAACACATCCTTCAAGTCTTCGCCTTTTTCAAAAGCAACATCTTAAGTAGTAGCAATGTAAGACAAGTGAATTTAACGTCATCACACATATATGAGCGATCCATTGGCATAGGCAATATAAATCCAACCTCACAGAAATATTGTGTTTACACTCAGCTCTCAATGTGTTTAGGCTCTGTAGATCATCTCTCAACTCAATTCCATATACAATCTCATAAACATTGCAATTTAAATATAAATCCACTTCGCAACCAATTACGAAAATGCAACAAGAATTATCAGGAGGACTTCGCTCAATAGAAGTCTTCAAAGAAGATTCCATTCGGCGGGGTTGTAATGGGGCTTGGTAAGAAATATAAGGGTATGGAATTATTTGGCCATGTGGTGCTTAATAAAATTCGGGAATCAAGACTCCTAAATCTCCAACACAACTCAACCAAACCATAACTCTCAATCATATGCATCAACCAAACTCTCTAATTTATTTCCATGAAGTATGTAACCTTTCAAACTTCCTCAACCTCTCTAAAGTATGTATCTTGCGAATAATGAAAGAAATAAGGTAAATTTGGCTCATGCACTTTATTCACTAACATATATACTTTTTTTCGATTTTTTTTTTTGAAAACGAAAATAAAAGCAAAATAACACTAATAGTGCATTTATAATGTGAGCCAAAAATCCTTTTACATAATATGCATAGCAAGATAAAATATAAAACCAACCCATAATTTCAATAATCCTTCCTACTTGAAATGAAACATAAGCTCATTCTTTTCACAAACCATTATTCCAACCAACTCTAAGTCTTAATTCCCAAATGGGGGTCAGGCTCAATTTGGCTAAGGATAATTTTGTGGAGTTTACAATAAAGGTCTCAAGCTAATGTTCTGGCTTCAAGCAGGGATAATGCAGGGTAGGTAGAGAGAGGATAAAATTGGCTTAAAATGTGCCTCCATCATTTAATTCTCATTAACATAAACATATAAATGTATTGGCTTTGAATAACTATCACAACATTTAGAGATGCATAGGAAGAGTAAATACACTCAAGAAAGCAGAGGGATTTTTAATGTTCTCCCCATAAGGCCAAGATTCTCGCTAGGACAATTTTTGTTGGATTTTAACTTTTAGCTTAGGATCATATGTGCTCAATTTCATCACAAGTTCACAATCCACATAAAAACCATTTTGATGACTTAGGCTAAACCTTCCAAACACGCCATATGATTTATATGATCAAGTCAGTCATTATTTATCAACATAGAACATCTAGTTTAGGGTATAAAGAACTAAAAACAATGCAGAAATTTAAACATGCATATTCTTTTTTTTTTTGTCTATGCAACTAAAAACAAGACTAAAGTGCATAAAATTTAAACATGAATGCATAATATAAAAATTAAAATTTCACCATGTAAAACCAAAAGCAAGACTAAAATATATAATAATGATAATGAGCTCTTCCCCCACCCCATACTTAAAATTTATAGTGTCCCCACTGTATAAAAATAAAAACAAGAGTAAAGGAAGGAACTCACAGAATAACACATCGAGGATGGCGGATCGGGCATGTCGAGGGAATAGTCTTACTCGATCTCGAGTACCCTTACTCGACATCGAGTAGCTTTTCTGCGTCCAGTGGATTATGAAGTCGAGGAGCTTCTGATAGCTTAGTCCATATCGAGTTAGCCTACCCGATATCGAGGAGTGTCTGGGCTGCTCCTCCTTGTCATCGTCGACTTGGCATTCGTCGATTCTGACTGTTTTTCAGGGACTTCTTTATTCCACTTTTTGCGATCCTTATATGCTTGCCGACCTAAAAGTGTTAGATTGCACACAAAAACAAGACTATCCACATGAAGTATTCTAAAAGACAAAAAACCAAAAACCAAAAAGTCCCAAAATTCATAAAGTTTATATACATGCTCTAGATTTTAGAGTCACTAGGCCGACTTCTCCGTTTGCGCTCAAGGACCATTAGTGTAGGGCCCGTTCATGCTTGGCCCTTCTCCTGGATCATCTAGGTCCTGATGGTAGTATGCAAGCTCAGCTGACAGGGGGTTGCTTGCATCATCTTCCTTCTCTTTCTTCTTCTTCCTTTCAGCTTTTAGCTTTCACAGATTCTCTCGCCACGTGGCCTTACCTCCCCTTGAATTATTGATAATTTTCTTTATGGACTGAGGGGGAGTAGAATTCATACCTGAGCTTACCTTTTCGGACCCAAAACAGAAATCTTTGGGCTTGGGGCTTGTCGATGTCGAGTATTGTTGGTAGACCTCGAGTACACGGACCCAATACTTAGACTCTGGGTAAGTCAGTGGCTCAACAGAGGAAATCGATGTCGACAAGTCATGGTCGAGATCGAGGAGAAACCTAGTCGAGATCGAGTTGACTTGGTCGATCTCGAGTACAATGCTGTTGCTTTCCTCCGTTGTTTGCTTGGTCTCGTGGTTGCTGATGCTCTTTACCTCCAGCCATGAAATTTCCTCTTTTGCAGGACAAAAAGAGAAATCCAAAACCTAATCGCCCATGGTGAAGGTGAGCGAGCGATTCTTGACACTAATTCTGGCATCTGCAGTTGCTAAGAATGGTCTACCAAGAATAATAGGGCTAGTAGGATCTTCAGCACAGTCTATGATAAGGAAATCTGTTGCAACAAAGAATTTACCAACCTAGACGGGGACATTCTCAACTATACATGTAGGGATGACAACTGTATTGTTTGCCATGTATAATTTGGCATCCACATGCTCTATGCATCCTATCTTGACCTTCCGCCAGATTGATAAAGGCATGATGCTCACACTTGCTCCTAAATCACACAGAGACTCATATTTATATTGTCCAAAACCCACAGTAACAGAAAAATTACCAGGATCAGGTCTCTTTTCAGGGAAGTGGAGTACTTTGCATTCGCCCGCGATCTCTGAGATGAATCGCTTCTTACTCAAGATTTCCTTCAGAAATTTGACATATCCAGGCATCTCTTGCAGGGCTTCTGTAAAAGGAATAGAGACATTCAATTCTTGCAGCATATTAATAAATCTGGTAAACCTACCTGCAGTGGGATCTTTCTGTTCTTTGGAAGGGAAAGGCAGTGGCTTTTTCTGCTTTGGAGCCAGATCAAACGTCAGAGGTGTTGCAGAGTCGTCGACGTTGGCTTGCTGTTCCTCGATCTCGACCAGAGGCTCCTCGAGATCGACTTGGGTGGTCGACTTCGACTTGCTGGGCTGCGCAGTGGAGTCCGAGCTCAGCTTCTGGTCTTTGTCGAGCAGCTTCTTGTCGAGGTTGAGTACTGTCTCCTCGAGGTCGACTTGAGTCTGCTCTATGTCGAGTTGCTGCTCTTCCTTGTCTTGATGTTTCCCGACCTCTAGCTCGTGTAATTGATGCCCACTTCTGAGTTTGATAGCTGCGACGTGTCCGGTCTTCCCCTTAGGATTTGGTTCTGTTTGCCCAGGGAGCTGTCCGGATGGTTGTGGGATCTATACAGCGATTTGACCCATCTGGGTCTCTTTTCCCCTTTTCCAGATGTCCAATTCTCCAAATTTTGTAGTGATGTTCTGGAACTGGTTGTTAATGGTGCCTTGATTTCGACGCATCTCCTCAAGGACCAATTGCAGATCATCCCTTTTTTTTATCCCTTTCTGGATGCCCTGGAGTTCTGTAGGTTGGGGGTTCCTAGGAGGACCTTGGTTCCACTGTGGTTGATAGAACCTTTGATCTCCCATGTAGCGATTGGGACCCCCAGCGTAGGCTGCCACTTCATGTGTCTCTGCCATTCTGACTTGCTCAGTGTGTGGGCAGTCGGTAGTGGTGTGCCGCTGTGATCCGCATTCGATGCAAGGCTGATTGAGAGACATATATTTGACTTGCTTGAGGAGCTTGCGATTCTGGTCTCTGTAGAACTGCTCCCTGACATCTAGGTCAATCTCATTTGCTGGCTCATAGAGTGGCATAGATGGTGCTGGCCT
This sequence comes from Persicaria tinctoria, assembly GCA_037127255.1. NCBI lineage: Eukaryota > Viridiplantae > Streptophyta > Magnoliopsida > Caryophyllales > Polygonaceae > Persicaria > Persicaria tinctoria. Next base: position 23,864,834 of record JBANSL010000014.1, read on the forward strand.
GGCATAGGAGTTCTCCTCATAGTTTGCAGTAGACCCATATTTGTTGTCATAATTGGTAAGCTTGTCTAGCACACCCTAAGCGTCAATTGGTGGCATCGTCAGATACTCATATCGAGTATACTGGTTGATTCTGTCCTTAGTGACTTGATCAAGAGAGTTGAAGAAGATCTCTTGAATGACGTAGGGTGGCTGTCCATGAGTAGGGCAAGATCGCAGCAGTTCCTTGTAGCGTTCCCATGCCTTTGCCAGCGGTTCCCCAAGCTTCTGTTTGAAGGCAGTGATTTTCTAGCGGGGGAGTGCTGTCTTGGCAGGTAGGAAGAATTTATTCAGAAACTCTTGTTCTACTTGGGCCCATGTTGTGAGTGATCTTGGTTTCAGTCCTTCAAGCCACATCAGTGCAGGCCCATCGAGAGACTAGCGAAAAGCTTTCATCTTGACATATTCCAGAGTTGTACCTTCAGTAAGAGTACGACACATATCAAAAAAATTGGTAATATGTTCAAGAGGGCACTCATTAAATTTGTCATGAAAAGCATTATCTTTAAGCTCTATAAGAAATTGAGTGCGAATTTCAAAAGAGTTATCAGGGATTAGAATCGCCGATTCAGGCACAACGAGCGTTTGATGCATATAATCCTCTACAGTGGTTGTGAACTGGGCAAGCTCAGCTTCTGCTTGTTCCCTTGTTGCTTTTTCAGCGGCGATAGCAGTATCTTTTGTGGCTATTTCCCTTGTAAGCCTCTGTATCAGCTGTTCCTGGGTTTCTGCGGTCGCCATGATCTTTTTGAGTTTAGAGTGGATGTGTAGGAAACGCTCTGGTTCTTCTAAGGCGTCAAACTAAGGTGTTTGACCAGAACGACGCATACACCTGAAAAGTAACTCAAAGTAGACGTGAGATTCAACTACCTAAGGTGCGAATGATTGCTTCCCCGGCAACGGCGCCAATTTGTTGTAGGAGGAAATCGAGAATGCAAATTAAATATAAAGAAAGTACAACAAACCAGATTCCGTCCCTTGCAAATAATTACAAGACTTCCTCCCGATGCAGGAGTGGGAAGTCAGGATCGATCCACGAGGAAGCGTGTCAGCGAATCCTAGGCAGCGAAAAAATCTCACGGACAGAAGTTTACAACAGTAGTCCTAGATCTCGAGTACAGCAACTCGACAGAAGATCGGACAGTCGAACACAGCAGCAGCAACTCGGCATTTTCTGGTCGATCTCGACAAGGGCCTACTCGAGATCGAGTAAGGTCTTCATTGACGTTGGCTTGGTTTGGTCGATTGCCTACACACAGAAGCTACAACGACCTGGGTCGAAGATCGGTAGTCGAGATCGAGTTGTGCTATTTGATCTCGAGGAAAACAAAGAATAAAAACGAAATAAAGTAAATGCAAAGGCTTTGGGGATTCAAACTAAACTGTATGAAAAGGACTTCCAAGATTGGAGTTTGCAACAACGATAACCAAACATGCATAAGGCAAGACTAAACAAATAATCATGTAAATCGCATCAAAGGACTAAGCTTTCGCCTTTTCCAACAATTAGACAACTCTTTCAAGAAACCCTAATTGTCTCTACTGATTTTATGTTTACAATCCAAGTTGTTAGCATGGACCTCCATTGAATGGGTAATAAACACATAACAAGTAGTAGATGCTCAAAACACGATAAAAGTCGAACCTTTACCTCAAACATGCAGGGCTATCGTCGGGCTCGCCCCAACCCCAGAAGTGGGTGGACTACTCGCGCTTCATTGCAACCTCAGACATTGATTGATGAAAAGAAACTAATTGCATTGAATCAAACTGAAGAAAGTACAGCAGAACAAAGCCAACTTGCTCTCGCTCCTTTGCTCCACTCGGCCTCACTTTCTCTCTCTACTACTACTTCTTCTCCCCACTGAATATGAATTCCTAGAAATCAGCCTCATGGGCTTTATTTATAGACTTCTAAACCTTGCTACTCAAGGATAGAAACATCTATCTATATCTAAAACTATATCTAAAAAGCTTAATGATAAATAAAAGCAACAACGTAATTAAATCTAATAAAGGGAAATATATCTAAAGGGTCTTCAAGTGGATAGATCTCTCTTCATGATGTAACTTGGATAGAGTTCGGCAATCTTTGGCCCCAAGGAATCCCAATCCGAGTAGGATAGATCAAAACGCGTTATGTGGCTTCTAGAAAGTTCCTCGATCTCGAGTAAGACTCCTCGATCTCGAGTAGAACTGGCGTCGACCTGGCTGGTTCAGCGTCTCGGGTTGCTGGTCCTCGATAGGCTCGGACTCTGGCTCACCAAGCTCCTCGATCTCGAGGACCTTTGTCGACATCGAGTACAGATGGCTCGTCAACTGTGTGGCTTGGGCTGGTCGGGCAATTCTTCTCGATGTGCTCGGTCATGGCTCCTAGGCTTTGTCGACCTCGAGTAACATAACTCGATCTCGAGGAAGGTGTCCGGGCATGGTCGGGTAGTCTCTCCTCGGCATCCTCGGGTGGCCTTCTCGACTCCTGTTTTTGTCGATCTCGAGTACCCTTACTCGATCTCGAGGAAAGTGTGGAGTCGGGTTCGCCGTCTTCAGCTCTTCGACATGGTCCTCCTCGATCCTGGTGTGCCTAGACATGGCTTGTCGAGATCGACTATGTTTTGTCGATGTCGAGTAACTTTGAGCTCCGGTTCTTGCTTCTTGATTTTCTCCCGAAATGGTTCCATATTCTGCAATATTAAACATAAACTTATGTAGATCTCCATTTCTGACAAATTAACATATACTACATAAATTCGACATATTCCTAACTCGAAAATATGCAAATGTAAAGAATATGAAACTAAAATATGCATAAAGACATGGCTACTTTGGAGACATCACTGTGCCAAGTCGAGGAGCTGAGGACTGGACAAGCCGAGTACCACGTTACTCTATATCGAGGAACCTTCTCGATATCGACAAGATCAGCCGCGCTTGTCCGAGCTTGATCGAGCACCAGCCACCCTACATGCCGAGGCCAGCCAAAGTCGACACAACATCTACTCGATATCGAGTAGATTACTCGATATCGACAAAGACATGAGGAACCTGCCCGAGCCAGATCGACTACAACTACTCGACAATGCCCAGCCACTGAAGTCGACGACACCACCTTACTCGATATCGAGTACATTACTCGATATCGAGGAAATCTTCCGAAGCCGTGTAACGCGTTGAAGTTGTCCGTGTTGAGCTGGCTTTCCTTGGGGCCGAAGGAGTTCGTTTTTCCGAGATCTATCCACATCTATCAAGGCATATCAAGATCTATCAACACATGGAAGATTTACCTATTTTAGATATAATTTCCCTTTTGGATTTAATTCCTTTATTGCATTTATTTATCTTAAAGCCTTTAGATAATTAGATTTAGATATAGATAGATTTTCTTACCTAGAATAACTAGGGAATGAAGGCTATAAATAAAGCCTTAGGGGCTGGTTTTTATTCATTTAATTTTTCAGAGATAATTAGTCACATAGAGAGAGAAGGAGAAGAGGTTGTAAGTTTGAGTTTATTAATGCAAGTTAGTTCTTTTTCATCAAAGATGTATGCTATTGCGATGAAGAGCGAGTAGTCCACCCACTTCTAGGGCTGGGGTGAGCCCGACGGTGGCCATGTAAGGTGATGCGGTAAAGGTACAATCTTTTTATGCAATTCATCTTCTATCCCTATGAGCATGATTCTTTTGCGAGAGTAGATGGTGATCCTTGTTTGTGTTATTGAAGCGAAAGTGATCTTAATGCAACTTGGGTTAATTATGTGAAAAGGGTTAGTAACAATTAGGGTTTATGCGAAAGCCTCTATATGCCTATTTGTTAATAACGAAAGTTATTTGATGGAAAGCATGATCTTTTATGCCTTTATGTGTTATCTTGCATGGTTATCGTTGTGGTGTTGATACCCTGGCTTTGGAAGTCTTTTAGTTTATTGAGTTTATTCACCGAAATCTGAGTTATGTGTTCAAAGTTTGCACTTTTACAATTTCTGTTACTTGTCGATCTCGAAGAATTTTTGTCGATATCGAGTTCTGCTTAGTCGATATCAAGTAGGGTTGTCGAGATCGAGTTTCTGTGTTTGATTTTGAGTTTCTGTCGTCACTGTGCTTTGTCGATATCGAGTTAGTCCTTATCGATATCGACCAGTTCTGTGCTTTTGCTTTTGTTTCTGCTTTAGCTTTGTTATTTTTGTCTTTCTTTCTGTCTTCCTGCTTTTCTGTATGTGAGATTTACAGCTACCTAAGATCCGCTGACACGCTTCCTCGTGGATCAATCCTAACTTCCCACTACTGCATAGGGAGGAGGTCTTGTAATCATTTGCGTGGGCATAATCTGGTATGATTTATATTTTATATTTTAAACTCGATTTCCTCCTACAACAAATTGGCACCGTTGCGTGTCACCTTGAAATATCCTTTAAATATCCTTTAAATATCAACATTTACGTGTCACCTTGAAAATATCACGTGTCAGGAGTCCATTTACCCTTGTCACCTAAGTTATGCAGATTCTGCAGAAAACGAAGATATGAGAATGAATGACGTACTTTTCCATCCTATTCGAAACCAATGTCACCCAATTCCTCTTTCAAACAAAAAAAAACTCCAAATAAAAAACAGCTCAAACCTCAATCGTTCTTCTTCAATCGTCCACCAAAACATCCCCATATCCCACATTCAACTCCCAGCATTGCCACCCTCTTTAGCCTTCTTAAACCCTAACCGTTGATTTCCCCTAACCATACCCGAAAAACGCCCTCCTCATCCTTTAATTGTAACCACCATTGTCACCTCTCCACAACTCATTACTCAACCCACCTTTGACATTCAATCCCTTAGCACCATAGTAGGTTCCTTCACCCACCCACCCCACACCCTAGATCCGCACAAAACGGAAAAGAGAAGTGAAATGGAGATGGGGGGTACATTTACAGTGGGTGGCCGACGTTCTTGCGTTCTCCAGTAGTGGGTGGCCAATGATCGTCGCAGTGGGTGGCTGACGTCTCTTCTTTCTTCCCATTTCGAACGGTTTTTGTTTTTAAATGGAAAGAGATGGAGTGCCTGATGGAGAGAGAAAGGGTGTGATGATGATGACCTTCTTTTCTTCTTCTTTTTTCCTCCCGGTGGCATTAAATGCCCCTGTCTTTTCATCCCTTTTTTTTTCTTTTCCCGCCCAAACCGGCTACCAAAGGTATGGTGACATGCACTTTTGTGCAAAATTTTGGAAAATGGTTTGTTTTTGCAAATTTTTCCATCCATGTGCTATTTGTGCAAGTTTGGCAAAAAAATGGCCTATCTGTGACCATTTTGCCTATAATTAATTAAGAGAAAATTTGTATAATCGGCAATACTTTTGGCTTAATTAGTGAAATGTCCATGTTTGGGACAAATTATGAAATTTTCCATCTCCCTAATTTAATCCAATCTCGCATATTAGGGGAGTTACAGATCTCTCCTTCTCTCTTCAATTGATCTCGCACAGATCTGCTTGTTCTTCTTCCGCCGCCCACGATCTCAATGAATCATGTCTTCTGCCGCGTCATTGGAGAGGACGAAGGACTCCGGTGGATAATCCGAAGGACTCAGGTGGATAATTCGAAGGTTGATCGACGACGAGTGGATTCACTTCAGCGGATCTGTAACTCTCACTCCACCTTTCCGATTCCGATGATTTTGTGTTCAATTGGCCTTTGAGAGAACAGAAAGGACGCCAATTTCGATTTCGATGGTTTTGCGTTCAATCAGTGCCATGGCGGATCTATAACTCCCTATCCGGTGAGATCGAGCAAGCGGCGGGAGCGAGCAAGTCGAGGGCGTGTGTGTGCGAGGAAGAGTGTGGAGGAGGCACGGAGGATGTGAGATCCGAGCGGCGAGATCTATGCAACTTCAGATCCAGGGTGACGGAGGCGTGGGATCCGCCATTGGAGGTGAGGATGGCCTTGTTTTCTCTCTCAATTTTCATTCTTCACTACCACGACGCAATTAACAAGGAGCAGAGGAGGAAGACGGAAGACGGCGAGCGGCCAGAGCGAGCGAGCGAGGCAGCGACGAGGCGGAGGCGGATGTCGGAGCGAGATAGCGAGCGAGGGAGGGAGGCGGTGGCGGGCGAGCGGTGGAGCGAAGGAGGCCGGAGCGAGCCAGAGGCGGTGGTGAGCCGGATCTGATTCCGGGGAGGGAGGTAGAAGAATAACTTTTGTGTAAATTACAAAAATGACCCCATAAATATGGGAATTACAAAAGATATCTATATTTTATTATGTGGTTTTTTGTGAGCCTAATTCGCCATGTTTTATACTTACTTTTATACCGATTTCTGTATGCATTTCATACATTTGGGCTAGAATAGTATAGAATCTATGTAGTTTATGTTTATTTGCAAATTATGGAGATCTACACAAGTTTTTTTTATATTTCGCAAATATCGAACGCACTTTGGAGCTTAAAAGAAAGTCATAAAAAGGCTGAGGATGGCGAAGCTGGAGAAAACGCCACTTTTCACCAATCATCATCCTAAGTCAAGTTCTGATGTCTTCATAAGAGTTGTATCCCTCAAAAAGAGCTTTCCAACGCATATTCATATGCGTCAATCGGACAAACGAGGACTCGGGAAAGTGCATTTCAAGACGAAGAAGAATGGTGAGAACTGAAGAAGTGGTCGATTTCGACCAGACTTGGTCAATATCGACCTGATTTTGGTCGAAATTCCTCCTGGGAGCAAATATCGAGTGACATAAGCCGAATCCGAGAAGATAGCTCGATATCGACCAACCTACAGAGGCCGATTTCGAGCGAGTCCGAGTCCGAGTGTTGAGCTGGCTTTCTTCCACATGAAGCAAGAGATATTCTATCAACTCAAGAGGAGATTTACCGAGTTCTATCAAGAGAAGAAGGGTCTACTATAAATTTGACATTTGTAAAACATAAAGTTATATTTGCACAACAAATTGTTATATGTGCATAACGTAAAGTTATTTTTGTACAACAAAAAGTTCTGAAACGAAAAAAAAAGTGGAAAAAAATATATTATATTTTGCACAACAAAATGTTATATTTGCACAACATACGATTATATTTGCACAAGCACAACATACGATTATATTTGCACGCTAAAATGTATTGACACGGAAAAAAAAACCTATACTTAGGTCATATTTGCACAACATACGGTTATATTTGCTCATGCACAACCTACTCCATTCGTCCGAAAGTGTGGATATTTCACCAACTGAGACTATAGACAAGATGATAAAATTATTATTGACATAATGAACATTTCATCAATTTATCCCAACGTGCGGATATTTCATCAATTGAGACAACTTTTTTGGACATTTTACAAACACCCCAGTGAATTAATTGTTTGCGATGTTGATTCCTAACATGGTTATAGATCAAAATAATATTTCAACACTGAGACTGCACGTACTCTCCTTCAGTCTAAAAAAACATATCATTTTAGTTTTGGCCACTATTTAAAAAAAATATACGTAATAAACTATCGAAGCTACCTTTAATTGTTGCTTGCTCTAACTATGTACTCGATTTTCTAAAATAATTAATGAGCATTTTAATCATAATTCTTATAACTCCCCAAAATTTTGAATTGAATGTTGGAGTATTAATTAACAAAGTTAATAATATATAGCTTGCAATCCACTTAATGTTATACCGTATGTTGTTTCACAAAAGAAGAAACTAACTATAAATGTTTAAATTTTCAGCACTTTACGTGTTAGTAAAGTGAAATGTAGACCGAATTGCGTTTGAGAAATTTGCTCCCACATACACATTATTGTACTTTTCCGATAAATTACAAAGATATGTTACCATCCCGGCCACTTTCAAATTTAAACGCCTACTGAACTGAAATTCTCTAATTTGCCGAAGAGATTATACCACTTTCTAAAGAATAAAAAAAGGTGACCGAAAAAATAAAGGTTTGTGTTGAGAATCCGAAGGTCTTTGTGGGTCTCGTATGTTTTGATGATATCAAATGAAACGGTTGCATTAAGGTTTGTTTGTTTGAGTATTAGGAAATAGAAGGGAAAATAATCAAATTTTATGTGTAAAATTTGTATGATCATCAATTTTTTTTAGTCTAGAGAATAAGAGTTGACTTGTTAGAGCATCATAGGTTATATGATTACCCTATCTTCGAATTAGATAATCACCAAACCCTCTCTCTTGAGAACGAGAGGATTTGGTGAGCGAGATCGTTCGACGTTGAGCGCTCTCCGCGACCTTTTCTTTAGCGCAGTTTCGAGAAGGTGTCGATCGAGCATAGCTTCTCATCCAGGAAGATATTGAAGGCCCATACAAGCTTCGAATCAAGATGTAGCGAAGGACATCAAATGCGTGGATGATCGAAGGATCTTGGCTTTGATCTGACACCAAAGTGAGACAAAGATCCACAGCCGAAGAACGACGACAGCGAGTGAATTACCGAAGCACAACTTTAGTAGTGGACGACGACTCAGTTACAGCCCGACGAGTTCATGGAGACGTTGATATAGGGAGTCATTACATTCATTCCTTTTGTCCGTTCCTTATTAAGCGTTTGCATATGTTTTTGTTCTTGATTGGTTGTATTTCGTACTCTGCTTAGACTACCTCTTAGGACTGTTTTGTATTCTTCTGTTTCCCCATTAGAGCAAAGTGGAACACTCTCTTGAGTCCAGAGGCGGATGCCTATGTGAGTAAACCCAGCCACCAAAGACCTCTTAATTCCAAAGCTTCAGATTTTTTTTTTATATATTTGGAATCAAATACACCGCCTCACCATCCTTTCAAGTTCCACCGTTCCACGCAGTCACACACACATCAGCAAAAGCAAAGTCTTCGGCAGTATTAGGCTACGCAACACGCTTTTTTCGGCGTTTGATCCGTCGTTCAATTTCGATTTTCAAACTCTTTTACCACTTTTTTTAATCTCATTTATGAGGTATGTGTTTTTTACTCTCTTCTAATTATTCTTTATTTAATTTCTAATTTACTAAATTAGGGTTTTGAATTGTTTGGGAATTTGATTGTAGACATATATTGAGATGAGATTAGTATTTTATATCATCTATTTTTTATGCTTATATATTATTTTATCGAGTGGTCAATTGTAATACAACATCACCCAAATGAATTTATATACTTTATTGTTTTTATATTTTTTTGTTACTTTTGATTCAATAGGATGTCCGATCATCCGAAACTCAAACGATGGAAGAATATTTTGTTCTTCTATAAGAAAGATGATGATAATCAAACAATACGTTGACACTATTGACACAGAGGAAGTCATTGACCATTTCGACTGGACGCGAGATCGTAGAGCGCAATTTCATTGATCATATTTTATTTGTCATGAAACTATTTATTACTACATCCGTTCATTAATAAGTGTCGTTTGAGTTTTCGGCACGTCTTTTAAGGAGATAAAAACTATATGAAATATTAAGTTTTTTTTATAAAATTTTAAAATAATTTTAAACTTATAACTAATAAGTATAAAATTATATTAAAAAAATTTATTAAAAATTTGATATTTTATATAGTATTTTTATCTCCTTAAAAAACGTTCCAAAAAGGCAAACGTCACTTATTTCTGAACGTAGGTAGTATTATGAATGTCAAATACTCTATAACTTTTATAATTGATAAATCTTGAATTTCTTTTGTATTTTTTATGAAGTACTATATAATAATCGTATTTTGGCTTGTTAGTTTTTTTTTTCTCTTTGTCATGACTAAAACATTTTCGCTCACCTAGCTTTGATACACTAGATCCGTCACTGGTTTAGTCGGGGATGTAGGGAATTTTTTCCGAACCTCGTAAAAAAACGTAATGTCCATTTTCGTTTACATTCGATCGGGATTCGATTCACTCTACATCAGAGTCTATACTATTGAATATTTGACATGACCTAGATATAACTAAACCTAGATTTACTGATAGAAAGATCGAAGTCATGTTGAAGGAAAGGTTGAATGAAAGGTTTGTGTCTTGTACGTGCTTTTATTAAGTTGTTGTATATGTTAATTTACATATTTGCGGTTGTTTATTTAATGAGATTGTAGTTGGAATTCTTGTTTTCTAAACCTAAAGGCAATAAATAAAAGAACGACATATGTTTGGAATCCTTCTGAAAGCAAATAGCGATGGCGCTTTTCATCCTGCATCATACTACGTATTTGTAGTTTGTGGATTTTCACGTGTAAATCATTTTGGTCGACATGAATGTTTTTTATTCGGCCTATAATTTGTGGGAACTGGGAAGGGGGAAGGGGAAAAATGCCTTTGAGTACGTATGATCAAACAAAAGTCGACACAAGGAAGGAGGAGGCAAAAAATGGAAAATTAGGCATACAATAAAGGCCAGCTGGCAACGACAATAACATTAATTAACCAATCTTTAAGATCGAAGAACACTTGTCTTGCAAAATCAATAAACATCTGATCGAGACGAGTTGCTTGAATTTTAATGAAGAGTCATAATCAGTGTGAATCAATGTGAATGATAAAAATCTCTAAATCAATTAGGTGGAGTGATTAACACCTCTAAGCATACCCCGTATTATTATGCATGTATACAACTAATTAACCATTTAAGATTTTTCACCTGTAAAAAATGATGTCTTAATTATAATATATCCTTAAGGGGTCACCAAAGGATGCGGTGGCTGATGTGTACTCAATTTGCCATATATTTCGCTTACATATATTTTGATTTCTCTCTATATTTTATATTTCTGGGTTAGAATCGTACAAAATTTGTGTAGTTTATGTTTATTTGTCATAAATAGAGATCTACACAAGTTTTTTTTTAATATCGCCGCATAAATCGGAGCATTTTCGAAGCAATTCGAAGAAGAAGCAGAGCTATCAAAGCACTCGACGTCTACTAAGAATCACTCGACATCGACCCAGTGACTCGACGTCGAGTGAAAGCGAGCCACACATCGAGCCAAGTGAAGAAGAGGACTGGACACCCACAGCCTGACTCGACGTCGAGTGGACCAACACTCGACCCCCACACGATGATTCGATGTCGAGTGAAGACGGAGCTGAGGTCGAGTACGAGATCACTCGAGACATTGAAGATGAGTCGACGTCGAGTCCCTTGACTCAATGTTGAGTGGATCGCAGAAACTGTCCGACCGTCCAATCCGAGTCTTAGTCCGAGTTGGTTTGCTTCCACCTTAAGAAAGAGATATTCTAAAAATGGAAGACTTTTATCCTTCTAGGTTAATTCCTAAATTACCTAGGGGATTCTTATTTGATTTTATTTTATTAAATAAGAATGTTTTTTCTTTAGATAGATTTAGATATAGATAGATAGATTGCTCTCCTTGAGTAGCAAAGATTGAGCTCTATAAATAAAGTCATAGGGGGCTGGTTTTTATTCATTCTACAACGCACAACACAAACAATATAGAGAGTAGAGAGAGAGAGAGAGTTTGGCCGAGTCAGTTGTGAAGAGTGAACGTGATTGTGGCTTGTGAGTCGACATCGAATCCTACAAGGCCCCGAAAACCCGTTGAGATTGAATACCGACTAACAATTCATGGATTCGAGTTATTTCATCTATTCAATTGAAATAAAAGCACTCGTACGAGTCTGGAGATCAGGACCAAACAATTCAAATACACAAGGAAGCAATTCCAACGTATCAGAAGTTTAATAAGTTGGACTTGTATCACACTTTATGGAGGCCTCATTTGATGAAGTCCAGTTTTAGAATCCCATTCTAGCAGGTTCAGGGATCAAGCATAGAACAAAAGACTTTGAGTGAAATAGTCTTACCTATGGTGCATGAGATTAGATGGGGGTACACAGTCGCGGAGCGACATACCGTTCGCGCACCATCATTAAGCCAGTTCAAACAAGTGTTGAAACACAATGACTTCCTCCCTAGGACTCCATCATATGTCGGATCAGACTAACTAAGATGAATTCCTGCTCGAAAAAAGCTCTGAAAGTCGTGGAACCCGGTCTAAGCCTTTTGAGATTCAAAGAATTGAACCCATTGTTTTATGTCTTCCGTCCCTGTTTATATAGAAGTTTAGGGTTTGCATGACCAACACGTGTCGTTGCTTCATCGATATGTGTAATATCAAGAGGGATATATGTAATGAAGAATAGTTAGTGGGTTTTCCACATTTGAGGATAAGCTGATGTGCCTAGTTTTGACCATATGTTTTATGCTTACTTTTATTCCAATTCTTGTTCATATTTTATACTTTGGTTTGGAAATATATTGAATTCGCGCAGTTTGTATTTATTGACGAGAAATAGAGGTCTAAACAAGTTTTGGTTTAATCCGTTGCGAAGGTAAGGGACCATTTCTTATTTGTGATTTTGAAGTGAAAGTGGATTTATTATGAATTTGGATGGTAATTAGGTTTTGCTTGCGAAACTTGATTAAACCCTAATTATGAAAAAGATAGAAACAAATAGGTTTTTATGCGAGAGCCTCTATAATTCTATTTGTTGATTGCGAAAGCTATCTTATGATGATAAAGGCATAATCTTTCATAAATCTTATTATTAGCATGCATGGTTATTGTCGTGGTAAACCCTAACCATGGAAGCTTTTTATTATATTGTTGCGAAACCCCTTTTTATATTTCTGGCCATTGCTTCTTATCCATTCTTACATTCTTTGACCGTTCTTTGTTGAACAAATTTTATGTTTTTCTGTTTTCTGTACTCGACATCGACTCACCTAGTCAGCATCGAGAGCCATTGACTCGACATCACCTACCTTTTAGTTGATGTCGATAGTGTTGTTGTGTTTTCCAGGCTGCTAAGGATAAATTGACTGCCACTAGTCGATATCGACTGAACTTCATTGATGTCGAGTGATTTCTGGTCGATACAGATAACAATTCTGGCTATTTAGGCGAGCGCTGACTAGCTTCTTCGAGGATCGATCCTGATTCCCTTCCACTACAGCGGGGGAGTCTTGTAATTTATCTTTGCTAGGACATAGGAGTTGGTTTACTTGCGAATTATGTTTACACATACTTTACTCCCCTACCACAAGCTGATCGTGGCGGCGCAGTAGATAGTGCATTATGTTGGTGCGCAAAGTTAGGGATTCGAATCTTCCCCTCGTCTCCTCTTTTTATCCAAGGATATTTACAAGCCCTTGATTGGGCACAACAACTCTCTAATCAAATAGACCAAAACGTGCAACAATAGGTCGTGGATAGAGACGTGGATAACATTTTATAAGATCTAAATGTGGATAAAAAAGGAGTGTGCAGCGACTACTGAGATTCGACCATGAGACCTCTTGCTTCCACTCCCATTTCTCTACCAGTGTGCTATTGTAACTCTTGTGAATATCTTGTCCATGACCGAAAATAATCCATTGTTGTAATGACCTTGAATTTTTCAATATTATTTTATTAAAATATGGGTTTAATCTCGATTTAATTACTAAGATTTCGGATACTTTGAAAATCATCGTCCTCGATTAAATGATTTTATTTTGATTTCTTTAAAGCAGATTTCGGCACAGTTTTGAATTTTGATTGATTATTTCCGCTTTCTTATTTAGGGGCTTGAAAATATCTTCGTATTTCAATATTATTTTAATCTTAAATATTTATTTCAAATTGAGTCGGAATAAGATCGAGAGAGTGGGTTTCGGGATTTATTTTTCGGGTATTCAAATTTGTGTTTTCGAGACCATACTTTCTTTGTTTCTTTCTCTCCTGTCTTTTCTTCTTCTTCTCCTTTTAAAACCGAAAATCTCTGCCCCATCCCTCCTTGTGTTGATCCAAAATCATGACTCCTTCCACTCACCTTCCTCCTTGCCCTTTTGAGCCAAACACCCGCACAACACCTCTTCTCTTTCCCCTCCATGTCCACCCTAAATATGGCAACGAGATAAACCTCTCACCCCCTCTTGTGTGTACCTGAGACTTCAGCCCAATCAACCCTCATTCTCTCTATTTTATAAGCTGAGATTCAACCCACATTTCACCTCATCCCAAACACAAACCTAGACACTAGCCTCCCTCTTTCCTTCTCCTTTTCTTCCTTTGGTTTTCCGAGAACCACTCACACCCCCTCCTCCTTCTTGTGTCACCGAGCACCACCACCACCACATCCTCAACTCTTTCTCCCATCAATAGCACCACCATTCTCGTCTTCTTTTCCTCCTCCGCCATTGAAGGCTGAGAGCAAACTCTTCCCCCTGTTTTCGCTGTCCAAGGCCCAGCATCAAAAATCTTCCATTTCTTTCCTTTCTCGATGAGTAGAAACATGAGCAGCTTTCACCTCACCTCTCTCGACGTCGACGAGCACCCAGGTGAGCCCTGGAGAGCTCGAGCAACACCTCGTCTCCTTCATCCCCTGTTTTCTGTTGTAAGGAGGAAATCGAGTATGAAATATAATGAAATAATTCAAAACCAGATTCGTGCCCCAGCAAATAATTACAAGACTCCCTCCAATGTAGTAAGAGAAAGTCAGGATCGAATCTCACAGAAAAGCAAACAGAAGACAGAAACAAAGAAACAAAGAAAGAAATAACAAACGAAAGCAAGAAACCAAAGCAAAGACAGAACTACTCGATCTCGACGAAAGCTACTCGAGATCGACCAAACTCAGCAGAAACAGAAACTTCAAAATCGACGACACAGCAACTCGATCTAGACAACCTAACTCGATCTCGACAACAGCCTACTCGAGATCGACAACTTTTCCTCTAGATCGACTAAAAAAGACAGAAACTTTAAATGCAAACTTCGAACGCAGAACTCAGATTTTGACAGAAATAAACTCAATATATAAAGAACTTCCAAAGCCAGGGTATCAACGCCACAATGATAACCATGCAAAGTAACACATAAAGGCATAAAAGATCATGCTTTCCATCAAAATAACTTTCGTTATTAACAAATAGGCATATAGAGGCTTTCGCATAAACCCTAATTGTTACTAACCCTTTTCACATAATTAACCCAAGTTGCATTAAGATCACTTTCGCTTCAATAACACAAACAAGGATCACCTTCAACTTTCGCAAAAGAATCATGCTCATAGGGATAGAAGATGAATCGCATCAAAAGATTGTACCTTTACCGCATCACCTCACATGGCCACCGTCGGGCTCACCCCAACCCCGTAAGTGGGTGGACTACTCGCTCTTCATTATCAAGAAAGACATTAAATAACAAAAGAAACTAACTTGCATTAAAATAAACCAACGAGAGCTTACAACCAAACAAGCCAAATCCGCTTTCGCCTTTCCACCTTGCTCGCCAGAAACTCTCTCTCTAACTACTTACTACTTGTTCTCTCCGAAATTGAATTATGAAAAACCAGCCCCTAAAGCTTTATTTATAGCCTCTTATTCCTTGCTATTCAAGGATAGAATATATCTATCTATATCTAAAAATCTTAAAAGATAAATAAGGAATTAAATCTAAAATAGGTAAAATATCTTCTTGTGTGGTAAATCTTCTCCATAGATAGAACTTGAAAGATGTAGGATAGATCTTGGCCAAATCTCGGACTCCTTCGGCTCCAAGGATTCCCAAAGCGCGTAGGAAAGCAAACCGCGTAACGCGGCTTAGACATGGCGTTCCTCGATCTCGACTAATCTTCCTCGAGATCGAGTAGGATTGACGTCGACCATGGCTGGCTGGACGTCTCGGGTAGCAGGACCTCGACATGCTCGGGTGCTGGCTCTCAGGTTTCCTCGATCTCGACAAACCTCCTCGAGATCGAGTAGGTTTGCTTCATCGACTTGGTGGCCTGGTGATGTCGAGTAGCTTCTCCTCGGGACGGACTCGGACAGGCTTTGTTGGGTCCTCGAGATCGAGGAAATTCCTCAAGATCGAGTATGGTGGTGCTCGGCTTCTCCGTCTTCGGCTTCTCGACTTGGCACAACTCGTCGACTCCGGACATGGCGTCAAGGTTTTGTCGATCTCGAGAAAGGGTACTCGAGATCGAGTTGGCTTCTGGAGTTGGGTTGTCTCTGACTCAGTTTCTCGATCAGTGCTTAGTCGACAAGGCTTGTGCTCAGACACCTTTGTCGAGATCGAGTAACATTACTCTAGATCGAGTAAAGCTAGGCTCCTAGCTTGATTCGACTGGTTCCTCTGTTTCTTGACTTTGGACTTCTGTAGTTGATTTCCGAGCTTTTTCGGCCTTTCTCAGAACTGCTGTAATTTGCCTCGAATTCTGCAAAATTAAACAGAAACTGGTGTAGATTCCATAATTTGGCAAATAAACATAAACTACATTGATTCTGTACTATCTTAGCCCAAATGCATGAACTATATGCAGAAAATGATATAAAAGTTACTGTAAAACATGGCAGATTCGGCTCACAACAAACACCCCATACTTAAGCATGCTTGTCCTCAAGCAATACCTTTATTTGTCATTCAGGGGAAGAAATCAAAACTCTCAACATATTAGATTCATTATCATATAACCCTGCAATAATTACCATCATCGAAAAGGTACTAGTGTCACAGATCCATGCATGTGCAAATAAAAGCAACATCTACTCACAAAAGAAGGGTTATGCAAAAACAATTCATGTGACAAAGCATTAATAATCAAGAGGACTTTAATTTAAGCTCAATAAGAAGTAGATTGGTAAAAGGCTGAAGGTGGGTAAATTTTTGGCAATGTGGTGCTAATGATCCGGGGAAATGGAGTATTTCCAAACTTTCTCAACCACATTCCTTTTTCATAAGAATCAACACCTTTCATATTGCTTTTCTCAATAATAATGCTTTTACCTCTCTAACTTCAACACCGCCTTCTCGCGAGTCGCAAACATGGGTGTCATGAATGGCCCCGGATACTTAGTGCTTTGGACTCCTCACCTGTGTCCCATCTCACTGAACTATTATCTCAGCAAGCAGGGTCAATCTACCTTTATCTCCTAAGGTGATTGGATTTTTTCTCACTCATTAAATTTTCCATATATTTCAAAACATTCCTTCCGAACTCCAATGATAACAACAACACAAACACCAAATAACATCTCCATAGTGTAACATCATTCTCAACATAATCCCAGGATAAAAATAAGGTAAAGAATGGCAATATTTAGAATATGTGGAGCAATAATTGAAATAAGGCATATTATGGCTTTTGTGATGCATAAGCATAGGTAAGGCTAGGATATAACAATGAGCATTATATGAATATATAAAGTCCTCCATCCTCTTATCATGCGACATGTCAAAAGCAACTTCAAATTTTACCTCATTTCGTGGTTTTCAATAAATAATGCACTTCATTGTGACTTCCCTTTACTAGACAATTTCATGCTATATCTCTAATGAATCCAATTTTGCATCGTCGAGTTCAATATAAGCTTCCATGACATTTATCAATAATTTCAATGGGGGTCATTTTTCTCAAACTTCATACTCCTTAAGCATTATATGGAAGGCTAGGATATAACAATGAGCATTATATGGAAATATAAAGTCCTCCATCCTCTTATCATGCAACATGTCAAAAGCAACTTCAAATTTTACCTCCTTTCGTGGTTTTTAATAAATAATGCACTTCATTGTGACTTCCCTTTACTAGGCAATTTCATGCTATATCTCTAATGAATCCAATTTTGTATCGTCGAGTTCAATATAAGCTTCCATGACATTTATCAAAAATTTCAATGGGAGTCATTTTTCTCAAACTTTTGGAAAACATTCATAAAAGCACATAAATCAATAATGCATTCCAAAATAGCCATGTATAAGCAATTCAAGAATTAAACTCTAAATATGCACAAAATATGGCAAATATGCATAAAGTAAGCCCTTCCCCCACCCCATACTTAAACATTACAGTGTCCTCACTGTATAAAAACAAGGGTAAAGAAAGAAACTCACTAGACAGGTGTGTAGGGCCTCTTAATTTTGAATGAAAGAATCGCCTGGGCCGAGTCTGAATATAGCTTGCTTCTATCCATGGTCCTGAAAAGTGTAGAAGACATATACCCACAATAGAAAAACTAAAAGGTGTTCAAAACCAAAAACAAACAAAACAACGTCCAAAAAGTCCCAAAAATAAATGTCTATGTACAAGCTCTAGATTTTATAGTCGCTAGGCCGACTTCTTTTTTATGCTCAAGGTGGCATCTGCAGGGCCCATGTAGCCTGGGCTTCAAATAGGACTCCATTCTTGTCCATCAGCTGCAATCCTCCAAAATGGATCTTGTTCACCACAAAAGGTCCCATCCTTTTCTTGTTGAATTTGTTAGGAAACCAATGATCTTTTGATTTGGAAACATAGAGCTTGTCTCCAACTTCATACTCCTTAGGCTCATCGTTGGATATCCTACATAAGCGCACATACCAAGGCAAACCTCTCCCATGTATAGATAAATCTTTAATGGAAATAGGAGAAGAAAGATCCATACCTTGGCTTACCTTCGTAAAGACGGAATCAGGGACCACGGTGGCTTACCTTTAAATGCAAACATCGAACGCAGAACTTAGATTTTGACAGAAATAAACACAATATATAGAGAACTTGCAAAGCCAGGGTATTAACGCCACAATGATAACCATGCAAAGTAACACATAAAGGCATAAAATATCATGCTTTCCATCAAAAAAACTTTCGTTATTAACAAATAGGCATATTGAGGCTTTCGCATAAACCCTAATTGTTACTAACCCTTTTCACATAATTAACCCAAGTTGCATTAAGATCACTTTTGCTTCAATAACACAAACAAGGATCACCTTCAACTTTCACAAAAGAATCATGCTCATAGGGATAGAAGATGAATCGCATCAAAAGATTGTACCTTTACCGCATCACCTCACATGGCCACCGTCGGGCTCACCCCAGCCCCGGAAGTGGGTGGACTACTCGCTCTTCATTATGAAGAAAGACATTAAATAACAAAAGAAATTAACTTGCATTGAAATAAACCAAAGAGAGCTTACAACCAAACAAGCCAAATCCGCTTTTACCTTTCCACCTTGCTCGCCAAAAACTCTCTCTCTAACTACTTACTACTTGTTCTCTCCGAAATTGAATTATGAAAAACCAGCCCCTAAGGCTTAATTTATAGCCTTATATTCCTTGCTATTCAAGGATAGAATATATATCTATCTATATCTAAAAATCTTTAAAGATAAATAAGGAATTAAATCTAAAATAGGTAAAATATCTTCTTGTGTGGTAAATCTTCTCCATAGATAGAACTTAATAGATTTAGGATAGATCTCGGCCAAATTTCGGACTCCTTCGGTTCCAAGGACTCCCAAAGCGTGTAAGAAAGCAAACCGCGTAACGCGGATCAAACATGGCATTCCTCGATCTCGACTAATCTTCCTCGAGATCGAGTAGGATTGACGTCGACCATGGCTGGCTGGACGTCTCGGGTAGCAGGACCTCGACATGCTCGGGTGTTGGCTCTCAGGTTTCCTCGATCTCGACAAACCTCCTCGAGATCGAGTAGGTTTACTTCATCTACTTGGTGGCCTGGTGATGTCGAGTAGCTCCTCCTCAGCACGAACTCGGACTGGCGTTGTTGGGTCCTCGAGATCGAGTAGGGTGGTGCTCGGCTTCTCCGTCTTCGGCTTCTCGACTTGGCACAGCTCGTCGACTCCGGACATGGCGTCAAGGTTTTGTCGATCTCGACAAAGGGTACTCGAGATCGAGTTGGCTTCCGATGTCGGGTTGTCTCTGACTCAGTTTCTCGATCAGTGCTTAGTCGACAAGGCTTGTGCTCGGACACCTTTGTCGAGATCGAGTAACATTACTCTAGATCGAGTAAAGCTGGGCTCCTAGCTTGATTCGACTGGTTCCGTGGTTTCTTGACTTTGGACTTCTGTAGTTGATTTCCGAGCTTTTTCGGCCTTTCTCAGAACTGCAGTAATTTGCCTCGAATTCTTCAAAATTAAACAAAACTGGTGTAGATTCCATAATTTTGCAAATAAACATAAACTACATAGATTTTGTACTATCTTAGCCCAAATGCATGAACTGTATGCAGAAAACGATATAAAAGTTACTGTAAAACATGACAGATTCAGCTCACAACATTTTCCAAAAGCAAGGTCAGTGAACCTCCTTCTTCTTCCTTTCACTCTGTAATTGCATAAAGGTCGGTTGTTAATCCTTTCCTCTCCTTCCTAGGCTATCCTCGGTGTTGATCCAGGTCCAACGAAGCCAAACGAGTCACCCCGAGCACTTTTCGAAGAGTGAAGATCTTGGGTGAGCTTGCCTCTCTTTTCCATTCCTTGATGTCATTTTGATGCTAACATGCTCCTTGTGTAACGGCCCGGGATTATGATTTCCAAGTTACGTTTCGAGGGATAAAACCTCTCGTTAGGATCTTGCGCTCCGAGTACAGGTTGAAAGTTTGAAACTGAAGATTTGTAGTTTAAAGCGGGATTTCGCACCCAAATCCGGAAGGTCCGTTGGAGACCTCGGGGTAAACCCATGTACTTGGTGTCGCGGAAGAGCCGGGTAAAACATAGTATAAGTAGGAAGAAATCCCAAAAGCATGAATTTGGTGAAGTCAGGTTTCAAACACTCACTCTCCGCCATGTGAATGGACCCCGTCATAACAGCACAAAATCAAGCAGTGGATCGGGTACCTGAAACTATACCACCAAGTCAAGCCAAGAGTCCGCCCGCGGGTCCTCTGACCGCACTAAGGACATATAACACGCCTATACCTAGAATAAAGGATGCTCTAATGCAGTGCTGGAATTTAACTCACACAAACATGCTGAGTGTTTATATATATATATATATATATATATATATATATATATATATATATATATATATATATGCAGAAAACGATTAAATGGATCCACATATAATGCCAAGTGGCATATCCCAAATCTCCAACTACATCATACATGTCTGTACCACAACTGAGGTAGGATGCATGGTCATGCCGAACCAGCTTCAATCAACCATTCATGCCCATACCACAGCACGCTCGGTCGTGCCGCACCATAAATATATAAATCAATCAGACTCTAACAGGAAAACCCGATGATGTTTGGTTGTCCTATGACCCTAGCAAAGACTCTACGACTCACATATAACGATCGTTCTATATTCAAACGCATACAGAATAAGAATGCTCATTCATAAGTGCAAGTCCTAAGCATGATAATACATGACATGCTTTTATGCATATTCAACACCTACATACTGTATGACACATCAGGCAGGAGGTACTGTTTACTGAGTAAGCCCCGGAGGTACTTACCTGGCTAGCAGATCAACAGAAGAAGAATCCAGCACAAAGTAGTCACCGATCACAGAGTATCACCTAAGTACAAAGTGGGATATACATAAGTGTACGTCTAACAATTAAATGCGCAAGCACATATCAATCAATAGAACAAGTAACACATCGTAAATCCCATTGTACCATACGTTCCATAAGGTCACATCGTTCTCCATAAACATCTAACCAATTCAGCATGTTCATACTCATCATATCCGCATATACTCCAACAATTCATCAATATCATAAGTTATAATTCGTGTCATATAAAATCCTACTACCGCGTCATAAATATCCAACATTTAATCTCTTATAATAAATTACCAAAAGTGATGCTATTAGTCACACATATCAGAACACCATGCTAGTCAGTCACAAAACAAGTCAGACTCTCAAGTTAATTAGATCCAAATCTGTTTCAAATCCAAGTTAGAGTCCCGACCCTTGAAAACACTCGCTAAGTTCCTTTTTGAATTTATTATCTTAAATCACTTTCCAACATTGAAATTCTTTTCCAAATTCCTTTTTAAATCTTCAAGTCCAAATAATATTATATTTTAAACCCCCAATAATATTATATACTATTTAAAGTACCATTTTCTTTTAAACATTTTCATAAAATATTTCTAAATCCCTTAAAATCCCAACCATTTTTATCTTATAAAAATTAGCCCTTTTTCAAATTGCCAAACCCGTCCTTATTTTGTAAAAATTGCAAGTCAACCCCATTTATTTAATTAGATGCCAAAACCAACCTCACCCTTCCTTTAACCCTCAAAATCAAATTCAAAGGAGCAAATTAAGCCCAAACATTTATTTTCTTTTAAAACCCAACTCGGCCCAGGTGGAATAGGCCCAAGAAGAGCCATTCCATTCTCATTCATCTCTTTCATTCTGAGTTTAAAAAAAAGAATGGGCCCCAGAGGTGATGTGGCGATTGAGGTGGACATGGGGCCCGCACGGAAAGGGGTGAGCTCGCCAGCATCACCCCGGACTTCGACTCCGACCACCACACCGATGACTCGACGCACACACAACAAGAAAAGAAGGGAAAGGAAAAGGAAGAAGGAAGAAGCTCACCGAAGGATTTCGATCTCGCCGGAGGACCCTCGAAAACTTCGGCTTGGGGCTCCATCGGTGCAATTCCTTGAGCGATTTTGCCTAGGGAGTATGTTGGTACGTTAAAGGCGAGCCTTTAAGGAGTTTGAGGGTGAAAGAAAGGACAAAAAGAGCTCACCGATTTGAACGGGGAAGAATAGGGGAACGAGAAGGAGGCGGCAGCGTTGGCTGCACTTGGGTGCTCCGGCTGCTGCCGGCGGCCCTGGACGTCGGGGAAGGAGCTGCTGCTCCATGGAGGGGAAGGAGGTGCCGCTGGGGGTACTCAACGTTTGGGGCTAGCGGAAACGGGGGGAGATAGGAGGTGGCGGCTCGGCTGTCTCCGGTTGCCGCTTCTGGGTGGCTGCTGGGCGAAATCAGAAGGGAAGAAAGTAGGAAGAAGGGGCTGGTGTGTGTCAGTGACAAGGAGGGAGCAAGATGGTGGTGGTGAAATGGAGAGTGAAGGTGATGGTTGTTGGGATGGTGATGGTGAATGAAAGTGACGGGGAAGGATGGTGAATTTGATCATCAGATTAGGGATGGAGGGAGAGGGGTTGATTTGAAAGGGGTATGGTGAGGGAGTAGGTGTGAGATTGAGTGTGAAATTGGTTAACCAATACCCGGAAATAAATCCCGAATACGCGAATTCAAATTCCGAAATTAGTTCCCGAATGTTAGTTTTCCCGACTCTCGCTTTCTTGGTCAATTAAATTCTTAAAAGGAAAAGGATATCATCATCCTATAATTATTTTAATTTTGAGGTGAAAGGACGGAAATTATTTGATAAATTTTTAAATCAAGGTCGAAATCCGCTCTACGAGTCTTAAATTCGATTTAAATTCATTCTTAATTTCCTTTTTCTGAAAATTTAAGATTTGAAATTCTGAGCCTTTACACCTTGAGGTCGGGGAAGAGACTTGTAAGAACAAGTAAGGCCATGTGTTAGAGAGGAGAGCTCCATCATTGCTTAGAGGAGCAAAGACGCAGGTTTCGCCGCAGCAAACATGAGTTTCGCAGCGGCAAACGAGAACAGAGCCCGGGTATGGTGAAGATGCAGACGCAACATGAGTGCCACGGAGAAACCCTCATCATGAGTGCCATTGGGTCACTACCTAGGGAGCTCTAGGGATGAGCTTCGCCACGACGAGAGACCCTCATCACCGTGGCGAACATAATCTAGGTTGGGCATTTAAGAGTCGAGCTTCACCACCACGCAACTAGGTTTCACCGCGGCAAAAGCTAGCTCGTGGTTGCGAGAGTCCTATGATGAAACTATGTTTCACCCTAGCGAAAGCTTCCATTTCGGCCAGCTTGATTTATTCCCTTTTATCCGGTTTGGGTTGGATTTATGTTATGTTTTATTTTTGTTTTAAATGATATTTTGTGTTTAAATGTTAAGGTTATACCTGATATCTATATGCTTACTTGAGATTATGACCTTTGAGTTATTTGAGATTTAAGATGTGCTAATTGAGTTATTCAAACTTGTGATTTAAATAGAGGTTTTGGAAATGTTCTAACCACGCCGGATTATTTCGATCAAATGAGAGCTTATGAGTCGGTTTAAAGATCTTATGTTTTATATATGGATTTGCATCGTGCATAGCTTGATGAATCTTATGTGAAGAGTTATGTGAATTATGATATGCTATGAATATGTTGCCAGCATGATTTGAAATGTTGAGTTAATTATGAAGCATGTCGTGATATATGATGTAATGAGATATGAAATGCTACATGATGATGCATGATAAGATGATGGATGAGATGTTATATGATGAGACATTACAAGATGATATATGATGAGATGATGTGGTATGCTATAGGATGAGCTTGAAATGAGTTAATATGATGATGACGAGTTCTATGAATTATGTGAAGTATGTATGATAGCTAATGCGCCTTATGTGACTTAGACATATACTTATGCATATATATTATATTATATGTTAGGTGATCTCTGACCTGATTGGATTGCTTGCTATTGCTGATTATTTGCTTGGATTCTACGCTTCTCCATGTAAGTACCTAGGGGGTTACTCAAGTTGGACTCTCATGCCTGATGTCATGTAGTATGTTAGGTGTTGCATCCTGCATAACCTGCATATCATGAAGTAGTATGCTTAGGCTTTTCACGGATGATTAAGCATATATCTTCTCTTTGCATATGGTAGAACGGATGTTAACTTGTGGGTCCTAGAGTCGTTTCTAGGGTCATAGGACAACCCAGTCCCATCGGGTTTGTCTTGATCGAGTCATATGAGAGAGCATGAGCATGATTTCATATATTCATACATTATGATATGGCTACGGCGGTGACCGAGTCTCCAATCTCGGCTAGGTGTGGACCGATAGGCTTGATATTGTGGCGGCATCGACCGGGCGTCCGACCCCCGGCGTGGGTGTAGACTCCAACCCCGGCATGGGTATGTAATTGAGAGAGATATTCAACCCCGTCATGGTTATGGATTGAGAGGTTGGGACATGCCACTTGGCATTCTTTGGGCGCCTTTATAGTTTTCTGCATATTATATATTTGTCAAGTATATAGGATTTGTATGTTTAATATCCGCACTACATTAGAGCATCATTATTTAGGTATAGGACATATTATGTGGCCTTAGCGATGTCTCCAGGACACGCATGCGTGGCTCGACTTGATTCATTTCCCTGTTTTTTTAGGTATTCAGGCATCCCTTTATGCCTTGTTTGATGTGTGCTGCTTTGATGGGGTTTTCCTTGGCATTGGAGAGACTGACTGAGGACATTTAGACTTTATGTTTTAGTTATGGATTTTGCACTCGTATTTATGTTTTGACCTAATCTGTCGGGGAAACCTTGTATCGGATTTATTTGTTTCTTGTTTCTAAACTTAAATTGTTTTGCTCGAACTTAGAAAGTAGTACGGGTTTGGTGTGAAAACACCGGGTCCCCAATGAACCTATCTCGGATTTAGGGTGTGAACTCCCTTCCTTCAAACTTAACACTTTATTTTAAAACTCTACCCGTACTTGAATTGCAAGATCTGAACGAAGGTATCCATCCCTTCGAAACGTAACCTGGGTTCTATAACTCGGGGTCATTACAATTCTAATCCAGTTTCCTTTATGCATTTTATTATTAAAAGACTCGTGATAAATGAAGATGATAATTATATCCTCTAATTGTCATTTATGCTCATGTTCACTCATATTTTAGTTAGGACATCATCATCAGTAGTCTAATTAACTATTCTGAGTATGTGTTGGAAAGCTCTTTCTGATAGCTACAACGTTCGTTTAGAAGTTATGACCATATTCAAAAGGGAAAAATTACAATGAACAGTAACTACCCTGCGACCAATGGTAGCCACTCGCGACTTGAAGAGATCGAAGCTAAGATTTTATTCAACCACCTACGCTTCCCCGTGGCCTCGTGAGTGTCCAAAACATGTTATTCCGACTTTTCTATCTTTTATCTAGATATTTTTAACTTATTTCTTTCCAACCTTTTAAGCCTTATTTAAGAACTTCTAGGGTTTGTGTTTAGGACATCTAATCATAATTTAGGATTCAAATACATATTGAGTTTTACAGTTTAGAAAACCCATATGGGAGCTTCCATGATCATGGAGAGCTAAGCTTTTCCGTTTCATCCATGTATTGAAGCTTTGGTTTGATAGGTTAAAGTCGTGAGATTTATATTCTTATTTTATTCCTATTGATTCATATTAATTATATTGTGCTCATTATTGAATATTGTTAATATATTCTAGTCTGTGTTACTAATTGAGATTGATATTATTCTATTGTTAGGATTTTGTAGATTATTTGTAGTAAACCGTAATGTGAAGTAGTAATCATAATATGAAGTAGCAAGATTTAATGCTACTATTAGGTTAAATCTTGATTGTGTTAGGGTTGCCTAATTAGTAAGGGTTATTAGGACTCCATGTACTAGTAATTTATACAAGATCAAAACTGGAACAATCATAGCATGAGAAGAGAATTTGAAGAAGAAACGATGATTAATTTACCAAGCTAAAGTGGATATTTGGAGATAAAACTATTCTCCCCACTGTTATTCATTCTAACTTTTTCATAATTATTTTATTACTCTAATCACCTAAAAAACCCTTTTTTTCTATTAATTGATAAATTTATTTTGCTTATAAATAGGTTAGATTTTCTATGAGATCGACTCCTCTCTTGCTTGCCATACTAGTTGGTTGGTTAGGAATTTTATTTTGAATAGGAATAATGATAATTTTCTCTTATAATGGGGAGAAAAAGGTGGCTTACAAACGACTTTGGCGAGACTGTTTTTTTTTTAATACAAGGAAAGGAATTAAGAAGGAGCAATCCTAGCGAAGAAAACGACATCTTAGAGCGTCCTTTCGGACAAGATCCTCCAACACGGGATCAACAAGCAGAGCGTCGTCGGTAGGGATGTTGTAAGCCAGATGTGCGACCCTATCGACAACAACATTGGATTCCCTGAAAATATGACAAATAGAAAATGAATCAAAAGCATAAACAATGGAACGAATATCTGATAACACCATCTCAAAACACCTAGGGCACGCCCAAATGTCAAGTAAGGAATTGACAATCTGCAGATTATCCCACTCAACAAGGAGATGGCGAATCCCCAACTCTCGGGCACATAAAACCCCATTCCGAAGATTGAGCCAAAGCTTTGGCGAACACAATCGAAGTATTATGAAACCATACGATGCCTCACCAGACTGTCTGAAGGAGCCATAAAAATTGAGTTTGAAAAACGGCGCTGGAGGGGCGACCCAGCGAGCATCCAACCTTTTGCTCGATCCTGCTGTAGCAGCTGTCCAACCGTTCCCAGGCATACCAATATGTTTTGTCTGAAAGGATTGAGTTTCGAGGTCGTACCGAGAGGCATCAAACTAGCTATGTTTAGTAGTGTTGATATGAATTCGTACTTGATTTATAGTGACGTTTTGCAAATGTCCAAAAGCTACTTGATTCCTAAAGAACCAAATAGCCCACCAAGAGTAAAAAAGATCATACAAAACTTGATTAGAATAATTCAAGCGGATGTTATTAAGCACCACATTTGGTTTTTGAACATCAAATTTATATGTATGGATCTTGTGTTTATATTAAGGAATAAAGGAAATGACCTCTTTTGTGAACAGGCAGTCCATCAACAGATGGTGTAGCGATTCACTAAAGGAGTCACAAAAGACACAACTCGTATGCACTCCAATATGGGAAATCTGTAACCGTTGTTTAGTTGGTATACTATTCGTGGCAATTTTCCACATGAAGTGTGTCAGTTTAAGAGGAATTTTGAAATCCCGAATCCAATCGCAATTCAAATGGCTATCTTTTGTGTTGTTGTTGACAATTTTGATAGCCGATTTTATTAAAAACCAACCCGTAGAGTTAGGTCTCCAGTATAGACAGTCCGTTAGTGGAGAAATTGGTATAAGAATATCTTCAATCTGAGAAATAATAGTTGGGTTTACAATCCCGTTATGGTCTGTAGCAAGCTTGTGTAAATTCCAAGAGTTGTTATAAATGAAACGATCAACCTTCGAGCTAAGATGCTCATCCAGAAGAGGACGATCCACACACAAGCCGCAAGGGGCCGGGAGTTTCCAAGACCCAATTATCATGCCGTAAATTTCAAGAGTTGTTATAAATGAAACGATCAACCTTCCGGCTAAGATGATCATCCAGAAGAGAACGATCCACACAAGCCGCAAGGGGACTTTGGCGAGAGTGTTGATTTGTCAAACTTGTCAAACTTAGACAAGTTATAGAACAAATATTCTTATAGCCAAATTTCCCGTTGCTTCTTCTAAGTAAAATTAATAAAGATAATGTGTTTGGATTCCATTACATTTTAATTATAATGCAACTTTTTTATCTCGTTTTATGAGAGCGTTTGATTGTAAAAATAAAAATCTTATAAAAACCAAGGTAAAACCGTAATTTAACTAAATAATCACATAAATCGAGATAAAATAATTACATTATAATTAATACATCGTGGAATCCAAAAACAACATAATTTAATGCATTATAATTTAATGCATTATAAGAGGGATATGCATTCCATATCATCTTGTCCACCCTTTTTTAAATATAAAAAGCACCCATTTCACTATTCACTTGTGTCTTCTATTGCTACAAAACACTGAAATTGACATGTGATTGTGCGCGCATATTAATATTAATAAAAAAATCAAGAACTAAAATATTTAAATTAAGAAAAACTTAAAGAGCTACAAAATTACAATCCCCCTATTCTTGTTGCCAAAACAGCTTAAGAACTAAAATTAACAACTGAAGAACTACTCCTTCCAAATATGACAACCCAAAAAACCAAATTCGAAAAACCAAAAATCACTATTGCTTTTTTTTGCATATTAGCCGCCTTCAGACAAGATCTCAAGATACTAGGATTCTTCGTGTTGTTTTAGTTTTTTTGTTGTTTTTTATTTTATTTTTTTCTATTCTTTGGTTTGCCGACCCTCTACGTAGGGTCTAACAAGTCATCTTCGGATGGCTTCAAAATCACATGTCGATCTACTCCTTGCCTACGGTAAAAAAAAAAATACTGAAGAACTAAAAATCTGAATCCAGAACAACATATAACAACTAAATATGTTGACATAAACTGTAAGGTTGATAGAATTAATCATTCATGGTTTGTGAATGGAAGCATGTGATAGACTAATTCTTTGTTTATTAATGCTGAACTTCAAGCAAACGTCATAAACTAGTTTTGAAAAAACAAATTAAAACAAGTTAAAAATGCTTAAATTGAATCCAAATAGCAAATAATTCGGTTTTATTGAATGAAAAATTACAGAATTATGGATTACATTTTTAGTTTTAAAGATTTCATCTTTACAGACATACATATTACATGTTTCGTTTTTTCGGATTCTCTATCCTAAGTCTCAATGGAATAGGATAATAGCACTAATTTTGAAATATTTTTTTTTAATTTTAATTAGTTTAGTTTTTTTTTAATTAGATTTCTAGAGTTGCTTGCTTATTTGGTGGGAAATATTTCTCAATTTAGGGTATCTCTTATGCCCTAAGGGCATAGGATAAAATAAGGAGGCCCATGATGTGGAGAGTTCTCAATATCCTAAAAGAACTGAACTCGTTTCTCACATATCTGGCAAAATTGGGAAAAATCATGTCAAACTCTTGTCAAACCTGTTCAGAGATGTGAGAGACCAAAAGAGTCCCATGTCAAAATTTGAGCATAACAAGTCTTTAGTATATAAGCCAGTTGGCTAATCTTTCTATTGTCAATCGGTTTCAGGATGGAACTTCACTCGACTTATGTGCTAGGTTAATAGCGCATATGCACACGACCCCTCAGTCAGTAGTCCCAACGGACTTTAGTATGATATTAGAGCCGTAAAGTTAAACGGTCCGACTCTCGATACTAAGGTAGCTAAAAAAAGAATAAGATGTTAGACCAATGGTCTAAATGTCAACTAGAAGTAAAGACTTTAGTTTCACTTGTTGGTTCGTGTTGAGAGATGTGAATGAGACCAAAAGAGTCATACACCGAAAAATGAGCATAACAAGTCTTAGTATATAAGTCGGTGAGCTACTCTAGTATTGCCAATTGGTTTTACGATAAAAACTCACTTGACTTATATGTTAGGCTAATAGCGCAAGTGTGCATATGTAGGGTGTTTCAACGAATTATCGTTTTTTATCCTCTCATCAAACCAATACATTTGCTTTGTCTTTAAGACAACTAGGTCGTTAATCGCGCGCAGATGCGCGCGATTTCTCAATCTTCTATAGGCATTTCTCAAGCTCCAAAAGATCTTCAAAATCTTACTCTGTTAGATTAAACTGCAATTTCTATAGGCATTTCTCAAGCTCTTGAAGATCAATAACTCCATCACAGTCCTCGTCTGAAAAAGAAAACAAATGTGAATCATCTTTCTATAGTTACTCAATTAACATACTTAAGGTGAGTAATAGATGATTAGTTTAAGAGGGTGGCAGTAAGAAACTCAGCATACTGCTGAAAGATGGCTCTAATTTCCTGCAGTTTCTCTTTAAACTGAGGAAACCTTAAAATTAGGCCATTGATGGATCTGAAGTTCTTGTCTCCCAAAGCTTCTTCTCTAGCTTCAATTATCATCCGTTCAACTTTTTCATTTAATCTCCTATACTTGTTTATGGTATTTTTACAACAGAACATTCCCCCAACCTTGTTAGTAAGCAACCTCAAAGATGGGCATGCCTGAAATTTTCCTTTAACCAAAGACAATAAATGCATCAAGACATCGAAATATCAATCAACATGATAGTTAAGATATACAGCATATTCGACCACATGAGTTTGCACTTTGTAGCTGCAAATGATTCTTCATATATTATGGAAATAAACTATGATTTGAGTATTAGTATCCAAAACTAAGATATAACTACAAATGGTATATCAACCTTGTGATAAAGCATTTCCTTTTATGTTGGTTCTTACAAATGAATAAGGTTTATCTGCCTATTGAACAAGTAGATAAGAGGAAAAGCCAATTTATGCATTAATCTGAATTGCTTAGGTAAAATTAATGATGCTAACCATAGAAGGGCAACCGAGCCCAAGGGTGTCAGTACCAGAGTAAAAAATCTTATAAAAAGAAAAAGAGGACATACAGATGCCTTCTTTCTCTGTAGTAGTCCCACAAGATTTAATGAAACTCTGTCGGCGGTGAGTTTGCTTTTGATTCAATATATTATGCCCTCGACCCGGTGGGTTAGGTGGTCGAGTTAGCACCCATTGTCGCCTATGTACTAGAAGTTGATGCGTTGGCTACTACAAAGCCCTGTGGTGCAAAATGCCATGTAAAATGACATTGCTCTTTGTATTCATAATTCAAATCTGTATAAAACAAAGTTTAAAAATAAACCTGCGTGATCTCTGGAGCATCGTCCCCACCCACATATTTGAAGCCCAGCAACTTTGGTAGTCTTTGCACAGACTATTAGTTTCATGAATACACGGTCTGGCAGACCAGATAAAGTTGCCTTCAATGGCTTGAAGTTTGCGGTGTAAATATCAACATTACCATATTTTTCTACGGTCTGCAAAAGTCCAACAACTTTCAGTCATAAGGATCAAAGGTAATATACACTACTTACGCAAAATAACACCAAAAACAGATATTTATGAAACAGGGAGAAGAACTAAATAGTTGCTTCATTTCATTCATGACTCATATACACAAACAATTGAATTCTTATAAGTTAGAATGCACCAAGAGAGGGCTTACATAGCATACTTATATAGATCTTGCAGCAATGATAGTTATTTCTTATAGGAATTCCTATAATTTTTCCAGCTCCTTAAATTGGTGATCAATTGTTGTAGGGAGGAGGTGTGCATGTGTTTGCAAATATCTGTATTTGTAAATATATGTATATGACATTCCCTTATATATGAAAATGATTTCAAGTTCAAATTTATGGTGAAAGGCCAATCCCTTTTTGAGTTGTTGCTGCTGTCATGAGAAGGGGATGAAAAAGTGTTCGATTTCGATTAAAAAAATCCATAACTTCTTTTCATAGAGCACTAATTCGAATGGTTTTAAATCTTGCAACTTTCTAGAAAGTTTATCTAGTTTTTTCTTTTATAAAACTTCGCCTGAAATAATTCCCGAATTTTCGTTGTTGTTGCTATCTTACAAATGAGAGAATAAAAGTGCCTAGATTCAATAAAAAAAAATTGTAAGAGTTGCTGAGTTTTGTAGGCATTTGTAGTGTCTTAGGAAGACTTGTCTAGTTAGTTTGTCAAAAAATGCATTGAAAAAAAGTGTTTGGTTTCAATAAAAAAATTCGTAAGAGGTGCTGATTTTTTTAGGCATTTGTGGTGACTTAGGAAGACTTGTCCATTTAGTTTGTCAAAAAATGCATTGATAAGTTCTCTTGTCAAAATAATTATGGCAAAACATATTTTGTTCTGTTTGTTTTTATTTATTTTTTAATAAAAGACAATTAAAAGTAAATAGAGGGAAAATGAAATTATTTCACAAAAAATATTAATAAGTTTAAAGACATTTAGAGGTCAAGTGTGAGAAAGCTTGTGGAAGAAGAGATTGGGGCGAATGATATGGATGTCATTGAGATTGGGGCGAAGGATGGTGTGCTTGGCAACACTTCTGTGACTATTGTGCGTCCAAAAATACTTGGTGATTGTTCTATTAAAGAAGTTAAGGGTGTTGGAGCTATACTTGACAGAAAGAACTTAGGGAGAGAGCGTAGTGCGACAACTTATATTGAATATTTAATAGGTAAAAAAACTAAAGTGAGAGTAGTGATATTCTCTAGTTGTAAATTCAAGGTTGACAACAAGAATGAATGAGAATGTGCATAAAAGAAGAAGGGGAAGGGTGTAACAATACCTAGTGTAGCATAGAAGAAAGAATAATGCTAATGTTTGAGCGTTAGCAAAAGTTGGGTTGCACAATAAGGAAAATAAAACAGTAAGGACTGATGCAGTTGCTCAAAGCAAGGATATTACACCAACAAAAGGGGAGAGAGTGTAACATCCCATCCCACATCGAATATCATAAGGATGTTGAGAGTGATTTATAAGTGATTCAAGTCCTACCTATATCACAAGAGCTCTTCCTTTTCAGGCTCCACGTGAGGACAACTGACCTAAGAGGGCTAGGTGGCATGGGCTGGCATCTCTTAAGACCCCGAATCTTAACAGACATCTAGCGATAGGTCTAAGAAGTCAAAAAATATTAAGACTAAATTTTGCTTCGACCTAATATTCTCCTCAGGTCAGATTTTTGTTCTTCGAAAAGTTTTTTAGGGAACTTGATGTTGAAATTGAGTCTCAGATTTCCTCACTTATTGGGCTCCTTAGAGATGGGCATCCCTTTATTCTCTAACAAAATTTAATGACTTGGTTTTATAATCTCTGTGACATCAATAGTGATATTTCTACGATCAAGGGTGGCGAGGTTGAGAGTCTTCCCTGCAAGCGCATCCAATAGTGATATTCTCTAGTTGATCACAAGACCATTATTGTCTCTTTTGAATGGACTGGGGATTTTTGTCTATGACAAATATCAGATCTCCAAGAACTGACCTAGGATCTTGGTTGCCTTTATCTGGAAACTAAATTGAACTAAACCCTTGAAGGGGAAGCTGAAAAAGAAAACAACACTACTAGAATTCTGTTCATAGACATCACATTATTTACATCAGTTAGAAATACGCATAACGTAAATTTATTATATTACATCAGTTATTAAATTTATGATGTTAAAACAAATTTTGACAACTGTTATTGTTGTTGACCGATGTTAAATAGTTAATTCCAAAAAAATTTAAAACACGCGGGGTATAGAATTCTAAAAATTGAAGCGCCCGGGAGGGTAAAACTTCGAAAAAAAATAGCCGGTGTTTCAAAATTTTCGGAAAATTTAACACTTAAGAAAATATCATCCATTTATCTCTCTCTGACTCGCACAAAACATTCAGCTCCATCATCTCCTCCCTCTTGACCTTCAAATATCCATCTTCCTCAAGTCTCTCCTCTCGGATCCTCTCATTTCCCACTATCCGGCGACTACAGAAGCATGCCTCTCCTCTCCTTGCCCTCTTACTGGCGACTACAGAAGTACACAGAAGATGACCGACACCAAACACAATCTCATCTCTTCTATCTCTTCGTCTGACCGGTAATTACGAAGATGGTTGCTCTCTCTCAAAACCCTAACTGGTAAGTATTCTCACACATTTTCAACCCTTCTTTTAGCCCCTTTTAAGATCTGAGTTTTTAGATCTTGTTTTGCCTTTTTCTACGCTTTAATAGGGGATGTCCCCCCCCCCCCACTCTCTTCCTCGGCTCCGAGTTCAAGTTATTCCCGAGCGTTCTCTCTCTGCATTGTCAGCTAAACTTTTCGGACCCTTCTTTCAATTCGCAAACTTGATTAGGGTTTGATTCGGTGAAATAGGGGATTTGGATTCAGGAATTTGAATAGGGTTTGATTTTCTAATCATGAGCTCGAATAGGGTTTGATTCGAAGATCTAGATTCACAATCAGAAGATCGATGTAGATAGTGGGTGTTCTCCCAATCTGTGAAATTATGCAACACCAATCTCCTTGAAAATATTATTGACGATTCTGCAAGCCACAAGGTATGGTATGATAAGACTGTTAGGACAAAATTTGATTATGGTAATTTATCTTCTCATGTTTCAGTTTATCCCTCACATGGACAAATCTTATTATTTGGCCCTTTCTGATTTGGAATCAGTCCTTTATGAAAGACACCTTGTTGTATACTTGGTGCTTAACATGAATATACTTTCAAATGAGCAACTAAGGACAAATCTTATTTAGCCCTATTTTTTGTTTTCATATGTGAAAATAAAACATGTGATTTTGTGATTATCTTCTATCCAGGACTCACCTATGCATGCCCCTGCACAAATTTTTTTAACTCTTCGGACTCTAGCCTTGGTTCTCCTGCAGCTGTTGTTTCTTTGGCCCTTCAGGGTGTTCTCCGTGGGTTTAAGGATACGAAAACACCAACTTATTGCCTAGGTAAACATGATGAGAGTTTTTTCTTTCCAATTTGCATATAGCATCTTGTTGTCCATCCATTTAATTAAAACATGTCTTATTTGTCTATACCTTCTTCCTTTTTGCTCAAAAGTTTCCAACCAGTGTAATTTCATGTAGATAAAAATTTACATTATCCTTTGTTTATTTATATGATCATAATTGTTTTTCCTACCTAAAAAATAAAAATCATAGTTGTACACTATGCTGAAACTACAGTTATATCATTGAGTCTTAATTTGGGTTGATTGTCACTTGTAGGTGCCGGCAGTGTTTTTGCTATATTTCTTTTCCCACTGATGATGTATGGCTGTAAATTTGGTTGTATGGCTGTAAATTGGGTTTCATAGGATCAATAGTGCTACTATTTGCTGTATCTCAGTATGTTAATCTTTAGCACATCATAATAGTTATGTTGTCATTTCCCCAACAAATTGTATCCTATATTTCTTTTTATCGCCACTATGTCGCTGCTCTTATGCAGGATTCATCGGGTCACTGTTGTTGTTTCCTTGTGTCTGTAATGGCTATTCAGACTTACAATGCATATTGTTTCAAGGATGGAATCTTTGGCTGGAATTCCCTCTAATGTTTGTTTTGTCTTTACAGGCATCATGCCTCGATATGAAGACCGCTACAGTACACGTCTCTACGTTGGTCACTTGTCTTCACGAACCCGATCTCTTGATTTAGAAGATCTCTTCAGTCGATATGGGAGGTAAATGAATAGTTCCCTGCTAGATCTAATTCTTTTTCCGTACAAAATGTGCAGAGAGATTCAATTTTCAAGTGGCTGTTTTATGACCTCTGAAATCTATATCAGTCTTCCCATTTCACAACAAGTAGGTTTTTCTCCCTTAGCTTGTGGAGTTCAAAAAGATTGTTATACGTTCTTGTTCAAGCAATCCATGTCCTTTCCTCCCAGTTTAATACCTTTTCTTATTGTGTTTGTTTCTGTTAGAACTAGAAACCTCATTTCAGTTACATTTTCTCAAGTCGTGTTTAGTTTTGCTCTAGATTTAACCTAAGCAGGCTTATCATTTAGAAGCAGTGGGTGTTGTCTATTACTTGATGGATCACTTACATCTAAATTATTCTAAAATTGTGGGCTATACAGTCCTTTACTTTGTACTGGGGCATTGAATTTATATGCGAACATATTAGTTCGAGAACATTGCAACCCTCACCCTGTCCTCTTGTTTAACTTGAATATCTTGTTGAAGGTTTTGGGGCTTTTGGCTTTTGCCGAACCTGGAGGTCTATGGTGAGAGGTTGCCTTGGTGAATTGGTGGTCTTTCCAAGTATAGGAGACTTTTGCGATTCTTTCTATAATTTATAGTGTGTTTTTATCAAATTGGAAACTCTCAAAGTGGTGTTTAGTTCATCTATGAGGGGTGAGGTATCAACCCTTCAGAAGTTTTGTGATGTGATGATGGCTTTACTGTTTATGGCAAACATTTCCGCAGAGTACGTGATGTGGACATGAAGTGTGATTATGCATTTTTTGTATGTATTCCACCACCTAATCCCCTTTAAGCTTCAATCTTTGCATCAAATCATTTTTTTTACCTTAAGTATCTGTTCAATATATTTTTTTCCTTCTATGTGGTCCTATTGTATTTGCATCTCTGACAAATTGGAACAGGACTTTAGTGATCCTCGAGATGTAGATGATGCAAGGTATAGTCTAAATGGGCGGGATGTTGATGGTAGTCGAATCATTGTGGAAGTCTCAAGGGGGTAAGTGTTCTCAGATGGGGTTTTGTTCTCGCTATTTTTAGTGTTAACGTAATCATTTCATATGTTGTTTATGTTGCTAGATCTATTTTGCCTTTTGATATCCGTCAATACTAATAGTCTACCATTGGTATGTTACTAGTAGCTGTCTTATTGAGCTCTAATAAGCATTAACTTTTCCTTTATGATGTTATATAGGGGCCACATGGACCAGGGAGTTCACGTGATTTAGAAGGCAGGGGACCTCCTCTGGGGTCAGGGCAGTGCTTCAACTGTGGAATTGATGGTCACTGGGCTCGTAATTGCAAAGCTGGTAATTGGAAGAACAAGTGCTACCGCTGTGGGGAGCGTGGCCATATCGAAAGAAAATGTCATAATAGTCCAAAGAAACTGAGGTAATGTGGTTTTTTTTATTTGTCCTTTGTACAAACTCATTTGGAGTTAAGGGTCTAACTGCCATGTATTTTTTGGGGGGAAATAGGCGAGGTAGAAGTTATTCGAGGTCACCATGCCATCTCCTCGTTCTCGCCAGGGCCGAAGTCCGAGTGGCAGTAGGAGCTACAGGTTATTTTCTCTTTTTGTACCTTATGATGGGATTCCCTTGTGTTTGATTCAAACTTCCATTGATTAATGTCAACCTCATGTTCGTGAAAATGCAATTTGTGGTTCGAGTTCAACTTGATATTGTGTTTGAAGATATTTTACTTTATTTTTTCGGCAGCCGGTCTAGATCACCCCCTAGGAGAGAACGAGCTGCGCACAGATCTAGAAGCCCCCGACGAAGCAGGACCCCGAAGAGTGCATCGCCCCTAGTGTCAAGAGGTAGGAGGCACAACCTGACACCCGATGATAAAAGCCCACGAGACAGTGGAAGATAGCACATGTATAAGGGACTTAAGACACCAATGTATATTATTAGACGAGTTATTGCAATCAAGAATATTGTTTGATTTTTATTATTTAATGCATGTGTTGGTCTTTCAGAATGTTTAAGTTTCTATTAGCCAAAAATGGGTTACAATATAGATCAACAGGGGTATTGGATGATTGATGTATTCGATGAAAAACATCGGACTCCAGAGAGAAAAAACGATGTTTATCTTTATGGATATGTCGATCATAGGTATACTAATCGATTTCTAAAACCTCGTATATCTCAAAATTGTAATATAAAACGATGTGATAAAATACCAAAACATCGTTTTTCATATAAAAAAATGATTTGAAAATATATAAATAACACCGACTTTTAAAATATTAAATGTGGTCCATTATATTTATATAAAAAAATTAAACATGAAAAAAGAGTATGCACAAATTGAATAATTACTAATCGATGGGTTTATTAATGTAAAACATCATGTTTATAAAAAATAGCGATGTTAATGTAAAGTTTTGGGTTTTCCTACAAACCTTCAAATAGCTAGAAATGCTAAATAATAATGGTTTAACATTAGGTTCATCAACCAAAACATAATTATATCAACGTACTTAAATCGTTATCAAAGATAAAAACAATCTAATAAATTATTATAGACATCGGGTAAAAAACGATGTGGTAAAGTTTGGATCTTTAACACCACCCACTAACACGTCGATTTTTTTTTTTAACATCGGTTTTTAACCGACGTCTATGAAGACTTTTCTAGTAGTGCAACTAGCGATTGAAATGGGAGTTTAAAAACACCAGCAAGTTCGATCAAAGCCCGTCTGAAACGGCGACAGGAATTGGACCCTATGCCGCAAAAATTAGAGAAATAAGGTGAGTTGCAACAATGACACAGCTAATTGAAGGAGAAAAATGGGGGAGAAATCGGTGAGGTTAGGGTTATGAAATGGGGGCGAGTAAAATCGATTGAGAGAGATGGGAGGATAGATCATTCATTGTTTAAAAAAAAAAACTTATAAGGCGTTGTTTCAATGCTTTACTTATCGAATTGGTGCTTTTGGTGAAAGCATTTCTCATCCAGTTAAGCAAAACTTAAACACACCAGCACTTTATATTTACTAAAGTAAGGAAATCCAGAAGACTTAAAGTAAACCCCAAAAATACAACAAAGTTTAGTTTTTCAAATATAAATCAAATTTGCAAACCTGATAGATAGTTAAAATAGAATTTATATGGAGATGAATCCATGGTATTTCTTTGCAAATAATGTGCGAGTTTTGACACATAAATTCATCTCATATTCGGTATCACAATCAATCTGACTTGAAATCCAAAACTATCAGCGATATAAGAAGTAATTTCAATTAAGCATTATCAAACACCTTGTGTGCATTATGATCAGACATTTATGAAACTAAACCTTTAATATATATATATATATACATATATATATATATATATATATATATATATATATATATATATATATATATATATATATATATATATATATATCACCTCATAAATTGTAACATTCAATCAACTAAGCATTAGAATATCATCACAATATCACAAAATCAATAGAAAACTACCCCTAAATTAAACATAGAGATTTACCATATATATCATCCCTTCATCGCCTTATCAGCATTTTTATTAGCGCAAATAAGTTCCTTATCAGCAATCACCACATTGTGTTGGAGTAACAAATAAGAATTGTTTGAACCCTCTATCACTATTGATCTCGGTCGTCCAATTTATAGTGGCTTTGATCAAATTGTCAATATACCATATATTCATTTGACTAACATCAATTTATGAACGGGCCAAAAACAAAACATTTGACCACTTGATGGATGGCATAGCTTCATCAACATACATCAACCCTTCAATTTTTAGCCTTTAATTTTTTATTGGAAGATGAAGATGATCATGGCTTCATCCAGAGGCAAAGATCCCTCCAAGGAGTGCCCTTTTCGATGTTGTATCATTTCTCCGAATGAATTGGAAAGATTGGTTCTAAATCACTCGCGGATATCAAGTTCAATCTAGAAACTAAATGCATAACCGAAAATCGTTTTTATTTTGTGAATCTACTGATTTGAATTTGAAGAAGAGAATATTTGAATCAGCCCTAATTGATTTTTCACGGAACCGAATCGGTAAAATCAGATCAAATTAAAGAAAAAACTGCATAGAAAATGAGGAAAACAAACTTGCAGAAGCTCTCGACATCTACGACTGACAACAAATTGATCCGGATCTTCACTCTTCAAAAGCCCTCATGTTGTTGTGGTCTTGCTCGACCTCAATTGCCTTCCTAAATTCCAAATTCCCATCGATGAGGAGTAAAACATTGTCGCATCTTCAAAGATTTCCTTCCAAACCCTCGTAACGAAGGCATTGGGAGAGGAAGGCCATGATGTCGCCTTGAGCTCGACGATACTTCTCAGTGATATCAGGGAGGTGATTTTAGGAGCAGGTGGGGTGATGGATCCGGTGACAACAGAGAAGATGGGAAAATCCATAAATTGAAAGGAGGGGGTGGACGGTGAGTGATCTGAAAATATGAAAAATAAGGAAGGGTAGATTGGTAATCACACTTGATGAATAGTAATGTTCAACTTAGGTTTTTATATGGTAAGATACTTAAAATAGTCTCTATGTTCCTAGGATGCAATGATCTCCAAGCTTCCACTAAAAGCTTGTCATATTTTTGTTAATCATCATCTACGACATTAACAAAATTTAGTACGGTTGTCATCATCCCTAAAGTCTTCATCAACATAGTGGTGGCCGAACGATTCGTTGGGGGTGGGGGATATATTTCGGAGGAAAAAAATTTGTATGTATGTTATGATAAAAATTTTGTATAAATATTGAAAGAAAACCATAAATTTGAGTTTAAATATGATATTTTTAGTAAAAAAAAAGTAGTGTAGTGCCCGTGCCTTGAAGGCACAGGATTTTGATCCATTTCAATTTAAAAATCATTCTATATATCTATTTAATATTATATTAATATATACTTGTTTACAACAAAATGTGTATAAAATATTTTTTATTTGATAAATTAGTTGCCAAGAGATACCATATAAATCTGAAAATAATTTAGTAAGGTAATGTAGTAATAAAACTCAAACACACCACTTAATATAATTTGAAATACATTATACATATATAATTATTGCCATTAGGATAAAACTAAAAAAGAAAATATAAATTGTCATATAATTGAAAAACTGAAAATTTACTTGCATCAAAATAAAAACGATAATAATATAGAACGAAATTAAAAGAACATAAATGTTGTTGCAGGAGAATGATCAAGTATGAAATATAAATAAAATATAAAGCAAACCGACTCCCTGTCTCAGCAAATAAATACAAGACTTCCTCTCGTTGTAGTAGAAGGCATTCAGGATCGTATCCACGAGGAAGCGTGTCAGCGCCCGCCTTTTCAGTTTCAAAACTCAGCACGAAATCGATCAGAAGAGTACTCGATACGACCAATCTTGTCGATATCGACCATACTGTGGTCAGAAACAGCAAAACAGAGAAAACAGAAGCGGAAACGAAAATAGACTGGTCGATATCGATCAATACCACTCGATATCGACCAACTTACTCGAAATCGACCGACTTATATGGTCGAAGTCGAGTGTTCTGTAGTGTAAAATCGCAATATTTACAATGACGGAAAATAGAAATAACACGGAATATGTGGGAATTAATTCAATAAACTAAAAGCTCCTAGAATCAGGGTTTCAACGCCACAACGATAACCATGTAAAATAATGCATAAGGGTATAAAAGATCATACCTTTTCATCAAATAACTTTCGTTATTAAGAAATAGGAAAATAGAGGCTTTTGCATAAACCCCAATTGTTACTAACCCTTTTTCACATAATTAACCCAAGTTGTATTAAGATCACTTTCACTTCAATAACACAAACAAGGATCACCTTCAACTTTCGCAAAAGAATCATGCTCATAGGGATAGAAGACGAAATTGCATCAAAAGATTGTACCTTTAGCGCATCACCTTACATGGCTACCGTCGGACTCCCCCCGGCCCTAGAATTTGGGTGACTACTCACTCTTCATCATGGATAAACTCATCAATAATTTTTGGATAATAAATTGCATTGAATAAACTAAATAAGAATTACAACCGAACAAAGCCAATTTTGCTCTCGCTTCACAAACTTGCACTCTGCTCCAAGCTCAATCTCTCTCTTCTACCTCTATGTAACTAATTGTGTGTGAAATTCAATGAATAAAAACCAACCCCTAAGGCTTTATTTATAGTGTTCATTCCCCGCTAATCTAGGAAAGAACAAATATATCTATATCTAAACTTTCTATCTAAAACATTAAGATAAAATTTGGGAATAAAACAATTAAATCTAAAAGGAAACTTTATCTAAAGGGGATAGATCTATCTTGGACTTGATAAATCTTCCATTGAGTTGATAGAATATCTCTTGCTTCTTGTGGAAGAAAGCCAGCTCAGAATTCGGACTCGGAATCGACTCGAAATCGGCTCTGGGGGGTTACTCGATATCGACCAAAATAGGTCTATATCGACCTGTCTTCGCTGCTTCACTCGATCTCGGCTTTTGGAGGTCATATCGACCTATCTTGACTCGATATCAACCAGAAGTGGTCGATATCGACCTCTCCTGTATTGCTCCACTTTT
This sequence comes from Persicaria tinctoria, assembly GCA_037127255.1. NCBI lineage: Eukaryota > Viridiplantae > Streptophyta > Magnoliopsida > Caryophyllales > Polygonaceae > Persicaria > Persicaria tinctoria. Next base: position 23,907,113 of record JBANSL010000014.1, read on the forward strand.
CTGTTCGATTTCTGACATTTCCGCCCGATGTAATCCACTCGATATTGACCAAGCCCAGTCGATATTGACCTCTTTGTGATTTTTCTTCCTTTCTCCGAATTGGTATAAAACGCCTCGATTTCTGCGAAATTAAACAGAAACTAGTGTAGATTCCATAATTTGGCAAATAAGTGTAAACTACATCGATTCTGTATTATTCTAGCTCAATGATATGAAATGCATGCAGAAATCGATATAAAAGTTCGCACATATAAAATATGGCAAATTAGGCTCACAACAATAAATTAAAAAATAACGATGCACTCCTTGTCTCCACAACAACATCAATTCTTCAATCAACGGTTGTAAGAAAATATCAATCAACTTCTTCGGATTATTTCGTCCAGGTACAATCATTGATAAGAACATGTACGGGGTTTTCAAGCACATTGAGGGTGAAAGATTATAAGGAGTTATGATGATTAAAACTAAAAAGCTACTTACATAAAAACAAAAACGACAATAATATAGAACATAATTAAATGAACATAAATTAAAAACTAACGCTCAAAATAAAAATGTTGATATATAATGCATAATAATGAAATCAAATTAAAAGAACATGAAAAACTAACATGGTGTTTAAATTGATTGGAGAGATTCGATGAATAAATCTTTTTTAATTTGTGAAGGTTATCTACAATTAGAACAAAAGAACATAAATTAAAAAAATTTAATCCAAATTTTCTTCCCCAATACAAAGGCAAACTACCAAAAAAGGGGTGACAAAGGAAAAAAGTCAAAGAAAATATATTTAAAATAGGAAAGAAATATATTTAAAATTGGAAACGGATATTTTAAAATGTTAACAATAATATTGACCAATAATAAAATATCATTTGAATAAAAAAAATTCAACTTTCATTGTGTACGTGACACATCAGCAAAATGCTAGTAGAATTAGTAATATTAATAATAGATAGATAGATAGATTAATAGATAATAGATAGATAGATAGATAGATTAGATGAATCAAAATTAATAAATTTTTTATGTATATGTGCCGTATAAAGCATTTTTTTAAAAAAAAATGGAAAAAAATTTATAAAATTTGATTTAAATGGCATTTTTAATTAGGAAAAAATTGATTAAAAAAAAGTATTGCAAAAAATTAAGATCATAAGTATACTGTGGTTCATTCCCACCGAAAAAAGTATACTTTGGTTCATATATGACAATTTTAGTTAAAAAATTCATAGGAATGAAAATGCGTAGATTTTTTTATATGTGTACATGATAAATAGTTTTTGAAAAATATTATAAGAAAATTATAAAATTTGATTTAAATTGATCATTTTTAATTAAAAAAATATTCATAACAGGACTACATTAGAAGATATACCCTTTGTTTTAGACATTGTCTTCACAACTTTGGAATTCGCAATTTGTTTGATTATTCACCATATCTCTTATGGATTCAGTCCGCAATTGTGGATGGAGTCAGCAGTTACATCCAAATGATTCAAGGCCTAAATGAACAAAGGTGTCACTGCCACCCTCAATTTCTCGATTTTTCTGGGAGGACCAAGACTTCCTTCTTCAAAAACAAAATTATTTTAATTAATGGAACTGACCAATTTTTAATTAGGCCTTTTGTGTTTTAGCCTATTAGAGAAGAAAGAAATGACCGTTTTGATAAGTGTATAAATGTTTAAAACATATATTACATTGGAGCCAGTGGCGGCAGCAGGATTTGCTAGAGGGGGCAGAATTTTTTATTGGAATTTCTTTTTTTCGGTATATATAATAAATGATTTTTTTTAAATATATTGAAAGAAAACCATAAATTATGGTATATTGAAATAAAATCATAAATAATGGTATATAAATATGATATTTTATTATAAAAATTTAATAATTTATATATATGTGTACTTGATTAAGATATTTTTTTATATTGAAAGAAAATGATAATTTTTTTATAGAATTTATCATTGGTAAATGAAAAAAAAATCGATAGGATTTGAAAAGTATGACAAAAAAACCTCATAAATTTTTGTTTAAATATGACATTAATAGTAAAAAAAAGTTGGAGACGTAGGCTACGGATGAAACCAAGCACCATTGTGAAATAGCTCTGATGACTAACGATACTTCAGGCATCCCAGTAGGCAATAAAGATAAACCTCCAAGAAACTTTTCGTATACGGAGTCGTCCCGTAAACACTACCACGATCCCAGCCAATCCTAACATGTTCTTTCAAGCCCTAGATGTTTTTTTTTTACAGAATTGCTATTCACACGGTGAATATTTCGCCGTTTGCACGGAAAACACATTCGCACTCGCGCACCACGGGTACGCGATTAAAAAAGGCAAAGGCAGGACGGTGATTGCGTACTCCGAGATCACACTCCCTTCGTCCACGCATCACGCGTTCGCAACTCTGCCTTCCTCCTTTGCTTGCCCAGATCCCACACCACAGGTCGAACTAAGCTCCTCGACCTCACCATCTTCAACTTGCTTGCCCAGATCCCGTCGATTTCCACTTTGCCCTCCCGAGTTGAACAACACAGATTGCAACTCTCTCTCCAGATTCAATTTTCGATCGAAATCCATGCTCTTGGGGGTTTAATTCGTCTTTCCTTTCTTCCTCGCCATGCCCAGAAGAAGCGAGCTTCGGCGCCGCCGTCCCACTCGCCCTCCAACGACGATTATTGTTGGCCGATGTGCTTGGGAGGAGGGAGAGGAGTATTACAATTTGTTACGCAGTGAAATATTAGCTCCATTGATGGAGCTAAAATGGTAGAGATTGAAGAATGAAGCAGATTTTTATAATTGCTAATTAATTCAATTACTTTGAAATTCTGTACAAATGCTATACAATTATTACTCAACACAAGTCTACGCGCAAAGTTCATGCTTACGTAGATTTTTTTTAAAAAAAAAACGCAACCGCGCATTGCGAGCCGCGTACTCGTAATGCGCGGTTGCGAACCGTGTAATATGCGAAAATTTTACCGTGTAAATAACAAGGCCCTTTTTTTAATATGAAAGTAATATTTTTTGGGTTTGTTTTAATGGAGTAACAAAAACTTTAAAGATGTGTAAGGTCTCATTTCAATACAGTTAAAAAATTAATTTGTTTAATTAAAAAATCAAAAATGGGGAAAAATAATTTTCATTATTACGTAAATGACGTGTAAGGTTTCATTTTCAATATAGTTAGAAAATTCCATTCGTGAAGAGTTATTAAAATATTCAATGCAAAACTGTACGAAATAAATAGAGATGCATAAATGTAGTAAATAAACCAATTATAACATTTACAATAAAATAAAATAAATCTATAATGATAGATGTATTCTTGTGTGCGATACACTCCTTTTTTTAATTCCCACCTAAAACTAATCTCTCGACCCCAACATGTAACCAACAACTACAATACCGGGGAACAACTGAGAGTTAATCTCTCGACCCCAACATGTAACCAACAACTACAATATCGGGGAACAACTGAGAGTTAATCTCTCGACCCCAACAAGGGACACTTACCAAAGGATACCCCAATAAGAAATACACCTAATCAAAGGACTTTTGGTCACCACCAACCTCTCGGAGCAACGCCACTCAACCACTAAGGCCAACGCCATACCACAAGGGAGACTCCCACTGTCAGACCCAAGACTAATCTAGTTGGTGGTTTGGATGAGCCTGCCCTCTAATTCGTGTTCATCTTCTTCCTCCACCTAATTTTTTAATGTTTGTGGTTGGAAAGTCCCTCAAATCAAAAACCTCTAATTTCCAAAAAAGAATCTTGAAGGCAGATCCAAACTTTCTCTCTCACTGGGATGATTTGTCAATTTGATTCTTGGGTTGCAGCCCATGCCTTCTGCACACAACGCTTGGCTGAACCCTTTCGATTATCTCCAACCATCGTCGCTCATCCACCTTGGTCTACGAGCCACAAATCCACCATGAATCTTTTAGAATCGATCTTTGTTGTCGCTCGATTCTACATCACCTTCGATCTAATACATATCAAAGATGTAAATCAACCAACCAATCCACCAATTTGACTAGAAAAAACATCAGCAACAAATCAACAAACCTGTCAATCGCCACCCTCCACCACTCAAGGTTTGTATAAACCAAATTCGGTGAGGGTTCTAAGACATTCAGCCCCCTGTCAATCGCCATCCACCACCAATCAAGGTTGTATTAACCGGGTGAGGGTTGTGCTACGACTATTGGCTCAGATCCGCCGCCCTCCGCGGCCTGTTCGTCGGAGCCGCCACCGTCACGAGAATCCCCAACCCCTTACCTTTTGGCTCCACCGATTGACCCTTGGAGGCTTCGGATCTGGTTGATCGGTTTCAGGTGGTGGCCCATGGCCTTGCCCTGGCTCCATCTCCCTTTTCCCCTCCACCATCTCCGGCCACCTCCTTCTTCTCGGCGTCCGGCGGCTAGGGGTTCAATCCCCTGGGTTCCTGCCGCTTGACTCCGCCCCCAAGCCATCCACCTCCTCATGGCTCGTCCGCCTGAATCCAGGCTACCCCTGGTTCCCTGCGGTTTTGGCTCGGCCGGCGCCTTCTTCCGCCGCAGTCGTTTAGCGTGTTGGGATGAACCTCCTCTGTTTCTTTCCGGTCCTTGCCGTGCACGACTCTCTTTTACCCTTGCACGCCACGTTTTGGTTAGAAAATATATATATATATATATAAAATTAAACATTAAAAGTTGAAACGTGGTGGTTTTTTTTAACCAACTCGTTCTTACCAATTTTGATCCGAGCGGCGTGCACTTTGCTTTGATCTCTTTTACCAAATTGGCCCAAGACGTGTTGCCCAGCTCGGCTCTCTTTTTTTGGGCCTTTTCTTGGTCCTGGATCCTTTAACCCAATTAACCTTTTATATTTATATTTATATATATTTTCTTATATATATATATATATATATATATATTTATATAGTTATATATATAAATATAAATTTATCCGACCAACTGAATCGCTTTACCCTTTAACCCGTTCCTTTTGATCTTGGTTTGTTTGACACAGGAGAGTGGAGTCGTTTCTTGGGTTTGGGTTCGTTTAGTTCCGGATGATCTGCAGTCTCGAGCGCCCTGTTGTTCGAATTGAGCGTGGTAATGTTCGTGATTCTCGAAGATCTCTCATCTAGGTGGGGGGAACGTCGTTGATCCGCATTTCCCCATGTGACGCCTTTTCCGATGGGTTTCTGCATCTGTCTCCCCGGCGTTGAGTCGTCGTGTCAGTCCATCGACTTTCCCATGTTCTCGGCTTTCGCTGCTCCACTCGGTGTCCTTCGACTGTCTCTCTTCTGGCCTTCTTGCTGAGATCTTTTGTTTTCGGGTTAATTGTTTTAGTTTTTTGTTTCATGACGGTTAGCCCGTCTGCCTCTTTTGGCCTCTCGTTGCTCCAGACTTCAGTTGAAGTCTTGGACTACGAATTATTTCCTGTTCAAAAAATAAAAATAAAAATTCCCACCTAAAATTTAATGTACTCTCGAAGAAGTGGGGCCCCAAAATATAAAAATTATTTATGGTCAATGTAATTAACGATAAGAGAACCACACCAGAGATCTTAATGGTTATAGAAAAAATCAAAAGTATCAACAACCATTATGAGATTGTCATTATTCAGCATTGCTACTGGGAAGCAAACTTACTTCAGATTTTATTGCTACACATGATTATAATTTTAGTCCTGTCTCAATCCATAGCATTAGGGAACTTTATAAAATCATCTGTTTGGTTAATCAAGAAAGATTCAAGATGAATCTCAGTGGTGCAATCACTTTGATTTTGATGGTATTTTATTTTTTGAAAACATTCAGGAGGTAAGTCCTATCTGATGGCACCCTTGCAAATGTGGTCCCGAAAACTTTGGTCATTGTATAAATCAGCTCACTTAGCTACGCGACAAGGGTGTGCAACCATGTTAGTGGTGCTATTGCCATTACAGGGGACATGGAAGAATGAAACAATCCTCACAAGTGACAATAGGATTTTTATGTCCGACTTAATCAATTCAATCTCCCACGGACAGTTATTAGTTGTCTTTAGATGTTTTTATAATAAGTAGATAATCATCTTCTTTTTGCATGTTGGTTAGTCACAGTTGTATGACTTTAAGAACACCTTCTTTTAGTGATGGGCCGGCCATCCCAGCCACAAATAATGTACTCAGCCGTAATATTGTCGTCCTATAAAGTAAATCTGTTAAAGTGGAGTTTAAATGTTTGATGTCCATGTTTTCGGTCACATATAAAGCCTTTTTTAGTCCATTTTTAAAGTCTTTTATGCATATTTGTGTCGGGAAAGTGTGGAAATTATATAGCTGTTGATTATTCGCAAGATATGGAGTTTACACAAAATTTGGTTTGATTTTCATGGATTCGGAGCTTATTTGGAGAAGTTTGGATGCACTTTAGATCTTAACAAAAAACCATGAAGGCAGTGGACAAGCTAAAGAAGCGAAAGCGGAAGCGAACAAAGTCGACGAGATCGAGCAGCTAGAGAAACTCCTTCTTTTTGCATTTTTACACTCTGAATCAAATTCTAGCGCCTTCATGAATCTGTAGTTCTCGAAAAGAGCTTTCCAATGCATATTGATATGCGTCAATCGGAGAATCGAAGACTCGGGACAGTGCGTTACAAGACAAAACTGAAAAAGCTAATCGAAAATGCAGGAGCTGGTGCCCGCCGATGCCAAGTGGCGCCTGCCGATCTTCAGCTCCAGCGGAAGCTCCCGTGACACTCTCTATTCCGGGGTCCGGCGATGCCCCAGCGGTGCCCGCCGATTCCGTATCTCAACAGATTTTTCACCCAACCCATCGAGCTTTGCTTGCACCTTAAGAGACCCGATCCTAGGGTTTTCTCAATTATAAATAGGACCTTAGGGTGAGGAATTTGAGATCATCCCATCCATAACCCATCGAAGAGAAAGAAATCCGAGAGCGAGAGAGAGAAAGGTTGTTTGGGGATGGCTTGCAACGTTTTTAGAGATTTCTCAAGATGTTTTCTTTCCTTTACGAATTTGTATATGTTTTCTAACACGAATAGTGAGTAGCTCCCTTTCCTTCTCGGGTTAGGGAGAACCCAACTATAGATATGTGTGTTGAATTAATGAATTTATTATATTGTTTGGTGTTTTTATTATCATCTATCATATGCTTTATCCTTTGTGAAAGTTGAGGCTTATCTATGTTTGGAGTTGAGTAGAGAAAGTGGATTTTTGTGAACTGGATAGTAATTAGGATTAATTTATGAGAGTTGATTAAATCCTAGTTAAGAAAATATAGGAAAAAATAGGGTTTTATGCGACAACCTCTATTGTCTATTTGTCGAGTATGCGAAAACCGTCTCTTTTGATGATAAAAGCATAATCTTTCAAGTGAATCATTGATTTACACGTGTGTTTATTTTTGCGGTGATCCTTTTCCTTGGAAGTTTTCTCTTAATTTCATTCGATTTTCTTTAAAAGTATTCACCAAATCCCCTCCAAAACTGATTTCCCATATATTCTTGCCATTCTTTGCCCGAAAAAGCCACTACTTTCGAAAGGTTGTCATCTCTCCTATGGAACGATCCTAACTCCCTATATCATAGTGGGGTCTTAACTATAAATTTATTTGGTCGAGAAACTCTCTAGTCAAATTGGCACCGTTGCCGGGAAGGGTAACAATCGCCATCTAGAGTGGTCGATTTTTGTTGTTGAGGTGTATGACCCGATCTAGACGCTCTTGTCTAGTTCAATGTTTCGACGAACTTGAGCGTATACATCAAGAAAGGATAAGGGAAGGGCTAAAGAAAGTCATGACCGACTGCAATACCCTTGAGCAAACAGTCGAGAGACTAAGAAAATTAAACAAGAATTAGGAGGCCACTCAAAGGATCAATTGCAGCCAATCTAGCTCAACAACAAGAAACCAAAAGAGCTTGTCAAGCCGAGGAACAACAGGCTACAATCCCTCGCAATTCTCGACAATATATGCACCGACCTCTTTAGGGAACCAAATCGCCCATTGTCTTTCCCGACGCTCCTGCTAATTTAGAGATCAAAACGAGCTTTATCGCAGTGATAAAGAAGATCCAATTTACGGGGAATCCAACGAAATGCCCAATGTAGCATGTGTGGGAGTTTATGGATGTATGTGACACTATCGCCCACGGAGATAGTTTGGGATATGTGAGGCTTAAGGCCTTTAGGTGGTCACTTTCGGGGAAGGCGCTCCATTGGATTGATAGTCTGCCAACCCAATCCATCACTAGGACTGGGCATCCGGTCTGGACCGGACCGGACCGGACCGGACCGGACATTCCGGTCCCGGTCCGATCCGATGGACCGGAATTTTCGGAAACTTGGACCGCGGATCGGACCGGGACCGAGAAATATGGTCCCGGGTTTTCCGGTCCACGGACCGGAAAGACCGGTTGTCCCGCAACCCTTTTTTTTTCCCTCACATAGTATGACAGCAGCTTAAATTCCCTTTTTTTACACAGTACAAAAACACAATATAGAAGCTGTATTTTACAGCAGCTGCTTACAACAACCCTATTTTACAGAATTACACAGCTGCTTACAACAGTTTCTGTTGAATTACAGCAGCTATTTTTACACTTACAGCATCCCCAAATGAAATCTGTACAGTGTACACACCAACCTGTTAATATTTCTGTAATTTGTAAAGTCCTATGAATTGAAAATAAATTCCTTCATGATTAAAAAAACGCAATGTTTAAAAGTTAAAACAACAGATCCAACTCAATTCAACATGTAACATGCAATGTTTAAACTTAAAAACAAACACATCAATAAAATAAAAGTTTACACTTAAGGAAAATGTTGAAAGTTGTAATCAATTTATTAATCATCCATTGTCTTGCCAGCTTGCCTTGAGTTCTTGTGTAAGAGCATCTAGAAGGTAAAGCAAACAAACATTACGATAACAGTTGAGCACAAATGTAAAATAATTAAAGTTTGTTACCTTCTTGTCAAGACCATTACTCCAAACAAATGTAAAATAGCAAACCATTTTACTACTTGAATGTAAATGGAATATCAAGTTGAGCACAGCTGTTCGGTTTCAGTGTAGGCAATTCCACAAAAAATGACTACTTGAATGTAATTTGCCAATAGCATCAAAGTTTAGAGTTTTTTTATGCAAATGGAAGATCTAGTTGAGCCCTCCCACTAGCAAAACAAAAGGCATAAGCGATACTAGCCAGTTTTAAACCAATGCATGCTTTATCAATATGAATCTAAAGGTTTCTCATTAATGTGATGAGTTTGCTGGCAGTATAAACCACATCTAATTGCTACTGATTGTAATTTATTGGTGAAAAACAAAACCAAAGCTCAGATAGGATCAATGAGGAACTAATTGCGTTCTTTTCCACCAAAGACACGCTCAAAAAATAAAAACAATGATTTTCTCCAAAAAGCATGATTCTTTTCAGGAAACTGGCACCGTATACATGCTCTTCTATCAACTACATTCTCCAACTGATGGCGAACCAACAGGAGCCACAAAGAGTAAACCTAAATCTGACAGCACACATAAATTTTGTGCTCGAATTGTAATAAATCATCAAAACCACCAAGAAAAATCCATACAGGCAACGCCACATTTCAAATCAAACAGATAACTAGACAAAATTGATGGAAGAGAAGAGTAAAATAGCAAACCTGAAGGCCTAGAATTTCTTAACCCTAGATTTAAAATCGGGATGAGATTCTTCAACATTAGACTAGAGTACTTATGATTTCTCCAAATCTACACTAAAATCGACATTAATTTGTCAAAATATACATAAAACCCTAGATCTAAAGTGAAATTGAGAGAGAGAAAGACTTACTGGGAGAGCCGAGAGCGCTGGTGGAGAGAGCCGAGGGCCGACGGGCGTGTGGCTTCTGGCGAGGGAGAGCGGGAGCCGACGGGCGAGTAGGACCAGTAGGTGGTGCTGGGGTGAGAACTGAGAGAGATTGAGGTTGGCAATGGTGGCTATCGAGCGCAGGGTAAGAAAGAAAGAAAGGGATGAAGAAATTAAACAATGAAAGCGGAACAGCCTCTTCTTCTCTTTTTTTTTTTTTAAATAATGTGGATTCCGGTCCAATTCCGGTCTGGTCCCGGGTTTGGACCGGAACCCGGAAATCCTAAAATCTTGGACCGTGGACCAGACCGTAATATCCCGGTCCGATCCAAAGACCATAAATTCCGGTCTGGTCCCGGTCCGATTACGAACCGATCCAAATTTTGCCGAGCCCTATCCATCACTACTTGGGAGCAATTACATGATTCCTTCTTAACCAAGTTCTTCCCAGCCTCTACGACGTCAGAGCTGCGGAAAAAGATCACTACTTCCAAGCAATTGAGGGTGGAAGACTTGAGGACGGTATGGATGAGATTTAAAGAACTTCAACGACGATACCCTACAAATGACCAACCCAAATATGCACTTCATGAGATCTTCTTCAATGGGCTGAATTCAACAATGAAAGACTGACTTAATGTCCATACCAACCTCTGGTTCCTTTAAATGACTCTAGAAGAAGCATGAGAAGAGTTAAAACACCTAGTTGTATATGACAACACTTATGAGACTCCCGAAAACTCAAACTTGAGGCCCCCACCATCTATGTCTCTCTACCCACCATCTAAGGAGATTGATACTGATGTCCGCGGACAATTCATGAAGGATCAAATTAGAAAGCTACAGAAGCAGGTCCGACATATAGCGGCGAATCAAGCATGTATAGAGTGTGTGTCCACCGCCCACACCACTATCCAGTGTGCTCACGCAGATAAGGTGCACTTACCCGACACTTACGAGGAAGCTCACTGTGGGGGAGGTCCTAACCATGGGGGAAATTAGAATAATCTTTATCGAGCTCCAAGCCATCCGAACCGTGAGCAACCCCGCAACAATCTGAACGTAATCATCGAAGAGATAAGAAGGAACCAAGCAAAGAATGATCTGGCCCACTCGGTTGTCCAAACCAAACTACAAGTTTTGAATGCTTGATTTGGGGGAGATGGACATATGGAGGAGGGATATAGAAACTCATTTGGGTCAATCGGCAGCTTAAATTGAAACACAACACGGAAACCCACCAATCCAAATTGCGGCTAACCCAAAGAGCCCTGTAACCGGACATATTGCTGCCATAAAATTGAGGAGTGGGCGAGATTTACTAGGATACAGTCAAAAGCGACCCACCATAGTCCATATCGATCCCCACTGCAGAAAAGTTCAAACCTTCTGGTGTTATTTCAAAGCCCAAGGCCCCACTCTCATTCCCCTCCAAAGCACTGAAAGATCCGACAGATGGGAAGTTTAAGTGATTTGCAACGTCATTATTCCACTTACTGAAGCACTTCAAAAGATGCTCGCCTATGTGAAGTTCTTAAAGGAAATACTGAGTAACAAGAGATCACAAGTGGAAATTGCAGAAGAATGCAACAAGTTGGACTTCCCCAAAAAGAAAATTGGTCCAGGCAAGTTCTTCATCTTAATTGGGCTTGGAAATCATCATTACAAAGCCTTGTGTGATTTGGGAGCTAGTGTAAGTCTTATGCCACTCTCGATATGGCACCAAATCAATCTAGCATCATTGGAGATGGTTGAGATGAAGTTGTTTATGGTAGACAATACATGGGTGAAGCCCACCGGAATAATGGATAACGTCCCGGTAAAGGTAGGGAAGTTCTATGTGTCGACCGATTTCATTGTGCTAGATATGGAGCCGGATCCCGTCATGCCTATCATTCTTGGTAGGCCATTGTTGTGAGCCTAATTTGCCATGTTTTATACCTACTTTTTTTTATCATTTTTGCATGCATTTTATACATTTGGGCTAGAATAGTTCAGAATCTATGTAGTTTATGTTTATCTGCCAATTATGGAATCTACACCAACTTCTGTTTAATTTCGCAAAAATCGAGGCAATTTATAGCAGTTCAGAGAAAGGAGGAAAAGCTCAAAGTCAACTATAGAAAGTTAGAGGTCAAGGAGTAGCGGAGCCAAGACAAATCAAGCCGAAAACGAGAAAATTGAGTCGAAAACACACTGGTCGATATCGACCTATCTTAGTCGATATCGAGTAAGCAACTCGATTTCCATCCAGAGAAGCCAGAATCAGCTAAGGAAGAATAGAGAAGTCGATATTGAGTATAGCAACTCAATATCGAGTAACCCAAAAATCGAGCAGAGATCCGGAATCGACCAAGCCAGCTGGAAGAAGAAGATGAAGGTCGATATCGACATGCCAAGTCGATATCGAGTTGAGTCCAGCCGATATGTCATCCTGGGAGCCGAGATCGTGTCAAGAAGCTGAAGCCGAGAAATCACAGGTTGATATCGAGTGACCTTAGTTGATATCGACTTGACCAACAATGGCCGATTTCGAGGTAGTCCGAGTTCTAATCAAAGTTCTATCTAAAGTCCAATGGAGATATCCACAAGATCAAATTTTATCAAGCTCTATCAAGATGGAAGAGATATTTATCTATTTTAGATATAGTTTTTTTAGAGATTTATTCCTTTATCATAATGTTTTATCTTATGTTATTAGATAGATTTAGATATAGTTGTTCCATCCTAGAATAGCTACATGAAACACTATATATATATATATATATATATATATATATATATATATATATATATATATATATATATATACAGAGAGAGAGAGAGAGAGAGAGAGAGAGAGAAAGTCGAGTAGGAGAGAGGAGGTGGAAGCCGAGTGGAGTTTGTCTTGCGAGAGCGGAGTTGTCTTTATTCGGTTGTAAGCTATCTTTTAGTTTATTTAATGCAATTTAGTTCCCTTTTATTATTGATGTCTTTCTTGATGATGAAGAGCGAGTAGTCACCCAACTTCTAGGGTCGGGATGAGCTCGACGGTAGCCATGTGAGGTGATGCGGTAAAGGTACAATCTTTTGATGCAAATTCGTCTTCTATCCCTACGAGCATGATTCTTTTCCGAAAGTTGAAGGTGATCCTTGTTTGTGTTATTGAAGCGAAAGTGATCTTAATGCAACTTGGATTAATTATGTGAAAAAGGGTCAGTAACAATTAGGGTTTATGCGAAAGCCTCTATCTTCCTATTTGTTAATAACGAAAGTTATATGATGAAAAGCATGATCTTTTATGCCTTTATGTGTTATTTTACATGGTTATCGTTGTGGTGTTGAAACCCTGATCTTGGAAGTCTTTTATTTTATTGATTTATTTCACAAACTTCGAGGTTTGAGTTTCTGTCCAGTCGATATTGAGTTCTTATAGTCGATTTTCTTACTCGATATCGAGTCTGCCAGGTCGATATCGACCAGGTTGTTGCCTTTGTGTTATTTTCTGCTTTTCTCTGTTATTTCTGTTTGTCTAGTTGATTTTCTACTGAGATTTGGAAGTGAAAAGGCGGGCGCTGACATGCTTCCTCGTGGATCGATCCTGACTGCCTTCTACTACAACGGGAGGAAGTCTTGTATTTATTTGCTAAGACAAGGAGTCAGTTCGCTTTATATTTATTTATATTTCATACTTGACCATCCTCCTGCAACAATAGCCATTCTTGGCCACAACAGATGCAAATATCAGTGTAAGGAGCAACTTGCTCACTTTCACCATCGCGGATGAGGTTATAGAGTTTCGGTTTAAGCGGACTATGAAGGAGGTGAGAAAGATGGAAGTAAATTCCTTATACACAAGGATAGATATAATCCATTGTGAGGAGCTCACGATGGGACTATGACCCCTGAGAAGCTAGCATCAAGGTCCATGGAGGCCCAAATGGAGGAGATCGTGACTACATTGGAACTCGGAGACGAGAATTTTCCAGGAGTAGTGATTGATGTCGTGAGCTCCCAATTGATGTCAAACTTTGTAGGTGAGCATCGAAGAAGTGTAGAATCTAAGTATGGGGTTCCCACCGACGACATAGTCGATATCAACCCACCATAGTCGACGTCGATCACCTCTCAATAGGAACAGAAGGCGATGAAACCTGGTCAATGTCGACTAGCCTAGGTCGACGTTGTCAGACCCCTCGACCACATAGACAGAAGGAAATGAGAGCCCTGAAAGTCTGCACTCGATATCGACTCCTCCGGGTCTGTATCGGCCATATCCCATAACTGAAGACAGATATCCCAGTCCCGATAAGGTAAGTGACGGTAAGGATTTCTCTTCCCCTATTTCAATAAAGAATGTTTATGTAACAAATATGAGGAAGGTTCCCTAGTATGTCAATCTTTGTAAGGGACATGATGAAGAGCCGAAGGTTGATGAGGTTGGCGACTTGATGTACATCTCTAAGGCTAAAAAACGATTGTTCCCGAACAAGTTTAGAGAAAAAAAGGTGGGGCCATTAGAAGTGCATCGTATTCGACCCGAAATGATGGAGCGTAAAGATAGGAATGATGCAATCTTCATTTACGAACTAGATAGTCCGAAGGAACAAGTACACGCTATTTGGGCCTTACATATACCCACATGAGTTTAAAGGGAAGTAGATCGAGCTAACGACTTCAAATTTAGCACTTATGGAAGGCAACCTACTCTTTGTTTTTCTTTTTGTTTTTTTATTTCTATTTATGATATTTTATCTTCAAGAATAAATCAGGATTGCCGAGTCAAACTGTCGATCATCCTATCTCGATAACGATCATGAAAAGGTGCTTGTTTAGTCCTTCTCCGACAATACTCCTACATCCTACTGCTTGATGTCATTGTGAGTTCTTTTTCCCTTTTCCTTGGTTTTATTTTATTCAGTGGGAAAACTGATGTTTTAAGTATGGGGTGGGGGAATAGAAATTTGTGATATACATACCGAGTCTCATGTTTATTTTGAGTTTTGTCATTCTTGTTTTGGGTTTGCATATAAAAAATGTGAAAAATAAATAAAATAAATAAAACCCTAGAATTGAAACTTCAGTGTGGGATAGTTTTTTTTTAAAGATACAGCTTATTATGCTTATGGTTTGAGGATTTTTTTTGGTGGTGTTATTTTTGTTTTATCGAGTCACAAAAATTTCGAAAAATACCAAAAATAGTGTTGTTTTAGGACGAATATCACCTTTATGAGTTTTGAATGGAATGTGTCACAAAACCCTAGAAAATATTTTATGATGCAAAAATAGATCTTGTTAGAGATATTGCAACTTATTTGCTTAGGACAAGAAATGTCATATTTGGTTTGAGAAAGATGGAGTCATGGAGAGTCACCAAAATGAGGTAACTTTGATCCTGTTTTTGATATTTGTGATAATAATATGATGGCAGACTTTATTTTTCCATATGAACTTATATTTCCCATCCTACCTATATTATTTTTCGCACAAAAGAGCATGTTTGAGCCTTATACTCTTTTTCTTAGCTCCACTAAATTGCATTTGCCTATTTTTATCCTTTTTACCCTTTCGAGGGATTTAGGATGAAAATGGATGAAGTGTTAGGAGAAGTTATGGTTTCTTTATGTTGTGGAAATTGTATTGAAGTTTGATGACAGGATGGAGATGATTATTTATGAAAAATTTAAAGAGTGAAAGAAAATCCGGTCCTTCTTATGGAGGATAAAATTCACACAAGATGGAATGACAAGGTGAGGAGTCCGAAGCACTAAGTATCCGGGGCCATTAATGGAAGCATGTTTGCGACTCATGAGAAGGCGGGGCCGAGGTTAGAGAGGTAAAAGCAAATAGTGGAAAAAAGCAAAGAGCAAAGAGTGTAAAGTGAGGAAAATCAAAAGAAGAAGGTATGCGGTATAAAGTGTTGGCGCCTTCATGAATCTTGTAACTCTCGAAAAGATCTTTCCGGCGTATATTGATATGCGTCAATCGGACAGCCGAGGACTCGGGTAAGCGCATTACAAGACAGAGTTGAAAAAGGGCATCCACGGAAGCTCCCGGGACACTCTTTGTGTCGGCGCCCGCCGATGACCCTGCATCGCTCACCAATTCTGTATCTCATCAGATTTTCACGCAGTCCATTGGGCTTTGCCTGCACCTTAAGAGAGCCGATCCTAAGGTTTTCTCAACCATTGAAGAGAGAAAAATCAGAGAGAGAGAGAAAGGTTGTTTGGCGGCGATTATGACATTTTAGAGATTTCTCAAGATGTTTTCTTTCCTTTATGAATTGCCATATGTTTTCTATCATGAATAAGGAGTAGCTTCCTTTCCTACTAGGGATAGGGAGAACCCAACTATAGACATGTGTGTTGAATTAATGATTTTATGATACTGTTGGTGATTTATGTTTGCAATTGTGAAGAGAAAGTGGATTTATTATGAACCGGATAGTAATTAGGATTAATTTACAAGAGTTGAATAAACCCTAATTAAGAAAAGGTAGAAACAAATAGGTTTTTATGCGTAAGCCTCTATTGTCTATCTGTCGAGTAAGCAAAAGCTGTGTCTTTTGATGATAAAAGCATGATCTTGTAAGTGAATCATTGATTTACACGTGTTTTTATTGTTCTGGTGATCCCTTGCCTTGCAAATTTTCTCTTTTATTCGATTTGCTTTAAAAGTATTCAACAAATCCCCTCCAAAACTGATTTCCCATATATTATTGCTACTATTTGCCCAAAAAAAGCCACTACTTTCAAAAGGTAGTCCTCTCTCCCGTGGAACGATCCTGAGTCTCTATACTATAGAGGGGTCTTGACTACAAATTTATTTGGTCGAGAAACTCTCTCGTCAAATTGGCATTGCTGCCGAGGAGGGTAACAACCGCCATCTAGAGTGGTCAATTTTTGGGGTTGGGAATAGCCCACCTCCTCCTTGTTTTCTAATGCTACTTGTTCAATTCTGGTGTTTATTTTTTAGGTGTGTGAGCCAATTTGGACGCTCTTGTCGAGTTCAACCTTTAGACGAACCTGAACATATACATTGAGAAAAGCTAAGGGAAAGGCTAAAGGAAATCATGATCGACCGCGAGACCTTTTCACAAACAGTCGAGAGACTGAAAGAGGAGAATTAGGAGGTTGCTCAAAGGATCAATGTGCATGGCCAATCTAGCTCAACAACAAGAAGTCGAAAAGAGCCCTCAAGTCGAGGAACAACGGGCTAGAATTCCTCGCAATGCTCGACAATATATGCAGCTGCATCTTCAAGTACCTGCGTCACCCATTGTCTTCCCCGACGCTCCCTGGTGATGCGACATGAATGATATGTCATTGTTCTTGGTCCCAAATGCAAAATATATCCCTAACTCAAGCTAAACAAAATATTAGTATAGCAGACAAGTAGGAGTCTAACCTACACAGAAGACTGATTCATTATTCTTATGATGATTCAGAGAAAATAATAACAATGTTGTAGTGAACAAATAAAGAAAAAAAATTAGAAAAAGTATCAATGGTTGCAAAGTGATAATAATATGAGGAAATGCTTCACCTGCAATTCTTGACAATGTTTGGGGTTCGTTATCCTTTAGAATGATTTCATTGTTATTCTTAATCAATGCAAACCAATTTATACCAATGGTTATTCCGACTTGGTTTAGATGGATCGATACCCCTCACAAGCTTACCAATCACTTACATTCCGACTTGTTTTTACCAAAGTACATGGCCAGTTAGCAATACCAAATCTCAATGCCATTAAAATGTTAAAAGAGTGCAATTCTCTTAACCCTAATCGCATATAAATTAATATTTAACCAACAATCATTATCCTGCAGAGACAACTGATACTTTCACGGGATCAATTTCCCATTGCTTGCTCCCATGGGTTATAATCGTTCTAAAGAAATCACTAGCACAGATGTCGTTTCTCCCTAGACGATTAGTCATAGAGAGAACATGTGCAAATACTTAACACTAGAGAACAAGGATAATGAAATAAATCATGAATAACAATATGAAATCAAATCCTCATAATTCAACCAACAATGCCTTCGAATCACATGCAAAAACTATGAGTTTAGCAACTCATAGGCAAATAATCAACAAACGTTTCTCCTTAGCTCCCTTGATGATATTTCCTTATCCTCTTTTATGCTCAAAACCAGCTCTTCTAGATCTCTCAAGCCTCTCTTCTAGCTCGGATTGTAAAACTACATAATAAACACAAAATAGCGTAGATTCTGAACTCGAATAGACAAAACACATAGAATATGAACACGTTAATGCACCTAAAACTAGTTATAATGCCTATATAAAATATGCATTTTCACTCCCGCTAATTTTGAGATCAAAACAAGCTTCATCGCAATCATAAAGAAGATCTAATTTATGGGGAAGCCAACAGAGTGCCCGATGGAGCATGTGCTAGAGTTTATGGATGTATACGACACCATCACCCACGGAGATTGTTTGGAATATGTGAGGCTCAAGGCCTTTAGGTGGTCACTTACGGGGAAGGAGCTCATTTGGCTTGATAGCCTACCAACCCAATTCGTCACTACTTGGGAGCAATTATATAATTCCTTCTTAACCAAGTTCTTCCCACCCTCTAAGATGTCGGCGCTGCGGAAAAAGATCACTACTTTCAAGAAATTAAGGGTGGAAGACTTGACGACAACATGGGAGAGATTTAAAGAGCCTCAATGACAATGCCCTACGCATGGGCAACCCGAATATGTGCTTTAGGAGACCTTCTTCAATGGGCTGAATTCAACAAAGAATGACCGAATTAATGTTCACACCAACCTCCGGTTCCTTCAAAAGACTCCGGAAGAAGCATGGGAAGAGTTAGAGCACCTAGTTGAATATGACAACACTTATGAGACCCCCGAAAACTCCGATCCGAGCCCCCCACCATCTATGGCTCTCTTCCAACCATCTAAAGAGATTGATCATGATGTCCGCTGATAATTAAAGAAGGATCAAGTTAGAAAGCTACAGAAGCAGGTCCAGCATCTAGCAGCAAATCAAATATGTATATAGTGTGGGTCCACCACCCAGCCCACTGTTCAGTGCCCTCATACAGATCAGGCGCACTTAGCCGACGCCTACGAGAAAGCTCACTATGTGGGAGGTCCTAACCATGGGGGAAATCATAATAATTAGGGCGATCGACCACCTCAACAACACCATGGTGGACCTAATCTTTATCAAGCTCCAGGCCACCTGGAGCGTTTGCAACCCCGCAACGATCTAAATGTAATCCTCAAGGAGATGAAAAGGAACCAAGCGAAGAATGATCATGCCAACTCGGTTGGGGGAGATGGACATATGGAGGAAGAATATAGAGAC
This sequence comes from Persicaria tinctoria, assembly GCA_037127255.1. Lineage (NCBI taxonomy): Eukaryota > Viridiplantae > Streptophyta > Magnoliopsida > Caryophyllales > Polygonaceae > Persicaria > Persicaria tinctoria. Next base: position 23,926,307 of record JBANSL010000014.1, read on the forward strand.
CCTAGTGGGTCAAATTGGTGGCTCAAAGTCTAAGACAACCCGACAACCTACCAAGGCAAATCGCGGTTAACCCAAAGGGCCTTGTAATTGGACATGTTGCTGCCATAAAATTGAAGAGTGGGCGAGATTTATCAGATCGGAAAGACTCACAAAAGAAGGACGATGAGCCCAGAGATATAGTCGAAATCGAACCACCACAGTCATTATCGACCCCCGCTGCAAAGAAGTCAAAATTGTAGTCTCTGAATTCATTGACTTCCATGACTCCCTCTTTAACTTGAGGACAGAGATTGTTCTGATACGATGGATCTCTGCATACTCTATATGGTCTGACAGGTGGTTAAGTAACATGAGTCACTAAGCTTTTCACCAATTATATCAACTTACTGATCTCATCCTGCTAGATAGGACCGGAGTTTACATTCTTAACATGGTGTATTCCTCAAACTCATTGTGTCCTTCCATATTGCTGTGAGGGGTTAGCAAGAACTTCAAACAATTTCATTGCCTCGGTTGAACTATTATCCAGAACATCTCGTCCGCTTGTTGTGTTGATCCCACGATGCGGATAGCTAGCTTTTAGCTTGTTGAAGCTTTCAACGTACTCGTATAGTGATTCTGTCGGAGATTGCTCGATACTGGATATCTTCTTCTTGACTTTGTTGCGTCGGGTAGCTGGAAAGTACTTGGTAATAAATGCTTTATTCAATTCCACCCAGGACTTGATACTTTCCATTGGCAGATAGTAGAGCCATTCATTTGTAGCATCTTTGAGAGTGAATGGAAATACTCTGAGCATCATCTGGTCATCTGTGATTCCATTCGGTCTTAACACAATTGCAGACCACAGTAAATTTCGCTAAATGCTTGTTTGGATCGTGTTCGTTCCTTCCACGAAAGCTGGGCAACAACGATGTCCATCCCGATTTGAATTCAAATTTTGAGCCAATTGGGAGATCTGGGAGCTTGATGGCTAGCAATAGTGATGTAAGTGTAGGCTCCTTGAGATCTTTGAACGTTCTTTTTTGTTCTTCTTCATCGTTGGCCATTTTGCTTGATTTTTGTCTTCATAACCTGGAAAACCTTTGTTCCATTTCTGTATCACAAGGCACTAGAGAAAGATTAGTAGACCGGGTGTGAACCATACAAGATGGTTGCACCCAAAACAAAACTTACGAAATACGTTTAATTAAAAAATCGGCACTCTCTGACAATGAAGCCAAGAGTTTGGTGCGTATAAAATGTCGTGTGTTCTACACCCCAAATCTAAATTATATACCTTCAACTAATAACTAGTATTAGCAGCAAGTACTGGTCAATCCCACAGAGAGTGTGTGTTACTTTGGCCAAACGTATTAAGCAAGGAAGCAGTTGAATAAGGCAATAGTAATGTGAAAGGAAAATAATAAACGAAATAATAATTGCAAAAGAGATAGTATGAGAAAGATATATAGTTTCACTTATATTCACAACATTGGTAGATTCATGATCATCGGGTTGTTTGATTATGATTGGCTATCTTAGTGTCAGTTTGTGCACAGAATTGAATAGATTCCTAATTCGATCACTGCCAATTCCCAAAACTTTTTCGTGGGGTTTGAGAAGCAATAATTCCTTAATCACATAAGCACATAATTCATGTAGTTCTCGCATATTTGATGTGTCACCTGGTTGTCAACCCAACTATCGCATCTGCTAAAAACAACATTAAACTAACTGTCATTACTCTTTCATATTCATGAATCACAACCTGTTCATCAAAATATGTTTCCTGCTATGTCATATTAAGGCTTGTAATAGCGGATTTAGCTATAATATCTTAGCATGTTGATTATCTATCTTATTGGCCGATTCAGACAAGTAAACAAGTTAATATATAAAGAACAAGAGTAATGAAAAACCAGACATGCCTAAACCAAATAATAACTATAAAATAGTATTCAAACAACCATCACATGTCTCTAACCAATGCATAAAATATAAGCAAAACTATAAAAGTTTTAGCCGAGCATGGCTTACCGAAATAGAGAGAGAGATATATAAAACAGTATTCAAACAACCATCACATGTCTCTAACCAATGCATAAAATATAAGCAAAACTATAAAAGGTTTAGCCGAGCATGGCTTACTGAGAGAGAGAGAGAGAGAGAGAGAGAGAGAGAGAGAGAGAGAGAGAAAAGATGTGTGTGAGTGGTGTGTGTGTGATGTTGTGTTGTGAGGGCTGAGGAGATTTGTATCTATAGGCATATAAGGGGTAGAATTCGGAGTTCTTAAGGTAGAAGAAAAGCCCAATGGGCTAGATTCTCCCTTGGAGAAGATTTGCAGAATCTGCATCGACGGGTGTCGAAAATGCATTGGTGGGGCTGATCCAGTGTAGTCCATGGAAGCCTAGATTGATTGCTGAAGGTCTGCAGACGCCGGTCCCTTGACCGTGGGCGCCGCTTCTGCAATGACTTATTTTCTCTTCTTCTTGCCTTGTCTTGCTCGTTTGTGATTCTGTCTTCTTCCTTGACACTTCCTTATGCTTCTTAAGCTTCATGTCTTAGCTTTCATCTCTCCTTTAGCTTGATCCTTAGAAATCTACATAGATAGGCATAAAACGTGTAGATTCCGAAATTTGTAACTATCAAGGCAATGATCGTAATTTATGCTAAAAACCTAACTTCATGTGATCCGAGCTCTTTCGACACATGCACGGTGTTTTAGTCATAACAGAAGCTATATTTGTCCGATTGAGGTGTTTGAGTACTTGTTAGAAAGATAATTCGAAGGGCTACATCTTTTATGAAGATTAAAGTGCCGAAATCATCCAACAACAGGTCCGAAATTGGCAATAATTACGCATTTTGAAATCCGGACAGCTTTCCCGATGCATTGAATGAAGTCGGAATAGGTTAGATGTATCGAAGGGTTTTAATCCAATGGTAATTGATTGTTTTCTACACTTTATGAGGACAACTAACCCGTCATTTTCCACCATGAGGTTCTCCATGTTTTTCCATCAATTCCGAGAAACTTTTCATCTTTTTCGTCTTTAATTTGTTGTTTTAATTGTTGTTATTTTATGCCTATAAAATGGCTAAACCTTTGTCATGAGAAATAAGATTGAGTTGAGAATTTTTGGAAAAAAAAGTGTGTGTGTTTGGTTGATTTGGTGAGATGCCATTTTGATACCTCATTCCGGAGTGAGAGGCCGAGGAATGGTTCCGTTTCTCTAACTCTTTCCGGTGAGATGCTTGTTAGAGTTGTTCAAACATAGGCTTGATTGCTCGGGAGTGAAATACCGACGAGTGAGAGAGCGAGTTTGGTAAGTCTATGGGTGAGATGCTCATAGATTTAACCATCCATATCTTTTTTTTTTATTTTCCCATAAATCTAGAAAAATCCAAATAAAAGAGTCGTGTTTGTCAAATTTTGTTCTCGTGCTCGGTTGAAGCTTTGAAACTTGTTGGTTCGATCCTTCAGGTCGTATCATTTGGTATCAGAGCTAATCCATCAAGTTCACCAAGCTTTATGTGATTCCATCACTTTCATCCACATTCCTCTTCAAAGTCGTCGCGGATGCAACCATTGAAGTGCACTACGCAGATCCAACGTACAGGGGCGTATCGTACCTTTTTGGAAAGGCAACGCAGATTTGAGAGTCGTCGTGGGATCAACCATCAAGATATATTACGCAGATCCAACGTAGATGGGCGTAATGTTTCTTTTTGGAAGGTCTACGCAAGATTCGATGATGAATCTTTTTCAAATGAGGAGAGGATGATGTTATCCGAGCTCTTTCGACGCATGCACGGTGTTTTAGTCATAACGTGAGCTATATTTGTCCGATTGAGGTGTTTGAGTACTTGTTGGAAAGATAATTCGAAGGGCTACATCTTTTATGAAGATCAAAGTGCCGAAATCATCCAAAACTAGGTCCGAAATTGGCAATAATTATGCATTTTGAAATCTGGACAGCTTTCCCGATGCATTGAATGAAGTCGGAATAGGTTAGATGTATCGAAGGGTCTTCATCCAATGGGAATTGATTGGTTTCTATACTTCATGAGGACAACTAACCCTTCATTTTACACCATAAGGCTCTCCACGTTTCTCCATCAATTCCGAGAAACTTTTCATCTTTTCCGTCTTTAATTTGTTGTTTTAATTGTTGTTGTTTTATGCCTATAAAATGGCTAAACCTTTGCCATGAGAAATAAGATTTAGTTGACACCCCATTCCGGAGTGAGAGGCCGAGGAATGGTTCCGTTTGACTAACTATTTTCGGTGAGATGCTTGTTAGAGTTGTTCAAACAAAGGCTTGATTGCTCGGGAGTGAGATGCCGACGAATGAGAGAGCGAGTTTGGTAAGTATATGGGTGAGATGCTCATAGATTTAGCCATCCATATCTTGTTTTTATTTTCCCAAAAATCTAGAAAAATCCAAATAAAAGAGTCGTGTGTGTCAAATTTTGTTCTCGTGCTCGATTGAAGCTTTGAAACTTGTTGGTTCGATCCTCCGGGTCGTATCATAACTAAATTCAACCAAAATGAATTAATAATGACTTATAATGCCTATACAAATCATGCATTATCACACACGTAGGACTTGAACAACATGTGGGTCAGGCTTTGAATAACAAGTGGTTTAGAATATTAACAAGAAGTGGTTCAAGACTTGTACACAATGTGGTTTATGATTTAAAAAACGGGTTCATTACATTAATAAAAAGTGGATCAAGATTTGAAGAAGAAATGGTTCAAGATTTTAACAAAAAAAAATATATATATTTGTTATATGAATAAAAAACAATCATGTAAAACACATGGTTCAAGACAATTAAAAATGAAGTGGTTCAATATATTATCAAAACGTGGTTCAGGAATTGTACAATGTGTGTTTCATGGTTTTAAGAAGTGATTTATGATATTAACAATAAATGGTTCAGAGTTTTACTGATACGTTGTTCAATACTTTAATGACAGTTCAACCATTTAGACATAGTGGTTCATACTTCTTACACTTTGTGGATCAAGAATTTAAACCATGTGGTTCAACTGTAGTGCACATGATACAGGTTATATACTCATATGTCCACGACTCCTCCCTAACACAGCATTCCACCGCCACTACCCCCGGACATGTCCACATTCCATGAAGGCTACTAAAATTTAAAATGTAGGCGAATCAAAAACATCAGGTTTAGGAGAATAAAAATCAAAGCTAGCAGAGGCCAGTGAGGAATCAGAATAAAATAGACATTGCATTCAGAAGAAATGAAGACCTAGCAACCATGGTCATGTCTTCTTTCGTCAAATCTTGTCCCAGCAATGTCTCTCCGTGATGGAGACAACATCAGCAATAAAAAATATATGTCTTTGCCTTTAATCATCACTCTCAAACTACATCGAGGATTGCGGCCTCGAGCAGGACTCCTTCGCCAGAGTCGCCTCCATCGAGCATGTTGTCCTCATCCCTCTTGCCGATAGCCGGATCGAGTCTGCCTCTACAGTTCTCCCCCGTGCCGCCCAGTTCCAACTCCTTCCCTGCTAACTCATTCTTTGCCTCGGCTATGTCGACCGCTCTGTTGATTCTGCTCTAGTTGCATACCTAGGCCTCTGGTTGGTGCACGTCGATGTTTCGTGCTCCGAGGAGATTATTAATACCTTGACGCTGTTGATTCTTGGTCTTCTTCGATGGACTCATCTTCTGTCGAGGTGACGAGCACCAAGAGTTTCATGACGCCTAAAATCGTCCCTTGGCCATCATGGCGAGCGATGTGGTAGACGAAGACACCCTCCGTTGCTCTACTCCTCCGGTATCAACGTTTGAGAGCATGGGAGCCGCCAACGGTAGGAGAGAAGATGAGGAGCCATGGGAGGAAGAAGCAGTATATCTGTTTTATTAAAGAAATTAAGAGAAGTGTGTTAGGGTTATTTTTGTTTTAAAAGTTAGATCTATTTCCACAAATCAAAATGCTTTTTTTGTTCTCACCCAAAAGACTTATTCTCATTTGAACTCTAACGGTGTATATGTACGCAAATTTGGCCCAATGAAAGAAAAGAGAGGGATCAGATCTAACACAAGATAAAAGATACTTTAATTATTTAATGCAGGGAAACATAAAAAAAAACTCAATCTTTGGTATAATGTAGAGCGTGGGTTCCATTATCTCATATGTTCACTCCTTCCCTCTCGTCTCTCTCTCATCGAAGGCATGGCGACAAGCCCTACCAAATTACAACAAGAGAGTGAGAGCCATTCGATAAAAAGGAATAAAGGTCGCTCGTCGCAGATTAGAGGTGTTCTACTTCCACCTCCAAACTGTTGTCGTCGCTGATTTGCACCGTCAGCAATTCTCGGGCATTTGCGCCACTGCTTGCTTGTTGTCATTGACTGGTGATGACTTGAATCAACCGAGGGTTTTGGACAAGGAGGAGACGAATCTCAAGTGCCTAATTTTGTTTTGATTGTTTCATTTAATAAAACCCGATTACCCCTCATATTGTGAATTTTCCCGAGTGAATATTGTTAAAGAGAAGGAGGATGAACAATAGGATACAAAGGATTTTCGTGTTCTGACAAGAACCGCGCAGAACACTCTGTAGAGAAAAACCTCTCTGGATCTAGGGACGTTTCTTGTTATTGTGGTACTTTGATGGATACACTGACACATCGTAATTCAACTCTACTCCCTCTATTTTTAATAGAGTCCTATAGGTAGAACCTCCTATAGATAAACCCAAATATAGATAAAACTTACCTTATCTATAACCTATTATAGATAAAACCATCTATAATAAACCACTTATATATAAAACCAATAAAACTTGCTATAGATAAATTAACTTGGGCCCCAATCTAGTTTATCTACCAACCTAGGATGATTAATTGTCTCCTCCAACAATCTCCACCCACACAAATAATCTATCTATAACAACGAATAGAGACATCTTTAGGGCGTTGCTTGCTCTAGGTCCTCCAATGCTCCGCTCCCTCGGGCTCCTCTCTTGAATATCATCAAGTGATGTTGATCAAGTCCAAGTAGCGCTCCTTGAAATTCTTCCTGGTGGCATGGATCACCAGTCCGGTACCCTCCACCATCTTCCATCTTGACAACATTTGCAGTAGATACAACTTGTTGGATAAAGACTTTGACATATACCTCTTCTTCGATTGAACTCGAATCTCCTTCAAAGATTCTATGTCAATCATGTGATATATCGCTTTATCCGCATGACAAAGTCGAATGTCCGACGATGCCTTCTCTTGTATCTTCTCCCATTCATCATCTTTCAACGAAACAAATTTCGTCTCTTTCATCTTCTTTAACATCCCCTTCCATGTTAGGAGACTCTTTACTCGCCATTGCCAAAGACTGAAATTTCCAGTGCCGTCGAAACGCGGAACCTCGAATTTTGCACAAGATGTCATAGTCTAACCTCACTCTGATACCAATTGTTGTGAATTTCCCCGAGTGAATACCGTTAAAGAGAAAGAGAATGAACAATAGGACACAAAGGATTTCCGTGTTCTGACAATAACCGCGCAGAATACCTTGTCTCTTGTAGAGAAAAACCTCTCTACAACTAAGGTTTTTTATTATTGTGGTACTTTGATGGATACACTAACACATCATAATTCAACCATACTCCCTCTATTTATAATAGAGTCCTATAGGTAGAACCTCCTATAGATAAACCTAAATATAGATAAAACCTACCTTATCTAGAACATATTATCTATCTACCTAGGATGAAACTTGCTATAGATAAATTGACTTGGGCCCCAATCCAATTTATCTATCTACCTAGGATGTTTAATTGTATCCTACAACACCTCCAAAACAGTTGATCGAAACTTGTTGACGAGTTGTTGGACTTCATTTTGCTCTGATTAGCATTCATTCAGGTACCCTTTATTTTGATTATTTTTCATCACTTTGTGCTAATTTCATCATCTTTTCAAATGAAATGCTAATGTTGCATGTATTCAGAAGTATTGTTTATGAATTTGGGTTTTTGATGAAATATGAAATATTATTAGGTGAAATTTGAAACATTATTCGGTGAAATATGAATTATTATTCGGCGAAATTATTCGATGTCCTACGAGAACCAAAAGGAAATGAGAGTGAAACTCACTCTCTCTATAAGGAGAGTGAATCAGAATTGTGTGTGGATCCCATTGAATTTAATTAAAATTTGATTTTTTTTATGACGAGGAATCACCTTTGGTTGCAAATTGATTTTCTATTAGGATCAATCACAATCATTTATTTTCTATCAATCGACGGGTCAGATTTGTGTACATGATACAACATAAGGGCTATCAGCTAAGTACACCCGAACTATATATATGTATGTATGTGTGTGTATATATATGCAAAGAGATAGGTTTGTTTCACTATATATATGACCTTTATGGTGTACATAATCCTTATCGCATGCAAAAATATTTATTTTTATTCCAACGAATAATCAACCAATACCTTCAAATAATCAACCGACAACCATTACTTTAAATCTCATCTCTTATTATACACGATAAGCATTATGATGCATATCATATGGATGGAAGTACCCAAAGGTTCTCTTATTGTTAATTCATTGACAATTAATAATTAACAATTCTGAAATGGTTCAACCGAAAAGGACTTACGGGTACTACCCAAATGTTCTTGATTTGAATTCCAGATGGCCGCTCTTTTTTTTTATATATACAAGGGAAGAATTCGGGTGATGTCAGACCCTGCTGATCCACCACCCAATAGCGTCCTTACGGACGAGAGCAAAAAGCTCCTGGTGAGAAGCAATCGACCCCTGAGTCTGCCTCAATCTGAGATGAGCTACTTTGTCCGCCACTTGGTTGATCTCTCGGAAAACATGGGTGACAGAAAAGACCTCGAAGGTGTGGAGCAAAACCAGAATATCGGCGATTACCAACTCAATTTCCCAAGGGCACTTCCAACTCCCTTTGATGGCGTTGATAACCGTAAGACTGTCTCCCTCTACTTCGACTTTTGAGATCCCCATCTCTAAAGCAACAGTAAGGCCTATTCGAAGAGTCAACGCTTCGGCCATCAATGCCGAAACAGTACCACACAACGAGGCATTGGAGGCCTGGACACTACCATGGTGGTCTCGAATAACAAAATCCGCCGCAACTTCACCTGAAAATAGTTTTGATCCATCAAAATTGATCTTGAAATAATCCTTTGCGGGTTTCTTCCAACGATGATTCTTTTTTTTCCTAAGTTGGGGTACGCTTACAGGTTTCATTTTTTCCATTTCTTCCCAATGAAGTGTCTTTGATTGTTTCCAATTTTGTAGCTGGAGTCTTATATATCCTTCATGTTGTTGATTGTTCTTGTAGTTTTGATCATCGAATAGTACTTTATTCCTAATTGTCCATAAGCCCCACCAAATCAGAGATAATATGGTTGTTTGAGATTTAGTGAGAATGGAGAATGTTTCCATTACAACTTGTTTCATATTTTTGTCGGTCGTGTCCACTCTTCGAATTTTTGTTTCAATGTCTATATCAATCTTCCCAATCAAATCAAGAGAATGGGTACACTTTGTAAATAAGTGTTCTGTGCCTTCAACCAAATGGTTGCAGAAAGCACAAGAGAGGGGCACAGCCACACCTTTTTCAGCAAGTCTTTGTTTCGTTGGGATTCCATTCATCACTAATTTCCAAAGAAAGTTTTTAACTTTCGGAAAGCACTACATTCCCCAAATCCATGTAATTTCGCTTTCCTGAATTCTATCATGTCCTACTATCATTTCTAGGCATTCGTCGTGGAAAACCAGCCATTGCGGATAGCTTTTAAATATAACCTATCTTCAATTTCATTCATCGGAAATTTGTATCTTAAGGATTTTCTGTATGATGTTGTGAGGAAGTATTTTCCTCAATTCTTCAACATTCCATTTTTTATCGGGTCCTATGTATTTTTCCACCTTCTCTTGTTCATTAATTAAGTTGTTCGAAATACATTTCTCAAACAGTTTCTCTCCCACAATCCACTCGTCCTTCCAGAATCTGATTTTTTCCCCATTCCCTACTTGCCAAATCAACCCTTCACAGAATTCATTTTTAATTTCCATTAGTTTCTTCCATTGCCAAATCAACCATTTTTAATGTTGCATCTTTCATGTATTTTTCTTTAATTATTCTAACCCAAATATTATTTGGTTCAGCCAAGTTTTTCCACAGTAACTTCATTTGAAGTGCTTTGTTCATATCTTTGGATTTGTTTAGTCCTAGTCCACCATATTTTTTTGGTTTACGGATTTTATCCCATCCTATCAATGGCTTGTAGTTCCTATCCTTATTCCAAAAGAAGGATCTATTAATGTAACGGTCTGGGATTATGATTCAACGGTTACGTTTCGAGGGATGAAACCCCTCGTTAGGATCTTGGGCCCCGAGTACAGGTTGAAGGTTTGAAATTCTATCCTAACATTTTAAAGGGGGATTTCATACCCAAAATTCGAAGAGATCGTTGGAATCCCCGGAGAAGTCCCCTGTACCTATCATAAGTCTAAGCGTGGAAAACCAAAGGTCATACAAATAGCGGAAGTAAAGCATAATATAAATGGGTGCCACGGCAGAGCCGGGTCAAAATATGATCAACCATTCAAATTCGAGCCGTAATTAAATTGGTGAAGTTGGAATCTCAACTCTCTCTTTCCGCCATGTTAGACCCAGCGGTCATGGACTCAAATCAGCATCAACGGTAGTAAGCATAACGGATACCTAAAAAATTTGATATGGGGCGGGATCAGATCGATGCCCACTTTAGCTCTGCATCCCAACCCTAAGCACACATATACGCTATACCTAATAAAAATGCTTCTAGATGCGTGGCGGGGTATTAACACACTAACATGCTCCTAAGATCAAGTACATAATAATAATAAGGCCTTAGCACAGAATACCAAGTGGTATATCCCTCTCCTACCTCCACCCCCTTCCGATAGGGCGGAGACTGGCCAGCTCATGAATGCATTCCATCATAATCGGGCGGCACGCATGCCTAACCCGCTCCACAATAAAGCCCGCAGGCATCTCATAATATATATAAGGAAGTTCATGACTCGATTGACTCAGGACGGGACCCGATGAGACTAGGTCATCCTATAACCCTAGCAATGACTCTAGTTACTTCACATATAACGGCCGTTCTGTTTACATACACATAAAGAAATAGAATGCTCAACGGTCGATGCAACCTAGCATGGTACTACATGGCATGCTGATCATGAATGCAAGCACCTAGTATATCATGCACCTAAAGTAGGGAATAGCTCTATTCAATCTGAGTAAGCTCCGAAGAGACTTACCTGGCAGTGCAGAACAGAAAGGCAATCATTATCATAGATTAAAGATCACCTAGATACATATCAGAACACATATATAAGTCTACGTCTAATCATCCAAGCACTCAAGCATATCATTCAACGAGAATAGCAACCATATCGCAGTCATCGTTCCATCAAGTTCAACCATTCATCATATTGCCACATTCCACAAGACCATATCATTCTCATCATTCTATTCAGCCACATTCATGTATTTGCCATAATATATCCGCAAAATAATCCGCATATCACATATATCAAGTTCATCATATTCATCATATCTCGAAAGCATAAATTAACGTTACACAAGTCTAACACTTCACCATGCCATTAGTCAATCAATCATGCCATTAGTACACACCAATCATGATATTAGCCAACCATCCACATCAATCATGCTAGTTAGTCACCGATCACATAATTCCCGAGTTAGTCCCGAAACCATTTCAAAATCCGAATTAACTAGTTAGAAATTCCGACATTGGAGAATGTTCGCCAAATTCTTTTTAATATTATATCCTTAATCTCAATAATATTATATAATACTTTTAATACCATTTCTTTTAAACACTTTCAAACCCTTAAAAATCTCAATCATTTTTATTTAACAAAATCTGCCCCCTTATTTTATAAAAATTATAAACCAACCCTCATATTTTATTAAATACCAAAACCGACCCTCCCTTTTATTAAACCTAAACCGAACTTCCTTTTAAAAAAAAATAGGCCCAAACATCTATCCTTTAAATACCCAATTCAGCCCACAAAGAATTAGGCCCAATTGGCCAATTGAAATTCCCATTCTCCCAGGCCTTTCTAATCCGAAGTGGAAGAAAAAGGAGGGCCTAGGGAGGTGACTTGGCGGCTGATGTGGCGGGGGGCCCACAAGGGAGTCTTTTTCCTCCTTAGACTTCGCCTCCGCCTCTGTTCGTTCGAAAGGAGAGCACCCGCCGGCGATAGGGGCTCTTCCTCCTCCGGCTTCCTTCCTCGGCTCCAGCTTCCTCTCTCTCGCACCTCGCCGCTCTCGCTCTCCTCTCTCTCCCTACCACCCACTCTCACCATCTCTGCTCTCGACCTCGCCGGACCCGCTCTCACTCCCGCCGGTGCTCCCGAGCTCTCCGCTCTCGCCCTCCATGGACTACCCAAAAACTCCTCCGTTCTCTCCCCGACTTCCCAGGAACATAAATACATTGCAACCAGCACACAAGGAAGGAAAAAGAGGGGGTCGAGGCTCACCGAGGGGCGTCGACTCGCCGGAACTTCGTCGGAGATCGATTCGGCTTCGTCGGAGGTGAGTCTGCGAATCGATAAGGTCTGGGAAGGGTGGGGGAAGGTTAAAGGTGGGTTCTTTCGCAGATTGGAGTCGAATAGAAAGGGAAGATAGAACTTACCACGCTCGAACTAGGAAGCGGGGACGGAAGAGGACGGGGGTGGCGCTCTCGGGTCTCCTGGGCCCTCCGGCGGCTGCTGCTGATGCTGGCGGATCTGGGGAGATGTGGAAGGAAACTCTGTTGATGACTTGAGGTGGTAGGAGGAGGAACGGAGTGGGAAGAGCTGTGGGTGCTTCTCGGCAAAACAGAGGGAGATAAGGATGAAAGTGTATGTGCTAGTGTAGGGAAATCGGGGGTTTTGAAGGCAAATCAAAAGAGGGGGTAACAACTGCTGGAATTGGAATCGAACAGAACCCGTGAGGAGGGTTGGCGTGGCTACAAGCATAGGGGAGAGGGTTTCTTTCACTTCTTTGCCAAAGATGGCACACAGTACATGAGGGAGGAGAAAGGGAGGATTGATTTTGCTTTAAAGAGAATAAAGAAAGAGTGAGGGAGTGTACAAATATGAAATAGAGTGAGGGAGAATAGTGCTGCTACTCGGCTAAGGTAGGAAAGAGACAAATGTCTCAAGTGGTCCCACGAATCACAATTCAAAATACCGGAATTAAATTCTAGAACCTGCTCTCTCGATCTTATCCCGACTCGTTCAAACTAAATTCTAAATTTTTCAATCCCAATTTAATCATGAAATCCGAACATCGAGGTTGCCATGTTAGTTCTTAATATTTTAATTAGGTCGGAAATCCATTTTACGAAATCAAAGTTCGAACTAGAGAATTTTTTTTTGTTTTCCCGCTAAATTCCGCTTTAAAATTCATTTTGATTTTCTTTTTCCAAGGAATTAGGATTTAAAAATCCGAGCCTTTACATCATCCACCTCTAAAAACAAGTCTCGTCCTCGAGACTAAAACCAAGACAAAGTAAGGGATGAAGTTTGAGGTTGATGAGTCCAAGGACCATGTCTAAGGATCTTGTAATCATCTTGGTTGCGTCTTTCGGTTTTCTCACAACATCCTAGTCACGGTCGCGACATCTCCAATTGGCCTTGACAAGTATGCAATAAGCGCCCTTATCACATCCTCGCTTCGACTTTTCGGAAGTATCACAACTCTAAAAGTTCTACAATATCATCATTAGGTCTTAGAAAGCATCCTACAAGCGCCCTCATAAAATGCTTGTATCCACTTCGTGAAGTATTATAGAGTTGCCCGGGTTTGAAAAGTTTCAAAGGGGATTCCGCAATTGAAAAGATTGGCCTCGAAATCATTGAAATTTCGATCGCGTTCGGTCTCTCAAAATCCAAGTTAGTCTTTTTTAAAATCGTTCAAAACCATTCAAATCAAGCAAACCTCTCAACTTCAAAACCATTCTAAAGCTTTTAAAAATCCGAGTTAGTCGTTTCCAAACTCCTTAAATACCAAGTTGGTAAAGCAAATTAAGAACTTAAGAGGTGGAATCATCCACCTCTAAGGGCTAATCCCAATTTTCTTCCTAGGTTCCAAGTCAGAATCAAAGTTCATCAATTCGGTTGTAGCATTCTAACAATTCCAATTCAAGGCATTGTATATCATAACAATCGTTCAATATAGAAATCACATCATACGTTTATGAACATATCATACTCATGTCAAGGATAGTGACATAATACAACATATTTAGCATAGTATCATTCATAGTGGGGTCCATCACATCACATCATAAAGGCTGCACATCATATCATTAAGATAATCACGTCATATTAATCAGATAAGCACATCATAATCATGTTAACCACCAAGCGTCATAGCATTAGAGGCAAATAAGTACTTCCGTACACTTGCATTTCATCAAGTTTAGGAGGGTAACTATGTTAGTACTAACAACTCATTATTGTCTATGACAATTCATCAGGGGATCAACATCGTCTATAGCATAGAACTCGCACAACACTCGGCCCCAAGTAACACACAACATGAAGTCAGATCCTCAAGAGAAACTGCATATCACTACTAACCATAACAAAACACGACCACTACTCTTTATCTCTCGCATCAAGATTAACCTCGCCTAAGTCTACCAACTCGATCCGATACTAGTTCTAGTTACCATTACATTCCGTTTAGGATACAACATTTCTAGCCTCTTAACTATCCGCCATTCTAGGTCTACATCCCAAGCCAACTATTAAGTACCCAAACTCTTATGCTATCAAGCCATCTAAGAATCAATCTACTTCAATGACCAATCTCAAGTCCTACCTTTTCCTCAACCATCTCAAATCATATCTCAGAGTTCTCAATCGTGCAATTTCCCTAATTCGACAAGCCCAACACTACGACCAATGCTCAAGACTTCCGACTAACTCTAACACAGAAAACCGTCTAGTGCTAACTCATAACCATTGATCATCGAGTTCCTCATCACCCACATCTATCCTCAATGACCAATCGCAATTTCTACCTACTTGTCCCTTTCCGAAGCTCGTGAAACCTGAACCACTCATGACCCCTCAAGCCGTTCTACCCTAGATCCTCTTTCCAGCATATTCCCAAATTTTACCATTCCAAATCTTACTAAACCTTAACCATTCGAAATCCTCAAGTCGTCCTACTCTAGTTCCTCATCTCTTCATATCCCTAAATTGCCTCAAGCCCACAGTCTTACTAGAAATCTTAATGACATCCTTGCCTAGCTAGCAGCCTTTCCTCGAAGATTCATCTCACATCCTTAAATACCTCAATAGCTACAATAACCTCTACTCATAATTCTCGATCCATTCCCTATGCCGAAATCCTCCAACAACGCATCTAGAAATTTCTTCACTCACAAATTCTTCAAACACTACCAATCCCATCTAACAATCCCCAAATACTCGTCACACGTACGTCCCTGATATGATCAACCATATAACCAAGATCGCTAATTCCTCCAGCAACCTCACACTATTCTTCCTTAGCGATTCCTCAACCTCATCCTGTACCAAGACTGCTCCCAATTACCACACATACAACCTAGTTCCAAATTTTACATTCCTTAGACATTCCTTAGTCGGTCATCCTCAATGGCACCCATGATTCGCTCCTAGACTATCTAGACACCTTCCTTAGCACATCAATCCGTCTCCCAACACTTCCCCTCAAGAATCCTCTCGGTCCACCCTTAGCTCTCTCATCCCTTCTTATGCCACACGCTCACACCACGCACCCCACTACCTACCGACACTTCTAGCTCGGACCTCTCCCTCAAAATCTCGACATGCTAACTCTACTCCTTCATGTACCCAATCCCACACAACCAATGACCAGATACAAAGACCTCAAACCTACCTGTCACTTTCCGATCTAGCTTACCGAAGAACCTCACGACTCATAATCAAGAGAGAAACGCCATCAACCATAGATACCCTACATCTTACTTACTAGCACATCAGTATACTAGAGCATTAAAGCATATCATCATAGGCACAAGTCAGCCAGGCAATCATTAAATACCATTTCAGCATATTAGTCGTCACACCTCCAATTATGTTAGTTCTAGGTCTATTGCACAACATTAATTCCGATTAATATAGAAGGATCCGCGATTTGAATTAAGAATGCTCTTCCTCGAGTCAGCTGGGAGAATCCTGTTCACGACTGCCATCTTTGAAGCACATCCGTCCTTTTTTCCATCTGTGATGTCGTCCTCGAAGTCTATGAGTCATGGACCCACCACGCTTCCATTGCGCCATTTTGGTGCCACTTGGTCGTCAGCTCTTCCTTTTGTGTCGACGTTCATCAGGGGATCGCAAAAGTTAGAAGTTACGGAGATAGGGGAGAGACAAGGGAAGACGACACACACCCTCAAGGATTTCAGACATGCACCAAGACTAGGGACGACGAGATCGAAGATAGAATCTCAACTCGCGGATTACAACGATGCCCTTAGGGTGTTCCATGAGGTTATAATTGTGGCACACAAACACATAAAAATCACAAATATCTCAACAACATTATTCCACACTAGCATGTACCTATCTCAAGGAATAACGACCTATATATGAGTCCACAACACGTTCATCTAATCAAATTTTTCATGCACGCAAAACAAGCAAGTACCCTATCATTTCATTTACCATCCGTGCCTGACATATTAAGATCATTTATACATGGACCGACAATGGACATATGCAACAAAAGTTATGCAAGATCTAGCGAGCATCATAGGATATAGCATGTATGATTAATCACTCACCTTACGTACACACATAAGCAAATCAAGGTAATGTGGGATCAATGCAAGCATGTTAAGGTGCATTCTAATACTCCTACTACGGGTATGGTCAAGTCATATAGGGGCGGTATAGTAACTATCACATCATATGCACTCATATTCACATAGTAAGACACGGATGACGCATAGTCATACGAGGGCCCATACTGGGGAGGTGTATGTCCTACATGGGACTAGCAACACTCATCAAGCATGTAAACAGTCAAAGAGGTCCAATATTAGATCAATTCAGCATGTTAAGACATTCATTTCTCATTTTAAACATACATCGAGGGCTGATCACACTATCATGGACCTAATTCATGGAAAGATAATAATCCTAGAAGTTTCATACATATAGCACAAATATCTCCACATAGGAGCAACCGTGCAAGCTATCAGGCAAGTCATGCGGAAACACACCAACATATCATGTCATGAAGTCATAAAGGAGGCTATCATTATAACCAGACAAAATTCTCTAAGGGCAATCACTAACTAATCACCTCATTTCCCCGTGGGACGCTAGTATGAATCGCTTGGTAAGACACAGAGGCCCTTGCACTGTTTCTGAGAGGTGAGGGTAGAACTCGGGCTTAGACTCTTGCGGAGAGAAGACATGGCTAACCGTTACGAGGATCAAAAGGGGTGACTCCATGAGACAACTCACTCCTAACTCAAAACTACTTCATTCATCATTCTCAGTAACATACTCAAGTAACCCTCACATCCGACACGATTTTCGAAGGTAATTAGTTAACCAACCCAAATTTCCCGTGGAAGACACCAACCTCCGGTACAGGACTCGGTAGAAGCATAGATGGTGGGGTACCAAACAGGACTCGAAATGGGGAGAGCGGACGTTCTTCGACCCTTGCTAACATGCCTAAATGTTTTGGTGGGACGGTTGACGGAGTCAAAATCATCAGAGGTTTGAATTATGAAAGAGCTATTCCGATAGGACAGGAATTTCAATGACATAAGAACGGGGTATTCTCCCTCTATCCCGTTTGCACAGTTATTCAATACATGATTCAAGTCAAAACATACTGATTAGTTCTCTATCCTAAGCATAATAGCACTCGGCATGGAAGTAATCAACAGGATTAATATGATCCCCTTCGAGAAGGATCGCCCTCGGGCCCAGTTGGATATAATGCATATAATCACATAAACGATCTATGCCGTCCTTCGAGGGACGACTGACCGGAGGGGCAAATACCTCACGGCCCCCTAGCCCAAGCTACTCCAACCCTCGGGCTCCTTGGAGTCTTCAAACCCCATCTGTAAAAGAAGCTAGGATTTTGCCTACCCGTTCCCAACTATATCCAATATGGATGGTCTAGCGCCTTTACTACCCCGTCGTTTCCCTTTGTTTGATTACCGGATTTATTGAGTCAAGTTCATATTTAGTGCATTTGAGTTAGCCATTTTAAATTCATTTTGCCCTTTCTAAAACATTTTGAAAGCCATTTGAAAACCTTGGGACATTTTCAAAACCATTTCAACTTATCATACTCGGTTTGCAAAACCTGGCTCTGATACCATCTTTGTAACGGCCCGGGATTATGATTCCCGGGTTACGTTTCGAGGGATGAAACCCCTCGTTAGGATCTTGTGCCCCGAGTATAGGTTGAAGGTTTGAAATTCTATCCTAACATTTTAAAGTGGTATTTCATACCCAAAATTCGAAGGGATCGTTGGAATCCCTAGGGAAGTCCCCTGTACCTGTCATAAGTCTAAGCGTGGAAAACCAAAGGTCATACAAATAGCGGAAGTAAAGCATAATACAAATGGGTGCCACGGCAGAGCCGGGTCAAAATATGATCAACCATTCAAATTCGAGCCGTAATTAAATTGGTGAAGTTGGAATCTCAACTCTCTCTTTCCGCCATGTTAGACCCAGCGGCCATGGACTCAAATCAGTATCAACAGTAGTAAGCATAACGGATACCTAAAAAATTTGATATGGGGCGGGATCAGATCGATGCCCACTTTAGCTCTGCATCCCAACCCTAAGCACACATATACGCTATACCTAATAAAAATGCTTCTAGATGCGTGTCGGGGTATTAACACACTAACATGCTCCTAAGATCAAGTACATAATAATAATAAGGCCTTAGCACAGAATACCAAGTGGTATATCCCTCTCCTACCTCCACCTCCTTCTGATAGGGCGGAGACTAGCCAGCTCATGAATGCATTCCATCATAATCGGGCGACACGCATGCCTAACCCGCTCCACAATAAAGCACGCAAGCATCTCATAATATAAGGAAGTTCATGACTCGATTGACTCAGGACGGGACCCGATGAGACTAGGTCGTCCTATAACCCTAGCAATGACTCTAGTTACTTCACAGATAACGACCGTTCTATTTACATACACATAAAGAAATAGAATGCTCAACGGTCGATGCAACCTAGCATGGTACTACATGGCATGCTGATCATGAATGCAAGCACCTAGTATATCAGGCACCTAAAGCAGGGAATAACTCTATTCAATCTGAGTAAGCTCCGAAGACACTTACCTGGCGGTGCAGAACAGCAAGGCAAGCATTATAATAGATTAAAGATCACCTAGATACATATCAGAACACATATATAAGTCTACGTCTAATCATCCAAGCACTCAAGCATATCATTCAACGAGAATAACAACCATTTCGCAGTCATCATTCCATCAAGTTCAACCATTCATCATATTTCCACATTCCATAAGACCATATCATTCTCATCATTCCATTCAGCCACATTCATGTATTTGCCATAATATATCCGCAAAATAATCCGCACATCACATATATCAAGTTCATCATATTCATCATATCTCGAAAGCATGAATTAACGCTACACAAGTCTAACACTTCACCATGCCATTAGTCAATCAATCATTCCATTAGTACACACCAATCATGATATTAGCCAACCATCCACATCAACCATGCTAGTTAGTCACCAATCACATAATTCCCGAGTTAGTCCCGACACCATTTCAAAATCCGAATTAACTAGTTAGAAATTCCGACATTAGAGAATGTTCGCCAAATTCTTTTTAATATTATATCCTTAATCTCAATAATATTATATAATACTTTTAATACCATTTCTTTTAAACACTTTCAAACCCATAAAAATCTCAATCATTTTTATTTAACAAAATCAGCCCCTTTATTTTATAAAAATTATAAACCAACCCTTATATTTTATTAAATATCAAAACCGACCCTCCCTTTTATTAAACCCAAACCGAACTTCCTTTTAAAAAATAATAGGCCCAAACATCTATCCTTTAAATACCCAATTCAGCCCACAAAGAATTAGGCCCAATTGGCCAATTGAAATTCCCATTCTCCCAGGCCTTTCTAATCCAAAGTGGAAGAAAAAAGAGGGCCCAAGGAGGTGACTTGGCCGCTGATGTGGCGGGGGGCCCACAAAGGAGTCTTCTTCCTCCTCAGACTTCGCCTCCGCCTCTGTTCGTTCAAAAGGAGAGCACCCGCCGGTGACATGGGCTCTTCCTCCTCCGGCTTCCTTCCTCGGCTCCAGCTTCCTCTCTCTCGCACCTCGCCGCTCTCGCTCTACTCTCTCTCGCTACCACCCACTCTCACCATCTCTGCTCTCGACCTCGCCGGACCCGCTCTCACTCCTGCCGGTGCTCCCGAGCTCACCGCTCTCGCCCTCCATGGACTACCCAAAAACTCCTCCGTTCTCTCCCCGACCTCCCAGGAACATAAATACATTGCAACCAGCACACAAGGAAGGAAAAAGAGGGGGTTGAGGCTCACCGAGGGGCGTCGACTCGCCGGAACTTCGTCGGAGATCGATTCGGCTTCGTCGGAGGTGAGTCTGCGAATCGATAAGGTCTGGGAAGGGTGGGGGAAGGTTAAAGGTGGGTTCTTTCGCAGATTGGAGTCGAATAGAAAGGGAAGATAGAACTTACCACGCTCGAACTCGGAAGTGGGGACGGAAGAGGACGGGGGCGGCGCTCTCGGGTCTCCGGGGCCCTCCGGCGGCTGCTGCTGATGCTGGCGGATCTGGGGAGATGTGGAAGGAACCTCTGTTGATGACTTGAGGTGGTAGGAGGAGGAACGGAGTGGGAGGAGCTGTGGGTGCTTCTCGGCAAAACAGAGGGAGATAAGGATGAAAGTGTATGTGCTAGTGTGGGGAAATTGGGGGTTTTGAAGGCAAATCAAAAGAGGGGGTAACAACTGCTGGAATTGGAATCGAACAGAACCCGTGAGGAGGGTTGGCGTGGCTACAAGCATAGGGGAGAGGGTTTCTTTGACTTCTTTGCCAAAGATGGCACACAGTACATGAGGGAGGAGAAAGGGAGGATTGGTTTTGCTTTAAAGGGAATAAAGAAAGAGTGAGGGAGTGTACAAATATGAAATAGAGTGAGGGAGAATAGTGCTGCTACTCGGCTAAGATAGGAAAGAGACAAATGTCTCAAGTGGTCCCACGAATCACAATTCAAAATACCGGAATTAAATTCTGGAACCCGCTCTCTCGATCTTATCCCGACTCGTTCAAACTAAATTCTAAATTTTTCAATCCCAATTTAATCATGAAATCCGAACATCGAGGTTGCCATGTTAGTTCTTAATATTTTAATTAGGTCGGAAATCCATTTTAAGAAATCAAAGTTCGAACTAGAGAAATTTTTTTTTTCCCCGCTAAATTCCGCTTTAAAATTCATTTTGATTTTCTTTTTCCGAGGAATTAGGATTTAAAAATCCGAGCCTTTACAATTAAGTCTGTCTAGTTCTTTGTGTGTGTATGTTGGTAGTCTAAAACTTTGCATCACATATTAAGGCTTAGTCGCAAGATTTGTTTTAATCAAAACAGCTCTACCCTGTTGGGAAAGTGAGTTTATTGCCTTCCATTTTGTCAGTTGGGACTTTGTCCTTTCCACAGTATCTTCAAAAGTGTTCCGGTTTACTTTCCCGTTTATAATCGGGCATCCTAAATATTTTTCGAGAGTGGTATGGTTGGTGATGTGGAGTATATTTTGAATGCTCTGTTTCCGTTGGTTTGAAACTCCTGAGGTTACATGAAAAGCTAATTTGTGAAAATTTACCTTGAGTGCATAATTATGTGCTTGCTTTAGCGAATATCATGATGTCATCTGCGAAGGAGAGAAATAGTACTCTAGTTCTTGACTTAGTCCTCTCAAAACCTATCGTTTTTCTTGATTCATCACTTGTCATTTGTAGTTTAATTCCTTGCATATATCTCAGCTCCAATAACAAAAAGAAGCGGGAAAATTGGGATGACCGCTCTTTATTTATCAAATTCAAGGAAATGTAAATGAAAGGAATTTAAACACAACGTAAACGCCGGTTCACTAGTGCTGAGTTTACACGTGGAAATAAAAAATAAATACTACAACGGAGTATCCATCCCTTATACTTATTATTTTAGAAGCAAGCTCTTCACAAAAGAATGAGCCACCTGTCATTGTTTGAGCAAAGATAAGAAGAGCGGTTTCACCTTTCTCACCCACGTTCTCTTGCCTGCTACTTCAAAAAACTGAAATTGAAGTCATCCACTCTCCGTCAAAAAACCTCCTTCACGCACTCTCTGTTTTCAATTTTTTAGGGTTTGGGTTTGGAAACCGTCAGTGAGGGAGTAGGAGGCATGGCTAAGAGGGAGAGGGGCATCGGGCCTTGGATCTGCCGGAGAAGAGGGCGGAATCAGGCGGAGGAAAGACGATTGGAGAGGGATGCACCTGGAGATTTCTTCCTTCGCGACGTCGATGCCTTGAACGCATCGACGAATCTCCACGTCGATGAGATCTTCGTCCTTTGTCCTCTCGCCCGATCTGCTGTCGTGAGATCTTTCCCTTACTTCTTCTTCTCCTTTCTTTTGTTTCTGCTTTCATTTTTGCTTCGATTTCCTTCCATTGTTGCCATATAACGAGCTCTTTCTTTCTCTTTGGTCTCTTATTTCTTCCTTAGAATTGATATGTTGATGGTTGTGGAAGCGGGGCACAATCGATTGACGATGAGGGCTGGAGGTGGGGCCCAATCGATCGACGGTGAGGGCTGGGGGCGCAATCGATCGGCGGTGAGCGCTGGGGGCAATCGGTCGGTGGCGAGGGCTGGAGGTGGGGCACAATTGATCGGCGGCAAGAGTTGGAGAAGGCAACGCAATCACGTGTCCCTCTTTTACCCAAAAAGAACTGCTCAATGTACCATGAATTCCTATTACACTCGATCTCTTCCTTTTCCATCATTCAATGATTTCGATCCATGTTCTCCTAATCTTCTCTTCTCCTCCTTATACTATCAATTAATTATGGTATTTTGTTTCCTTTCTTCATCAATTACAGTGGTTTTGCCGACTTGAAAATCTCAATTCGTTGTGGCGCCGCTACGGGAGTGCAAACTTTGCAATTGGACTCAATCGCAATGATAAAAGGACGTTCGATTTGAGAGACGATGGCTTTGTGAAATTCAAAATTACTTTTATATAAAAAAATTCAAGATTGCTTCTTTTGAGCCCTGTTGTCTTAGAGGGTCTCTTAGAGAGTCTGCAGTTGAATTTGGGTAGCATCGTTGATCAGAGTTTGAGGTATATCTTTCTCAAACATGATTGCTTATGAATTCTTTGAATTTACTCTCATGTATATATATTTCATTACTTGCAATACTTTCACATTATTTTTCTTGTATGTTCTATTAAGCTTAGACATATATACAACACTTATTTTTCTTCTATATTCTATTTAATTCAAGAATTGTTGGATTATTTGAAATTGGGTGGATTTTGTTGAATCTGATCAATTTCAGTGCAAAGAGAAGGCTTTTTTTTGGGGGGGAAGATGCAAAGGTCTGCTTATAAAAACCTTTCATTTAGTTTTAGAAGCTTTTGATGATTTAGATGAATTCTTGACCGTTCTCTCCTTTTGTTGCTCTTGCAGTTGCGGATATATAGGCTTTCGGTAAGTTGCTTCCAATTTTGAATGGCAAGATAATTGGGATGTCCTTCCGTGTTCCAATTGTGGATGTATATGATATGATGATTTCACTATCATGCTCGAAAAGGTGGCCACATGATGAAATCAAATATATGATATATTTTTCATGTAAGAATTTTTATTCATACGTACTCTTCGTGTTCGTGTTCGTGATATGATCTTATCTATATCTCAATTTCGGGTTTCATTGTGAAGCAATTGAATGTCGCATATTCTAGGTTATTATGAATCTATCTACGATAACATTTTCCATTCTTCTTTATGTAGCATATAAGTTACTCATGTGTTAATACTTCGCTTTTAACTTCTTTGGTTGCAAGTAATCTTGAATTTGATTATAGTTGTAGAATGGGTATATTTGATTATGGCCATATTTGTTTTCATGCCATTGCTGTGAAATGGACTGAATAAAAGTCATTATTTGTTGTTACACACCAGAATTATTTTGGGTTATGTGTAACAAACTGGAACATTGACATGGAGATGAATATTTTGTTTGGAGCTTATGACTTGTAACTTGGGATCCAATTTGTGATTTTTTTGTTTAGAGCTTTTTTTTTCCATTTTGATTTGTTTGGAGTTTGGATCTATTTCTTGATTACTTCCTCTTAAATAATACTTTATGTTATTCTTGCAGATGGGGGATGGAAGGGAAAAGGCTATAAAAGAGAACTCCAAGATCAACTGGCCATGAAGCAACAACAAAGCGCTATTGGGTGCGACGAGTAATATATCTTACTTTGTGCCTATTGTCATGTTAAAACTGAAGGTCTGCGTTTACTTTCTGAGTTTCTAAATGGTTATTTTTTATATTATTTCTTCATGATCTTTTTTAAGATGTTCCCTTTTATGGTATTTAGAAATCTTATTTTTGTTCATCTTTATTTAGCAATCAATTTCTAGAGATTATGATGTATGGTGATTCTTATATCGGTTTGTATAAAATTAAATGATACACTTGGGTTTGGTTGGAATTTTTCCAAATCATAAATGATCAACCTTTTAGACAAGATGCACATGTCTTTTAACTTTTATCATATTATTCAGTAGATGAGCTACAGGGGAGAATTCTTTTAAAAAAGAGAAGCTGCAGTTTGATCTTATTTAGCTTTTGGCAGTGTTAGTTGTTATTGTTGTAACATCATTGCTACACTCTTCTGCAGGCCAAACTTTCCTCTATGGATGATCAGTCCTGGAAAGAAAGAGAAGATGCAGTTTTGTGCATTGGTGTTGTGGCTGAAGGTTGCATTAATGGTCTATACCCTCTTCTGTCTGAGGTGATCTTCTTATATTTTTGAAAAAAATGTCAATAAGTGTTTGCGAGTAGAAATTTGTTGATTTAAGTATTGTATTTTTTCTTCATTTCATTTTGAGTATACTACTACATCCCAACAATTGTCATGGGCATTATTGTGTCAGGGTTGATAGGTGGAACCTTTCTTGACCAGATACGAGATCAGGTGGCTTCTCTTTCTTTTTTCCCATTTTAATGATTGCTGATAGTGTTGGTTTCAACATGTAATGGATACCTTGTAATTCTCCATCTCTCTGTGTTTTATTCTTCCATTTTCTCTCTCATGAGTGAATATCAATAACATCTTAATTTTAAGATTTAAAGATTGGTTTTGTAACTATTGTAATCACTTTGTATTTTGGATTTTTTGTTGGAGTCTGGGATAGATAGATCTCAGATCTGGCATTCCTTAGCGTGCTCAAATGATCATATATTCATCAATTTGTAACTATAGAGAAATGAAGATGAATATTTTGGCTCAGCTCAGACTCAATTAGGGGTTCGGGGTTTCAATTAGAGAATTAGAGAAAAGCACGGGTACTAGAACCTATGGCTATAACAAAATGGAACATTGACATGGAGATGAATATTTTGTTTGGAGCTTATGATTTGTAACTTGGGATCCAGTTTGAGATTTTTTTGTTTGGAGCTTTTTTTTTTTCCATTTTGATTTGTTTGGAGTTTGGATCTATTTCTTGATTACTTCCTTGTGGTTTGCTAACCCCTCAAGGCTTGTGAATTTATACTGGATAAATTGGTATGCATTGTGTACAGTTTGAAGATTTTCAAAGCAAATGGGCATTCAAGTTGTTGCAACACTATAGGCATAACTATAGAATGTTTAATGATGTACATGTACAACTTTTTGCCCCATGTAATTTTTGTTACTTGTAGCTTAAATTGTGATTTTTTTTTATTTCCTTTTGGTTCTTGATGAAACTAAACAATGTTTTTTTATTGACAACTATGCCACATATTTTAGATTGAGCTTTAACAGGATTTCCGATTCTGGATGTAGTATAATTATCAATAATTTAGTAGCATCTCTTTTGGGTTCATTTTCTCTTTATTTATTGAAGTTGCTTTTCTGACCGATAAAGATTGCTGCTAAGTTACATCATTGATGTATTGCTGGTCTTAATATGTAGAACAACAGGTGTTGCAATTGCTGGTTTTTGGGAGTTGTGAGGGCTCAGGGAAGACCAATGATTGACTTCCCCAAGCAAAAAAAATGTTGTTGCTTGGGCTCAGTGCAGGAATTGGTGTTCTTAATTCTGCTAGGAAAAGCATGGCAAGGATGTTGGGAATGTGCTTTTTGATCTATAGCTGAAATTAGGAATCTTTTAGTAAAAAGTGATGTATTTGCCCGTTAAATCATAACATTTTTGAGAAATTTGATCAGGTTCAATCATGAATTAGCTCATTTTTTACCAGGTTTATGCACGGATATTCAAATCAAGAAATTGGCTGCCTCCTTTAATTTGGGGCTTGAAGTTTGGTTTGTTGAACATTTGGTTGTTTTGTTTCCGTTTTGTGTTGTGGCTTGAAGTGTGGTTTGTTTAAACATTTACAATTTCCTTATGCTGTTAATGTTATTTGTCTTTTTCGGATTATATAATTTTATTTGAATGATATATTTAATTGTCTATTTGACATTCAGTTTTCGATATCGAATAAACAAGAAGTTAATTATATAAACATCTGAAAAGAAATACTCAAATGGAGGTTACCTTTGGAATATATGGACTCCATGGTAACACCCAACACCTTAAAACCATCCCAAAAATGAATCTATAGTTTTTCTCCAGTTGGTTTCACAGCAAAGGTGTGAAATATTTCATGGTCGTGAAAATCAGTGTTCGATATTGAATAAAAAAGAAGTTAATTATATAAACATCTGAAAAGAAATACTCAAATGGAGGTTACCTTTTAAATATATGGACTCCATGGTAACACGCAACACCTTAAAACCATCCCAAAAATGAATCTATAGTTTTACTCCACCTGGTTTCACGACAAGGGTGTGAAATATTTCATGGCCATGAAAAGCAATTTTCCATATCGAATACAATTTGAATATAACAACCAAAAAATTTATGGTGGTGAGGTTCAGTGGCGGTCCCAAGTGGACTTGGGGTGGCTTTAATTTGCAAGACAATGGACCCGAGTTCGATTCTCCATCCGTCCCTCTTTTTTGTTTTGCCTTTATATATATATATATATATATATATATAAAAGAGTTCAAAGACAAAGCTGTCTCTATTTTTCACGGTCGCACAGAGACACGCAACGTCAAAGCCCTAAGACGAAGCGCGGTAAAGAGAGCGATTCCCCGAGCTGCCGGCGTCGTTGCAAGGTCCACCTCCGACCGAGCCACCGAGCTCCACCCAACACTCGGCCCGCACTCCACTCCCGTCTTCCGCACAGGCTACGTCGAGCTCCACCCAGCACTCGGCCCGCACTCTACTCCCGTCTCTCGCACAAGCGCTACAACAAGGCGCCTTTGTTCTTCTTCGATCTAGACCTTCAAGGTTAGTAGTTTTTTTCCTCTATCTTTTAATTTTATTGTTATTAAGTTCAATTGGTTAAGATTAGAATGAATTTAGATTAGACTTAGTGGATTTGAGAATCAATTTGTGGAAATTTCGATTAAGGTTTGTGATAAAGAAATTTGTGAATTTGTGCTTTGGCATTGGAATTGTAATGTATGTTTTTGAGAAAGAAATTTGGGAATTTTTTGTTTGTGATAGGAACTTATGGTTTGTGGATTTGTTTTGTGCCATGAGAACCCAGTTTTTTCCCTCTTTTTTTGTTCCTTTTTTTGGTTGATCTTGTAGTTGTTTCTCGTGGTCTGGTGCAACGATTATCTGTGATGCTTTTGGATCTGGAACTGGAGTTTAAGTTGCTTAATTATGGTCGATCTGATCAAGCACGAACTTTGTTTTATATTGAATTCCCGTTAATTCTTTTAAGACTGGGTTTGAATTGTGTCAGGAGTTATATAAGCTGCTAGATCTGCTTGGTCTTGCACTTCATAGAAGCGGCCGATCAGATCTTAAATTTGATTTTGACGTTAAAGAACTTTGAGTCTCTTGCTGCTTGGATTCCTTCTGTTGCAATTGTTTTTAATCTCTTTATAATAATTGCTTTTGCGTGCGGTTTCTTTAGATCATGATCTTATATTGCTGCTGAAACAGGATGTACTCACAATTTAAGGTTATACCAATACCAAGTATCAGTCTTTTTATTCATTATTCCATTACTTTGATTAATACTTTTTTTGTGTGTGTGATTTTTAGTGCTAAAAGTCTTACTTCATTTCGGCACCTTTGTAGGATCCATTCATTTTACCTCGAATCATCAGTTGTCTTTATGAAGATCTCTTCTGTGTGGATCCTCTTCTTACTTGAGTTTAGGAGACTATATTTCTGTATCATGAGATTCAGTTTAATAGAATCTGAGTTTTTCAAGGTTTAATTTACTCGAATAATCAGTTTTCTTCATAAAGATCTCTTCTGACTGGATCCTCTTCTTACTTGGGTTTAGAAGACTATAATTTATCATGATTTATGAGATTCATTTTAATAGAATTTGAGTTTTCAAGGTTTGATCTAGCTGTTTACTTGTCTACCAGGAAATATTGGTATATATACCATTCAATAGATTGTTCTGGTGTAATTTCTTCAAAAAGATTTGATAGAATTGGACTTGGTGAATTTATTTTTCAAGTGGTGGGTTCTCTTTCATTTTGTCTTTGAATTTGAATATGATTCTCGGTTGCTTTTGTATCCCACTTTCTGTTTCTTAATTGTCAAGATGCACTATACAAGCGATATATTAATCTTACCACTTTGGAGATAAACTTCGAGGAATAATGGTTGAGCAAAACATGTATAGGAGATGAAATTCGTTTAGGTGTTTGAGCATGTTTTTGTAAAATGACGTGATTTAACATTTGGTGTATTCGATACTTTACATTAATCTTATACTTGAGTTGAATGGTAATTGTAGATATGGCAAGAACTAAAGCATCCAAGACTAGAGGGGCACCTAAGCCCAAGAGACAAAAGACATCAGCGTCTACGAAGGAAACTCTGCAGCGGAAGGCTTCTAGGGGAAATTCTGGTCCCTCTTCTAGAGCCAACAACCCAACGAATCCTACTGCTGGAGAGTCTGGCGTATATGGTATTATGTTCAAAGATGGTGCCAGCAAAAATCTCGATACGATGATCTAAAGACCAGGAAAGTGGTTCCTACAAGGTTTATGGGAAGAGTGTGACGGAAACAAAGAATGTTGTCTACAAAGAAGTTCTACAAAACATATGATCCTTCTTTACTTATATGGTAAATGTTTATATAAAAGTGTTTATTTCATATTTTCCTTCATTCTTGTGCGTGTATATATAGAATATATATTATCATTTGAATATGCTTTGTGTGAGACAATTGCTTTTGCAGGCCGTTCGGACTTCACTTGTGTGGGATATTGGTTTTGCAATCCTACTTAGTGCAGAATGGTACATCTGGGTATTTTAAATGTTATTGTGATTTTTTGCCATAACATCATGTTTGTAACTTAACATATATATTATTGGTGAGGTTACTAGCTAACCCGAAAGGCATAAAAGGGAGGCATTTGATGTTTGATAAGTCTATGTAAATGTATTCTCTATTGGCTACGCACATGCAACGTTCATTGATGTTCTCTTTTGACTATATATGCACATCGAGAGCATTTTATTTTTCCAAGTAATTTAATATGTAGTAATTTTTTAACAAAATAATTAAAATTGCTTACTCAAACCTTGGCTTAGGAGTGTTTGGTTGATGGCTATACTCTCATTTCTATAATCCTGTAAATGAGGACGAATATAAAGATGACACACAACCCTTGAGTTATAACTGTGCAATGTGTCTTAGACTCGTAGGTCATCAATCAAGAAGAATTTCTCAATTTGAGAGATGTAACTTATTTTTTATTTAAATGTAATGGATAACATTACAACAATTCAAATTAAATGAAATATATTCATGGTACGAGGGAGAACTAAAACGGTAACGTTCAATAAAAATACTTACCCGTACTTTGTACGGGAAAAGTACTAGTTTACATTAAAATAAAAATATCTAATCCGAATGTATGACCAAGAGGAGCCACCAACTCCGGTCTCTCCCCGCTATTTAAAAGCTCTCCTCCGATCGATCTTACCCCTAAATATCTTCATAAGCAGCAATAAATTGCCCCTCCCATATCGAATTATCGATCCCAGTCCTCAGTCCTCCCCACTTGCTTAATGCATTTTCCATTTATACATTAATATCAATCAATCCATTTGATTTTAAGCCCAATATAATCAATCTTAAGGCAACTAATCACCGCCGTGCCCCGATCGATCAATATGGATATTACCCTCCTCTCTCTCCTTGCCTACATAGCCCCCGTGCTCCTCCTCGTCGGGATCATATCCCGCCTCCGGCGAAAGCCCTTCCCGCCGGGCCCCCGCGGCCTCCCCCTGATCGGCAACATGAATATGATGGACCAGCTGACCCACCGCGGCCTGGCCCGCCTCGCCCACAAGTACGGCGGCCTCTTCTACATGAAGATGGGCTTCCTCCACATGATCACCGTGTCGAGCCCTGAGGCCGCCCGCCAAGTCCTCCAGGTGCAGGACAACGTCTTCTCCAACCGCCCGGCCACCATCGCCATCAGCTACCTCACCTACGACCGCGCCGACATGGCTTTCGCCCACTACGGGCCCTTCTGGCGCCAGATGCGCAAGCTCTGCGTCATGAAGCTCTTCAGCCGCAAGCGCGCCGAGTCCTGGCAGTCTGTCCGGGACGAGGTCGACCGCATCGTACGGACCATGTCCGGCTCCGCGGGCTCCCCTGTTAACGTCGGGGAGCACGTGTTCGCCCTCACCAAGAACGTCATCTACCGGGCCGCGTTCGGGTCCAGCTCCAACGAGGGCCAGGACGAGTTCATCGCCATCCTGCAGGAGTTCTCGAAGCTGTTCGGGGCCTTCAACTGGGCCGACTTCATACCCTTTCTTGGCTGGGCCGACCCCAACGGGCTCAACGCCAGGCTGGAGAAGGCCCGACGCTCCCTCGATGGATTTATCGATACCATCATAGATGACCACGTCGAGAAGAAGAGGAAGGGGATAAAGGGGGCGGAGGATGACATGGTCGATGAGCTCTTGGTGTTTTACGGCGAGGGCGAGGGGAAGGTCACCGACTCCGATGATCTACAGTCCGCAATCAAGCTCACCAAGGATAATATCAAGGCCATCATCATGGTAATTATCTCGATCTCATCCACACTATATATCTTTAATTAATCGATTCTGGTATCTTTTTTAATTAATACCATTTCAACATATATGCCTTCGTCACATAGGTCAAGCACACTGATCCTGCAACACCTTCACACACATGTTAAATTTGATATTAGACTCGAGGATAAATTCATATTAAAAAAAAATTAAAATCATATTTATATCCTATACACGTATACTATCATATTTATAAAATTTTATTGTGAAAATTATTTTTTTAAATTATGAATATTTAAAAGATTGATTATTTTAGAATATACTGTATTGTTTTTTCTTCTAAAACATATATGTTCAAAATAAAAATTTATAAATATGTAAAGTGTAAATATAATTTTTAAACCCAAAATAAATAAGTGAAACATCAGCTTTAAGATATAAAGTTTTATGTTTTAGAGGGGATTAAAAATATGATATCGGTTAGCAAAAATTATACTTAGATTTACTATTAAATAATTTTAAAATTTAAAATAGGAATTTCTTTTCTTGTAAAGTAGCCTCAATTAGACCAAGCAATTTTAGAATTACATTTCCAGTCGATCGCTGTTATGATAATTGTGTGCGTGACTGAAATTAATTAAATATCGGTCGGGTGACAATCTTCCAAGTAAGTTAGATATATTTCATTATCAAAAATATATTTGGTGCAATAACTTAATTATTACTTTCCAAACAAGAGATATCCTAGCTAATAATTGAAAATATATTTTGATAATATATATGACAACTTACCTTCTAAAAATATTATGTAATTAATATTTAAAATTTTGGAATGCGATTGGTGTAGTTCGTTGTCAAAAGAAGTAAATTAGATAATAAGATAATGACTTAATTACCAAATAATAAGATAATTTCTTTAAAAACTAGAATTTTTTTTGGTAAGGATCTTTGAAAACAAGATAATAAGGTCATAAGGATATGTGATATATATTAAATGAAAGATCGATCCTTTGAAAAATGGATGGGAAAGAAATTGAGTGCATATATACATATGGATGGGAATACCAGATTTTATTTCAATACGTTATTTGATTCTTAGTACTCCATCTGATTTTTAATATTAATTTAACATATAAGCAATTTAACTTTTGTGCACGTACTTTGAGAAGTTAAAAATTATATAAAATATTAAATTTTTTAATTAAATTTTTTTACATTGTAATACTTATTAATAAATTAAAAAAATTAATATTTTATATAGTTTTTAGCATCTTAAACTACATGCATAAAAGTTAAACGTCTCATACATTATTAACAATGTAAGGGAGTATATTGTTTGTTACGTACGGGAATAATTGATTGTTTTTATCTAGAGGGAATAAATGATCAAATAGTGAAAGTAAAAAAATTATATTAAGACGATTAACCATTGTAGCTGATACTTATAATTTCAATAATGATTCTTTGTACTTACATGCGAAAAAAATGATTGTTTAATAGTGTAATTTTTCCTAGCCAAAAATTAAAATAAATCCTGTTGTTTGGATCTCCACGAAAAAACAAATACTCTGTGCACAAATAAGCGTCATTTATCTTTTTAATATATGAGTTAAAAATTATATAAAATATTAACTTTTAAATTAAGTTTTTATATAATTCTATATTTATGAGTTATAAGTTTAAAATTATTTTTAAAAAATATTTAAAATATTTATATTTTACATATATAGTTTTTAATTTCTTGTTAAACGAAAGGAAGTGGTAGCAGTAATGGAAACATGAAGTTACATAGTGTGGGGTATTTTAAAGGGATAATGAACGTGGGATGAAAGTGGTCCTGCGGCTGTGGGTTGGTGAGAGTCCGAGTGGCCGATTAACTATATGCAGTTGCACCACTTCTCATGGTCATCATCCAATTTCCTTTTTTTAATTTATCCCGTTTATTTCTCCTTTTCCCATTGCTTTTAAGTTTCTTTGATTTTTTTTTACACTTGGATGTATTAAATTTAATGACACCCATTTGACTGACCATTATGAAGATAAAGCAGACAAATCAAATGAGCTGAATTGATTTTCAAATATTTGACCATAATATAAACATTAAATATATATATATATATATATATATATATATATATATATATATATAATATATATATATATATATAGTTAAGAAATCAAAACTCATAAAGAAGGAGTGAAACGGAGCAAAAGATGGAAAAAATTGACTAAACTAAAATCAGAATTTGTTAGAAATCACGTTATTTTATAACTAACCACTTTTACTTTTTATATATTTTTTAATAAAAAAATACGTTACAAGTTCCCTTTTCAACAACTAATAATTATTTTTTGATGAAATTGTTTACTAACTAGACCCAAATATTCTTATCTATTTTTTAATTTACTCATTTATACATAAAACAAAATTGGTGGTTGGTATTATTGGAGTGTAAATGATATATTAATCATTTAGATTATGGTTTATTGATAAAAAACAAAAATACACCTACTTCTGTTCTAAAAATCATATAATTAATTCTACTATACATGTATATTTTTAATGAGTTAAAACTTATTCTCCCTCCGTCTCAAAATTTAAGTCGTTTTAGGATTTTGCACAAGTTTTAATAAAATACTCACTCCTCAATCAACATCATCATTCCATTAATTTTTTCGTAAATTTTATTGTTTTTTAATAACCACTACATGTTTTAACCAATCAAAAGTTTTAAAAAAATCAATAATACACAAATCAATACAAATCATTAATATCTCCTACCTAGAAAAACCTAAAACGACCTAAATTTTGATTCAATAATTAAAGGCTAAAACGACCTAAATTTGAAGACGGAGGGAATATAAAATATCAAATTTTAATTAGAATTTTTAATCGTTTCATACTTATTAATAATATATATGAAATTATTAGCAAAATTAATATATTATATAATTTTATAATATATAAGTTTTATTATTTTTTAAAAAATATAGGTGAATATTAACAGATGTTTTCGGGAGGGAGGGAGGAATATGGTTGATTGATTATTTTTTCGTTTTCATAACCAAGTCTAAACAATACTCAAATCATTAATTTATTATGTGCTTTTCCGGAAAAGAATTTGTGAAAAATACCAATGACCAAATCTCCATGAATGACAGGATGTGATGTTTGGTGGAACCGAGACAGTGGCATCCGCCATAGAATGGGCCATGTCGGAGCTCATGAAGAGCCCGGACACCATGAAACGGGCCCAGCAAGAGCTCACTGACGTTATCGGGCTCCACCGTCGCGTGGAAGAGACCGACCTCGACAAGCTCCCCTACTTCCGCTGCGTCATCAAGGAAACCCTCCGGCTGCATCCGCCGATCCCCCTCCTCCTCCATGAGACGGCGGAGGAGGCCGTCGTGATGGGCTACCGGGTACCCGCCAAGGCCCGGGTCATGATCAACGCGTGGGCCATCGGCCGCGACAAGGACTCATGGGCCGACCCGGACGCTTTCAAGCCCGAGCGATTCCTCAAGGAGGGAGTCCCCGATTTTAGAGGCGGGAACTTCGAGTTCATCCCGTTCGGGTCGGGCCGGAGGTCGTGCCCGGGGATGCAACTCGGGCTCTACGCGCTCGAGATGGCGGTGGCTAACCTTATCCAGTGCTTCACATGGGAGCTGCCGGACGGAATGAAGCCCATCGAGCTGAGCATGGACGACTTGTTCGGACTCACTGCCCCTCGGGCGAGTCGACTCATTGCTGTGCCGAGCCCAAGGCTGGTCGACCCCACCGACTAATGAGGCCGGGTCGCAATTGCAATTGCTAGTGGGTTTGAAATTTTGCTTGGCGCTGAAAAAAGAAAAAAGAAAAAAGAAAGCAGCGCTCGAAAATAAAAAATTGTGAAATAACAATATCCATTTGGATTTGTTCCCCCTTCTCCCTTTGTGAAGTTTGTGAGACCTTCATTTTCACTTATCATTTTTCTACTCTTATTTTAGAAAAAACTTGGATCAATTATATATATGCACACTAAATAAAAATTGTGTGAAATTGTATATTCTTCGTATGTCTTTTCTGTCCATTGATTTGGAAATTAAACTTGAATGTCTGTCGATACTATTCTCATTGTCTGTATATATGTATAAAATTTGTGTCATCAAATGAAGAGGATCAAACATAATAGATTAAAATGTACTTTTTATTATTTATTGATATTGGATAATTATTCAAAAGTAACTTGTATACACTAAATTATTCGATGTGTATTAGGTGAGTGTTGGTATATAAATATATACAAATAATGATGTTGTTAAATACAAATATATAATTAGACTTGTTTTTACATAAGTATTTTATGAATAATCATATAAATAAATAGATATATAAATTAGTTCTGTACAAGTACACCTAAGTGAGTGCACTTTTTAAAAAGTTTAACATTTTTTTAAGAAGTTAAAAAGTATATAATATATAATCTATATTTTTATATATACTTTTTTTTTTTTTTTATTTCTTATTTATTAGTAATAAGTATAAAATTATAAACATTTTTATATAAATTCGTTTATCAACATTTATATATATATATATCAACATTTTTATATAAATTCGTTCATCTATCGATCTGCTTTCTTTCAGTTATCTATCTATCTATCTGCTATCTATCTATCTGTTTCTATTGCTTCATTTCCTACTAGGTGTCAGGGTACCTTGTGTTTCTTATGTCCTATTGTTCTGGGTCTTCCGAAAACACTCTCTCGACTAGTTCGGGAAAAGAGTGCATACATCCCGACCCCCCAGACCCTTCTTTAACGCGGAATATACTGAGTTGTTGTTGTTGGTGTCATCATAATATTGACTCATATTTACCTAATAAATTCGCTTGTAATCATAATATCAGCACATATTGACTATAAATTCGTTTATCAGAATAATTAACACATACCTCCTACTAAAGTCATTTGTCAGCATATATATACGATGGATCATCGTATTTATTTGGAAAAGATATGAAATCAAATGTCTTAATATGCGTATTTTGTCATAAAAACATGACAATTGCATGCATTTTGTTGATAAATTCATTTGTCAGTTGTTATGTTTATTTATCAGCACATGTATTTACACTCATGAAGATTGAAAAGATATGCCGACAAACCACAACCTAATGATAGATAAGTTGACAAACGATAATACATACCTGACAGTAGTTGACAAATAGCTGATTTGCAAACATGAAAGATAGCTGACAAAACGATGAAACAAATGTCAGTTTATATGCTTATTTGCCAAAGCTACCCAACCATGACAAATACTTGATTTTCAAAACGACAGATACTTGACAAACGATGAAACATAATCTAACAAATGATAACAATATCAACATATTCCTTACTGAATATTTAACAAAAATCAACATCATGAGAACTAAAAACAACCAAACACTATATTTCATCGTATATAACACAGGAAACCTAGCGAGTATGTTCTAAAAATACATAACCATCGAGGATGTTTACAAAACAACAACCAGACATCGCCCATATTTGACATGTTTTTACACAAACACTAAATTTGAAAGCTCCATTTTCATCATGCATGATATTGGGTACCTCTCACTATCAGCATCCATTGCACAACCCCCCCCCCCCGAATAAATTTCAGCAGCTCCATTCACACTGTCAGCATCCCCTGAAACACTGTCAGCATTAAGTAGAGACTCTGCCTCATGAATGTAAGCATCCTCTACCCCCTTCATCAACAATACTTGTTTCCTCCTTGACAGTAATTTCAGCCTCTTTTACCCCATCATTTTTTACTCCTCCTTCATATTGAGTATCGTCGGCAACTCCACTAACTTTTTTCTTAAGATCAATAACCTCTTCCTCTAAAATTACAATCGTAATTGTAAGCATCTTAAACATGCTCTCCCATCTCAAACACAACTCCTTCGCCCATTTGGGAATCTTCTCGTTGTCAGCTTTGAAATTTTCTACATCCCCTCGCCAATGTCAGCTCTCTTTTCCCATAATTGTCAGCTACATTCTCCACTTTGTTAGCTCCCTCATTCTTTTTATCAACCTTTTTAGAACCATCCCTAATCTTTCTAATAGCAGCCTCTGCCTGTTTCGAGATACCTCTCCTCAAAATGGCACCTGAGAGTGGCTTACTATTCTGCCTCTTTTTGCCCTCCTTAGAAACACCCAAATGAGAAGCTTCTCTTTTCAAACTAGAGTGCACCAAAGTGACTACAAAAGGAACTTCAAAATCATCAGAATCACGAGAAGGCGAAGTAGCAACACGTGCAGAATCCACACTAGTAGACGCTCCACCCCTCAGCGTGTAAAAATCCTTCCTAACATGATTCACATTATAATGAGAGCCTTTCCTGGGTTTGGCAAACACAAGCTTGCCCAAATAGTCAAAAACATTATCGATACCCATCTTAACAGAACAAACCTTTCTCAGACATTTTAACATGACACAATAACTTTCACGACCCTAATGAAATCTCTCAAATTTTGCAGCATCACATGCAAGCGCTATATGATCCAATATCACAATCTCAACGTTTAAATAATAACACCTTCCTAATAATCAAAAGCTTAGCCATGACTAAATTTTTTTGGAGATTCTTTAAGTTAAGCTTCAAAAATCTTAACTATATCTGTATAAGAGACCCTGACCTTGCCAAAAAAAAAACTCTTAAAATGTAACAACCTTGAGAGGAGAAGGACCATATTCAATAACTAGAAGACTAGTTATGACATGAAACTCAAGTAAAGAAAAACGAGTAACCAGACCATCAATTTTAAACCACATTTCCATCTCTTTATTTATTACAATTTCATGCGATAACATATGATGTACTAATTGAAAATTAAAATGCAATTTTGACTCTTGAAGAAAGACTTAACCCTAAACAACTATTCTTAAACTGTTGAATATCATAATCTACCAACCCTCACTTGATTATTTCGCATACTTCCGGGTAAGAGTAAAGATTATTCCGTGAATGAAGCCTCTATTTAGCAGATAAATAATAGCTTATTCCCTATAAACTATAAACATGAAAACATGGATTCACAGATAAAGACCGAGAATCGAAAAAGTAATAGCGGACAAACACAAAAACTGGAAAATAAAAAGCAAAATACTCACATTGAATTGCATTTTATAGGATTCTAAATCAAAAAAAAAAAAAGATCCTACAAATGATAGAAGACAATACAAAGGATTACCCCTATGTTAATGAACAAGCTCATGAAAAACGAAGAAACCCCTAACAGCGGAATACATTCATCGATTCATCCATTGTAAGAATCAACCAAAGCAGTTTGAATGAGATAAAAAAAAACCGTTGGGGAAAAATCGGGCAGCTAACACTCTATCACGTGTGACTCGGATGGATCAGGCTCCATTTACAAATGAGAACTTGTATTATATATTATGTACACATGTATACCTCTCACAAATACAAGACTCACATACACCACTCGGCTTAAGAGACTAACCTCACTCTTTGGTGGACCACACACTCGTGTGATCGAGATGCCCTCGTGCTCAATCGATCACACCTACTGACCAACCCACAAATTTTAGTGTATGATCGAGACACCCTTATTCTCAAGTGATCACACACTAGGACTCACACTCACACTCACTAGTATGTGATCGAGATGCCCTTATGCTCGATCGATCACATACTAGGCTACATAACACCTCACATGCTCACACTCATTTGGAGGAGCACTCACCTTGCCCTCTC
Organism: Persicaria tinctoria; assembly: GCA_037127255.1. Classification (NCBI taxonomy): domain Eukaryota; kingdom Viridiplantae; phylum Streptophyta; class Magnoliopsida; order Caryophyllales; family Polygonaceae; genus Persicaria; species Persicaria tinctoria. The sequence goes on from JBANSL010000014.1 coordinate 23,965,529, forward strand.
ACTTACAACATGTGCTCCTTATGCCTATTTATAGGTCATGCCATACTTTAAAAGAAGATTCCTAGGACATCTCTAGAATACTCCAAGACTAGAGTCATCACTATGCTTCTAGTCTTCTCCATACATTTCCTAAGGTTCTGCATGCTTCTGGAGAACTCGACACAAGTATAGACATATCTAGACTCTTCACCCTTCCAGAACCTTCCATAAGGTTCCACATGCTTCAAGAGTCTTCAACACTCTTCTGTGTGCTTCCAGAACATTCCTCCATGTTCTGGAGACTACCATTGCATTCCACATTCTTCCAGAACATTCCACTATTTAGCTCAAAACACATATTTATGTATTTGTAATATGAATTATTGTCCAACAAAAAAGCGAAAAAGAAAAGATAAACTGAAGTAGAAGAGAGGAAGAGATAGAAGACGGACAGTTTTACTGTACGTAGAACAATCAATGAATTTGGACTACCCGGTGAACAGTGAAGGCCACCTCTAATAATTACAACGCAACCTAAGTTTTTGAAATGCGTGTTACGGAGTATAAGAGCAGCCCCAACATGTGTGCTAAAATAGATAAAATAGGGATTTTAGAGAAAAAGACCCATTTTTTTCACCCCAACAGATTTTGCAAAGGCATCTGCAAAATAGAGAAAAGGATGAAAAATGAAGAAAAATCTGTAAATTTAGGGGAAGAAATTTCTTCTCTATAATTGAATGTGTGCACTTCTCTCTATGGTTAATTTAATGATGTCATTTCTTCTTTTCTACTGTAGGGGTTGTTTCCAGGTTAATTTATTACCGCCACCCTTCTTCTCTATTGACGGTGAATCTTCTTCTCTACTGTAGGGCTTGTTTCTAGGTATGTGATTTCAATTTCATCTGTATGGTTTGTTTCTAGGTATGTGATTAGGGATGTTCGATTGCGATTGCGATTTGATTGCGATTTCTGGTGCAATTTCAAGTGATTACTTTGTTGCTGTTCGATTTTTGGTGATTGCTTTGTTGCTGTTCGATTTTTGGTGATTTCTTTTTAGGGCTTGCTTTGTATCTGGTGTGATTTCGATATGATCTGATTTCATTTGTAGGTTTGTTGAATATATCTGATTGCTTTGTTGCTATTCGATTTTGTTGAATCTATTTCTGGTGCGATTTCTGGTGATTGCTTCGTCTGATCTGCTTTTTTATTGTTTGATTTTGTTGAATTAGAATCTGAACTAGAAAACTAATATGATTTTTTCATAAATGAATGTTTTCTTGTTGAACTAGAATCTGAATTTTTCAGTACCCATGAACTAGAAGTAATCTTTTTTCATCAATGAATTTTTTCTTGCTGAATTTTTTCGAGTGCCCTTGCTTGCGGGTTTTTTCAGTTGTAGATGAATTTCACGGAGCTTCTAACTAGTGGATCACCCAGCGATGACCTCAATAATTCTCCTTCCCAGTTTAATATTTCATGGAGTCAACATAATCATGCTAGTGGTACCTTTGAAGAAACTGACGTCGAAGCTGATGAAGCAACACATATTAGAATTGTAACAATTTAGAATTGTTAGAATTATGTGAAATAATGATGTAATTAAGTAATTTAGTAAAGTTTAAATGTTAGAATTTTGGCAATTTAGTGAAGTAAATGTTAGAATCGTAACATGTTAGAATTAAGTAAAGTATATATAACCATTCACGTCAATTAGGAAGTAATAAGATGATAGAAACATTAGAAATTACGTTTAAAATGTTGTTAGAAATGCGAAGCTAAATATTATAATTAAGATTAAAAGAATTTTTTAGAGATTTAGATTTAAATATCCTTAATAAATGCATTTATTTATTATACTGTCGAATAAATGTAAAAATCTGTAAAATGGAGAAGTTGTTGGAGTTTGAGTGAATTTTTTTTTAGAGATTTTGACACTTTTATCTTTATTTTAGAGATTTTTTAGAGAAGTTGCCCGTATAGAAGTACGATTGGGAGAGGTCTCGCTAGTCGCTTGGTTTAGTCACTAACCGAGAATCGGTATTTGACCGAAATTTCAATGTGAAATTTGCAAATTTATTTGTCAAAGTATATACCAAACTATGGAATGACTTTGAGTTGTAGCTTTCTGAACTTAAATTCATTAATTGGATTGCGGAATGGATAAGCTTCCTTTTGCTATACATTTCGATCAAGGTCAGCCATCATCATCCATGACAGAAACCACATAACCCATTTTGCCAATTAAGCTTAACTTTCATCTGCTATTGATATTTAACTTTGATCTGCTATATGTATTTTTATATCATTTTTTTTTAATATGGGGTTGTGTCATATTTTTTTTAATTGGTTTTGATATGTAACCCATTAAGTTTGTATGTTGTTTGTGTCTCCCCTCCTTCCAGCTTGTCTTGACCCAGTTGTGTTTAGCATTTTTTTAATACTCCCTCCGATCCAAAATAAGTGTCATTTTAGATTTTTAAATTTCACCCAAAATAAGTGTTGTTTTATTTTTTCTAGGCAATTTAATAGATTGATTAGTGAAAACTGTTTTCGAAAATTGTATTTCTTTACTACTTTTTTTTTTCAAACTCTCCACTTGTTGGTTGAAAAAATTGATAAACATTTAATAAATGATAAGATTTATAAAAAAATGTATAAAACCAATGATCGTTATACTTTACTTAAAAATTGTGTTAAGAGCTAAAACGACCCTTATTTTGGATAAGATGGAGTATGTATTAACAAGTTTCTTTTAAAACAATTCTTCCAAATTATATTATTTTAGTTTTCAATAGAGAAATTTTTGTAAACTGTACCCTTTTCACCTTTTAATTAGGTGTTTGACACCTCTTAAAATTTAATTAGCCACCCTGTTGAAAATTAATTAGCCCCGATAGACGTATCCTTTTATTCTCTCCCTTAGATATGAGAGACGACCACGGCGATTTCGATCTCCCTCTCTCAACCTCTGTTCTCTCCTCCTTCATCGACCTCGCTCTCTATCTCTCACACTTCCCCTTTGTTCATACTTCTCACCCGATCTCACAACTGTTGATGCCGACCAAGAATCTCAGATGAAAATCCGGCTTGTCCTTGTCGTCGATTCCATCACCTAGCACTTCTAGTCTCCTCTGCTCACCTGCGAGGACGAATCCAGACTCAACCGAAGTGGAACATATGGCTTTCAATCTTGGAGATTTCCAGGTGCGTCAATGTAACACCAATTTTGCTTGATGCAATCTCAATTGCTAAACCTAATTAATTGGATTTATGTTCGATTTCTTTTATTGTTTAGAGGATTTTGCTAATTTGGCTTATTTGATTTCCTTTGTTTTGTGATCCCTAGATAGCGACAAAAAGCCCTAGGTATTGAACTGTCTGATTTTTATTGAATCTGCATTGATCTTTGATTGATGGCTATCCCTTGAATTGAGATTGGGCTCTAAAAGTGAATTAGAGACTCATAAATTCCACTTGAAGGTAATAAGAATGTGTGGGAATTGATTGAGTTTTGCTTGCAGTGTATGTCTTGTGTTTCATTGAATGATTTTTGGGCCTTTTATTGGTGAAAGCAATGCTCAGAGTTCTCCTAGAACCCGATCTATATAGTTGGGGAGTCATTTTTCAAAGTTGAAACTGTTACTGCTTTATAGAACCAACAGGTAGTTTATGTTAAGAGTTTACACAGTAGTAAATTAGGAAAGGTAAGGGTGAGAGGTAAATGTATTTCGAACTGCACAACTTGATTACGAATAACTTTATGAACGTTGCAAGTTCCTTGGAAGGTCGAATAACGTTTACGGATTTTTCTGCTTCGACGTCTTTACATGAATCTTAGTTTAAGCTTCTATATTTTACAGGTTGTGTAAGTGGTTATCTGACTTGGATCGAGTATAACAGGGTTCCTTCAACAATACTCACTTTCAAAGCTGCTAATGATCACCTTTACAGTGGCTACATATCAACTATTGAGTCCAAGAGCCAAGAGGTATTCTATCTGTCATAGCTCTACTAAGTAGAAACTGCTTAATCAGGTTGGGGATGATTTTGACTCCCATTGAACTTACTACATCAATTTGGGGGTGATTTTTGATTCCTTGCTTTCCTTCTTCCAAACTCACGACATTCTTAACCTTTTATACTCTTGATAAACTCCAGAATTCTAGCTCAGGCTGGAAATTGAACAATGGATTCACTACTAGCAATTTGTTATTTAACATCGGGTAATAGCCGATGTCTTTCAAAAAAAAAAATCGATGTCTATGTGGGGGATGTAAAAAGTCAAAAGTTTTTTACATCGGTCAGAACCTGATGTCTTTGTATGTTATAACATCGTTTATATTTTTAAACCAAATGTTTTTATTATCCTATAACATCGATTATAAAATATAACCGATGTTATAACATACAAAGACATCGATTATAAAATATTTTTAAAAAGTCAAAAGTTTTTTACATCGGTCAGAACCTGATGTCTTTGTATGTTATAACATCGTTTATATTTTTAAACCAAATGTTTTTATTATCCTATAACATCGATTATAAAATATAACCGATGTTATAACATACAAAGACATCGGCTATTACCCGATGTTAAAACGTTTTGACTTTTCACATCACCAACATAGACATCGATTTTTTTTTTGAAAGACATCGACTATTACTCGATGTGAAATGACATATTTACGTTATTTATTTATTTATTATAGTAGCCTATGCGGGATTTGAACCCGCATCTTTGTGTTTGAATGCAATGCTCTACCATTTGAGCTAATAGGCTTTAAATTAGATAGAATGTTCTTACATAATAGCAAAAAGAGCATGTGAAACTTAAGAAGCAAAGAAACAAGGGAAATAAAGTAGTAGCAAAAGAGTAAACAATTATTCTATGAAAATTCAACACAAGTGTTATCATTAGCTTCTATATTACACTTCATGAACCTATTTCTTGTTTCCCCTAATAGAAGCATGGGATGGTGGGAGAATTGATTACCAATAGCAATAAGAAATGTTAGTGCTGGTAAATTTCGGCACAAATACACCAAGAATTTAAGTAAGAATAGGGCAACTTTCAGCAGCAACACTCTTTCAGACCTCCCATTCCAGGAATAATTCCAAGTGACAATGAACTGATGATCAAAGAGCATAAACCATGATAACATTAAGTAAAAATGAACTGATGAATTCTACCATGGATTGAGTATACTTACAATGTCAACACGAATAGATCAATTAATAAAAATATCAAAAGTTGGAACTGACTTTGTGCATTGCGAACTAGGATCATCTCCATTGCAACCTAAAGAAACCAAGCATATGAATTGACTATACATACATTAAAAAGCTGAAAGAAATCACAAGAATAAAGAAAAATGAGCATGCCTTTTTGATAGGGTGGGAACTGATTATAATGCAAATTATAAATTTGATAAGTATGAAATGGAAATAGATATTACCTTTGCAGATTGAAAATGTTTGCTCGGTGCAACCAACAGATCTGCAATGGACAATCAAATCTTATGCAGAAACTCGTTCGGAGACAAATAAAACGGAGATAGAAGTACTGTTAGTTTTTGCCCTGACCAACCGTTAATTGACAGATAAAATGGAGATGGAAAGAACAAAGAACTTAAACAAAGTCATTCAAAGAGAGAGAAAAGGTGGAGAATTTAGACCTCATCAATTTCTCTCACTCTATTTTACCCAATGCATCTAATTGAATACCGATAATATGAACCCAAAATTGCTAATCAACGAATCTGAAAAACATATGCCATGTAACTTTTGACGAATCATGAATACAAAATCCTGTGTTCTACTTAATGTGTCAATACGCAGCATAGAAGCCCGACACACAAAAAATGTTGGACAGTTTCTCACTAGAATCCAAAGAAAACTTGGAAGCTTCAACTATTACAAGCATCTTGCTTAGAGAACCTGTAGATGAAAATGTCATTTATGTTCATGAGTGATAAACAAAAAATCTCTATCAAAAGTATATGCTTGCAGCTTGCCCAAGAAGATACATATAAACTCAATTAATGTAGCTGAACACTCATCCCTTGTTTGGTCTTCTGCATATCCAGACTATGTACTATCTCTATCAGAATGGTACATAATAGCTTTTCAATATAGAACTTTTTCTACCTGATGAGACCAATAAACAGTCAATCACTTAACTGTATTAGCATCTTCACATGAACCATTCACTCGAGGGAAACTTTCCAAGTGAAATGAACACTTGACTTCCCAACAAACTTCGTTGAATCTAATAGTTTTTTAAAATTTTAACTGTAAAATTATTGATAGCAATAAAAATCATTGATAGCAATAGTTTTTTGAAATTTTAACCATAAAATTATTTCCATCCTCTTTGACTAAGCAAAGGAAGCTCATTCATCATGCAAGCAGGATTCCACTTTTTTATAAATGAACAGTGGAACATGAAGATCAAAACGACATGAAATGCAGGGTACAGACTCTTTTTATCGTGTGAACTAATGTAGTAAATGGGTTTCCATCAACCAGCATTTAAAGTGCACAGGCCTCAGCATCTGACTTTTGTACCAAAGCACAAGCCATGATGCCAGTTCACTAACTACGAGATTGCTGAAGAAGAACAAGAGATATCCAAATGACAGGTCACAGGCATGTAGAAAAAAACTAGTGAACTGAGATAACATCCCTCGATCCTTTAACACTCATTTAGTTAAACAAAATAGGAGTGCATTTGGAATGAGCCGATCTACTGAAACCATTCTAACAAAGAAGCTTTTTCTTGCAAGGGTATAAAAGGTAAGCCAAATACTAAACATTAACTGAGATGTGTATATTAAAGGACTGCAACCAATCATCTAAAATCCATTGACCACAACATGACTTATAAAAAAGCTAACCTGAAGAGTTAACCTCTTGTCCAACAGGAATGTCCAAGAATGTCCCTATAAGGTAGTTACTGTCACCAATATCGTGAATTAAATTTTGTCCATGAGGAGCAAACTTGTCCTCCCAATTAGCATTGACTGATTTATCTTCCGACTTAAGTTTCACAGGTGGCAGTCTGTGGTATTCTTCCTTCTAGTCTTCAGAGGTAAGTGCCAAGCCTATATTACATAGTTCAATATATATTAGTTCTTACACAATGAAAATTTGGAAATCAACAAAACTATCACGATGCCATATTCATACAATACATATGGGATAAAAAGGTGGCTAAAATGAAATCCAACAGTACCTAACTAAGAACATAATCTAGTGGCAATTGAGAATGCTCAGACTACTTCTATACATAGAAAAAGTAAGAGCCAGCACTAAGACCTTGTGATCTACCATCCAAACCTTGTCCATCAATTACATTAGACACATAAAAGAGCAAAACACAGGTTCCATGAACAAAGAAGTTTCTTAGAAGCTCTTCTATCCTAACTCTTGACAATTGTAACAGAAAATATTACCTTTTTTTTTTTACAATTGCAGAAATTTGCAGCTGATACTACCAAGTATTTCAACCGCACTTTGCACATAAGATCTGCTGCAAGCCTGCAAGTAGATGTCAAACAAAAGGGCCTTCTTTCTTTCCCTTTTGAGTGGTCTAATCCATACAATTAGATTGAAAAGGGGCCTGCAATAGTGCAATCTATGATTACTCTTCCTGGAATTCAAGATCAAGAGATTGATTTCATCCAAATGTTAAATGTTAAACAAATAACATGATTAATTAAATTGATATGTCTGGCTGAAAATCTGAACATCGACATGTAACATTCATTCAAAGAAGTAAAAAAAAGGCAACACCAAGAGAATCTAACAATCATATTGATGCTGAACAGGTTACACAGCAAACAAAAACTGTAATCTGATCCGAAAATGGATCTAAAATTGTCTTCCTTCAGCCTGAAAACACAAATTCATCATAGATTGCAATATTGCAAGCAAGTAGGCAAAGTAGTACATCAGCCTAAAAACCCTGTGAAAGACCTTCAGTTGAAAATTGACAATCAACAATGAATTGAATACAAAAATCAAGAGGTTTAAGCAAATTCGAGTTTGAATCCAAAAGTTTCCAACCCTAAACCCAAGAATTGGGACACTAAACCCTAGAATCCAAAATTTTCAAATCGTAGAGAGAAAAGAGGATACGTGTGTTACCTCGGAGGCACTGCAGTAGTTTTGTAGTGAGAGAAGGAACAGGCACAGGTGCAATGATGGAGATTTTGCGGTGGGGACTTCGGTGATATATTTTGAGACAGGTAGAGAGAGCAGGCAACCGACGACATCTCTGGGGAGAAGAAGGTGAGAAGAGGGTGATTAGGGTTCCGGCGAAGAAGCAGACCAGAAGAGGGAGAGAGAGATACCAGAGAAGAAAAGGGTTCCAGTGCGCTCGAGCGAGACGAGAGAGACGAGAATGAAAGGGATTTCGTTGTTGTTGAGGAAATAGCCGAGAGATGGGAACGAGAGCGAAGAAGGGATTCCTCCGGAGAGACTACATCCCCACCGGAGCCACCCTCGAGTTTGAAAGCCGGCGAGATTGGAGGAGGAAGGGGTTGGTGGTGAGAAGGAAGGAATCTTCCGCGGCCGCCAGTCTGGATTGAGAGGAAAGGGCAGCTGAGTCGAGATTTGGAAGAGGAATGAGGTGGGAGTTCTGGAAATGCCTTTATGGGCGGGATTTCACGTAATTCATATTTCAATCCGCGCCCTTCTATCTTTTTTTTAAAATACATATTTAACATCTGTCAAATAAATGGGACGATGTCTATACTTTTATTTACATCGCAAATTTATAAACCGATGTTAAAAAATTGTTTAACATGGCAGATTTTTCTGATTGATGTTAATTAGCCGATGTTAAATAACAAAATTCTAGTAGTGATTTCTATCCCCTTCTTTGTGGCTGATTTACAACAATTGTATTGAAATTTCCTGCCCCACACCAATTGAACGCATAATGTACTCAAAATTTGTAGTTTGAATTGTGAAATGCTTCCTTCAGTTCTAATTGGGAACTACTACCTCATTATTTATATGTTTTGATAAATAGTCTCTATAGCTTAACAAGTGAAAATGCTTCCATTTACCCACTAGGATCCATGGTGGAATCCAGCTTTTGAGGAGCAAGCAAAGATGCATATCCATCACATTGGCCAAACTAGAAGATAACTAATTAAGCAGTAAGTTGTTGAGGAGCCAAGAGGTTCTTCATCAAGGTGCGTCTTTGGGCGTGTGTGTGCCTTGCCATGTTGTTATGGTGCTTTTAGCTGATAAGGTCTAACAAGATAACTACTGATGTAAAAATATGCTCATACAATGACATTTTAGCAATGCTGACCACACCCCTAAACCCTTTCTTTCTAGATTAACTTTGCTTCATGGCTTACAATATTGATTATCGTCCCTAAAAATTCTCACAGTTGTGGATTATGCAACTTTTACTTGTCTACATTTCTGCTTGTTGCTAGTCTCACCTAGAAAATGCCTATATTAACGAAAATGGTTACGGCTGTTGTCTGGCAGGGTGTAAAAGCCGAATATATTTCATATATTATATTATTAATATTTTATTTAAATATATTATTATTTCATTTAAATGGGAGAAAACTCGTCCTCGGACACAAGTTTGATTTTAAGATTCTTCCCGCATCGTTTCAGAATTTGGATTTTTACGGATTTTTTTCTGCTTTCTTGTGCTAAATTTTGGAAATGTGATTAATATTGTTATTTTAATTTGGTTTTGAAAGATCAATTTAAATCTTACGTATTTTTTTCTCGCTTTCTTGTGCTATATTCTCTTTGCGTTGTATGGGTTGGGACCACATAAATTTCTTTCTTTTCTTTTCTTTCTCTACCTCTCTCCTCTCTCTCTCTCTCCTTTCTCTCCCTCTATGGTGGCCAGTTGTTACTCTAAATTTTGTCATCTTCTTAATGCTCAACAATCAACATACTGCTCACACACATGCTACCGCCCTACTCGGTTGCACATTCCTTCCATTGTGCTCAGCCTCCTCTATAAAAGTGAGATTCCTCAACTCTAAACCCCTTTCACAAGGCAATAAACCCTCCACATTTTCTCCATTTACTTACACACAAGAAACAACCCCTAAACTCTCACACCTTTGTCATCTTTCCCCTCCTTTCCACTCCTAATCTCAAGCAATCACCACCTCCAACAGCCCATCCTCCACCTTTTGTATTCACAACCACCGCCGGTCACCAAGGAAGCCCAGAAGCGCCGCACACGTCCTTTATTCCATTAAGAAGAAGAAGACTCGCGCATTCACGCCCCTCTTCCTCCTCCCTTGTGTCCGAGCAACAGCAGAAGCTCCTCGAAGATCGAGAACGTGCCTAGCCTGCCCAGAAGCACGCCGGCTTGCTCCTCGCTTCCCCTGTTTTTCCGATCCAAGTCCGGCAAGGTTGTTCCTCCTTTCGCTCTAAACCACCATAAAACCGAACCTTTTGATCGCTATCCTCAACCTAGGCAAAGCTCTCTTGGATTCCATCTCTGACGAGCCCAAATAAGTTTCGAACAACTCCGGTGTCGCTTTTCGAAGACCCTGGGTAATACTTCAAATTCCTCCTCTCTTCTTTCTCTCATCGTGTCTCCTTGTGTTGTTTGGGGTCGGGAAAGGATATCGGTGAGGTTGGAAGTGGGTGAGGTCGAAAACAAATCCGATAGAGCCTGCTTCTCCTTCCGATTTTCCGTTTTTGAGCACCAGTGAAGAGCGTTTTGAACCTTGGGATAGAGACAGGCCATGGAACCAGGTTCTCCTCCTTTTCTTTTATTTTGTTTTATTTGAACCGGGTCTAGGGCTGGGAGAGTTGAGCTTGGGCCGGATCCGAGTCATGGGCCATTTCCCTCTTCCATTTTGGGCCTGTTTGTTTGGGCTAGGATCTTTGGGGTTTGTTTTATGTGTGGTTAAATTCGGGTTTTACTTGTCATGTTACTATATAGTTGCGAGACATTTATTATTTGAGTAAGTAGATAAGATTATTATTATATGCAGATATTTTGTGTTAAATATAAATTATGGGAATTATATTCTTTTTGGAATTTTATATGAAATAAAATTATTTTTGAAAGTGGTATTATTTGAATATGTGTTGTGCGATGTTTTAAATATGTGAATTTAGGAATTTGTAAAATGATTTAGTAGCTTAGATTTATAATTGGGATTTGTAAAGAGAGTTTGATTTGGATATTTTAATTAGTTAAGTATTATTTGGTAAATTATATAAAAAGGAGTTTTCAAGTTTTCGAAATTGTCCTTTAAATAATTTATTGTTTGAAAACCAAAATGACAGAATATTTTGATAAAATAGGATTTTGGGTTGACTTAGAGATTTTGACACTACCTCTTGAAGTGGACAAATATGATTTGAGAAATTGTTTTGAATATGAGTTGACTTAACTTGAGATTTAAGAGCTTGGAAAACGTTGGGAAATGATTTACTTGATTTAACTCGGTGAATTTATTGTTGAATCCTGTTTGTGAATTTTGTGAATTTTAAATAAGATATGAAATGTTATATGATGATGCAAGATGAGATGTTGGATGAGATACTATATGTTGAGATGAGATGAACATGAAATGATATGTGATATATGATGAGATACGACATAATGATCTGAAATGGGATATGTGAAGTTATGTATGATAGTTAGTGGCGCCTTTTGTGAAGTAGATAGACTTATGCATATTTGTATATCTGTTAGGTGATTTATGATATGTTGGACATTGCTTGCTATTGGTGTTCATTGCTTGGATTCTACGCGCCTCCAGGTAAGTATCCTACGAGACTTACTCAGCAACCTGGACCTCTTGCCTGACATATCATATAGTGTATAGGTGTTGCGTATGCATAAAAGCATCCCATTTAGTATCATGCTTAGGACTTGCACTTATGAATGAGCATCCTTATTCTTTATGTGTTTGAAAAGAGAATAACCGTTATGTTTAGAGTCGTTGCTAGGGTCATTGAGGCATTCGTGTTTCATATGTTTAGATGGTTGCGGCACCGACCGAACGTCCTACCTCGGTGTGGGTACGGACATATATGACCTCGGAGTGGGCACAAATTTGGGGATATGCAATGTGGCATTCTTTGGGCGCCTAGATTGTACTTCTGTACTTACATTTATATATCCTGATAAGCATGCTTGTGTGATTAAAATCCTGTACTGCATTAGATCATCCTTTATTTAGGTATAGACATGTTATATGGCCTCAACGCGGTTAGAGGACCCGCAACTGATTACCGGGCTTGACTTTGTGGACAATGTTAGGTACTTGCTTCTTGCTTGCTCCTTGCTTCTATGACGGGGATCTCCTTGGGAGAAATCGAAGAACCGGTCTAACCGCTAATATGGCTAAATATTATTTAATTATGTTTTATGGTTTTAGTTTTAATCCGGCCCCGCCGTTGCATATTTTATTTCCTTTCGCTTTCCGTTCCTCTTTATTTACATGAATTTCCGCGAATTAGACCTTAGGACAGTTTAAGGGTAACCGACTTCCCTACGATAAATTTTGGGGTTCGAAACCCCTGCTTTAATACTGATGTTTATGGAGTTTTGAATCCTCGACCCATACCTTGATTGCAAGATCCGAACGAAGGTATCCGACCTTCGAAATGTAACCTGGGTATTTATATATGTGCCGTTACACAAGGGTCTCTTGAAGAATGAATGGAGGCTTTGCAAGCACGAAAACAACGGATGATCGCTGAGGCCTTGACTGATCAAGATGTTCGCTCAGCCAGAATCGAGGAGTTGAAGATCACTACAAAAAAAATTAATTTTGCCACCCTTGCTAGCTTCGGCAGACATGTGTCGTGGCTATTGGTACCCTTTTGCCACGGTAATAGCCACGGCAGGCGTTACACTTGTGTGAAAAAAGAGAAAATAGCCACCAATGGTAGCTTCGGCAGGGGTTGTCGTGGCTATTGAGTTAATTTTGCCATGTATAGTAGCGACGGCTAGTGTTTCCCGTGGCGAATGAATGATTAAAAAAAAAAAAACGCGGAGGCTTTACACAACTTTACAAAAAAAAAATGAAAAAAAAATAAAAACATTAAAAAATACTTCGTATAACCCTACTTCTACCCGAGCCTTCTCTTTTGTTGTTTCTTCTCTCTCGAGCGTCCCTCTCTCTGGATGTTGCCTCCACGGCTCCACCAGACTTCAGTTCCATCGAATTTCCATGGAGGTCCAAATCCATGACCTCTCAGTCTCTCACCCATCTCTCATCTTCTTCTCTGTTGTTCTTCCTCTCTCTCTCTCTCTCTCTTTTCCCTTTTTCTCTCGCCATCGCTCTCCCCTCGACTCACCGAACCCAAGCTCTCCCCTCGCCAACGCTATAACGCTGCTTCCTCGCCTCCCTCTCACTATGTCACAGATCTCCATTCTCCCAGATCCGCTTCTCCCCGATTTGCTCCTCCCCGATTTGCTCCCTCCTCACCACTCTCTCCCTCAAATAAGATCGTCGCTAGAGCGAATGAGAGAGCGGGATTGTGCTCTGCATTACATAGCAGGTGACGAATTCGACCGAGATGAGGGGCGACAAGTTCTTCTCAACTCTCTCAAGTGAGTAACATAAATCTCTTTCAGTCTTTTTCAGGTTTCCCTAATTTCTAGGGTTTGAATTTGGCCCTTTACCTTCTTTGCTTCTCATTTCCCTAAATGTTTTTTTGTCAAACCCTAATATTTGTAATTTTATTTGGGATCTAGTAATCGGAGCAAGAAGAAATTGTCGACGCTTCTTAAGGTTATGCATACCTCTTTTAAGGAAGTTGAGCGACTTGAGTGGCTCGCCGCCTACGAGCTCCAAATAAGTAAGTTTATCTTGATTTATAGTGTGTCCCCTTAATTACTTAGAATGAATTCCTTGGTCACTGGTTATCGATTTCTCCAAATGATGTCACAAATTGCAAATTGCATTTTTTTTCCAGTTTCCTTGCTCTTAATTTGTAGTTTATTTGCGTGTCAAGCTTGAAAATGTTTTTCTTCCGAAATCGATCCAAGATAAAGAAGGGAGATCTAGAAACTCTCGAACTAACTTACTGAAGCTATGGACATTTTATTTCTTATTTATTGCTCTTTCACCAAATCAGCCACGTGAAAATGTTGATGGTTTCAAAGATAACATCATCTTGGATATTAATTTGTAGGGATATAAGTTCCTTCAGAATTTTCTACATGTTTTTTTTTTATTGCTCTTCCTTCATTCTTATTTTGAGTGGTATATGTTTCACTCCTGATGCGAGAGCAACTGGCTCATTTTTAATGCTTTTAGGCTCTATCTAAAGCAGAGGCTAAGTGTGCTGAACTTTGCAACTCGAGAAAGGTAAGCGATGCCATGAAATTGTTCATTTTGTGAGATCAGATGTGTTATGGTTTCTTCTTGTGTTTACCAATGAACTTTAGTTTAGTTATTCTAAACCTTCAAACCTAATATCTAAGAACCTATGGTAATTGGTAAATTGCTCGAATTGGTGTTACCCCTTAAGCATCTTGTGGTCTAAAATCAATCGATCATTGTGCTTCACATATAGTTACTTGAGGCATGGATTCTCTTACGTTTGGTGCTTCACATATAGTTACTTGAGGCATCAAGCGATGCCATGAAATTGTTCCTTTGTTTCAGGTGTACGTTTTGGCTTCGGAAGACATGGATTCTCTTACGTTTGGTGCTACTAGGTTTCTGCATCATTTGATGGATCCAAGCTCAAGAAAAATTCCAGTTATGGAATTCGAAGTGGCAAAGGTTAGGAGGAAAAATCTTGCTCATCTTTAAGATTTCATCCTTGGTCTGACTACTTTATTCGCTGATTTGTTTCAGATCTTAGAAGAGCCGAATCTTACTATGGATTAGTTCGTTGACTTGTGCATTCTTTCTGGTTGTGACTATTTTGATAGAATTAAAGGTATATGGAAGCATCTACTCCAATTAAAAATAAACAATTGTGTTATTACTTAAAAAAAAAGTTAAACTTTTTGACTTATGTACTGTAAGTTCTCTGCAAACCAATTACAACACTTATTGATGCACATTGAGTGTTTTTTTGGCATTTAATTTCTGTTATTTTTGTATGTATTTGCTTAGATTATTATCAATTTATCTCTTAGGTATTGAGGGGCAGACAACTCTGAAGCTTATTCAGCAACATGGCTCTATTGAGAGTATACTTGAGAATAAACAGAGAAAGGTGGGGTCTGAAAAATTGCGATTGTATTTTACATTTATTGATTCATTTCCTTCATTTCATTTTCCTTTATTTTAGCTTTGAAGGTCACTTGTTTCTTCTTAAAAAAAACATGAACATTTTATGATGAGCAGCACGTGGGACTGGTGGAAGTGCAAATGACTTAGCAGTGAATAATGTTGATTTGTGTTTGGGTCTGGAAATAAATGGAGCTCTTTATATATTTATATATGTTCAACCAATCATTTTACATTTTGGTAAACTGATGTGTCCTTTTTCTGTAGCAGCTTCAACAACAAATGAATATTGGCTGAGATAAAGCAAAGAATGTAAGAACAGGCACTGCGTGGAAGGTGTTCTTTGGCAGGGTAAGTGTAGTGATGCTTCAAACATGCATTATATATACCTAATTATCTCTATGAGTATTTTCAGCTTTCACCTTTAAATATACTTAAATTTTCAGCTTTCACTTTTAGCTGTTTGTGATGATGTCCCCCTTTTCTTTCCTTTTTAGCTGTTGCATTTTGTGTTTGCTTTCTAATCTCAAGTCAAGTACTATTCTACACTATCTAGGTCTATTTTTACTCATGACAATGTTCTTTGTTACATATATTCATTGAGAAGCCTGCAGTTCACCCAGCATTCTTGAAATATGTTCCAAACAAGGTGAGGAAGAACCATATAGGCTTACTAAATTGTTTACGCATGTTTTTTGGATTATCATACACCTTGCAGGATTGCACTTGGTTATTATTCCTAAAAGTTTGTTGACTCTCGAGGAATTTCCTTATTCCTTGGACATGGATATTCATTATTTTGACAGTGCTTGACTACTCTTAGGACCCGTTTCTTACCCTTCCTTCATTGCCTTGACATCAGATGCACGAAAATGATTTTTGGACCAAGTACTGCAGAGCAGAGTATCTCCACAACACCAAGAATGCAGGTGCTCCTATAGCTAAGGTTGCTGAAGATGATGAGTTGGCTGTTTTCCTGAAGCGGGATGAGATATTGGACATGGAAGCTGATGAAGGGGATGATTACACACATATTTTGGTAAATGCACTACAAAAAAGATAATGCATCCTGAATGCCTAGGTGACTTAGAATTTTTTTAATGGCGTTCTTTTTTAGAGAAGCCTATGAGGTGAGAGAACTTTTAATGGATAAAAGGTAAGAAGAAAATATGAAAGGGTCAATGATCTTGGCTTTGAACAATAGATTTGTAGAACATCTTCAATAAGGCCTTCATCATGTTAATATAACTTATGAATGTTTAGAATTCTAGCACATTTCCTTTCTCTCTTGGTTGTCTTTTTTATGTTATATCTTATGATGCTATTATATTTTGGTTATTTAGTTTGTGCTTCAATAGATGAAGGATTTTCCATTGATGTTATACCTATTATTCTAGGAGAAGCATCAAGAATTTACAAGAAATCTTGTATCTAAGCAAGGATTTTCCATTGATGAAGGATTTTCCATTGATGTTATATCTTATTTAGTTTCTCTTCTTGCTTTTCTGCTTCTCTTATCCATCTCATCTCTTTTCTTGTATTGCTTCTTGCTTTTATTCCACTGCCTCTCTCTTTCTCTCTCTCCTATTTTCTATGATTCTATACCGGAAATTTTGTATCTAAGCAAGGGAAACCCTTTTGCAAGAGCTAGACGAACCTGATGGACCTGTTGTAGCTGATCTTCAACAAGTCGTCCGACGGCAGCAAGCACCTTGGTAGGTTGGTTTCTTCATTGTGATAGAAGCTAGAAAAAAACTTCTACTCAAGAAATATTTGTAGAATATTTTCATAAAATGATATTTATATTACTTGAATTACTTTAATCAAAGTAAGTCATCTATAGGTGGAGCTCAAGGAGGGTCCTTTAGACCAATTCACCTATAAGCTAGAGCCTTTCTTACACAAGCAAGGGATGCCTGCCCGCCTAAACAAAGGTATGCATCCATGTATCATATTCTACCTCATTTTTAGGTGTATTTTTAATTTTTAAGGTAAATATATTGTTTGATCAATAAAGCCTATTTAAAGCAAGACATGTATCATATTCTACCTCATTTTTAGGAACTTTTAACTTTTTAGTGAGCTTGTAGATAGAGTGGTAGCAGCAAAGTCCCCTGGGAAGTAATTATTTTCTAACATCAATCATACCTATGTATACATATATGGCACTGATTCCTTCTACTCACTGAAGGTTTTGTTTGTCCAGATAAGTTGCCTCTACATACTTTAGCTATAAAAGAGTCTGTTGTTGATGTCCCAACAAATCTGGAGACCCAACGAAGGATTGCATTCTTCACAAAATCATTGTTCATGGAAATGCCTTGGGCTCCTCATGTTCGTACAATCCTTTCATTCAGTTTTCACCCTTCTTCCATACCTTGATGTTGAGAGTTTTTTCTAATCCATTTATCTTGGAAATGTGCCTTTTAGGCTGGTTTTTTAATTCTTAATTTTTTCTGGATTGAGAAGATCCCTAGGAACTTATTTTGAAATTTACATAATTACATCAAAGATGATTTGATTTTTGAAGTTTTTTTTTCCAGATCTGCGGGTTCTAAGTATTGCTTATAAGACCGAGTGCTCTATTTAGAAAAGTAGAGGCAACTAGAAGTTAATGAAGGGAAGAATGGGTGTGGGTAGACTAACTTCTATGTTTTTCAGGTTTCCATCTAGATAATCATGTTTATCTTCCATGGTTTTGGATATATATTAGTTTTTTTTCACATTAAATATGTTTATATGTGATTATTTTGTTTGTCTATATAATTGTATTTTATTTTATTTCCTACTACTATGAAAAAAATGAGTGATGGATATATATTAGTTTTTTTCACATTAAATGTCTATAATTGTCTATATGATTGTATTTCATTTCTCCTATTTTAAGTTGGTAACAAACATCCGAACCCTTGCTCCCTTATATATATCCTACAATTTCTATGTGCTTATATCCTATGATTTCTCTTGTCTTGCCTACATAAAAGCCTTTTTGTTTATATGTTTGTTTTGTTGCATATATCTTAACATTTTTTTTATTGTTCGGATCTCAATGCGCTGAACCTCTCGGAGGATATGACTTCGGATAGGGATCACTGGAGGAGATGCATTCGAGCTTTGGATGTTTAGAATCCCTAGGATGGGTGCTGTGTCATTTCGTTTTGCTTCCTTTCTACCTCTCTTTCTGCTTTATATCTGTTTTCTGTCGGTTATCTTCTTATCTGTTTTCCGTCTATCGGCTGTCTATTACCTAATCTCCTACTAGGTGCCCTGGGACGTGTTTCTTTTGCTCTATTATTTTGGGTCTTCCGGAAACACTCTCTCGACTAGTTCGGGAAAAGAGTGCGTACATCCCAACCCCCCAGACCCCGCTTTATTGCGGGATATACTGGGTTGTTGTTGTTGTTGTTGTTGTTGTTGTTGTTGTTGTTGTTGTTGTTGTTGTTGTTATTTTTGTTGTTGTTGTTGTTGTTGTTGTTGTTGTTGTTCTTGTTGTTGTTGTTGTTGTTGTTGTTGTTCTTGTTCTTGTTCTTGTTGTTGTTCTTGTTCTTGTTCTTGTTGTTGTTGTTGTTCTTGTTCTTGTTCTTGTTGTTGTTCTTGTTGTTGTTCTTGTTGTTGTTGTTGTTGTTGTTGTTGTTCTTGTTCTTGTTGTTGTCGTTGTTGTTGTTGTTGTTCTTGTTCTTGTTCTTGTTGTTGTTGTTGTTGTGGTTGTTGTTGTGGTGGTTGTTGTTGTTGGTGGTGGTTGTTGTTGGTGGTTGTTGTTGTGGTTGTTGTTGTTCTTGTTCTTGTTCTTGTTCTTCTTGTTCTTGTTCTTGTTCTTCTTCTTCTTGTTGTTGTTGTTGTTGTTGTTCTTGTTGTTGTTGTTGTTGTTGTTCTTCTTCTTCTTCTTGTTGTTCTTGTTCTTGTTGTTCTTGCTATAGATGCTTTTGCTTGGCTCCATACCATGTACACCCACATCTTTTGTCGGAATGGTAAAACTCCGGACTTGGCAATATATTTTTGTTATATACTTTCAATGTTTTATCTAACATATATGGAAGATTTTATTATGGTTGTAGCCTATTTGTGAAGTGTCACTGATTACATTAGATAATTAGAATGAAAATTGGGAAAAACAGGAAAAATGCCTCATTATTGGCCACGGGATCTTGCCGTCGCAAATTGGGAAAATAAAGCGCCAAAATTTTAGGGGGAAAATTTTAGTAGCCACGACAATCACCCGTCGAACCTATTTTGGATAGGGCGCTAGCCTTTGCTGAATGCCGTCGCTACAGCCGTGGCTATCATCCTAGCGACGGCAGATCCCGTTGCAATACTCTTTTGCCATCGAAGGTTTCGCCACATCTGCTTTCCCGTGGCTACAACCGTTGCTACTACCCTTTTGCCACAGCAAATGGGCTTTTAGCCATGGGAGGCAGCCGTTGCTAAATTGTTTTTCTTTTGTTGTGGATGTTTTTTACATAGGACAAAAACAGACAAACTAGCATGTGAGGCCAGCACGCCCCCGATAAGTCACTTCTTTCTTTTTCTGAAATTCATCACCCTCATGTCCTTAGTTTTCCACCATGGAGGCCAGCACATGCTTCGCCAACCATGAGGCCACCAAACCGGGGCCAACCCCTGGAGAGGAAGAAGAAAAGAAGAAACGAGAGTAGAGGCGGTCGAAGAAACAACACCGAAACGACTGATCAGAATCCGGAATAGCAACCGATTTTGTGGGATTGGCCATTATAAGACCGAATCTGAAAGAGATTAGCCGATTTGAGTCACCGAGAAGACGAAACGGAGCGAAATAACACTGATATTAGGGTTCATGAAAGATGAGGAAGAGAGGAGAAAGGGGGCGGGTGAGACGCGCGTTCTCCGACTCCCAAGGGAGAGGTCTTACAAAATCACCTTTTTAATATTGCTTTTTTAGGACTTATGTTAGAAATATTAACAAGATTCATTGAAAAAATTCTTCCAAATTAAATTATTTTGGTTTTTAGGATTTATGTTAGAAATAGAGCGTGTTTACATATATAATGTCGATCCCGAATCATGTTTGGAGTGTTTTTTTAAAATATTTTTGTTCGATCTTGGCGGATCTCATAGAGTTATTTTGACAACTCCATGAGTTCTGAAGGATCTATCGGTCATCTTATTTGTGCATCTCATTGTGTTGTTGTTCAAAATCCCAAGTTATTGTGAGAAAAGAAATAGTTATTTGTTTAGTTAAATCTGAACATCATATCAACCATTAAATAAATAACAACCATAATTTTATTTATAAAAGAGCCTATAAAATAAGCCATGTTTCTTTTTATGACACTTCATTGATGATAATATTTCTTACTTTATTTCACAGTTTTGAGATATTATAATTTTCACGGTCATTTGCTTGTCTTTAACCCTAAGAAATAAAGTGATATGTAAATCTTGAAATTTATGTATGGTCATGTTTGATTTTACGTAAATAGGTCACTCAACACAGAATATAACGGGGCATATGGAGATGTCTTCGCATTTGTTGTGAGCTGAATCTGCCATGTTTTACAGTAACTTTTATATCGATTTCTGCATGCATTTCATTCATTTGGGCTAAGATAGTACAGAATCTATGTAGTTTATGTTTATTTGCCAAATTATGGAATCTACACTAGTTTCTGTTTAATTTGCAGAAATCGAAGCATTTTACAGCAATTCTACAGAAGGTCGGAAAAGCTCGGAAAACCACTACAGAAGTCCAAGGTGAAGGAAGCAACAGAACCTTGGTCGAGCAAGCCTGATCGAGAAAGCCAGACAACCCAGCTCTGCAAGTCTACTCGATCTCGACGAACCCTTGTCGAGATCGACGAAGCCCAGCGCCACACCCGGAGTCGACGAAGAGAGAAGCTGCCCGAGAAGCTGAGGACGAGAAGCCGAGCACACCTTTACTCGATCTCGACCAACCCTTGTCGAGATCGACAAACCTACACGAGGATGACCAGATGCAACTCGCTGCCAGCGACTCGACTCGCTGCAGCGGACCGCTCGCTGCCGCAGAAAAACGCGCTGCCAGAGGGATGCACCAAGTCGACAAAGAAGCCTACTCGCGACAGCGAAAGAGGCAACTCGCGGAAGCGGAAGGGAGTACAACCAACTCGATCTCGACAAGAGTTGGTCGAGATCGACGAGCGCCTGAGTCCAGATCCGAGCCAGTAGAGTAAACCTACCCGAGGAGACCTAGTCGGCAACACTTTTCTACTCGAGGTCGACTACGCCTTGTCGAGGTCGACGAGCACCAGGAGCCAAGACTGAGCCGCATCGAGCAGAGCTAGCCAGGAAGTCTAGTCGACGATCCACCCTACTCGAGGTCGACGAGCCCTTGTCGAGGTCGAGTAGACCAGTGTCCGGAAACGCGTCGACGAAGACCTGTCCGAGTAGACTTGAGATTCCTTGGGCGCAAAGGAGTCGATTTGGCCGAGATTCTATCCTAATCCATCAAGTTCTCTCCAAGGAGACAAGATCTATCAACATCATGAAGACTTACCCTATTTAGTTTTATCTTTTCCTTTTAGATTTATTTCCATAAAACAATTTATTTATCCTTTCAAGTTTTAGATATAATTTTAGATAGAGATAGATATCTTCTTTCCTAGAATAGCTAGGGAATGAAGCCTATAAATAAGGCCCTAGGGGCTCAGTTTTAATCATCAATTTTCAGAAAAAGACAAGTAGTTCCACAGAGAAGTTTAGGAGTTCTAAGGTTTTTAGGGTTTTGGCTTTCTGCGAAAGTTGATTGCCAGGATTGTAAAAGGCTTTGAATTTAGTTTTAATGCAAGTTTCTTTCAAATCAATGTCTGTTATTGCAATGAGGCGTGAGTAGTCCACCCACTTCTGGGGCTGAGGTGAGCCCAACGGTGGCCATGTGAGGCGATGCGATAAAGGTCAGATCTTTTTGTGCGATTCATCTTCTATTCCTATGAGCATGATTCTTTTGCGAAAGTTGAAGGTGATCCTTGTTTGTGTTATTGAAGCGAAAGTGATCTTAATGCAACTTGGATTAATTATGTGAAAAAGGGTTAGTAACAATTAGGGTTTATGCGAAAGCCTCTATATGCCTATTTGTTAATGACGAAAGTTATTTGATGGAAAGCACGATCTTTTATGCCTTTATGTGTTACTTTGCATGGTTATCGTTGTGGTGTTGAAACCCTGGCTTTGGAAGTCTTTTAGCATATTGAGTTTATTTCTGTCGAGATTCTGAGTTTTGTTCGAGATTCTGCAAATTAAAGTTTCTGTTTCTTGTCGACATAGAGTAAGCCTTGTCGAGATCGAGGTCAACCTTTGTCGATCTCGAGTAGAAGCTGGTCTAGGTCGAGTTGGTTTTCTTCTGTTTTCGTCGATTTTCACTTTCTGAGTTTCTGTTGTTCACTGTCTTGTCGATCTCGAGGAAGCTGTTGTCGAGATCGAGTACGCCTTTGCTTTGCTTTTAGTTTTTGCTTTGTCTTTGCTTTATTTCTTTGCTTTTGTTTTAGTTGCTCTTGACGGGTTTATTTGTTTCTTTCCTTTTTGTGTTTCTGTCTTTTCTGCTGCTTCTGTGAGAATTTACAACTACCTGAGAACTGCTGACGTGCTTCCTCGTGGATTCGATCCTGACTATTCTCTTACTACAACGGGAGGAAGTCTTGTATTTATTTGCTGAGACAGGGAAGTCAGTCTGAACTTTATTTCATATTTATTTCATACTTGACCATCCTCCTGCAACAACAAATTGGCGCCGTTGCCGGGGAAGCAATCATTCGCGCCTTAGGTAGTCAGTTCTCACTGTTTCTTTGAGTTACTTTTCAGGTGTATGCGCCGTTCTGGTCTACCACCCGAGTTTGACAGCTTAGACGAACCAGAGCGTTACCTACACATCCACTCTAAACTGAAAAGGATCATGGCGGCCGCTGAAACACAAGAACAGCTGATTGCCAGGCTTACAAGGGAGCTAGCCGTAAAGGATGCCACTATAGCCAATGAAAGGGCAGCGAGGGAACAAGAAGCTGAGCGCGCAAGGCAAGCAGAAGCTGAGCTTGCCCAATATCCAACAACTGCTGAGGATTATATGCATCCAACCCTCGTCGTGCCTGAATCGGCGATTCTTATCCCTGATAATTCTTTTGAAATTCGCACTCAGTTTCTCATAGAACTTAAAAATAATGCCTTTTATGGTAGATTTAATGAGTGTCCTCTTGAACATATTACAAACTTTGCTGACATGTGCCGTACTCTTGCTGAAGGTACAACTTTGGAATATGTCAAGATGAAATCTTTTCGCTGGTCTCTCGCTGGGCCTGCACTGAAATGGCTGGAAGGGCTGCAACCAAGATCACTCACAACCTGGGCCCAAGTAGAGCAAGAGTTCCTGAACAAATTCTTCCCACCCGCCAAAACAGCACATCTCCGCCAGAAAATCACCGCCTTCAGACAGAAGCAAGGGGAACCGCTGGCAAAGGCATGGGAGCGCTACAAGGAACTTCTGCGATCTTGCCCTACTCATGGACAACCACCCTACGTCATTCAGGAGATCTTCTTCAACTCTCTTGATCAAGGCACTAAGGACAGAATCAACCATTATACTCGCTATGAGTATCTGACAATGCCTCCACGTGACGCATGGGGTGTGCTAGAGAAGCTCACTACTTACGACAACAAGTATGGGTCTACTGCAACCTATGAAGAGAACCCATACGCCAGGCCAGCACCATCTATGCCCCTATATGATCCCCCTAAGGAAATCGATCCAGACGTTAGGGAGCAATACTACAGAGACCAGAACAAGAAGCTCCTCAAGCAAGTCAAATATCTCTCTGTCAACCAGCCTTGTATTGAATGCGGATCACAGCGGCACACCACTCCTGAGTGCCCACACACAGAGCAAGTCAAGCTGGCAGAGCATCATGAGGAGGCAGCTTACGCAGGGGGTCCCAATCGCTACATGGGGACCAAAGGTTTCAGCAACCACAATGGAACCAAGGTGTCCCTAGAAACCCCCCACCCTACAGAGCTCCAGGACATCCAGAAAGGGAGCAGAAAAAGGATGATATACAGATAGTCCTGGAAGAAATACGGAGGAACCACTCAGAAACTAGGCAATCTTTCAACTCCGTCTATACTCAGATGCAAGGTGTCAACTCTAGGCTTGGGGAAATTGATATATGGCGGAAATCAGTTGATACACAGATTGGTCAGCTAGCAGCAGGAATCCCCAGACAGTCAGGGTCACTTCCAGGATCTTCAGAACCAAATCCTAAGGGAAAGACTGGACACATCACTGCTATAAAACTCAGAAGCGGCCATCAACTACGAGAGCCAGAGGTCGGAAAACAGCAGAATGACGAGGAACAACAAGTCAATCTCGATAAAGCCGTGGTCGATCTCGACAAGAGCCTCGTCGACCTCAAGGAGACACTTCCAGAATCTTCGTCTGCACCACACAGCAACTCGACTGGGCCCAATCTGGTCGATGTCGACAAAGGCCTTGTCGATGTCGAGGAGCCCCTGGTCGACGTTGAGCAGCCTGCAGCACCTCCGAATCAGAAAAAGAAGCTGCCTTTCCCCACAAAATCTCTAAAGGACCCGGCAGAAAAGAAATTCCAGCGCTTCATCAAGATGCTTCAGAAGCTCAACGTCACCATCCCCTTCACAGAAGCTCTCAATGAAATGCCATCTTATGTCAAGTTCCTGAAGGAGATTCTGAGCAAAAAGCGATCGATGGCTGAAATCACAGAGGAGTGCAGCCATCTGGACATATTGGAGAAGAGGCCGGATCCAGGTAAGTTTGCTATAACTATTGGATTTGGTCCATACAAAATAAATGCCCTATGTGATCTTGGAGCCAGTGTTAGTATTATGCCTTTAACAATTTGGTCCAAGATTAAGATAGGTGCCCTGGAGCCTGTGGATGCTAGACTTTACATGGCCAACAACACGGTGGTCATTCCGACAGGCATGGTGGAAAATGTCCCAGTACAAGTAGGTAAATTCTTCGTCCCTGCTGATTTCTTAATTGTTGATATGCAAGAAGATCTTGCTTGTCCAATTATTCTAGGAAGACCATTCTTGGCAACGGTGGATGCCAACATAAGCGTACGGAAAGGAGTGCTCACCTTCAACATCAGCGATGAGGTAATTGAGTATTCCTTTAATAAAACTGAAAGGCATACAGGTCCAATGGAAGAGGTCAAATCTATCTCGGCTGGCTACATCACCTGCGGGGAACCCAAGGTCAGAAATATGACCCCTGAGGAGATAAAAAAGAGGGACATGGAGGCCCAGGTGGAGGAGATCATGGCAATCCTCAAGGAAAACACAGAAAATCCAATCGACACAGAACAAAGTAAGTCGTTGTGGATTAATTATTTTTCGGATGCCTTGACAGGGACTAAGTATGGGGTCAAGATCGACCAAGGCTCCTCGACATCGAGTAGAACCCTAGCCGATCTCGACCAGACCAAGGAGACTCCACCAGCACCAACATCGTCGAGCAGCGAACCAGACAAACCAGGCTCGTCGATCTCGACTAGACTTGTCGAGGTCGACCACCACTCGACGGCCTCGGCTTCATCTCCCTTGACGCTGACTCCACCAGACGGCCAGAGCTCGTCGACCTCGACCACCTTTGTCGAGATCGACCACCACCCAGCGCCACCAGATCTGCCTCCCTCGATGAGCAAGCCACCAGGAGCAGAACCCTTGTCGAGGTCGACCAGTCTTGTCGAGATCGACAAGCCATCGTCTTCGTCGATTTCTGCATCTTCGAGCAGACCACCACCAGAACCTTCAGTCTTGTCGAGATCGACTAGCCCTAGTCGAGATCGACCAAATACAGTGGTCCCCGATTCCGTCTCTGCAAAGGTAAGTCAAGGTATGGATCTTTCTTCTCCTATTTCCATTAAAGATTTATCTATACATGGGAGAGGTCTGCCTTGGTATGTGCGATTGTGTAGGATATCCAATGATGAGCCTAAGGAATATGAAGTTGGAGACAGGCTCTATGTCTCTAAATCAAAGGATCATTGGTTTCCTAACAAATTCAACAAAAAGCGAATGGGACCTTTCGTGGTGAACAAGATCCATTCTGGAGGATTACAGCTGATGGACAAGAATGGAGTCCTATTTGAGGCCCAAGCTACATGGGCCCTGCAGATGCCACCTTGAGCATTAATGGAAAGTCGGCCTAGCGACTATAACATCTAGAGCATGTACATTTAGGACATTTTGAGACTTTGTTGCCTTTTGTTTTGGTTTTGAACACTTTTAGTTTTGCTATTATGGGTATATGTCTTCTACTTTTCAGGTCCATGGATAGAACCAAGCTACATTAATACTCGGTCCAGGAGGTGCTCCAATCGAAAATATAAGGCTCTGCACACATGTCTTGTGAGTTTCTTTCTTTACCCTTACCTTGTTTTTTTTATACAGTGAGGACACTGTAATGTTTAAGTATGGGGTGGGGGAAGGGCTTACTTTGTGCATATTTGATCATATTTGACATTACTTGTGCATTATTTCTTCGAATTGCTACATGGCTATTTTGGAATGCATTATCTATTTATGTGCTTATATGCATGTTTTCCAAAATTTTGAGAGAAACGACCCCCATTGAAAATTTGAATTAATGTCATGGAAGCTTATATTGAACTCGACGATGCAAAATTAGATTCATTAGAGATATAGCATGAAATTGCCTAGTAAAGGGAAGTCACAATGAAGTGCATTATTTCTTGAAAACCATGAAAGGAGGTAAAATTTGAAATTGCTTTTGACATGTTGCATGATAAGATGATGGAGGACTTTATATTTCCATATAATGCTCATTACTTGAATCCTAGCCTTACTTATGCTTATGCATCACAAAAGCCATAATATGCCTTATTTCATATATTGCTCCACATGATCTAAATAGTACCATTCTTTACCCTATCCGGGGATTATGTTGAGAATGATGTTACATTATGGAGATTGTTATATGGTTGTTGTGTTTATCATTATTGGAGTTTGGCAGGAAATTGTTTGAAATATATGGAAAATTTAATGAGTGAAAGAAAATCCAATCACCTCAGGAGATAAAGGTAGATTGACCCTGCTCTCTGAGATAATAGTTTGAAGAGATGGGACGCATTGTGAGGAGTCCAAAGCACTAAGTATCCGGGGCCATTCATGACACCCATGTTTGCGACTCGCGAGAAGGCAGTGCTGAGGTTAGAGAGGTAAAAGCATTATTATTGAGAAAAGCATTATGAAAGGTGATGAATCAAATGGAGAAGGAATGTGGAAATTCAAGTTTGGAAATACTCCATTTCCCCGGATCATTAAGCACCACATTGCCAGAAATTGCCCACCTTTTAGCCTTTTACCAAATCTACTCCTTGTTTGAGCTTAAATTAAAGTCCTCTTGATTATCAATGCTTTGTCACTTATGAATGTTTTGCATAACCCTCCTTTTTATGAGTAGATGTTGCTTTTACATATTTGCACATGCATGAATCTGTGACACTAGTACCTTTTCGAGGATGGTAATTGATTGCAGGGTTATATAAGAATGAATCTGATATGTTGAGAGTTTTTGATTTCTTCCCCTGAATGACAAATAAAAGTATTGCTTGAGGACAAGCAAGATTAAGTATGGGGTGTTTGTTGTGAGCTGAATCTGCCATGTTTTACAGTAACTTTTATATCGATTTCTGCATGCATTTCATTCATTTGGGCTAAGATAGTACAGAATCTATGTAGTTTATGTTTATTTGCCAAATTATGGAATCTACACTAGTTTCTGTTTAATTCGCAGAAATCGAAGCATTTTACAGCAATTCTACAGAAGGTCGGAAAAGCTCGGAAAACCACTACAGAAGTCCAAGGTGAAGGAAGCAACAGAACCTTGGTCGAGCAAGCCTGATCGAGAAAGCCAGACAACCCAGCTCCGCAAGTCTACTCGATCTCGACGAACCCTTGTCGAGATCGACGAAGCCCAGCGCCACACCCGGAGTCGACGAAGAGAGAAGCTGCCCGAGAAGCTGAGGACGAGAAGCCGAGCACACCTTTACTCGATCTTGACCAACCCTTTTCGAGATCGACAAACCTACACGAGGATGACCAGATGCAACTCGCTGCCAGCGACTCGACTCGCTGCAGCGGACCGCTCGCTGCCGCAGAAAAACGCGCTGCAAGCGGGATGCACCAAGTCGACAAAGAAGCCTACTCGCGGCAGCGGAAGAGGCAACTCGCGGAAGCGGAAGGGAGTACAACCAACTCGATCTCGACAAGAGTTGGTCGAGATCGACGAGCGCCTGAGTCCAGATCCGAGCCAGTCGAGTAAACCTACCCGAGGAGACTTAGTCGGCAACACTTTTCTACTCGAGGTCGACTACGCCTTGTCGAGGTCGACGAGCACCAGGAGCCAAGACTGAGCCGCATCGAGCAGAGCTAGCCAGGAAGTCTAGTCGACGATCCACCCTACTCGAGGTCGACGAGCCCTTGTCGAGGTCGAGTAGACCAGTGTCCGGAAACGCGTCGACGAAGACCTGTCCGAGTAGACTTGAGATTCCTTGGGCGCAAAGGAGTCGATTTGGCCGAGATTCTATCCTAATCCATCAAGTTCTCTCCAAGGAGACAAGATCTATCAACATCATGAAGACTTACCCTATTTAGTTTTATCTTTTCCTTTTAGATTTATTTCCATAAAACAATTTATTTATCCTTTCAAGTTTTAGATATAATTTTAGATAGAGATAGATATCTTCTTTCCTAGAATAGCTAGGGAATGAAGCCTATAAATAAGGCCCTAGGGGCTCAGTTTTAATCATCAATTTTCAGAAAAAGACAAGTAGTTCCACAGAGAAGTTTAGGAGTTCTAAGGTTTTTAGGGTTTTGGCTTTCTGCGAAAGTTGATTGCCAGGATTGTAAAAGGCTTTGAATTTAGTTTTAATGCAAGTTTCTTTCAAATCAATGTCTGTTATTGCAATGAGGCGTGAGTAGTCCACCCACTTCTGGGGCTGGGGTGAGCCCAACGGTGGCCATGTGAGGCGATGCGATAAAGGTCAGATCTTTTTGTGCGATTCATCTTCTATTCCTATGAGCATGATTCTTTTGCGAAAGTTGAAGGTGATCCTTGTTTGTGTTATTGAAGCAAAAGTGATCTTAATGCAACTTGGATTAATTATGTGAAAAAGGGTTAGTAACAATTAGGGTTTATGCGAAAGCCTCTATATGCCTATTTGTTAATGACGAAAGTTATTTGATGGAAAGCACGATCTTTTATGCCTTTATGTGTTACTTTGCATGGTTATCGTTGTGGTGTTGAAACCCTGGCTTTGGAAGTCTTTTAGCATATTGAGTTTATTTCTGTCGAGATTCTGAGTTTTGTTCGAGATTCTGCAAATTAAAGTTTCTGTTTCTTGTCGACATAGAGTAAGCCTTGTCGAGATTGAGTACAACCTTTGTCGATCTCGAGTAGAAGCTGGTCTAGGTCGAGTTGGTTTTCTTCTGTTTTCGTCGATTTTCACTTTTTGAGTTTCTGTTGTTCACTGTCTTGTCGATCTCGAGGAAGCTGTTGTCGAGATCGAGTACGCCTTTGCTTTGCTTTTAGTTTTTGCTTTGTCTTTGCTTTATTTCTTTGCTTTTGTTTTAGTTGCCCTTGCCGGGTTTATTTGTTTCTTTCCTTTCTGTGTTTCTGTCTTTTCTGCTGCTTCTGTGAGAATTTACAGCTACCTGAGAACTGCTGACGTGCTTCCTCGTGGATTCGATCTTGACTATTCTCTTACTACAACGGGAGGAAGTCTTGTATTTATTTGCTGAGACAGGGAAGTCAGTCTGAACTTTATTTCATATTTATTTCATACTTGACCATCCTCCTGCAACAACAGCATTCAATATATTTAATTCACTTATTTGATGTATCGCAACAGCTAAATATTCTTGTATCAATTTTTTTTTTTTTGATTAGGAAAAAATTCGGGGGAGAAAGACTCTACCCGAAGGCATCCTTTAGGATGAGGTCAAGAAGACCAGGATCATTCTGAATATTAGTACCCCAGGCAGAGTGGCAAAGATGTGCAACCTTATCAGCCACTCTATTACCTAATCGGGGTACATGGAGGAAAGAAACACTTTCCATATTTGTTAGCAGAGTCGTAATATCTGACAAAATAAGTTCTATTTCCCATGGACATTTTCTTTTTCTGTTGAGATGGTCAATAATTATACTCGAGTCCCCCTCTATGTGAAGTTTGGTAATTCGTAGATTTATTGCGTTCTGTACCCCAAGTTTTAATGCAAGCGCTTCTGCTTTTAGAGGACTTTGTTTTCCCAGTTTTTTGTATCCTATGTTAATAGCCCGACCTTCCCAGTCGCGAATAATAGTACCAGCAGTGCTAGTCATGTTGGAGAGGGAGGAACCGTCGAAGTTTAATTTTAGACTACCTCTGGGTGGCTTACGCCAGCTAATATTTGTGTGATTTGTTTTCCGTCGGCTTTCATGCCCGGTTCGTGGCTGCGAGACAAAGTCAACCCCGAGACCATCCTCAAAATTAGAGGATTTACTCCAATTTAGTTCGTGTGTTTTGATGATATGGAACGTGGTGTCCCGACTGGGAATAGGAACTGACCTGAAGATAAGTTGATTTCGGGAATACCATACAGTCCACCAACAGAAGGCAAGCTTAGCCTTAGATATATTGTTAATGGTGTCCCCAATGAAGGCCATAATTGGTTTGATATCTCTACATTGCTGAAGCATTCCCGCAATAGTAGAGCTTATGTCATTTGGGAATCTGAGAAGAGAGGTCGTGTACTGACATTCCAAAAGAAGATGGGCATCATCTTCCACAACACAGTTACACAAACAACATGTGGTGGGCACTGAAACGCTTCGATGGGCTAATCTGTCTGCAGTGGGAAGGCCATCTTGAGATATTTTCCATAAAAAATTCTTTACCTTTGGTGGAATGTCCAGGTTCCAAATCCAGAAATTAGGATCAGGACACTGAGAAGACTGTCCTGAAATCAGTTTATAAGCACTCGAGGTGGAGAACCAACCCTCCCTGTCCGGCCACCAGTAAAGACGATCTTCAAATGGAGCAGAAGGTAAAGGAATATCCAGGATTTCGTTGACAATATTTGGGGGTAGCACCTGACGAAGCTTCTCCGACCACCATCTTCCGGCCATAATATATTCACCCCTAGCACTCAGCGAGAGGCAAGAGACCCAGTTATCTGTCCAAAATTTTACCGATTTACCATTTCCTATGGACCATATCAGCCCGGTTTTGAAAGAGTCAATAAGGGTTGTTAGTTTGGCCCATTGCCATGATGAATCACCCTTTTTCCTATATTCTAGCAGGTTTGAAGATCGGAGGTACTTGTGTCTAATAATGGAGACCCATGCATTTGATGGTTCAGCGAGAATTTTCCATAAAAGTTTCATTTGGAGGGCTTCATTCATATCTTTTGATTTCCGAATTCCAAGGCCACCGGCCCTTTTTGGTCGACAAATCCTATCCCAACTGATAAGAGGGCGATATTGAAGGTCCTTATTCCAGAAAAAAGTTCTATTCACTTGATCTAATTCCTTATGTATCGAGGTAGGTAACAGAAAGTTTTGCATAGTGTGAAGGGGTTTGGATGCTAAATTTGTGTTTATTAGGATAGCGCGACCATGTTGTGAAAGTGCATTAGCACGCCATTTACTCAACTGATCTTTGGATCTACATATGATGTCCTCAAATGTGGTTTTGCTTACCCTACCATTGATGATGGGGCAACCTAAATATTTCTCCAGAGAGGAGACATTAGGAATATTAAGACAGTGATTGAGCTCAGAAATTTTTGAGTCAGTAATTCCTTTTGTTGTTTGGAAACTAGATTTATGATAACTGACCTTCTGGCCAGAAACTTTACAATATGATTCAATTATTTTCCTAACTTTGTGACCTGCCTCAGTGCTTCCCTTAGAGAAGATGATAATATCATCCGTGAAGGAGAGGAATGGGATACGAGGACCCCCTCGACCAAAAGTGAAGCCTATTTGACCTTTTCCGGAGTTTGATTCTGCCGCAAGACTTCGCGCAAGAACCTCAGCACCGAGAATAAAGAGAAAAGGGGAAAGAGGATCACCCTGACGGAGGCCCCGTGTGGGGAAGAACATTTCCGTTGGACCATTGTTTACCAGTATTGAGAAAGACACATTCGATACACACTCCATCGCCCAGGAGATGAAAGTCGTGTGGAAACCAAATTTTTGGAGAACTCTATTAGTGATGTTCCAGTCAACTCTGTCGTATGCTTTTTCCATGTCTAGTTTTATCGCAAGCCAACCCTCACGGCCCTTTCGGGATCTGAAGGAATGGAAAATTTCATGGGCTATAAGGACGTTATGTTGTATAGCTCTATCTGACACAAAGGCACCCTGAAGCGGGTGAATTAGTTTTCCAATAATTACTTTGATCATTTCAGTGAGTATTTTTGATATGATTTTGTAGATTGTGGAACATAAGCTAATCGGACGATAATGGTTTGTAGCTGTCGGGTTATCTCTTTTTGGAAGAAGTGAGATGAAAGTGTGGTTAATTTGTTTTAGGATTCTCCCGGACAAGAAAAAACCCTTGACCGCTCTAATTATGGACATGCCAACAATATCCCAGCATTCTTTGTAGAACTCGGCAGTAAAACCATCAGGGTGGATTTGTTCTTACCAAGACTAAACACTGCCGACTTAATTTCTTTGTTGGACGGGTGTCGGATAAGGAAAGCGTTTTCTTCTTCCGAGATAGCTGGCTGTATAAGATTAAGCAATTCCTCTAATAATCTGTCATCCGTTGATTCTTTTTTAAAACGTTTCTCAAAATCCGATTTTATTTCATTTCGGACATTTTCTTCACCGAAAGGATTGAGTGTTCTGATGCTCAATCGCAGTCAACCGGTTCAGAATACCGGATTGCTGTTGCTGTATCTGCTCGTGAGTAAGTGCCAAAGAGCCCACTCTGGTGGATAAATCAGACATGTCCTCCCTCAATGTCCGAAACTCGTCGGCCCGCTGAAAGGGTGTATATGTAGGCTGGTGCCAATCATCTGTATCCATCGCAGTCTGGCCGTCTGAGTGATGTCTATCAGCTGCGTCTGCTTCAGCACCCACCTCAGCATCGCTAGATTCCTCAGACTCCATACCCTCAATCAACAGGACCGGCTGACCAGTCCAACTTTCAAACCAGTTCCGACGCTCTAAGATACACATGTGCTGGGGGTTGAACTCACAATAGCGACGATCCCCAGTCTTCAGGGCGAGGTGGGGCACAGAATTGATGATCTTAATCATCCTCTGGGCAGTCAAATGGGCAATGTCTACCCAACCAGGAGCAATATGTGTGTATCGATTTAGGTCAACCCGAAAACGAACAGCAAGGGCTGCAATCATACTTCCTACAACGAGATGATTAGACGGGTTCCTGGCGAAGTAGAAAAGGTGACTTGCCAACTCGAAGCCAATGTTGATGGGTCGCCCACTCACAAGGCTCTCAAGAATCCTAAGCTCGCTAGTCTTCACCTTGTTCCGCTCATGACGAGCAAAGATAGTCCAGCCCAGGAGTTGATGGATGATACGGAAGCAAGGGTTAATGATGTCAGCGCTGGAGGACTTGCTTCCTAGAAACTAGCCCTTTCCAGTTATCCTGTACCAGAATCTATGTAGTTCAGCGGATGATACAAGCGACGGACTCACATTTGAATCGAATCCTAGGATCTCATTGAGGTTGGCAATGGTCAATGATCTCGCAACATTGCCCAATCTGAATGTTATATTGCCCTCTAATGTGCTGGAATCAGCCTCCAGCGAGAAGCTGCACAGGAACTCCTTAGTGAGAGCTGGGTATGTCGGAAGGTCCATGATGATGAGAGAGGAAATTCCCCCATGAGCACATAATCTCTCGATCTCTGCATGGCAGTTGATTGTCTCCATATCGCTCTTATAATAGTACTTAGGTCCATAATGGTGGGCATCCTTGAACAAATCGAACCTCTCTCGATGCTCGCTAGAGTCGAACACCACCCTATCAAGCCGAGATTGGGACGAAGATGATGCTCCTGCATTTTTGCTTCTCCTACTCATTATGACCTGCGCTTTATCATTACCAAACAAACATACAACAACCCAAGAGACCAACAGAAGTTCTCAATTAGCAAGGGGTAAGCAATCATTCAAATAAACGCACCAAACATATATTACTTTATGCTCCATCTAACTACTACCATGTAAAACAACCCCATACTTTAAGGTTTAGCCATCCGACAAAATAAAGCCATAAAGTGGAATATATATGGCCCTACAAGTCACCATCTTTATTAAATTCAGCTGGTATTACGGAGTGGGGAAACTATTTAATATCTCAAAAATTTAACATATTCATACCCACTCCCACTATTAATCAATTTCTCAAAACACAAAGTCAAGAAATTTCTTCAACTGAACAATCCAAGCACACAAGAACAACCTCATAGGTATTCAGGAACAATCAATTTCCAGAAATTTACTCAATAAGCTTCTCAACAAATCAAAATTTTCAATTTTCCCTTAAACCTCCAACTCACCTTCAATCACTCAAACCCTAAATATCTCAAACATTCTCAACAAAATTTCAACCAAAAGACAACAATTAGATGAAGAAGAGAAGGAATGAGAGGTAACATACCACAAATCTTTAGATTCGATTGCAATTAGGGGTTTAGATAAGATTTGGGGTGAAGGGAATTTGGTGGTTGCGGTACGCAGTAGGGCAGCGGCGGGAGCAGTGGCGACTGGGGTCGGCGCTGGTGGCTGGTGTGCTCGGCGCTGGTGGCTGGTGAGCGGCGCGGCGGCGCACAGCGAGGCAGAGGGAGTGGGTGAAGGGAGGAAGGAGAAGGCTTGAATGTGAACTGTTCGAAGGTATCGGGTCGGTAGTTGTGAGGAGAGAGAGACCACTGTCTTTTGTTTTCAATTTCAGCTTTTCCATTTTTTTTTTTCGAAAAGTAAAGAGAGAAAAGAAAAGACAATAAAATAAAATAAAAAACACAGCAATTCTAAAATTAACTAAAAAAAACTAAACTAGAAAAATGTGAACTGTTCGAAGAGCTGATTTTTTTTTTTTTAAGAAAAATCTATTCTAGAATAACAAAAATGGAAGAAAGAAAGCATACCTGGGTTGCCTCCCAATAAGCGCTTGGTTTTTAGTCGTCAGCCTGACTTTCAGAAGGTTATTAGACGTTTGGTAAAATGAGGTGGATCAGTGCCACCTTTCCAACTGGATTCCCATCATAATACTTCTTTAAGCGTTGCTCGTTCACCTTAAACTCACCCCACTTTTCATTCCATACCGTTACAGCACCATGAGGGTGAACCTTTCGGATCTCAAATGGGCCACTCCAACGAGATTTCAGCTTGCCTGGAAAAAGCTTCAAGCGAGAATTGTAGAGCAATACTAAGTCACCTTCTTCAAGCTTTTTCGAAACAATGCGCTTATCATGCCACCTCTTGGTCCTTTCTTTGTAGATCCGGGCATTCTCATAAGCGTCTTGTCTCAATTCCTCAAGCTCTTGGAGTTGAAGCATTCTCTTCTCCCCTGCTGACTTTGCATCAAAGTTTAGTGCCTTGATAGCTCAATATGCCTTGTGTTCCAATTCAGCCGGAAGATGACAAGATTTGCCATAAACTATGCGATAAGGAGACATGCCTAAAGGAGTCTTGTAGGCAGTCCTATATGCCCACAATGCATCGTCAAGCTTGCTTGCCCAATCCTTCCGACTTCGAGAGACTGTCTTCTCTAAAATACTTTTGATCTCCCTGTTAGATACTTCAACCTGACCACTAGTCTGAGGATGATAGGGAGTAGCTACTCGATGGTTGACCCCATACTTCTTCAAAAGTGCTTCAAAACTTCTCTCAATAAAGTGTGAACCACCATCACTAATGAGTACTCGCGGAACTCCAAATCTAGGGAAGCTGGTGGACTTCATGAACTTTGCCACAACCTTAGAATCATTGGCAGACGTGGCTATGGCTTCTACCCACTTAGAAACATAATCCACAACAACCAAGATATACCTGTAGACGCCAGAGTTGGGAAAAGGACCCATGAAATCTATTCCCCAAACATCAAAAAGCTCGACCTCCAGAATGGTATTGAGTGGCATTTCATTCCGTCTGGAGATGTTTCCTGAGCGTTGGCACTCATCACAAGACACCACAAACCTTTGCACATCCTTGAACATGGTGGGCCAAAAGAGTCCTGATTGCAGAATCTTTGCAGTAGTCTTGAAAGCTTTTGCATGCCCTCCTGTGGGGAGGGTGTGACAGTGTCGCATAACGCTCTCAACTTCTTCCTCTGGAATACATCTCCTAAAGATTCCATCGCTACCCTGCTTGAAGAGAAGAGGCTCATCCCAATAATAGTGCTTAGCATCATGGAGGAATTTCTTCTTCTGATGGAATGATAGCCCAGGCGGTATTTCCTTGCAAACAAGATAGTTCACAATATCAGAATACCATGGCAGCCCCTTTGTTTAGAAGTTCAGAAGTTCCTCATTGACATCAAATATAGCAGAAACAGTGGCTTGAAATAAGCGATCATCTGGGAAAGAGTCATCAATCGGCCTCAAATCATCAACTTCCTCTATTTGCTCCAAAGGAAGTCTAGACAGGTGGTCTGCTACAAAATTCTCCGCTCCTTTCTTATCCTTGATCTCCAAATCAAATTCTTGCAACAAGAGGATCCATCGAATAAGACGTGGTTTGGCATCCTTCTTCTGCAACAAGTAGCGGACTGCAGCATGGTCGGTGTAAACAATCACCTTAGAACCGACGAGGTATGACCGAAACTTCTCAAAGGCATAGACTACTGCAAGCAATTCCTTTTCTGTGGTGGTGTAGTTCATCTGAGCAACATCCAAAGTCTTGCTAGCATAATATATGGCATGAAGCTTTTTATCCTTCCTTTGTCCAAGGACAACACCAACTACATAATCGCTCGCATCACACATGATTTCAAATGGAAGATCCCAATCTGGGGACTGCATGATAGGAGTGGATATCAAAGCTTCTTTCAACCTGTGATAAGACTCAAGACACTCTGGGGAAAAGTTGAAGGGTACATCCTTCACTAAAAGGTTAGTCAATGGCTTAGCAATTTTAGAAAAATCACGAATGAACCTCCTATAAAAGCCAGCATGACCTAAGAAACTCCTGATTCCTTTGATAGAGGTTGGAGGTGGCAATTTCTCAATCACTTCAATTTTTGCTTTATCCACTTCTATTCCTCTACTAGAAACTAGGTGACCAAGAACAATACCTTCATTCACCATAAAATGACATTTTTCCCAATTCAAAACCAAATTAGTCTCTTCACACCTTTTTAAAACTCTAGCCAGGTTGGACAAACATGCATCAAAGGAAGAACCATACACAGAAAAATCATCCATAAACACTTCCATAATATCCTCAATCATGTCATAGAATATAGCCATCATGCATCTTTGAAAAGTAGCGGGTGCATTGCACAAACCAAAAGGCATCCTTCTATATGCAAAGGTTCCATAAGGACAAGTAAAGGTTGTCTTTTCCTGGTCATCTGGGTGAATAGGAATTTGCCAGAACCCACTGTATCCATCAAGATAGCAAAAGTGTGAATGCTTAGCTAACCTTTCTAAGACTTGATCAATAAAGGGAAGTGGAAAATGGTCTTTTCTAGTAGCTGTATTCAGTTTTCTATAATCAATGCACATTCTCCAGCCAGTTACAGTCCTAGTAGGAATTAACTCATCATTTTGGTTTTTAACAACAGTCATACCTCCCTTTTTAGGAACCATATGAACAGGACTAACCCACTTACTATCAGAAATAGGAAAAATTATTCCCGCATCTAACAACTTCAGAACCTCCTTTAGCACTACTTCTTTCATGTTAGGATTAAGTCTTCTTTGATGCTCTATAGTGGGTTTATGATTATCCTCCATGAAAATTCTATGCATGCACAAAGAAGGTGGAATCCCTTTCAAATCATCAATTGAATACCCTATAGCTTTTCTATGTAATCGAATGACAGATAAAAGTTTTTCAACCTCTATATCACTCAAATTAGCATTGATAATGACAGGGTATGTAGAGTTAGGACCTAGGAATTCGTACCTTAAAGAAGCGGGAAGTGGTTTCAGATCAAGCGCAGGAGGAACAGCAGACGCCGACTCGGATTTTCCTTCTGGCAACAAAAGTATCGACTCGGTACTTGTATGTATCGACTCGGTACCTGTAGGTATCGACTCGGTACTTTCATTGTATCGAGCTAATTCTTCGTGAATTGGAATTTCCCGTTCTTCCGACTCGATACCTTGGGGGTTCCGACTTGATACTTTCTGGGCTTCGAGTCCTAAGCTTTCCGGGAGGGTTCCTTCGAGCTCGGGTGCCTCAGGCGATGCTTCCAAGTCATCCACTGCATCATCTAGGAGTGGTTCATGGTCTCGAGTCATGAAGCTTGATATGCATGGTTTTAGTCATATTTTTCCATGTGTTTTGTCATCAAGTTGAGTCATTTTCATAAGATTTGCATTGGGTTTATTGTGTTTTGCATAAGTTTTCATATTTCATGAGAAATAGATGTCTTCACTAGCTTTTCTTTGTTTTACAGAATTTTGGAAGCTGTTTTTGAAGAAATTTTCAAGAGGGAAAAGAAGCGGAAGAGAATTTAGAGCGCATAGGAAAAAGAACGGAAGCAATCGGAGTTATAACGAAGGAGATACAGGCGTTTCCCTAAGTCCAAGATGGACTACCGTCATACCGACCCCATAACGACCCTAAGGGGGTTCGGTACCGAGGCCTTAATTTGGAAGTGCGAAGCAAGAAAAGGGCAACAGTGCTCATACCGACCCTAAGGGGGGTCGGTACCGAGGTCACCCGCCTCGGTATGGGCTCCATCGGAGCTTATTTACCCGGATTTAATTATTTTTACCCCTTTTCCTTAGATAGACTTTAGATAAAATTCATATATTTGTTATTTCCTAATTTAGTTTATGGGCTATTAACTATAAATAGGATTTTTAGGGTTTGGAGGATCTTCTTCTTCCTTCGACCACTTTTTCAGCACACGTTAGAATTTTGAACACACGTTTAGAGAACGTTTGTGAGCGGATTTGAGAGCTTTTTGAAGCGATTTCTTCGGCGAAAGTTGGAGAACGTTTTGTGAGGCTTTTGTGACGCTTTGTTGTCGTTATTCTCAGGCTTTTATGCAATATAATTTTCTGATTTTTATTTATTTCATGAATTTTGCAATGTCTACCATGTTTATGTGTGAGTAGTCGCCTTTTCTAGGGTTGGGGTGATCCCAACGATAGTTGTGCTTGCAATTTTGCTATGAATTGATGAATTGATTGGTTTTATCTATTTTATTTGCTTAAGTACTCAATGAAAATTGTGGAAATTCCCTTTTGCAATTGAATTGAAAGGTTGAATTGTGAATTGGATAGTAATTAGGATTTTGAAACGAAAGTTTGATAACCTAATTAAGATTGTTAGTAAAGTTAATTAATTTGTGAAAATAAATTGATTGCTTTGCTAGGGTTGATGCAAGTTGACCTATTTAATAGATAAAAACCTGATTTTTACTTGATTCATTGCAATGCTTGTGTGATTATCGTTGTGGTGATCCCTATGCCCTAGACTTTTATTATTATTGATT
Organism: Persicaria tinctoria; assembly: GCA_037127255.1. NCBI lineage: Eukaryota > Viridiplantae > Streptophyta > Magnoliopsida > Caryophyllales > Polygonaceae > Persicaria > Persicaria tinctoria. The sequence continues at coordinate 24,005,412 of JBANSL010000014.1, forward strand.
TTTCCTAAAAATTCCAGCAGCCCAAAAAAACCCCAAAATTCTATAATTTTCCATCTCTTCTTGCTATTTCTTGCTCTTTGGTAACTAGAATTGAGTCACTGACTTTCTCCCTGCGGACGAACTTGACCCTACTATACTATAGCGGGGTTTCGATCTTATAAATTTATTTGTCTGAAAATAAACCCTTCATCAACGCTAGCGCTTAGGCAAGCTTTAAGTGGATCATGTATGATGATCGACATCATATGCTCTTGCACCCCCTTATCTACCTCATCATCCTTGCAATATTCATCCTCAAAAGCAGGGGTTTTCACAGTCCTATTAAAATTATACTCAATTCTCTCATCCCCAACATTAAAGGCGAGGATTCCTTGCCGGACAAAAATTTCTGTTCCTGCAGTAGCTAAAAATGGTCTACCAAGTATAATAGGCACAGGATAATTAGCATCAATATCAAGAACAACAAAATCAATAGGCACATAGAATTTATCTAATCGAATGGGAATATCCTCCAGGGTGCCTTCCGGGTGAACAACTGTCCTATCCGCCATCCAGAGTTGCATTTTAGTTGGCCTAAGTTCGCCAAAATCAAGCATTTTGAAAATCGATAGTGGAAGTACCCTAACACTAGCACCTAAATCACATAAAGCATTATAACGGAAGTCACCAACAATAATAGGGACACAGAAACTACCTGGATCCTTGAGCTTGGGTGGCATCTTGTTCTGGATCAATGCCGTGCTTTCCTTACCAAGAGTTGCAACTTCACCTTCGTTGAGCTTCCTTTTGTTGGAGAGGATCTCCTTGAGGAATTTCGCATAGGACGGCATCTCTTTCAAAGCTTCAGTGAATGGAATGTTCAGATGTAGTTTCTTGAGAACCTCCATAAAATTCTCATATTTCTTTTCCAGCAAGGCTTGATTCCTCTTTTGTGGAAATGGAAGGGGCGGTTTGAATGGCGGTGGTGGCACATATGACGCCTCCTTCTCTGGCTGTTCTGGTGCCTTAACTTCCCCTTGTTGGTGTGATGTTTGCACTTCCTTAGCCTTGGATGTCTCAGGCATCTGCACTTCCTCCAGTTGCTTTCCACTTCTTAGGGTCACTGCAGCTATATGACCCTTTGGGTTTTCATCACTCTTTCCTGGCAAGTGACCGGATGGTCTAGGACTGTTGAGGGCCAGTTGAGCCATTTGAGTTTCAAGCATCTTGAATCGCGCCTCAGTCTTAGCTTCTACTTCTCGATTCCTGGCTTCTGTTGCATTTTGATTAGCCAGTACTTGCTTTAGCATCTCCTCTACGCTGGGTGATGATGTCTCTCGAGTTGGTGCTTGGTTTCCCTGTTGCCTCTGTTGGAATCCAGGAGGTGGGTTTTGAGCTCCCTGATTGTTAGCATAGGAGAAGCCTGGATGATCTCTAGCACGGGGGTTATAGTTGTAGTTGTTGTTGTAGCCTTGACCCCTATTGAAATTTCAAGCATAGTTAGCTTCTTCCTCTATCAGGTCACTATTCTGGGAAGCAAATAACTCGCAGGTCGAGATGGTGTGAGTGGTAGCGCCACAACATTGACAAGGTACTGCAGATTTTGAAACTGAAGACGCTGCTGTCCTTGTAGGGATTACGTTTTCAAGCATCTTCTTTATGCTCTTGACTTCAGAGGAGAGAGCATCAAACTTGGCATCCCTATATGTCTCTGTGTTTACCTCAAACAGCCCAGCTTGCCTTTTCGAGTTCAAAGACCCTCTAGATGATGAGTATCTTCCATAATGCTTAGCGGTCTTTTCAAGGAAATTCCAAGCTTCGTCTGCAGTCTTATCCACAAAGGTTCCTCCAGATGAAGAATCAATGAGTACCCTGGTAGCGTCATTAAGACCCTTATAAAAGATCTCTAAAAGGTTGATTTTCGGCTCTCCATGTTGAGGACAATCAAGCAAGAGGTCCTTGAACCTTTCCCATGTTTCATAAAGATTCTCTCCAGCTTGCATCTCAAAAGAGTGAATTTTGTTCCTCAGCTCAGCAATCTTGCTCGGCGGAAAGAATTTGTCCAAAAACTCAGAGGTAAGCATCTCCCATAGAATAGGATGATATCAAAAGCTTAGGATCCTAATAGCTCACCGAGAAGCCTCTCTCCTACACAATTGCAATCTAGTCAACTCACGTTCCCTTGGAGTCCTAGACCGATCTAGAAGAGCCCCACCTCTCTCAGCTATCTAGTACAATCCTCTTACTCTCGAGAATCAATAGCCTAGTGCCCACTTCCTGAGTTATAAACTCTCGAGTATAACACTATGAATGAATATATCCTATAGGCTCACTGTGTAACGCTCAAATGCTTTGAAATGAAAATACAGACTCTTAGGACAAGCAGAGAGCACACGAAGACAGATTTCTCTTGAAGGCTTGGAGTGTATGAAAGCTCGTGTTCAATGAATGTGTATCTTCTGTCTTCATCTTCCTTCTCTATATATTGAGACAAATCGGCATCAAGAATCTTCTCCAACGGCTAGTCTAGATCATGGCCATCTTCGAGATCTTCTAATCTTGGAAACTTTTGAAGCCATGATCTTTCCGATTTGAATCTCTTCAACACGCATCACAAGGAAGGAAATAATTCGAAAATACTTCCTGAAAGATTAGTTACACATATATATAATATAAAGGAAGTATATAATAACATTAAATAATATTCAGACATATAGAGCAGGTTTTGGATTTCATCAACTGTTAAAGCTCCAAGACCTTTGACACAGACCTCCTGTCAAGGCCTTTGAAACTTATTCCGATTTTCATCAAGGGAGGGAGTTATCAGATTCTAATTAAATCCTCACTAAACTAGTGGCTTCTTCTTCGAGGCTGCTTCTTCCGAATCAAACGCCAGAGCAACTGATTCCTCTGAGGCTGCTTCTTTGTCCTTCGATTCACTTGTCGCCTCTACTCTGGCGACATCGTACTTGTACCACCGGCGTTCAGCAAGAAGGGAAGGATCTATGTCTCCCTAGACCATTGCAAATCAGATCCAAGTCACCTCTACACCACCTACTGATGGCGAGGCCATCACTGCACCACCAAGGCTTGACGATGTCGCCTCCATCTCAGATCCATGCTTTTCGACCTACCTCTTGTATCTCCTTTCTCTTCTCGATCGACTCTCTCTCTTAAGTGGATCTAGATCGGGATCAAATCGAAATTCCCTTTACAGGCGCCGAAATGCACGATGACGATGGCAAGAGAGGAAGAGAGCGAAGGTCGGAGGCTTCGGTGCAGGGGGGTGGAGAAGACATCAATCTACTGTTGCAGATCTGAGATCGAAGATTAGGACATGGATGAAGACATCGATATCTTGTTGCAGATCGGAGGCTTCACACGTTCCCTCTAAGACGACGACGGTGTGTGAGGCAGTGCAATTGTCGATGACTCCTGGTGACATTGAGGAAAACATGAAGGTTCCATTCGATCGTCCTATCACTCGTGCAAGGGCCAAGAAAATTCAAGATGCTACCAAAGCCCTTCTTGTCCGTTACCAAGGAATAATGGAGCAAGGGTTCAGACCACCCTGGATCACTTTGCTCAAGGCTACACCACCAGCACACGAGATGAGCTTCCGTCCCTAGACAGAGCTCATGAAGACTCGTCAGCACCTGCCATGACAAGCCTTCCTTTTGGCTCGGGACACACTCGGTACAAGCATAGACCGAGTGGAGCAACACACACGTCGAGTGGGCTTTGGGTCCATGGCCGAGTACTCCTTGTGTTGAGTCGAGTTACTTTAATTAATTAGTTGTTTCTATTATTTCATGTATTCTAGAATTAATAAAGTGGAAGAATTATATATCCTCTAGATATATTCTTGTCCACTAAGTTTTTGAAATTATATCTTCTTTAGGTTTACTTTTATCGTTAGGTTTAAAATTATATCTTTAAGAAACAAAACCTCCACTCTTGCAAGGTGGAATTGGTTATGCAATTTCTATTTAAACATTGTAGCTCTCGTTGAATTAATTAGATTGAATAGAATTGAGGAAACCCTTTATGGATTAAAGGGTTCTTCGATCTCAATCCCAAAAGTTTTCTTGCTCTTGTGTTCTATCACCCTTCGGCACACAATCACCATCACCGTCACCTTGTTCCCTTGACCGAACCAAAACCATACACAACCCTAAACACCGAAACCATCGCAAGAAGAGAGAACTTAGGCTCTTGGTGACGCTCGCGGCCATCCTCGCTCGCAGCGGGCGCGGGGCATCCCCGGCACCCTCGGCTCTTGTCCTCACTCTCTCGCTCTCGCAAGCCGCGCGCACCTAGTTACCTTGGGGTCTTCGTTTGCGTGCATCTTCGCCACCAGCGAGCGGAGTCCAGCGGCTTCGCCTTCGCAACTGGTCTCCCGCTCGCATACACAGTTCTGTGCCCTGAGGAGCTTCCGCTCCTGTGTGTCCGTGTCCGCCTCTAGCGAGCGCTCCCAGATCGTCGCGCGCTCATCACTTCGCTTCTCTTTTCCGTCGCTTTTGTTTAGATTAAATTGCTTAAGTTATTTCCGTCACAATAATTAGTTTCTTAATTAGTTTAATTAATTTGTTAATCAGGTGATATTGAAAGAGCATTGCAAGATCGGGCAAATATACAACATGGTTATTGATCTTGAGCCCACAAGCGAAGGATCGGGTATCCCAAACGTATCAAGTGGTATCGGATTCTCAGGTTTATGCAAGTTCTCTACTCTCTTGATTGTTTTTTTTAGTGATTTATTTTCGTGCCATGTTTTTTACCTTTCCCGCTTCATAAATTTTAGATCTTTATTATTCACCCTAAAAATTGACACTTTATTTTAGTTATTTTCTTGTTTGGGTCTTTAATTTGGAAGATATTAAGTTCTTGATTGCAAGTTTTGATGTTTTATTCATTTTTGCTACATATCATGCCTATTGCTGCTGTTTTGCAGGATTATCTTGACGTGCTTCCACCTGATCTACCACAAGGATTGCCGCCTATTCGAGGGATTGTGCATCAGATTGACTTCGTCCCTGGCGCAGCCTTGCCTAATTGCGCCGCCTATAGAGCTAGCCCTGAGGAAACAAAGGAGCTACAACGCCAAGTCACAGAGCTGATGGATAAGGGCTTTGTGCGAGAAAGCCTCTCCCCTTGTGCTGTGCCTGTCATCTTGGTTCCAAAGAAGGATGACTCTTGGCACATATGTGTTGATTGTCGGGCAATCAACCAAATAACGGTTAAGTATCGTCACCATATTCCTTGTTTAGATGATAAGCTTGATGAATTATATGGTGCATACATTTTCTCTAAAATTGATCTTCGAAGTGGCTATCATCAAATTAGGATGAAATAGGGAGATGAATGGAAAACGGCTTTTAAGACTAAGTATGTATTATATGAATGGTTAGTCATGCCTTTTCGTTTAACAAATGCTACTTCTGCTTTTATGAGGCTTATGAACCATGTGCTTAGATGTTACTTAGGAAAATTTGTCGTTGTGTATTTTGAAGATATCTTAATTTATAGCAAGAACATGCATGATCACCTTAGTCACTTAAAATTGGTATTTGATTGTCTTAGAAAAGAGAAATTGTGTGCCAATTTAAAGAAGTGTTCTTTTGCATCCGAGTCTACCATTTTTCTTGGTTTTGTAGTGTCTGCATCTGGACTGAAGGTAGATGAGGAGAAGGTTCGTGCTATACAAGAGTGGGCTCAACCGCATACCACCACTCACTTTATGGGCCTTGTTGGCTTCTATCGACGCTTCGTGAAGAACTTCAGCACCATTGCCGCCCCCTAAATGAGCTGACTAAGAGGGATGTGATGTTTCGCTGGACAGACACACATTAGAGGGCATTCGATTCTCTCATGGATTTCCTCACCCATGCCCTTGTACTGTAACTCCCTGACTTCGCACAACCATTCGAGCTTGAGTGTGATGCTTCTGGCACTGGCATTGGTGGATTTCTACTTCAAAATAGGCGCCCCATTGCTTATTTTAGCGAGAAGTTGGGCTCTGCAGAGCTCAACTATTCTACCTACGAGACGGAGTTGTTTGCACTGGTTCGCTGCTTACAGACATGGCGGCACTATCTATGGCCTAAGGAGTTTGTGATTCATTCGGATCATGAAGCTTTTATGTACCTCAAAGGACAAGCAGTGCTCAGCAGGCGACTTGCTCGATGGGTGGAGTTTCTGGAGACCCTTTCCTATGTGGTTCACCACAAGAAGAGAAAGGATAATGTGGTAGCTGACGCGCCATCACGCAGGTATGTCCTCCAAAACCGTATGGATGCACATGTTTTGGGTTTTGCTTTGATAAAGAAATTGTATGCTTCTGATGGTTTCTTTAAAACTATATATGCTCAATGTGTGTCCAAAGGTGAAGTTGATTCATATTTTCTTGATAATGGTTATTTGTTTAAGATGGGCAAGCTTTGTGTCTCATCTTCTTCTATTCGACGACTGTTAACTCAAGAAATTCATGAGTCTAGAGGGCATGGTGATTTCGAAAAAACCTTTGCAGGATTAAAGGAACACTACTTTTGGCCTAAAATGTCTAATTATGTGCTAAGATTTGTCAAGAGTTGTGTCACATGTGCTAAGGATAAATCTAAGGCTAATTCGAATGGCCTATACCAACCTCTACCTATTTCAAATGCACCCTGGAACTTCTAAGGGTCATGATTCTATTTTTATGGTAGTGGATAGGTTCTCCAAAATGGCTCATTTTATACCATGTCACAAAACTGATGATGCTATTCATGTTGCACATTTATTCTTTAAAGATGTTGTTCGCTTACATGGATTGCCTTTATCTATTGTGTCTGATCGTGATTCAAAATTTTTAAGTTGTTTTTGGAAAACATTATGCTCTATGTTGGGTACAAAACTATTATTTTCTACTTCTTGTCAGCCCCAAACTGATGGCCAAACTGAGGTTACAAATAGAACTCTAGGGGCTCTCCTTAGAGTCATGCTGCGAACTAACCTCCGGAGGTGGGAAGAATGCCTACGATTTGTTGAGTTTGCTTATAACAGGTCTAGGCACTCAGCAACCAAGCAGACTCTTTTGATGTAGTCTATGGCCGAAATCCCCTCACCCAGTAGACATGATGCCACAACCTCTCAAGGATAAAGAGAGCATGGATGCAACTAAGCAAGTGGACTTCATCAAGCGCTTGCATGAGCGTACCAAGGCGTAGCTCGAAAGGAAAAATGCGCAATACAAGGCAGCAAAGGACAGACATCGCAAGGATGTGCAGTTCAACGTTAGTGATCTTGTGTGGCTGCATCTCAGGAAGAAAAGGTTTCCACAACAACGGAAATCTAAACTGGACCCTAGGGGAGATGGACCATTTCAAGTGGTTCAGAAGATGGGTCCTAATGCATACAAGCTGGATCTCCATGCCGACAAATACAGTGTTCATTCTACTTTCAACGTCGCCGACCTCTCTATGTTCGTGCCTGACGATGACTCTAACAACGATTTGAGGATAAATCGAAATCAAGTGGAGGAGAATGATGCAGTGCAATTGTCGATGACTCCTAGGGACACTGAGGACAACATGAATGTTCCGTCCCCAAATAGCGCTCATAAAGACTCATCAGCACCCGCGATGACAACCCTTCCCTTTGGCTCGACACACACTCGGTACACGCATAGGTCGAGTAGAGCAACACACACGTTGAGTGGACTTTGGGTCCATGGCCGAGTACTCCTTGTGTTGGGCCTAGTTACTTTGATTAATTAGTTATTCATATTATTTCATGTATTCTAGAATTAATAAAGTGGAAGACTTATATCTCCCCTAGATATATTCTTGTCCACAAAGTTTTTGAAATTATATCTTCTTTAGATTTACTTTTATCGTTATGTTTAAAATTATATCTTTAAGAAACCAAACCTTCACTCTTGCAAGGTAGAATTGGTTATGCAATTTCTATTTAAACAATATAGTTCTCTTTGATTCCAATCCTAAAAGCTTTCTTGCTCTTGTGTTCTATCACCCTTCGGCACACAATCACCATCACCGTCATCTTGTTCCCTTGACCGAACTAAAACCACACACAACCCTAAACACCGAAACTGTCGCAAGAAGAGAGAACCTAGGCCATAGGTGACGCTCTCGGCCATCCTCGCTCGCAGCGGGCGTGTGGCATCCCTGGCACCCTCGGCTCTCATCCTCGCTCTCTCGCTCTCGCAAGCAGCGCGTGATGTCCACTAAAGTGACCATGTCTTTATATACATTTTAGCTCCTTATTTTATATATTTTGCATATTTCGGGCTGGGAATATGTTGAATTTATGTAACATATGCTTATTTGCAAGAAATAGAGGTCTACATAAGTTTTGGTTTAATATTGCAGAATTTGGAGCCATTCCGGGACGAAACCAAAAGATGGGATTCTACTCGACTTCGACCAGGCTTTACTCGAAGTCGACTACAGCTGAAGCAGAACCAAATCGAGGGAAGAAGATGAAGGCAAATCGAGCTGAACTTTACTCGATGTCGAGTAAGATTACTCGATGTCGATCAAGGCAAAAACACACTTGAGCTCGAGGAAGAGAACCAGATCGAGAAGTTGTGAATAGAAGGCAACTTTTCTCGACGTCGACCAAAGTTGGTCGAAGTCGACCAAGCCTGAAAATCGAGTCCAGATCCAGCATCGACCAAGGAAGCTGAGCCAAGAAGATTCAAGTCGATATCGACCAGCACTAGTCGATATCGAGTGAACATTTGGTCGATGTTCACTCTGGAGGCCGAGATCGAGTTGCTAAAGTGAAGACGAAGAAATGTTGGTCGATATCGAGTAAGCCTACTCGATATCGAGTTGACCACAGTACCCGATTTCGAGGTAGTCCGAGTCTTGTTAAGGTTCTATCCCGAGTCTAATGGAGATATTTCCGAGAGAAGATTCCCAACACATGAAGATTTAGATATTTTTATCTTTTTATCTATCCTAAGGGTTGAACAATTAATTACCCTAGGAATTATCTAGTTTTACTTATTTAGATAGATTTATTTCCAAGTAGAGTTTTATCTTTAGATATTAGATAAAACTGGGTGCCAAGTTTAATTGTGTTTAAGGTTCAGAAAAGCCCATCCCTTTTTTCTTACCCTATCACATACCCTACCACCACTTACCACACCGGTACCAACTAGGTGCCAAGCTTTTTCTACTAATTTGTGTTCTTGATTTTTGAAGGTTCGATCATGTATAACAAAGTAATATAAAGATACTCTAGAAGGGGGGGTTGAATAGAGTTTGCCAACTTTTCGCAGATAATCTCAAGACTTTTGAAACGCTTGCAAAACCCTTTGAGATTAGACGTAATTCTTTTCTCTGGAAAACCTGAATCAAAAAAGAGTTATACAATTCGAAACAAGTGCGGAGTTATGGTAAAGCAATAAGTAAAGGACGCAATGAATTGTTGACGAGGTTCGGAACGAACTTGGCCTACGTCCCCGCCTAGGGTTCTTCCACAACCCTAGGATTCAACCGGCTTTATTGATTCACAAGACTTGGGATTCTAATAGCTCACCGAGAAGAGTCTCTTCTATACAATTGCAATCTAGTCAACTCACGTTCCCTTGGAGTCCTAGACCAATCTGGAAGAGCCCCACCTCTCTTAGCTATCTAGTACAATCCTCTTACACTTCGTGAATCAATTGCCTAGTGTCCACTTCCTGAGTTACAAACTCTAGAGTATAACACTCTCTCGAAATATATCCTATAAGCTCACTGTGTAACTCTCAAATGTTTTGAAAAAAAGATACGACTCTTAACAACTTAGCAAAGAGAACACGAAGAAGTCAGATTGACTTGAAGGCTTAAGTGCGAATGAATGCTTGTGTTCAACGAATGTGTCTGTCCTCTTTTCTTCATCTCCTTCATATACAGATCAGATCGGCGCCTCCTTTCAAACAAGGATATTCTCTCCAACGGCTAGAACAGATTTTGGCAATCTTCGTAATCTTCTATATTCGGAAACTCTGAAGCCATAATCTCCGATTTGATTCTTCTTCAACTTTCAGCTTAAGGAAGGAGATAATATTCGGAAAAAACTTGCTGCATATGTTAGTGTATAATATACAATGATATCTGGCAACATATTTAATAATAATAACATATAATATCATCCGGAAATAATAGGCACTTAATACAGGTTTTGTGTTTCATCAACACAGTTGTAGCTTCAAGACTTTTGACATAAGTCATGTGTCAAAGCCTTTGAAACCATTTACGATTTTCATCAAGGGAGTGGAGTTATCAATCTCCCCCTTGATGAAAGACAAAACCTGTGCATCCCTGCAACTTAGTCAAGAAAATATATCATAAGCAAAATCGGACTAAGTACCTGCATGGGTTAGACAAATGTTGGATCATAAGTTTTTAAAGCCAAAGAGAAACATCCAACAAAGTAAAACAAAACAAGGTCTTCCAAGACCCTTGTTTCACATCAGTTTCAAAGTCTAACATCTAAACCAATTTCCCCCTTTTTGTCTTTCAACAAAGGGAGGAGTGTGAAAACAATCACCAAAAGAATTTCAAAAATTAAACCAAGAGCCATTCGAATCTCAACGATTAAGGCAAGAGATGTTTATCCGATATAAAAAATTTCCACAAATAAAAATATAATCGGATAACATGCAATAAAAAGGATTTTCCCGAATAGGTAACAAATAAACTAAAGATATTTAAAATTCCTTTTAAAAAATATTTGATCAAATATCTAAAAAGATACCAACTAAATATATGATCCGTTATATGTGCTCTACTGTTCAGTTCACAACCTTTGACATGAGTCTCAAAGATCTTGACACTGAGTAGAAGTTTTCTTTCGTAAAGGGAAAGCTCCCCCTACGAAAGTGCATCCCTGCTAAGTATTCCGATCTCACGTCTAATGAAGGTGAACCTGTCCTCTACCAAAGGCTTAGTAAAAATGTCAACCCATTATTAATCAGTTGAAATAAAGGATATGGACACATCACCTTTTTCGACATGGTCTCTAATGAAATGATGCCTTACATCAATATGTTTGGTCCTTGAATGCTGAACATGATTCTTTGTAATGGAGATGACACTTGTATTGTCACACTTAATGGGGATGCCTTTGAAGTTAATGCCAAGATCTCTCATTTGTTGAGCTATCCAAAGGATTTGGGAGCAACATGCTCCAGCTGCTATGTATTCATCTTCGGCAGTGGATAGAGCAATTGAGTTTTGTTTCTTTGAGTGCCAACTAATCAAGGATGCTCCTAAGAATTGGCAACATCCCGACGTGCTCTTCCTATCCACCTTATAACCTGCAAAGTCTACATCAGAATACCCAATTAGTGAAAAATCTCTTTGCTTCGGGTACCACAAGCCAAGCTCCTTAGTGCCATTGAGATATCGAAAGATCCTCTTCACAACCACGAGGTGAGATTCTTTAGGGTCAGCTTGAAACCTAGCACACATGCAAACACTAAACATGATGTCAGGTCTACTAGCAGTAAGATATAATAAAGATCCAATCATCCCTCGATACTCTTTTTGATTGACAATCTTCCCAGTCTTGTCTTGATCTAGAGATAAGGTTGAGCTCATGGGTGTCTTGGCTGCTTTGGACTGATCCATCTTGAACTTCTTCAAGAGATCCTTAGTGTACTTGCTTTGGGTGACAAAGATCCCTTTCTTAGATTGATGAACTTTTAATCCCAAAAAGAAGTTGAGTTCACCCATCAAGCTCATCTCAAATTCAGTGCACATAATGTCAGAAAATTCCTTGCACAAAGATGTGTTAGTATCCCCAAACAATATATCATCAACATATATTTAAATAACCAAAATGTCATTTCCTTTGGTCTTGATAAAAAGAGTCTTGTCGATCAACCCCCTTTTAAAATCATTGTCTAAAAGATATTTTGACAATCGCTCATACCAAGCTCCTGGGGCTTGTTTCAAACCATATAGCGCTTTGTCTAGTTTGTAAACATGATTAGGAAATTCCGAACTTTCAAAACCTAGGGGTTGAGCCACATAGACCTCTTCCTCTAAGAAACCATTAAGAAAATCACACTTGACATCCATTTGATATAACTTTATGCCCATAAAAGATGCAAATGCTAATAATATACGAATGGCTTCAATCCTGGCTACGGGAGCAAAAGTCTCCTCGTAGTCAATACCTCCCTCTTGATTGTAGCCTTGAGCAACAAGCCTTGCTTTGTTCCTCACGATCTTACCATTCTCATCTAGCTTGTTCCGAAATACCCACCGTGTACCAATGACTGATTGATGCTTTGGCCTAGGCTTCAAGGTCTAGACTTTGTTCCTTTCAAATTCGTTAAGCTCACTTTGCATAGCAATGATCCAGTCTGGCTCTTGAAGGGCCTCATCTACCTTTTTTGGTTCTATAAGAGAAACAAACGCGTGAAAAGCATAAAGATCTTTAAGTTTAGAACGAGTTTGAACACTAGATGTAGGGTCAGAGATGATATCCTTTAATGAGTGTGATGAGGAGTATTTGAACTTTCTCTTGCTAGTATCAACTCCTTGTTTCGTCACACCAACATGATTGATTTGTGGTACATCCGACTCCATGGATCTGTTAGGTTCAGTTACAGCAGTTTCTGAAGTCTCAACACTTTTGGATTGGTCGCCAGGTGCTTTGGACGGAGCTTCAACACCTTGGGCCAGTTCTTCAGTGTTAAGAATCTGATCTTGCATGTTCCTCTTCTCTGTGTTCTTGGTAGCAACATCATCACCATCCTCGTTCTTTGTATGGATGTTAAGATATAAATCTGCAACACTTTCACTCAAAGAACCGTCATTGCATTTATCAAATATAACATGTATACTTTCCTGAACTACCTTGGTCCTTTTATTGAAGATTCTATATGCTTTGCTACTTGTGGAGTAGCCAAGAAATATACCTTCATCACTACGCGCATCAAATTTCCCAATGTTATCTTTTCCATTGTTATGAACAAAACAAGTACAGCCAAAGGGTTTTAAATAAGATATAAGTGGTTTGCGGCCTTTGAAAAGTTCATAAGGAGTTTTCTTTAAGATGGAACGAATAAGACAACGATTCAAAATATAATTAGCCGTGTCAATAGTTTCAGCCCAATAGGTTTTAGGTAATGCATTTTCTAAAAGCATAGTCCTGACCATGTCATCTAGGGTGCGGTTCTTTCGTTCCATAACCCCATTTTGTTGAGGTGTCCTAGGAGCAAAAAAATTATGGGAGATGTCATATTTAGCACAAAACAAATCAAACTGAAGTTGATCAAACTCCCTACCATGATCACTTTGAATTAACACTATTGGCTCGTTTCTTAAAGTTTGCAACTCCTTACAAAGTTTTGAAAACTCAAATAAGGCCTCTGATTTTTCTTTTAAAAATGCAGCCCAAGTATATCTCGAAAAATCATCAACAAATACAAGCATGTACTTTTTACCATTGGGAGATTTGACTCGCATAAGACCACATAAATCCTTATGTAAAAGTTCAAGGGCTCTAGAAGAACTTACAACCTTTTTGGGTTTGAAAGAGTTGCGTGTTTGTTTACCTCGTGTGCATGCTTTGTACATATCAGTACCTTTGAAGTCCATCTCAGGTAGTCCTCTTACAAGCCCTTTGGACACAAGCTTCCGTAGTGTATGTGGGCTCACATGACCGAGTCTCTTGTGCCAGAGCTTTGGATCGTCCGTCAAAGCCTTTAGACAGGTTCATTTTCCTTGTGCCACTTGCTCAGCATTCACAGCATAGATGTTGTTATAACGATAGGCAGTTAGAACTACTTCACCTGTATCTTCTCTGCGCAAATGTCACACTTTCCTTTGTCACCAAGAGTGATTGTTCGTGTGGATTGCTTCTTTAGATCATGGAAGAGAGACCTCTTCCCACTCATATGTCTCGAGCATCCACTATCAATAATCCATTTTTGCTCTTTCACCTTCGCGACCTCCTGCAAGACAAACATAAACCTTTGTGGCTAGACCAATAAGCAAATTTAGATCCATTATTAGGATAAACCATATTTGGTAAAATAGTGCCTTTGGGGACCCAAACTTGCGTTATCCGTTCTTTTCTCAAGTGAACAGGAAATGTATTGCGAATGATATGTGGATCCTTTCTTCTATAGGGGCATGTCTCTTTTACATGTCCCTTTCTCGCACAGTGGTGACATATATTAGAGGTTCTGCTTCATTTTGCCTTTACAAAAGTGGTAATGTGCTGCTTCTTTAAAAAACCTTGGATTATAACAGATACCACTTTTGTTTAGAGAACTTTGTTGCTCACCCAACATCCTATCAAGAGTGCCTTTGGATTTGGTAAAAACTTATGAGGGCAGTCTGTTGGTCTTGAATCTTTTTATTCAGGGAGATCTTCTCGTTCTCTAAGTCATGATGTTCATTTCAAGACTTTGGGCTCTCATAGACAGATCCTCAATAGTTCTTTCATGGTCCACAGTTTTCTTAATAAGAGTGTTAGTTTGGGCAATAAGTTTCTCTTCATTGGCAATCATATTAGAAAGGAATTCCGATAATACCTCTTTTGGACTTGCCATAAGCTCTCTTACAGTTACCTCAAGCTGCTCATCGTGGGATTCATCTCTTGAGTCCATAAGACAGACATTGGTCTTCTCATCATCGGAGTCTGTGTTAGAATCGCTCCAAGTTGGCCTTTCCATCTATCACCTTTCTTGAACTTGCTCTTCGTCTTTTGAGGGCAGTCTTTCACAAGATGGTCTGTTTCACCACATTCAAAACAGGACAAAGGTTTAGTCTTCTTTTCATATTTGATGTATTGAGACTTACCTCGAATTTTAGAAGACTCTGATCCATCCTTGTTGTTGAATTGCTTCTTCATTTTGAGGATTTGAGAAAGACCCCTTGTAATAAGAGCAAAGTGATCGTCCTCATCATCATCCTCATCTTCAGAATCAGACATATCTTTGGCCTCATCCTTCTTAGACTTCAAGGCCAAGTTCTTGGTGCTTGTTGGAAGTTCTCAATCGTCTTCATTGAGAATCATCTCATGTGTGATCAGCTTCCCAAGCAAATCATCAAGCGGTAGAGTGTTGAGATCTTGGGCTTCCTCTATGGCTGTTACTTTAGGGCCCCATTTGTCTTTTAGGAGGCACCTCAATATCTTCCTCACTTTCTCAACGTTCTTGAAGGTCTTGCCGAGAGAGTCAAGGTTGTTTATGATTTCCATGAACCGTGTGAACATGGCCTTAATAGACTCATCAGGCTTCATTTTGAAAAGTTCATACTTTCGAAGGAAGATGCTGATCTTGGTGTCCTTCACTTGGCTGGTTCCTTCGTAGGTGACAATCAGCTTGTCCCAAATCTCTTTAGCTGTCCTACAAGATGAAATACGGTTAAACTCATCAGTACTAAGACCACAATATAGTAAGTTAATGGCCCTATTGTTTTTGGAGACGAGTTCAAGATCCGCTTGGATGTATTCAGCCTCGGTCTTCGCGACTTTGGTTCCATTTGGTCTATCTTTTTCTGGAACCTTCGGACCATTTTCTATAATGTTCCAAAGTTCCAGATCTTGATCTATAATGAACATTTTCATCAAGGACTTCCAGTGGACGAAGTTATTTCCTACAAAAAGTGGTGGTCTACTGGTAGACCTTCCTTGTGCAAATCCTCCGCTTGCTTCACTAGACATGATCAAAACTCACAAGATTGTTAGATCAAAAGCAGTGAGTAAGGCTCTGATACCAATTGAAGGTTCGATAATATATAACAAAGTAATATAAATATACTCTAGAAGGGGGTTGAATAGAGTATGCCAACTTTTCGCAGATAATCTCAAGACGTTTGAAACGCTTGCAAAACCCTTTGAGATTGGACGTAATTCTTTTCTCTGGAGAACCTGAATCACAAAAGAGTTATACAATTCGAAACAAGTGCGGAATTATGGTAAAGCAATAAGTAAAGGACGCAATGAATTGTTGACGAGGTTCGGCACGAACTTGGCCTACGTCCCCGCCTAGGGTTCTTCCACAACCCTAGGATTCAACCGGCTTTATTGATTCACAAGACATAGAATCTTAATAGCTCACCGAGAAGCCTCTCTCCTATATAATTGCAATCTAGTCAACTCACGTTCCCTTGGAGTCCTAGACCAATATAGAAGAGCCCCACCTCTCTCAGCTATCTAGTACAATCCTCTTACACTTGGTGAATAAATTGCCTAGTGTCCACTTCCCGAGTTACAAACTCTCGAGTATAACACTATCTCGAAATATATCATATAAGCTCACTATGTAACTCTCAAATGCTTTGAAACAAAAGATACGACTCTTAACAACTTAGCAGAGAGCACACAAAGAAGACAGATTGACTTGAAGGCTTGAGTGCGAATGAATGCTTGTGTTCAACGAATGTGTCTGTCCTATTTTATTCATCTCCTTATTATACAGATCAGATCGGCGCCTCCTTTCAAACAAGGATCTTCTCTCCAACGGCTAGAACAGATTATGGCAATCTTCATAATCTTCTATATTGGGAAACTCTGAAGCCATAATCTTCGTTTTGATTCTTCTTCGACTTTCAGCTTAAGGAAGGAGATAATATTCGAAAAACTTGATGCATATGTTAGTGCATAATATACAATGATATCTGGCAATAAATTTAATAATAATGACATATAATATCATCCGGAAATAATAGGCACTTAATACAGGTTTTGTGTTTCATCAACACAGCTTTAGCTTCAAAACCTTTGACATAAGTCATCTGTCAAAGCCTTTGAAACCATTTCCGATTTTCATCAAGGGAGTGGAGTTATCAATTTTGATTTCAAAGCTTAGGTACAAAGATGGAAGACTTTGTCGAAGGGAATCCTGCATGGGAAGAATGGTTCCAAGAATTGAGACGGCAAAATAAGCTTACAGTGGAGTAGGCACGATTAAGGGAAATTGCTCGGATGGAAGACGAAATCCGAAGGCTTGAGGCTTCCATTCAGTCTAAAGGACCATGTCCTCTTCCCAACGAGCCAATTGACCCACTCGATCTCGACAACCAAGTATGTCCTTCCTCGAATTTCATTCCTACTTTGCTATCTATTGTTGATGAATCATATGAAGGATCCCAAGGCGAAATTGCACTAGAAGAGAAGAAGTTGGACATTGTTGACTAGGGCATTCCAAGATTGCTTTTACCTTACAAGGTGAAGGCTATCCCCGATGATTTTGTGCAACCGATGTTCATCTTCAAGTATGGGGTCCTAGCAAAGTGGCTTGAAGATCCTTATGATGAGGTGGAAATATCTTTCCCCACTCCACCGTTTAGCTGTGGTGGAGACGCGCAAACAAATCAACATATGAAGCGGAAGAGGTATAATGATGAGGTATGTATATTTTCGTTATATCTTCCTTTATGCATGCCAGCTGGAGCCCAAGAAGATGAATGGGTGAATCCATGGAGTATTCACTCGGGGAGGTTTAAGCTTCTTCATACGGTGCCCCCGGATGACATCCCACGCTTCCCACCACCGGAGGAACCACCAGATCCACCTATACCTCCGGAAAAAGATGAGCCAGGCTAGTCCTTAATGGACAAGTCGGCCTAGCGACTATAAAGTCTAGAGCTTGTAAATAGACATTTTTTTTTTGGGATTTTCGGACATTGTTGCTTTTTTTTTTTGTTTTGGACATTATTTTCTATTGTGGGTATTTCTCTTCTAATATTTTTTCAGGAACAAGGGAGAAAAGAAGCATTAGAAATCGAGTACAGTAGGTCGATATCGACCATGCCTACTCGATATCGACCCGTCCTACAGAAGCAAAGCACTCGATTTCCGACGATCAGCACGTCTGTCTAGTGAGTTTCTTTCTTTTCCCTTATTTTTTTTATATACAGTGAGGACACTGTAATGTTTAAGTATGGGGTGGGAGAAGGGCTTACTTTGTGCATATTTGATTATATTTGACATTATTTGTGCATTATTTCTTGAATTGCTTATACATGGCTATTTTAGAATTCATTATTGATATCTATGTGCTTATATGCATGTTTTCCAAAGTTTATTTTTATCACCCCCATTGAAAAATTTTGATTAGTGTCATGGAAGCTTTATTGAACTCGACGATGCAAAATTGGATTCATTAGAGATATAGCATGAAATTGCATAGTAAAGGGAAGTCACAATAAAATGTATATTTTCTTGAAAACCATGAAATGAGGTAAATTTGATGTTGCTTTTGACATGGTGCATGATAAGAGGATGGAGGACTTTATATTTCCATATAATGCTCATATGTTTATATCCTTAGCCTTACCGATGCTTATGCATCACAAAAGCCATATTATATGCCTTACATTATATTATGCTCTACATGATCTAAATATTGCCATTCTTTACCTTATTTCCTTATCCGGGGATTATGTTGAGAATGATGTTACATTTTGGAGATTGTCATATGGTGTTTGTGTTGTTTTGTCATTATATGGAGTTTGGCAGGAATGTTTGAAATTTATGAAAAATTGAATGAGTGAGAAAAAATCCGGTCACCTCAGGAGATAAAGGTAGATCGACCATGCTTGCTGAGATAATAGTTCAGTGAGATGGGACATACAAGTGAGGAGTCTAAGGCACTAATTATCTGGGGTCATTCATGACACCCATGTTTGCGACTCGCGAGAAGCCAGTGCTGAGGTTAGAGAGGTAAAAGCATATTATTGGAAAAAAAAAAAGCATTGAGCGAAAGAGTGAAAGGTGATGAATCTTATGAAGAAGGAATGTGGAAATTCAATTTGGAAATACTCCATTTCCCCGAATCATTAACACCACATTGCCAAAAATTGCCCATTTTTAGCCTTTTACCAATCTACTCTTTATTGAGCTTAAATTGAAGTCCTCTTGATTATTAATACTTTGTCACATGAATTGTTTTTGCATAAACCTTCTTTTATGAGTAGATGTTTCTTTTTATTGCACATGTATGGATTTGTGACACAAGTACCTTTTCGAGGATGGTAATTGATTGCAGGGGTATATAAGAATGAATCTATGATGTTGAGAGTTTTGAATTCTTCCCCTGAATGACCATCCAAGTTATTGCTTGGGGACAAGCAAGCTTAAGTATGGGGTGATTTGATGTCCACTAAAGTGACCATGTCTTTATATACATTTTAGCTCCTTATTTTATATACTTTGCATATTTTGGGCTGGGAATATGTTGACTTTGTGTAATATATGCTTATTTGCAAGAAATAGAGGTCTACATAAGTTTTGGTTTAATATTGAAGAATTTAGAGCCATTCCAGGACGAAACCAAAAGATGGGATTCTACTCAACTTCGACCAGGCTTTACTCGAAGTCGACTACAACTGAAGTAGAACCAACTCGAGGGAAGAAGACGAAGGCAACTCGAGCTGAACTTTACTCGATGTCGAGTAAGATTACTCGATGTCGACCAAGGCAAAAACACACCCGAGCTCGAGGAAGAGAACCATATCGAGAAGTTGTGAAGAGAAGGCAACTTTCCTCGACGTCAACCAAAGTTGGTCGAAGTCGACCAAGCCTGAAAATCGAGTCCAGATCTAGCATCGACCAAGGAAGCTGAGCCAAGAAGATTCAAGTCGATATCGACCAGCACTAGTCGATATCGAGTAAACATTTGGTCGATGTTCACTCTGGAGGCCGAGATCGAGTTGCTGAAGTGAAGACGGAGAAATGTTGGTCGATATCGAGTAAACCTACTCGATATCGAGTTGACCACAGTACCCGATTTCGAGGTAGTCCGAGTCTTGTTAAGGTTCTATCCCGAGTCTAATGGAGATATTTCCGAGAGAAGATTCCGAACAAATGAAGATTTAGATATTTTTATCTTCTTATCTTTTTATCTATCCTAAGGGTTGAACAATTAATTACCCTAGGAATTATCTAGTTTTACTTATTTAGAAAGATTGATTTCCAAGTAGAGTTTTATCTTTAGATATTAGATAGATTTTTCTTCCTTGATTAGCAAGGATTGGAAGCCTATAAATAAAGCCTATAGGGCTGATTTTTATTCATTCCAAGCTAGAAGGAGAAGAAGTAGTAGAGAGATTGAGAGATTGAAGGCCAAGAGGAGTTTGTGAAGCGAGAGCGGAATTGGCTTCCTTTGGTTGTAAGCTCTATTTAGTTTTATTAATGAAAGTTTATTTCCTTTTATTATTAATGTCTTTAATTATTATGAAGCGCGAGTAGTTCACCCACTTCTAGGGTCGGGGCGAGCCCGACGATAGCCTTGCATGTTTGAGGCAAAGATCCGGCCTTTATTAGGTTTTGAGCATCTAATACCTTTTATGTGTTTATTACCTATCTAATAGAGATCCATGCTAACAACTTGGATTATAAACATAAAATCGGTAGATACAATTAGGGTTTCTTGAAAGAGTTGCTTAGTTATTGGAAAAGGCGAAAGCTTGATCCTTCGATGCGATTTACATGATTATCGTTATTTATCTTGCCTTATGCATGTTTGGTTATCGTTATCGCAAACCCCGATCTTGGAAGTTTTCTTTTACATAGTTTATTCCGAATCTGAAAAGCTTTGCTCTTTACTTTATTTTATTTTACTGTTTCTACTCGACTTTGTCCACTCCTTAGTCGACGTCGACTACTGACTTTCGATCGAGCAAAGATCGTTGTTGTTTGTGTCTCTGCAGGAACCCGACTTCGACCAGTTTTTACTCGACTACGACCAAAGCCTACTCGATGTCGAGTTGACTGCTCGAGATCGACCAACACCAGTGGTTGCTGCTTGCTCGGATTCGACTTGCCTGAACCCTATCGACTACCCTTAGAGCACCCTGAAGTCGATTTCTGCCCGTGAGATTCTTCCGCTGCATGAGATCCGCTGACCAGCTTTCTCGAGGATCGATCCTGACTTCTTGCTGCTACATCGGGAGGAAGTCTTGTAATCATTTGCGTGGGCATAATCCGGTTTGATTTATATTCTTATATTTTGAACCCGATTTCCTCCTACAACAGCGCGCACCTTGGCATCTTCACTCGCGTGCATCTTCGCCAATAGCGAGCGGAGTCTAACGTCTTTGTCTTCGCAACCGGTCTCCCGCTCGCATACACGGTTCCGCGCCAGTGTCCCCCTCCAGCGAGCGCTCCTAGATCTTCGTGCGCGCATCACTTCGCTTCTCTCTTCCGTCGCTTGTGTTGTAAATTGCTTAAGTTATTTCCGTCACAATAATTAGTTTCTTAATTAGTTTAATTAATTTGTTAATCAGGAGATATTGTAAGAGAATTGCAAGATCAGACAAATATACGGCGTGGTTCTTGATCTTGAGCCCACGTGCGAAGGATTGGGTATCCCAAACATATCAGCATGCCGATGGACAACAACTTCGCCAAGGTCTAGACAATGGATTTGGATGATATTCGATCGTTTTTTGAGAGTTCAGGGCAGGGAGAAGAAGATCTGGGAAGGAGCAGGCAGAGATCTAGGATGGTGATTGGAGAGATATGGAGGAAGAGGAGAAAGAAGATCTGAGAGGGAAGTGGCGGAGAATGACATGGACAAGCTCGATCGTCTATCCGAGATCTCAACAGTTGACGACGTCTTCCTCTCACCCCTTTGCCGCCGCCAGAAAGGATCATTCCCCAATTTGGATCGCTCATGGTTAGGGTTGGGTTAAGGTCTGGAGTTAGGGGTATTTAGATCCAAAAAATATGAATGGACTTTTTCCTTAAATTGGATTCATGAGTGGACAGTTTAGTAATAAGTGTTTGTAATTTGGCATGTAGAGCAAATTTATTCATAATAATTAATGCATAAAATTATAGGTTCAAACATAATTTTTTTACCTTTTTGCATATAGCTTTTTTCCTTTTATTTTTTCTAATGAAATAACATAATTAAATCAAATATTTATAATTTTTTAAATATAGTAAATATATATATAGTGGCTGAGTCGGGGACTAGGGGGTCATGTCCCCCCTTCTTATTTGACTAACCAGCTAAATGTATTCTCTTTGTCGATAGTTTCGTTTTGATATATAATGTGCCATAATCTAACATATGGGTAAAAAGTTATAAATGTTTAAAAATTGAAGGTATATCAACCACTTTTAATTTTATCTCAATAAAATATAATGTTTATGTATGTATTGTACTAATCTAAAATTCACATACTATAATTCATCTAGAGAGCTTCAAAATTTACGAGAGGTTATACTAATCATTTCGACAATTAGATAAAAAGTTACGCAAGTTTAAATTTTTTCCAACTTGTAATAGATTATTATATGTTAAGAGTACGTGCAACAAATTACACACATATTGACTAGGGTTGTTATTTAAACCGAACAAGTCTAGTATTGCTTGATTATATTTAGCTCGTTTAGAAACAAGCCGAGCTCGAGTCGAGCCTATATTTGGCCTTCAGCTCATACTCAGCTTATTTAGTAAATGAACGAGTTCGAACCGAGTTTTTATCAAGTATTATACAACCTTACTTGCTCATTATATAGTAACTTAACGAAAATTTTATAAATTTCACAAAATTTGTGCTAATTGAACTTAAATCGAGTCAAACCGATCTTTTATCTAATTTAAAAATGTGATCATACTGAATTAATATAGTAAACGAAGCTCTACTCGGATCATATAACAACCCTAATATTGACTTAATATTTATTATATTGCATTTTCTATCCTTATTTAGTTAATTTTTTTCGGATATTTTTTTATTTATTTGTTGTATTTTATTTTAAATGGGAAAAATGATAACGTTTTATCATAAACGAATGACATTTTATCCTAAAATAACATCATTTATTTTCGTATTATATAAAATTCGTTATGCCGATTTAATAATACATTATCATACATTTATAATTGTGCTCTCCTCTTAATTTTTTTTGCTCTACCACTATGTGTATTCTATTAATTTGTTTTTACTAAAAACATCATACTAAAACCAAAATCAATTATTTTCTTTTAATTTTTCAAAAAATATTCTAAAATAACATATTTAAATAAAAAAATTCCTTTAAATAATTTACAAAAAATATTCATCATACTACAAATATTTTTAAAAAATTCTATTAATTTTTTCATATAATTTTTATTTTCTTAAAATATTATATTTAAACCAAATTTTATTATTTTCTTTTGGTATGAATTTTTTTATTTGTTCATTTTTTTGGTATGCTTATTTCTTCATTATACTATTCTTTTTTCTGAAACAAAAGGTTCCGACAATCCCTTTGCGAAATCATGCCGCAGTTATTGTAGGACCTGAACTACTCACCTTTTTTTTCTTTTTAAACTTGGGGTTTTGAGGTTGTCGACTAATCCTCCACGGATTTGAGCCCTAACCTGCAAATAACATGACCTAATAAGAATGAGATTTGAATCATTTACCTCTTAGAAGGGTCACCTCTACCATAATTGGTCATTGGTTGAACTACTCACCTTTCTTGAAGCGCAAAGACATGCATAGAGATTATTTGTATGTGCTGAACTCTAATCATGATTTCATGGAGGTAGAACTCTAATAATTGACCGTGCATCGTCTATGACATTACATACCAACCAGTTTTTGAAACAAACGCATGATTAATTTGCAACGTTTTTACTTTTAATAATTTAGCTCCTTTGATGAAGAAAAGGGAAATTGAAAATGAAAATGGTTGTATCATACTTTCTTTATTAATATATTAAAAGAGAAATTAAGTTCTCGGAAAGGAAAACCAGCCCGTCTAGGCCAAACAATGCGCTGAGAGTTTTGCACTCTACTCTGTCTCACCCACGTGAATTGGTTTCGAGAGCCCGTTCCTTTTCCGTTCGAGGTTGCGTGCTGCTGCTTCCGTCTTCCTCCCAACCATGGTCATCTCGTCATCCCTCCTCTGGGAGCTCAAAGTCCGCGCCTTCCACGCGCCTTACAATCACGCTTGTGGTCGTCTCTCATCTGACCGCCGTCGGCTACCACCTTCACCTTTGGTGCCTCTTTCCTGTCTGATTCGACCGACTTTCGTTTGAATTGGCTTCTCTGCCATCTTGTTTCTTCATCCCTCTCTCTCTCTGAGGTGAACCCCTTTTTAACCTTCTTTCTCATCCGTTGTGTTTGATGTCTACTAAAATAGTCATGTTGAAATGCACAGTTTAGCTCCATATTCTATACACTTTGCATATTTCGGGTTGGGAATATGTCGAATTTATGTAATATGTGCTTATTGTCAAGAAATGGAGATCTACATAAGTTATGGTTTAATATTACAGAATTTGGAGCCATTTCGGGAGAAAACCAAGAAGCAAAGACGGAGGCCGAAGATTACTCGATATCGACTTCTTTTCCTCGATGAGCACCAGATCGAGGAACTGAAGGCAAAGTTCCCCGACTCCAGAAAGTTACTCGATATCGAGTACTCTACTCGATATCGACAAAGCCCTGAAGACCGACCCGGAGTCGAGGAACATAAGCTGATCGAGAAGCCAAAGATGAAGACATGTCGGGCAACACTTACTCGATATCGAGTACTCTACTCGATATCGACAAGAGCAAAGTCACATGTCCGACCAATGTCGAAGAGAGTTGCTCGACCAAGCCAAGCCAGCCAAGTCGATGAAGCCAATGTCCTCGATATCGAGTAATCTACTCGATATCGACAAGACCTGAGAGCCAGTGTCCGAGCAGATCGAAGACTAGCAACTCGACACCACCAAGCTAGCCGAAGTCGACGTCCATGTTCCTCGATATCGAGGAGTTTACTCGATATCGAGTAGAAAGACCCTGAGCCGCGTTACGCGGTTTGAGTTGTCTTACACGGTTTTGGCTTGCTTGGGACGAAAGGAATCCGATTTTATCCAAGTTTATCAAGATCCATCCATGGAGAAGAGGATTTATCCACTTGAAGATAGTTTAGCCTTTTAGATATATTACCCTTTTTTAGATAAATGTTTCTTTTATTAATGTTTTATCCTTAGATATAGATAGAGATTTCTATCCTTGATTAGCAAAAATTAGAAGCCTATAAATAAAGCCTTAGGGGGCTGAGTTTTATTCATTCAATTTCAGTAGGAGAAGTAGTAGTAGAGAGAGAAAGAGAGGTCGAGTGGAGCAACGGAGCGAAAGTGATCTGGCTTTGTTCGGTTTGTACTTTCTTCAGTTTGGTTTAATGCAAGTAGTTTATTTTCCATCAAGAATGTCTGAGATTGCGATGAAGCGCGAGTAGTCCACCTACTTCTAGGGTTGGGGTGAGCCGAACGATAGCCATGCGTCTTTGAGGTAAAGATCCGACTTTTATCATGTTTTGAGCATCTACTACTTGTTATGTGTTTATTACCCATGTAATGGAGGTCCATGGTAACAACTTGGATTATAAACATAAAATCAGTAGATACAATTAGAGTTGTCTAATTGTTGGAAAAGGCGAAAGTTTGGTCCTTCGATGCGATTTACATGATTATCTGTTTTATTCCTGCCTTATGCATGCTTGGTTATTGTTGTTGCAAACCCCGATCTTGGAAGTTGTTTTTTATACATGGTTTATTTTGAATCCCACAAGCATTGTTCTTTATTATTTCGTTTTAAGTTTCTGTTCTTCCTTGATATCGACTAAATCTGGTTGATATCGAGTACTGATATTCGATCGACTAAGATCGTTGTAGCTTTTCCTGTGCAGGTGCTCGACAAGGACTTCATCGACATCGACGAGTTTACTCGATATCGAGTAGAACTTACTCGATATCGACAACCACCTGTGACTGTTGCTGCGCTGTTCGACTTGTCCGATCTTTTGTCGACTAACCCTAGTCGAGATCGACAACCTGTGGTCGACTTTTATTCGTGAGATTCCACCGCTGCCTAGGATCCGCTGACACGCTTCCGCGTGGATCGATCCTGACTTTCTCTTACTACATTAGGAGGACGTCTTGTAATTATTTGCGTGGGCATAATATGGTTTGATTTATTTTATAATATTTTGAACTCGATTTCCTCCTTACAACAGTGTTCTGGTGGCCTAAACCTCTTTGTATCGGTCTGTTTTGGTCAATTATGTTCCCCCCCCCCCCCCCCCCGATTTGATCTACGAGTTGGGGTTGTGAATCATTCCTTTGGTTCTCTTCCTTTTTCTCGTCCGATTCTTGTAGTTCTGTGTTGTGGGGAGGGGGAGGGGGAGGGGGGGCTCTGTTTCAAATTCTGGGTTGTTGCCACCTCCCTCCGATCGTCACCGCCTAATTTGGCCTCGGTCGCAGTCCTTTCCTCTGTTCCCTAACCTTTTTCCTTGGGCCCTAAGGTTATCCCTTGGGCCTGAGGAGGCCCAAAAAATTTGTCCTTTGAGCCCAAGGCTTACCCTTTGGCCTAGAGCAGGCCCGTAAAAATTTATTTCGTATGTATATATTTTCACCTAACTATATATACATATATTGATTAAAACCACACAAGGTATCAAACTCCACTCGTATGGGCATGTACTAATTCCCATTAGGGTTGACTAAATCAGGATAGGGTTTCTAGGTGCTATTTTCCTAAGCGATATACGGCTTTGTGGTGGCGTGGCCTGACGATCTTCTCTGTGGATTTGATTCTTGTTGTCCTAGTTGGGATATGTTAGGGTCGTGGTGGTGTGTATCGTGGCATCTCCACTTCTCGGGTTAACTCCTTCCGTGAAGTTTCGTCCTCACTGCCCACAGGATGATCGGGTCCTGATGTATCTCTGGCATATGGTTTTGCTTCAGAGTGGGGCTTGGCTTCGTCCGTCGTCTTCGTCCACATCTAGTTTGGTTTAGGTCTGCTTGGTTTCATTGGTGTAGAGTGTGTTTGTCTGATTTTGCACCATTATATATATGGTTTTTTGACGGTTCTCCAGTCTACCTTCGAGTTTCAGATATTTCTTAACTCGAATTCTTATCTAATAAAAAAAATTAATATATTAAAACATATAACGTAGTTTTATCATGCATTTCAAATAGCTAAAAATATATAATTTTTTTTTATAATTTCATATCTTTATCACCAATCGAATGTATAGAAAAAGTATGAATTATAAAAAAAATTAATAATTATATAATTTTAAACATTTTATAAAAATTATTTAAAAAATCATATTAACAACATTCTTATCTTAAAAAATGGAATCTGGGGCGGAGCCAGAAGGGAGCACGGAGGAGCACGTGCCTCCATCCCTCATTTGACAAACCCTTTTTATGTATTCTCCTCGTTGATAACTTTGTTTTGATATGTATAATACTTCTTAATCTAATATATGAGTAAAAAGTTATGAATATTTAAAATTTGAACGTATATTAATCGCTTAATATTATTTTAATAAACTACTATGTTTTTATATTTTAATTTATTCGAAATTCAAATACAATAATTCATCTCGAGATCGAGCTTTCAAACAAGAGGTTATATTACTCATTTCAACAATTAGGTAAGATACTGAAATTGAATATTTTTTTAGTTGGTTTTGTCTACTATCTCATTGTTTATTATGTTGTTTTTCTCATCCTTATTTTGTTAGTTTTTCCTCTTTTGCTATTTCATTTATTTATTTATTTTTCTTACTTTTAAATGAGAAAAAGACGATGTTAATATTTTATACTAAACCAACATCATTTGTTATCATATTATTATATAGAGTTACATTTTGCTATTAATTTAAACTAACAAAGCGACGTCGCTTTATTCCAAAATTACAATGTTTATATCGAAAACTTTAGGGCCCGCCACTTAATGGAGTAAATATTAGATTAATTAAGACGTTTGGAGCGATATGATAAACGTCCAAATTGCCAAATTCATATAAAAAAAAACAATCCCAAACGACATATATTTGTATACAAATAATATCAAATGCAATATGCCAATACATCCATGGATCCGGACCAAAAAAACCCACGCACACGCCTGAGAACGCGCCCCCAATTCTCCTCCCAACACCCACCCCCATCTGAGAAAACCCTAGAAAAAAACTCAAACAAATCTCCCAGATTCAACCTACGACAACGACGTCTTCTCCTCAAGAACTTGGATCCATGGATTTTCAAGCTTAATCCCACTATTTTTCACCAAATCAAAGCTTTGTGGTTCTGGATTTGGGCTGCTTTCCCAATTCATAGCATGACCCATCAAAAATTTGTTTGTAAACAAAGAAATCTCCTCAATAAGCAAAGACCGCCGACCGGATCCTGGTTTGGCCTCCCTCTTATGGCTTGCTTCGTGTCCTTGGTCTGCCTCCCTCAATCAGGTCCTGTACTTTGGTGTATCGTCGCGGCTAAGGCCTGTTCGGATTTCTCGGTCCTTGGTGTGGCTAGGAGTCTCTTTGGTGCTCTGCCTGCGCTGTTTTTTCATGAGCGCTTCTGGATTCTCTTTTTCATCCTCTCATCATCACCCAGGTTTGAACCCCTCAACCATCATCTATCTATTTTATCTAATCCTGCACTCAATCTTTCTTTCTTGATCTTCCATTATATATACCTTGATGTCACCAAATTAAATGCATCTCTTTCACTATCCTTTTTCAATACTAGAATGGGGGTTTCTACTTTTTGTAGCGCTCCCAACCCACAACCACTAAACCCACCAACTGGGAAGCCTTCGGGCGACACCCACCTTTACCCACCAACTGGGAAGCCTTCGGGTGACACCCACCTTAACCCATCTCCCTCCAAGTCGTTGAAACACGGCAAGGACAAAGGGAAGCTTGACATTTTAACACTCTATGCCCAACTCTTAAAAATCAAAACAAACTTCAAGGTCCAAACTGATTCTTTTTTGTTTGGAAATTGCATAATAAAACCATGCTTTGACCATTATTATATGATCTATCACCACTCCATCAATATCTATTTATGTGTTCTTTCATCTGATGATATGATCAGGTTATGCACAATCAACCCCCTTCAATATGCTGAAGTTTACTCCTATAATAATCACACCCAAATTTTCAAACTCTATAATAATTCTCTCTTTCTTACATATGTTATGGTAACTACTGCTACTATGGTTTACTTGTGCGCAACCACCCCCTGTTACTTGCCCATGATGAATTTATCTAACAACATCACCACTCTTAATCATAGCATAGCCAACAGTACGTATACTTGCTTCTTTAACAAGTTCAACTCTGATCGTGTGCCTTACAAACCCTACTGTGTTTGTTCTCTTTATAATAACATGCTGAACTCGGAGAAAAAATCTTCAAACATAACTCAAATCGTCCAAATTGACCTTCTTCCTTTTTATATCAGCAAGCTGCACCAATGACTAAACTACTGTCATGTGTCCAATAATTACACCTACTATAACATTAACTTGCTTGGGCTTCTCTCTGATTTGGATCTCTTTTCTTCTCAGAGTCTTGCCCTTCTCATTTTCAACTTATACTATTTTGACCTCTACTATAATGTACTAAACTTATGGTTTCATTACTGGCTGACTTACGGTCTCTGTTATTACTTTGTCAACTTTGTATCTGATCGGCCTCCGTTTGTACTAAAGGTTTTATCTTACATACTTGCTTACTATATGGAAAACCACAACTCTCTTATTAACTCACTTGCCGTCTTAACCTACTGCCAGTTCTCTCAAATTCGAGCATATTTTCTACTCTGGAAGTTCGGTTTTGCAGGGATAATTGCTACCTTTAAGTGCACCCTAACTGTATGCTTTGGTCTTGACATATTTAAGCTAAAGATGGCTTGTACTATATCATTGTATGAAAACTACCCATATGATATTTGGATATTTGTAAAAGAAATTAACCAAGCTCGAGTGACCTTTTCACTAGAGCAACAAAATCTGAATCTCGTGATGCAGGAATGCAATTGGATCCAAGAGATTGAGCAATGCTATACTCAGTACTGGTGGTTGGAGTGCTAGTCTCGGCTCTCTCTCTGCTACCCTTGTGTACACTGCCACATTAATGAAGGCTGGAACTTCAGATCCCAATGGACACACAGCAATTCAGCACTTGTGCAAAGCAGTAGAAAATTGACCAATTTGGCCTGGATGAGGTTCTCTTTCCTCTCTCCTCAAATCAGTACTTGCAAATTCTCTAATGGTTTTGCTTTCTACTGCAATCCAGGCTTAACTTCTATGCCTGATGATCCTAAGTATCCTCAAAAACGAAATCACCACTTACAAAAAGTAAAATGTACTTTTCTTATTGGATCATTATATCTGCACTATGATAAAATCAAAATCTTGAGAAACCCTAAAAGGAACTGTCTTGTCTATAATTTAAATCAAAAATCTTGCCTTGAAGCTCTCAAGTATTCTCATTTGTATCTCAGACACTGGGTTTTGATGATGCCCACGCCAACACTGTATTGGAATGAAACTATAAACACAACATTTGTTAAAATCTGTCATATCTTGTTTTGCGATGGCTACTTCCCTCCCATGTCGAACCCGAATTCTACAATGAAAACTGTATACATTTTGATATCTAGATTAGACTTAGTGCATAATGGGTGGTGTCTAATGAATGGTTATCAACACAAAATTGATCCCATTACTATCACTTCCCACTTTTACCCATCTAAGGCTACGTAGGACTACTATCTGCAAAACTCAATGGCCATCGATTTTGGTTATTGTGATATGTTTTCAAAGGCCTTGCAACTAAGAAGTACCCCATACAATAAGCAACACATGGAAAGGAGCCAAACCAGTTGTAATCGGGTTACCAAACTTAACTCTCTTACCTGCATAATTAATAATGAAATGTCACCTTCATCTTGCTATACCATGACTAAGATTGAATTCTATCTTCAAAAGGAACACTCTTTATACAAAAAATATGCTCTAGCAAACATGAAAGCACTTAAAAAACTTTGGACTCAAGAGATAACCCCCTTCCAAAACATTAGTGATAATGAAGTTTAGCTTCTGGAATGTAAGAGGCCTTAATAAAAAGAATCTGTGGGCCCACATCGAATCAACCACTAGAACAGATCATATTAAAATTCTCATGCTAGCATAAACGAAACTTCAAAATCTGCCACCGGATAATTGTTGGCGGAAACCGGGTTTTGATAAGATGCACTTCTGTCCCTCTACTGGCCTATCAGGTGGACTCTGTCTCCTATGGAAGGAGTCCCATTTCCAAAATGAAACCTTCACTGTCAAGAACTCGGACAATAGAACAATACATGCAATATATAGTAACAACACACTCAATGTAATAATTGAGATCCTCTTTGTTTATGCTACACCATATGAGGGTGAGAAGGACGCTTTCTGGTCTTCCCTCTCCTCTACTATAAAAAACATTAATGGACCCCTAATAATAATGGGAGACTTGAATGAGATCCTAGAACCAGCTGACAAATTAGGAGGAAATCCCCCAACTATGAATAGATTTAGATGTCTTACTGATATCATTACAACTTATAACCTGATAGATGTCCCAACTTGTGGAAACAAGTACACTTGGAGGAAAAGGGAAAAAGGACCCGACAATATGTTCGAAAAATTAGATAGAGCCTTGGTAAGTTACAATCTTTTGCAACAATTCCCTAATCTCTACACAAAAACACATGCATTTATAAAATCGGATCATGCACAGATCACTCTAGAACTAATGGAAAATCAAAAACCAAAGTTGCAGCCATTTAAGTTTGAAATGGCATGGACCACTAGAACAGATTATGAAACACTTATTCGGAATGCTTGGCGTATCAACCCCCCGGGATCTCAAATGTACAAACTAGCCAAAAAACTACAGGAGGTAAAAAAGAAGAGTAAATTATGGAGTAAGGTTACCTTTGGCAATATTTTCCGCCAAATTACCCAAGTAGAAGCCGAACTACAGAACCTACAAGCAAGAATTTGTATCACATATGACCGCAATATAGAAAGCAAAATAAGTAGGCTCACTACCAAACATGCCTCACTACTAAATTACCAACAAAAATATTGGGGACAACGAGCAAAAAAAACACATATCAAGTTGAATGATGCTAACACAAAGTACTTTCACAAAATAGCAACTGGACGTCGTAATAAAAATATAATAAAGACGATTCAATCTGCTGACGGGGTAACCTTAAGGAATGAAAATGACATAAGGGAATACATTAAGGTGGAATTT
This sequence comes from Persicaria tinctoria, assembly GCA_037127255.1. Classification (NCBI taxonomy): domain Eukaryota; kingdom Viridiplantae; phylum Streptophyta; class Magnoliopsida; order Caryophyllales; family Polygonaceae; genus Persicaria; species Persicaria tinctoria. The sequence continues at coordinate 24,037,458 of JBANSL010000014.1, forward strand.
GCCAAACGATATACCCTACAACCAAGACAGCACATACCTAGCAATTTACTAAACAATATCAATACCGAACTCACAAATGAAGACAATGAGTGGCTAACAAGGCAACTCTTCAACTCGGAAATTAAAAATGCATTTTTTAGCCTAGCTAATGACAAGTCGCCTGGTCCCGATGGGTTTCCAGCTGGTTTTTACAAAAAGTACTGGTACATCATTGAACCTGCAGTGGTCAAAGCTGTCAAGAGTTTTTTCCTAAGCGGACAAATCCTAAAGCAAACAAACCACACCTTCATAGCCCTAATCCCAAAGCGAGAGGACCCGACAACGACATCCCACTACAGACCCATAAGCCTATGCTCCACAACCTACAAGATAATATCGAAGATTCTGGTGGCAAGGCTTAAAAAAATCATTCCTAAGATCATTAACCCTTTACAAAGTGCATTCTCAATGGGCAGATCCATACAAGACAACGTATTAATAGCCAACGAAATCTTTTACTCCTTCACCAAGAAAAAAGGAAACTTAGGATGGATGGCAGTTAAACTTGACATGGAAAAGGCTTTTGATTTGGTTGACTGGAATATTTTATTAACAACACTCACAAAATTCGGGTTCTCAAACCAATTCTCTGGCTGGATCAGGGAATGTATAACAACAGTTTCATACTCGGTCCTAGTAAACAATGAACCGACAGAAATGTTTTTCACGCAGTGTGGACTGCGACAGGGAGACCCTTTATCTCCGTACCTATTCCTCATACTCTCCGAGGTCCTTGCAAGAGGACTACAAAATGAAGCTACACAACCACAAAGTCACCTAGGACTAACCATCACCAAAAACGGGACTAGGATCCCATTCTTAGCTTTTGCAGATGACATTGTCATCTTTGCCTCTGCGACTCAAACATCTTGCAACCAAATCAATAAAATACTCAGGGAATACACATCTCTATCGGGACAAAGAGTTAATAGGCATAAATCACAATTTCAAACCTCTTTAAATGTGGCAACAAGAGAAAGGACTCTTATACAAAATAAACTAGAAATCAGGAACACGACGAACTTGGGTAACTATTTGGGTTGCCCAATTATAAGCGGAAGAATGAAAAAAGAAGACTTCGGAGATTTATTATCAACCACAAAATCACATCTCCATCGTTGGAAGGCTAACTGCCTCTCGCAAGCTGGACGTTGTACTCTCATCAAGTCAATTTTATCTTCAAAACCATTACATCTGATGCGATGTTTTCTGTTGCCAAAATCAATACACACGGAACTCGATAAAATAAATAGGAATTTTCTATGGAACAAAGGACCAAGGCACAAACCTCTAATCAGCTGGTTTGATATCTGTAAGACTAAAGACAACGGGGGTTTGGGAATTAGAAACTCGGAAGACATGAACAAAGCATTACAGCTGAAGCTACTTTGGAAAATCCTAGCAGAACCCCGGAACCCCTGGGTAACCATAATAAGAGAAAAACACCTCAAACAAAAAGACATTCTGCAATATCAAAGAAAAGGGAACTCATCCTGGCAATGGACCCAATTAACAAAGCTAATCCCTTTGTTCAAGGCTGGTATCCGTTGGTCCATAGGTGATGGAAAAAATATCAACTTTTGGACTGATCTTTGGACAGGTGCTGAACCTCTAATTAATATATCATCAAGCCAACACCAACCTGACATAGATACCAAGGTTAATCATTTTATTAAAGAAGACAAAACATGGGACCATGATAAGATAAATACCTCGCTACAACACATTTTACCCAACACAGTAATAGAATCCATAAAAGCTACACCTATACCACAGAACATACACATGGATAGATTATATTGGAAATGGAGCAGGAATGGCTGGTTCTCTACCAAGTCAGCTATAGATATGATCCACCATATGAAACATCATCAAAAATCGGATATGCGGTGGATTTGGAATCTTGACGTCTCACCAAAAATTAAAACATTCCTCTGGAAAATCTCACGGAATGGCATACCCACTACAGTCAAATTGGCATCTCGCCACCTAGGAATACCTACAAACTGCCCACATTGCGACTCCCAATATGAGGATCTGCACCACCTTCTGTGGAGCTGCCCAATCACCAGAGAAACACTCATATCAATTGACACAACCTCCTTCTTTAAGATCAATGCATGCTTCTTGGAAGGAAAGGACATAAATCAAACACTCCAGGACATTAAAGAAACTATTGGAACACATAGATTTGCCTACATTGCCTTCGCTTGGTGGGAAATCGGGTACTTTCGCAACAAAACACTATTTGATAACATAAAGCCCGACATAAGATGTATTGTCTCTTTCACAAAAGAACAAAATTCTTTGTGGAACTCATCCAAGAATATTGATGCCCCAGTGGACAACCCAACAGTCAAAAGCGATAAAACTGTAACAGAGAAGACAAAAAGAAAAAAAGAAAAATGGAAACCCCCAGAACCGGGAAATTATAAACTGAACTTTGATGGTGCACTCTCTTCTTCTGCCCAGGGTTCCTATGGATTCATTATTCGGGACTGTAGAGGAGCTCCTATCTTTTGTGGATCTGGCCCTTGCCCTTTCTCATCCGTTACCTATGCTGAGGGCTTAGGGCTTTGGAAAGGAATCACAGCGGCAAAAGAACTTAACATCCCTAATCTTGTAATAGAAGGTGATAACCTCACCATAATCAACAGTCTTAAAAGTCTTGGGAAGCCTACTGGAGACTCTGAAATGATTGTCTCGGACAGTCTAGTCTCGCTGGGTTTCTTTGCTTCGGTTGAGATTCGTCATGTCTTTCGGGAGGCAAACCAGGTAGCGGACCGTTTATCGCATCTGTCCCTTGCTTTCCATAATGCACTCGTTCCTGACGACTCTCTGCTTCGTAGTCTCATCCGCAAGGATGCTCTTGGCTTGTAGGGTTATGCCTCACATCCAAATTATTTCCGTTTCAAAAAAAAAAATGCAATATGCCAATATACTGATTTATCGCACTAATATAATTTTTTATACATATTTGTTTCTTTATATTTTTATTTAATATCGATCGATCCTTTGTATTGCATTTTTTTCACATATACTATCGATCGATCCTTAATATCGATCGATCCTTTGTATTGCGTTTATCGCAGTTGTCGATGTTGCTCAATAGTTAGTGGATAATCGGATCTGGTCGAATTAGCAACATCGAATCGAACGTTGTTACCAAAGATTAAATAGGACACAAAATATTTAAAAAAAAAAAAGACAAAAGGGGAGTGTTATATATATATATATATATATATATATATATATATATATATATATATATATATATATATATATTAAACAGGTACTAGTGTAGGCCCCGCCCAGTGTACGGAGAATACATTAATACAATATTATAAATAATTTTGATAGATTTCAATAAATAAAAATATAAATAATTTTTTCCATCAAAAAATAATATAGATATAAATAAAATTAGTTCGATAGATTATATATAATCTAAATACTCCGTATCTTTTATGTAGATTTTCTCAAAATATAAACAAATTTCACATTTATAAGGTAAAATGTGTTTTTTCTTTTTAATCTACCCTTAACTGAATCTTATCTAATTTAATATATAACTGATTTTTAAAAATATTTTTATATTTTTTTAATAAAATATATTTGATATATTTATTATGTTAGTTTACTAAAATAGCTATGCATAGATGGATTGTCGCTACATAATATTTTTAGGCTCAAAAAATAATATATATATATATAAATAAAATAACTATTATTTATTTTTTATATAAATAATTTTTTTTCACCAAAAAAATCAAGATATAAGTAAAATAGCATTTATCAAATAGTACATATTTATCTATTAATATTTTTGTTAAGTATGACTATGAAATATTTAATATTTATATTTATTTCAGTCAACTAAAATATATAGGCGGATAGATGGTGTCTTATATAACTTGTTATAAATTATGACAACATATTGTTTGACTAATTTAAAATAGCACTTATCAAATACTATATACTTATTTATTACTAATATTTTTGGCAAGTATGACTATGAAATATTTTGTATTTATATTTTTTTCAATCAACTAAAATATATAGATAGATAGATATGTTCATGTATATATGTATAGATTTGTATATCCAAGACGTGGTGTCCATGTATAGATTCATATATGTATAGATTCCTAATGTAATCTGTATGTATATGTATAGATTCCTAATGTAATCTATATACATACGATAATTGTATATGCCCATTTTTTTTTTGTGGGAGATATATTATTATTTTTAGGTTAAATTTGGTGAATATCCATTTTTCATGTTAAAATTAAGTAAATGTCCACTTTTTTATATAATTAAGTAAATGTCTATTTTTTCCAAAAATACCCCTTCTTCCCCATCCCAAATTCTTTCTCCTTCCCCTTTGACCATTTTTAATTTTAACATTGACTAGTCAACATTGACCGTTCCGGTTAACGCCTGCATTTGGTGACAATTGCTATTTTTCTGGTGACAGTTAATTGTGATAATTATTTTAGTGACAATTGATTTTTTGTGACATTTTCTTGTTTCCGGTGACAGTTAGGGGAAAATATTTTCTAGTGACAATTGATTTTTTCTTTCTTGTGATAATTATTGGTGACAAAAAAAAATTGGGTGACAATTGATTGTCTTCCAGCGACAGTTGCCAGTAACACTTTTCCTCGGTGACAAATGAAGTTTTTATGCTAATAGATAATTTTCTTCATGACAATTGGTGGTGACAACTATTAATGATGAGGTTGATGACAATATATTGTCACCATGATATTTTAACCTTAAAAAAATTATCACCATAACATTATACCTCACCAAGACATTGTCACCAACTACAGAACATTGTTTTCATATTGTTTAATCAACCGTATTGTCACCAACTTATAAAAAAACATTGTCACCAACCTCTTTTCAATAATCTATTGATACCAACAATAAAACAGTGTAAGCAACCTATTTTCATCAAGCTTTGGTCAATAATCTATTGTCACCAATTACAAAACTTTGTCACCAATATAGTGTCAACCGCCTATTTTTAGAAATTAACTCTCACCAACGACAAAATAGTGTCACTAACCAATTGTCACCAACTACAAAGCACTTTCTTCAAACTAAAATGTTTACAATGCTAATGTTATCACATTTGTCATCTAATATTAACAAATTTTTGTTACAAAACTGAAACCCTGGAACAAGGGGATCATAGACCCAAGAGGGGCTAAACCTGAGCAGACGAAAATTTGATGTACGATATAGTTTAGGGTTTAGGGTTTAGTCTTTAGGGTTTAGGGTCAAGGCTCTAAACCCTAAATCCTAAACCCTAAACCCTAAAATGTGTGTATAGTACCAATGTTATCAGATTTGTTATCTAATATTAACGCATTTTTGTTACGAAACTGAAACCCTAGAACTAGGGGAGCATAGACCCTAGAGGGGCTAAATTTATATAACGTCCATTTCGATGTAACATATTAGGGTCCGTTTGGCAATGCAAGTAGCTTTTCGGAGCTTTTGGTTTTAATATTTTATAGTTTTAAATAAGTTAAATATAAGATTTTAATTTAATTAGCTTTTGAAATAGGATTTTCAACCGCTACTCACCCCAAACTTTTCAAAATTTTATTCATTTTTTTCTATTTGATCAACTAGTCTGCATCTGCTACTCTACCAGCTGGGTTACCAAATACATTATTAGATTCTGAAAACTCTAATTTAACATATATTTAACACAGTTAATTCATCAACTTCGGCTACCCTACCAGTTTGAGCTGCCTCATCAGCTATGTTTTACCAAACTGACCCTTAGTTGATTTAGAAATACCCCAATTATTTATATTTTTAATATCTGGCCTAGCATAAACTATGACCGGTTAAGAGTCAAGCCCACCAAGTCAATCTCATTTAATTGGGTCGCTAGTTCGCTACACCAACTTCTACATTGATTAAATAAAGTTGAAAACTTTATTCATACACTTTGGGAGTTCGGGTGGATTAATAAATCTCGCTTTAGAATCTTAAAAACATCATGCTCCTGGTTTGACATTTTACAGTTACGGGCCGTGTGGGATGTACGTGGGAAAACGGGGCCGAATTTAGAGCATGAATTTCAAATCTGATGGCCCAGCTGAAAGTTTCTTCAAAGTTGATGGCCTTTATGTCCCAAGATCTTCTTCGGTATATTATTTAATTGTTTTTTTATCAACATTATTTAATGATTTTAAGGGTTCGTTTGGTTGGCAATGGAAAAACCCAGAAAGTATAAAAACTCATGAAATAGCTAAAATATATGTGTTTGGTTGAATTTTTTTCCGCAAAAAAACTCAGGAAGTTAAATTCCCAGGAAGTTCAATTCCTCCATTTCAAAGGAATTTAACTCACCTACTCCCTCCTAGGTAAGTTGCAAATCCCCCATTTTCTATTTAAAAAATTTTCGATTCCCCTATTTAATCCTCTAAACTAAAAAGTTAACCAAACATATTTTCACAATTCCCGTGAATTAGACTTCCTGGGAATTCAATTCCCATGAAATAACTTCCCGGGAATTTCAATTCCCACATTGAACCAAACGAGCCCTAAGTACCGTATAAAGTAGTGTAATTCCCGTGTTACTGCACGCTTATTTGAAAATTAATGAAATAATGATGATATAACACATCTTTTTTTTATGACGAGAAACCCACCTTTGGGTGGTAAATTCCGAGCACGTGACCCAGCCGGCAAGAGCCACGTACTAGATAAACCGGTTTGCGCCGACCGGCTCGACCAACTGGTAGAGAGCAAAGCAAACCTTAGATGAAAATCTCAAATAAATGGGAGGAGGCAGGAATCGAACCTGGGACCTCCTTCCCACCCCCTTGCTTCTCCCAACTAGGCCACCTCGACCGGGGCATGATATAACACATCTTGCTTACATGCTTTTTTGCCAACACATCTTGCTTACATATGTATTTTAGATATATGTTAGAGGGTGTGTTATCTTTTTTCCTTTCATTCCTTGTATGTTGCTTATCGTTGTTGAGTATGCAAGTCCGTTTGTAATTGACTTGACATGTGCCACTAGGAAACACTCTTTCAACCTAGTCAGGGAAAATGTGCGTATAACTCAACCCCAAAAACCATACTCTGAGCGGGATATACTGTGATTGTTGTTTGTAACAATGATATAACACATTACTATGATAAATATAATATATCGATAAATTTTAAAATAAAATGATTAGTTACTTTCAAATGAAGGAATATTTACATTTTATGAGACGGTTTTCTTCTTCAGTTGAAATGTTATTATTTTTAAAAATGAAATTGAATATAATTAATTATACCGAGATTTGTTCAAATTTTAAACAATTAGAGTTGATTATTTAAACAAAAATATAAGTGAAGCGCACTACTTTTAATATTATGTTTTGAATCACTCTAATTAGTTACTAAAGAAAATCAGTATTAACATAAACAAATATTTTGAAGAAATTTTATTGATCACTAAAAAAAATAATATCTCTATAACTTTTATAAAAAAACATTATGTTTTGAATTAATCAAACTGGTTGGTACAAAAAATATCTTTTTAATTTTATTTTAAAAATTATAATTTAAAGTAATCTCATTGATTGCTATTTTTCTAATTCTATTTTAAATTAATTCAATTGGTTAATGATTAATTAAATGATAAAAAAAATAGTAAGAAAATGAAACTGATTTTAAGAGTTTATATAGATGAAACTGACTTTAAGAGTTTATATAGATGAAACTGATTTTTTTAAATATTAAAATATGTAATTTCTACACTTATATTATTATATTTTTATATTAAAATTCCTCTTTTAAAAAACATAAATAAATATTTTCTTATAATTTTGGTGTTAATTTATATAAAAATAACTAATATCATGAGAAAAAAAAGTCAAAGTCAATAATTTAAGCTCTAATTACGTAGTCGTCTACTTCATAAAAGTAGTAGATGACAATGCATGATTTGTATAGACATTTTAAATAGTTCTTAAGTCGTTTAGATTGCATTTAGACGTGTTTTTATCATAAAGTGCATTCATTGTCTCTTAAGTTGCAAAGTTCGGAATCTACGCGTTTTATGCCTATTTATGCAGATTCTTGAAACCAAGCCTAATGAGAGAAGAGAAGCTAGCTACACTCTGAAGCTATGAAAGCCTAAAAAGAGTTAAGGATGAAGACAAGAGAAGAAACGGAGAAGCCAAAATGAAAAGTGAAGAAGAAGGCTTATGTAGAGGCGGCTCCTTAGCGGCGCTCGCCGATCCAGTAGCACCCGCAGAAGATCTCGAGCACCCGCAGCGTTGGCACCCGCTGATCCCGTATCTCAGCATATTCTCAGCGGCCGAATCTAGCTCATTGGGCTTTGCTTCTACCTTAAGTTGATCGGCTCCTAGGGTTTCCTAGCACTATAATACCCCTCACATCTCATCCATTTCACATGTACACCAATTCACAACACAATACACACGTCTCTTATCTCTCTTTTCTTAGGATTTCTGTAAGTCATGCTCGGCTAAACCTTTTTATATAGTTTTTCTTATATTCAATATATTGGGTTATAAGATGCGAGAGCTGTTTCTATATTATTCTATAGTTAATATAAGGTTTATTCACATATGGTTATTCATTACTCTTGTTCTTCACATGTTTATTTTATTTATTCGCGCTGTCTTAACTGACCATTACGATAGATAAACAACGTGCTAAGTGATTATAGACTTATAGCTATATCCGGTATTGTGAGCCTTAATCCTATATAGTAGCAAACATATCTTGAGGAACAGGTTGGCCGGAAATCATGCACATATGAGAGTAATGACATGTAATAAAGTGTTATTCTTACCGGAAATGATAGCTGGGCTGACAACCGGGTGACATGTCGAATATGCGGGAATCACATGAATTACATGTTTAGATAATTAGGGACTTATTGCTTCTTGAACCACATGCAAGAGTTTAGGGAGTTGGTCGGTAGTGATCGAATAGGAAGCTATACAACTCTGTGTACAAACCGACACCAAGATAACCAAGCATAACCAAAAATAATCCTATGATTATGAAGTTACCAATGTTGCGACTATAAGTGAAGCTATATTCTCATCATTATTATTCTCTCTATTTAAAATAATTGCTACTATTGCTATTATCTCTCTTGCTATATATTGTACATTATAATTCTCTTGCTTACATATTTGGTATTCCGTTTAGCCAAAGTCGCACGCACTCTCTGTGGGATCGACCTTTACTTGCTGCTAATACTCGTTATTGGTTGAAGGTAGAGATATTAATATTTGGGTTGTTCGAACACACGACATTTTAGCCGGACCAAATTCTTGGCGTCGTTGCCAGAGAGTGCCATTTTAGCCGGACCAAGTTCTACTAATATTTCTCTAGTGCCTTGTGATATGGAAATCGAAAGGAGCATTTGTAGGTTAAGGAGACAGAGTTCAAGCAAAATGGCTGACGAAGATCTACCAAAGAAAACGCTCTACAGGCTCAAATTTTGAATTCAAGTCAGGATGGGCATCACTTTTGCCAAGTTTTGATGGAAGGAATATAGAAGATCCAAATAAGCATATGGTGTAATTTATAGCGGTATGCGATCGTGTTAGACCTAGAGGAATCACAGACGACCAGAGGATGCTCAAAGTATTACCATTCACTCTCAAGGATGTTGCTAATGAATGGTTATACTATTTGCCAATGGAAAGTTTCAAGTCATGGATAGAGTTGAAAAAGGCATTTTTGAATAAGTACTTTCCAGCTACTCAATGCAGCAAAGTTACGAAGGAGATATCCAGTATCAAACAGTCTCCTTTAGAATCACTGTATGAGTATGTTGGGTGCTTTAACAAGCTCAAAGCTAGCTGTCCGCATGCATAATGAGATCACGGAAGACGATATAGTTTTCTACCTATATGAGGGTCTATTGGATGTTGAGCGAGGAGTGATGAGGAGATGTTCTGGATAATGCTCTAGCTGATGTGATGAAATTTTTTGAAGATCTTGCTAATGCCTCATAGTATTTTGGGCGTAATGAGTTCGAGGAATACATCATGTTAAGAATGCAAATTGTTGCGGAGGGAATCAAGTTATAAAATAAATATCAAATATAAAAGCAAACCAACTCCATGTCCAAGCAAATAAAAATACAAGAATCCCTCCCGTTTTAGTGGTAGGGTATCAGGATCGTATCCACGAGGAAGCGTGTCACCGCTCGTCTAAATAGTTCCAGAATCCTCCTCAAATTCGACCAGAAGGTTACTCGATGTCGAGTAGGGTACTCGATATCGACTACACCTGTCGACTTCCCTGCAACTGCACAACAGAAGACAAAAACAAGCCGATGTTGAGTAGAAGAGTACTCGAAATCGACTAAGTTACTCGATATCGACTAGAAAGTGGTCGATCTCGAGTGTCCGTCAGTGCAGAAAACGTAACTTTGCTAAAATAAAAACAACTAAAGTAAACACGAAATTGGTGGATTTAAATTAATAAACTAAAAGCTCCTAGAATCGGGGTTTTGATGCCACAACGATAACCATATAAGAACCATGCTAACGATATAAAAGATCATTCCTTTTCATCAAATAACATTAATCATTAACAAATAGGAAAGTAGAGGCTTTCGCATAAACTATAATTGTTACTAACCCTTTTCACATAATTAATTCAAGTTTGCATTAAGATCACTTTCGCTTCAATAAAACAAACAAGGATCGCCTTCGACTGTCGTAGAAGAATCATGCAAATCGGGGATAGAAGATGAAATCACAATAAAGATTGTACATTTGATGCATTACCTTACATGGCTACCGTCGGGCTCACGCCGACCCTAGAAGTTGGGTGACTACTCGATCTTCATCATCAAAACACACATCAATAATGTAAAGGAAATAAGTTACATTAAATCAAAACAAAACTTATAGCCGAACAAAGCCCATTCTGCTCTCGCCTCCAACTCCACGCGGCCAAGCTCTCTACAAACTCCTACCTTCGAATGTAAATTGTGTTGTGTAATAGAATTCTTGGATGATGCTAAAACTCAGCCCCTAGGGCTTTATTTATAGTGCTCAATCCTCGATATCCATGGAAATAACAACTCTATCTCTATCTATATCCTAGTTATCTCTTTCCTAAGATATAAATTTGATAAATAAATAAAATATGACAATTAAAATTCCCTAAACTAAATATGGGAATTACTAAAGTGGATAGATGTCTTCAACTCTTGATAGAATCTTGTGTCTTCAGTTGTAAGTAATCTCTCATCCGGATCTCCACTCGATTTCGACTCAGACTAGGGGCCAGGATGTACTCGGCATCGAGTAGAGTACTCGATCTCAGCTCGGATTGCACTAGACATGTACTCGACATCGATTAGAGTACTCAACATCGAGTAGAATTTCTGCTCTCGAGTGGTCTTGTGCTCGACTAGTTCTCTGAAAGTGATTTCAACCACATTGTACTCGACATCGAACAAAGTGGTCGACGTCGACTAGTCCTGTCGAGTGGCCTTCTTCCTTGTCTTCTGCTCGATGTGTTTTGGCTCAGCTCCTACTCGACCTTGGACTCTTTGTAGTTGACCTCGAGTACTTTCATAGTTTTCTTCCCTTCTCCGAATTGTCTGTAAAGTCTCTCGATTTCTGCGAAATTAAACAAAAACTAGTGTAGACCTCCATAATTGGAAAATAAGCATAAACTACACAGATTCTGCATAATTCTAATCCAATGATATGAAATGCATACAAAAATCGATATAGATGTAAGTGAAAACATGGTTAATTGAGCACACATCAACACCTCATACTTAAGCTTGCTTGTCCTCAAGCAATACTTTTAATGGTCATACAGGGGAAGAAAGTAAACTCTCAACATCTTGTATCTATTTCCATATGTCCCTACAATCAATTACCATCCTCGAAAAGGAACTAATGTCACCAAATCCATGCATTTGAATAAAATCAACTTCTACACACAAAAGGAGAGTTATGCAAAAACAATTCAGGAATGACAAAGCAACAACAATCAAGAGGACATTAATTAAGCTCAATAAGGATTAAGGAGTAGATTGGTAAAAGGCTTAAGGTGGGCAATTTTGGCCATGTGGTGCTAATGATCCAGGGAAATGGAGTAATTTCGAAACTTTCATATCGCATTCCTTCTTCATTTAATTTCACACATTTTGGCTCATTCGCTCAATGCTTTTTCAATATTATGCTTTTACCTCTCTAACCTCATCACTGCATTCTCGCGAGTCGCAAACATGGGTGTCATGAATGACCTCGGATACTTAGTCCTTCAGACTCCTTACCTTGGTATCCCATCCCGCGGAACTATTATCTCAATAGAGGCAGAGTCGATCTACCTTTATCTTCTGAGGTGACCGGATTTTCTTTCACTCATCAAATTTTCCATAAACTTTGATGATTCTCCTACCAAACCCAAATACGATGATAACAATAACAACACAAACACCATATAATATCCATAACGTAACATCCATTTTCAACATAATCCTCAGATACGTAAATAAGGTAAATAATGGGTAATATTTAGATCATGTGGGTCATAAATAATGTAAGGCATAAATATGGCTTTGTGATGCATAAGCATAGGTAAGGCTTGGAATATAAACAATATGAGCATTGTATGAAAAATATAAAGTCCTCCGTCCTCTTATTATGAAATATGTCAAAAGCAATATCAAATTCTACCTTCTTTCATGGTTTTCAGGAAAATATGCATTTCATTGTTGATGTGAACCGGAATCTATCTAAGGTGCTTCAATCCAACATCACGCTTCATGGAGATGGTCCTATCACGAGGGCTAAGGCTAAGAAGATGTCGAGTTCACTCTACTCCATCCTAAGGCATATTACCACCTATGCTACCTCACCTTGGATGGAAACACAAGAGTTAGAGGCGAGAGATCTCAAATTAGTAACCTTATTAGCCCACGAGGACTCGAGCCATCTGGCACTTCCAGCAGACAAGTGCGTGGGCGTGTGACATGGGCGCGCTGACGTGCAAACTGTCGAGCAATGAAGAGTGTCCAACAGCCCGCAAGTGCGCGGGCGTGCACCCAAGGCGCGCGGGCGTGCACTCCCCCTGCGCGACCGTGCACAACGGTGATTTTCAGCACTAATTTCATATTTCAAGCTTTACGGTTTATTCTATTATTTTTAGGGTTTTATTTCTGTATTTAACTTTTATTCTCAGCAAAAATACTTTGTTTAAATAGTTATTCAATCATCAATGAAAGGACGCTCAATTATTATTCCCCCAAACAAGTTTCTCGAGAAACCCTATCGGACATGAGAAGCGTTCATCTTCTTCGTGAGATTCGAATAAACTAAGGACCGTCAGAAGCGGCGCTGAGAGATTGATTTGCTTGTGAGATTCAAGTAGATTGAGATCTCATCGATCTAAAGGAGGATTCGTGAGATTCGAGTTCTTTCGCAGATCCAATTCGACTACCTATTCGAAGCGATCGGGTACCCTTAGGCGTGAGATTCGCCATCAAGTGGTATCACGAGTCAATACTTCGATCAAGGCAGTTGTCTATATCCGTTTTGTTCGTTGATATTGTTCAATTTCTGCAATTCGTTCATCTAAAAACACAAAAATCCCAAAAACAACGTTTAGCCTAATTCGCATTCACCATCATCGCCCTCTTCCGCTCCACCATCCCCGACCACCACCATGCTTGCACCACCCCTCCACCATCCCTCCGCTACCATTCCGCCACCCCTCCGCCACCACTCCAGCCCTTGCCGCCTACCACCCTTGCTTAACCCTTATTTTCCTTGCTTTGCTATTTTGTCTTCAAACCCTAGGTTTCCTTTCCCTATTTTTCGCAAGTTGCTTTTGATCTTATTTTGTTGATTTTTCTGTTGCGTTTACATCCCTTTTCCATAAATAACAAAAACAAAAACAAAAACTCATTCGAGTTGAAAAGCCAAAATAAGGCAATCATCTCGATTTCTTTGCTCACCTATTCATTGTTGGGTGATGTTTGTTCTTCTTCTTACAAAAAAAAATTAAAAATAAAATCAAAGCCAAACGAGTGAAAGAGCCAAAATAAGGTAACCCTCTCGTTCTTTAGCATTTGTGTTGCTTTGCTCTATACAACCGCAACGATTATATCTCATCAACGAGTGGCAAAGCCAACATAAGGTAACCCTCTCGTTCCCTTTATAGTGCAGCTTGTGCCGACTTCATTGTGCTTGTGTGTTTGCAAAGTAAGGAGGTCGACGATAAGAAAGGGAGCAACTTGCATTCTTGTGCCTTTGTTACCTACCTTAGTCACCCTTCCATACTATCTTGCTTGCCTTTGATATTTGTGTTTTGAATATTAGGATTGTGGAAGTTTGTACATTGTCACGTTTATCTCGGTTTAGCACTCCTTGTCGTTGTGTTGTCTTTTGGGTGTCCCTAACCATGTCGCAAGACAAAGGAAAACATCATGCTGATGAGGGGTCGTCGGATGTTAATCTTAATGAGCTTGCGGCCACTGTGGCTGAACTGGCATGAGCGGTTGCCATATTGCAACATTAGCCGGCTCGCAAAAAACCACCCTTTGTGGGCTTCACAAAGACTGGAGATGATAATAACCCTTTTGCTCAAGACACCTCTCACCGACGTGTCGAGAGCTCTAGTGGTCTGCGCGGCCCACGTCGTGGAATCCCACGTCATTTCCTTACCGACGATCATTTTAATACGAATGAGCAGTCGCCTCCTCGTCATGCCCATGGTTTTCGAAAGCAAGAGGATGAGCAACCCCAAAGCCGAGTCGATCGAGGTATGAAACTTAAAATTGCTGTTTTTTTGCAGGTACCTCCGACCCCGAAGCATATCTCGAATGGGAACAACAAACGGAGGCTGTCCTAAGGTACCATCGATACCCAGAGGAGGAGAAAGTTGAGATAGCCACCGTTCACTTCACTGGCATAGCTCAATCTCGGTGGCTCCAAGATGTGTCAGATCGCGAGTATGAGATGCGAGATCCCATCACCACCTGGGAGGATTTGAAAGAGATCTTGCGAACCCGCTTTGTGTCGTTCGATTATGAGCAAAAAATGCAATTCCGCCTAGACCGTCTCTGGCAAGGCTCCCTTTCCCCGGAGGAGCTCTATGCTGAAATGCGTCGTTTGATGCAACGAACAGGCATTCGTTACCCAGAGAAGATTATCTTGTCAAAATTCATCTCTAGCCTTAATAGAGACATTGATGAACAAGTTGAACGACAAAAGTGCTCTTCAATTAATGATGCACTTCATTTTGCTACTATATTATATGTACAACGTCGTGCAGGATCCGCATTTTCATCTAGCTCCGGCCGTAGGTGGTCTCCCCAGCCCTTAGGAACACCACCCACGTCGGCGTCGCAACGAGCGTCGTTGTCGAGCTCCACACGTCCCGAACGTACCACAACCAGCCGCCACGGGAACCCGCATGCATCTCAGCAGCCTCTCATTAGACCTAAGGATGCCCCATCTAATGCCCTTCGGCAGGACATTCGGTGCTACAAGTTCCAAGGGCGAGGCCACTTTGCTCGGGAGTGTGGCAACACCCAAACGGTGCTAATGACTGCATTTGGTGATTACATGGTCCAAGAGGATGATGAGCTCATTGACTATGATACGATGCAGCCCATTTATGATGAAGAACCACAACCGGAGGGCCAAGATCCGAAGGAGATCGAGTGTAAGCCTGTTTCTGGAGAAGCTTTTGTGGTAATTAAACAGGTTTTGACTACAGATCAAGTACCCCGCACTTCTCAACGGGAAACTATCTTTCACTCACGTTGTTTCATTCAAATTGTTCAATAAACAGTTTCCATATAAACTATAAAGACTACAAAACAACAAAAAACGTATGCGTACTCCTTACGAGCTAAACTCATATCTTTTTTTTTTTGTTCATAGGTAGGCACTAGACTCATTACAATATGGATGAGGGGATTTAAACTCATGACATACTAGCCACTGCATGTAATCCTTGCCAACTAAGCTAAGAGCATCTTTAATTATAGTATTGAGGTTGAGTATGTTAGCTATTTTTTAAAATAAAATATTACAAAATGAGGGAGAACTAATAAAGTGGGCATCTTACTATGATTCTTACCTTACAAAACTTTTTTAAGTTAATAAAAAATTTAACAGTTTCTTTTGTTTTTCTTTTAAAAAATTATCTATGTTTACGTGGAGTATCATGAATAAAGATGGTCTAATAAGGCTAACATACTTTATTGAACACGAAAGGGTTGGGATTTTCCTTCCCTATGTCCTACCTTGTGACCATTAGCTAGATAGACTGTCAATCAGAATAACAAGCAAAAAAGATAGCAACCACTAAATCAGTTATATATCAATTAGTAGATTTCCATTTCAGTTATTTGCTATATATGTCAATCAATAGATTTCCATTTCAGTATCAGTTATCCGTCAGTTAGTAGATTTCCATTTTAGTTATCTGTTATATGTTAGTCAATAGATTTCAATTTCAGTTAACGATTATATGCCAGTCAGTAGATTTCCATTTTAATTATCTTTTATCTGCAAGAAACTTCCTAATACATAGATATGCAGGACATAAACCAAGTGTGGAGGCAATTGAATTAGTTATTTGTCGGTCAGTAGATTTCCATTTCAATAAATTATCCGGATGTGGGAATTAATCTGGAGGGATTGCTTTAGTTCTTGTCTTTTTTTCTTCCTCGACACTATACAGACATGGTTGTTTGGTGTATGATGTTTAGGCCAGGCACGACCGAAGGAAGTGGATGCGATGGGAGTAGGGGTGTGCACAATCGGGTATCCGACACAAACAGGTTAATCATGTCCGATACCCGAAACCGTTTATGCTAATCGGATCTGTGTCAGATACCAGGTTATCCGACACGTACCATTTGTTTTTTTTTTTTTTTTTAATGTTCCTATGTGTATATGTATAGGCGGATAGCTCCTTTGATTTTATATTTTTTAATGTTCTTGTCATGCGGTGTGTATATGCTAATATTAGCCGAGTGGTAGACAAGAGTTGTGTGTGCTAAATTCACTCGCAAGTTGCAGCTAGGAACGTACTGCCAAGAATGCCGTAGGCAAATTAAATGAGTGGTTTGATCGAATAGTGGATGTAATACAAGTCCAAATGAAATCTCCATAGGGTTGCCTTTGTTCCCATGGTGGCCCTGACCCCTTAACTCCATAGGCTAGGAATGCTCTATTCTCCATCTCTCCTTTTCAAAGAAGCAAGCCAAATGGGTTTGCTTTTCTGAGTAATGGTTTTTGGTTCATATGTAGTAATCTCTGGTGTTATGTTAAAATGGCCTTATTTGAAATATGGCTCCTTGCTTTGCACTAGCAGCTACCATTGCATATTTTGAACATCATTGAGTATAATTTCTTTGGGTTTTTGTGGTAAGTTGGAAAACGGCCAAAAAGCACTGATGTTTGGACCATCATATATAGACCACAGCTGCTGAAGTGAAGATAGTTCAGCAAACCCCATTCATTACCTACCGCCAATTTCTCTACCCTTCCCTCTGCTTCTGGTGTTGTGTTGAATGGTCAATTATTAACTACTCAATATATATGGAAGTACTATTTCTTTCAAATAAATTAAACACTTATTAATCGGTATGTTTCATATGGAGAGTTCATTTCTGATTTGAATGAGGTTCGCTGCAGAGCCTGAAAGCACAATGTCTAGTTTGAAAGTCAGATAAGGGTGATTACCAACCACAACTTCACCTACCCATTAGTGCTGGCAAAACCCGACCCAAACCCGAAAACCTGGTCTGACCCACCCGAAACCGATTGACCCGAATACCAAGACTTAGTGAAGTACATCACGCAAAAACTGATTGGACCGTTTTTGACTTGACATCCGAATTATTGGTAATCGAAGCTAATCGAAATCTGAATAAATCGAACCCAATTCAACCGAAACCCAATAAGATCCGAACTCATAATAACTGAAACCTAAAATAACTCAAATATTAAGATTCATTCTAGTACAATTTAGAAAAATGATGGTTGAAATAATAAAAACCCAACAAAACCAAAACTTGAAATAATTAAAATCCGAGATAATCGAAAGCCAGAGAACCGAAATCCTAACCACTCAAATGATTTAATCATTAGACTAACCCGAATGATCCAAATATTGGAACCAAAACTGACCGGACCCATCCTACACCATGAATAATGAATCCTACTATCCAGGCAACAGTCCAGTCAAATTCCATTTATTCACATGTGATTACTGTAACAGGTGTTAAAAAAAAACCCAGAAAATTAAATTAATTAAAAAGATAGCAGCCACTGAATCGATGAGGTAGCTAAACTGGTAGAGCATATCCCAGGAACAATACCAACCGTTGCTGGTGTTCTCAGTTGAGCATAAGGAGAGGAAAACAGAATCATAGGTGTCAGTGTGTGATTGGCTGGTGGATAATAGCCTCAAAAGGCATATCATTATTCAGAAAGCTATCTCTATTTCTATTAAAGATGGAATTCAGATAGAAAGGTCTCTTAGTAGAGAGGTGAAGCAAAATAAGAGAAGCTCCTTGGCGATTATTTTGATAATCTCCTCTCCACTCACCTTCCAAAAATCTTGTTAATTCACAATGGCATCAGCTTCTCTCCTTAAGCCAGCAATTAAACCCTCTGTTGTTGACAAGTCGGAATGGGTCAAGGGTCAGTCCATTCGCCAAACTAACTCTGTTGTTGTTAGGAGCCAGCCTGCTTCCTCGCTCTCCATCAGAGCCAGCGCCTACGCCGATGAGCTTGTCAAGACCGCTGTATGCTTACTTTTCTCATTATTATATGTCTTCTTTGTCAAACATCTTGTATTTGTCTCCTAGATGGTACTTAATTATTATGACAGATTTACATTTATATCAGTAGATTGAGATGTTAGATAAGATGAACAATATTGGTTAAGCTAGTCATCAATAAGGTCCCATTTGGTATTGATATCCAAATATAAGATATCAACCCCGATAGCTTATATCCAGTAGTATTTGGTATAACTCGATATCAATATCACTTCATATCTTGATATCAGATTTCTCTCCTTTTTTAGTCCATTTGTTATTATAATTTAAGGGAGGTATACCTAGATACAATGTCAAACGGGGTCTGCTTAACCAGATGTTGCTGATGAACCTCCCTAGAGAGTAGAGACATACACAAGTTCTATCAACAAATAAAAATGTTAAAGATGTTTACTTTCAAATGATGTTTTGATGATTGGAATGACCAAGAATGGACAAAACCTTTTTCATTTTCACCTTTTTATTCAATGAAGTGAAACATGTCTTATCCTTATCACCTACCCAAATGACCATCAGGTTCATATTAAAGTCTGGTGGACCAATGATTTATCGTCATTTGATCAATAGTTCATGCTAGCAACTCTCATGTGTTCCATGAAATGGAATGAAACAACACTAGCTGATATGGTTGACATGATGTAAACAAAGGCTATGTTGATCCATTATAGGCATTTGCACTCCCAAATAAGAGGAAATCATAAAAGTTAATAATAAGGGAGTGTTACTATCTATCTGTACCTAATTTCTGTTGTACTGGGTGTTTGTGTGGTATAGAAAACTGTTGCATCTCCAGGGCGCGGAATCTTGGCCATGGACGAGTCCAACGCCACCTGCGGGAAGCGTCTGGCCTCCATTGGACTGGAAAACACAGAGGCTAACCGCCAGGCATACAGAACCCTCCTTTGCTCAGCTCCTGGGCTTGGCAACTACGTCTCCGGAGCCATTCTATTTGAGGAGACACTCTACCAGTCGACCACCGAGGGTGAGAAAATGGTAGATGTGCTTGTCAAGCAGGGTATTGTTCCTGGCATCAAGGTTGACAAGGTAACTAATCTCCTAGATCTAGATGTCATCAATCCAAAATCCCTACTACTAGCATTATTTTCCCCCCTCTTTTATGAACTGAGATTGTTGTGAATGCGATTGCATTGCAGGGTTTGGTTCCCTTGGCTGGCTCAAATGGAGAGTCCTGGTGCCAAGGTCTCGATGGACTTGCCTCCCGCTCTGCCGCTTACTACCAGCAGGGAGCGCGTTTCGCCAAATGGTAATTTTATCTTACTCAAGTCTCATATTTTTGTTGAAAGATGTGAATTTGACCAAAAAGAGTCTTACCTTGAAAGTTGAAAATAACGAGTCTTAGAATGGAACTTCTCTCAGCTTGCACTATTTTCATTTAAGTGAACTTTTCCGCATTTTCACTATGAAGGCGCACTGTTGTGAGCATTCCCAATGGTCCATCAGAGCTCGCTGTCAAGGAAGCTGCCTGGGGTCTTGCCCGCTATGCTGCCATCTCCCAGGTAAGAAGATGAATTTATACAAATTCAAAAGCTCAACTTTCCAATTTACTGTTAGACATAGAGGTGTATATTTGATGATCTTCAACATACTTTCTAGGACAATGGCTTGGTACCAATTGTTGAGCCGGAGATCTTGTTGGACGGTGAACATGGAATCGACAGGACCTTTGAAGTAGCAAAGCAGGTGTGGGCGGAGGTCTTCTTCTACCTTGCAGAGAACAATGTTCTGTTTGAAGGTATCCTTCTCAAGCCCAGCATGGTCACTCCCGGCGCTGAGTGCAAGGAGCGTGCCTCCCCCGAGAAAGTTGCCTCTTACACACTCAAGCTCCTCCACCAGAGGATTCCTCCAGCTGTTCCCGGAATCATGGTTTGTTTTCCACTCTCATTCTTACATTACATATGAGATACTTGAAGCATCTTTTATGGAGAAATTAAACCTGATGGTTTTGATTTGGTTGTGTCTTTAATCTTGTTGTGTAACAGTTCTTGTCTGGTGGGCAATCTGAAGTGGAGGCAACACTGAACCTGAATGCAATGAACCAATCACCTAACCCATGGCACGTGTCGTTCTCCTACGCAAGGGCTCTCCAAAACACTTGCTTGAAGACATGGGGAGGAAGACCGGAGAATGTGAAAGCAGCCCAGGATGCATTGCTCACCCGGGCAAAGGCCAACTCCCTCGCTCAGCTAGGCAAGTACACCGGAGAAGGAGAGTCCGATGAGGCCAAGGAAGGCATGTTTGTCAAGGGATATGTATACTAAGAGGGGCTGAATGAGTAGTCTCCATCCATGTTGTATTAAGCTGTTTTAAGGCTGTTCTGTTTTACCGAGCTTTTAGATCTGTTTGCATTCAGAGTCCCATGAAACTCAATCAACTTGAGCATATTCAACACTGCATTGTCATGTAATGAGAAATCCTTTCAAAACTAATGATTACTTGAATGTTGAAATGCAAGTTATTGATAGCTTCACTCTTATCAAAATGGGCGTCACTGCATGAAACAATCAATGATGATTTTCCCTCCAATTCAATAAAAGACTTCATTGTAGAGATAAGTGAAATTAGTTAGTTAGAATAGGTCAGTTACTGGGTTACGTTGATCATCTTACACTAGTTCATCCTAGGTAATTGTTATTCTGTATTAATCAGGTTAACATGGGAACAAGAGGGATTCATTGAACATTGTAAATTTCTGTTGAGTTGGAGAGATGTATCATTTTCAAAGCATTTAGCTTCTTCTTGTCCTTCATTTTTACTCCCTTGTCAAAACTAGATCTAATTTCCTGCAAGGTATCAGATTGACTTGCTTTTCAATGAACAATCAGCGGTGAAGTGGATGGAAGAAGGTACTGGTTCAAAGACAAACATGGAAGCATATGAGATCAACAATGCATCTGCCGTTGTGAAACTGTGATAATACTTAACATGAGCATGACGAGTGTGCCTTTCAATGGAGGCAATAACTCCGGGTGGAAGTGGTAAATGCGAATGGCCTTGAGAGCCAAGTTTTGTAAATTTTGTGGAAACGAAGGCTAGATTTAGCGAGATCTGAGCTTGATTGGCGAAGAAATGGATAACATGAACAAGTGGAAAGCGGGAAATGAGAGCGAAAGACAAATTGTATTTTTTATAAAGTCAAGCTACCGTCTGGCTTTATTCATATTACACACATGGGCTACGACCCACACTAAAACAAACATAAGCCCATAAGTTAAAAGTACCCAAACCCATCCGGATCTATTATCAACCCAGATCATAATCTTCTCCAACACCCCCTCCAACAAAATAAAATTTCATCCTTCACCCTTCTTTTTCATAGAAATGTTAAAATTTAAAGTATTTTGCCAAAAAGTTTTAAAATTAACACTTTTGCCCAAAAATAAGAAAATGGGTGTCGTGCAAAAATATTAGGAAGTCTAGGGTTACCTTGCAAAATTTCCATTAAAAAAAAAGAATTAAAAGAGAATTAAAAGGTAGCCGCTGCTGCACACTAAAAGGGAAATTCTACAAGATGGTTGTTAGACCGACCGTTTTGTATGGCTCGGAGTGTTGGCCGACAACTAAAGTTCAAGAACATAAGTTGTCAGTGGTCGAGATGAGAATGTTGCCCTGGATGAGTGGACACACGAAACATGACAAAATAAGAAACGAAGACATTAGGAGCAAGGTTGGAGTTGCGAGTATAGTGGAGAAACTGCGGGAGTGTAGATTGGGTTGGTTTGGGCACGTGCATAGGAGACCGTCTTCGGCTCCGGTCCGTAGGTGTGAGAGTTTGGAGCTTGGAGATATCCGTAGAGAGAGAGGTAGACCGAAGAAGAGCTGGATGAAGGTTATTCATCAGGATCTCAATATGTTAAACATGTCGGAAGATATGACTTCGGATAGGGACCAGTGGAGGAGATGCATTCGGGCTGCGGATGTATAGAGTTTAGGGTGTTGATGTTTTTTCCTTTTGCCCTAGCTTCATTTCTCACTAGTACAAATGTGTAGATTAAGAGCGGAAATTTGAAACCGTCTATTAAAAACGCTGTTAATTAAAGGGAAGCACAACGCTTTTATTAAAAACGCTATTAATTAAAGGGAAGCACAACGCTTTTATAAAATAACCACTATTTTGCTACTTTTTCATTGATATAACATCGTTTTTATTAAAAAAACGATGTTTATCAAAAGGAAGCATAGCGTTTCTCAAAATAAAGCATTGTCATTGATAATTAAATTTATTAAAAAAAAACCCTAAAAGGCTAAAGGCTTGCTTTGGAAAATAAAAACCTCAAGATCCATCTTCTCCATTTCTCTGGCCGTCTCCAGTTCTCCTCGGTTGATTCCAGCGCCTTCCACCATCTCCTCCTCGGCTCCTCCTTCCAGCCGCGTCGATGCCACCTGCACCTACCACCGTTGACTCTACAGTCTCCTCGGTCCTCCTTCTCCTTCCATATTCTGCGCCGGAGCCAACACCTTCCTCCGCACCTTCCTCCGCCTCCTCCTTCCATCTGCACCGCCTCCTCCGCCAGATCCCTCCTCCTAGGAGCCTACAACAGCACCTTCCTCCGCCAGATCTCTCCTCGGAGCCAACAAAAACACCTTCCTCTGCCTCTTCCTCCTCCCATATGCGCCGCCTCGATCCTCCTCATCTAATCTGTGCCGCCTCCTTCGCCAGATCTCTCCTCCTCGAGCTCCTCGTCCTCCTTTTTCCATCCACTCCGACGTCAACAACACCTTCCTCCGCCAGATTGCCTGATCTATAGATCTACAACGTCGCCTCGGCTTCTCCTTCCATCCTCCTCCTTCAACAATGTCTTATTCGTTTTGCAAATCGCCAGATCTACCCGATCGAGATCCACCGCGCAGATCGAGAGCCATCAACAACACCCTCAACAATCGCAAGATCTACAAGATCCATTCAACACACTCCAGATCTAGCTACAAGATCCATTCAAATCATCGATCAGATCTCCATCTATGCAATTGAACGTCATTAGGTTCAATTTTAGGATGTTTGTTCTTTATTTGTTGTACAATTTCTTCAGTTTCATTTTTTTATAAGTTAATGTACTACTGTGTGATTTTCCTTGAATGATACATAGCCTTTGATATTTTCTTTAGTTTGATGGTTGGTTTAATTGAGTTTAAGATACGGTTGTTATAGGTAGAAGTGGTGGATCTCACTACTGCAAGAGAATCGATCGTATTAGTAGGATTGGTTTTTTTATATAAAATTTAAATTACACAACGTTTGTTTCAAAAAAGCGCTATGCTTGTATTTTAGACAACGCTTATTTGAAATAAGCGCTATGCTTGTATTTTCTAACAACGCTTTTTAAATACCGCTTTCAATAGTGATGTCAGCGCTTCAGTTAACAGCGCTTTGAAAAACGCTATGCTTCCCAATTAAAAAACCGCTCTTAATTAGCTTTTTTTGTACTAGTGTTTGTCTTCTTCCTGCTTCGTTTCTGATTTTGTTTCCCTTCTTTGATTCATGCTTTCTTGTAATTCTTGTATGCTATTACTCTTGGTCTATCGGAAACACTCTCTCGACTTGTTTGGGGAAAGAGTGCGTACATCCTGACCACCCAGACCCTGCTTTTGCGGGATATACTGGTTTTTTGTTGTAGCCGCTGCTACACACTGCTTATGGTTAAAAAAAAAAGTAGCCTCTAGCTTGTGTTAAATAAAAAAAGGAAGTAGGCGGGAAGCAATACCCCCAAACCTTTGCCTTCCCTTCCTTCCGCCCCCTTTCCAAATGCCAACTAAGCTAAGCAAAACTAATGATACAACATTCCATCTAGTGAAATTGATTAGAAAAATCACATACATATACACACACAAAAACATACATAAATATTTTTTTTCCAAAATCCAAGTGGGCTAAAGCCCCTCCGAGCCATTCCGAGCCCCTCCTCTCCCTTCACCCCTCAGATGTTCGCCACTGCGTGGAGTGATACTCTGCTTCAGTGAATGATAATGCAACTCTCTATTTCCTTTTGGATTTCCAAGAAACAAGGTTACATCCAAACAGAATCACGAAGTCACTCAATAATCGACGAGTCAATGGACAAGAGGTCGAATTAGCATCACAGTAGGCAATAAGCCTG
This sequence comes from Persicaria tinctoria, assembly GCA_037127255.1. Taxonomy (NCBI): domain Eukaryota; kingdom Viridiplantae; phylum Streptophyta; class Magnoliopsida; order Caryophyllales; family Polygonaceae; genus Persicaria; species Persicaria tinctoria. The sequence continues at coordinate 24,062,463 of JBANSL010000014.1, forward strand.
TGGTTAGCCAGACTATACAACAACAACCATTTTGACAAAGTCCCCTGCAGATACCGAAGAACATGAAGGGTTGCATCCATATGAGGAACTTGAGGCGCCTGCATAAACTAGCTTAAGTGATGCACTAGAAACGTCATATTATAGAAAAAAAAAGAGGCATCAAGTAGTAAAGGGCCTTCATCTGAAAGCACATGAACATGTGGATCAAGAGCGGTGGTAATAGAAAGCCCATTGAACGAAAAATCTTTGAAAATCTCCCAGTTATACTTTCCCTAACTAAGAACCACATAAGCAGGAAAAAATTCAATACCCAAGAAGTAATGAAGCTCCCTATGATCCTTGATGCAAAATGAATCATTAAGGTAAGATTCGAGGGACACAGTTTCTGTTTGATCATCCCTACAGGCAAGAGAAGATAATCAACATAAACAGGTAGAAAAAGAAACCCACTACCACCTTTTTTATGGAACAATGAATATTAATCGTTCATGGATTGAGAGTAACCGCGACTTCGCGAATCCCCACAAGGCAAACTGAGCTATAATTTAAGCAGCAAAGCAACAATATGAGCATTATAAATTTAAAATTATAAAAATTAGTTAAATAATTTAGGTTTATGGTTAACATTATAAAAATATTACATAATTAATTTAAAATATTATAAATTATATTTATAATTGAAAAGATTTTAAAATAATAATAACTTTTTAATGTGGGTCCAATCAGGTGCTTTTTATTTTCAAGCGACCACCGTTGACAACACATGTTACCTCCATCGCCTGAATTACCTCAAGCGACCACCATTTACAAATTCATCGTCACCTGAATGATTTCTAATTTACGACCCACCTTTTTCACACGTTTAAGAGACAAACATTGACTACACAATTTATGTTCTTCGCCCAAATTACCTCAAGTGACCACCTTTAAAAAAATTATCACTCATTCAGGCGACCAACATAGACTTTTTCATCGCCTGAATTATCTCAAGATAGCGACCAACATTAAAAAATATGTCGTCACCTGAATGATTGTTATTGATTATCCACTTTTGGCACTCGTTCAAGTGACATAAATTGACCAATCTATCACATGGATTGCCTAGCATTACTCTGTCACCTTAATGACCTCAACGGACCTCATTAACTGACCATCATTAGAAATTAGCTACTTTTGGGACTCGTCTAGGTGACCAAAATTGACTAGTCCCACTACAAAAAATAATTAAATTTGCCACCCTTGGTAGCTTCGGCAGAAGTGTGGCGTAGCAATTGGTACCCTTTTGCTACGACATTAGCTACGGCAGGCGTTGCATCAGGAAAAAGATCAAAAAAGTGGCTTCGGGATGATTTTGCCGTAGCTAAACAAAAAAAAAAATTGCTATGGATGTTAGCAACGGCAAGGCTCAATCGTGGCAAAAAAGAGGCGATTTTTTAAAATTTGCCACGGCTCCGTTGCCTCCGTAGCTAATGAACATTTTTTAATCGGTTCGGTGACCAAAAAAAAAACACAATTAAAAAACTAAGTTACTTGAAAACCCGATTCCATCTTGACCTCTCAATATCTCCCTACTAGAAGAAAAGAGAGGGAACGCTGCTCCCACCGTCATCCCTAACCCTAACCAGCTCGAAGGTCGGTGTCGGTCGCCGGAGACTGTAGACCGAAGGTCGCAGTGGAAAAGACTGTAGAGCCAAGGTGCCAGTCTCGGTGCCGGAGACTCTACTGCAGCAGCCATCAGGTACTCATCCCCGCTCTTTGTTCGATTTTGTGTCGAAGTAAGAGGTAGTCGAATTTGTTGGTTAGGGTTTAATGTGGAGAAAGGGTTTGTTCGATTTTGTTTCAAATTACCAGGTAATCTCTCGAATTTGTTCCGAATTTGTGTAATCTCTCTCCGTTATTTCTCAGATCTAGGGTTTTTCAATTTTAATTTTTTTTAAAAATTTTTGTAGTGTGCTTTGCCTTTTACCACGGCTCTGCGATTCCATCTTCTTCACCGTCTATGGTATTCTGATAATTTCGGAGATGGTTTTCAGCTCTCAACATAAGGTATGTGTATCTAGGTTAAATTCCATCTACATACCATGATCTCGTAAAGGACTATCGTGCATAATAAATCGTTTATTGTAAGTTGTAGCTCAAAATTGTAAACCATGAAAAAGTGATTTCCAAAAATCTGTTTCTGCTTTTGAAGAGAACACAGAACTGAACCAAGCAAGCTCGAGATCATGCTTCTTGTTTCTAATTCATTTTGTTAAGTGATCTCATTAGATTACAATTTTGTACATATACTAAATCAGGCATTGCAGCTTGTTAAGTGAAATACTGATTCAAGCAGATTGTATCATTTGTGTGAAAACTTGCAGATTTGCTCACAAGTCACACCTGAATTCCCCCCATTCAAAATCATATGTGTAGGATTCGTTTCTTCTGGCTTCTTGATTTTCATTTGATGCCAGAAAATCATGACTTATTTGGAGAAGAGAAGAGATTGTTTCAGCAGGAAACCTGTTTTAGTTATTATTTCTCTGAGATTGTGGTTGTGATGTAGTCATGTAGATTCATGTGTTTTGATGGAAAACCTGTTTAAGTTAGTATGCTTCTCTAAGATTTTGGTTATGAGATGATTCAGTCATTATCTTTGCTGATCAGTGTTCGTAAGTTATAAGCATTAGACTTCAATGATGAGCTCAAATGTTGATTTTCCTTGTTGTAATATCATCTGAAATGTAATTCTTGATTTTAATATTCTTTATTCCAGTTGCTTCATATATAGGGGTTACTCCTGTGTCATTTGGAGTCCTCTTTGAGTATAGGATCAAGGATGGTTATAAGAAACTAGCTTTACCCACCTTTCTTCTCTCTTATGAGCAACCACAACTTTGATCATAAAATTTGAGGAAGTTATAGTAGTTTTTCTTTGAATAAATCTATGATGCTCTTGCAAACTGTTGCATTTATGTTACTGATACTTTATTTTGATGTATGCCTTGTAGTTATGGAGAAGTCTGAAGTGTCACTGGGTTGCATCCATCTCGTCCCTCATTGTATTTCAGCGACGTCAACGAGGTAATCTGACATTCTCTTCTGTTATAATTAACCTTTACTAAATCTTACATGGTATAAGTTGCATTGCTTGTCTTATTTTGAACTCGGTCTGTTTACTTAACCTTCTGTTTTCAATTTCCTTCAGGTTGTAGCTAAACTTGCATCTTTCATCTACTTATGTTAGTGAAGTGCTTAACCTATTGTCTTATTTCAGGTTCTGAATTTTTTATTTTCAGGGTCATTGTTATATGTATTAATGAAGTGATGTTTCCTTCGACTTTAAGATTTGTCACTTTTGTATAGTCACATGTTTACATTCTTGTAAAATGCTTCACCTAGGTTTTCAAAACTTATTCTGTTTGTGGTGAATAGGTAGAATCTCAAGTTGTTATATTGAATATTTGAATCTCAAGTTGTTAGTTTAGTTTTAGTATATTTCGATCCAAGTATATTTTTGCATGGCTTATGAAGCTTAGGATAGGATAATGAGTTAAAGAAAGATGATTGACTAGTAGTCTCGTCAAATAATTCTGAAACATGTTCTGAGGCAGTTTATGATCAAATGGGACAATCCCAGATATTCTTGTATGCAAATGGAAGGGATCAACCTCCTACCAATTGATTTTGACAAGCCATTGCCGAGAGACTTGTTGTTTAACCAAAGTCCAACCAAGGTATAAATGTTTTGCATTCATTGCTTCTGAACTTGAATTTGATCATCTTTTGCCTTGTCCAGGTAAATAAACATCCATTATGTGATATGGTCTTATTTATTTGGACAACTTTCTTATTTGGATCATTAAGCCTTGGTTTTGGATCTTTGTGGAATTATCTGTATTTTTTTGTGGATATATCACTATAAAGTGAAGTTAGTCTTTCATATTCTCCTTTTTGCATCAATCCATAAGAAAAGGTCAACAAATAAATAGGTGATCAAATGAGAGATTCATTTTGGTCAATAGATAATTTTTATAGAGTAGTATAGTTAAGCTTTTGTTCTGTTGTTTATTGTTTTAGTTTTTTTCTTCCTTGTAATTTGCTTTTGCTTTGTTAAATGTACATCTTTGAATGATCCCAACTTTAAATGATTGCAGCTGCTACTTTTTTGCCTCTGGGGTTTCTGCTTTTCTAAGGTAATCGAGCAAAGCTGCATTATTGATGCTTTATTGCAGAACTGATTTTGTTCTTGTCTGTTGTTTTATTGATGCTTTGTATCAGATTTGTGTAAATTTACACGTCAGGGAGTTAAACTTGTTGTTCTTATTATCTTTGTCGGCTTAACTTTTGCAAGCATTGTCTGTCATAATGGTTATTGGTTATATACTTTGTGGAATTGGGAAGATAATTTGGATTCGTATGAAATTAGGCTTAGGAGCAAGGCGTAGTATTGAATCTCAGGATATTTGGTTTGGAGTTAGTTCTAATTATTGGGACTGAATTGCTTCTAAAAAAGAATACCTTAAAATTTTATTTAATACTAATGATTACAATTAATACCTAGAAATTAGGACAAATACCTTAAAAATTGCTTCTAAAAACAATGAAATGAATAAACTACCTTAAGTAAAATGAATGGCAAAACCTTAGTCTATTTATTAATTTTCAAAAAAATATTTTAAAAGTTCCTACCTTTGCACGGTTGTATATTCATGTTCGACTTCGTATTTTAGGTTGGAAACATAATCTTGCTATGACATCTCATATATATATGATTACGGGCTGAGATTTTTAATTTGATCGAAGTTTAAAATCATCTTTGTAACATAGGCATTTGTTAGCCTTTATATGCATTTGTTCTACTTGCCTTCATATTCAGTTGACTATTACATCTCTGTAACACAGGTATTTGAATCACCTCATACACACAACAACTCTTTTTCATATTTGAGGCAATATGGAGTGGAATCTGTTGGTCGAGCAACTGTTTTTTTTGGTTAAAATATAGTTTTGGACATTTATATGCATGTAAATTTTATAATTATGTATATTTATTGTATATTAATTATGTAGGTTTTGACATTTTATTATATATATAAATATATAAATGTATAAATATGTAAATTTTGTATAATTAATGAAATTTTATTTTTTTTAATAAAAATATTGGACTTTTTAGCCCGAGTCTGAAAAATTCGGGCTAAAAAGCAGGATTTTATTTTTATTTTTCACCCATATTTTAGCTACGGCACCGTGCCGTAGCAAATGTGTCATGTCTTTCATCAGGGGTCGCTTGCCGTAGCAAAGCCGTAGCAAATATCTTTGCTACGGCTGCCTGCCGACGCTACCAACTTTTGCGACCCCATGGTTCGCCACCCCCCATTTGTCGTAGCAATGCCGAAGCTAATGGCCTTTTGCCACGCCTGGACACCCTTTTGCTACGGTTTTTTGCCGAAGCTAAATTAATTATTTTTTGTAGTGTCCATCGCCTAAATGACTTCAAGCGACCAACATTGTTCTAAGTTGGTCGCTTAAATATAATCTTGAGATGAGTCAACCTTGGGACTTATGTGAGCGATAAGTTCTAGTCCATCGTCTAAGCTGCAATCCGGCGTAGTTTACAATACATAAATTCACTACATATATATACCACTACTGGAATTCTTCCATTTAACATCATATCATTAACATCTGTCAAAATAACACGAGATGTTAAGTGCCCAATTTTTTAACATTAATTTTTAAATTTAATATGTCAAAAACAAAATAAATAATGTCAGTAGCGAACACCAAATCGGAATCCGTTCATGAAGACAAACTTTGGAAATATGCATGCTTTGATGAGGCTATCTGATGGCATGCTAGTGGCCGATCAAATGGTCTTGGTATCTTATGGAAAGCCCACCAATTATCAAATGAAATTATTTCTGTCGTATTTCACCTCCCACGAATCATAGGACTTCGATATGAAAATGTTAATGATAGGTTTATAACTCTTCTTCTATTTGTATATGCTCCTCCCGCCTCTCATGAGAAAGACCCGTTCTGGGAAACTCTAACGACAATTGTGAATGATTCGCATATCACATGCATTGTGTTAGGACATCTTAATGAAATTTTATGTAGTGAGGACATACTGGGTGGTGCTAGCTTTGGTTCTTCCCGGTTCACTCGACTCCTAAATTTCAAAAATGATTGTTCACCGATGGATCTCCCTACTTTTGGGAATCATTTCACCCGGAGAAAGAATCCTGAGGGGGAGAACAACATTCGTGAAAAACTAGACCGAGTTCTAGTTCACCACCAAATCCTCCAAAAATTCCCCAGCCTCGAGAGCAGTACCATTTTCAAAGCGCCACCTTTCAAGTTTGAGAACACATGGCTTCAACAGAAGGATTTTTCGTAACATAGTCAAACAATCTTGGCGAGCAACTTTCCCAGATTCTACTATGTTTGAACTTATCTTTAAACAAAAAATTCTAAAGAAAAAGGCTAAAGAATGGAATAAATACACCTTTGGAAATATATTTTGACAGTTGAAAGAAGTGGAAAAGGAATTGCTTAACCTTCAAGCATCAGTATCAACAAATAACTCACAGAGAACCAACAGTAAAGAAAGCCGCCTTCTTAGAAAAAAAGGAAAAACTACTCCTAATGATCTCTTTCTCTAGCGGTAAGGGTGGGTTGCAAGGAGAGGTCCCGAGTTTTAATCTCAGTTGGTGTATTTTAGGCCATATTAATTCCCACAAGCGCGTACGGCCAAGCGGTGTATACTAATCCGTAGGGCCAAGCCGAAGTGGTGAAGTGGTCTGTTTCCAGTTAGGTGAGGTTGTGACCGTGGATCGCACTTTGCGAAAGTGGTACTGAGCCTCCTCAATAATTTCCGCAAGGAGTTTCTGAGGTATGGGGCCACGAAGTAGTGGGGTCAGTGATCACTATAAAAAGTTTACCCTACCAAAGTTTTTGGTTTGAACCCCGGATGGACGCTCTTTATTTACCAAATTCAAGGAAAAACTACTCCTGTTCAAAAAACATTATGGAGTCAAAGAGCCAAAACAAAGCATCTTAAGCTTTCCGACACCAACACTTCCTATTTTCGTCGTGTTGCATTTGGGAGAAGACATAGGAAACAAATCCGCAACATACCTACTGCTGAAGGTAGTCTAGCTAATAGTAGGTGAGGAAAATATCAGAAACGAAATTAAAAAAGATTTAAAAAAAAAGATTAAAAAAATGAGGCTATCGATGATTAGAGCTGGGAAAACTCGACCCGAACTCGAAAACCCGATACGGTCGACCCGAAACCGGTTATCCTGAACATTGACCCAACCGATCCATTTTGGACCCGAAATCCGAATAACCGATAACCTAAACTCATCCAAATCTGAATGAACCAAACCCGATTCAACCGAAACCCATTAAGACCCAAACCCGTTATAACCGAAACCCAAAATAATCCGAACTTTAAGATACATTCTAGTAAATTTTTAAAAATGAATATTGAAATAATGAAAACTTGAGACAATCCAAACCCAAAATAACCGATATTCGAGACAACTGAAACCCGAATAACGTACGAAAACCCGAACCCAACCCAACCGAATGACCAAATTATGAGACATTAATCGAAACCCGAACGACATGAAACTTGACTAATCGAACCCAAACCCGATTTGACCCCCCCGATTGCCACCTCTATTGATGATAGACTTCTTAGTGAAATGTTTAACCTAATCCAGGCTCCATCCCTCTATAACTATAGCGGAAAATGAATTCCTCATTCGACATCCTTCTAATAAGGAAATAAAATATATAGTGTTTAGTTTAGGTAACAACAAATCTCCAGGTCCTGATGGAATTACATCCGAGTTTTATAAGAAATATTGTGATATAGTAGGTGTGTCTGTTATTAGAGCGGTCAAAAGTTTTTTCCACTCCGGATAAATTCTTAAACAAATAAACCACACATTTATTTCATTACTACCAAAGTGTGACAACCCTACTACCACCATCACTACCGTCCAATTAGCCAATGTTCTACACTATACAAAATCATATCAAAAATTTTGACAGAAAGAATCAAAATGATTATTGGCAAACTAATTCACCCTCTTGAAGGTGCGTTTGTGTCAGACATTACCATTCAAGATAATGTTGTGATAGCTCACGAAATATTTCACTCCTTCAGATCGCGAACGGGCCGGAAGGGATGGTTGGCGATAAAACTTGACATGGAGAAAGCGTACGATAGAGTTGATTGGTATTTCACAAAAAAGATTATGGAAAAATTTGGATTTCACTCCACTTTCATCACTTGGGTGATGGAATGTGTTATGACTGTCTTTCTTAGTACTAGTTAACAACGACCCTACATATATGTCTCTTCCCTCACGTGGTCTTCATCAAGAGGATCCTCTATCCTTTTTCTTGTTTATCTTAGCTGCAGAGATCCTAGCTCGGAATCTTTGAGCTGAAACAAATTTGGATAATAGCCCAATTGGATTTACAATTGGCAGGAATGGCCATTGGGTTCCCTTTCTCTCTTTTGCTGATGACATCATCATTTTCTCAAGGGGGACTGTTGATGCAGTACAGAAGGTTAGAGCAATAATTGACACATATTGTAAGGTATCTGGACAGAAAGTTAATTCCCAAAAATCAAGCTTCCAAGCTACAAAAGGCATTTCGAACTCTAGGATCTCAGAACTTAGCGGTTGCTTGAACATTACAAATAAAAACTCGTTGGAAAAATATCTCGGTTGTCCAATCATCAATGGTAGAGTAAACAAACACACTTTTGAAGAAATCATTTGTAAATCTACAGAACAACTAAGCAAATGGCATACTAATGCTCTATCACAACAGGGTCGTACAACTCTAATCAATACAAATTTATATACCAAACTAATATATACAATGAAAAACTTTCTGTTACCCTCATCGATATATAAAAAGCTTGACCAGATCAACAGGATGTTGTTGTAACGGCCCGGGATTATGATTTCCGAGTTACGTTTCGAGGGATAAAACCCCTCGTTAGGATCTTGCGCCCCGAGTACAGATTGAAGGTTTGAAATCGAAGATGTGCAGTTTAAAGTGGGATTTCGCACCCAAATCCGGAAGGTCCGTTGGGGACCCCGGGGTAAACCCCTGTACCTGTCCTAAGTCACAACGCAGGAAATCCGTTATCATGCAAAGGGCATACGTTCTGAAAATGATACAACCAGTGCCACGGCAGAGCCGGGTCAAAACAGAGTACAATTAGGGAGAAATCCCTAAAGCATGAATCTGGTGAAGTCAGGTTTCAACCACTCACTCTCCGCCATAAGAATAGACCCCGTCATAACAGCACAAAATCAAGCAGTGTATCGGGTACCTGAAACTATACCACCAAGTCAGGCCAAGAGTCCGCCCGCGGGTCCTCTGACCGCGCTGAGGACATATAGTACGCCTATACCTAGAATAAAGGATGCCTTCATGCAGTACTGAAATCTTAACCACACTATCATGCTCCTAATTCATATATGTAGAATATTAAGTAAGACCTTAACAAAGAATACCAAGTGGTATATCCCTCTTCTACCACCACCCCTCTTCCAGATAGGGTGGAGACTGGCCAGTTCGATACTATAGCATATCAAATCTCATCATCATATCGCATCTCATGCTCATCTCGTATCTCATGCTCATCTCGTATCTCATGCTCATCCCGTATCTCGTGATATATATATATATATATATATATATATATATATATATATATATATATATATATATATATATATATATATATATATATATATATATATATATATATAACTCAAGGAGGACAACACCCGATGAAACTGGGCTGCCCTATGACCCTAGCAAGGACTCTAGGACTCACAGATAACGGCCGTTCTGTATTCAAACGCATACAGAATAAGAATGCTCATTCGTAAGTGCAATTCCTAAGCATGATACTACATGACATGCTTTTATGCATATGCAGCACCTACATACTATATGACACATCAGGCAGGAGGTACTGGTTACTGAGTAAGCCCCAGAGGTACTTACCTGGCTAGTAGATCGGCTACAGGAGAATCCAGCACACAATAGTCAAAATCACAGAGTATCACCTAGTACATAATGGAATATACATAAGTCTACATCCAACTATTAAGCACTCAAGCACACATAAATCAATAGAACAAGTAACATGTTATGAAAGTCATTTCATCGCATCATCCGCTTTTCAAGACCACGTCATTCTCCATAAATCATTCAACCCATTCCGCTTGTTCATATACATCATTTTCGCATATACCTCAACGGTTCATCCAAAATCATAAGACGTAATTTGTGTGATATAAAATCCTACTAGATCGTCATAATTATCCAACATTTAATCTCATATAATAATTCACCACAAGTCATGCTATTAGCCATACATATCATAGTGTTAGTCAAACGATCATATTATCATGCTAGTTACTCATCGAACAAGTATAATTCCCAGGTAAATTCCAAAATGTTTCAAATTCGAATTAAACAGTTAAGAATTCCGACCCATTGAAAATACTCGCTAAATTCCTTTTTAAATTTATTTATTAGATTACTTTTCAACCTTGAAATTCTTTTCCAAATTCATTATAAATCTTTAAGTCCCTATATAATAGTATAGACATTTTGAACACCAATTATTAGCACACTTTTATAAAATATTCCCGAATCCCTTAACGTCCAAACCATTTTTATTTAATAAACCAACCCTTATAATTCTCTCAAAATATAATAATTTATCTTTTAAATCCTCAATTACTATTATAATATATTTTAATTACCGTTAAATAATTAAATAAATAAACGGTTAAATCTGAACCGAACCGAGCCGAACTCAACCCGACTAATAATATAACTCCCAACCGGTTGAAAAATAAACAACGAGGGAGGGCCCACAAGCCACGTCAGCCTTCCCCATTCCTCTTCCCGATTCAAAAGAGGCGTCTCGTGCCCGCTGGTGCCATGGTGCTGCTCGCCGCCGTCGGCTCGCTGGTTGCTCTCCCGCCTCTGCCCGCGATTGCTCAGCCCCGCCTCTGCTCGCGCCTGCTCACCTCTCGCCTACGCTTGCTGCTGCCGACTCGTCTCTGCTCAGTTTGCCTCGCTCGGCACGCTCTCTCTCGCCTGTCGATGCTCGCCCACCGCCGCTCTCGAGATCGTCGGAGCTCTCGCCGGAGCTCACGAGACCACCCGACTTCCCACTCTCAGCTCTCGCTCACCCCCCAGTTAGTCTAAGCATCGAAAGGATACAAAAGATCGATCGAGAAGGAATAGAAGGCTCGGGAGCTTACCGACGTGTTCGCGACTTCGGAGCTTCGTCGGAGCTCATCGGTGGCTCGATTCACTGCGTCGGAGAGGGAGGAACGTCAGGGTCGGCCTAGGACGAATAAAGGAAGGTTAAAGGGGGTGCGATTCCATGGGATTTCGAATCGAACAAGAGATCGAAGCTTACCGACCTCGGAACGTGAGAACAGGGGACGAGTCGCTCGAGCAGTCCGGCCTTGCGTCGTCGGAGCTTCAGGGTTCCGGTGGGGCTCCTAGCTGCTATTGTTGCTTGCTCGAAATGAGGAGAGGCTGGGCTTCGAGGGAACGAGAAAGGAGGCTCGAATGGAGGCGTCCGGTTCTTCACGGTAAACAGGGGAGCTGCTGGTGCTTCTTGGCGAGAAAGACGGTGACGTGGGCTGCTGGCTGCGACGATGAACGATGAAGAGGAGTCGGAGTGGAGGTGGCTGCTGGTGGTGACGGGCAGCAGAAGGTGGAGGTGTGGTGGCGTGGGGTAAGAACTTTGGTGATGGCGAGAGGTAAATGTGATGATGGAAGGTGAAGACGGTGATGTTGCAGCAAATGATGGGAGCGGGTATGGTGATGATCCTCCGAATGGGCATGGGGGAAGAGTGATGGATTTGAAAGGGTATGGTGAAGGAGTGGGTGAGGATGAGTGTTGAATTGGTTAAGTAAACACCCGGAAATGAATTCCGAATACGCGAATTTTGAATAACGAAATTAGTTTCCGAATGTTAGTTTCTCCGGCTCTCGCTTTCTCGATCAATTAGATTTATAAAATAGAAGAGGATATCACCATCCAATAATTATTTTGAATTTTCGAGGTAAAACGACGGAAATTATTCGTCCAAATTTTTATATTTCGATCAGAATCCGTTAAATGAGTTTTAAATTCGACATGATTTCTTGTTAAATCGTCTTTTTCCGAAAAAATAGGATTTGAAAATTCGAGCCTTTACAGTTGTTCTGGAACAAAAATCTCCAACACCGGCCTCTGATTAGCTGGGATAGGATTTGCAGAACGAAAAAGTGTGGGGGAATAGGGCTTAGGAAATCAAAAGAGATGAATGAAGCTCTTCAAATGAAACTACTATGGAAAATACTGGCTGAACCGGATAATGTTTGGGTTACCCTGATTAGACCCAAGAAAAGAGGTGATTCCTCTTGGAAATGGGCCAAACTAACAACTCTAGTTGATAAATTTAAGACAGGTCTTATCTGGTCAGCGGGAAATGTGACTTATATAAATTTTGGACGAATAATTGGATTACGACTTCTCCTCTTCAGACTAGGGATGATTGCCCCCAAATTGGTAACATAGAAGAAACTGTTAGTGGTTATATTTTGGGTGGTAAATGGTGGATGGAAAAACTAAACAATAGGTTACATGTAGATATAGTCAAAGAAATCTTGGATATCCCACTCCCGGTTTCTTCCTTTGAGGATCCCCTTTATTGGTGGCCTCATAGAGCGGGTCGGTTCACCACTTTCAGTGCATATAAATTAATTACAACTCAATCCTCTTTGAAATTAGATAATAATGCATGGATATGGAATTTGGATATGCCGCCTAAGGTAAAAAAAATTCTCTGAAAAGTCTGCCAGGATGGACTACCAACTGCCTCTAGGCTCGCCTGTCGCGGTGCTTCTGTACCTTCCACATGTAGCTTTTGCAACTGTGCGGCCGAAGATGATGTTCACCTTCTGTTTGAATGTCATTATGTACGCTCTCTTTTACGTCTTCCCACACGCATTAACTCAACAATATTCATTATGATAAATCAATCACGAGATATAAAACCTGTCATTTCCTTCATCGGGAACAATCTTAACTCTACGGCTAAGGTGGAGCTTGCCTTTGTTTGGTGGTTAGTTTGGTACATTCGGAACCAACATGTATTTAGGCAAGTTCCCATCCCACACAAAGATAGGGCATTACACATTATTAAAACTCACAAGGAGAATTGGTGTAAATTAAAACATCTATATGGGAGAGCAGTCTATAGGAGGTCTTCCCCTCTCCTTCACCAACCTCCAATCACCCAAGAAAGAAAAATAAGCATGGTAAGATTACTTGATGTAAACCACCAAGGGGAACTCTTAAATTAAAATCTGACGGATCTACAATTGCAAACACTGACAGCTCTGCAGAAGCAGTAATCCGGGACTGGGATTGGCGACCAATACACATTAGTTTTCAAAAACTTGGTAAACAAAGTCCTCTGAAAGAGGAAGCTCTTGCTCTAAATTGGGAATTCAACATGTCATACAACTCCGCATCGACAAAATCCACATTGAAGGTGATTCTAGTATAATCATAAACCACCTAAACCAAACATCTAAATGTTCTTAGGAAATCGAACTGATCCTATCAGATGTTAAACTCTTATCGACTTTGAAAGAAGTTTCCTTCTTTCCTGTTCCCCGTTTAGGCAATAGAGTGGCTGATAAGGTTGCACACATTTGCCACTCTGCCCATGGTGTCGATATTTACAACGATTCTGGTCTATTAAACCTCATCCGTAAGATGCCGTCAGGTAGACCTCGCTTGCCCGAATTTTGTAATGACAAAAAACCATATTATATCACTAATTAAAGAGCAAGAAACCCAAATTTTAATGTCCTTAGACATCATTTCTTATATGGAACTAATGCTATATATATACTAAAAGAATCATAAAATTGATGTTAACCAAGACATCGAACTTTGACTAATGTTAAAAAATCTTGACTTTTAACATCACACACATATAGACAACTATTATTTTTTTTATTTAACATTGATTTTTACCCAATGTTAAATGCCATTTTGTAGTAGTTGCTACTGGTAATATCCACGGGAGTTCTTTTAATGTAGATCGAATAAGCAACAGTTGCAAACACTTATCATCCTAATTTTTAAACATATATCAGCTAGAATCAATGAAGCTTGTGACTTTCCACCAAAAAAAAAAAAAAAATGAAGCTTGTGACTCACAATATATTGATGTCTTTAGTGATAAAAATCCCCAGCCCCGTCCCATCCCAATATCTCGTTAATTAGCTCAAACTCATCAAGAGGTAGAGATCGATCGATTACTCGTTATGATTTACCTGACCAAACAAAGCCATGATTTCTCTTTTGACAGTTAGGTATGCAGCTCTGCATCAATCCTTCAAACCCCCCAAACTCCCCACAAAATAAATTTAACTGTCAATTAGTTTTGATTAAGAGAGAAATAAATGAAGGCCTCTTTCTTGTTTCTTCCCACGTTTGCTTCCGATAATGATTATGTTTTTTGGGGCCACCTACATATATATATGCATTATGATGTATGATCCATTAGTAGATTCATCGATCGATTGATCACTTGACCAACTGCAACTCACTTATAGTATGTGCATTTACTTTCCATGATTTATAAAAAAGACTGTTCCAAGGATATTTGCTCTCATTCATATGTTCAGTACGCGTACTGGATCATATTGATATCCATCACTAGCTATCTTGTTGCTCAAGCCCCGGCCTTTTTGACACAAAGTCTGTAGGCACATGATTCCTGCAGCTACCTAGCTTCAGGCTTTGATGATCCAGCTTTACAGTTGCAACCATAGGCTTCATCAATACGGTTCGATCGAGGGCCATCTTCAATTCAAGATGCATGTTGAGTACGTTGTAAAGTTCCACACTAGGCTATGGGGTTCTTTATGTGTGACGTCTGCATTTTCTTATGCTGATGTATGCATTATGTTATGATTAAAATTTATTATTTTGTTAAAACTTTTATATGTTTTGAATACATAATTAATCAATTGCATAGGGTTAATTAAATAGTAAACATCCTATCAGTAATAGGGAGGGCGTACAGTAGGAGTAAGGATTAAATACAAAATAGGCTGATTAAAGGATTAATCTAAACTACGCTAGGTTATAATTAAGGTGACTGTTGGTGAAGATAATGATATGAATCCGTCTTTATCGATAACATTGGATCGACTTTATATGTTATCAAGTTTAATGTGCTTGTGTTTCGTGTTCTGTTTAGTATGGGCCGAAGACCATATACGTCTATTTCATGAAGTCAAAAATTACAACACAAGCTAGCTGCAGATAACTTGTGATGTAATTTTTTATTTCATGAAATACTTTTGATATTTCCTCTTCTTTGCCGCTTATCTCTGGATCACTTTCTTCGCCGTTGATCGAATTCAGATCTAGCTAAATCTTGTCTTTGTTTCCACAATCTACATGGTATCAGAGCTATTCTCGTGGATTTAGCTTTTTTTTTTTATTTGCTCCAGAGGTCTCTGGATCTAGTTTCTGCTCCACCATATCACCATCTTTTGACGATGGATGTCAAACGAGTAGCAACGAATTGAGACTTCAGATCCTATGTATCTTCATCCTAGTGATCATCCTAGGATGATTCTCGTCGCGACAACATTTAAAGGTCGTAACTATAGTGAATGGAGGAGATCTATGGGGATTGGGATCTCTGCGAAGAACAAAACCGGAGTCATCACATGCTCTCTACTCAAGCCACATGCTAACACTAGTACAAATATAGGGGTGGAGCACGGTACGCACGGTTTTATATTAAAAGTGTGTTTCCAACCCCAAATTCAACTAAAAGCAACACGCTTTTCCATAAAACCGTTCTCGTTTATTTCTAAAAAAATATTTAGACCGGTTTTCGTGTAAAGCGTGCTTAAAAAAAAACTTAAAACGAACACGGTTTAATTTTCAAAGTGTGTTCCCAAAACCAGATTTGACTAAAACAAACACGCTTTGCTATAAAACCGTTCTCGTTTATTTGTAAAAAAATATTTAACTCGATTTTCGTGTAAAGCGTGCTTAAAAAAATTACAACGAACACGGTTTAGTTCTCAAAGTGTGTTCCCACAATCAAATTTAACTAAAACGAACACGCTTTTCTATAAAACCGTTCTCATTTATTTCTGAAAACTATTAAGCTTGGTTTTCGTGTGAAGCGTCCTTAAAAATAAATTAAAACGAGCACGGTTTCATTTTACAAGTGTGTTCCCAAAGCCAACTTTAACTAAAATCAACACGCTTTTCTATAGAACCGTTCTCGTTTATTTCTAAAGGAATAATTAGCTCGGTTCTCATGTAAAGCGTGCTTAAAAAAAATTAAAACGAACACGGTTTTATAAGAAAAGTGTCTTCCCAAAACCAAATTTAACTAGAGGGAACACATTTTTCTTTTAAAGTATCCTCATTTATTTTTATAAACCTTTCTCGAATTTTATTATATATGTATTTAGAGTTTTTTTTAGTAATTAGATTAAGTAAATGCACAAAGTTACAACAAAATTCCGTAGCTCGGGTGGCAGGAGTGCAAAGTGGACGAATTCAGTATGAGGGTGCAAGAGGTCTTGGGTTCGACTCTTGGTTCGAGTGCGCAAGAGGTCTTGTGAGAAATATGAAAGAGCACACCTTTTTATTTAAAGCGTGCTTACAGAAATATGAAAGAGCACACTTTTCATTTAAAGCGTTCTTATTATTAAGCACGGTTTGAAAAAAAGTGTGCTAAAACTTTTTTTTAGCACACTTCAATTGAAGTGTTCTTATAATTGGTCGTATGACAATTTTAAGAACGTTTCAACACAAAAGCGTGCTTAAAATATTGGATCACGGTTAAATAGTAAGTGTGCTTGTTTGGGAGCGCACTCACTATAAGCACAGTACGAGAAGTGTGCTCCCATGCATTAAAAAAACGTGCTCTGGTCCCCCTTTTTGTACTAGTGTAATAGGGTTAGACAACGTGCGTGGGATCATTGCAATGATATGGTAATTTCTTGGATTATTAATTGACTCAACATGGAGATTCGTCGTAGTGTTATTTACACTGGCATAGAAAAAAGCATGTGGAAAGAGCTTGATTCGAGGTTTGACAAGATAGGTGCAACGTAGTTGTGTGCAATTCAGAAGGAAATCAGCATGCTTGAGCAAGGTACGAAGTCATTCTCTACTTATTTTACTGAATTGAAAGGGCTATGAGATGAATTAGACAACATTAGACAATTTTTGAGTTGTACTTGTGGTGCAATGAAGGGTTTAATTTGCTCAAGAGAGAACAAGATCAGCGAATAATTTATTTACTCATTGGGTTAAACAAGAACTTCACTACTGTGAGAGGAACAATTTTAATGATGCAATGATTTAGTGATCATAAAGGCTAAGCAATCCAAACTAGCTATGGAATTTAAATGATTAAATTATTTGAAAAAAAAGAAGATATATGGGTATTTGAATAGTGACATAATGTAATGCAAAGATGCATGATATTTTTGGAATTTTTGACATTTTCTTATTTTTTTTCTTTTGATTTTTTTAATAATATGCAAAAAAACTTAAATATGATGTAATATAAAAAAATAAAAATGTAGACTTAAGAGAAAGCCTTCTCACCTATACTTAAACTTTTCATTGTCCTCAATGAATGAAAACAATAAAATTAAAATTAAAAAGAAAGTAAAATAAAAGAAAATAAAAGACCCAAGGGGAGAGTATGGGTGGCTAACCGCTTCATTTTTCTTCAGGCGAGTGCGACTCCAGCACTCCTATCAGTCAACACCTGGATCAGCCTCTCCATTTTGAGATTTGTGGTTGCAAGCAACCTAGTTTGTTCCATACGAGCTTCCCTTATCTCTAAGGAAATCTTCTTGTTATGTTCAACAAGATCATGTAACTTTTTGTAGATGGACTCTAGGATGAATGAAGAGGAAACAACTTGCAGCAGGATCGGCGGGGGCCTTTTGGGGTATTGGTGGGCGTCGATGATCTGGGTACAACTGTTCTTTGGATTTTCATCAAATTCCGACGAAGAAACCTTCGATTCTAGCGTTCTTTTCCCAAAAATCATACTCTCTAGAGACAATAAGATAGAATTTGAAAACTCAAAAGGATTTAGGTTATGGCGTATTGAAGTGGTTGAATCATATTTATATGACATTTATAATAGAAATTGAAAGAAAAAGATAGAGCTTAGATGGATATGCTGAATTTGCAAAGAAATCGGAAAATCTAGAGACAATAAGATAGAATTTAGACTCCCTCATCCAAATCTCAAAAAGAAATCCGAGTTTGGATTGGATTTTTAAAGCAGAATCCTATCGTTTTCGCATTTTTGGGTCTATCGGCGGGTGTCGACTTCCTGGGCATGCATCGGCCGACGCGAATTTAGTAGCGGCATGCGCCAATCCTCTCGATCTTCGTTTTTCTTTCATTTCTTTCTTGTGTATCCTTAATCTGAATAATCTCAAACACAAACACAAACACTTCTCTTCCAACGAACTGGAGTTTTATTAGTGCATAATTGAAATTGAAATAATAATTTGAAATAAAAAGTAAGGATTGAATGACAAATAAAACATAACTATCTCGGGTTGCCTCCTAAGAAGAGCCTTTGGTTAAACGTCGTTGACTCGACATTTTGACCTTCTATTGGGTCTCTTCAGCTTTCTCTTTCGGATTTAATACCACTTGTGATGGTAGCTTCCGTGTAGCACGTGCCTTTAGTTTTATGATTTCCTGTGTCATCTGTCATATGACCTTTTTTGTAGCTATGAACTTATCTAGAATGAGTCACAGGGTTTCATCTTGTTAAGGCTGAGCTGATGGCATTGGATTTCAAGGTTTGGCGTTGAATTGATTCCAGCCTTTGTACTGAGCTTGAGCATTTGGCCTGTTTCTGAACCCTTGATAAATATTTGAATTAAAATTCGGGTCAAAGGAGTTGTTACCATATGGTCAAGGACCATATGCTCTAATTGCATTGACTTCCATTACTCCTTGAACTTGAGTTTAACTAGTGGTTGAGTAACATGAGTCCATAAGCTTTTCACCAGGTCTGTCAGCTTACTGATCTCATTCTACAGGGTAGGACTAAAGCTTGCATTCTTGAGATGGTGCATTCCTCGAACTCCTCGTGTCCTTCCATATTACTGTGAGACATTAGTAAGATCTTCAAAATTTCATCACCTCAGCTGGAATTTTATCCAAAACATCTCCTCCACTGGTTGTGTTGATTACTCATCTCTCTATATCCAACAATCCCTCATATAGGTAGAGAACGAGGTCGTCCTTGACGATCCCATGATACGGAAAACTAGCTTTGAGCTTGTTAAAGCGTTCAACGTACTTATACAATGATTCTGCTAGAGATTTCTTGATACTGGTTCATGGAAAGTACTTGTTCAGAAATGCTTTCTTCAATTCTATCTAGGAATTGATACTTTTCGTTGGCAGATAATGGAGCTATTCATTTGCAACGTCCTTGAGAGTGAACGGGAATACGCTAAGCATCATCTGGTCGTCGGTGATTTCATTAGGTCTAACACAATCGCGGACAGTAGTACATTCCGCCAGATGCTTGTTTCGATCCTCTCCGTTCCTTCCATGAAAAATGTGCAACATCGATGCCCATCTTGAATTGAATTCAATTTTTGATCCTATTGGGAGTCTGGGAGCTTGATGGCTAGCATTGGTAATGTAAGACTAGGCTCCTTGAGATCTCTCAACGTCCTTTTTGGTTGATCTTCATCGTCGGCCATTTTGCTTGATTGCTGTCTTCGTAACCTAGAAAAAATTCGTTCAATTTCTGTATCACAAGGCACTAGAGAAATATTAGTAGAATGGGTGTGAGCCATACAATATTATATAGCTACACAAAAAGCTTACGAATTACGTTTATTAAAAAACTCAGCACTCCCCGACAACGACGCCTAGAGTTTGGTGCATGCTAGAATGCCGTGTGTTCTAACACCCCAAATGCTGATTCTATACTTTCAACTAATAACGAGTATTAGAAGCAAGTACATGTCGATCCCACAAAGAATGCGTGCGACTTTGGCTAAATGTAGTAACTAAGTGAGCAGTTAGTAGTAAGAGTATTAGTAACAATGAACCGAAAACAGTAAATAAAGATATATAGTTCTACTTATATTTCCAACATTGGTAAATCCATGATCATCCGGATGTTTGGTTATGCTTGACTATATTAGGGTTGCTGGGTTCACAAAGTTATATAGCTTCCAGTGAACTCTTTATATTCTTGCATGAAGTTTGAGAAGCAATAAGTCCATAATCACATAAACATATAATTCATGTAATTCTTGCATAGTCGATGTGTCACCTCGTTGTCAACCCAACTATCGCATCCACTAAGAATAACACTAAACTATTTGTCATTACCCTTTCATATTCATGAATCTCAACCTATTCATTAAGATATGTTCGCTACTATGTCGGATTAAGGCCCACAATAGTGGATTTAGCTATAGTCACTTAGCACATTCTTTACCTATCTTAGTGGCCAATTAAGACGAATAAACGGTGTAACATATAAAGAACAAGAGTAATGAATAACCAAATATGCATAAAACAAATATAAACTGTATAATAGTATTCAAACAACCCTCACATGTCTCTAACCAATGCATAAAATATAAGAAAAACTATATAAAAGGTTTAGCCGAGCATGACATATCGAAAATAGCGGAAAAGGAAAAGGAGAGAAGTGGAGGGTTTTGTGTGGTACGCGCGCGCGCGTGTGTGTTTGTGGGTGGGTGGGCGCCGCCTTCAGCAGATGTTGTGAGTCAACGGCGCCGGTCCCTAGTCGCGGGCGCCGCCTTTGCAGTCTTGACATTTCTTCGTCTTTCTTTCTTGTCTTGCTTGCTTCTTCTTTTATCTTCTTCTTTGACTCTTCCTTAAGCTTCCAACGCTTCGTATTATAGCTTTCCTCTTCTCCTTTAGCTTGATTTATAAGAATCTGCATATATAGGTATAAAACGCGCAGATTCTAAACTTTGCAACTTTGAAGACGATGAATATATTGTATGCTAAAAACCTAACTAAACGCAACCTAAATGACTTGAGAATGACGTAAAATGCATATACAAATCATGCATTATCAGGGACCATATAGTATCCACCATCGTTGACTTCCATAACTCCTTCCTATACATGAGGGCGTACATCATTGGGGTGTGATGGATCTCCATAAACCCCACAAGGTCTAGATTTTAACTGAGCAACTTGAGTGAATAGGCCCTTCACCATTTATGTGAGCCTTTCCATTTCATCCTGACGGTGCGGCCATGTCCTTGCATTGTTGACAAGATGCACTCATCGCACTCCCTGATCAATTTCATAGCCTTCTCAAGTGTTTTAGCAACCCCCTCGATCAATTTCATAGCCTTCTCAGGTGTTTAATTGTCTAACACATCACCTCCACTTGTAGCGTTGATGGTATTTCGCTCTTTATCTAGCAAAATAAAGATAGAGGAAAAGATCGTCCTCTACAATGCCATATTGTGGACAACTGATGTGGGCCTATTTTGCCATTTTTTACATTAACTTTTATATCGATTTCTGTATGCATTTCATATCATTGGGTTAAAATTATAGAGAATCTATGTAGTTTATGGTTATTTTCCAACTAAGCGAGAGCCTCTATCTTCCTATATGTTAATGACGAAAGTTTTTTGATGAAAATGCATTATCTTTTATACCTTTATCATGATTCTTATATGGTTATTTTTGTGGTATTGAAACCCCGATTCTGGAAGATTTTATATCATTGAATTCAACTCCACCAATTTCGTGTTTTCTTTGTGTTTTTATTTCATCAAAAGGTACGATTTTTATCGGCACTGACTACTCGAGATCGACGTCGAGTACCCACCGACTCAACATCGGCTTCTTTTGGTCTTATGTTGTGCAGTTGTAGGTTAACTCGATGGTAGTAGTCGATATTGAGTACTTTTACTCGACATCGAGTACTCTTCTAGTTTATTCCGAGAGCAATTTGGAACAAGAAAGGTGAGCGATGACACGCTTCCTCGTGGATACGATCCTGAATACCCTAACACTACAATGGGAGGGTTTCTTGTATTTTATTTGCTTGGACATGGAGTTGGTTTGCTTTCAAATAGTCCCAGCAACTCGACTTCTCCTCCTTTGTCGAGCATGACACCAGACAAACAAATTTACTTGACGTCGACTAGTTCTACTTGACGTCAACTAGATTAAGAGGTTCCCAATAATGATTCTGAGAAGGTAAGCCGAGGTAAAGAGATCTCTTCCCCGATTTCAATTAAAGATCTATCTATACATGAAAGAGGTTTTCCTTGGTATGTGCTTATGTAGGGTTTCCAATGACGAGCCGAAAGAATACGAAGTAGGAGACAAGGTTTATGTCTCCAAATCAAAGAATCATTGGTTCCCCAACAAATTCAACCATAAGAAGATGGGACATTTCATGGTGCATAAGATCAATTCCGGAGGATTACTACTGATGGACAAGAATGGAGTCTTATTTAAGGCCCGAGCCACATGGGCGCTGCAAATGCCACCTTGAGCGAAAACGGAAGAAGTCGGCCTAGCGACTATAAAATCCAGAGCTTATAACAAAACAATTTTTTTTTTTGGTTTTTAGACATTGTTGGGTTTTTTTTTAGTTTTTAAATATTATTTAGGATTGCTATTGTGGATTTTGTCTGTCTAACGGATCTTGTAGGTACGAAAGAGCTGCAAAAGTACTCGATGTCGAGTACCCTACTCGACGTTGACCAACCATGTCGAGCATAGGAGCTTGTGATCTACTCGCGGTCACCCTGAGGCCACCGTACACTTGATGTCGAGTAAAGAGTAGTCGATGTTGACTACTCTACTCGATATCGACCACTTTGCAGCAACTTTCTGCACTCGATTCGGAGCTTCTGCACATCTGTCTAGTAAGTCTCTTTCTTTACCCTTATTTTTATAAAATGAGGACACTGTAATGTTTAAGTATGAGGTAGGGGAAAGGCTTACTTTGTGCATATTTGATTTTATTTATTTGTGCATATTTCCCGAATTATTCATACATGGTTTCTTTGGATTCGTTATCTATATGGTTATTTGTTGTTTTCAAAAGTTTATTTTTTATCACCCCATTGAAATTATTTGATAAGTGTCATGGAAGTTAAATTGAACTCGACGATGCAAAATTGAATTCATTAGAGATATAGCATGAAATTGCCTAGTAAAGGGAAGTCGCAATGAAGTGCATCTTTTTATAAAAGAAGGTAAATTTGGTATTGCTTTTGACATATGCATAATAAGAGGATGAATGAGTTTATATTTTCCATATGATGCTCATATTGTTTATATCCCTAGCCATATCTATGTTTATGCATCACAAAAGCCATATCAAGCCTTATTTTATATATTGCTCCACATTATCTAAATATTGCCCATTTTTACCTTATTTCCCAATCTGGGAATTATGTTGAGAATGAAAGTACATTATGGAGATTATTATATGGTGTTTGTTGTATTTATATATCATTATTGGAGTTTGGCAGGAAAGTATGAAAGTTATGGAAAGTTTAATGAGTGAAAGAAAATCTGGTCACCTCATGAGATAAAGGTAGATCGACCCTGCCTGCGTTGAGATGTTAGTTCCGCAGGATGGGACACCAAAGTGAGGAGTCCGAAGCACTAAGTATCCGGGGCCATTAATGACACCCATGTTTGCGACTCGTGAGAAGGCAGTGCTGAGGTTAGAGAGGTAAAAGCAATATATTGAAAAAAGCATTGAGCGATGAGCGAAATGTGAGAAATCAAAGGAAGAAGGAATGTGGTATGAAAAGTTGGAAATTACTCCATTTCCCCGGATCATTAGCACCACATGGCCAAAAATTGCCCACCTTTAGCCTTTTACCAATCTACTCCCTATTGAGCTTAAATAAAGTCCTCTTTATTATTGTTGTTTTGTCACTTATAAATTGTTTTTGCATAACCCTCCTTTTGTGAGTAGAAGTTGCTTTTATTCACATGCATGGATTTTTGGCACTGGTACCTTTTCGAGGATGGTAATAGATTGCATGGACATATGAGAATGGATCCAAGATGTTGAGAGTTTAGTTTCTTCCCCTGTATGACCATTAAAAGTATTGCTTGGGAACAAGCAAGTTTAAGTATGAGGTGTTTGATGGGCGCCTATTTTTCCATGTTTTACATTAACTTTTATATCAACTTTTGCATGCATTTCATATCATTGGGTTAGAATTATATAGAATCTATGTTTTTTATGCTTATTTTCCAATTATGGAGGTCTACACTAGTTTTTGTTTAATTTCACAGAAATCGATACACTTTAGAAGTAATTCGAAGAAAGGAGGTAGACCATGAAGGAGCTCGAGGTCAACTACAGAAAATCCTAGGTCAAACAGGAGCTAATCCAGAATACATCGAGCAGAAAACACGAAAGAAGCTGCTCGATAGGACTAGTCGACGTCGACCAGACTGGTCGATGTCGAGTACTACACAGTCGAAATTCACTAGTCGGACACAACATCACTCGAGAAGCACAGAACTACTCGACGTCTAGTACTTTACTCGATGTCCAATACTTGTGGAGTGCAAATACTGGCCAAGATCGAGCACAATCTGAGGAACAGAAGAATTTTACTCGACATCGAGTACTTTACTCGATGTCGAGTACTTCCTGGCGCCAGTTCGAGTCGAGATCGAGTGGAGATTCGGATGTGGAGTTTGCTTCTACACCAAGGCACATGGGAAATCTATCATGAAGATTGAAGATCTATCAATTTGAAGATATTTATCCACGTTAGGAATTCTTACATTTACTTCAAAGAGATTTATTTATTTACTTACCAAAGTT
The DNA here is from genome assembly GCA_037127255.1 of Persicaria tinctoria. Classification (NCBI taxonomy): domain Eukaryota; kingdom Viridiplantae; phylum Streptophyta; class Magnoliopsida; order Caryophyllales; family Polygonaceae; genus Persicaria; species Persicaria tinctoria. The sequence goes on from JBANSL010000014.1 coordinate 24,087,443, forward strand.
ATATATATCTTAGGAAAGAGGATAGTTAGATATAGATATAGATAGAATTGTTCTCTCCTTGATTAGCAAGGACTTGAGCACTATAAATAAGGCCCTAGGGGCTGGTTGTTAGGAATTCTATTCTCAAGCAATGGAGCAAACACTAGTTTGGCAATTTAAAGTTTTATTTAGACCTTTGGCCAAGGGGAGTTGAAGAGGCGAGAGCGGAATTGACTTTGTTCGGTTGTAAGCTTTGTTTTGATTTAATGCAAGTTAGTTTCTTTATGTTGTTAGTTTGTGTTTTGATGATGAAGAGCGAGTAGTCACCCAACTTCTAGGGTCGGGGTGAGCCCGATGGTAGCCATGTAAGGTAATGCATCGAAGGTTCAATCTTTATTGCGATTTCATCTTCTATCCCTAATTGCATGATTCTTCAACGACAGTCGAAGGTGATCCTTATTTATGTTATTAAAGAGAAAGTGATCTTAATGCAACTTCGTATTAATTATGTGAAAAGGGTTAGTAACAATAAGGGTTTATGCGAGAGCCTCTATCTTTCTATTTGTTAATGACGAAAGCTATTTGATGAAAAGGCATGATCTTTTATACATTTAGCATGATTTTTATATGGTTATTGTTGTGGTATTGAAACCCCGATTCTAGAAGATTTTATATTATTACTCCACCAATTTCGTGTTTGCTTTGTGTTTTTATTTCATAAAAAAATACGGTTTTTATATGCACTGACTACTCGAGATTGACAACACCCTAGTCGACGTCGAGTACTGTTAGTCGACGTCGAGTACCCACCTACTCGACATCGGCTTCTTTTGGTCTTCTGTTGTGCAGCTGCAGTTTAACTCAACGGTAGTAGTCGATATCGATTAGTTCTACTCGACATCAAGTACTCTTCTGGTCGATTTCGAGAGAAATTATGAACAAGAAATGCGAGCGTTGACACGCTTCCTCGTGGATACGATCCTGAATACCCTACCACTACAACGAGAGGGTTTTTTGTATTTTATTTGCTTCGATAGGGTGTTAGTTTTCTTTCATATAGTTTTATATATATTTGCATACTCTATTTCCCTCCGCAACAACAACTAGCCTTGAGCTTCTTGAAGCACTCAATGTACTCATAGAGAGAATCGGTTGGGGATTGCTCGATGTTTGCGATCTGCCTTTTGACTTTGCTGCATCGGGTGGTTGGGAAACACTTTTTTCATCTCTACCCACAGCTTGATGCTTTCTGCTAAAAAGTAGTAAAGCCAGTAATTTGCAACGTTTTTTAGGGTGAATGGAAACATCCTGAGCATCATCTAGTCAGTTGTCATGCTTGTGTGTCATAGGCGATGGCATACTATGGTGAACTCCGCCAGATGTTTGTTTGGATCCTTTCCAATTCTTCCAAGAAAACTGGGCAAGATGTTTGCCCTATTTGATTGACTCAAATTTCGAATTTGTTGGGAGATCCGAAAGCTTGATTGCTAAAGACTGTGTACCGAGATCAGCCTTCTTGGGATATCATAGTGTTCTTCTTTCTTCTCCTCCTTCGAGTGCCATCTTTCTTGAATGTTATCTTCTTGACCCGGAGAAAGTCCTTTCAATTTTTGGATCACAAGGCACTCTAGATCAATTAGTATAACGAGTGTGAACCATACAAGATGGATCACACAAATGCTAAACAAACGTATTTATGAAAAATTGGTCTTCCCCGACAACGACGCCACAAATTTAGTGGATAGTTAAATGTCATAGTTTAATATCCCAAAATGACATACCAGAGTCCACTAACTAACTAATAGGTAGTATAGAATTAGTAAGGGGTCAATGCCATAAAAAACACGTACGGCTCTTAAATGAGCTTGCAAAGCAAAGTAACCAAGCAAAGTAACAATATGGATAGAAAGCAATAAATAACCTAAACTATAAATGATGAAATAGCAAATAGCAATATGATGATGATATATCTTCACTTATATTCACAACAATTTTAATTCTATAATCATTGGGTTGTTATACAATAATGGTTATGCAATTATCCTAGGGTTGGTTTAAGCACAAAATAGATAGGTCGACTTGTCCAACACACTATCTATATCCCTAAACTCTTACATGGGGAGGGGGTAGGAATAAGTCCCTAGCACCTAGCAAATAAACATTATTTCTCGTGTCTCAACGACTTATCACCTAGTCCTCATCTCCAACTATCTTCCACTAAAAGAAATAACCTTAAATTTTCAATTCTCCTACAATATCATGATTCTAAACCCGTCTCTACATGACATGCTAGCTACTAACGGATTAAGACCAACAATAGCGGAATGAAGCTATAATCCTAATACGATGCAAATCTATTTGAATGACCAGTTAAGATAAATAAACAACACTTAAGCAATATCAGTATGAAGATAAATGAAATAATCATAATGCATAACTCAAATATGAATAAAAGAAACATAATAAAACAACCCTCACATGTCCTTAAATATTGCATTGAAATGCCAGCAAAACTATAAAGTAGAGGTTAGTCGAGCATGACTCGCCCCAAAAAAACTAATAAAAGATGAAATATGTGAATGTTTGATTTCAAAAACCCTAGAACTCATGTATATTTATAGGCCCTCCAAATAAGCTAAAAACCCTAGAGAGTCATGCTTAATCTCGAAGGAAATTAAAGATTTTCCAAAGATAGGAACGAATTCCGCGAGCACTTCCTCAGTGTCCATTGTGTTTTTCTTCTTCTCTTCACTGGATTCTATCTAGCTCCTTCTAAGGCCTACTTTTGTTCATCTTCAAGCCATCCTAGATCTCCTCTTTGCTTTAGGGCTCCATTATCACCCTTTCTCCAAGCTCGGGTCCAACAATCTTTGTAGTTAATATAGAAAAGTGTGGATTCCAAAATTTGAATATAAAAAGATAAAGATGCGACTTAACTATAAACTCATATGTAATGCAAACCAAACTACCCTAAAACTACCTTGAATGCCTATACAAAATATGCATTATCAAAGTTATTAAACTCGGATGAAGAGGAAACAAATATAGATAAGAGTCCAAAATGCCAAAGCTAGTGAAATATTGTCCAATGGAGTAATTCCAATCAAGGATGGTTTTTATAAACTCAAATTTGATGGTACTGTGTTTTAATTTGTCCGGTTCAACTACTCCATCAGGTTTGCTGATCTGGAATAATCATATGAGAGGGTAGTTGTCTACTATGCGTGAAATTTTAGGTCGTGCTAGGTACATCAAGCAGAAGTCCTTGGATTACAATTGGGCTTAGGGTGTCAACAATATTAAAGTGGAACAATCCCTTTCCACTTTAATATTGTTGACACCCTAAGCCCAATTGTAATCCAAGGACTTCTGCTTGATGTCATATATTATTTTTAAAATAGTTTTCACTACGATTAAATTTTTGAATTTTTTAATGTATATTATTTTTTTATTCATTGACATACTTTTATTTTCTTAAATATGAAAAATAATTAAAATTTTATAAAGTTATACACAATTTTTATTTTTTTAATGTTTATCGGACCCTTAAAATTTTAGTTCGTCCTGGACTTATAAAATAATAGGACCGGCACTGGAGATTGTCATACAATCATCAATACGATTAAGGGAGTCTATATAAAAATTCACTGGGAGATTGAAATTATGATTTCAGGCTCCTTATTCATCCTTCAGTCTTTTGATGTGATCTCTTACTCACTCATTTTTTGATAATAGTAGTTAATTGTGTGGTGCATCTAGGGCTCACCTCGGATCCTATCGTATGGCTTCTGAATTAGAGCTCGACATTTTCATCCAAAATGGCGCATTTGAATGGTAATTCAGAACGGTCATACATCACTTGATCCAAATATCTCCATGTATGTAAAAAAAAATTTGATTAGGGGAGGGAGATAGTGTCATCAAATAGTTCCTCTAATAATGCTCAAGTTGATATTTTTTTATTAGTATGTAAGAATTGGGCTAGTATTTCACCTAATCGATAGCATTAGCATCCTAAGGGACGAAATTAAGATCATTGTAAGTTGCAAATGACACCCTGCCACAAGAGCAGTTAAGGTGTGCAACCTAATTATCACCCACTTACCTTCACGGGGTATGAATAAGAATTTTATTTCCTTGAAAGAATCGGTTATCGTTTTGATCTCTCCCTTTAACAATTCTATTTCCCATGGACAAGTGACCTTATTTTTTAGGTGTCGAATGATGGTTTGTGAGTCCCCTTCTACTTCTAGTTTCCGGATCCGTAGTTCTTGAGCCTTTTTTAGGCCTTTCTGCAAGACAAGAGTTTATGTCATTATGAGGTTACCGGTGTTCTAAAAAGCGCGCCGAAGCACCGCCTAGGCGGCAAAGGCACCTAGGAGCTTTTACGCCTAGGTGAGTCTCTAGACGGAAGTTCGTCTAGGCACCACCTAGGTGCCACCTAGACACCGCCTGCCTAAGTACCGTCTAGGCCTGTCTAGGTCGACGATTATTCAGTTTTAACATTTAGTCAAGCGATTAGTCGATTTAAGGATTATTTATGGCCCAAGTTGGGAAGTATTTGCTTTTGAGTCAAACCTATGGTTTTGAATTTTATGAGCTTTAGATTCGCTATTCTAATGTTACTTTTGCATTTATTTACTTTAGTGTTAGTTAAACACCACAAATTTGGTTTCTGAGTGATATTATGGATTGTTATGACATTATATGAATGATTGAAACGTGATATACATTAAAATATATATAACTGAAAATAATAAAGTTTGTTCTAAGTCAGTCTAGGCGACGCCTAGGCACCCGCTTAGGTGTCTAGGTGCTAAGCGACCGCCTAGCGTCTTTTAGAACAATTGAGGTTAACTACATACCCATGTTTTTTAATTCTATATTTATCGGGTTCCCATTCCAATCTATAATAATATAAACTACATGATTGTCTTCTCTTAACGTTAATGTGTCGTCAAGTTAATTTCCAGGTGTCCGTAATTAGATTTTCTCCGTTTTATGTTTTTCATGCAAATTTGTTTTTTTTTAGTCTCTTTCAGAACGTTCTTTTCCTCATCTTCCACTTCCTCACACACTTTCCTCTAGTTTTCTCGTGTTGAACAAATAAACTTAGATATCTCATAAACAGATAGATTCTGTCTCTCATGGAACGTTATCGTAATATCACCATTTTGTTGTCAGTAATTCCTTCTCATCCATGTCGAGTGTTCTCCTAATTGTGCAATTACCAGCCTGATATCTCTTATGTATTTTTTTCATATCCTCCTTTCGTGAATCTACAAAGAAAAGATAGTGCTCAATCCGATATGTTCTATATGTGAAGAAAGAGGATAACTTATTTCATTCTAATTTTATTTTATGAAAGATATATATACAGTATATTTGATTGGTACGTGGAGTAGGTAGACCTGCTTTTCCACCGTACTAATCAATAGATATTTTATTGTAATTACGTGGTTGGTGTTTCAAAACGAATACTCTATATAACCTTATCATAGTTTAAGGTCATGTATGGAATTTATTAAAACCGGATACGAAAATATTTCCTATGATATAAAATGAAAGACCGTTTATGTGCAATATTCGACGGGCCGTTAACGGGGTAAACATGTATTGGGTTACATTGATTTATTATTATTATTATTGCGATTATAAGGTCGGGATCCACCAACTTAACACAAAAGCTTAAACTCTTGTGTAGAGTTTCACCCTTCCTTATAAGTTATAACCTATCATTTTTACTCTTTTATAATCAATGTGGGAGAGACACTCCCATACCAAACCTCTCAACAGTTTACCATTTAGTTTACATTTTAATAAGGTGAGAATCATATAAAATATTAATTAATTTTTTCCATATATTTATTATTAATTAATACTGATTAAATTTAAAAAATAATAATTTATTATTCCCTCAGTTCGGCAAAACATGTCGTTTACTATTTATACACTTTTTTATGATGATAAAAAATATAAAAAATATTCATTTTTTTTTTTAATTTTTTACTTATTAATAGTAACCACAACATTGTTAAAAAAAATTAAAAAAAATATTTTATATATAGTTTTATACACCTATAAATCTATGCATGAATAATACACGACATACTTTGCTGAACAACGGAAGTATTACTTAATATTTTATACAATTTTTATCTTTTAAAAATTAATGCATAAAGTAAAACATCTTATATTTTTAATCTGATTGAATATTTGATAATATTATTAAAATTGATTATCACTAGTGTTGGAAGATGTAAAGAAACCAAACAGTCTCACCCTAAAAATTTGAACTAACAATTGGTTTTTGAGATGAATCTCAATCAATTTATGTGTTAGCTAGGCTACTAGCGCACAACCATTCGACCTCCGATGGCGATTCCTAACGAACTTTTAGTAACTACTCTCCTCGTTAATTAAAACATGTCTTTTTAGATATTTGTACATCTTTTTAAGAAAGCAAACAAAAATACACTTATAACCCTAATTATTAATTTACATTTTTATTTTATTGAAAATTACAACTAACAAATTCATAATCATTACAATGGCAATTTTAAAAAGTGAACACCAAAATATCTAAAACGACATGTTTTTTAACACAATTTTACTTTTAAAACGACATGTTTTTTATAACCGAAAGAGTAATATTCTTCCCTACATGTTCAATATAGGAGCCAAACTCGAAATAAAAGAAGATGTTAAAATGGTAGAGAATGAAATTAAGGGGGAGATATGGATTAATTGGCTCAGTGGTAATTAAGGTATCGGCCACCGCCCCAGTTATCGTAACAGGGTAACCTTAATACTCCGTTGGGTGGGGGTTGGGGTGGGAGGTGGGAACCACCACCTAAACTTCTAATGATTAGGTTGTACCGCTCTCCTAAAGTACAGCCGACCAAACCGTCCTACGTGGACAACTCAACTCCACTAACTAGCTGACCAGCCAGCCAGCCGCTGATCGAGCTCAGGTGTCGAGCCGTATGGAGAGGATATCGGCTCGATCCTTTTTCTCATTTTCTGGCACGCGGTTGTAGTGAGATAGAGAGTAAAGAGTAAGGCTGTGTATGGTTGCCCAAATAAACCTGTTAAAATGAGTAATTTGTAACGGTTAAAAAATTCAACCGGTTTAATTGGGGTATGGGAGCCAAAAGAAGTCAAAAGCCGGTTAAAAATTTTGGTTTAAATATAAGCCGGTTGGAGCAGCTTATTTAGGAGTTTCTTTTTCCACAATTACAAATTTACCCCTTCTCTCTTATCTTATTTGGTTTGAAAGTACCACAATACCCCTAATAAAAACCAAATAAACTCCACTTTTTACAAATAAACTGTTTTTCGCCCCATACGGAGTTTATATTTTTTCATAAATTTTTAACTACTTTTACCAACAGTTTATAAATTTTACCCTGTTTATAATTTTAGTCAGTTTATTAACTCCGTCCCATACGAACCCTAAGACTGTCCTTTTCATTTTAATTCCCCATTGTGACATCTTCCTCCTCCGCGCGCTTCATATTTACTGTTCCCGCTCCCGTATGGGCCCACCTCCAAGATTGGCAAACTCGAGGGTTGTTATATGCACGGTGAACTTCTCGTCATCCACACGATGTTGTTGCGGACACCTAGAGTTGGCAGCTTCGATCACCGACATAGGAAGTCTAGATCGGCAACCCTGAACTAAGTGAGAGATCACACATATCCGAGATCGACAACTTAAGTCTAGGTCGACAGTTTCACCGGCACCGGATTGCAAGGTTGGTACCTTGCGGATAACGATATTACATCATGCCAATAGCAAGATCGAAATCAAGGTACTACCGCTACCTAAACCTGTCAATCGGGCTTGGTTCTTACAGTGTAAACTATTAACAAATCTAACACGTTGAATTTAAAATGTCAATGATTGAGATTTAAAGGATAATTTGAAGAGCAAATTTTTTTTTTGAAACGGTAAATCTATAGAAGTGTAAAGGTAATTACAAAAGACAAGTCCAGTCGGACTTGGAATCAACCAACCGGGTGTGACAAACTACACAAAAACCAACTAGTCACACCCTTAGCTATAAGCTCCTACTCTTTCTACCCAATATACCCCCAATGCACTCCGATGTTCTCTGCTGCTCACGAACCCAAGTCATCTAAGTAAATGATTCAACCAACGTTTCTCGGCGGATGACTTGCCTTTGCATCTCACTGACATACGAAACTTACATGACTCAATGATTCTCAACGCCCAATATCTAGGCTTACATACTTCTCCTTTAAAAACCACACTATTTCTATTCAACCAAAGAGAAATACACAAAAGCCAAGAAGACAAATAATTTAATCTTGAACATCATCTTCTTCCTCGTGGATGAGCTCTCTGCGGCAAACCAAAACAACCATTCGGTAATGCCACCCGATCTCTCCGGAAGTCCAATCCAATCCCACACCACATCACGCATCTCCTTGATTACTTCACATTCAAACCAGAGGTGAATTTCCGACTCTTTTTGCTGACGACACAAAGGACAAAGTGTCGCATCAGCCCTCTTCCAATGTTTAACAATGCGCCCAGTTTTAATCGATTGTGAGCAGCCACCCACTTCATGAAGGACCATTTGCGTGACTGCTCACCTTTCCAAAGAAGTGCTCCCCAGTCCACCAAGGGGCTACGGAGCCGGACAGCTTCATAAACGCTGCTACTGTCAACGGTGCCCTTGCCATTCAGAAACTGCGGTGCTACCATCTCACCGGACAGAACCCGAGCATTAAACAACTCTTCTCGCAATCCCAACAACCCCTTCCATAACCACGAGTCGTGAGCTCTCCCTTGAACATCCCATATATCCGATCTCTTAAGATGGTTGATGCGCATCCATGAAGTCCAGATGCTTACCTTTTTAAGTACAACATCGCCAAGCAGCTTTGCAAATAGACTCTTATTCCACACTCGAAGTTGTCTGATGCCAAGACCCCCATCTTCAAATGGTTTTGAGACAGCTTCCCAGGCTATCACACCCGATTTAGTACCAGCATGTCCACTCCAAAGAAAAATTCTACACATGCTCTCAAGTTGGGTGATAACAGCATTAGGCAACAAGAGATTCTGGCCCCAAAATGTGAACAAACCCCCAAGACCAGCCTTAATAATTTGGAGTCTCCCAGCGTAAGAGATGTTCTTGGTAGCCCATACATTAATTCGATTTTCCACTTTCTGAAACAGTGTAGAATACTCAGCAATATTTATTCTTCGGGCATGTAAAATAGTACCTAAATAGGTAACCGGAAACTGGCCTTCAGAATACCCTAGACAGTGTAGAAGGTCGGTTCTTTGCTGATCACTAACTCCTGCTACAAAGCAGGTACTCTTGGTGATATTTATCCTTAACCCGGATGCAGCAAAGAAAGTATCCATACACTCTTGCAAAATCCTTATCGAACCTTCATCAGCTCTGCAGAAAAGAAGTAAATTGTCCGCAAAAGCAAGGTTAGATAGAGAAATCTCCTCGCATTTAGGATGATGATTGAAATTTGGATTCTGCGTGGCTTCGAGCATCATACGGTTGAGGACTTCCATGCATATGACAAACAGGTAAGGAGACAAGGGGTCACCCTGCCTTAGCCCTCGCCTCCCCTTAAAGTAGCCTTCCGGTACCCCGTTTATTAACACCGAGAAGGAGGAGGAAGTTACACAACCCATAATCACTCTCACCAAAGCCGAGAGGAACCTCAAGTATTCTAAAGTAGCCTTAGCAAAATCCCAACTGATGAAATCATACGCCTTCTGGAGATCGATCTTAAGGGTGCATCTAGGCGATACCCTTTTCGTTCCATATCCATTCACAATTTCTAATGCCACTGCACAATTATATGCAATCGATCTCCCTGGAATAAAAGCTCCCTGATTCTCCCCAATAATCCCCGACATAAGAGGCTTCATTCTCGCAACAATCACTTTGCAATTGCTCACAACTTTCATTATCGTGTTGCAACACAAAATCGGGCGCAAGAGCAAAATTATTCGTTTGTAACAAAATAATTATTTGTATATAATTCATATGAATAATCATGTTGAAAAAATGAATACTTTTCATATGAAGAAATTGTTAATATAGACGAATAATTATATTATGTCAAATGAATTATTATGATTTTACGTACAAATAATAATAATAATTATATTATTATTATTATTATTATTATTATTATTATTATTATCATCAGTTCGCAGATTATACCATAAGAGGATGGTGTTTACATCGAATCTATCCTCTCTATATATACGTATATTTAAAAAAATGGTTATATATACACAATTTCCGTTTAGCGCAAGGTGAAATTTCTGTTTAGCGCATGGACCATGGTCGCAACGACCACATCATCTATTCGTCGCAATGACCATTTAAAAAAAACACAAAATACACCTTTTAGCCCGCTTCTTACGAAGACCGAGCTAAAAAGGTGGTCGCAACGACCAATATAGCAACTGGTTGTTGCGACATGTTTAACTTTTTAGCCCGGTACTTAGTAAGAACTGAGCCAAAAAGGGAGTCAATGACCAGTCTCCGTTCCATGCTCCGCCTTCTTGTTCACAGCAATCTCCATCAGATTACTTTATTCAAGATGACTTATGCCCGAAAAATCTTCACTATTTGAAGTGGTAAGAGGATTACAATTTGAAATCCATTCGAAACATATGGGTGATTTCAAATTAGAAATTAGGGTTCTTCAACCTTTATTGAACTCGAAACCCTAGATTCAAAATTCAGATTGTTGTTGTTCGAATTGGACATGAAGAACAACGAATTTGAAAAAATTAACTCCAAATCAATCAAATTTTTATCTGAATTTGGTGTATTGTAGAATTTGAGGGTGAATAACAGTGAAAAGTGTTGGTGGTGGGGAAGAATATGATCAACGATTCAAGTTGTGGTGTGGGAATGGTGAACAACAATAGCTTAGGGGTCGACGACGGAAAAGGTAATGGTGGATGTGTGGGGGAGGTGGAATGGTGAAGGTGATTGGGATCGTTGATGGCACTTCGGTTGTATGTGAATCGCATGAGAGAGAGAGAGAGATGTGAGGCGTGGGAGATGGGGGTGGGAAGATTAGGTATTAGGGTAATTACTTTTAATTATAGGGGCAAAATTGACATGTTCTAAAAAAATAATTTTTCCTTGTTCTAAATAGGAGTGACGAATGGGTTAATAAGTATTATTTAAAAAAAAAATACTGAAGACTAAAATTGCACGGTTAATTTTTTGCAATGGTGACGGTGAAAACCACTATTGATTAAATATACGTACGGTTTTTTTGTTTGGCTAATTTTTTTTACAAGGGAATAATTAGGATCATTAATTAGGTAATCATATTGAGTTCATCATTACATATTGCGACCTTGTTTATTTGAGTAGCATATAATAGAAGAGAAATAAATCAAATTTTAAACGTAAAATTTGAATATTCATCACATTTTTATGAGTATAGAGAAAGGGGGAGAGAAAAGGTTAGAATATCATAGGGGTTATAGTTGTAACAATGGCTCCTTTCTCTAGTAGTAAAGAAGATGTGACCCTTGCAAGAGATCAAGGGTTCAAATCCCATTCTGTACATATTATGTGTAATTAGTGGATGTTCAAGCCTTCATTGGTCTAGGTGAGCCTGTCTGGTGGCCTGTCGACTGGCTTAACACAGGGCCGGACCTGAGAATTTACATGCTTGAGGCGAGAGAAGAAAGTTGGGCCCTTAATGAAGCACAAATCATATTGTTGCTCGCTCAATTTTCTCTCTTTATCTTTGGCTCCAATTAATTGTTTCCATATCTACACTTTGTAAGTTATAACCCCAGACAGTTACATATATCACCAAAATTTCATTATCAAATTATATATATGTCCTTAAGTAACAAAGTGAAATTGTTGCAGTACATACCAAAGCTCGCATCTATTTGTAAGGGGAAGGAGAGTTTCATATGAAGCCCAAATCTCATAAACTAATATTCAAAGCCTGCTTCAATCTTCATGACTGAGATGACTGATTTCTTTCAAATTGACCATGCACCTTCTTAATAAAAGAAGAAGATAACCTTCAACCACAGTAGAATCGCGACATTAATGAAGCATCTCGTGGCCGGGTAAGGAAAGGGAGCGCTCGCACCACGGTTGAAGTCGGAACCGCCGCCGTTATGAACCCCCGCCACGCACAAAACCGCCACTGCAAGCTTGCTATTTGGACTACCAAAGGGGGCTCAAGCATCTCCACTACAGATTCTTCCAGATTTCTTCTTCTTTGGAGCTTCCACTTAAATTTTTCAACATTCTATCCACTCTTTCGCCGCTTGACATGCGATATATTCTATAGCGCATTTAGTAGTTTTTGTCATCATTTACATGTCATTGTGAGAGATATTTGTATGAACTTGGTGATTCAGAACCTGTTGAAGAAGTTGAAGAAATCATAGGATCATGCAAGTTACAGAAGAGTTGAAGTGAAGAAGTTCGGAAGCAGCTGGAAGCTGGTGAGCTTGGCGCGGCCGCGCTGCTACTGGCGTGCCCGCGCTGCTACTGGCGCGCCCACGCTGCTAGGAGAACGTGCCCGCATCGATGCACCAGATGGAAGTAGCAAGACGAAACACTGGCGCGCCCGCGCTGCTACTGACGCGCCCGCGTCAGTCCCTGGAGACGGATTCTTATCCGATTTTTCCCGATCTTATTAGTTTTAATATTATATTTTTACGGGATTTTAAACCCTTTAAGTAGGATATATATTATTTCCGAACGGAAGTTTTTAGAGATTATTAGGTTATTTTCCAAAGACGTAGTTTCCTTTTCTTAATCTCACAAACCCTATGGAGAACTAACTCTCCGTTGTTGCACTTGGTTCTTTGAAGCCTTCGATTGATTTGGTTGTGAGTATTCTACTCTTGTTCGCCCTTTGTTAATTGTTTCGATCTCCTGAGCTTATTGCTTGATTGCTTATTATTGGTTAATCTGGATTGATCACCTAGGTTTATCGATACTAGTCATATTGCTAGGGTTTCCAATTCCAGGTTTGGGGTTGTAGATTCATTGTAGCAAACCCAATTGTCATACGCAGGTTGCTTGTGGTAGATTGTGAAGGAGATTCGATTACAGGCTATTTTAACGGGTTGTTAGAATCGCTTGTGTCTCATTATAATTCATGTTTGAATGCTATCGCTTTATTATTAGGTGAAGGTTTTCCCTTGTAATTTGGTGATAAGTGCTTTTAGGACTGGTAGGACTAAAAGCTATTACACGATCTGAATTGAGAACAATTACTGGACATTAGAACTTGAGACTCATAGAATGCGATGATGAACCATCTCAATTGTTGTGCGGATAATTACCTGGTGTGATACTTTTCCATCATATATTCGCAACCTCTTATTGCAACTTGTTCTGTCATTATCGCCTACACACAAAACTCCCCCTTGAATTGGTTACTTTTGGGTAATAATACTTGCTCTTACAATTGATTCTGTTTCCCTGTGGGTTCGACCCTAACTTACCTACTATACTTGTTATAGTTTGCATCTTAGGAATTTACTTTGATTTGGCATAACGACTTTAGGCCTGTCAAATTTGGCGCCGTTGCCGGGGAAACGGATTATCTTTGTTCTTGTTTGTCTTATTACCTGTTTGGGTGCGAACCTCTTGCATGGTTCGCACTCGTGCTACTGATCCCCATCTTGTTGATTTTGATTGGGAGATTGACAGGACATACCACCGCCGTCTTAGAGAACAACACCAACATTCCCAACAACCCGATCCAATGGCTGGAAATGTAAATCAGACGCTGCGACAGCTGACAGCATCAAACATCACACAGCAGGCACCTGCTGTGACAATCCCTGCTCTAGGGGATGACAACCATTTTGAGCTAAAGTCTGGGCTGATTCATCAACTGCCCAAATACCATGGATTGGCTGGAGAAGACCCCATCAAGCACATGGGGAAGTTTCATAATGTGTGCATGAGCATGAAACCAGCCAATATATCCGAAGCACAGATAAAGATGAGAGCTTTTGGGTTCACGCTGGTCGATGCTGCGGATGACTGGTACTACAGTCTTCCTACAGGGAGCATCGATACTTGGCCTAAGCTCCACAAGGCCTTCCTGGAGAAATTCTTCCCTGCTAAGAAGGAGAACACCTTGAAGAAGGCAATCAGCAATATAGAACAGGAAGATGATGAAACCCTCTATGATTACAATGAAAGGTTCAAGAAGCTTTGCGCTAATTGCCCTTTCCATGGCTACAGCACGAAGGACCTAGTCCTATACATCTATGGGGGACTGCTGGAATCTGATAGAAGGATGATTGATGCCGCCTGCGGAGGAAATATTCTGAATGCCACGCCAGAGGGAGCCATGGAGAAGATTCAGGAAATGGCTGAGGGGACTAGAAATTTCGGGAAATCCACCAGAAAGAAAGGGGTCAACTCGGTAGACTCTAACCAAGCCAAGGATATTGCTGAATTGAAGGATATGGTTAGGAGGCTCACTCTGCAAGGGACTCCTCAACAAATCAAGGCTTGTGGAATCTGCAATGATAACTTCCACCCAACTGATGCGTGTCCTACACTCCAGGAAGACACCGCTGAAGTAAGTGCTATAGGTGGAAATGGACCTCAGAGACCCAGACATGACCCCTACTCAAACTCCTACAACCCAGGGTGGCGGGATCACCCAAATTTCAGATGGAGGGATCCACCAAACCAATCACAACAGCAACAGCCACCTCCCTACAATCAGAGGCAGCAGGGTCACGCTCCCTCTACTGAGTCCATGCTCAATACCCTGACACAGCACTTTACTGCGCATGTTCAGACAACTGAATCGAGCATAAAAGATATACAGAAACAAATGGGGCAAATGGCCGAAGCAATCACGAGAATAGAGGCAAAGACGTCAGGGGGTCTACCATCTCAAACGGTGGTCAATCCAAAGGAAAACGTCAGTGCTATAACTCTTCGGAATGGAAAAGAGCTGAGAAGTCAGGAGGATGAGGAGGAAAGCACGCAGGTCTCCGACGTGGCCACGCCCAATACTGGCGCGCCCGCGCTGGAGTCTGACGCGCCCGCGCCGGAGTCTGACGCGCCCGCGCCGGAGTCTGACGCGCCCACGTCGAGTCCGATCTCGCCTGAATCTGAGCCCTATGTCGATACATACGTCCGACCGGATTTTCCCCCTCTCGGGTCGGAGAAACCAAAACCTCCGTTCCCTGAGGCACTCAAAGAGAGGAGGATAATCGATGATTCAGAGCTCTTCGAGACATTTAGCAAGTGTCAGGTGAACATTCCTCTGCTGAAAATGATAAAAACTGTGCCCAAGTACGCCAAGTTCTTGAAAGAGCTTTGCACGGTGAAGAGAAATCAGAAGCTGAAAGGAAAAAAGAAAGTGAAAGTAAGTGAGCAAGTCTCCGCTATGTTTCAGAGGAGAATGCCGAAAAAGTGCCCTGATCCAGGTATGGTTACTATCCCTTGTGTCATTGGAGATGTAAAATTTGATAGAGCTATGCTTGATTTGGGTGCTTCCATAAATGTGCTTCCTTATTCACTTTACAAATCGCTAGATTTAGGACCTTTGCATGAAACTGGAGTTATTGTGCAACTAGCTGACAGGTCTAATAAATACCCTAAAGGAGTAGTAGAAGACGTTTTGGTCATGGTCGATAAACTGATTTTTCCTGCAGATTTCTTTGTCCTGGATATGGAACATGATAAGCATGATGCGCCTATTCTGTTAGGTAGACCTTTTATTAAAACAGCTAGGACAAAAATTGATTGTGTTTCTGAGACACTAACAATGGAATTTGATGGAGAAAAGGTTGAATTCGATTTATACAAGGCTATAAAATATCCTGTTGATGACCATTCTCTGTGCTCTATTGATGTGATTGAACCATTAGCTCAAGATCTATTTGATATTTCTAGGGAAGATGAGTTGCAGTCAATTATTGAGAATGCTATTGACGAGTCCTATACAGATTTTTCAAGTACACCTAACATGCAGGAATTAGTAGCCCAGATGGATGTAGAAGGTAAGTCCCCTACTCTTTTGGGCATTGGCCCCAATCTACTGACTCCAAGCGAAGTGCTTGTTCCATCTGTTGTGCAGGCACCTGAAATTGAACTCAAACAACTCCCTAGTCATCTCAAGTATGCTTTCCTAGGAGTTGATGACACTTTACCAGTTATTGTGTCGAGTAAGCTTTCAGCAGAACAGGAAGAAAAGTTAGTGGAGGTTCTAAAGGAATACAAAACTACGCTGGGGTGGACCATCGCTGACATCAAGGGAATTAGTCCATCTACATGCATGCACAGGATCCTGTTGGAGGATGGAGCTAAGCCATCACGCCAACCACAGAGAAGGCTCAATCCTCCTATGATGGATGTGGTGAAGAAGGAAGTGCTGAAATTGCTATCAGCAAACATGATTTTCCCAATTTCTGACAGTCAATGGGTAAGTCCTACACAAGTTGTCCCTAAGAAAGGAGGGATTACAGTCGTGGAGAATCAACAAGGTGAGTTGGTCCCTACTCGGACACAAACAGGTTGGAGGGTATGCATAGACTATCGCAAGCTGAATACAGTAACCAGGAAGGATCACTTCCCCCTCCCCTTTATTGATCAGATGCTAGAACGCCTTGCTGGGCGCCCCTATTATTGTTTTTTGGATGGATATTCTGGATATTTTCAGGTGGCCATAGCGCCAGAGGACCAGGAGAAGACTACATTTACATGTCCTTTCGGTACTTTTGCATATCGCAGAATGCCATTTGGACTATGTAACGCACCCGGGACATTTCAACGATGTATGGTTAGTATCTTCTCCGAGTACATTGAGAATTTCATTGAAGTATTCATGGATGATTTCACAGTACATGGGGATAGCTTTGATACTTGTTTGAGCCATTTGGCACTAGTGTTAAAAAGATGTGTTGAAACTAATCCGGTTTTGAACTCTGAAAAGTGTCATTTTATGGTAGAACAGGGAATTGTTTTAGGTCACATAGTCTCTGCAAAGGGTATTGAGGTCGATAAGGCGAAGATTGATGTAATTCAATCTTTGCCTTATCCTACTAATGTGCGCGAAGTTCGTTCTTTCCTAGGCCATGCAGGTTTTTATCGCAGGTTTATCAAAGACTTTTCAAAGATATCCTCACCCTTGTGCGAGCTTCTGAAGAAAGATGTGACCTTTGTACTCACACAAGAGTGCAAAGAGGCGTTCGACCAGCTGAAAGGACGCCTCACTAGTGCACCAATCATTCAGGCACCAGACTGGTCTCGCCCATTTGAGATCATGTGTGATGCGAGCGACTATGCAGTGGGAGCAGTGCTAGGCCAAAAAGAGGGAAGAGCCTCTCATGTGATCCATTATGCTTCCATGACTCTGAATGGAGCGCAGCGCAACTACTCCACCACTGAGAAAGAAATGCTAGCTGTGGTGTTTGCACTCGAGAAGTTTTGACAGTATCTGCTTGGGGTCAAAGTGATTATCTACACAGATCACGCAGCTCTCCGCTACTTGATGACAAAGAAGGAGACAAAGCCAAGATTAATTCGATGGGTTCTGTTGCTCAGCGAATTTGATGTGGAGATTAAGGATAAGAAAGGAGCGGAGAATCTGGTGGCTGACCACTTAAGCAGATTGGTGAATGAGGAGGACAAGCCGGAGTCACAGAAACCCATCTTAGGCACGTTTCCGGATGACACATTATGCAGAATCGAGCACGAAAGCACGTCGGAGTCTGGCGTGCCCACGTCAACAGCTGACGCGCCCGCGCCAAAGTCTGGCGCGCCCGCGCTGACTTCTGACGCGCCCGCGTCGTTCCCTGACGCGCCCACGCTATTGCTTCTCAGCCCATCTCAGTCCGTTCTAGGACTTCACTCTGTAAGCCCTTGGTACCGGGACATTGTGAACTACTTAGTTTGTGGGAAGTTTCCTCCGAATCATACCAAGGCCCAGACGGAGAAGATTCGAAGAGAAGCAAACCACTATGTTTGGGATGACCCATACCTTTGGAAACATTGTGCTGATCAGGTAATTCGTCGTTGTCTTCCAGATAATGAGGTACGATCTGTTCTTGAATTTTGTCATTCTCAAGCATGTGGGGGACACTTTGGTGCCAATAAAACTGCTAGAAAAGTGCTTGAATCTGGATTTTATTGGCCACATATTTTTAAAGATGCTTATTCTTTCTGCAAGGCATGTGATAGGTGTCAAAGAATGGGGAATATCTCTCAAAGGAATGAAATGCAACAATCACCGATGATTTTTTGCGAAATCTTCGATGTTTGGGGCATTGACTTTATGGGACCTTTTCCTAGTTCTTGTGGGAACTTGTATATTTTACTTGCGGTGGACTACGTTTCCAAGTGGGTGGAAGCGAAGGCCACCAGAACTGATGACTCTAAAGTTGTGGTAGGGTTCTTGAAAAGCAATATTTTTGCCAGGCATGGTATCCCTAGAGCGCTGATTAGTGACAGGGGTACCCATTTCTGCAACAAAACTGTGACTGCTGTGCTGAAGAAATATCATGTCACACATAGAGTTTCCACCGCATACCATCCACAGACGAATGGCCAAGCAGAGGTGTCCAATAGAGAGATCAAAGCCATTCTCGAGAAGACTGTGAATCCTAACAGGAAGGATTGGAGTTTGAGACTTGATGATGCGTTGTGGGCTTATCGCACTGCTTACAAAACTCCAATTGGGATGTCCCCTTTCAGACTTGTCTATGGTAAAGCATGTCATCTTCCTGTTGAGCTGGAGCACAAGGCTTGGTGGGCAGTGAAACAATGCAATATGCAGAGTGACGGGGTTGGAGAACACAGGAAGCTACAGTTAGGCGAGCTCGAGGAGTTACGGTTGGACGCCTATGATAATGCGGCAATCTACAAGGCGAAGACCAAGGCATGGCATGACAAGCACATCCATAGAAAGGACTTTAAAGCTGGTGACAAAGTCCTACACTTTCAGTCTCGCCTGAAACTCTTCGCTGGGAAGCTCAGGTCAAAGTGGGGGGGACCATACATTGTTGCTGAAGTTTTCCCACATGGAGCTGTAGAGTTATATGACCCGAATAGCCACAAGAAGTTTAAGGTAAATGGTCAAAGGCTTAAGACATACTATGAAGGGTTCCCAAAGGAGGCTATGGATGAGTTAGCTTTGGAGGAGCCAAATGCAGAGTTAGAATAATCGAAAAGGCTTAGTCGAGCCAGCGACATGAAACAAAGGCGCTGCTTGGGAGGCAACCCAAGGTATTGCATTCTTTCCCTTAACTCGATTTTATTGTAACTTGTAGGTAATAAAGACGGAGTTTCTAGCGACGAATTGCACCCGCATTTCGGACCCACTGCTTCCGCAGTGTTAATTTTCGTCCAAAAAAAAAAAAAAAAAAGGCCACGGGCTGGAAAACCCGCTTCGGGCCAGCCCGCCATTTTCAAGCCCCATCATCACTACCCATCACCATCCCCTCAAATACCACCAAAACCCTACATCCCCCACACTCTCTCACCTTCCCCACACCCTCTCCTCTCACACCCAATCTCCTCCACACTCCACTCAAACACCCCCCACCAGGGTCCCCACACCCCGTCCCCCTCCCTTCCTTCAGCTCTCGGCACTGAGACATCGACGACCGCGTCCGACGAGTTTGGAGGTCTGCAGAAATCGCCGACGCGGCCGCGCCACCCCCAACGCGCCCGCGCCTGTCAGAGCAACCCACCAAAAGGCTGACACACCTGACGCGGCCGCGCTGCTACCCGACGCGCCCACGCTGCTAACCGACGCGCTCGCTCTGCTCGCCAACGTGCCCGCGTCTGCCCCCTGCGCCGAACCTCATCTGTTCGTTGTGGGTTCCTTCCGCTGTCCTTATTTCGATTCCGATTTAGTCGTATTATCTATCGAATATGAGTTATCGGAGGAAGAGGCGAGTAGATCTGATAATGGGTTAGAATTGTCTGAAGAGGAGTGGGCTATTTATAATAAGGTCAGCTGTGTCAGATCTACCAAATATTTGCATAGAGAGATCCTTCAGAGACTTCAGATGCTAGATTGTATGCAGAAGTGTCTAGCTCACGCTGGTATTAGTGACTTTTTGGAGTTGAGAGCTGTAGGATACCCGGAACTGTGCAAGCAGTTCCTCGCGACATATCAGCTGTACCTTGGAGATAACAGAATTAGAGGGGTTGCTTTCAGATACAATGGCACTACCTACCGGGCTTCTGCAGCAAGGCTGCGAGCTGCTTTGGGGGTCACTAACGCCCCAACTGATGGATGGGTGACAGCCGCGACCGACCCAGACCTAGTTGCATTCTTTAGAGCGGTGTCTGGAGAAGAATTCTTAACCAGTAACGAGTACAACAGCAGGATTACTCATCCTGTCTTCCGTATGTTGTGCAAGATCGTCTCTGGGACATATTATGGGCTGATCACAGATACCAAGCTTTCCATGACACACCTGAGGTTTGCCTACAGCGCTGTGCCTACTGCAGATTATACGCCTGACTGGGTTCGGCTCTTCTTCGATGGGCTCGACAAGGTCAGAAAGGATCGCAGTGCCGTTGGACCAGAAATGGTCCAGAGCGGACTTATTACTCGGGTAGCCATTGCTGCAGGCGTTGGGCAAAATGGTTTGCAGGCACTGGAGGAGCAGGTCATAGCGAGGACCTATACAGAGGAGTATCTGCGAAGGTGTTTGATGCTTGATACTGCACCGGATGGGGGAGCCATTTGGTGTACAGGCAAGAAGAAAGAGCATCAGTTCAGGCTCCCTAAGCCCCTTCCTTGGTCTGAGACTTGGACGGATTGGTATATTGAGGCTGATTATTTTCCGACGTCAGTTCTAGGTAGACGGCGTCGCCTTGAGGTGGGTAGCAGTAGTGGCACAGCTGGAGCTGCCACGGATGAGGATGCGCCTGTGGCTCCGCAGGCGTTTGTTCAGACAGATACACAGGGTTTCGCACAGAACCCACAGCAGGAGATGCCTGCTTATCAGACCCCCTCTCACGGTTGGGATTCTCAACCGACATATCAGAGCCAGCAGGATTCACATCAGTGGGCCCCTTGGCCCCCACAAGCTTTTCAGGATGCCCATCAGCAGCCTCACCAGTGGGGCTACCTGGTTGATCAGATTGGCCTTCTGCGCCAAGACGTGGGGAGTTTGACGACAGTGACGAACCAGATTCTCCACCAGCAGGCCGACATCCTAGAAGGCTTTGGCGAGTTCAGAGAGATGAGGGAAGAGCTTCGCCGCATGCGAGAGGATTACTCTCGCCACTATCCACCCCCTCAGTGAGTCCTTCTGGTCCCTTCCTCCCTACTTATTTCTGTCTTCTTTCACATTGAGGACAATGCTTCATTCAAGTATGGGGGAGGGAAAGGACTTACATATCTTGTACATATTTCATTTCCGCATTATTTGTGTACAGATTCTGCACTTGTTATTCTGGAAAAAAAAAAAAAAAAAAAAAAAAAAAACAGAAAAAAAAAAAAGAAAAAAAAAAGAAAAAAGAAAGCAATCAAAATCCTGGGATGAGTTGAAAACCCGAAAGGGCGACTCAGGCAAAAAGCAGGTAGTCTGGCGAGCCTTAGGCTTTGGCAATATGAGACTTGAGGAAAGTGAGAATGTTTATGTGAGTACCATCTTTGAAAAAAAAAAAAAAAATGAGTGGCTTGGTGAAAACCCGAAAGGGCGCCTTGGCAAGATGAGCGTTTACTTTGAGTGTTTAGGATTGATCTCTTGGTGAAGGCGACATAAGAAGTGGAGTGATAAGGAGGTTTTCGGGTAGGCCACTGGGAGCTATAAGGTGTAGATGGTTGAGATACAATTGTAAGTCTCATTTCCTATTTTGATTGTCTTTTGTGCTGATTGTTGAGATGGTGGAAACTACTAGTACTTAGTGTTCATTTTCCTTGTACTGTCTGTGAACCTTTGAGATTTATGGTGAGAGTAGGCTTAGCTTCTATGCTTACTCGGGACGAGTAAAGGTTTAAGTATGGGGGAATTTGACATGCGATATATTCTATAGCGCATTTAGTAGTTTTTGTCATCATTTACATGTCATTGTGAGAGATATTTGTATGAACTTGGTGATTCAGAACCTGTTGAAGAAGTTGAAGAAATCATAGGATCATGCAAGTTACAGAAGAGTTGAAGTGAAGAAGTTCGGAAGCAGCTGGAAGCTGGTGAGCTTGGCGCGGCCGCGCTGCTACTGGCGTGCCCGCGCTGCTACTGGCGCGCCCACGCTGCTAGGAGAACGTGCCCGCGTCGATGCACCAGATGGAAGTAGCAAGACGAAACACTGGCGCGCCCGCGCTGCTACTGACGCGCCCGCGTCAGTCCCTGGAGACGGATTCTTATCCGATTTTTCCCGATCTTATTAGTTTTAATATTATATTTTTACGGGATTTTAAACCCTTTAAGTAGGATATATATTATTTCCGAACGGAAGTTTTTAGAGATTATTAGGTTATTTTCCAAAGACGTAGTTTCCTTTTCTTAATCTCACAAACCCTATGGAGAACTAACTCTCCGTTGTTGCACTTGGTTCTTTGAAGCCTTCGATTGATTTGGTTGTGAGTATTCTACTCTTGTTCGCCCTTTGTTAATTGTTTCGATCTCCTGAGCTTATTGCTTGATTGCTTATTATTGGTTAATCTGGATTGATCACCTAGGTTTATCGATACTAGTTATATTGCTAGGGTTTCCAATTCCAGGTTTGGGGTTGTAGATTCATTGTAGCAAACCCAATCGTCATACGCAGGTTGCTTGTGGTAGATTGTGAAGGAGATTCGATTACAGGCTATTTTAACGGGTTGTTAGAATCGCTTGTGTCTCATTATAATTCATGTTTGAATGCTATCGCTTTATTATTAGGTGAAGGTTTTCCCTTGTAATTTGGTGATAAGTGCTTTTAGGACTGGTAGGACTAAAAGCTATTACACGATCTGAATTGAGAACAATTACTGGACATTAGAACTTGAGACTCATAGAATGCGATGATGAACCATCTCAATTGTTGTGCGGATAATTACCTGGTGTGATACTTTTCCATCATATATTCGCAACCTCTTATTGCAACTTGTTCTGTCATTATCGCCTACACACAAAACTCCCCCTTGAATTGGTTACTTTTGGGTAATAATACTTGCTCTTACAATTGATTCTGTTTCCCTGTGGGTTCGATCCTAACTTACCTACTATACTTGTTATAGTTTGCATCTTAGGAATTTACTTTGATTTGGCATAACGACTTTAGGCCTGTCACCGCTTGACCAAAGAGCGAAGGAAAAGAACCACCAAGAAATTTGAAGCATGACATTGAGCGGAAAATATTTGGCGAATTTGATAGTTAACCAACTTGTGGGGGTCAGATTTCAAAGAGAGATAGAGATTGGGTTTGATTTCAAACTGATCGGTTGAATTTCTTTTGATATTGTTGGTGGCGTTTGAAAGGGGATTGATTTAGAAGGATGGAGGAGATTAAAGGGAGTTTTTTTCTTTTTAAAATTATATCCAAGTGGGCCCCGCCCACTAAGAGTATAAAAAGGGCATAAGGTGACTTCCTGGCGCGTGGCATGATGGATGGCAAAATTAAAAAAAAAAAAGTTTTACAATAGAGGTGAGAATTGTGGTGGGTTGAGATTTGATGACTAGTGGAGCCCACTCAAAATTAAAAAATAAAAAGAAAATGTTGTTGATTCAAAATCTTTCGGTTCAAATCTCATGCAAGAAGTCCCTTTTTCTTATTCAGTTGAATCGATCGATTTATCGTATACATTGAACAATAATTGGAAGATTATTCAGTAGAATTCTTATTTTTATGAGATACACATAAGCGATGAATAATTGCATAACCGTTGTGAATAAGTAAATTTATAGAGTTATTCGATTGAATCGGTCGATTTAACGCGTACATTGAATGATAATTGAGAAATTATTCAGTGGAATTATTATTTTTACCAAGTTCACATAAGCGATGAATAATTGCATAACCTTTGTGGATAAGTAATTTTTCAAATTATTCGGTTGTATTGGTCGATTTAACGCATACATGAAATGACAATTAAGAGATTATTCGGTGGATTTTTTTTAGATACACAAAAAAACAAATAAAAAAAAATTAAAAACCCCTTTTTTGTTGCATCGATCGGTTATGTGCAAATCCCCTTTCAGAAACTTTGAGGGAAGAACCCGTGCCTTTGGTAAACGGCGGCGCCGGCCACCTGTGCTCGTCTTGTCTCATGGGTATGGCGACTCATGGGTATGGCGAAGGGGAAGGGCTCAGATCTGGGGAACGATAGAAGAAACCCCTATTTAGCACAATCGATCCCAAAAAAAACCAATAAATTGGGTTGCTTACCCGTCTCAATTGGAACACACCAAGGAGGGAGGCCACCAGAGTGACAGTCAGACGAAGGCTAGGGAGAGAGGCGAGAGGCGGAAAGGAGGAGAGATCCGAGAGGCGAGAGGCTTGGACCCCGAAATCTCTGAAAGGAGGAGAGAGGCGCCGCACTAGGGAGAGAGGCGAGAGGCCGCACTGGACGCCGCACAGGACTCGCCGGTTGCCGCCGCACTGGATGCCGGTGAAGCCGAAAAATCCGCAGATGGTGGCCGACGATTGTGGTGGGGTTTGGTGCCAATGTTGATGGAATGTGGGTTTGAAAGCTTCCAACGTGATTTCGAGTTTTGAGGTTGAAAAGTCTTTTAGGGTTTTTATTGAAGATGTGATGCACGCACTCACAAGCTTCCAAGGGAAAGGCTGGACTCCTTTTTATTTTTTTATTTTTTTTTAGCAATTACACGTGGCGTGGTAGAGGCCATTCGATCCATTCATATCTACGGTCAGGAATCGTGCACTAGATACACTCTAAGGAGTGTGCACAAGGGAACCTCTCTCTCTCTCTCTCTCTCTCTCTCTCTCTCTCTCTCTCTCTCTCTCTCTCTCTATATATATATATATATATATATATATATATATATATATATATATATATATATATATATATATATATATATATATATATATATATATATATAATTTGGGCCCCATGTGCTTGTTGAGCCTGAGGCGAAGGCCTATTGGGCTTCCCCTCAGGTCCGGCCTTGGCTTAACGGTTCGTATCCTTTGCATGCTAGGGATCGGAACCGTGAGGGATTAATCAATAACCTCGGAACTCTCACATTAAGAAAAAATAAAATAAAAATAAAATAGGTAATATAATGGGCAAAAGGGAAATAAATTAGGTATGAAAAATGGGAGAAAGAGAGTAATGGTTAAAATATTGATAAATGAATCTTAACTTAAAAATATACTAGATTCGAAAGGTTAACCATTACCTTTCTTTACCTAAAAACAAACGAAGTGTAATTCAATAAAACATGTTTGGTTCTATGTATGAATGCCAGACGTCTCAAAGAGCTCTCAGTCGTTCTCCAGCCTTTTGTGTTCCTTCAAGGCCTAAGGGAAAGGTGGCTTGGGCTTATAATCGTCAAAAGGGTTGTTGTGAATGATCGGGCATCGTCTCTGTAGTAGCGGTGGGCGTTGTGGAAGTGGCGGAGAGCGCCGTGTCACAAGCGGTGAACGATGTGGAAGTGGCGGCGAGTGCCATCTATTCAAAGACTTTGACGTTGTTTTCTTTCTCATCATTGATGATTCTTCCCTGTTCGTCTAATGGCATTTTGCAACACACCCACTTCCTTTCCACCCCTTAGGGTCAAAGCACTCACATTCTCCTTTGGATTGAATACCACCTACGATGACAATTTACCTAAATCTCTGGCTTTGAGCTCTCCAATTTCCTAAGTCATTGACTCATGAATTTCTTCGGGACACTCATCTTTTCTAAAAGGAGTATGAGAGCGTCGTCTCTGGATGTGCAACCAGATGAGGACCTCTTTAACAGTTGATAAATTAGCCCCCCCCCCCCCCTTAGAAAAGTGTCTGCTGCTACTGGTTCATCATACCATTGGAACATTATAGATAATTGGAATTATAATTGAAGTTATAAAAGTAGTTATCGTAATTTCAACGGTAACCAATGTCTCCCATGACATCCACATCTGCAACTCCATCTTGTACATGAGGGCACGAATCATTTGGGCCGGGTGTGCTAGATCACCAAACACTCTCTAGGGCCTATCCTGCATTTGAGCCATCTGCATAACCATGTTCTTCACGATGTCCGCCATCTTGTCAAGGTCTTTTTTTTGGCAGAGTTGTCCATACGGTGGACTCCTCTGATGCCCACCTTCCAGAAAAATAAAAGATGTTAAACTCCTAAGCTTTTTTTAGTAATTGGATTTTTGGACTCCTCTGATGCCCACCTTCCAGAAAAATAAAAGATGTTAAACTCCTAAGCTTTTTTTAGTAATTGGATTTTTTTTATGAGAATATCATTCAATAGCTTATTTAATCTACATATAACATACCAGAAAATATTTAAAAATAATAAAATTGAATGTTTTGTAGATTGTTTGTTACTTTGTCTTCATGCAAATTTATAGTACATATATTATTATCGATATAGCTTATGTAGATTGTTCGTCACTTCCTCTACATACTAGGAAATTTGTATGTTTTCATACAAATTGTTTGTCATATTGTTAATTAAGTTATAGATTCTACACATATTGTTGTTGATCGCTATATGAAAAGCTTATGTGAGATATATATTAGTTTATTGATCCATTCTTTGTACTTGGATTTTTAACAAAATACTTTTTAATCAATGAAGAAATATCACAAGCCCCACCTCAATCCAAATGAATAAACCATTGATGTCAAAACTTGATAATTTATTATTATCAGTTAATCATATTTGTTACCAATTTAGTTGGTACAAGAGTTTATAGGGTTGTTATTGATGTGAGATTTATCATTAATTACTAATATATTATAATTATTATTGGTAAGTAGTAACGGTTTAAATGAATTGATATTATATATGGGGGTTGGTTCTAAATACAAGGATAAATTGAAGCACATGGACTAGCTCAGGAGGGCAGCACTCGAATACAAACACGTACACAAAAAGGTTGGGAAATTAATTAATGGGGTAGGCGACAAGTAGAGGTGGTTGTACATGAGGCAACTGTACATGTATAAATTAGAACCACCCCACATATAATATTAGAAATAAACATAAGCGTACGATAGACGAGATCGGGATTGGTGGAGAACTCCCGAAAAGGGTTGGGTACGTGGCAGGTGGTGGTTGGCCGGTCCACCCAAAATCCCTACTTTACGTAGAAGGTAAAACAAAGGCCAAAAAGACAAATTAGTATATTAAATGACCCCCTAATGACAAATTGGTATATTAAAAGACTTTAGGGACAAATAGGTATATTAAAAGTGTTCTTATGGACAAATTGGTATATTAAAAGACTCTAATGGACAAATAACTTTTTTTTTACATCATTGCACTTCCTTTTCGTTTTTTTTATAATAAATTCATGTTAATATATTTATATGCTGATTAATTGGTTACATACTCATATAATCTTATTCATTTGGTTATATAATCGTCAAAAAATATATTTAATTTTGTATATATTTCTATCAAATTATAAAACTATTGGATTTTTATCACTATTTGTCACTAATAATATATATTGTATACATTTTATTAAATAAAAACTTTATTGAAATGGTTGTTTATATAAATAGCACAAGTGAAATTATCCCACAAAAATATGAGCTAGTATTTGTTTAGAAACCACACAAAAAATGTTAAATATAATAAACATATGACAAAAAATAAATTTTTTATGTAATAATATTTTATACAACATCATTAGTTACAAATATATATGGCAAAAAATAAATAGTTTATAATTTGATAGAAATATATCCAAATTTTAAATTTTTTATGATTATATAGGCAAATGAATAAGAGTTAAATAAATAAATAATTATTTAAAAATATATGAAAATGTTTTTATTAAGAAAAATCAAATGACATGAAGTCAAATGAGACAAAAAGGGATATTTGTCCGTTAAATTTTTTTTAATATACCAATTTGTCCACGATAGCACTTTTAATATACCTATTTGTCCCTTAAATCTTTTAATATACCAATACGTCTTAGGGGGGTCATTTAATATACCTATTTGTCTTTTCGGCCGTAAAACAAAGCTAGCTTTTTACGGTTTGTGGGACTACTATCTGGACTGTAGTCCATCTTCAACGGTCGATGTGTTATGTTATGTATGTATTACTAAAATCATATACACCACGTACATCACTCGGTATATTCGCGCGCCTTGCTAGCTTATAATTAATGTACGTTTCATGAGTATGCGATTTTCTTTGGACGTGTTTTCCGGTTTCATATCAACTCCGCTTCGTGTTCGATCAATCGATATCAAGCAATATAAACTTGATAATAAGATGAAGCTCTCAATATTTCTATGGGTGTACGTCCTCACACATACGTGTAATACTAACCCAATTAAGGTTTCGCGCTGCTATTTGAAAGGATACGGACATACAGACTACACGACACACAATCAGCATATCCATCAATCGACTTCTTTTCTTTCTTTTTTCTTCCCTTTTAACTAATTATTTCAAGCAGGCATGTACGTACACAAGAATTAACAAATGTACAAGAATCTACAAGTGTAGTGTTCAATGAATCTCTCACAATGCAAGTAGGTCAAATTTGATAAGAACGGTGTTTCTAAAACACTAAACTAAAAGGTAGCTTTGTTAAGATGGTCTTTGTAAGAAAATCAGACAGAGCCAAAGCAAGATAGTTAAAAAGTAGAGGATTTTAAGGGCCGTCCATCAAGGACCGTACCCCTAAGTTCTTATGCTTGTAAAGTTCTAAGTGATTATTGTTAGTGTTTAGTATCTTTGCAGATTTGACAAGTGATGAAAAAGTCAGACGATCGACAACTCAAGCTGACACTACTAGAATTCTGTTATTTAACATCGTTCATTAACATCAAACAGAAAAACCTGCCATTTTAACATCGGTTTTTAAATTTGAGATGTAAAAAATAAAATAGAGATCACCCTATATTCCAGACCGATGTTAAATATTTCTTTTGAATTTTTTTTATTAAAGGCGCGGAACGAATCACGAATTAATTTAAACACCCGCCCAGGAGATACCGTGACGAGTAACCCTAAACAACCACCACTTCTCCTTCCCTCTTATTCCCAATTTCCTTCTCCTCCTGACCACCGCTCTTCACTCCTCTCAGTATCGCTGCCATTGAAGGCTCTCTTGAGTTTCCCTCCGAGCTGCCCATGAATCCTACTATTCACCGTCTTCCTCCTCTCATTCGGGGTCTGAGAGAGCCCCATGTCGCTTCCCCATGTCCTTCCTCTTCCCTGTTCTTTCTCCTCCGACTTCCTCATCGATCCCGCGCCCTTCACAACTTCATTCGCCTAAACCCCGACCCCGACGTCCTTCACAGTTCACTAGCCCCGTCTATGGAAGCCAGGATCCCTAACCTCTCTATTGGTCAGATCCATCTCCAGCTTCATTATCTGGAAAACAACACTCTTTGCTCGCCCTGCAATAGGTGCGATATCCTTCTTCTCTTCTCTTTCTTTCCTTCGCTTGTTTCTCTTCTCTTTCTTTGCTTCTTTTGCTCGAATCTATGGCTAATTCCGATTTGGAAATAGAGGATTCTTGGGATGTGCGATTCTTTTTTGTAGATCTAGGGCTTGTTGTTGTTTTCTGCCATTTTGTGAACTTTCGATTGCAGATTGGAACTTGTGATTTCAGATTTGTGAACTTGGGATTGTAGATTTCAATGTGTAGATTTAGGGTTTGTTTGTTGTGATTTTTATTTTTGTAGATTTAAGGTTGTAAATGTGAAGATTGCATATTTGAACTTGTGATTGCAATATCTCAAGGCAATTATTCTGAAATGCCTCATAAAATAGCATGTTTGATGATACCTTGTGAAATCAGACTGTTTTAAGTTTGAGCTCTGGTGTCCTATTCATTTTTACACCAGCTGAATCATATAATCACTTCAAGTTTCTTTGTTCTATTTATTGTCTCATAGGAGGAGTTTTTGTTCTATATTAGTCATTTAAATTAACACTCATGCTTTCATCCTCTTGAGACCTGCAAACATGTCTTAAACTTTGGATATTGACACCCTTTTTTTCCTTATTGTGTGATTCTGAACTATTACTCCACACACAATTTGTTACAAGTTCAACTGTAACCAATTGTTAGGGTGGGTCAGATTAGAATTTGGATCTTATCTCTAATTTGTTTCATGTGATAGAGAAATGTTCATACTTGTATGTTGAGAATTTTGGATGGTCTGATGATATTCAGGGAGGACACTTTTCTGGTATTTATTGAAAGGTTCGGGTCAAAGTTCCAAAACCTAATGGTGAAGGTGAAGAGGAAAAACCAATTGTCTGCAGCTGCACTTGCAACAGGGATTCTTGACTTGGAGGGGCAATACCAATACTTGTTAGTTCCTTTTGTTTATCCTTCTAAAATAATCGTTAGTTCTGTGTGCAGTTAAATAAATCATTTTTTAATATGTTTTTTTTGAATTTATATGCTGTCAATTTCAGGTATCTCTTGTTAGCAAGGACTCTTCCATGTTGGATGGCCTTGATAATGCTAGCAGCAAGATCGAATAAGCAAAGGTGATGTTTCCATATATGTCTAGTGACTCTTTGGTTTATACCAAGTATATATTCTTAAAAAATGTGCTTATGTCGATATGAGGTTATAGAGAATACTAATAATCACTAGATAAAAATGTGTTTCCGTAAACATGAGTACATTTGGAAATTCCTTCTTCAATCAGGAGACCTAATAAGATGAAAATTCAGTGTGCAGAAGGCATGGATGTAAAACACACTTTCTTTTCCCTCTTCCTTATACTGAAGGGGCTCATTAGAGGCAATTATTTTCTTTTGCTGAATCCACCTAGTTAGTAAAGTTTATTTTAACTAGGTTGATTCGGTTCATCTTGTTTGAACTTCCACTGTGAATGAGTCTTTCTTTTCTTTGTGGGCAGATGTTCGCACACAGGCAATGTATCAGCTTCTGGATTCTGGCTTTATAGGGCTGATATTTTCACGTTTCAATGAAGATGCTTACAAGGTTTTTGTAAGGTCAAATTTCATTTGACTTAAGCCATGCATTTCATTTATTCCCCTATCTCATCTAGGCTGGAAGAATTCAAGTGATTGTCTTCCAATCTCTTGATAGGAAGCATAACCACACAACAAAGCCTATTTCTCTATCTTCTCACGTCTGTACACCTGTAGAGAGCCTAACTCAACACGCAGTTGCTTATGTATTATATCCTCTTTTTTTTGTATCAGCTTCTGGATTCTGGCTTTATAGGGCTGATATTTAAGAACCTTTATGTGCTTAAGGACCACTTTACAGTGCCTTGATTCAACCCCATTTCTTTTATGAGACAACCATCTTAATTGGACTTTTCGTGCAAGCTTTGCAATGCTTCCTTGTCTTCAGTAACTATAACTATAAGCATGCGTAGTGATAGCGTGCATTTAGGTAGGCATAATAGGTTGCATTTAGCTTAGTTAATATGCATATCATGCATGATTTAAGTAGAATTTGCATATTTGCTCTCTATGTTGGTGGAGTCGGAATCTACATGCTTTTTATTGATTATTTCAGATAACTGTGGATCCGAGGAGGAGACATGAGTTGATAACGCATTAGATGAGAATGTCTAGTTGATCGGAGAGGCTTACATGAAGATCTTAAGAGGTCCTGAGAAGAAGAAGCGAATCTAAACGAAGAACAAGTTTGTAGAAGTTGTCGCCAGACATGCTGAACTTGTTTTGTACTTTCTGGAGACCTCGGTTGTCCGATTGACTATTATGACCATGCGTTGGAAAGCTCTTTCTAAGAGATACAACTTTCATGTTGACAAGAAGAGCAAATTGGAAACAGATTTTCTGTGAAAGGCCTCTGGCTGCGGCCGCAGCAAGCATGCTGCGGCCGCCGCCAATCAATTTGCAACAGGGTACGAAGAAACAGTGTGCGGCGGGCGCAGCATTGGTCATCAGTGTTAATTCGCAGCGTTTCATTTAATTAAAACCCTAGATGTTCTTATTTTGTTTCATGGCCGACTTGGGTGTTATAAGGCCGACTTTTAGTTATTTTTCCAACACTTCTATTCTATTCCACGTTCCATCAGACAATTAGAGAGAGAGAGAGCGATGTTCGCCATGGACGGCTAAACTCTCTTCGTTCTACTTGCAATTTGAAGCTTTATTTGGATTGATTGTGAGTTTCTGAATCTTGTTTCTTATTTCCTATATTGAATGTTTCAACTTCTTTGTGCTTGCATGTTTGATTGTTTTATTCTATCTAGCCCGCGCAACTAGTTAGAATCAATTCAATTGCTAAGGTTTTGTAGATTCCTGGTTGTGAACCTTAACCTAAGTAGCAAACTTGTTCTTTTAGGGCTGGTTGAACTAATTGAATGAGTAGGAAATTGAATGTGTTGTTAAATCCCTCTTTAGGGACTGCAAATACCTTGGTTAATCTCTGAACTTAAAGCTATCAATTGGGTTAAATCCTTCTTTAGGGACTGTTTGATTGATAAGGGTTTCTAGGACTGGTTGGACTAGTAACTATATTAGGTTGGGACAAGGGCATTGATAGGAAATCTGAAAGGACAAGAGGAAGTTACAATATCAATTTAACCAAATAAAGTGGATGGTTGTAGGTAGAGCGATCTTCTCTAAATTGTTTTGCATCAATCTGTTTATAGTTTATTTTGTTTTCTTTCTTATTTCAATCAACCAAAACCCCCCTTTCTACTAATTGATAAATACACATTGCTGAGAAATACTTGATTCTCTGTGGGATCGACCTCTTACTTAGTTGTTATACTAGTTTGTAGGTTTGAGTTTTATTTTGATACGGTTTACGCGACTAAAAACCGTCTATCACGTAGTTCCCGTGTATCCAACTATTTGTCATCATCATTTGTGTAAGTTTGTTTCAAAGTTTCTCATTGACTATGCTTCTCTGTACTCTAGGTTGCGTAGTTTCTCATTGAAGCTTAATAAATGTCTTTCTTAAGTTTCAAATGCTCTTTTTGCTATTATGTAAGAACATTCTATCTAATTTAAAGCCTATTAGCTCAAATGGTAGAGCATTGCGTTCAATCGCAAAGATGCGGGTTCGAATCCCGTATAGGCTACGATAATAAATAAAAAAAACCCGCAAATATGTCATCTCACATCGGGCATTAGCCGATGTTTTTCAAAAAAAAAATCGATGTCTATATGGGGGATGTAAAAAGTCAAAACCTTTTAACATCGGGTATTAGCCGATGTCTTTGTATGTTATAACATCGGTTATATTTTATAATCGATGTTATAGAACAACAAAGACATCGGATTTAAAAATATAAACGATGTTATAACATAGAAACACATCGTGTTCTGGCCGATGTGAAAAACTTTTGACTTTTTACATCATCACATAGACATCGGTTTTTTTTGAAAGACATCGGCTATTACCCGATGTTAAATAACAAATTTCTAGTAGTGAGAGTTAGTTTTGAAGGTCGAGACAACCATTTATATTGCAGAAAGACACCATGGTGTACATGCACTTAGTGGAACGAATTGAGAAATCATTTAAGAGCTCCACAATATATTATTGTATTTAAAGGAGAATGAATGTTTATGGTAATATTGAAAACTGGAATTTTGAATTAGGAATTCATGCTTCTAGGAAAGGAGATTTGTTTCCTTGTGTAAATGATGTTTTTGCCTCCAAGAAGGGCATGCTGCATGGATATAAAGAAGCCCATTGGGGAAAGAAGACAATGTGGAAGATGGGGAAAACAAAGACAATGATGCGCATCAAAGGAGGATAATTGATGTCGTAGTTGTAAGCCCGAATATATATATATTTAGCAAGGCCGACCCTGGGAATGGGCAAAGATGGGCGTTCGTTCAGAACCTCCGATTTTACGGGGCCTTAATTAAATAATTTTAGTATATAACTAAATGTTTTGCAAAATAATCAAATTGTTTAAGTGGCAAAGTGGCTGGACTGGTTGTGCGCTGAGGCGCTAATGGAAAGCGTACTTTACTGCATCCCGAGTTCGATTCCTATTAGTAACATTACATACAACTTTTTCCACCTTTTACCCCCCTTTTTTGGGCTTGCTGCCCGCTTTGGAAAAAGGATTGGTTTTATTTTTTTTTGTTTTATTTTGTAATTTATTTACACAATTTGCTTAAACTATACTTATATACTCCCTTGCGATTTATTTGGTTTTTCTTTCAAATCATGTTATATACGCATTTTTTTAAAATAATATTTCAAGAGGTCTCAAATCATACTGATTCAACACCCAAAAATGTTTTAATTTATTTAGAATTTTTTTAGGTTAATTTATATACTCAATAATATATCTATTTTTAACTTTTTTTTTTGAGGTAAATCTATTTGAACTTAATTTTTTTCTTTCTTTTAAACATGTATCAAATATACATTAATATACTTTTATTAGTATTTCATAATATTTTAAAATTATTAGTCATGACTCATGCATGATTTTGATTATATCGGATCTTAATGACTATTTTCATTATTGTTACATACATAATAGGGAATGTTTTTAAGTTAAAGTTAACGAAATTATACCTACCCATCTACATTTTTTTTATTGTTAATTTACGGTCCTATTTTATCTAAAAATTTAACGTACTTTACTATTATTTAATTTGAAGTTTGGCACAGGGCCTTCGAAATCCATTGGACGAACCTATTATTTAGATACCTTCGTTCGGATCCTGCAATTCGAGTACGGGTTAAGGATTCAAATCAAAGTGTTAGGCTTAAAAGAGGAGATTTCAAACCCCAAAATACGTGATAGGGCGGTGACGGAGGGAAAGTCGTTGATTTACCTCGCCAAAAATAAATCCCAAACAAACAAACTAGTATAGTATGCAAGTAAGGGGTCGAACCCTAGAGAATCAAGTATTTCTAAATATTGTGTATTTATCAATATAAAAGAAACGATTTTTATGAATGAAAATAAAAGAAAATAATATTGACAAAAGCAAATAAAGGATAGAAGAAAAGCGTTTCCACCTACAAGTTCTCGACTTTGGTTGGTTTTATTGATCATCGAATCCTTTTCAAGTTATTATCTTTTCCTACGAATTTCTCCCGTCTTGGTTTAAGTAGATTAAAAGTCCTACGAGTCCAATTAATCCCTTACACCTCAATGCAACCTTAACACGGTCAAGATTTAACAAAGAGATAGCAAATAGTCCCAAGAACTTGAGCATATAAATAACACCAATTAAACACGGTAAATCAATGTTTAAGATATATGTCAATTCCCTAAATAATCATGCTTCAAACACGGAATCCACAATCTTATGCGTGCTACTACGGAAATAACACAAATACGAAAGTATTAAATCCTAGCATGAAATCAATATTATCAAGGTCGCGAATCAAGATAACATCAATAACATAATCAATATCGCACAAAGAAGTTGAAAGAATTAAAGAGGAAAAATAACTTAAATTAGAAACTCACAAACCACCAACCAAGTCTCGAAAGTGTAGGCGAAAACTACAAAATTAACCAAACATGGCTTACCTAAGCTTTCTTCTCTTCAAAGGTGATTTCTCTACTTGGAATTCTTCTCTTAAAAACTAAGCCTAGAACATCCTATTTATAAGCCTAATGTCTTCCGTAAATAAGGTAAAAGATAGATAAACTAGATAGAAACTTCCTAAACAAACTAGATAGAAGATAGACTTTCCAAATTTAATTCAGCGTCAAATTCCGCTAGCAGCGAAAATTTCCGCTGGCAGCGAATGGCCTCAATCAAGCTCCTGTTGGATTTTCGCTACCACCTCGCTACCACACTCGCTGGCAGCGAATGTCCATGCCTTAGAATTTTCTCAAGCTCCTCGGGTACTTTCGCGACTCGCCCTCGTTTTCGCTCTTAGACCTCGATTTCGTGCTCCGTTGCTCCTTAGGTTGTTCCACTCTCTTCGGGACTTATTCCTTAAGCTCTCTCAAGTCTCGTCTTATCCTCTTTTATCTCCGTTCCTTGTGTTCTTTGCCTCGGATCTACGAATCTACATAAAACCATAGAAATAGCATAGATTCCGAACTTTTCCACAAAACGAGCGCTAATCTAATTAACAATAAAACATGAATATATGACAATGAAATGCATCTAAAATAACTTATAATGCCTATTGGAATACGCCTTATCAAACTCCCCCACACTTAACCTTTTGCTTGTCCTCAAGCAATACAAAGACAAGAGCAAAACCATCATACGACACATATAATCTTCAAGCACTAACCTTGTCAAAAGCAACGTCAAAGTGGAGGAGCCATGAACATGAAAGTTAACATCCTAGCAAGTATATGAGCGATTCAAAGTAAAGGCACATCTAGTCCAACCTCACCGGGATAATGTGTTTACTCTCACTCTCATGTGTTTAGGCTTAACAATATATCTCTCGACCCATTCCAAAATGCAAAAAGCTACATAGAAATTGACACATATATCACATATTCTCCACCGTGGATGCCATCACTTATAAGAAACATCAAGAGGTCTTTTATCAAGGTTGTAATGGGGCTTGGTAAGGAATTAAGGTAGGAAAATATTTAGGCTTGTGGTGCTAAAAATCCGGGAAAAAGGGATCCCTAAGAACAACCGGAAGAACACTACAAATCAAATACTTCCAAAACCAAAATAACTCAAACTTTCACTCACAAAATACTCAACTAAAGAACTTTCACTCAACCATACATATTTTTCTCCAACTCCCACATACATAATAAAGATAAAAGGCTCTTATTCATTTTTTTTATTTCTTTTCTTTTTTCTTTCATTTTTTTCTTCTTCTTTTTTTTTCTCGATTTTTCTTCTAGAGCCAAAAATACAATAATGCACAATGCGAGGAATGAAACCAAAATTACATAATAATCCAAAACTTGTAACTTTCTCAACAATATTTTCTCTTCCACTCAAACATATCAACCATTCACCAATTCTAATCCTAATCCCCGGATAGGGTAAGGCTCATCATCGGCTAGGATAAATTTTGTGGAGCTTCAAAGAAAAGGCTAAGGCTCAAATTGGCTACAAGAAAAGAACACATATGTAGGGTGGATATGGATAATAATATGGCTAAGAAAATCATGCCTCTATCATTTGAAACTCATAAGCAATAGACATATAAAATCGGCCTCAAATATAGATAACAATGTCAATCTCAAGAGGTAATTTCATAAGAAGAGTATAATGTCACACAAGAAAGCAAAAGGGAATAAATATGATGAAAATCCCCATAAGGCCAAAAATTCTCACTAGGACAAGTTTTGTTGGATTTCAATAATACCCAAGACTAAGAATCATACTTGCTCAATTAAACTAACAAGTCATGCTCCCATAAAAACTCATCTCAAGATGTGACAAGGCTAGGCAATTCAATCATATTATGGAACATATATGGTAAAACTCATAAAAATAAAATAAAGGACAAACTAAGGTAAGATGGGTATTTGAAAAACACATATATGCAATGCATGATCTTTTTGGATTTTTGTTTTATTTTTCAATTTTTTTTTTCATTTTCTATTGCAATAAAACAACGGAAAAAATAAACATGAATGCATAATGGAAAAATAAATATGAATGGATGCATGAATCTATGAATGCAACCCTCCCCCACACTTAAACTCTTCATTGTCCTCGATGAAAATCAAAGACAACAAATCATAAAAAAATATGAGAGAAAGAGGGTAAAGAATATCTCACATTTTGGGAAAAGTTTTGGTGGCAAAGGTGACGAAGAATGATGATGAACGAAAATGACGAAGACTAATGAACCACGAGCACGAATGAATGAAGATGACGAAGAATGAATAAGATAGGCTGCGACAACAACGGGCGAAGATTGGGCATGAGCTGTTGGATTCGCTGTCAGCGAGTTTTGGTTCGCTGTCAGCGAATGAAATCAGCTCTTATGTCATCTGGGCTGCTAGACTCGCTGGTAGCGAATCATGATTCGCTGGCAGCGAATTAAGCCCAGAATCTCTATTCTTCAATCTTTTTTTTTTCTTTTTTTTTTCTGCATGGTTATCTCAAAATATACAAAAGCATCTATATACCATATAGAACAATTAGGAAATATCTTATTTATTAAACAACAAAACTAATTAACTAACTAGGAATTGAAATAACTAATTTATGAAAACTTACCTCGGGTTGCCTCCCGAAAAGCGTCCTTGTTTATCGTCATAGACTCGACGGTTTATTCGTCCATGTGTTCAACATTCACTCGGACATCGCCAATTCCCTCTTTAGCAAATCAAACTCCGGTGCACACCATCTAGGTAGGCGAGCACCACATATGAAGAAGCCGAAGTCAAATGATGTGATGTTAAAGAAGGTCTCTAACTCTTCATATGCTCGAGCGTGACTTCCCGGCGAGGGTATGTAGTACCACCGACATAGTTCCGATGGTGGCTTATTGAAGTAATGCTTCCAAGGATCTACATATTCACCAAAATCCACAAAAGTGTAAGAAATATCATTACCTTGCTCGGGAGCCATAGAAATCGGCTCCGGACTTGGTTCCTTAATGGATGAGTTGGGGATGATTTCTATAGGTGGAGTAGGTGCCAAAATACATGGTTCCTCATGCGTGCACTCATGAGACTCCATGTCAAGGGTCATCGGGCTCCCTTCTCCATCTTCGATTGAACCATTGGAGCTTGCGTCTTGGCTTCCATCATGTATCTCGTCCGCCATTGGTTTGAAAGGTAAGGGCATGGATGCCAACTTGTAGTCTTCTTCCACATTCGCCATGTCACCCACGCAAAGGAAAAGATCCCACTATTCCGACCAATCCAAACCGTAAAATCCTTCATCTTTCAATGATTGGGCGAATTCTCGTATCTCGGGAAGCATGCCATCTTGAACGCAAAGTACTTGTTCTTTCAAATCATCTTGGATACCCCGTGAAGCACGGTCGTCCACTAAATCTTGCACTCTTGCGAGGTAATGGTGAAAGTATTCTCCCTGGTATTGCCATAACTCCAACTCCATTGCAAACAATTAGAAACGAGGTGTTGTGAACCGTAAGATAGGTCCACGACGGGGTTATATATATATACAAAAATTAATAAATACACAAAACAAAGAAATAAACTTGATTCCCCGGCAACGGCGCCAATTTGACAGAGGGAAAGTCGTTGATTTACCTCGCCAAAAATAAATCCCAAAAAAACAAACTAGTATAATATGCAAGTAAGGGGTCGAACCCTAGAGAATCAAGTATTTCTAAATATTGTGTATTTATCAATATAAAAGAAACGATTTTTATGAATGAAAATAAAAGAAAATAATATTGACAAAAGCAAATAAAGGATAGAAGAAAAGCGTTTCCACCTACAAGTTCTCGACTTTGGTTGGTTTTATTGATCATCGAATCCTTTTCAAGTTATTATCTTTTCCTACGAATTCCTCCCGTCTTGGTTTAAGTAGATTAAAAGTCCTACGAGTCCAATTAATCCCTTACACCTCAATGCAACCTTAACACGGTCAAGATTTAACAAAGAGATAGCAAATAGTCCTAAGAACTGTAGCATATAAATAACACCAATTAAACACGGTAAATCAATGTTTAAGATATATGTCAACTCCCTACATAATGATGCTTCAAACACGGAATCCACAATCTTATGCGTGCTACTACGGAAATAACACAAATACGAAAATATTAAATCCTAGCATGAAATCAATATTATCAAGGTCGCGAATCAAGATAACATCAATAACATAATCAATATCGCACAAAGAAGTTGAAAGAATTAAAGAGGAAAAATAACTTAAATTAGAAACTCACAAACCACCAACCATCTCGAAAGTGTAGGCGAAAACTACAAAATTAACCAAACATGGCTTACCTAAGCTTTCTTCTCTTCAAAGGTGATTTCTCTACTTGGAATTCTTCTCTTAAAAACTAAGCCTAGAACATCCTATTTATAAGCCTAATGTCTTCCATAAATAAGGTAAAAGATAGATAAACTAGAAAGAAACTTCCTAAACAAACTAGATAGAAGATAGACTTTCCAAATTTAATTCAGCGTCAAATTCCGCTGGAAGGGAATGGCCTCAATCAAGCTCCTGTTGGATTTTCGCTACCACCTCGCTACCACACTCGCTGGCAGCGAATGTCCATGCCTTAGAATTTTCTCAAGCTCCTCGAGTACTTCCTTTCCGCTTTCGCGAGCCGCTTCTTCCGCTGCAGCGAGTTCGTCGATCCGCAGGTGCGAGAGACCCCTTCCGCTGGAGCGAGTCGGTGAGCTCCGTCGTCTTGGTGCATCCCGTTGGCAACGAGGATTTCCGCGGTAGCGAGTGGCTCGCTGCAGCGAGTCTAGTCGCTGGCAGCGAATGCTCCCTGGTCGGCCGGGCTAACTCGACTCGCTGGCAGCGAACTCCATTCGCTAGCAGCGAGACGCGCCGGCTCCTGGACATGCTCCTGATGACTAAAATCACTGGCAGCGAGATCCCATCCGCTGGCAGCGAGACGTGCCCAGGGACTTGCTCAGACATGATGTCTTTGACTTGATTCGCTGCAGAGGAAATCCATTCGCTGACAGCGAAAATCCAGCAGAACACCATCACGTAGATCTTTGAAAGAGCTTTCCAACGCATGCTCATATGCGTCGATCGGACATCCGAGGCCTCCGGAAAGTGCGTTACAAGTTCAGCTTGCCGAGCGGACAGCTTTCGCGACTCGCCCTCGTTTTCGCTCTTAGACCTCGATTTCGTGCTCCGTTGCTCCTTAGGTTGTTCCACTATCTTCGATACTTCTTCCTTAAGCTCTCTCAAGTCTCGTCTTATCCTCTTTTAGGTCCGTTCCTTGTGTTCTTTGCCTCGGATCTACGAATCTACATAAAACCATCGAAATAGCGTAGATTCCGAACTTTTCCACAAAACGAGTGCTAATCTAATTAACAATAAAACATGAATATATGACAATGAAATGCATCTAAAATAACTTATAATGCCTATTGGAATACGCCTTATCAGGCGGTTAGGTACTCCGAACATGTCCTACATATCTAAGTCGCTCAAAACAATTTAAGTTCGAAATGCTTGACCAAAATAAAATCTCAGATAAAATTCGCCACGACCAAGCCAATGTGTGTAAATCTAGTGATAAGTCAGTCTCTCGGATCAGCATAATGTCCCAAAAGAAACCCTCGTCATAGGATCAAACAACAAGCAAGGATCATATACCTGAAACTAACCACGAAGTCAGGCCAAGAGACTCATGCGGGCCCTAAAGACCTCGCTGAGGACATATAACACGCATATACCAAGAATAAAGGATGATCTAATGTAGTACTAGAAATTTAGTCATGGAAGCATGATGACAGTTTATATATATGCAGAAAGCGGTTAAATGGATCCACATAAAATGCCAAGTGACATATCCCTCTCCTAACCCCTGCACCCGCCCCTTCCCGTTAGTTTAGGTACTGGCGAGTCCGATGCTATAACATATATAATCTGATATAAATCATGTGCATCAATAACTCAAGCTCGTAAATAAATCATGCTCATCTCGTGTCTTGTCGTATATAAAATATGACTCGATGAGGATAACGACCGATGAGGCTGGGTTGTCCTATGACCCTAGCAAAGACTCTAATGACTCACAAATAGTGGTTGTTCTGTTCCAAATGTATAAAGAATACGGATGCTCATTCATATATACAAGTCCTAATCATGAGACTATATGGAGTTCGATATGCAACACCTAAATACTATATGACACATCAGGCATGAGGTTCGGTTACTAAGTAAGCTCATGTAGGAAACTTACCTGAAGAGCCAAACAACAAAGAAACAACAGATAACAAAAGTCAAAGCAAGTCACGGATCGCCTAGAATATATAAGTAATAAATTAAAGGTACGATAAGTTTAACATCCCAACTAATTAAGCACAGAGAAAAACACACTCAAAAGCATTTCCAAAAATTATCCGATAAGTCAAAATGCTTGATAAATAAGAAAAATGCTTGAAAAGTCAAGCCTCTAGGCATATGTCGCTGCTAGCGAGTTATGCTCTCTTGCAGTGAGTGGAATCAGCTGAGAGCCCAAGGGAAGGTGGCCAAGCACGAGAGCCAGCGAGAGAGCAAGCGAGTAGGCAAGCACAACCCGCTGCCAGTGGATGGACTCGCTGCAGTGAGTGACTCGTTGTTGCGGAAAGCCTCGCTGCTAGCGGGTTGCATCACACTACTACAATAATGAGCTAATGTAGCGCAGCTGTGTAGCGGTTTTTTCTATTGTAGCGGTTTATGTGGCGGTCTAGGCTAATGTGGTGGTTTGAGTGGTGGTTTTAATAAGAGTTTAAATTTTTAGCTATTGTTGGCGGATTTTTGGATCTACGGTGGCGGTTTTGGCCTTACCTTTTTTCTATTGAATGTAACCCTAATTTATATAGGAAGAATACTTCTATTTGCTGAGCGCCGCACCTCCACCTCCGCTTATCCCCTCCCTTACAGATCCCGTTCTCCTCCTTGCCCCTTCTTGCGCGCTTCTTCCTCTTTTCTCATGTCTTTCGCTCTGTTCGGCTCCATTTCTCTCCTAACCTCTTATTCTCAATATCCATCTTCTCTGTCTCAATCTCTCTCTTTCTCGGGTTCTCTCTTGCCACCATGGAGAATCGATGACCTTTCCGCTTTAGATACGAAGCCTTGTTGCCATGCGACATCAACACCATCTTACATCCGTCAATCACAGGATTCACAACCGGAAAAGAAGCCGCTCTTGCCTTGACAAGGAGCCCTTTTTCCTTCCTTAAATCTAGTAGAATGAGCACTGATGAACTTCTCTGCAAGGTTTGCCCTAATTAGCTCGTCTTTTTGTTCGTTTGAAGAATTTTTTCTGGTTTGTAGGGCTGATTTGAGTTGAATCGACAACTCTCTGTAGCAATTGCTCTCGCTTATAAGCTAATTTTAGCCCAAAGCTAAGTACCAATTACTCTCGCTTATAAATTTATTGTGTCGTTCTTTGTTGCTAGGGTTTTGATAATTGATTTGAAAGTCTAATAACATTTCGAATGTCAGTTTAGTGGTCTAATTTTTTTTTTCTTGTTGTTATATTGAAATTAGTTGATTGATGCTTGCAATTTGGTAGAAAATATCAGAAGTGTTTTGGTGATCTTTCCCACTCTTATTGCTAAAGTTATGAATTGTGCTAGATGAACATGGGAAAGGATAATAATGTGTAGGGCTTGCTTATCTTTTACCTTGAAATATGTTGTCTGCAAGGTGGTTGTTCTTTCAACATCTTTTTCAAAAGACCTTTCTTATTCATAGCAAGCATGCACTGTATTTCAGAAAAGTTTCATGTTAAAATTCTGATTCTTTTTATCCCTACACTTAAATCAAGTCTATTTATATCATGAAGAGATGATTCAAGCATGGTTTTCTACAATTGATGTCATGTACTCTACTGAAAGGTTTTATTAAGTGTTTGGATACGTGGGAACCTTCTAAAGGTATGATTAACTATGCCTCAAACTTCCCAGATCTAGATGTATTTTTTCATTCCAGTTTAAAATTTCAAAATATTAACAAGATAGAATTGGGTCATAATTTGTTATCGAGTCACCCTTATAATTTGATGCCTCTTATGAAGTTACTTTGTAATTTTTCATGTGTCCTCACTCACTCCTACTGAATATTTATCGTATGAATATGGGAAGCATGTTCTTGTCAGTCTAACATACATGTTATGCTGATGCACTTTGGGAGGTATTGAATCTTCTATTTAGTTTTCTTAGTTATTGTTGTTTTATTTCTATTTTCAAGTAAAAAAATTACTCAAAGTTCTAATAGGAAATCGGTTGTTATTGGATTTATAGGAAGGAAAAATAGTTGCATTGACCTATCATCTCCATGGATTAAAGTGCAACATATTTGGAAATTGGAAAGTGTACAGCCAAAGAACAGATCATGGGACCCGAACGTGCTGGAGTGTTGTAACTTACAACTCCAAATTTTGCTAAGGAGGTAAGCTATCATCTCTAAATTTGTAGATTAAACGGTAGATTTATTATGGTTAGGATAAATCCTTTAGCCTATTTCCATATATCCTTGAAAATCCCCGTTGTCTTATAAGAGCTGTTTTGATAATTCCAGCAACTATATTTAATATACCCTCACTGTTTCGTTGATGAACTACAATTGTGTTGATCGGTTAGCAACTGTTTCGGTAAACCGTTTTAGTTATACTGATTTTTCACAAAGTTTTTTTCCTACATACTTTTTCTTAGGACATATTTTCCCTTTAAATATGATTATCTTCTAGTTCTTTGGTATCTACTATCTACAATATTTTTTCCTCCTATGTTTGGTGTTGTTTCTATATTTAAAAGAATGCTAGTGAGTAGTGACAACCTAATTTGTATAAAGATGCTTTGTTTTATGAGGGAATCAATTGTGTCATGCAACTTGAATTTTTTGAGATGTGATTTTGGTATGTTTGGTGCAAGTTATCTTGTTGTAATTGATTTCGTACAGTTGGTGAATTGTAGGGGTTAGGCTTTCATTCAATTTATTGTCTCAAGAATTTTCTTAGGTTTGGGTGATATTTAAGGTTAGTTTTCAATTCAAACCACAAATTTGGGTATAAATTAATAATATGAGAAGATGTGATTGTTCTTGGGTTTTATATGTGCCTTTTCACAATATGATCTTATCGAAGAGCACGTGTTTTCATTCGATTAGTTTTCAGCAGCTAAAAATAGTTGAGATTCTCTTAACCTTTTTTTATTTGATTTGATTGAAATTGCCTAAATATGGGTGTTTAATTGTTCAGTGAGTGAATTGAAACTATTATTTCTCCTTAATTACTTTGTGATTTTTGT
Organism: Persicaria tinctoria; assembly: GCA_037127255.1. Taxonomy (NCBI): domain Eukaryota; kingdom Viridiplantae; phylum Streptophyta; class Magnoliopsida; order Caryophyllales; family Polygonaceae; genus Persicaria; species Persicaria tinctoria. The sequence goes on from JBANSL010000014.1 coordinate 24,132,370, forward strand.
TGGGTTTTATATGTTCTTTTTTTTTAATATGATCTTATCGAAGAACACGTGTTTTAATTCGATTAGTTTTCTACAACTAAAAATAGTTGAGATTCTGCTAATTTTTTTTATTTGATTCGATTGAAATTGCCTAAATATATGTATTTGATTGTTCTATGAGTTAATTGAAACTATAATTCCTCCTCAATTGCTTTTTTTTTATCAGTTAATGTTCTAAATATCCTTATTTTTTTCTTGACAGGAACGAGATAATGCATTTTTGTCGACCTCATGGACAAGTTCTTGATTCGGCCTTTCAAAAATTCTCCTTTGTTTTGTTATGTGTAGTTTGTTACATAAGTTAATATATTATATAGTTTTTAACTCCTTAAAATATGTGTTAAAAAGTCAAACGACATCCTTTTTGGATCGGAGGGAGTATTAATTTCATATCTATAAATGTAAAAGAACAAAATGTATGAACCGCCACTGTAGGTCTTGTTTACAGAAGCTGAAACCGCCACAGAAGCAAAAAACCGCTGCAATAAGGAATTAAAAACCGCCACCAAAGTGTATTTCCCATTGCTACAATATTTAGAGAAAACCGCCACATTATATTGTTAGGTAGCGGTTTTAAAGTTTTATGTGGCAGTTTATCTGGCTTTCCTAAAACCGCTACATATCCTTATATGTGGCGGTTGATTTGTGGTGATTTGTGAGGCTTAAATTTAGTTGTTTCCTACTGTTCTTCTGATTTCCCTTGAAATTATTGATGATATTATTGTGATCCGCGGCCATAATATAGTATCTTGCTAGGTTTTTTTTCTTTCGTCATTGAATGAATTCCATATAGTAGCATGCTTAGGATTGTGAGAACCTTCGTTTGATCATGACTAAGTAGGGATTTCTACATATGTCTTAACCACCAGTTACCTTGCATACTTGGTGTTATTCATATGCCAAGATTCTTAGGAATTTGTGCTATCTTTATGTTAAATCTTTGTCCGTGCTTAGGTTGCATAAAGGTGTAAGGAATTAATTGTGCTCTTTGTGCTTTAATCTATTCAAAATAAGATGGGAGGAATGTAAGTTAAAGGAATCATACAACTTGAGTTTATGACCAATTGAGCCAACCAATGTCGATGAAAGCGTAGGTGGATCTATTTTCTCTATTGAATTTAATTATATCAAAACCATCGTTCTTATGCTTTGTTATTTCATTTGCAATCTTGATCTTTAGTTTTATTTCCCATATTTACTTGTTTATTTCCCACTTTTTGGTAAAGTATCTTTTAGATTTGAATCATAGATCTCCTTGTGGGTTCGACCCTGCACTTATCTCTATACTTAGATATTTGTGTGAGAATTTCTTTGGCGAGGTTTACACACGACTATTTACTTCCTGCCAAATTTTGGCGCCGTTGCCAGGGTACTTCTATTTGATTTATTTGGTTTAATTGTTACTCTACTTTGTTGTGGACCATTGTATGGTTCACACCCGTGCGACTAATGCATCCTTTTTGTCTTTAGATCCATAAATTGAACGCATACTTTCTAGGTTGCAAAGAGATCACTCTTCCAACTCGGAAAGCACAAGAGAGATGGGTTATAATGTTAATAGTCAGAATGACAACAACAATCAAGTTCTGAATAGAGCAGGTGATCCTCCAAGGAGGACTCTACAAGAGATTAGAGAGCCAAATCTGAATGTTCAACCTTTGGCTATTTTACTCCTTGATATTCCTGATGGTTTTAGATTCAAATATGAGTCAGGATGGACTGGTCTCTTGACTTACTTTCATGGTCTTCAGAGCAAAGATCCCAACAAACATCTCAATGTATTTCATGTTGTCTGTGATAGCATCAGAGTTGGTGGTCTGAATGATGATCAGATGTTTTTGAGAGTCTTAATTCCCCTTCACTCTGAAAGATGCAGCCAATGATTGGTTGTACACTTGTACTATATTCCTACTGAAAGCATTCACACTTGGATTGAGCTAAAAAGAGCTTTTCTGAATAAGTATTATCCTGCTAGCAGACACAATAAGATGAAGTATGAGATCACTAGTATTGAGCAGCTGGCTACATAATCACTATATGAGTATTATGAGCGCTTCAAAAAAACTGTTGCAGTATGCCCCTATCATGGACTCACTAGGGATGATCTAGTCCTTAATTGCACTCTATGAAGGACTGACTGATAGAGATAGAGGCTTAGTTAATATTGTCTGTGGAGGAGATATTTTTCTTAGGACATCAGATGAGGCTATAGATATAATTTGAGAGGCTCGCGAATTCATCTCAGCAATACTCTAAGACTCTAGGAGCTAGAGGAGTATTAAGGATGCAAGCTAACCCTCCAAGGGATGATCTCACATAGATAAAGGAGCAATTGAGTAAGCTTAGTATGGCATTGCAATGAGCTAATTAATCAAGGAGTAAATCAAGTTCAACATTCTTGTAGAGTCTGTAGTGATTCTGCTGATGTGCGCTCAATTTGCCATGTTCTTGCATCTATTTTAATTCGATTTCTATCTATATTTTGTACTTTTATATTGGGAAAGCATGAGATTTGTGTAGTTTATGTTTATTTGCAATATATTGAGGTATACACAAGTTTCTATTTAATTTGATAGAAATCGGACGCACTTTGGAGCTTAAAGGAAAGTTATGAAGACATTGGAGAAGCTAAGGTAGAGCACAAGATGGTGCAGCTGGAACAAATGCCACTTTTCACCATTCATAATTCTGAATAAAGTTTTAATGTCTTCTTGATAGTTGTATCCCTCAAAAAGAGCTTTCCAACGCATACTCATATGCGTCAATCGAACGAACGAGGACTCGGGAACGTGCGTTTTAAGACGGAGTAGAATGCTAAAAGCTTATAGAAGAACTCGACGTCGATTGAGCCCACTCGACGTCGATTGAGTCCACTTGACGTCGAATGATGTCGACCACTTCTCACTAGAAATCGACTGGGACACTAGAGATGGAATGAAAGCACTCGACGTTAACTGAAAATCCAGAAAACTGCAAAGCGGAATTGAGAAGTCATAAAGAGAAGAGAATTGATTGGCCACGAAGTGATATATCCTTATCTTAGTTAGATAGACTCTTTCCTTATTTGAATTTTTCTATTTATCCTAGGAAATTTATTTGGATATTTTTTTTTATTGGGTAAGTAATTCGGATGCACCAAGTGCTATCCGATAGCATCCTTACGGATGAGGTCCATAAGACCTGGGTTATTGTATAAAGAAGGGTTGTCGGTAACCTGAGCAAGGTGTGCAACCTTATCTGCTACGCAGTTACCATTACGAAGAATGTGAGCAAACGAAACTTCATTGAACCCTGCAAGAAGAGAACTAATATCAGACATAATTAGTTCAATTTCCCATGAACGAGGAGTTCCCTTTTTGAGGTATTCGATAATGATGAGGGAATCACCCTCAATAATATGTTTATCAATTTTCAATTATAGTGCTTTTAATACACCTGACCATAGCGCTAGAGCTTCAGCCATCAAAGGCGTTTGTTTCCCAATAAGTTTACATCCCATTGCCTCCGGAAGCCCCTTGTCGTTTCGAATGATATATCCAATTGAACTTTGTCTTTGGTTTGATGCAGACCCATCAAAGTTTAGTTTCCTCTTTCCTGGAGGTGGTTTTTTTCCATTTAACAGTCTTTCTATGCATCACTTTCTTGTTCTGGGGCTTACTATGGTTATTAGGTACATTATCGCAATTACTGTTGTATTTGGCAGCTTTGCTCCATGCATTAAGACTTGACTCAACCTTCATAAAAAATCCTTCATAGTTAGGTAGTTTTTATTGTTGGAAGATTAACTGATATCGGATTAACCAAATAGTCCATCGGTGAAATGCCATTTTTTGTATATCTTTGGAATTTAGCTGTGTGGCCAACATAACACATATAGGTGCAATCTTCCTAGATTTATTAATGCTATTTCTGACCAAAACTTTAACACTGGTGGGGAGACCAGAATGAAACAACGAGTATTTGCATTCTAGAAACAAGTGGGTAGCATCCTCCTCATGATGATTATAGATTTCACAGTAGGGAGGAACCGCAATGGCCTTTCTAGCCAAGCGAGCCGCAGTTGGAAGTCCATCATGACATATTTTCCAAAGAAAGTTCTTAATCTTTGGCGGGGAATCAATTTTCCAAACCCACGCATTCTCGTCATATGATTGTCCTACCGACTTTGCATTATAACTATATGCGCTGGTTGTTGTGAACCATCCTTTTTTGTCTGGCCGCCAATACATTCTATCCAGATTTTTATTTTTCGGCAATGGAATGTTGGCAATTTGCTTAGCTGTTTCGGTAGGTAGTACCGCATTTAGTTTGTCTAATCTCCATTCACCATTGAGAATATATTGGTCCACTGCTCCTTCAAGGTTGTTTCTCGTCGGGATTACACACTGATTTTGGATGTTAGAAAAAGGTGCCCTGTTATCTTTCGAGAATTTGATAATTTTACCATCCCCAACTGACCAAGCCAGACCGTTTTTAAATGGCTTAATTAATTTTCTCAACTCTGTCCACTACCAAGAAGCATTACCTTTTTTTTTTATATCAAATTCCAATAGATTCGTTGATTTCAAGTACTTATGATTGATGATCTTCACCTAACTATTAGTAGGTTCTGCTATGATTTTCCAAAGTAGCTTCATTTGCAGTGCTTTATTCATCTCCTTAGTCTTTCTTAGTCCCAAAAGAAACTTCTATTCATTTTGTCTAATGTCGAATGTACTGATGCTGGGAGCATGAAGATTTGCATCGAGTATAGTGGTTTAGATGATAGGTTTGAGTTAATTAAAACCGATCTCCCCTGTTGGGACAGAGCGTCCGCCTTCCACTTTGTCAGCTGGTTTGCAGTATTCCCAATAATCTCCTCGAAAGTTGTTTTATTCACTCTGCCATTCAAAATAGGACACCCTAAATACTTGTCGAGTTTAGTTTGCTTAGATATATTCAAACACCTCTCCACGCCCGGTATACAGGATAATGGGATACCAGGAGAGCCTTGGAAGGCCGATTTATTATAATTGACTTTTTGTCCTGAGATCAGGCAATATTCATTGAAAATAGTCTTTACTCTTTCACAAGCAGACATACTACCCTTAGAGAAGATGATAATATCATCCGCAAATGCTAGGAAGGGGATTCTGGGACCTGAATGTCCGAACCGAAATCCAATTCCCGAATTATCTATGTTGGATTCTCATATATGCCAGCTTCCTAGCAAGAACCTCTGCTCCAAGTATGACAAGAAAAGGTGAGAGAGGATCTCCTTCTCTGATACCCCTCGATGGTTTGAACACTTCAGTCGGACCATTGTTTTCTAATACAGAAAATGACACCGTTGTTACACATTCCATTATTAGATCAATCGTTGATTAAAACTGAATTTACTAAGGACTGATTCTGTGAAATACCAGTCAACTCTATCATAAGCTTTTTCCATATCTAATTTAATAGCCAACCACCCCTCAGAACCCTTTAGAGACTTGAAAGAGTGGAAAATCTCATGAGCTATAAGAATATTATCCTGTATAGCTCTGTCGGACACAAATGCTCCTTGAAAAGGGTGAATTAGTTTTCCTATGACCTTCTTCAGGCGTTCTGTTAAAATCTTCGATATTATCTTATATATGGTTGAACATGGACTAATGAGTCTATAATCTTTAGTCTTTGCAGGATTATCGCACTTAGGGAGCAGAGTAATGAAAGTGTTGTTTACTTGCCGGAGCAATTTCCCAGAATGGAAAAATGCTTTGATGGCTTATATCACATCATAACCAATAATGTCCCAGAATGTTTTATAAAATTCAACCGTCATACAGTCCGGGCCAGGAGATTTATTAGTACCCAAGGACCAAATAACATTCTTTATCTCCCCATTAGTTGGTTGGTTACATAGAAATCTATTCTCATCTTCGGAAATAGACTGGGGGATCAAGTCAAGCTAGCTACTCAAGAGATTTACATTAACTGGTTCTTTCGAAAATCTGTTTACAAAATCATTTTTTTATCTCTGTACGAATATTTTGTTCTCTAGTAATCAAAGTTCCTGAATTAGAAATGATGTTCCTTATGATTTTCCTATTCCTTCTCCCAGAGGCTATTCGATTAAAATAGATTTACATTAAAATAGAAATGATGTTTAGATTTAGCTCTCTGGCACCAAAACTCCCTCTGAAATTGTAGGAGCTTGTCCTTTTTAATGATAAGTTGTTTTTCTTTGTTTAAGTTATTATTAGAGGCGGAGTTTGCGCTTTGAAGGCTTACAAGCTCTTTTTCTACCTCTTTTATTTGACGAAAGATGTTGCCAAAAGTGAACTTGTTCCATTCTTTTGCTTTTTCTTTTAGAATTTTAGTCTTATATGTTAGTCTATACATTGCCGACCCATTACACCTTATCCTCCATACCTGCTTGACAATATTTCGGAAGTCCGGCCTTTGAAGCCACATATTCTCGAATTTGAAAGGTGGTAGTTTGAAAGTAGTTCCTGGATTTAGGCTTATAGATATGGGCAGTGATCAGAAGACGTAAATGCTCCATTGTGGGTTACTAAGTCGGGAAATAATTCAAGAAACTCATGTTGAACAAGAACCCGGTCGAGTTTCTCGTAGACATTGTCCTCTCCCTCAACTTTTTTCCTCCAAGTAAACTTGTTACCTGAAGACGGGATTTCCAAAAGGGGACATTGATTCTTAAACTGAGTTAGTCTGACAAATCTAGTATGTCCATCTACTATTCCTCCCATTTTTTCGCTACTACTACAGATGTCGTTCATATCCCCTATGATCATACACGGAAGAGTCTCATTTACTATGATTGTTGTAAGAGAATTCCAAAAAGAATCCTTGTCGGATGCATGAGGCGGGGCATAAATAAAGAACATTGCTCCCGTGAATTTTTTGTCCAGACATGAAAATTTTACTCTGATAACTCTTGGCATTATAACCTCTACATCAATAGATTCATTAAGAGGATGACTCTCGTTCCAAAGTAATCCAATACCCCCAGCTCTACCATTTCCTATCGACCATACTGCTTTGTTATACCCGCTAGTTTGCCAAACCTTTTCTGATGGTATATTTTCTGTTTTAAATTCAGCTATAGCCATTAGAGATATATGATCAATAATACGTGTTGAAGGGTAAAATTTCATGAATTTATTTTTTAATTCGTGATTTTATGTCATCACATTTATTATACATTAAAAAAAAAAGAGTGTGAATGAGTTCTTCTCAAATTCAAAATTGGGTTTATGGGAATTTGGTAAGGAGGCCCAATCCATGACAAACAAACAAGGCCCTAATACATATAGGGAAATCTGAACAGCAGTTACAATTCCCTTCCACTTTTGATTGCAGTTAAGGAAAAAAATACAGAAAAAAAAAGGAGTGGTGATTCAACTACAGTACGTGGATGGGTGAGGGATAACTGCACAATTTCACCCTATATAAACCTTGAAAACAGTTTCTTCAGGGATTTTCTTCTTCCTCTGGGTTTTTCCGGTTCTTGGAGAGACCTGCAGTACACACGCATACAAAAAACCAAAAAAAGTCAGCAAGAAGAAGAAGAAGAAACAATCAAGGTAGTAGTTTTGGTTGATCCATATTCGATTCTCGGAACCCCGCCCTCGAGAACCTTGCGAGCTTCTTCGTGCGGCCTGGGTTCCGGAATCATCAGATCGCTAAAACCGGGTCGAAATGCTGTCGAAATTATACCGTTTATCAAATTCGATTATTTGAAACTCGACCCTCGAGAACCTTGCGAGCTTCTTCGTGTGGTCTGGGTTTCAGAATCATCAGATACCCCTAAATTAAGGGGAAACTCTGCCAAAATTTCGCTAGGGCCATCTTTAAATTCGTTCGGCCCTTTACAGTGACTCATGGGCAATCAAGAAACAAAAACAAAAAGGAGCGAGTGGATGCAGCTCTAAAGGAATTTCATTCCAAGATGCTAAATTTAAATGAAGTGAAACACAAACCGATCAACCAAATCAACTCAAATGGGTGGTCGATTTCACTCCAAGAAAGAAAAAGAAAAGGGGCGAGCAGACCCCAAAAATTAGGACAAATACAGAGACTAAAAATTCTCAAAGAGGAGATTGAAATTAAGAACAACAAGAGCCCAAAAAACCGGGCTTAAAAAAGGAAAGGAATAGGAGAAGAAACAAATTCTCAAACCTCAAACGTAGGAAAGCTTTTCCGGTCCTTCTTGATGTTTTAAATTTGAATGCCTCTTGATCTCCTTAGATTATCGATTCTGCGAGCTTTGAGCTGCGAATCTTGTCCCCGGCGGTGCTCTTTCTCCGTTCAAACTCAAAGTGGTACCTAAAGGCGGTGGAGATCTGGCTCGCCCTTTTTGGTCATGGCTCCATCTTCTGGCTTCGGTGGCGGCTCACCCCTGTCCTCCCTGGGTCCCGCCGTCCTCGACTTGAAGCTCCGTTTCAGCTTTGCCTCGTTCACTTTTTGTTCAGATGACCTAAAATCACCATGTGTCTGCACATATGAAAAAGGGCTCGGGCAAAGTTGATGAATGGAATGGGCTTAAACAACAACAAAATATAATAACAAATGATTGGGCTAAGCCCATAGGAGAGATTCCTGAAAATTTCACGTGGAGCTAAGCCTAACATATACATACACCCGTTACTGTACGCATGCAATTATTTGAATGAAATTTCATTTAATTGCGAAACCGACCCACTAAATTATAAGAATTATTTTTTTGGCATAAATTAAGAATTCGAGTTTGATCAAAACATAAAATTAAACTCGTCAAATATTCCTTGCCAATTAATTCTAATGGGTCAATCTAAAAACCGGCTTCAACAAAAACGGAGTCAAAACCTCAAATCAAGTTTCACCAAATATAAACTTGGTTTAGGGTAGAACTACGTAAAGACTTGACGTCGTAAAAACGGCTACGTAGGTAACTCGATATTAAATCATAAAAATATATCGGGTACAGTCATCAACCTCTAAATTCTCTCTAAATGAATATGAGGTCAAAACCCAGCAAATTAAATTGCTTTCGTTTAGAACTACGGGTGATTTGATTCTCTTCTAAGAGATACGTAGGACACTCGATACAAAGCCATGGCTCGTCGAGTTCAATCGCCAAAAACAAATTCAAATTGTCAATTCCGACTCGATACAAAGCTTCTGCTCATCGAGTTCAATCATCCCTCTCAAATGATCTCACGATCAAACTCAAACTCAAATACAAAATTCATTTTTGTTCCGAACTACGATGACTTGATTCCGCAAAACAAGTGGATACGTAGGAAACCCGGTGTAAACCAAATTCTCACCGAGTCCAGTCACATCCAAACTTTCACACAACTCTTTCCAAATTCGTTTGTCGACTCTAGTCATCCCAAATGTCAAAATTTCCATCAAAATCAAAGTGCCCACTCTAACTTGATACAAAGCTTCCGCTCGTCGAGTTTGGTCACGACCAACAATCAAAATCAAATTCCACCATCCCCACATTGACCTTTAAGTCAAACCTTTAAGTAAAATCAAACACCACATCAAACTGTTTTCTATGCAAATGATAGGCGGGTGCTTGAGTTACCCTTCCGAGAAGGTGGGCTTAGGCAACTCGGGTGGAGTGTTGTTCGAGCTACCCTTCCTAGAAGATGGGCTTGAACTTCATCCTATGATGCACACAAGAAAACGAAACCAAATCCAAACCAACCCAAACATAAAACACAAAATCCAAAACACTCTGAACTACGTGAGGCTTGATTCTCTTCCAAGAGATACGTAGGCAACCCGTTAAAATTCAGGTGCAGCCCAAATCACCAAAAACACCAAAATCTTGGTATCGATATGACTTCGAATCAAGAGGATAACCAAAAGGGGTCGAACTCAAATATTATAAATTAAATAAAATGTGTTGTACAATTATATCGCGAATTTTTGTTCAATATATTTTTGGCACGCCCAGTGGGACCCTTTTTGCCTTTTCATCTCTTAGTTGTATTTATACTAATACATGGTTATATGTTTTTGAAAGGTACAAATGGCACTTCAAGTGATTGTCAACTTCAACGAGCTTCCAGCAACCTTCATCATCAAAGGGGGTCGTTGGATCAAGGAACGATCATTTGAAGCTGATCTTGACATCACCCGGGACTCTATGTCTTCAACGATCCCGATCAACAACATCTTTGGGGCTCTTCAAGGTTTGGAGAATCAGACCGTCGCCAAGTGGGTGTCCAGTTCTCCCGCAACGCTTTCAGGGGAAGGGGGCATGAAGCCTACAACCCTTCCAAGCCATGGGGGCAGGAAGCTCAAGATCACCCGACTCGGCGACAACAAGTTCAACAACCAATCCATCCGCAACAAGCTCAAAATGCAGGAGGGAGGTTATAAAGGCACAAAGCCAACTAAAGAAGTCACTCAAAGGCCCATCATTCGTGTCATCAAAAAGAATGAGGGGTTGATCGCAACGTCTGCACAAATTGTCTCCATTGCCAAGAAGGCACCTGTATCCATGAAGAGAAGGGGACACAAGTGTGGATCTCAACGCGACAAGACTAGACATCGCCTTGTGCTAGCTCGTTCATCAACTTTAGAGCGAGCCAGTGCAACCCTGGCAAAAGATATTCCTAGATCGCAGGGGGCAAAAGAAATTCCCCTGGTGGCTTCTCCAAGAGAGATCCTCGTTGGGTCTATGCTTATCTATCCGAAAGAGGTTGTACAAGTCAACATGACCTCCTATTTGGAAGAGACAAAACCCATAACCACAAAGGGTAAGCCTTCAAGGTCCAAGAAAGGCGAGAAGGCTCAAGAAACATGTCATGTTTCCAAAGAGGATGCAAAAGAGGAAGTCCGGTTGAAGTTAACAAGTTCAAATACTTCAACGGTTGAATCTCAAGCAAACATCTCACAAAATGGAACATATGTGATGCCGGTATTGACTACCAGCACATCAAGTGTCGAAGAGCAACTTCAAGAGTTGCAAAGGAAACTTGATGAAAAAGATGCTCAAATAGCAGCACTTCTCACAGAATTAAATGTGCAAGCTCAAGGAAATAGACAAGAGCGATCAAGGCCAAATGGTAAAGGTTCAAGCGGTAGCACATCGATCACTCCACAAGAAATCAAAGAGATGATCGCTCAAGGGATAAAAGAAGCTTATGCATCACAAAATCTAAAAGTGCTAGGATATAGAAAGCCATATCCAGCACACTATGATTTGATGCCATTTCCCCCGGGCTACCAAAGACCGAGCTTTGAGAAGTTCGGTGGCCTTCATGGTTCACCCCACGAGCACCTAGCTCATTTTTATTTTGCTTGTGGTGAAACTAGCTTAAACGATGCCTTATTAATTAGGCAATTTGTTCAATCTTTAAAGGGACCGGCATTCACTTGGTACACTCAACTTCAACCAGGGTCGATTCAGACATGGGACGATCTACAAAGAGAGTTCCTAGCTCAGTTTGTGAGCTTGAAAGCAAGAGTTTCTATTATGGATCTCGCAAACACCTATCAAAGATCTAATGAGCTTGCCAACGACTTCATCGCCAGGTGGAGGAGCATAAGACTCCAATGCCATGAAAAATTAAGTGAGCAAGCTTGCGTTCAGATGTGCACGAACAACTTAATACCGAAATTAGCGGTACATGTTGGAAGTGTCGAACCTCGTTCATTTGATGAGTTGGTGTCTAAAGCGTGCAATGTTGAAAAACAGCTAGCACGAGAATCCAAATGGCCTCAAGATAGTGAGGTTGACAAAAATGATGGCGATAAGCTACAAAACGAAGAAGAGTCTATGGCGACTTTTGCCAAACATGATCGAGAGTCCAATAATGGAAATGGTTCTAAAGCTTAAAGAAAAGAGAAAGCCAAGGAGCCATCCAATAGACTCGCCCTTCATGAAAGAATGCAAAAGAAATATCCTTTTGACGATGATGATATACAAGGGATATTCAATGAATTGATGAGTGCTAAACTTTTAACACTCCCGGAGCCAAAAAGGCCAAAACAGGTCGGCAAGATGAGTGATCCAAGATATTGCTCGTATCACCGCCTCGTTAGTCATCCAATCAAAAATTGCTATGTCTTCAAAGACATCGTAGAGGAGATGATTAACAAAGGAGAAATTGAAATCGAGGGGGAAACATCCTCGACTAAAGCAGCTTCATCAAATACCATTTCAATGGTAGATGTGGCAGAGTGTACTCCCTCACTCCAAGGATCTTCTCAAACCAAAAGAGCATCTTCTATGGCTATTGAAACTGGGGGCAGCCCCATGGTTTCATTGCCTCTTAAAGCATTGGTGAAAGATGACACATCAAAAGAAGAGTCCTTGAAAGACAAAGACATCGCTCAATGCTGTATGGTCTCATGGACCAATGACATGGAGGAAAATGAAGCAGGAGTTACAAAGATTACTCTTCGCTCCAAGCATCAAATTCCCTCCTCAAAATCAAGAGAGGAATCAAAGGGAAAGAAGTCAAGCTTCGCAAAAACTTCAAAAATGCACAGGAAGCATAAAGTTCAAGTGCAAAAGCTAAAACCCTGTTTCAAGGGTAAAGCTCCACAAAAACTCGTTGAGAAGGCTTGTGTAAAAAATTTCCAAATCTCATACGAAGAGGGTGTTCTAACCGCAAGTGTGATAGAGCCGAGAGTGTCTGCATTTGAAAGGCTCGAAACAGCTTCAAGTGGAACTCCTAAATCTTCAGTGTTTAAAAGGCTTGATCTAGCCTCTACATGTGAGACACCGAAATCTTCCGTATTTGAAAGGCTCGAGCTAGCCTCAACAAATGAAGCATCTAAATCTTCAGTGTTTCAAAGGCTTGATATGGCCTTGACAGGTGAAGAATCTAAACCTTCGGTGTTTCAAAGACTTAATATAGCCTCGACAACTGGAGAATCTAAAGCTCCGATATTTGAAAGGCTCGGAAAAGTTGATGAGTCTAAAAGCAAGAAGGTCCAAATGAAAAGGACCAAAAGCAAGAGCTCCGGAAGAGGCAGTCAAAAGTTCTCGTCCACAAGCTCAACCAAATCAAGGACACTAAAAGCCAAGTAAGGGTGTCAAAATGATCAAGTAGTCTCCAAGGCGGAAAAACAAATAGTTCTGCCTAGAACTACGTTAAGACTTGATCCCCAACAAGGGGTACGTAGGAAATTTGACATAGAAAAAATAATATGTCAAATTCAGTCGCGCCTAAAAAAAAAGATCTTCCGGGTTCGCAGATGATAGTCAGATTATTCGAGAAACCCTTCCTAGAAGGTTGGCTTGAGTAATTTGAATGATGCGGTAAAAAAAAAGAAAAAAAAAAGAAAGAAAGAAAAAGGAAAAGAAATCCCGGTATGCAAATGATAGTCGAGTTTTGGGAAACCCTTCCTAGAAGGTGTGCTCAAGTAACTTGAGTGATGCATATAAAAAAAGAGGACTTGAAATTAGTCCAAAGATCAAACTACCCGGAAGCATATGAAAAATGGGTTCACAAAGAACTACGAACGGCTTGATCCCTCACAAAGGGGGTACGTAGACAGTCTAGCTAGTCAAAAGTGCTAGGTGCAGCCACAAAAACAAACAAAATATCTTCTTTTCTCAACAAAAAAAAACAGAAGAAAAAGAGAATCAAATCATTTGTTTTGTAGTCAAATGAGCATTGTCTCAACTACAAGGAGAAAAATCAAGTATGGTCTAAAGACCTGCACGTTTTGTGCCTATACTGTAAATGAGGCAAAGGGAAGAGTGAGAGAGAAATTTTTTGTCTTTCAAAGACATTCTCACAAAAAGAGATAAACAAAAGGCTTATGCCTAAAGTTTCCCGACTTTGATTTTCACGTCCAAATGTGATAGTCAATTCAAGTCCTATAAATCAAAATTTTCTTCCAAGGAACCAGAATCAAAATTTTCTTCCAAGGAACCAGAAACCGAAAGTTCCTAAAAACTTGACTAATCAAATGGTCAATGTTTTTTTTTCTCTCTCAAAGCCAAAAAGGCCCAAGCCCTCAAAAAAAAAAAAAAAAAAAATTTGGCCTACATCACCTGTACATGTACGGTCATTCAAAGCGTCTAAAATTCAAAACCCAAAACTCAAAGGTAAAAGTCATCAAAAGCCTTGGCTATAAATGGTATGGGTATAAATTTCAAAATCATCTCTTGTGATGTTTTGATCACAGATCTTCAACCACAAAGGTTACCAAAGTTCAAATAGATGACACCAAGTCGTCAAAACCAAATTTAGTCTAAGACCGAAAATCAAACTGAAATCGGTCAAAAGACAAAAGTTCAAGCCTACGACACCAAGTCGTCAAAACCAAATTCTTGTCCCTCACAAGAAAACCAAAATCCAAATTCAAGCTTAAAGTCGAAAATCTCCGACCAAAAGCCAAAAACAAAATTAGCCAAAAGTCAAAAGACCAAATCGGCAAAAGTCAAAGCCATATATGACTCAAGCCAACAAGCCAATCGGTTGGAAAGGTCAAATGACGGACTGGTTGAAAAGCTAAAAAAGCAAAAATCAAATTCCGAGAAAGGAAAATCTTTCTGACTCTTACATACCCATACCAGATTATATCTCATTAGTCATAAGCAAGTTCTAAGCAGAATTGCTTTTCAAATATGAGCAATTTTTACCAGAACAATAAGTCCAAGTTTCAATTTTCTTCGGACTATAAGTTAAACCAAAAGCTTCCTTAAGCAAAGGTCCGTTCGAAACACAAATAGTGCATAAATAGGACATTGTTCGAACTTTGAACGCATTCGACATCTCACACACACAAAGTTCGGGGGGGGGGGGCAACTGTTGAAGGGTAAAATTTCATGAATTTATTTTTTAATTCGTGATTTTATGTCATCACATTTATTATACATTAAAAAAAAAGTGTGTGAATGATTTCTTCTCAAATTCAAAATTGGGTTTATGGGAATTTGGTGAGAGGCCCAATACATGACAAACAAACAAGGCCCTAATACATATAGGGAAATCTGAACAACAGTTACAATTCCCTTCCACTTTTGATTACAGTTAAGGAAAAAAATATAGAAAAAAAAAGGAGTGGTGATTCAACTGCAGTACGTGGATGGGTGAGGGATAACTGCACAATTTCACCCTATATAAACCTTGAAAGCAGTTTCTTCAGGGATTTTCTTCTTCCTCTGGGTTTTTCCGGTTCTTGGAGAGACCTGCAGTACACACGCATACAAAAAACCAAAAAAAATCAGCAAGAAGAAGAAGAAGAAACAATCATGGTAGTAGTTTTGGTTGATCCATATTCGATTCTCGGAACCCCGCCCTCGAGAACCTTGCGAGCTTCTTCGTGCGGCCTGGGTTCCGGAATCATCAGATCGCTAAAACCGGGTTGAAATGCTGTCGAAATTATACCGTTTATCAAATTCGATTCTTTGAAACTCGACCCTCGAGAACCTTGCGAGCTTCTTCGTGTGGTCTGGGTTTCCGAATCATCAGATACCCCTAAATTAAGGGGAAAATCTGCCAAAATTTCGCCAGGGCCATCTTCAAATTCGTTCGGCCCTTTACAGTGACTCATGGGCAATCAAGAAACAAAAACAAAAAGGAGCGAGTGGATGCAGCTCCAAAGGAATTTCATTCCAAGATGCTAAATTTAAATGAAGTGAAACACAAACCGATCAACCAAATCAACTCAAATGGGTGGTCGATTTCACTCCAAGAAAGAAAAAGAAAAGGGGCGAGCAAACCCCAAAAATCAAGACAAATACAGAGACTAAAAATTCTCAAAGAGGAGATTGAAATTAAGAACAACAAGAGCCCAAAAAACCGGGCTTAAAAAAAAGAAAGGAATAGGAGAAGAAACAAATTCTCAAACCTCAAACGTAGGAAAGCTTTTCCGGTCCTTCTTGATGTTTTAAATTTGAACGCCTCTTGATCTCCTTAGATTACCGATTCTGATAGCTTTGAGCTGCGAATCTTGTCCCCGGCGGTGCTCTTTCTCCGTTCAAACTCAAAGTGGTACCTAAAGGCGGTGGAGATCTGGCTCGCCCTTTTTGGTCATGGCTCCATCTTCTGGCTTCGGTGGCGGCTCACCCCTGTCCTCCCTGGGTCCCACCGTCCTCGACTTGAAGCTCCGTTTCAGCTTTGCCTCGTTCACTTTTTGTTCAGATGACCTAAAATCACCATGTGTCTGCACATATGAAAAAGGGCTCGGGCAAAGTTGATGAATGGAATGGGCTTTGTCTTTCAAATATGTTTTTGGGTATATCCTGCTAGAATTCATTTTCAAATATGTTTTTGGGTATATCCTGCTAGATAATTTCAAATATGTTTTTGGGTTTTGTCTTTCTAATCCTGCTAGAATTCATTTTCTCTTGGGTATATCCTAATATTTAGGGGTTTTCCCAGGAAAAAAATGGAAACATAATTGTCTCTTCTAAGCAAATCAGCTGGTTATGGCCCTACTCTATTATGGTTGCCCATCTTTTTTGCTTGTTAGCATGACTGTTTTGGTTATTTCGGGTGTTTAATGCATGATCTTATAACCCCAGGGAATTCTAGCATTCTTGTGGTGGTTGATCGCTCTCTTTGGCAGACAAATAGGTATGCTCTCATTCTCTTCTCTTTTTTCCTATTTCTTTGCTTCACTTTACAACAGGTATAGATGTTGTACCAAATATGTACTTTTCTTTTCATTTGATGCCTCCCAAGTGAACGTAGACTTTTTATTTATTTGTGCAGGTTTGCTTGTGGGAAATTGTTTATGGATCTCTTCTTTCTACATGTGAAGTTGGATATGAGGTAGGTTACACATCTTTTTTCTTTGGGAGGCAAGGGATCATTAACCAGCAATCAAAGTGTTAACCATCTGATCATTAACCATCTTTTTTCTGTGGGAGGCCGAGATGGGTGCATGTCGAGAATCTATGAGCACAATTGTGACTGATCTCTTGTCCAACCTCGTCCTCCTTACTCTCTTCAATGACTTTTCTGTTCAGCAGCATCGACAGTCCTGATTCCCCCATACCGCGAATATGCCGCCTAAGAAGGTAAATACCCTATTTTATGGGTTTTCTCCTCTTTTGGTTAAAATTGATTTGGTTTCTTGATTTAGGGTTCAAACTCGACTAGGGTTCTTAATTGCTAAACTTTGAGTGGAAGTATGAGTTTAGGTGTAAAACGACAGAGATCCTAATCAGCTCATTTAGGGTTCTTGGTTTCTATATGTTTACTAAGAGATAAGGCTGAAATTGTTCCAAATCAATTTTGGTACTAGTTTCAGTAGTTTGATTAGGCTTAAATTGTTGTTGATGAATTATTATTTTATTATAATACTCTATTTATGCTCAAATTGAGGCTCAAATTAAGGTATCAATTTATTGAATTTGTAGAGAGTATAACTTAAGAACAAGTTTATCTAATGTACTTAATTAGGGGAAATGTATCCTTCTGATTCTTTCAAAACTATTTTGGAATCACATTGGATTATGACCTACTCTCCTACAACCTCCTTGATTTATATTCTAGTTTGGCCTATTTCGTTTTTTTCCCTATGATTAATTTTGCTACCATGTCTCGTTCTCTTTAAATGAAGGTTGGTGTTGAACTAGTTTGTCCGAACTTGTGTATACATGTAGCTGACAATGACTTTTAAAATCCATGAGAAATAGTAAGTGAAGAAGAAAGACAAGACTCTGGCTCAGACCAAAGGACAAGATTGTGATCTTAACTCCCCTAAGTTCCTTGAAGTGACAAAGCCAGCCTTGAATCTTGGGTAAGTTCTCGCAGTCTTTTTTTTTAATTATAAAACTAATGGTCTTGCATTGACATAGATGAGTTCTTAGTGAGTTGGCGTAAAATATATTCAATTAGAGCAACCCCTCACAAATAGAGAAGTATCTAATTGGATCAATTTTTAGCATTGAATTTTTTTCTAGTGTGACTTGTTGTTTTTGCATCCTTTATTACCTTTAATATCCAGCCAAAATCATCTTGGTCGATCACAAGGTAGAATAAAAATTATTATATATACTTTTCATGGCTTCCTAGCCTCTTATCAGTTTAAATTCCTTCTTTGAGCTAATATAGTTGTCAAATTTTTGCTTCTTTGAGATGAATGTGAATTACTAACAGCTGGTTACTCTAATCCTCGAATAGCACAGACATAGAAACTTGGAATTTTGCTTCTATGGTTCCTTTGGGCAACTACATCCGATTTCTGATCCAGTGCTTCTTATTCACAACCGATGATGGGCTAATCAAATCAGTAACCTCTGATGGAAACCCTGAGTAATCTTCTCTCATTTTTTGCTCGATTTTAAATCACATTATGTCGGGGCATAATTGGCACTCTTCTATAATTGTAGGGGATTGCTTTGAGGCCCCTTGTAGTATGTGCTTCTATTTATATTCTATGCTCTTGTTTTCTGGCGTGAATCTACTATTGGCATCATCACCCTTGCTATGATGTGTGGCGACGATGATATATGCTCGCTTCGGTAAGTTTGCTTTTGTTTTCTTGGTATCACTTGGGTAGGTTTCAGCCTACTGTTTGTAATTGATGCTCCCAAATCAGCTAAAAAAGATTTCATTTTCGAGACATGTATAGTACTCGATTAGATCATAAAATTGTGAAACACAACCTTTAATGCTTTCTACCATAAGAATGATCGTACATAATATGTTTTTACTTCCATTCTGTATGAAGCTGGGGAACTGCGTCTTGTGAACATTCCCCATTCATTGTTTTTAATTCATTTTCTATATTTTTTCGCATGCGTTTCAATAATTGAAATTGTTTGATACAATCACCATTAGATACATAAACTTGTTTTTATTGTTTGTGAGAAGATATGTGAGGGTTCCCGTACAAAATAACTTCATTTGATCAAAATCGAGATTAAGTTCCAAATAGCTGAGCAGACCACTAGCTGAGCAGACCTTTCACAAATTGAAGACAGCTAATTAAGTTCCAAATATCTCTGAAGCTTCTCATGAATTAGCTAGTCTAGAGAACCTGCATCCCAGGGGAGTGCTCTGCTAGCTAGAGTTCAAGATAACTCTGAACCTACTATTGATATCGCTGAAGTTTTCCTATGGCTGAAACTTAGTGTTAATTAATCTGCCATGATTTAAAAGTCCCCTTCATTTGCAAAAGTGTATCTTTCAAGTACCTATCCTTTGTAAAACATTTGTAATGGGTGATTTCTTGTTTATCTACATGTTCATTAAACTACTCTTCATTTGCAAAATCTTATTTTACGAGCAAAGGGTGTTGTATATCAAACGGAAAACATCTATCTATAGATGAAACGTTCAGTGCCTTAATAGCTATTAAATCGAACCATTACATAAAAACGGATGCTAATATCATTATAGACATCGTCTGAATAATCTAAATCAATGTGCAATATATATTTTACATCACAATGTTAAAATAAATTGATATATATTGCTAACAACAACATCTTTATACAAAAATCTAAAACGATGTCTATATCATGTTAATACATCGGCTATGCACTTATTTCATGTGGTATATTATCTAAAAAAAAATATAAAATCACAAATTATAAATATGAAATTAATATAAATGTAATCAATATGATAAAAAAGATGTTTATTTTGTGTTAATACATTAGTTATTTTGAAAAAAGTGATGTAAATGTAAAATTTAGCTTGATGCGAACATCTTCAAATGCTTAAAAATAAAAAATAACAAGGGTTTAATTACAATTGAACATGTAATAAACAAAATTGAGGGGTTGATTTATATCTATATTTAAAATAAAGCAGATGTTTTATCCAAGAAAAGACATCTGCTTAAAACCGATTTGAAAAGTTTTGATCTCTTACTACACGCGCATAGAGATCGGAATTTTTTTTGAAAGACATATGCTGACAACAGATGTCTAATTGCCTTTTTCTAGTAGTGATGATTTCAATTGATCTTTGTTGAGAATATTCGATTAGGGCTGAGTTCAGTATGCGCCTACTAGTCTTAATGCTATTCTTTAGTGATAATGAATAAGATGAGTGAATCTCTGCGGATCTCTCAACTTTAGTCAAGTAGACCTAGAAATATGAATAATTGATGGATCAATCCGAGGACAATGAATTTCAACCATTGTCAGAGAATTGCAGGTGAAATGTTCTTTCTACATTGATATCTGCTTGCTTTGTGATTTGCAATCTAGTTACTTTTATATATTTGCTATTTGTGATGAATCATTGCTTTGCTATAAGAGTGTTTGTTTAGAGTTATTGAATAGGAAATCGCTTCTCCCTATGGGTTCGACTCCGGACTTCATCTCTATACAAGTAGTTATTTGGTTCATCTCTATACTAGAGTTATTGAATAGGAAAACGCTGACTAATCGATCTCCTGAGGACGAACCTGACTCTACTATCCTATAGCGAAGTCTTGACTACAAATTTATTTGGTCGAGAAACCCTCTCGTCCCCTACACATCCGACTGGTTTATGCTCGCAGATTCAGGAGAATGCTGCTGATGTTAATGCATTGGGAGATTATGGTCCTCGTCGGAACTTTAGTAATGGTCCTTACAATTCCAACTTAAAAAATTACCAAGGATTCAAAGTGAGCGAATTGACAAAGGCTCCCTCCTCAATCTAATCCAGACCAAGCTGAGACTCTAACGATGATTTTAGATAAGATGAATGCTTATGAGAAGACCATGGGGCAATTGACTCTTGAAGTGAGCGAATTGAAAGCTAAGACATCGTGCTCACTATTGTCGCAATCGGTCCCTCCTCTTCCACGTGAGAATGACAATGCTATACATCTAAGGAGTGGTAAGATACTACCTTTTAATCATCAGCAAGGAGTTGTGGAGGATTGGGAGGATAATGATAATGGAAAGGAAGAGAACAATCCGACAGTATTGCTTTCACTGCCACGAAACCCTAATGTCACGGCCGCGACATTGATCTGAAGATGAGATTGGGAGGATAGAGACTCCTATCGCCGCCGTGAAATCGTCACTGGATGATGAGATTGTGGTGTCTGAAGATGCTGTTATTCCTTAGGCTAATCCGCAGCTTGACCTTGATCCATACAAGACTATAGTCCCATTTCCCAAAGCCTTAAAGGACACAAGGAAGCCGTAGAATGATAAGGAGTTGTATGAGACATTTGCTAAGTGTGATGTCAATATTCCCCTTCTCAACCTCGTCAAAACGGTTCCTAAATATGTTAAGTTCTTGAAGGAGCTTTGCACCATTAAAAGGAAGCAAAAGTTGAAAGGGAAGCAGAAGGTTCATGTGAGTGAGCACGTCTCCGCCATGATTGAAAGGCGTATGCCCGAAAAATGTGGCGATTCAGG
Organism: Persicaria tinctoria; assembly: GCA_037127255.1. Lineage (NCBI taxonomy): Eukaryota > Viridiplantae > Streptophyta > Magnoliopsida > Caryophyllales > Polygonaceae > Persicaria > Persicaria tinctoria. The sequence goes on from JBANSL010000014.1 coordinate 24,153,680, forward strand.
TATGTTCACTATCCCATGTACTATCGGTGAAATTAAATTTCAACATGCTATGTTAGATTTAGGTGCATCGATTAATGTAATTTCATACTCTTTATTCAAAACCTTTAAGCTAGGTGAATTGTAAGAAACTAAAGTATTTGTCCATTTGGCTAACCGCTCTCATGTTTATCCTAGAGGTTTTGTTGAGAATGTCTTAGTCATGGTTGATAAGTTGATTTCTCCTGCTGATTTCTTTTTGCTGGAAATGGAACATGTTGTTATGGAAGCACCTACTCTTTTAGGCAAGTCATTCTTAAGGACAACGGAAACGAAGATTGATTGTTGGGAAGGTAAGCTCACCGTGGAATTTGATGGTGAAAAGGTTCAATATTGCATTATGGATGCTATGAGATATCAAGTTGATGAGCATTCTTTAGGGGTTTGCTATTTACACGGTTATTTTTTCGCCGTTTAAACGGTTTGTAACCGCGCATTACGAGTGCGCGGATCCGCGCACTCGTAATGCGCGGTTGTAGATTTTTTTAAAAAAAAAATTGTGATCCGCGTACTCGTAATTTCGTAATACGTTATTGCCCTTTTTAAAAAAAAAAACAAAGTTTGTGTACGCAAATAAAGCTGGATGTGTTTATGTAATTTATGCAAATCTATGATTTGACTAGTGTACAAATTTACAGTTGTACTTGGAAATTTCAAATTAAATCAAACCTCCACCCTACCTTTTTTCCCTTTTTTTAATTTTTAATTTTCATAAATAAAGAATAAAGAGAACTTACCTGCTGCCCATATCATCCATTGTTATCAGCTTCACCTTCATTTAGCGTTGCAGAGACGATCTGCAGGATGTGTAAAGGCAAAGGTCCGAAAAAATCCTTGGCATGCCGAAGGGACTGGTAGATCAATGGAGTCGGGAGGTTCAATGCCAAATTTCTAATTCAACCGAAGGAAATAGGCAGTGCTGTCATGCTCGGATCCGCGCTCTCGTAGTACGCAACTGTAGGCAGATATATGTAGATTTCACAGAAATTCCTCGGCGCTTTCGTGGTGCGCAATCGCAAAGGTTGGGTCGTGCAAATGGCGATAATTTGATCGTGTATATAGCAAATCTGATTCTTTATTCTCTGTTGAAGTTATTGATCCTATTGTTAATGATGTGTTTGAACTGAATAAGGAGGGCGAATTGCATGTTGCTTTGGAGCCCCTCTTGATGACCTTTCCCTTGATTACCCTATGAAACCATACTTGCATGAGATCCTAGGAGCCTTAGATGCCCACCATTCACATCTGAACAGTGAGAACTTAGCTCTATTTCTTCTTGAAGAGAAGCTTTTACCCTCTATAGTGAAACCCCCTGAAATTGAGCTTAAGTCATTGCTTCGATCACCTTAAGTATGCCTTCTTAGGTGAGAATGACACCCTTTCCATCATCATTTCTAATAAGCTCAACCTAGATAAAGAGGGTAGGTTAGTTTAGGTGCTTAAGGAATACAAGACGTACAACCCTAGGATGGACCATCGCAGACATGAAAGGGATAAGCCCAGCTACATGTATGCACTATATATTATTAGAGGAATGAGCCAAGCCGTCTAGACATCCCTAGAGACGTCTGAATCCGCCAATGATGGAGGCACTGAAGAAGGAAGTATTGAAATTACAGTTGTTGAGAACAAGGAAGAAGAGTTAGCGAATACGCGAGTACAATCTGGTTGGGCATTTTGTATTGACTATAGGAAGATGAATGCTGAGACTCGCAAGGATCACTTTGCTCTCCCATTCATTGATCAAATGCTAGAGAGGCTTGCTGGTAGAGCCTAATATTGATTTTTGGATGGAGACTCAGGTTATTTTCAGATTTCCATTGCACTAGAAGATCAGGAGAAGACCACATTTACATGTCCGTTTGGCACCTTTGCGTATCGTCGAATGCCATTTGGGTTGTGTAATGCACCAAGAACATTCCAAAGGTGTATGCTCATCTTCTTTTCTGAGTATATTGAGAACTTCATTGATGTATTTATGGATAAGTTCACAGTCTATGGCGATGATTTTGATTCATGTTTAGCTCATCTGACACTTGTGTTGAAGAGGCATGTTGACACCAACTTGGTTCTGAATTTTGAAAATTGCCACTTCATGGTTGAGCAAGGAATTGTTTTAGGCAACATCGTGTCTATGAATGGAATTGAGATTGATAAGGCTAAGATTGAGATCATTCAGTCCCTTCCCTATGTTGTTGCAGGAGGATAGTCAAAGTATGAAATAAATAGAAAATATAGATCAGACTGACTTCCCTGTCTCAGAAAATAAATACAAGACTTCCTCCCGTGTTAGTAGAAGGTTGTCAGGATCGATCCTCGAGGAAGCACGTCAGTGGATCTCAGGTAGCGGAAAGATCTCAGTGAAATCGACCAGAAGATTCCTCGATATCGAGTAAAGTACTCGAAATCGACTAACCTGTCGAGTAAAACAGAAAGCAAAAACGAAACAGAAAACGAAAACCAATAGAAACAACTCGATTCCGACAAACTTTCCTCGACGTCGACAAGATACCTCGATGTCGACCAAAAATTCCTCAATATCGACTTGTGCAGAAACTTAAAATTGCAACTTTTAGAATCTAAACGAATGTAAATACGAAATTAATTCAATAAACTAAGGACTTACAAGATCAGGGTTTCAACACCACAACGATAACCATGTAGAGTAACACATAAAGGCATAAAAGATCATGCTTTTCATCAAATAACTTTCGTTATTAACAAATAGGAATATAGATGCTTTCGCATAAACCTTAATTGTTACTAACCCTTTTCACATAATTTAACCAAGTTGTATTAAGATCACTTTCGCTTCAATAACACAAACAAGGATCACCTTCAACTTTCGCAAAAGAATCATGCTCGTACATCATTTGGTCGACTTCGACCCCATACTTGCATCCTGTCAAGCAGATCATACTTGCATTAGTCGATGTCGACTTACCTTGGTCGATGTCGAGCAGATCATCTGTGTCGTCGTTCAGGATGGCCATGATCTTCTCCACCTGGTCTTCCATATCCCTCTTTTCCAGCTCTTCAGGAGTCATATTTCTTACCTTAGGCTCCCCGCAAGTAATGTAACCAGATGATATAGACTTTACCTCTTCCATGGGACCTGCATGCCTTCCAGTTTTAGTAAAAGAATACTCAATTAACTCATCGCTGATATTGAAAGTGAGTACTCCCTTCCTTACGCTTATGTTGGCATCCACTGTTGCCAAGAAGGGTTTTCCTTGAATAATTGTACAAGCAGGGTCCTCCGCCATATCAATAACTAGGAAATCAGCAGGGACAAAGAACTTACCTACTTGTACTGGCACATTGTCCACCATGCATGTTGGGATGACCACCGTGTTGTTTGTCATATACAGCTTAGCATCTACAGGTTCTAGGGCACCTATCTTATTATTGGACCATATTGTCAAAGGCATTATACTTACACTAGCTCCAAGATCACATAAAGCATTTAATTTGTATTGATCAAATCAAATGGTTATAGCAAACTTACCTGGATCTCGCCTTTTCTCAAGTATGTCCATATGGTTGCACTCCGCTGCGATCTCAGCCATTGATCTCTTTTTGCTTAGGATCTCCTTGAGGAACTTGACATAAGATGGCATCTCATTAAGAGCTTCTGTGAAGGGTATGGTGACATTGAGCCTTTGAAGCATTTTGATGAAGCGCTGAAATTTCTTCTCTGTTGGGTCCTTTGGAGATTTTGTTGGGAAAGGCAGCTTCTTTTTCTGGTTTGGAGCCAGAACAGCTGTCGGAGGTGTTGCAACTTTCTCGACATCGACTTGGTTCTCCTCGACATCGACAAGAAATTCCTCGTTATCGACCAGTTTCCTCGATGTCGAGTTGGAGTGCTGTGAAGACGAATCTTGTCCAAGCTTCTCCTCGATGTCAACTTGATGTTGCTCAACATCGACCAAATTCTGGTCGACGTCGACTTGCTGCTGGTCGACATCGAGTTGTTTCTCAGCTTCTTCGTCCTGCTGCTTTCCGACCTCTGGCTCGCGTAGTTGATGCTCGCTCCTGAGTTTTACGGCTGCGATGTGTCCGGTCTTTCCCTAAGGATTTGGTTCTGAAGATACAGGGAGCAAACCTGACTGTCTGGGGACGCCTGCCGCTAGCTGGCCAATCTGAGTCTCCATTGATTTCCTCCATATATCAATCTCCCCAAGCCTAGAGTAGAAACCTTGTATCTGAGTGTAGACGGAGTTGAAGGACTGCTTGGTGTCTGAATGGTTCCTCCGCATTTCCTCAAGGATGGTCTATAGGTCATCCCTCTTCTGGTCCCTTTCTGAATGTCCTAGACCTCTGTATGGCGGGGGGTTCCTAGGGGCACCTTGGTTCCATTGTGGTTGCTGAAACCTTTGGTCCCCCATATAGCGATTGTGACCCCCTGCGTAAGCTACCTCTTCGTGGTTTTCTGCCATCCTGACTTGCTCTGTGTGTGGGCACTCAGTAGTGGTGTGCCGCTGTGATCCGCATTCGATGCAGGGCTGGTTGAAAGAAAGATACTTGACTTGCTTGAGGAGCTTGCGATTCTGATCCATGTAGTACTACTCCTTGACATCTAGGTCAATCTCCTTAGGTGGCTCATAGAGGGGCATGGATGGGGCTTGTCTGGCATAGGCTTTCTCATCATAGTTAGTTGGAGTCCCATACTTGTTGTCGTAGTTGGTTAGCTTGTTGAGTGTAGCCCATGCGTCAGCTGGCAGTATTGTCAGATACTCATAATGAGTATACGTGTTGATCCTATGCTTAGTGGCCAGGTCAAGAGAATTGGAGAAGATCTCCTGAACGATGTAGGGTGGCTGTCCATGTGTAGGGCAGGATCGCAGTAGCTCCTTATATCGTTCACATGCCTTTGCTAGCGGCTCCCCAGGCTTCTGTTTAAAAGCTATAATCTTCTGGCGAAGGAGCGCTGTCTTGGCAGGAGGAAAGAATTTGTTGAGAAATTCATGCCTCACTTCAGCCCATGTTGTGAGGGATCGTGGACGGAGACCTTCAAGCCACTTCAACGCTGGGCCGACTAGAGACCAACGGAAAGCCTTCATCATGACATATTCCAAAGTGGTACCTTCAGCAAGAGTACGACACATGTCAACAGAGTTGGTAATATGTTGAATAGGATATTCATTAAATCTTCCATAAAAAGCATTATTTTTCATTTCAATCAGGAAAGGAGTGCGAATTTCAAAGTTATTTTCAGGGATTAGAATGGCCGATTCAGGCACCACGAGATTCGGGTGCATGTAATCCTCTGCAGTGGTAGGGTATTGGGCAACCTCAGCTTCCACCTGCCTCCTTCACTCCGTTTTTTGCGCAGTCCGTGCTCTCTCAGCGGTGAGAGCAGTATCCTTAGTGGCTAGTTCCCTCTGAAGCCTCTCAATCATCTCAGCTTGTGTTTCGGCGGTCGCCATGATCCTTTTCAGCTTAGAATGGATGTGTATAAGGCGTTCCGGATTGCCTAAGGCGTCAAATTCAGGTGGTTGACCAGAACGGCGCATACACCTGCAAAATCAAAACTTAAAGGAAAAAAGTGAGATCTAACTACCTAAGGCGCGAATGATTGCTTCCCCGGCAACGGCGCCAATTTATTGTTGTAGGAGGATAGTCAAAGAATGAAATAAATATAAAATATAGATCAGACTGACTTCCCTGTCTCAGCAAATAAATAAAAGACTTCCTCCCGTGGTAGTAGAAGGTTGTCAGGATCGATCCTCGAGGAAGCACGTTAGCGGATCTCAGGTAGCGGAAAGATCTCAGCGAAATCAACCAGAAGATTCCTTGATATCGAGTAAAGTACTCGAAATCAACTAACCCGTCGAGTAAAACAGAAAGCAAAAACGAAACAGAAAACGAAAACCAATAGAAACAACACGATTCCAAAAAACTTTCCTCGACGTCGACAAGATACCTCGATGTCGACCAAAAATTCCTCGATATCGACTTGTGCAGAAACTTAAAATTGTAACTTTTTGAATCGAAATGAATGTAAATACGAAATTAATTCAATAAACTAAGGACTTCTAAGATCAGGGTTTCAACACCACAACGATAACCATGTAGAGTAACACATAAAGGCATAAAAGATCATGTTTTTCATCAAATAACTTTCGTTATTAACAAATAGGAATATAGAGGCTTTTGCATAAACCCTAATTGTTACTAACCCTTTTCACATAATTAACCCAAGTTGTATTGAGATCACTTTCGCTTCAATAACACAAACAAGGATCACCTTCAACTTTCGCAAAAGAATCATGCTCATATAGGGATAGAAGACGAATTGCATAAAAAGCTCAAACCTTTACCGCATCACCTCACATGGCTACCGTTGGGCTCACCCCGACCCTAGAAGTGGGTGGACTACTCACTTTTCATCATCAAGAAACTCATCAAATAACAAAAGGAATTAACTTGCATTAAATAAACTAAATAAAACTTACAACCGATCGAAGCCAAAACGTCTCTCAACACCTTGCTCCTCTCGGCCTCTCTCTCTCCTAACTCGCTATCTATCTCTATTGGCTTGTAGCTTGGATGATTGAATGAATAAAATCCAACCCCCTAATGCCTTATTTATAGTATTCATTCCCTAGCTAATCTAGGAAAGAATAATCTATCTATATCTGTTTCTATTTCTATAAATTATTAAGATTAAAAAATGGAAATAAAATAATTATATCCAAAAGATAATTATATCTAAAGTGGATAAATCCTTCCATCTTGATACACTTTCCTTTGATAGAATTGTCCTGCCTTGGCTTGCAAGTAACTCGCATATCTCGGACTTCTCGATCTCGGACACGGACAACTTCTGGAATCTCCTCGACGTCGACCAATTTTCTCGATGTTGAGTAGATTTCTTCAACTTGAGTGGTCTTGTGCTCAGCTCGTGCTCGATCTCTTCCTCTGGAGCAAAAGTCGAGTAAAATTTGGTCGATGTCGACCAGTTTGGTCGACTTCGAGTAACTCTGCCGCTTTCAGCATTCTGCTTCGTTCTTGAAATGCACTTTCCCGAGTCCTCGTTTGTCAGATTGATGCATATAAGCATGCATTGGAAAGCTCTTTTCGAGGGCTACAACTCTCATGAAGACATTAAAGCTTTACTCAGAATGATGGATGTCAAAAAGTCAGCTTTTCTCCAGCTGCACCATCTTTAGCTTCTTCATGACTTTCCTTTAAGCTCCAAAGTGAGTCCGATTTCTGCGAAATATAACAAAAACTTGTGTAGACCTCCATATATTGCAAATAAACATAAACTACACAAATTATGTATTATTATAACCCAAATGTATGAAATGCATGCAGAAATCGATATTAAAAGCAAGTGGAAAACATGGCGAATTAGGCTCACATCACCCTATCCTACCAATGCGTGAGAGATACGATATTTCCTTGGCCACGCTGGATTCTATCACCGATTCCTCAAGGATTTTTTGAAAGTCACCGCGCCGTTATATGAGCTTCTCAAGAAGGATATATATTGCATTTGAGTTTGATGAGAAGTGCAAGGAAGCCTTCCATACATTGAGAGATCGACTTGTTTCTACACCAATCATCCAAGCTCCTATTTGGACACTTCCTTTTGAGTTGATGTGTGATGCGAGTGACTACGCCATTGGAGCTGTGTTAGGCTAGAAGATTGACAAGGCTTCTCATGTGAGTTACTATGCCTCCATGATGTTGAATGGAGCGCAAATGAACTACACCACTATGGAGATGGAGCTTCTAGCGATTGTGTTTGCACTGGACAAGTTCCGCCCATATCTTTTGGGAGCTAAGGTCATTATCTATACTGATCATGCTGCTTTGAGATACCTGCTGAAGAAGAAAGAGGCAAAGCCAAGACTCATTCGATGGATTCTACTCTTGAGCGAGTTTGATATTGAGAGCAAGGATAAGAAGGGTACCGAGAACTGCGTAGCTGACCATCTCAGTCGATTGATACATCTGGATAGTGTAGAGGAGACCTCTAGGACATTAGGATATTTCCCTGATGATACTCTACATTCCATCTATCCCATCACTACAGACACACCCCTATCCTTGAATGCATTGAACACCCCTAGGCCATGGTTTGCAAATTTGGTTAACTTCTTGGTGACCGGTGAGTTTCCTCCAAAATTCACCAGAGCTCAGAAGGATATAATTCGTCATGATGCCAAGTTCTATGTTTGAAATGACCCATTCTTACAGAAGTATTGCGCTGACTAGGTAATTCGACGATGTCTTCTTGACAATGAGGTAATGTTTGTCCTTAGTTTTTTGTCAAGCTTATGCTTGTTGAAGTCACTTTGAATCGGGATTTTATTGTCCAACTATCTTTCGTGATGCTAATGCATTTTGTAAGTCATGTGATAGATGTCAAAGAACAAGGAACATTGCACCTAAGAATGAAATGCCAAAGGCTAAAATCAATTTTTGTGAAATCTTTGATGTGTGGGGCATTGATTTTATGGGTCTTTGATAACTCCACTCCCTTGATGAAAATTGGAATAAGTTTCAAAAGCTTTGACAGTCAGTTTGTGTCAAAGGTCTTGAAGCTACATCTGTATTGATGAAACATAAAAAACCTGTTCTCTATGATATTATGCTCGAATATTATTATATATTATTATATGCTTCTAGATATTTTATACTAACTTTTCAGGAAGCTTTTCGAATATTATCTCCTTCCTTAAAGCTTGAAGTTGATAAGGACACAATCGGAGATCATGGCTCCAAAGTTTCCAAGCATAGAAGATCTCGAAGATAGACATGATCAGTCTAGCCGTTGAAGAGAAGATTCTTCTTTTTTTGGAGGCGCCGATTTATTCTCTATAAAGGAAAGGAAGAAGAGAAGACAAAGACACATTTGTTGAACATAAGCTCTCATTCGCACTCAAGCATTCAAGTGAAATCTGTCTTCTTCGTGTGCTCTCTACTAGTTCTTAAGTGTCTGTTATTTCATTTCAAAGCATTTGAGAGTTATACAGTGAGCTTAGAGGATATATTTCGAGAGAGTGTTATACTCGAGAGTTTTTTTAACTCAAGAAGTGGACACTAGGCGATTGATTCACTAAGTGTAAGAGGATTGTACTAGATAGCTGAGAGAGGTGGGGCTCTTCTGGATTGGTCTAGGACTCCAAGGGAACGTGAGTTAACTAGATTGCAATTGTATAGTAGAGAGGCTTCTTGGTTAGCTATTAGGCCAAGTTCGTGCCGAACCTCGTAAACAATTCATTGCGTCCTTTACTTACTGCTTTACCATATTTCCGCATTTGTTCGATTTGTATAACTTACTTGTGATTCAGGTTTTCTAGAAGATTAAGTCTATCTCAAAGGGTTTTGCACGAGCTTCAAAAGTCTTGAGATTACCTGCGAAAAACCAGCATAGAGTATCTTGATATTACTGTGTTATACTTTATCGATCCTTCAATTGGTATCAGAGCTTTACTCACTACTTTCGATCTAACAATCTTGTGAGTTTTTTATCATGTCTGGTGAAGCAAGAGGAGGATTTGCATAGGGAAGGTCTACCAGTAGACCACCACTCTTTGTAAGAAACAACTTTGTCCACTGGAGATCATTGATGAAGATGTTCATCATAGATCATGATCTGGAACTTTGGAAAATTATAGAGAATGGTCCGAAGGTTCCAGAGAGAGATGGACCAAATGGAACCAAAATTGCGAAGAAGGAGTCTGAATACATCCAAGCGAATCTTGAACTCGTCTCCAAAAACTACAGGGCTATTAACTTGCTTTATTGTGGTCTTAGCACTGATGAGTTTAACCTTATTTCATCCTGTAAATCAGCTAAAGAGATTTGGGATAAGATGGGTGTCACCTATGAAGGAACTAGCCAAGTGAAGGATACCAAGATCAGTATCTTCCTTCGAAAGTATGAGCTTTTCAAAATGAAGCCTGATGAGTCTATCAAGGCCATGTTCACACGGTTCACAGAAATCACCAACAACCTTGACTCTCTCGGCAAGAGCTTTACAAACGTTGAGAAAGTGAGGAAGATATTAAGGTGCCTCCCAAAAGAAAAATGGGGTCCTAAAGTAACAGCCATAGAGGAAGCCCAAGATCTCACCACTCTGCCCCTAGATGATTTGCTTGGGAAGCTGATCACACATGAGATGATTCTCAATGAAGACGATGGAGAACTTCCAGCAAGCACCAAGAACTTGGGGCTCAAGTCTAAAAAGGATGAGCCCAAAGATGTGTCTGATTCTGAAGATGAGGATGACGATGAGGATGATCCTTTTGCTCTTATCACAAGAGGCCTTTCTCGAATCCTCAAAATGAAGAAACAATTCAACAACAAGGATGGATCAGAGTCTTCTAAATTTCGAGGTAAGACTCAATACAACAAATATGACAAGAAGACTAAACCTTTGTCTTGTTTCGAATGTGGTAAAACAGATCATCTTGTGAAAGACTGCCCTCAAAAGACGAAGAGCCAGTCCAAGAAGGGTGATAGATGGAAAAAGAAAGCCATGATGGCAACTTGGAGTGATTCTGACTCTGACTCCAATGATGAGAAGGTCAATGTCTGTCTTATGGCCTCAGGAGATGAATCCCACGATGAGAAGCATGAGGTAACTGTTAGAGAACTTATGGCAAGTCCAAAAGAGGTATTATCGGAATTTCTTTCTAATATGATTGCCAATGAAGAGAAACTTATTGCCCAGACTAACACTCTTATTAAGAAAAATGTGGATCAGGAAAGAACTATTGAGGATCTGTCTATGAGGGTCAAAATTCTTGAAGCTTCTTATTCAGGTCTTGACATTAAAGTCAAGACTCTTGACTCAGAGAAATCTAAACTCGAGCAAGATCTCTCCTCTCTAAGAAGTGAACATCATGACTTAGAGAACGAGAAGATCTCCCTGAATAATATGATTCAAGACCAACAGACAACCCTCATAAGTTTTACCAAATCCAAAGGCACTCTTGATAGGATGTTGGGTGAGCAACAAAGTTCTCTAAACAAAAGTGGTATTGGTTACAATCCAAGGTTTTTAAAGAAGCAACACATTACCACTTTTGTAAAGGAAAAAGGAAGCAGAACCTCTCTTATATGTCACCACTGTGCGAGAAAGGGACATGTAAAAGAGACATGCCCCTATAGAAGAAAGGATCAACATATCATTTGTAATACATTTCCTGTTCATTTGAGAAAAGAACGGATAACGCAGGTTTGGGTCCCCAAAGCCACTATTTTACCAAATATGGTTCATCCTAATAATGGATCTAAATTTGCTTATTGGTCTAGCCACAAAGGTTGATGTTTGTTTTGCAGGAGATCACCAAGGTGAAAGAGCAAAAATGGATTATTGATAGTGGATGCTCGAGGCATATGAGTGGAAGGAGTTCTCTCTTTCACGATCTAAACAAGCAATCCACTGGAACAATCACTCTTGGTGACAAAGGAAAATGTGACATCATTGGTATTGGTAGTGTTGGGAGTGATTCCAACCATAGTATTAAAAATGTCTATCTTGTGAATGGTTTAAAGTATAATTTGCTTAGTGTTTCTCAATTATGTGATAGTGGCAATGATGTCAGATTTAAAAAGAAAAGATGTCTAGTGTGCAGAGAAAATACAAGTGAAGTTGTTCTGACTGTATATCGTTACAACAATATATATGTTGTAAATGCTGAGCAAGTGGCACAAGGAAGCTTAACCTGTCTAAAGGCTTTAACGGACGATCCAAAGCTTTGGCACAGGAGACTCGGTCATGTGAGTCCACATACACTACAAAAGCTTGTGTCCAAAGGGCTTGTAAGAGGACTACCTGAGATGGACTTCAAAGGTATTGATATATGTAAAGCATGCACACGAGGTAAACAAACACGTAGCTCTTTCAAACCCAAAAAGGTTGTAAGTTCTTCTAGACCCCTTGAACTTTTACATATGGATTTATGTGGTCCTATGCGAGTCAAATCTCCCAATGGTAAAAAGTGCATGCTTGTTTTTGTTGATGATTTATGTAGATATACTTGGGTTGCATTTTTAAAAGAAAAATCAGAGGCCTTATTTGAGTTTTCAAAACTTGGTAAGGAGTTGCAAACTTTAAGAAACGAGCCCATAGTGTCAATTCGAAGTGATCATGGTAGGGAGTTTGATCAACTTCAGTTTGATTTATTTTGTGCTAAATATGGCATCTCTCATAATTTTTCTGCTCCTAGGACACCTCAACAAAATGGGGTTGTGGAACGAAAGAACCGCACCCTAGAGGACATGACCAGGACTATGCTTTTAGAAAATGCATTACCTAAAACCTATTGGGCTGAAGTTGTTAACACAGCTAACTATATTTTGAATCATTGTCTTATTCGTTCCATCTTAAAGAAAACTTCTTATGAACTTTTCAAAGGCCGCAAACCACTTATATCTTATTTAAAACCCTTTGGCTGTACTTGTTTTGTTCATAACAATGGAAAAGATAACCTTGGGAAATTTGATGCGCGTAGTGATGAAGGTATATTTCTTGGCTACTCCACAAGTAGCAAAGCTTATAGAATCATAAATAAAAGGACCAAGTTAGTTGAGGAAAGTATACATGTTATATTTGATGAATGCAATGACGGTTCTTTAAGTGAAAGTGTTGCAGATATAGATCTTAACATCCATGAAGAGAACGAGGATGGTGATGATGCTGCCACCATGAACACAGAGAAAAGGAACATGCAGAAACAGATTCTCAACACTGAAGAATTGGCCCAAGGTGTTGAAGATTCGTCCAAAGCCCCTGGTGTCCAACCCCACAGTGTTGAAACATCAGAAACCGTTGTAACTGAACCTAACAGATCCATGGAGTCAGATGTACCACAAATCAATCCTGCTGGTGTGACGAATCAAGGAGCTGAGACTAGCAAAAGAAAACTCAAATACTCATCATCACACTCATTAAAGGATATCATTTATGACCCTACATCTAGCGCTCAAACTCGTTTTAAACTTAAAGATCATTGTGCTTTTCACGCGTTTGTTTCTCTTATAGAACCAGATAAGGTAGATGAGGCCCTTCAAGAGCCAGACTGGATCATTGCTATGCAAAGTGAGCTTAACGAATTTGAAAGGAACAAAGTCTGGACCTTGAAGCATAGGCCAAAGCATCAATCAGTCATTGGCACACGTTGGGTATTTCGAAATAAGCTAGATGAGAATGGTAAGATCGTGAGGAACAAATCAAGGCTTGTTGCTCAAGGCTACAATCAAGAGGAAGGTATTGACTACGAGGAGACTTTTGCTCCCGTAGCCAGGCTTGAAGCCATTCGCATTTTATTAGCATTTGCATCTTTTATGAGCATAAAGTTATATCAAATGGATGTTAAGTGTGCTTTTCTTAATGGCTTCTTAGAGGAAGAAGTCTATATGGCTCAACCCCCAGGTTTTGAAAGTTCGGAATTTCCTAATCATGTTTACAAACTAGACAAAGCACTTTATGGTTTGAAACAAGCCCCAAGAGCTTGGTATGAGCGCTTGTCAAAATATCTGTTAAAACATGATTTTAAAAGGGGGTTGATCGACAAGACTCTTTTTATCAAGACCAAAGAAAAGGACATTTTGGTTATTCAAATATATGTTGATGACATATTGTTTGGTGCTACTAACACATCTTTGTGCAAGGAATTTTCTGACATAATGTGCAGTGAATTTGAGATGAGCTTGATGGGCGAACTCAACTTCTTTTTGGGATTACAAGTTCATCAATCCAAGAAAGGGATCTTTGTTAACCAAAGCAAGTACACTAAGGATCTCTTGAAGAAGTTCAAGATGGATCAATCCAAAGCGGCCAAGACACCCATGAGCTCAACATTATCTGTATATCAAGACAAGACTGGGAAGAGTGTTAATCCAAAGGAATATCGAGGAATGATTGGATCTTTACTATATCTTACAACTAGTACACCTGACATCATGTTTAGTGTTTGCATGTGTGCTAGGTTTCAAGCTGATCCTAAAGAATCTCACCTCATAGCTGTGAAGAGGATCTTTCGATATCTCAATGGCACTAAGGAGCTTGGCTTGTGGTACCCAAAGCAAAAAGATTTTACATTAATCGGATATTCTGATGCAGATTTTGCAGGCTATTAGGTGGATAGAAAAAGCACGTCAGGATGTTGCCAATTCTTAGGAGCATCCTTGATAAGTTGGCATTCAAAGAAACAAAACTCAGTTGCTTTATCCACTTCTGAAGCCGAATACATAGCAGGTGGAGCATGTTGCTCCCAAATCCTTTGGATAGCTCAACAAATGAAAGATCTTGGCATCAACCTCAAAGGTATTCCCATTAAGTGTGACAATACAAGTTCCATATCAATCACAAAAAATCATGTTCAGCATTCAAGGACCAAACATATTGATGTGAGACATCATTTCATTAGGGATCATGTCGAAAAAGGTGATGTGTCCATATGCTTTATTTCTACTGATTATCAATGGGCTGACATTTTTACTAAGCCTTTGGCAGAGGACAGGTTCACCTTCATTAGACGTGAGATTGGGATGCTTAACAAGGATGCACTTTCGTAGGGGGAGTTTTCCCTTTACGAAAGATAAATTCTACTCGGTGTCAACACCTTTGAGAATTATGTCCAGGTTTGTGAACTGATTGGTAGAGAACAGATATCAGATCATATATTTGGTTAATATCTTTTTAGATATTTGATTAAATATAGTTTCTAATGAATTTTAAACTTCTTTATATATGTCGCATATTTTATTTCTCTATTTGAGTATGTGTTTTATTTTTGGAAAAGATATTTTCGGATTTCTTCCCTCCTATTTGAAATTGTAAGAATAAGGTTTGAATTTTGAATTGAAATATTTTCAAAATGGCAATGTTATGATTACCCTCATTGGAACTCTAAACCCGTCCCATCACCTAACCCTCTCTCCCCTTTTAAACCCCAAACCTCACTCGATTACCTCACAACTTCATATTTACCTAAAACCTTTCCAATTCTTCTTTTTCTTCAACCTCTCAACCCGTTCAGAAACCCTCCACTCCCAAACGTCTTGGCGCCACCCCCAAACGTCTTGGCGCCACCCCTAAGGGACGCCAGGTCACTGCTACTTCCCCTCAACCTGAACCCACTCCACGAGCAATCATCCCAGCTACTGTCCAGAGCACCATCTCTGAGAGCACGACTACAGAAACCAAGTGTACTCTGAAGCGCTCAGCGAAGAAACCTCTCAGTGCTAAGCAAAAAGGTAAAAAGAAAATCATTGTTGAGGAGGTGGACGAAGAGGAGGAAGAGGAGGATCTAGATGCGATTTTGGAACGAGATGCCGCCAAGGAAGCCGAGGAAGAAGCTCTGAGAAAGAGAAAGGTCAAGGAGGAGGCCGAGCTGGCAAGGAAACTAGCTGAGGAGGAGGCTGAGAAAGCCATAAAGCAGGCTGAGGAAGAGGCCCTAAAAGCTGCAGAGGAGGAGGTTCCCACCGAAGAAGGAACCTGAGGAAGAGGAGGCCGATGAAACTGGAGACAAAGAGGACGCTGAAGGGTCCGCTGAGGAATCGGGGTCAGAGGATGAGGAGCCTGAAACTGTTCCCTCTCCTTCTCCTCCTCCTCCTCCCCCGTCTCCAAAGAAGCGGAAAGCCCCAGCAGCAAAGCCTCCATCTCCCAAGCGCACTAGGAAGGGCACTGTCAGAAGCCTTGAGGCGCCTGCCAAGAGGACTGCACCCACACAGGCTCACAGTAAGAATGCTGATCCACCTGCCCTCATCCAGGTAAACCAATCATTGCCCTCTTCTTGGTTTAAAAATGCTGAGATGGCTGGAAAGTGGGTAGATAAGTTTCGAACTCGTAAGATATGTTGTTCTGATCTTTTAGATCTTGAGTTCTTAGAAGCTTTTAATCTGACATGCATCTCTCTCCTCAAACAATCCCCTGCCTGGACCCTTCTCCACCTTGAATCTGTTTATTATCCCCAACTTACCCGCCTGTTCTACATAAACCTAAAAGCCAAACACAATGCCGATGGTTGGTCTTTGGAATCCGTCGTCAAGGGAGTTAGAATGCCTTTCAACTCCATTGACTTCGCTGATTTCCTTGGCCTACCTAGACCTTGTCCACCCTCTCCTGAAAACCCCACAAAAGAACAGTGCATTGCCCTTGCCCGATCCAAATATCTCCTACCCGAAGCATCCAACGGCACCTCAAAATAGCTTACCCACTCATCCCTTACCCTAGAGGCAAAAATTATCTTTAATATCATTGTGCGTTGCCTCTTACCCCATTTAAACTCTGGCTCCCTTCTAACCGATAATGCCATGGTCCTTTTATACCACATCTTGAACGGCCTTGATCTTGATCTGGCCAATACTATTCTAGGATCCATGGCTCACACTAAAAAATCCAGAAAATGAACTCCTCTCCCCTTTGCCACCCTTTTGACCCATATCTTCAAAGCTTCTGGAATTGATTTAAAAAATGAAGAACAACAGCGTCATATGGGTAAGTTCGACTCCAAGAGCGTTGAGAAGATTGGCATCACTCGGTCCCCCAAGGGACTTGGAGTCTTGCTTCTCCCTCAAAAACTCTTCCCACTGCCTCTGCCATTGATGAACGCATAGACAACCTGGAGTTGGGCTTGGAGGAAGTTCGCCTGGATATCAAGGAGCTGCACAAGGAGTTTATGACGGAGATGAGCAGGGTGTCCAAGTTGTTGCAAGGTGTGAGGTTACTGCTCACGGATGATGCTCCGGACGATGAAGCTTAACCCTATCCTACCCTACCCTAACCCTGAATCTGAAACATTGCTGGTTTTTGGAAACTGTTTTAAAACTTTTGGTGACTGTTTTACCTCCTCCCTTTGTTGAAAGACAAAAAGGGGGAGATGATCTGCTGTGGTTTAGACTTTAAAACTTTTTAACTACTGTGAACCAAAGGTCTTGGAAGGCCTTGTTTTGTTTTTGGTTGGATGTTTTTCATGATAGAATTATGATCCAACATTTGTCTAACCCATGCAGGTACTTAGTCCGATTTTGCTTATATTATATCTGTTTGACTAAGTTGTAGGGATGCACAGGTTTTGTCTTTCATCAAGGGGGACATTGATAACTCCACTCCCTTGATAAAATCGGAATAAGTTTCAAAGGCTTTAACAGGTAGTTTGTGTCAAAGGTCTTGAAGCTACAACTGTGTTAATGAAACACAAAACATGTTCTCTATGATATTATGCTCGAATATTATTATTTATTATTATATGCTTCTAGATATTTTATACTAACTTTTCAGGAAGCTTTTCGAATATTATCTCCTTCCTTAAAGCTTGAAGTTGAGAAGGACACAATCGGAGATCATGGCTCCAAAGTTTCCAAGTATAGAAGATCTCGAAGATAGCCATGATCAGTCTAGCCGTTGAAGAGAAGATTCTTCTTTGTTGGAGGCGCCGATTTGTTCTCTATAAAGGAAAGGAAGAAAAGAAGACAGAGACACATTTATTGAACACAAGCTCTCAATTGCACTCAAGCCTTCAAGTGAAATATGTCTTCTTCGTGTGCTCTCTGCTAGTTCTTAAGAGTCTGTTATTTCATTTCAAAGCATTTGATAGTTACACAGTGAGCTTATAGGATATATTTCGAGAGAGTGTTATACTCGAGAGTTTTTTTAACTCAGGAAGTGGACACTAGGCGATTGATTCACTAAGTATAAGAGGATTGTACTAGATAGCTGAGAGAGGTAGGGCTCTTCTAGATTGGTCTAGGACTCCAACGGAACGTGAGTTGACTAGATTGAAATTGTATAGGAGAGAGGCTTCTCGGTGAGCTATTAGGATCCTAAGTCTTGTGAATCAATAAAATCTGGTTGAATCCTAGGGTTGTGGAAGAACCCTAGGCGGGGACGTAGGCCAAGTTCGTGCCGAACCTCGTAAACAATTCATTGCGTCCTTCAGTTACTGCTTTACAATATTTCCGCATTTGTTCGATTTGTATAATTTACTTGTGATTCAGGTTTTCCAGAAGATTAAGTCTAATCTCAAAGGGTTTTGCACGAGCTTCAAAAGTCTTGAGATTACCTGCGAAAAACCGGCATACTCTATTCAACCCCCCTTCTAGAGTATCTTTATATTACTTTGTTATACTTTATCGATCCTTCAGTCTGTTTCCTAACTCTTTTGGGAACTATTATATTTTTTTGGTGGTGGACTATGTCTCCAAGTGGGTAGAGGCAAAAGCCACCAGGACTGATGATTTTAAGACTGTTTCAGACTTTCTTAAGGAGTTGTTTGCTAGATTTGACATTCCTCGTGCTTTGATTAGTGATAGAGGTACTCATTTTTGTAATAAGATGGTGGATGCACTTCTTAAGAAGTATCATGTTACTCATCGCATATCTACCGCCTATCATCCCGAAACCAACGGGAAAACTGAGGTCTCTAATAGAGAGGTGAAAGGATTCTAGAAAAGACAGTGAACCCGAATCGCAAGGATTGGAGTCAACGCTTGGATGATGCTCCGTGGGCATATCACACGACCTATAAGACACCTATTGATATGTCAACATATCGATTGGTTTTTGGTAAGGCGTGTCATCTTCCGGTGGAGCTCCAACACAAGGCTTATTGGGCGGTGAAGGAATGCAATATGAGGATTGATGAAGTTGGTGAATTTCGTAAGCTCCAAGTGCAAGAATTGGATGAAATCAGATGGGATGATTATGATAATGACATCAACTACAAGGAAAAGAATAAGGCATGGTATGATAAGCATATCTTGAGGAAGGATTTCAAAGTTGGTGACAAAGTCCTCCTCTATCAATCACGCCTCACTCTCTTTCTGAGAAAGTCTCGCTCTAGGTGGAAAGGTCGTTACATGATTGTTCATACTTATCTACATGGAGCGGTTAAAATCAAGGATGAAAAGAGCACTCAAGTGTTTAAGGTGAATGGTCATAGACTCAAGCGCTACTTTGATGGTTTTTCGGATGAGATTGTGGAGGACATGGCTCTACATGAGCCTCATGCTGCTTGAGCTTTAAGGACGTCAAGCCTAGGACGGAAAACAAAGGCGCTTCTTGGGAGGCAACCCAAGGTTAGTTTTATATCTTTTTGCTTTTGAATTTTCATTTAGTTACTTCTTATTTCATTTGCATTTGAATAAAGTGTCGAGTTTTCTTTCATTGGGATAGTAGATTAGGAGTTTTTAATGTGTTTTTGTGAGTTTTGTTGATCATTTCTTAAGATAGGTGGAGAAAGGACGGAAAATGGAACAACCAGGCTCGCCTAGGAAATTTCGCCGCCGCGAGACCCTCATTTCGCGGCCGCGAAAAGGCGATTTTCTTTACAATAGCCAAATATCGACTCTGTACATGGAAATAACGAGTCGAGAGTTTTTCACACATCTCGCGGCCGTGACCCATGCCTTTCGCCACCGCGACGGGTGTTGTCCTAGAAAAAATATAATGGGCCCCAGTGGGCCCCTCACCATAATCGTTACCCGTTTCCCTGTTGATCCTTTTCCCCATATCTCCCCCTACCTCTCTCCAAACCCCAAAACTCCAAACCTCAAACACCATATCCACCCCAAGCTCTCCCCTTTTCCCACATCTCTCTAACTATCACCAAACATATTCAAATCCAAATTCCGAGTTTAGATTTGAACTCTCGACGTCCCGATCTACAAATCCAAACCAAAAATTCCATCTTTCATCCACTTTCAACCCATCTTCTTCCCTCTCCATCAACCCATATCCACCCACATCCACTCTCATCGTCCTTCATCCATGGATCTATGGTTTCAGATTGCGTTTTGGTGAGGGATTGTTGTGAATCCAACGTCGGAAACATCGAGGAGGAGGTTGAAGTCGATTCGGATCACCACAACGAGATCTCCCAATCGCTTGTGTTTGTCGTTGCCGCCGCAAAACACCCATTTCGCCACCGTGACCTTTGCCTAGCGAGAGCTCCAGGGAGCCCCAGATTTCGTCGCCGCGACTGCACATTTGCCGCCGTGACTGACTCCAATAGCCTCCGATTTGGTACTTTTCGATCCTCTCTCCTTGTTTATCATGGCACATGTTAATATGGATATGTCGAATGGACTTAGGAGTGCCGCTAGAGATAAGTGGAACAGGTTAGAGGGTCGGAAATACGCTTGCACGAAGTATTTGGATATTTCGACTCTCCGATCTTTGGGTTTGGAGGACAATACTCGTGTCTTTATGGCTAAGGGCGGTGTTGCTCGGTTGGTTGACAAGTGTGCCTACTTAGCCGGGTCTAGATCGAGAGTTTTTGGCTACATATTCGAAGGGTAGTAGTTCTTGTGAGTTTCGATTCGGAGGCCACAGTCGGAGGATGTCTTTTGAGACTATGAGGAGAGTGTTTGGTATTACTTGAGATCCGAGTCTAAATTGGGCTGGCTACTGAGATGCCTGAGCAACAATGTCACAGATTGACAAAGTTAGTGATGAACCCAGGGCACGATTTGAACACTAGCAAAGTTCAACTGGCGCCTGGGGTGGAAATAGGGCGGGTTATGGGTGAAAATCATCAATCCATCACCCACCCCATGAGTATAAACCTTCACCCGCCCCAATCCATCACCCGCATCCAAACCGTGCGGGTGAGCGAGTGGAGCGGGTTATTATTGGATATCCAATAAGACGAAGCAAACGGTTTTATTTTCAAACATTATACACCTCACAAACACATACTAGGTTTAAGTTCAACAATACGTAGAAAATATACAACTTGTAAAATAAAAAATATTATGAGATCTAGTCCAACAATATATATATGTGAAAATACCTAACTTAGAAAAAAAAAAGACGAGAATATATTCAATAAGATAACAATATAGAATCATTTTCAGATTAGATAATAACAATATAAACACAATATAGAAACATTTTTTGATTAACTGGATGATCTAGTTTTCAAATTAACTACAGAATCTACTAACAATATAAAAGCACAATATAACTTCAATGGGGGAAAATGATAGCAAAAGAAAAAATCTATGGGTTTTTTAAGGGGTAGAAAAGTAAAATCATACGTTTAATTAGGTTATTGGATTCTTATTGGGTTGTTGGAGTGGGTACTGGATGAAAAATCATCATCCATACCCACCCCGTCACCCACTTCACCCGTCATCTGCATCACCCGTCACGCACTTTTTGCGCATTTTCGCCCGCAAAAAATGGTGTGGGTGGAGTGGGTGAATTGGATATCCGAGCCCTATTTCCGGACCTAGGCGGTGAGGCTAGGTCATAGGCTTCTGAATAACACTTTCTTCAGCTAGGAAGAGAGCAACAAGATCATGAGATCTACTTGGAGTTGCTTTATCTTTTTGTTGCCTGAGCCAGTCACGATTCCTGATTGGTTGGAGCTATTCTTCATGGCTTATCAATTTCTTACCTCCTCCACGAACGTTGGGAAGGATTCTGCGACTATTGATTTTGGGGGTTTGATCATTTTACTTGCTATTGATTTGGAAATTTCTCTTGATGATTATGTTGCGCTCAGGGAAGGCCACCATATCGATATCAACCTCTTGAAGCATGAGAGGCTGATGAATGTAGTTGGGGATGGTTACCACTGGTTCTATGGGCGAAACAGAGCTCACATGATTTATCTTTCTCGCTAGGACCTGCCGACTGATCCCACCACCGCTCATTTGCTTCTTCCGATCGAGCTTCAAGGAGCTTAGTTGCCTTTGGTTCAGCATCAGCCGCTACACCAAAAGATCCCTCCGCAAGAATAGCATGAAGATGACATGGATTATGAGCACCCTCCGCATGAGGAGACTACCTACTTTAATAGATTCTTTCTTCATATTTGTTGTGAGCTGAATCCGCCATGTTTTACAGTAACTTTTATATCGATTTCTGCATACATTTCATTCATTTGGGCTAAGATAGTACAAAATCTATGTAGTATGTTTATTTGCCAAATTATGGAATCTACACCAGTTTCTGTTTAAATTCGCAGAATTCGAGGCAAATTACAGCAGTTCTGAGAAAGATCAGAAAAGCTCAGAAATCAACTACAGAAATCCAAGGTCAAGAAGCAGCGGAACCAGTCGAATCAAGCTTGGAGCCCGAGTGTACTCGATCTAGAGTACTGCTACTCGACCTCGACGAAGCTGTCCGAGCACTGACCTTGTCGACCAAGAGCAGAGTCGAGAAGCCAAGGACGGAGACACCGGGACGACCCTACTCGATCTCGAGGAGACCTTGTCGAGATCGAGGACAACCCAGCGCCCCATGCCGAGGAGGAGTCCTCGACCACACCAGGCAGCCATCCTCGATTACACCTTACTCGATCTCGAGTTGCCTAGTCGAGATCGAGGAGCCAAGGAGCCCACAAGTCCGAGCCTTGTCGAGCAGATCTACCCGAGAAGCCAGGCTACCATATTCGACGAACCACGGTACTCGATATCGAGTACTCTTGTCGATATCGAGTAGCCCAGTTTCTGAAAACGCGTCGACGTGAGCAGAGGTGTAGAGAGAGAGAGAAAGTTTGTGGCAAGCAAGGTGGAAAGGCGAAAGCGGATTTGTCTTGTGGGTTGTAAGCTTTCTTTATTTAATTCAATGCAAGTTAGTTTCTTTTGTTATTTGATGTCTTTCTTGATGATTAAGAGCGAGTAGTCCACCCACTTCTGGGGCTGGGGTGAGCCCGACGGTGGCCATGTAAAGTGATGCGGTAAAGGTCAGATCTTGTTATGCGATTAGTCTTCTATCCCTATGAGCATGATTCTTTTGCGAGAGTTGAAGGTGATCCTTGTTTGTGTTATTGAAGCGAAAGTGATCTTAATGCAACTTGGATTAATTATGTGAAAAAGGGTTAGTAACAATTACGGTTTATGCGAAAGCCTCTATATGCCTATTTGTTAACAACGAAAGTTGTCTGATGGAAAGCATGATATTTTATGCCTTTATGTGTTACTTTGCATGGTTATCGTTGTGGTGTTGATACCCTGGCCTTGGAAGTCTTTTAGCATATTGATTTATTTCGTCGGAATTCTGAGTTTTGGGTTCGAGAAATTGCAATTTATGTTTTCTGCATTTTTAGCCGACATCGAGTAGAGTCTTGTCGATCTCGAGTAGACACTTGTCGAGATCGAGTTGGCTTGCCGAGATCAAGTTGTCCGTTTGCTTGCTGAGTTACTGTGGTCGACATCTGTAGTCGATATCGAGGACAGTTAGTCGATATCGAGTAACTTCTGTGTCCTCGCTTTTGTTTCTGCTTTTGTTTGTTCTTTTCTGTTTTATTTCTGTCTTTCTTTGTTTCTTCGTTTCTGTCTTTTCTGCTTTTCTGTGAGATTGACAGCTACCTAGGATCCGCTGACACGCTACCTCGTGGATTCGATCCTGCTTTTCTGTGAGATTTATTTACGTGAGCCTGAATCTGGTTTGATTTATTTTATTATATTTTATACTTGATTTCCTCCTTACAACAAATTTGCGTCGTTGCCGGGGAGGCTATCATTCGCGCCTTAGGTAGTCAGATCTCACTTTTTCTTTGAGTTAATTTACAGGTGTATGCGCAGTTTTGGTCAACCACCTGAGTTTGACGGCTTAGACGAACCAGAGCGCCTTCTACACATCAGAGCTAAACTGCAAAGAGCCTTGGCAGCTGCGGAGACACAGGAACAGTTGATCGCAAGGCTTACAAGGGAATTGGCCTCTAAAGATGCTGCTATCGCCACTGAGAAAGCAACAAGGGAACAAGCAGAGGCTGAGCTTGCTCAATACCCAACCACGGCAGAGGACTATATGCACCCAACTCTCGTCGTGCCTGAATCGGCGATTCTTATCCCTGAAAACTCTTTTGAAATTCGCACTCAATTTCTTATAGAGCTTAAAAATAATGCTTTTTTTGGTAGATTTAATGAGTGCCCTCTTGAACATATTACAAATTTTTCTGACATGTGTCGTACTCTTGCTGAAGGTACAACTTTGGAATATGTCAAGATGAAGGCTTTTCGCTGGTCTCTCGCTGGACCTGCACTAAAGTGGCTTGAAGGGCTGAAACCAAGATGCCTAACAACATGGGCCCAAGTAGAGCAATAATTTCTGAATAAATTCTTCCCACCCGCCAAAACAGCACATCTCCGCCAGAAAATCACCGCCTTCAAACAGAAGCAAGGGGAACCGCTGTCAAAGGCATGGGAGCGCTACAAAGAACTACTGCGATCTTGCCCTACTCATGGACAGCCACCCTACGTCATTCAGGAGATCTTCTTCAACTCTCTTGATCAAGTCACTAAGGACGGAATCAACCATAATACTCGCTATGAGTATCTGACGATGCCACCAGTTGACGCTTGGGGTGTGCTGGACAAGCTCACTAATTATGACAACAAATATGGGTCTACTGCAAACTATGAGGAGAACCCCTACGCCAGGTCAGCACCATCCATGCCCCTCTATGAGCCTCCTAAAGAGATTGATCCTTATGTAAGGGAACAATACTACAGAGATCAGAACAAGAAGCTCCTTAAGCAAGTAAAGTATCTTTCTGTCAACCAGCCTTGCATTGAATGCGGATCGCAACGGCACACCACTACTGAGTGCCCACACACAGAGCAAGTCAGGCTGGCAGAGCACCACGAGGAGGTAGCTTACGCAGGGGGTCCCAATCGCTACATGGGGGACCAAAGGTTTCAGCAACCACAATGGAACCAAGGTGCCCCTAGGAACCCCCCGCCCTACAGAGCTCCAAGACATCCGGAAAGGGACCAGAAAAGGGATGATATACAGAAAGTCCTGGAGGAAATACGGTGGAATCACTCAAAAACTAAGCAGTCCTTCAACTCCGTCTACACTCAGATGCAAGGTGTCAACTCTAGACTTGGGGAAATTGATACATGGCGAAAATCAGTTGATACACAGATTGGTCAGCTAGCAGCAGGAATCCCCAGACAGTTAGGTGCGCTCCCTGGATCTTCAGAACCAAATCCTAAAGGAAAGACTGGACACATCGCTGCTGTAAAACTCAGAAGCGGCCATCAACTGCAAGAGCCAGAAGTTGGAAAGCAGCATAACAAATGAGACCAGCAAGTCGACCAGCAGCTAGTTGACGTCGACCAGAGCCTACTCGATATCGAGGAAGGTCTACTCGATCTCGATGAGAAACTTCAAAAGCCCTCGTCTGCACTGCACGGTAACTCGACATCACCCAACCTGGTCGAGATCGACAAGGGTGTACTCGACATCGAGGACAGTCAGCCCGAGATCGAGAAAACTGCAGCACCTCCGACATTTGTTCTGGCTCCGAATCAGAAAAAGAAGTTGCCTTTCCCCACAAAATCTCCAAAGGACCCGGCAGAAAAGAAATTTCAGCGCTTCATCAAGATGCTTCAGAAACTCAACGTCACCATCCCCTTCACAGAAGCTCTCAATGAAATGTCATCCTATGTCAAGTTCATAAAGGAGATTCTAAGCAAAAAGCGATCAATGGCTGAAATTACAGAGGAATGCAGCCATTTGGACATACTGGAGAAGAGGCCAGATCCAGGTAAGTTTGCTATAACCATTGGATTTGGTCCATACAAAATTAATGTTTTATGTGATCTTGGAGCTAGTGTGAGTATAATGCCTTTAACAATTTGGTCCAAGATTAAGATAGGTGCCCTAGAGCCTGTGGATGCTAGACTTTACATGGCCAACAACACAGTGGTCATTCCAACAGGCATGGTGGAGAATGTGCCAGTACAAGTAGGTAAATTCTTTGTCCCTGCTGATTTCTTAGTTATTGATATACAAGAAGATCCTGCTTGTCCAATTATTCTAGGAAGACCCTTCTTGGCGACGGTGGATGCCAACATAAGCGTAAGGAAAGGAGTGCTCACCTTCAACATCAGCGACGAGGTAATTGAGTATTCTTTTAATAAAACTGAAAGGCATACAGGTCCAATGGAAGAGGTAAAATCTATCTCAGCTGGCTACATCACCTGCGGAGAACCCAAGGTGAGAAACATGACTCCTGAGGAGCTGGAAAAGAGGGATATGGAAGCCCAGGTGGAGGAGATCATGGCAATCCTAAAGGAGGACACAGAGAATCCAATCGACACAAACCAAGGTACGTCGTTATGGACTAATTATTTTTCGGATGCCTTGACAGGAACCAAGTATGGGGTCAAAGTCGACCAAGACTCCTC
The DNA here is from genome assembly GCA_037127255.1 of Persicaria tinctoria. NCBI lineage: Eukaryota > Viridiplantae > Streptophyta > Magnoliopsida > Caryophyllales > Polygonaceae > Persicaria > Persicaria tinctoria. The sequence goes on from JBANSL010000014.1 coordinate 24,179,834, forward strand.
GACATCGAGGACCCTAGTCAACCTCGACCAAAGGCGGGAGCCTCCAACAGCACCAGTGTTGTCGAGTAGCAAAACAGAAGCTCAGCCCTCCTCGAGATCGAGTACCGTACTCGATATCGACCACCTTCACCAGCTTCTGCATCCTCGGGCACCTACTTCCTCGACACTGAAACCACCAGATCGACCAGGCTCCTCGATCTCGACTAGGCTTGTCGGGATCGACCAACACCCACCCTCCCAGGCACCTACTTCCTCGACGTTGAAACCACCAAACCAGGCACCCTACTCGAGATCGACCAGGCTTGTCGATGTCGACCAACCTTCACCAGCTTCTGCATCCTCGAGCAGCTCACCACCAGAACCAGAAAGCTCGTCGAGATCGAGTACCTCTACTCGAGATCGACCAAACACTGTGGTCCCCGATCCCGTCTCTGCAAAGGTAAGCCAAGGTATGGATCTTTCTTCTCCTATTTCTATTAAAGATTTATCTATACATGGGAGATGTTTGCCTTGGTATGTGCGCTTATGTAGGATTTCCAATGATGAGCCCAAGGAGTATGAAATTGGAGACAAGCTCTATGTCTCTAAATCAAAAGATCATTGGTTCCCCAACAAATTCAACAAGAAGCGGATGGGGCATTTCGTAGTGAACAAGATCCACTCCGCAGGATTACAACTGATGGACAAGAATGGAGTCTTATTTGAGGCCCAAGCAACATGGGCCCTGCAGATGCCACCTTGAGCATAAATGGAAAGTCGGCCTAGCGACTATAAAATCTAGAGCTTGTAAATAGACATTTATTTTTGGACTTTTTGAGACTTTGTTGCTTTTATTTGTTTTTGGTTTTGAACATTTCTAGTTTTTCTATTATGGGTATATGTCTTCTACACTTTTCAGGTCCATGGATAGAAGCAAGCTATATTCATAATCATACTCGGCCCAGGCGATTCCTTCATTCGATATTAAGAGCCCCTGCACACCTGTCTAGTGAGTTTCTTTCTTTACCCTTGTTTATATACAGTGAGGACACTGTAATGTTTAAGTATGGGGTGGGGGAAGGGCTTACTTTATGCATATTTTCCATATTTGACATTATATGTGCATATTTAGAATTTATTGCTTTGAATTGCTACATGGCTATTTTGGAATACATTATTGATTTATGTGCTTATATGCATATTTTCCAAAAAGTTTGAGAAAAATGACCCCCATTATATTTTTTTGAATAATGTCATGGAAGCTTATATTGAACTCAACGATGCAAAATTGGATTCATTAGAGATATAGCATGAAATTGCCTAGTAAAGGGAAGTCACAATGAAGTACATATTTTAGATGAAAACCATGAAAGGAGGTAAAATTTGAAGTTGCTTTTTGACATGTTGCATGATAAGATGATGGAGGACTTTATATTTCCATATAATGCTCATATTGTTATATCCTAGCCTTACCTATGCTTATGCATTACACAAAGCCATATTATGCCTTATTTCAAATATTGCTCCACATGATCTAAATATTGCCATTCTTTACCTTATTTCCTATCCGGGGATTATGTTGAGAATGATGTTACATTATGGAGATTTTCATATGGTTGTTGTGTTGTGATTATTGGAGTATAGTAGGAAAATGTTTGAAATATATGGAAAATTTAATGAGTGAAAGAAAATCCAATCACCTCAGGAGATAAAGGTAGATTGACCCTGCTCTCTGAGATAATAGTTTGGAGAGATGGGACACATTGTGAGGAGTCCAACGCACTAAGTATCCGGGGCCATTCATGACACCCATGTTTGCGACTCGCGAGAAGGCAGTGCTGAGGTTAGAGAGGTAAAAGCATTATTATTGATAAAAGCATTATGAAAGGTGATGAATTTTGTGGAGAAGGAATGTGGAAATTCAGTTTGGAAATACTCCATTTCCCCGGATCATTAGCACCACATTGCCAGAAACTGCCCACCTTTAGCCTTTTACCAATCTACTCCTTATTTGAGCTTAAATTAAAGTCCTCTTGATTATTAATGCTTTGTCACGAATGAATGTTTTGCATAACCCTCCTTTTGTGAGTAGATGTTGCTTTTGTATATTTGCACATGCATGGATCTGTGACAAAAGTACCTTTTCGAGGATGGTAATTGATTGCAGGGTTATATAAGAATGAATCTGATATGTTGAGAGTTTTTGAATTCTTCCCCTGAATGACAATTAAAAGTATTGCTTGAGGACAAGCAAACTTAAGTATGGGGTGTTTGTTGTGAGCTGAATCCGCCATGTTTTACAGTAACTTTTATATCGATTTCTGCATACATTTCATTCATTTGGGCTAAGATAGTACAGAATCTATGTAGTTTATGTTTATTTGCCAAATTATGGAATCTACAACAGTATCTGTTTAAATTCGCAAAATTCGAGGCAAATTACAGCAGTTCTGAGAAAGATCAGAAAAGCTCGGAAATCAACTACAGAAATCCAAGGTCAAGAAGCAGTGGAACCAGTCGAATCAAGCTTGGAGCCCGAGTGTACTCGATCTAGAGTACTGCTACTCGACCTCGACGAAGTTGTCCGAGCACTGACCTTGTCGACCAAGAGCAGAGTCGAGAAGCCAAGGACGGAGATGACGGGACGACCCTACTCGATCTCGAGGAGACCTTGTCGAGATCGAGGACAACCCAGCGCCCCATGCTGAGGAGGAGTCCTCGACCACACTAGGCAGCCATCCTCGATTACACCTTACTCGATCTCGAGTTGCCTAGTCGAGATCGAGGAGCCAAGGAGCCTACAAGTCCGAGCCTTGTCGAGCAGATCTACCCGAGAAGCCAGGCCACCATAGTCGACGAACCACGGTACTCGATATCGAGTACTCTTGTCGATATCGAGTAGCCCAGTTTCAGGAAACGCGTCGACGTGAGCAGTCCGAGTCGAGTTGGAGTTACTTGGGCACTAAGGAAGTCGAGTTGGCCGAGATTCTATCCAATTTGATCAAGTCTATCTATGGAAGAGAAGTTCTACCTACATTGGAGATATTTTGCAAACTTTAGATATAGTTTCCTTTAAAGATTTATTTCCCTTAAGCAATTTATTTATCTTTAAGCTTTTAAAGTAGATATAGATAGAAGATTCTATCCTTGATTAGCAAGGAATAGAAGGCTATAAATAAAGCCCTAGGGGCTGGTTTTTCATTTATTCTGAAACACAATCAATTCTATTCAAGTAAGTAGGAGTAGAGAGAGAAAGTTTGTGGCAAGCAAGGTGGAAAGACGAAAGCGGATTTGTCTTGTGGGTTGTAAGCTTTCTTTATTTAATTCAATGCAAGTTAGTTTCTTTTGTTATTTGATGTCTTTCTTGATGATGAAGAGCGAGTAGTCCACCCACTTCTGGGGCTGGGGTGAGCCCGACGGTGGCCATGTAAAGTGATGCGGTAAAGGTCAGATCTTGTTATGCGATTAGTCTTCTATCCCTATGAGCATGATTCTTTTGCGAGAGTTGAAGGTGATCCTTGTTTGTGTTATTGAAGCGAAAGTGATCTTAATGCAACTTGGATTAATTATGTGAAAAAGGGTTAGTAACAATTACGGTTTATGCGAAAGCCTCTATATGCCTATTTGTTAACAACGAAAGTTGTCTGATGGAAAGCATGATATTTTATGCCTTTATGTGTTACTTTGCATGGTTATCGTTGTGGTGTTGATACCCTGGCCTTGGAAGTCTTTTAGCATATTGATTTATTTCGTCGGAATTCTGAGTTTTGGGTTCGAGAAATTGCAATTTATGTTTTCTGCATTTTTAGCCGACATCGAGTAGAGTCTTGTCGATCTCGAGTAGACACTTGTCGAGATCGAGTTGGCTTGCCGAGATCAAGTTGTCTGTTTGCTTGCTGAGTTACTGTGGTCGACATCTGTAGTCGATATCGAGGACAGTTAGTCGATATCGAGTAACTTCTGTGTCCTCGCTTTTGTTTCTGCTTTTGTTTGTTCTTTTCTGTTTTATTTCTGTCTTTCTTTGTTTCTTCGTTTCTGTCTTTTCTGCTTTTCTGTGAGATTGACAGCTACCTAGGATCCGCTGACACGCTACCTCGTGGATTCGATCCTGACTTACTCTTACTGCATAGGAGGAGTCTTGTATTTATTTGCGTGAGCCTGAATCTGGTTTGATTTATTTTATTATATTTCATACTTGATTTCCTCCTCACAACAATATTCAGGACCAGTAGCATATGATTTTTTACAACCAGTGTAACATGGTTCGCAACTACTTGCGTATGGATGAGTCTATCGATCAGAGGTTCACTTCTGTCAATCAAAGGTTCACTTCTGTGCATTAGAGCTTTGGTTCTGTTGCTCAGCAGTTCGATACTATTGACATCCAACATGCTGACTTGTGCGATTCTCAGGCTGAGATCAAAGCTGCCCATGAGGCCTAGAGGACAAGTTTTGATGATCTTTACTCCATGCTCCGTGGATTGCAGTTTCCAGGCTATCCACCCCAGCCACCACATCGGTGAGCATGTTAGTTTCCTCCTCCCTCACCTTGATTTTATTTATTTATTTTTGTTGTATTTTCTATTTCATTGAAGACAATGAAAGATTTAACTGTAGGGGGGATTTAGTGCATCTAATTAGATCATATTTCAATTTCTTGTATGCATTTCATGTGTTAGTTTTATTTGTGTCTTTATTTTTGTTTATTCATTAGAAAATCAAAGAAAAAAAATAGAAAATGTCAAAAATCCAAAATTATCATACATTGCATAAATATGTTGTTATTCAAACACCTACCTTAGTTAGCGAAACTCCATATTTTCTTATGGCATGAACTTGTAAATTGTACGATTTGTTTGAAGTGCTTAGCCTTATTGCTTTAAAATGTTTTCTTATGGAGCATGACGGGTGATGTAATTGAGCATGTATGATTGAGCTTAAGTATGATTGAAATTCTACAAAACATGACCCGGCCTTGTGAGATTGTTTTAGCCTTATGGGATTAATTTATAATCCTTTTGCTTAATTGTTTGATTTACTCTCCTTATGTTTCTAGCTCTTGATATTGACTTCATTATCTATTGTCAAGACCGACTCACATGTTTGTTGCTTGCGGAATTTATGCTTTTATGTTGAATATTTGGCTTTAGTTGCTTATGAGCTTAGAGTGAAATAATGTGGCAATGGTTGATACATTGAGTAACCAGGTTCATTCATGGCACCCATCCTGCTTGTGGAGGATAAAATTCACACAAGTGCACTTTATTCAGCCGAGAAAAAAATACGGTTAGTTACTGATCCTGCTTGTGGAGGATAAATTTCACACAACGAGGAAAAATGCAGAGCAAGAAAAGAAAGAGAAAAAGAAAATCAGAAAAAGGAACAAGAAAGCTTGGACCTAGGGAGGATAAAATTCATTTAGGGGCAAAAGTAAGCTATAAAAGAAAAAAAGTGAACGTCTAGAGGCAAATTGTTTATTTTTATTGTTTTCCGCAAGTGATGGCATTTCGGTGGAGATTTGGTGATATTGTTTTCAATTTCTATGAGCTTAGTGCATTTTGGATTGAGTTGAGAGTTGAACTTAAACACATGAGCATGAGTGAAACACATATTCCTTGTGAGGTTGGATGATTTCTATTTCTATGCTTTGATTGCTAAATACATGCTAGGATGTTTATTCACTTGATCACGTGCTCTAATTCAAATTGATGTTGCTTTTGTTTAAGGCTATTGTATGAATGATGAACTCGTAGGTATATGTTGCTTTTTATTATTCGCTCGAGGACTAGCGAAGCTTAAGTGTGGGGGAGTTTGATAATGCATATTTCAATATGCATTATAAGTAGTTTTAGCTGCATTTTATGGGTATTTGATTGTGTTTGAGAGTTAATTTCATATTGTGTTCTTTTTGTTGGAATGTTTGGAAACTGTGCTATTTCAATGGTTTTATGTAGGTTCGTAGTTTCGGCTTGTGGTTAAATTGGGATGTTTTTATTGGAGCATAGAATAGGAATAAAAGAAGAGAAGAAGAAGCATTGGAAAGAAAGGCCGGAAGCAAAGAAAAACAACACTAAGCAACAGAGCTAGGTTCTGATGCCAATTGCAACCGCGAGAGCCATATTGCGACAGAGAAAGTGTCTAGAGAAATTCAGTTCGAAGTCCAAATCGTATCTCCATGAAAGGGAATTCGATCCAATCTTATTATAATTCCTTGTGTTCTTCATTGCATTTTGTTGACATTAATAACATAACAATCATATCTGACATTAATAATAGAGCTCGGTTTTAGAATGTCAGATATGTTATTAATGTTGTTTCTGTTCAGTTCGGTTTTCTTTGCTAGTTTTTAATTCAAGTTATCTTTCCTCTAATATAATTCCTTCAACTTCCTTGTGCTTATTTTTATGTTATTAATGTTATCTTGCTTGGCCAACTCGATAATATTGATTCCGTGCTAGGATTTAATGCTTTTATGTTTGTATTAATTTCATAGTAGCATGCATAAGATTGTGGATTTCATGTTTGAAGCATGATTATGTAGGAAGTTGACATATATCTTAAACATCGATTTACCGTGTTTAATTGGTGTTATTTATGTGCTCAAGTTCTTGGGACGTTGTGCTATTTCTTTGTTAAATCTTAACTGTGTTTGGATTGCGTAGAGGTCTAAGGGATTAATTGGACTCAATCTATATAAACCAAGGCGAGAGGAATTTGTAGGAAAGTTAATAGCATAAAAAGGATTCAATGATCGATAAGTCAACCGATGTCAAAGAATTAGTAGATGGAACCGTTCTCTACTCTTGATTTTCTCACAAAATTCCATCTTTACTTTATTTTGCTTGTTCTTATTTGAACGTTACATTCTTTCCCTCTTTTGTTACTTGGTGATCAAATTGCATTGTGAAATCTTAAATCTCCCGAGGATTCGACCCATTTCTTACCAATTATACTAATTTGTGAGAGTGAGAACTATTTGATTGGGAATCAACGATTTTCATCCCGTTGTTGAGTCAGCACTGTGTGTTTTGGAGGTATATTCTTTGATGTCCTTATTAATAATAAAAATAGACCTATTTGAAATCCTCCCCAGGATAAAAAAATATGGTGGATTTCAGCCGGCACTACTTACGTGTAGTTTGAGGGTTTCAATTGTAAGTCATTTGTTCGGTTTTGGGTGCTTTATTTCACTTGAATTAGTTATTAGCTCTAACACAACCTCCAAAGAGGTCCTGCAATCGATATCAAAGCTTTGTTGTTCGAGATTGTGCATGTTGATGTTTGTAAGATGATGAACAAAGAGCAAGTGTCATCTATGTGGCGAAAGCCCCTAGTGCATACCCTCTGCTCACGACACATACAACCCATATGCTACTTGTTACTTGTGCATCGAGAAGGGAAATGTCTATGGTCAATCTCCTCAAAAGGAGCATGGTGTGCGTTACAGGGTCACAAAGAAGATTATCCTAAAGGGTGTTAGTCAACATAGTGTCTTCCTTCTTGATAGAGAGTTCAAACCCAAAGAGAAACTATATATCTAAACCATATTTAACCTGTTGATTTAGGGCACAAGAGACTTGGACATGCAGGATTCTCACAAGGTACATTTTTTAGTAAAAGGCAAAAGAATAGTTCGTTTTGTGCTCACTGCATGGTTGTGTTCTCACAAGGTACATTGATGATGCACAAAGTGCATCATACCATTTATTTTTATCAAATGTGCTTCTTTTGATTCTTTTTCAGTTGCAGGTTGTTCTCTATTTGTGCATTGGATATGTAATTTTCTATTTTTAATTTTTATTAATGAAAATTGATATACCCTTACTCTTTATTTATTGCTTGCTAGTTAGGTGGTAACAAGTTTTTAACTCCGCTTGTGTTTTGGTACACAACTTGTCTCAAGCCCGGAAAAAAGGAGGAAGGGAGACATATTATGTGATATTTCTTCTTATTACATTCTTAAATGTCATCACAAATATTGTTTCATCAATAAAAATGTCACCAATGAAGTGTAATCATAATTTATGATCGTATGTTATCAATTGTATAAAAAGTTTATCAATAAAAATGTCATCAACAAATAGTGTCATCACAAATGCTTGAGATCAATGAGGTGTACGTAATGACACATGTCATCAATGAATAAAAGTAATCATTAAAAGATATCATCAATGAAGTTTAATCACATTTTAGTCCCTTGTGCCATCAATTGTATAAAAATGTCACCACAAATTATTGCATCAATGAAGTGTAATTACAAATATGTCATCAGTGAATAAAAGTAGAATCAAAGAAAACATATCGGTATACAATTGATTAAATAAAAAAAAGTGAAATCAAATGATTTTATTAAAAAGTGGCATCAAATAATTACATTAGAACAATATCATCAAAACACTACTTTGAAAAAGTGGCATCACATTAAAGAAAAAAAATGCCATTTAAAAAATGGCATCAAAATATTACTTTGAAAAAATAGCATCACGCTAAAAAATGACATAAAAAAAGTGACATAAAAAAAGTGGCATCCGTTGTCAACGGTGAAAAAATGGCATCACAGAAAGTGACATCAATGGCAGAAACAAAAGGAACGAAGGGGAAGGAAATGAGGGAGGGTACACCCACCTTTTTTTTTTTTTTTGTTTAGAGTATAATTAGCTAATTAAAGATGGGGAATTACTACTAAATACCCCACTTTGATATTTGGTTTGCAAAAATACCTAGGTTTGAAAAAAATTGCATCAATATGTGAAAATTTGCAAAAATACCTTATTTTATTATCAAAACTACCCACCACCCCAAAAAATCAGAAAAAATAAAAGTTCAATATTTTAAGTATTTGACAATTTTCTAGTATTTTTAAATTATATTAAATAATCAAATAATAATACCCAATTGAGTGTTTTTCTTTCATTGACTAATAATGATGTGGTATGCTACCACTCTTATCTTAATCAAATCACTTCGGTTTTGGCTTCGGCCGCTAAACTCCGGTTTCGGGCACCTCACCTCGGCTTCGGCCGCCCCAACCCGACCCTGGCTGCCTTTGCGTTGGGTCTCGTCCCCCTCTCTCCTCCTAGGTTCCCTTCGAGTTCGGAGAGGATGCTTCGTCTCCCTTCTTTTCTGGCAACTCGATCCGTCTACTCGCATCTGATGCGTTTTGGGGCTTCTTTCCGCTATGGGTGAGCCGTGGTTTGGATTGCCCTATCCACCTTCTGTTGGTGGAATCAGCCTTCCAATGGTCCAATCCGCCCTCCCCCAAACTCCCCCTGCAGCCCCCCATGGTTTGGGTTCTTCACCATGGACCCGTAGTGAAGCCACATCCTGTTCCCCGGGATTCGATTCCGGTCACGGTGAATCCACTCCCTCTGTGTTTCACAGCTACGCACACCAAAACCCAACCAAAGGTGGGAAAATTCCTCTAAAACGTAACCCTAGGTTTCTGTCCAAATCTCTTCCGATATCTCCTCATACTAGCAATTTCGGCATATATGCCTTGCTGAATTTGTGTAATTGTTGTCCAGATCTCCTTGATTTTAATTCCAATTTGGTAAGATTTGTGTTGTTTTGGCCACGCTTGGTTGTAGTGCCGACTTTCTTCATTTCTTTTGTGGATTTGTGTACAAAAAGGCAGTTAATTGGGTCATGGTTCATCCTTACTCTCCAATCGAGCTCCTCCTCGTGGGGGCGGTCCTACTAAGCGGTTAGGGTTAAAAATATGGTTGTTATGATTTAGGTCAAAACCGTATCTTTACGCAATCCCTCGCCGATTTTTTATCAAATCCTTTCAGTATTCATATTTAAGATTGTCAAGAACCTCATTTATCCTGTCACTATGGATAATAATCCTGAAGATATATATTGACAATCGTTTTGTAAATATGGTTAATAATCCTAAAGATATGATTGACCGTATCTTCATTGATTCTCTCCCCGATTATAGGTTTAATCATGTCAGAAATAACATGAAGCATGTCACTATAAATATTTTTCCTGACATTTTAAACAAATAACTTTGTCATTTTGGGCAAACCTTTAATTTCTAGTTATGGTATGCATAAAATCGTATCTTTATTCTCTTCTCTATTGTAGACCTCATCCTGTCATTATTAGATATCTGGTTTGTCATAAAAAAACATATATCCTGTCAACAACAAATATATCATTGTCAATAATTGATTCTCTTAATAAGGAATGATTTTCATCCAGCTAGTTTTATTATTCTTAAATTTCTGAGAAAAATATATTAAAAACATTACTTTAATATATATATATATATTAATCTTCTTTTAATTCATAATACTCCTTTTAATGATTTTTATATTTAAATTTAAAGGTAAAATCAGTCATTATTTTTTAGCACATATGACCTACCTATTCTATTTTTGCTATTCTTAGAAAACGGGTATACTTTTGCAAACTAAACACCGATTTGGTGTATTTCTGCAAATCAGCCATTAAAGATTCATAAAGATCTAGTTAGCTAAATCACCATAATTTAATAAAGGCAAAACTAATTAAAATAACCCAAAATAAATAAATAAAATTATTATTATTAAAATATATATAAAAGTATCCCGACCTTCATAAGTGATGGTAATATAATATCCTAATGATTTCTCTTCAATAAAATTCTTTATTTTTTAATTTTTATTAAATCCAAAATAAATAAATAAAATGAAGATAAACTTTTCCAATGTAATAAATAAATATCCTGACCTTTGTAAATTATTATTATTAAAATATATATAAAAGAATGTAAATTTTTTATTTTTTATTAAATCCAAAATAAATAAATGAAATTAAGATAAATTTAAAAACCAATCTAATTTAATCTAATAAACTTGAATGATATTTTCACACAATCAAGATATTGAAAATTATGTTTTAAATATTTAGTTGTTTTATTATATTTGTTTTGATTAAATTTAATTATAATATATAAATACATGTTAAATTGAATAATTTAAATTAAATACATATTAAATTGAATTTTAGGGGCGAAACTAATCATTTTTTTTGGGAAGAAAATTTTGGGATATTATATTAATTACCATCAGTTATAAAGGTCGTGACATTTATCTTACATTTGAAAGGTGTGGATATATTTTTAACACCCTCTTAAAGATTGAGTTATTTTAATTAGTTTCGTCTTTAATAAGCAAATGAATATTTTTTTTACTATTTTTTTTTACATATTATTTTACTTTTATAAAAATGAGACAGACTGGAACGGATCCTACCCTACCCTTAGATCCGTGTCTGTGACTACCACCCGCTCCAGCCCGTCCTTGGGTCTGTGCCTGCAACTCATAGGGGGATCTCAGTGCAAGCAAACCCAGCTGTCGCTGGGTAGAAAATTTTGGATTAAGTTAAAAAATAATAATCTTGCCGGGTATAAATAATTATAATCTCAGTTCATTTTTTAACCAAAACTCAAAAAGTCAAAAGATGGACAGAGAACATGATAGTTCGGTGAAGAGATATATTGCACTATCTTTCCACTGTCGTTCTTTCAACTCCTATGAATTGCGTTTACAATTTTTTGTTTTCAAAATATGAAAATTGATAGATTTTTTCATAGTTTGCTAGATTAGTTTAATCAATTAAGAGTTATAAAAAAACTCAAACAAGTTGTTACCGATTTGGGGTATGGTTTCCTTAATTGAATATTTTGTCTGTAAAATTTTATCTTTACTATGAATATTTTCGCTCATCTAGCTTTGGAACATTAGATCTGCCAGTGCAACTACCACCTTATGGAGTATACAATGAACAATGCCCAAAGACAACCATCACCTGCCGTCTGCAAGTTCTGGGTTCCGCAGTTCCGCCTGATCATAGATATGGAGTAATTCAATATACAGAGTACGAAAGAACAGCCCACGGCCAAAAGTTATTCCGACGCTCTCCTACTTTCGAGGACGGGAGGAGGGCATTTTGGTCAAAACACGAAGGCTTGAGCCGGCTCGCTGGTCGGCTGGAGTTTGGGTGGACGCGCGGGGATTGAAAACCGGGACAGCAGTACACGTGTCAGTGGACAGCGCAGCTGCTACCAGCGTGGCAGGAGCTTCTCTCAAAAGCTTCCAACGGGAATTCTAAACATACACGAGATTCTGACGCTGCAATGTATCGTTTCGTGAAAAACCCGGGCGAGACAGAAAGAGAAAATGAAAGCCACGCGCACCAAACTCTGCGGTCCCCATCTTTCCCCACCACCGCCCTTTTTAATTTTTTAATTTTTAATATTTGGAAGGTCGAAAATGAGGAGTTGGGAGGTTATATTTGATGGTTGATATTTCGTCGTCTTCCTCATCAATTCCGTCTGTCCTAAACGAGTAAAGTCTCTCTCCCCTTCCCACCTCCAAGCAGGCAGCAGGTAAGGGTTAATGGTGCCACCCACCAAGTAGTAGCTACCTAGCAAGCTGTGTGTGTAGGGTTTCGTTTCCCCAGGCCGCTAGCTAGCTAGTTGTGTGTCCAGTAGGTGCAGTCTCTATTTTTTAAATCCATGAATTGGCACCGATCTATATTTGGGGGTGTTGTCAGTCTGGTACGTCGTAGATCATATTCATAACTAGGTAGATAGGGATAGAGATGGGTTTCAGAGTTTGAGTTAGATAGGGTAGGGTTGTATGGTTTAGGGTGAATTCCTTAATTTCCAGGGTAGATCGGTTTCAGTGAGATATGGTATACAATGGAAAGCTTAGCTTGTAGCACAAGTTTGACTCTTGTAGTTGATCATCTATATACAGGCTATGAGGGAGGGAGGAAACATCGTATATCTGGGTCCTTGAACCTCGAAAATTAGGACCCAAATTAATTGATTCAAAGGAGTCTAATTATATGAATCCATTTGTGTCATAACATAATCCAACCATGTTTGTCCTTGTCTTGTTTGTTTGAAACGCCCAGAAATGGTATGGAGTCACCGCATACATCTATCCATACCAATGCAGTGTTAGTTATAAGCCGGTCCCCTTTACATTTCCATTTTCATATTTATTTAATTATGAATTAATTAATGGAGGGTGGGGTGTGGTGTGTGCAGCCAAAAACTAACTTCCCTCCACTTAATTCCATGTCCATGTCCATATTACTGTAATATTCTTGTCTTCTCCCGAGGCATGCCCAGTTCAATTGAAAAAGAAGGACAAGGAACAAAAGGGGAGTTTTGCATGCTTTTACACAGAAAGAAAGAAAGAAAGAAAGAAAGGAGAGGAAGAAGTCAGAAAGTGGGCCGGTGGGGGGGATTTTGCTACCAACATTCTCGACAAACAGACAAGTAGACGTACTGATCCATCACTCTGACTCCTCCTTTTTTCTTCTTCTTCCTCCTCAGTCCTCACCTTCACCTTCAGCTTCACCTTCTCTCCATCTCCCCCTACAAACAAACGCGTGCTTCTTTCTGCTTGCTTGCGTCATCCACCTTCTCCCTTCTCCCTATCCCAGGGTTTAATTAACATAGCCTCTCACTTACACTTATTTTATTCTTTTGTTTTTTTACTGTTCTACTTAATTAAGTATAATTACTTTATTCACCACACCAATTATAGTTGTAGCTAGTAGTAAACTTGTAGCTATTTTTTTTGTTATCCTCCCCCCTCTTTCTTCTGCACCACTCTATATATATATTGGTTCATCTCTGGCACCTGTTTTCGGACACAAATTTTATCAAGTTTCCAACTTTTTTACAATATATTATTTTTTAAAATAGTCATTTTTATAATTTTTTAAGCATTAATTTATAAAAAAAAAAAATATTTTATATAATTTTTATCTTATTAAAGTCAAAAAATTCAATGGCTTATCTTTTATATTGAAGGGAGTATATAATCCCTCCGTTTAACAAAACTTGTCGTTTACTATTCACGTACGCTTTTTTAAAATGATAAAAACTATATAAAATATTCATTTTTTAAAAAAATTTTTTTAACAAGTTTGTACTTATTAATAATAACTACGAAATTGTTAAAAAAAATTATTTAAAAAGTCGATATTTTATATAGTTTTAGCTCCTAAAAAAGCGTGCATGAATAGTAAAACGTCAAGTTTTGTTGAACGGAGGGAGTATAAAATTTGTTATTTAGTGTTTAATTTTCAATGCACATTTTTTTAAAATAAAATATATAACTATATTTGTAGAATATGAATAAAAAAAAAGAGTATAATTAGTAGATTAGTTTAATTAGCGAAACAGTTATTGTAATGAAAACCCCGTTGGGGATGGCATCATTTGTACACTTCCCCCATCCACAACACATCATCATTACCCCTCTCTTAGTTGTCCCGTTTTCCACCTTCCCTCCACTCCCGGCCTCTGTTAATACCTTGATCTCATTTGTTCTCCTTCAATATTTCAAAGTAATTAAATTCAATATACTATACACCTACAAACACAAGTCTGTATTAATCTATTCCCAACCCATATACGGATGGATCGGTGTGTGTTTCTATCTACTTATTTGTTTTGTTCAGTCTCATGATTGTTGAATGCACCCTTTTTATCCTTATTTACTTATACATTTATGTCTCATCTACCTGTCCCCTCCCTTCCCTCTTCTAAAGTCCCTTTTTCTTGGTCCAAAACTTTTCTAGGAAGCTTATGCCATTTTTTATGTTCCAAAACCAAAACACGCCTTTATTTAATTTAATTTAATTAGTTTGTTTGTTTGTTTATATTCCCCTTTTTAGGTGTGAATGTTTTAGGAGTGCTGCTCACCACCAAATGAGCTGATGATTAAACCTGAATACACTTGTCACCTTTTCATCTCTAGGGTTCATCATTCCCAAGCCCCCCTCTCCCTCCTTAATCACTCCTCTCCTCCCCCTTGTTCCCATTCCAATTCCAATTCAGTTTTTTAGAGAGAGAGAGAGAGAGAGAGAGAGAGAGAGAGAGGGGTTTAAATTTGATTGTCAACTTTCATATATATCCCCTTTTCACTTTATACTAATTACCTCTCTATAGCTCCTTCAATTCCCATCTGCCGGCCCTTATTATTTGTTCCTTGTAGAGCGCTCAGTGTATGGCCGGTTTATATATACTCCACCCCTCTTTGTTTTGTCTCTCTCTCATTATTGATAATTAATGCTTGCTAGGGTTATCATTTTTGGATGATGAAAGTGGCCTGGCCGGGCGTATCATCAAGCTTACCTGAGTTAGTGCTTGCTGGTGATTTTTATGCAGATTAAAAGGAGCTTCTGTGGGTGCGACCTTGGATCATTTCATTACTAGCTACAAAGCACTCAACTGAATCGGTACATGAGATGGAGTCATCCGTACCCCCTGGTTTCCGATTCCACCCCACCGATGAAGAGCTTGTTGGATATTACTTGAAGAAGAAGGTTGCTGATCAGAAGATCGACCTTGATGTCATTAGAGACATTGATCTTTACCGAATCGAGCCCTGGGATCTCACTGGTATATATATCCATTCTGCATCTCTATATTCATATCCATTTTGACCTATCTATTGTACATATGCATATAGCTAGTGGCTAGATAGTCTTCCTTTCCTCATAATTTCATGCTATATATATACCTAGATCTGATAATTTCAAATATATGTTCCTAAACCGCACATATTCTAAACTTCTGGATCCAATATAAAGGCACATATGATATGCTCATCCATCAAACTTTAATTACTTAGCAACCTAAATCACACTTTAAATACGTGTTTCTTAATTAATTAATTACTATATATCATATCTGTAAGGGTCATACATATGATATATATATATATAGGTCTACAATATCTCAGGTACATTCTTCCATTTATATACAACAGGTAAAAAATTTACAGTCTAATTAAATTTGTGTATACATGTTGGTATTAATGACGCAGAGAGATGTAGAATTGGATATGAAGAGCAGAACGAGTGGTACTTCTTCAGCCACAAGGACAAGAAATACCCGACAGGGACAAGGACGAACAGGGCGACCATAGCAGGGTTTTGGAAGGCTACTGGAAGAGACAAGGCTGTTTACGACAAGGGAAAGCTGATTGGGATGAGGAAAACCCTTGTCTTCTACAAGGGTAGGGCTCCCAATGGCCAGAAATCTGACTGGATCATGCATGAGTATCGCCTCGAATCCGATGAGAATGGACCTCCCCAGGTACCTACTATTCAAATAAACCTCAACTCCATCTTTTAGATAACTACTGTACATAATATATACAGGTAGCACTAGAATATTAGTGCAGGGGGGATCGGAGGATCGAATAAGTAACTCCAGATCGATCACAAAGCTAATTAAGCTAGTTGTTGAATTTGGTTTCACATGGTGTAGCTATAGCTAGCTAGTTTTGTTGGGGTCATATATAAAATATATATATGAACAAGACAATAGCTATGATTAGATGCCAAAAACTTTAATTGCATGGTGGTGATACATGTATAGTGCGTAATGTCCACCAGTCACCACTACCTTTCTCTCTCACCTCACTCTCTCTAATTAAGCTCATCCCTAATTTGCTTTCTATATAGATGCATGGGAAACAAAATGGGGATCAGGTTACTGATTAAAACATTATCTAGCAGGCAGCAGCTGAGCTATAAATTTACCATTTTTTTTCCTACCAATTTAAATTAAAGGTGAATTGGTTCCCCTTTTGCAAAAAAGATGAAATGTATCTCACAGCTGATGTTGACATATTTGTGCATGCTAGGAATTCGCTGCAGTAGCAGAAAACCTAAGAACTAGGGAAATCACCAGTGTCTGAAACTTTAAGGAGGTTCAATTGATTTTACATTTAAACATAAAAGCAAGTCTATAAAAGCTGAGTTTATTGCAGATATTACATGGTAGCTTTTTCATCTCTTTCTTTCACAAGTCAAAAAGACAGAACCTTCATCTACTTTGTTGTCCCTCTCTTTCATGAATTCTCAGTCTCTCTCTCTCTCTCTCAGATCGATCACTGTGGTTTACCCCACCCATATATTAATTGGGTACTGCACACCTAGTGGAGAATATACGGAAATGGCCTGCCCTTCCAAAGTCTGAAACCTTGGCCTATAGAGTGACAACCGGCTTAATTATAGTCCACGCTTAAATGTTCTAGCTAGCTGGTTGACCTTGAATAAATTGCCCCATTAACTAACATGTTTTTTCTTTTCCTTTTTCAAAATTTTCATTTACAATTACACTAGTGTCACAAACCATATATTATCACTGCAGCTACAAAGAGTTAGCTAGAGACTATTTAAAAAGTTGATGTATGTCTCCCTTTGAAATTTACTACTATCAGTATCATTTAATTGTCCTTTTATTTGAAGAGGCATGGCTACTTGACAATGTAAGATATACTGATGGCGCTTTTTATCTATATATAATACATATGTTTATAACCTAGTGATAAAAAAAAAAAAACATATAATGTACAATGAGAAACTGTGTCAGTATTAATTTGACTAACTTGAGTTTAATTATTTTTCTGAACTTTTTGGTCATATGTATGTATACAGGAAGAAGGATGGGTAGTATGCAGAGCATTCAAGAAGAAAGCAACTGCACAATCTAACAACAAGGCGATGGAAGGTGGGTGGGACTCATCAAACTACTTCTATGAAGGTGAACAAGTGATGGACTCATCTGACCGGCGTCGCCACCACTACCTCCCAAGAAGCACAAACCCACCAAGCTTCATGCCATCATCTTCATCTTCCCACAGCTACTTCTGCAAGAAAGAGTTTGATTACCAAAACAACAACAATGCTAACATGAACAACAACCTCAACATTTTCATGCAGTCAGATCACCCTTTTCTGCAGCTTCCCCAGTTGGAAAGCCCATCACTCCCCATGCTGAAGAGGCCCATCAGCTCCATCTCCCTCTTATCAGATCAAACCACCCCCAACAACAACAGCAACAATAATGATTTGGAAGAAATAGATCAGCTGATGAACAAAGGTCAATCCTCTATGGAAAAGGTCACAGACTGGAGAGCCTTGGACAAGTTTGTTGCTTCCCAGCTAAGTCATGACAACAACAACAATGAACAACCAGGAGATCATCATCATCAGGGGATAGGTTCGAGTTTCAGCGGTCTTGAACACCATCATCATCAGCGCGAGGATGGGTCTGCAGATATGGCATTGTTCATTAGAGATGAAGAGGGAGGAGAAGAAGAAGACAAATTGATAAGTGGGTTCTTGGCTTCAACCTCAGAGAGTGATCAGCTTGGGGTTTGCATATTTGACAAATGAAAAGGGGCAAAAATGGAAAGGAAATTACAATTAAGTTTCTGTGTTCTCAAATGGGTTTGGCCTCTCTTACATTATATGGTGGGTTTGTTTTCATGATATACTATAGAGGAAGTGTTGGAGGTGATCGAGATCGATTGATGGGGTTTTTACTTTTATGAATGTATGAGGGACATATATGCCATTTTGTAAAAAAGAGTCATGTATGTGGTAAAAGAGTGAAGCCCTCCTATCACTCACCAGCTTCCATTTTACCAAACTATATATATGTGCTATGAAAGTAATAATGATAATATATATTATATTTTACTATATGCCATATTGTTCAATACATATATCTTTGTGTTTTTATTAACTCCTATAGCTTTAGAAATATATGCCTTCGTTTTCTTTTTAATTTGTCTGTCCCATGCCGATTAATATCAACTAACAAGATTCCCACACCATGACGCGTATTTTTCTTTTTAGAAAAAAAAAATTGTAAGCATAAAAAATTACTATTATAAAATTAAATAAACTATTAACATACGTTAACATAAAATAGAAAAAACTATTTTGATAAAGTAAGTAAATAATAATAACTAGTAAAGTCCCCGCGCCATGACGCGTATTTTTTTTAAAAAAAATTGTAATTATAGAAAATTACTAAAATATTACAAAATTAAACAAACTATTACCAAACATTAATATAAAATAGAAAAAAATATTTGATAAAGTAAGTAAAAATAATAATAATATTTCTAAAAATTGTGTAAAAATTACATGAGTTTAAGATTTGAGTAGCATAGATTAATTGGGTGAAAATCGATCTCAAAATAAAACTGGTTATAACACCTAATAAAAAATTCTTATGGTTTATTAGTTAGATATAGCTAGATTAATTGAAGAACTTGTACAAATGTCATTAGTTGGATTTTTTCCTAGGTTAAGTTGATTGGGAGGAAATCATAAAATTAAAGTGATTATCACATCTAAGCAAAAATATTTCTCATTATATATATAGACTGGGAGGAAATCATTAAAAAAAATGTTTAATTTTTTTATCATTTAAGGTTTTATGTAGTTTATATTAGGTTGGTTGGGTGAAAATTCAAAATTTAAGTTTATTATAAGAACAACAATAGTTTTCATTATATTTAGATTAGCTGCTCCAAAAAATCATATATTTGGAACTATATATTATTATTTTTATAAAAAAATGCTTTTGAATTCATCCAATTGTTTTAAAAACTAAATAGAATGAAAACAGTGCATAGTTAATATTATCTTTATTTTTGAAAAAAAAATTTGAATTAATCCCATTGGTTAGATAAAAAGGAATTGCCTAAAAAAATTATATATTTGGAACTATAATTTTTTTTATATAAAAAAATGCTTTTGAATTCATCATATTGTTTAAAAAATAAATGGAAATAATAATGTGTAATTAATATGGAATAAAATAATATTGTATAGTTAATATTAACATTTTTTTTTAAAAAAAAGTTTTGAATTAATCCCATTAATTACTAAATAAAAAGAAATTGTCTTAAATAACTTCGTGCGAGGATGCGACACGTGGCCAAAAAGCTTTGGCTTTAAGTAATATATAGATATAGATAGAAGATTGCTAAATAAAAAGGAATTGGCTTAAATAACTTCGCACGAGGATGCGACAAGTGGCCAAAAGGCTTTGGTTTTAAGTAATATATAGATATAGATTGCCTTAAATAACTTCGTGCGAGGATGCGACACGTGGCCAAAAGGCTTTGGTTTTAAGTAATATATAGATAGATTGCTAAATAAAAAGGAATTGCCTTAAATAACTTCGCGCGAGGATGCGACACGTGGCCAAAAAGTTTTGGTTTTAAGTAATATATAGAAGATTGCTAAATAAAAAGGAATTGCCTTAAATAACCTCGCGCGAGGATGCGACAATGTAAAGGCTCAGATTTTTAAATCCTAATTTTTATGGAAGAAAAAAATAAAGAGAGAATTAAAAATGAAATTAAATCGGTTGTAAAACTCGTTTAGCGGATTCCGACCGGAATATAAAATTTGACGAATACTTTCTATCCTTTTACCTCGAAAATTCAAAATAATTATCGGATGGCGATATCCTTGTCGATTTTTAGAGAGTGGGATTCGTGAAAACTAACATTCGGGATTAAAAACTCGCGTATTCGTGATTTATTTTCGGGTATTGATTAACCAATTTCACACACAATTCTTACCCACTCCCATCACTCACCATACCCTTCAAATTCAACCCACCCCTTACCCCGTCATTCACCATTCACCGTCATCGTCCATTCTGTTCCCCATCATTCACATTTCCATTCCCTCCTGCACGCCATCACCAACTCAACTCGCCGCCACCACCATCATACCACCTTCATCACCATTACGCGTCCACCGCATCATTCGATTCCTCCCCTCGTCACCGTCACCACACCTCCCACCGGCCTTCCTTCCTTCGAATTCGATCCACCTTGGAGCCTCCTTCATCGCTGTCAGACAAGCCGAGACGTCCAACAGTGTCCCGAGGCAGCCCAAAGAGCAGCTCACGCCACCACCGAGCCACCGAGGCTTCGTCGCCTCCGTTCGAGCTCGAAACCAACCTTCCGGTAAGCGGTTCTCCTTCGTTTCTAATCCATACCACTCTTGAGCCCCATCATCACGCTCACCCACATCCGACGCAGGTCCGAGGAGCCATCGAGAGCCTCCGACGAAGCCCAGAACTTCGGTCGAAACTCCGACATCCGCGAACTCCTCGGTGAGCTCCCAAGCCTTCCTTTCTTTCCTCGATCGATTATGTGTGTCCTTGTTCGCTTAGTTTAGTCGGGGGGTAGTGAGGGTCGAGTGCGGGAAGCTTGATCGAACTCCGGCGAGTTCCGGCGAGCTCGAGAACGGTGAGGTTGAGAGCGTAACCGTGAGCAGCGAGGGCGAGGGAGTGAGCTGCGAGGGACTGGCCTGAGCGAGATCTTGAGCAGTGAGCACGAGCGGAGACGGCGGAGCTGAGGTGCTGGGACGAGCAGCCGCCGGCGACCTTCTTCTCCGGGCGGCGTCGAGCATCGCAGGCGAGCAGGCGGGACTCGGGAGCGGGAGCCTTCAGATGTTTGAAAGAAGAAGAAGATGGGGGCGGGCCCTCCTCTGCCCAGTCAGCACCCGTGGGGCCCGCTTCAATTCTTTTTAAAAAATTGTTTCCGTTGAGCTGGGTTGAGGTTTTACGGATTCGGTTCTGTTCGGATTATCCGTTTATTTATTTAACTAATTAACGGGATTAAAATTGTTATATATATATACAATATTATTTGAGGTTTAAGAGATAAAATATGAGTATAAAATGATAGTATGCGAATTTGGCTTAGTATGATATGGAGGTTATCTTAAACTGATGAGTTGGCAAGTTTTGATGAAAACGATATGAGATGGTGAAACGAGATGAGAAATTGATTTGAGGCATTAATGTTGTTGATGATTGGATGGTTAACTTATATATGCTTTATGTGAATCTTGTGTGTGTTATTTGATATGCTTTGTGTAAAGTTAGACTTAGACTTATTATGTTACTTATCTTCTAGGTGAGCTCTAATCTGCCTGGATTTGCTTGATTTCTATATTGTTTGGATTCTGCGCTTCTCTAGGTAAGTTCTTTGAACTTACTCATGATGGGCGCTCTATGCACTGGGTGTTATATAGTAGGGTAGTGTTCATGCACCATACGACTTAGAATCACGCTTAGGATCTAAAATGGAAACCATATGACTTGCTATATGTCTTTGCTAGAAAACGGCCGTTATAGGTGTTTATTGGATGTGACCTTTTTCTCTATTCTTGTCATCTTAGTGGGGCTTATTATAGAAAGTTGCTTGCACTTGATGGGTGAGGTAGGCTTTTTGGTAATAAGTCGTCATAGGACTCTTAGAGCATTAGGCCTTATATGGGTGTCGTTGTTTGCCTTCCCTTCATAGTTAGTAGGCTCCTTACATAGGGACGGCCTGCACCGTGGGTGAGGTAGTTCCCTTTGAAGGGAGTTGCTAGAGGATTCCTTATGAGCCTAGAGGGACATGCTATTTGGCATTTCTTGTAACTGCGCGCCTCTTTATTTATGTCCGCACTTAATTATTCGTTTGCTTGTCTGTTTAAGTTCCGCCTTACATTACGCATTTCATCTTAGGAATAGGATGCTTATTATATGCCTCTCAGAGTGTGTTTACACACGCGCATGAGTGGCCTGATGATTGACCCAGATCCTCCTCATTTTTTTTAGATTCAGGTAACCACTAGCCGCTATCTTTGCTTATATGGATGCTTGGCGGGTTCAGACTTTTGGCATTAGATTGAGAGCTCGAGAGACCACTAGACTCCCTCTCTTTTATACTCTTTTACGTTGTGTTGTCCCGGCTCTGCCGTGGCACCTTCGGGATTGTATTTTGCTTTAACTTCACTTATGTTGGTTGCATGACTAAATGGATTTTCTGCGTTGTAGACTTAGGACAGGCACATGGGTTTACCCCGGGGTCTCCAACGGACCTTACGAATTTGGGTGCGAAATCCCGCTTTAAACTACAAATCTTCAGTTTCAAACCTTCAACCTGTACTCGGAGCGCAAGATCCTAACGAGGGGTTTTATCCCTCGAAACGTAACTCGGGAATCATAATCCTGGGCCGTTACAAAGGTGGTATCAGAGCGAGGTTTTGCAATCCGAGTACGATAGGTTGAAGGTGGTTTTGAAAATAGCCCAATGTTTTCAAATGGTTTTGAAAAATGTTATAAAGGGCAAAATGAATTTAATTGGAATTAAACCTAAATGAATATAGGGGAAACAATCTCGTGGGTAGAGACCAAAGCGATAGACATCCCTTATGGATGTAGAACTAGGGGAACGGTAGACAAAATACTAGCTTTTATTTACAGATGGGCCTAGAGGACTCCAGGGAACACCACGGAGGTTGGAGTGTCGAGTTAGGAGGCCGTGAGGTTTTTGCCCCTCCGGTCAGCTGTCCCTCGAAGGACGGCATAGATCGTCTCTATGCTTACGTTTATGTATATATATATATGCAATTGGGCCCGAGGGCGATTCTCCTTGAAGAGGATCATATTAATCGTTGAGTGCTTCTGTGCTAAGTGTTTAACTTAACCATTCATGTAGTCATCATGGTCGATACTAGACGCGGTTCAGTTGGGCGTGGGGGTAGGGCACGTCGTGGCCGCGGACGCCCTCGTTGGATTGATGTTGAGAGCGTCGAGGAGCGCTCTACTGATGATCACGATGAGGAGCGAGCTTCGCCTCCGCCGGCTGACGACCAGATTCCGATTTCCACAGAGACTAGGCTTGGGCAGCTAGAGGCGGCGCTTCACGACATTCTGAGCGAGTTACGGGGAGGAGCTCGATCTACGACACCGATGCCAGAGATTCCTGTTCAGCAGCCGATGCCCACAGATCAGGCCGGACTCGAGCAAATGGTGCGCGAGATGCTTCAGAGGCAGACGAGACAGCAGCATGCCCCACAGCCAGAGGCAGATGAGGCCGCAGTCGGGATTCGAGCAGAGAGGCGCATTGATTGGGTTAAGAGGTTGTCGCAGACCAACCCGCCTCTATTCACCAGAGATCCTAGGACAGATATCGAGCTATGGTTCAGAGTCATGGATGGACTCTTCGAGTTGATCGGAGCACCACCAGGAGAGCACAAGAGATTGGCGGCCGGCCAGCTACGAGATGATGCTTTCAACAGATGGTCTGTATACAAGACGGACCATGCTGATTGGACGTATGATGAGTTCAGATCTTTGATGCTTCGCGAGTACAGCCCGCCAGGTCTGCAGACCGCCAGAGAGGTGGCCTTCTACAGAGGGAGTTATGATGAGACTTTATCAGTTGCGGAGGTTATCTGCCAGTTCAAGAAGGAGCTGGTATATTGCGGACATTTATGTCAGACAGACGCGAGCCGTATTCGAATGCTATCTATGAGGCTCTCACCAGCTGTACTTCTGCATGCTTCCAGCTTGGGTGACGTCCCCTTTGATAGGTTCTTAGAGGTTATCTTGCGCTATGACACGCAGCGTCTTCTGTCAGATACTGCCTACCAGTATTCTCATACTCCTCGAGGTGAGAAGAGATCGAGAGCTACAGAATCTAGTCGGGACATGCATGATAGAGGAGACACTTTCAGAGGTGAGTTCAGAGGGGATATACGCCGAGCACCCCCAGTGCCCCGCCAGGAGATGCGAGTTCAGAGCATTGCATGTCAGGGATGTTATGAGTATGGACACCCCACAGAGAGATGCCCGAGGAGGCAGGTGGTATGTTACACATGTAGGGATAGAGGACACCGAGCAACTTATTGCCCCCAGGGTGGAGGACCTTCAGATGCACCAACACCTCGACTTCAGGCGCCACCGGGACCACACCAGCGGACATATCCCCAGGGATGGGGGAGAGGAGTGTCGTCCGGCCGAGACCGAGGAGGCAAAGGATCTGCTCCGGGACTTGCGTACATGACAGTTGAGCCATTTGAGTTAGAGTATGAGGGAGGACAGACTAGAGGAGGCCTTGATATCGGTTTACCCCCACCACCCCGTGTCTACTCCATGGGAACTGCGAGTCGGTCCGACCCTTCAACATCAGGTACCATGACATGAGGTGTTTATCTCGGTGCTTGTGTGCGCATATGCAATTGATGATGATGTGCTAGACATGTTGTTGTATGTGACTATCCTTGACGTGATTAGGATATGTTGTTAAATGTGTGATATGATTGTCTATCTATGATGTTTCGATGATAGAAGTGATAGAAGTTGAATTATTGAAATTTGATTCTGACTTGGAACCTAGGAAGAAATATGGGATTAACCCTTAGAGGTGGATGGTAGGATGAACTGAGAAGTTGGAAATGATTTTGACTAACGTCGAACTTGAAATTTTGAATGGTATTTCAAACGAGACTAACTTGAACTAATGTGACTCTAGTTTTCAATATAACACCCCACGAAGTGGATACAAGTATTTGAGTTATGATATGGCCAAAGAGTCGGAGTAAGGATGTGGTAGGGGCCCATATTACATTCTTACTACGGTCTATTTGAGGATATTATGATCACGGCAACGGTACTGTGAGGACCTCATAGGGGCACTTATGAGGTGTTTACGGGATCAATGACATGATCATTGGACTCATCGCTTTCAAACTTCATCCCTTGTTTTAAAATGATTTTAGTCTCGGGGACGAGACTTGTTTTTAGAGGTGGATGATGTAAAGGCTCAGATTTTTAAATCCTAATTTTTACGAAAGAAAAAAATAAAGAGAGAATTAAAAATGAAATTAAATCGGTTGTAAAACTCGTTTAGCGGATTCCGACCGGAATATAAAATTTGACGAATACTTTCTATCCTTTTACCTCAAAAATTCAAAATAATTATCGGATGGCGATATCCTTGTCGATTTTTAGAGAGTGGGATTCGTGAAAACTAACATTCGGGATTAAAAATTCGCGTATTCGTGATTTATTTTCGGGTATTGATTAACCAATTTCACACACAATTCTCACCCACTCCCATCACTCACCATACCCTTCAAATTCAACCCACCCCTTACCCCGTCATTCACCATTCACCGTCATCGTCCATTCTGTTCCCCATCATTCACATTTCCATTCCCTCCTGCACGCCATCACCAACTCAACTCGCCGCCACCACCATCATACCACCTTCATCACCATTACGCGTCCACCGCATCATTCGATTCCTCCCCTCGTCACCGTCACCATACCTCCCACCGGCCTTCCTTCCTTCGAATTCGATCCACCTCGGAGCCTCCTTCATCGCTGTCAGACAAGCCGAGACGTCCAACAGTGTCCCGAGGCAGCCCAAAGAGCAGCTAACGCCACCACCGAGCCACCGAGGCTTCGTCGCCTCCGTTCGAGCTCGAAACCAACCTTCTGGTAAGCGGTTCTCCTTCGTTTCTGATCCATACCACTCTTGAGCCCCATCATCACGCTCACCCACATCCGACGCAGGTCCGAGGAGCCATCGAGAGCCTTCGACGAAGCCCAGAACTCCGGTCGAAACTCCGACATCTGCGAACACCTCGGTGAGCTCTCAAGCCTTCCTTTCTTTCCTAGATCGATTATGTGTGTCCTTGTTCGCTTAGTTTAGTCGGGGGGTAGTGAGGGTCGAGTGCGGGAAGCTTGGTCGAACTCCGACGAGCTCGAGAACGGTGAGGTTGAGAGCGTAACCGTGAGCAGCGAGGGCGAGGGAGTGAGCTGCGAGGGACTGGCCGGAGCGAGATCTTGAGCAGTGAGCACGAGCGGAGACGGCGGAGCTGAGGTGCTGGGACGAGCAGCCGCCGGCGACCTTCTTCTCTGGGCGGCGTCGAGCATCGCAGGCGAGCAGGCGGGACTCGGGAGCGGGAGCCTTCAGATGTTTGAAGGAAGAAGAAGATGGGGGCGGGCCCTCCTCTGCCCAGTCAGCACCCGTGGGGCCCGCTTCAATTCTTTTTAAAAAATTGTTTCCGTTGAGCTGGGTTGAGGTTTTACGGATTCGGTTCGGTTCGGATTATCCGTTTATTTATTTAACTAATTAACGGGATTAAAATTGTTATATATATATACAATATTATTTGAGGTTTAAGAGATAAAATATTATTTTGAGAGAATTATAAGGGTTGATTTTATTAAATAAAAATGGTTTGGATTTTAGGGGATCCGGAAATATTTTATAAATGGTGTTTAAAATATATTATTGAGTTAAAAAGAATTTTAAAATAATTTCAAGGGTCGTAATTCTTAACTGTTTGATTCGGATTTCAAAACGGTTTTGAAAATAACTTGGGAATTATACTTGCTCGATGACTAACTAGCATGATCATTTGACTAACGATAAGATATGTGTGGGTGACTAATAGCATAACTTGTGGTGAATTATATTAGGGATTAAAGGTTAGTCAATTACTTAATTATGATAATGATGATATATATATCCGTATGCAAAGTATGAGTATAAAATGATAGTATGCGAATTTGGCTTAGTATGATATGGAGGTTATCTTAAACTGATGAGTTGGCAAGTTTTGATGAAAACGATATGAGATGGTGAAACGAGATGAGAAATTGATTTGAGGCATTAATGTTGTTGATGATGGGATGGTTAACTTATATATGCTTTATGTGAATCTTGTGTGTGTTATTTGATACGCTTTGTGTAAAGTTAGACTTAGACTTATTATGTTACTTATCTTCTAGGTGAGCTCTAATCTGCCTGGATTTGCTTGATTGCTATATTGTTTGGATTCTGCGCTTCTCCAGGTAAGTTCTTTGAACTTACTCATGATGGGCGCTCTATGCACTGGGTGTTATATAGTAGGGTAGTGTTCATGCACCATACGACTTAGAATCACGCTTAGGATCTAAAATGGAAACCATATGACTTGCTATATGTCTTTGCTAGAAAACGGCCGTTATAGGTGTTTATTGGATGTGACCTTTTTCTCTATTCTTGTCATCTTAGTGGGGCTTATTATAGAAAGTTGCTTGCACTTGATGGGTAAGGTAGGCTTTTTGGTAATAAGTCGTCATAGGAATCTTAGAGCATTAGGTCTTATATGGGTGTCGTTGTTTGCCTTCCCTTCATAGTTAGTAGGCTCCTTACGTAGGGACGGCCTGCACCGTGGGTGAGGTAGTTCCCTTTGAAGGGAGTTGCTAGAGGATTCCTTATGAGCCTAGAGGGACATGCTATTTGGCATTTCTTGTAACTGCGCGCCTCTTTATTTATGTCCGCACTTAATTATTCGTATGCTTGTCTGTTTAAGTTCCGCCTTACATTACGCATTTCATCTTAGGAATAGGATGCTTATTATATGCCTCTCAGAGTGTGTTTACACACGCGCATGAGTGGCCTGATGATTGACCCAGATCCTCCTCATTTTTTTTAGATTCAGGTAACCACTAGCCGCTATCTTTGCTTATATGGATGCTTGGCGGGTTCAGACTTTTGGCGTTAGATTGAGAGCTCGAGAGACCACTAGACTCCCTCTCTTTTATACTCTTTTACGTTGTGTTGTCCCGGCTCTGCCGTGGCACCTTCGGGATTGTATTTTGCTTTAACTTCACTTATGTTGGTTGCATGACTAAATGGATTTTCCGCGTTGTAGACTTAGGACAGGCACAGGGGTTTACCCCGGGGTCTCCAACGGACCTTACGAATTTGGGTGCGAAATCCCGCTTTAAACTACAAATCTTCAGTTTCAAACCTTCAACCTGTACTCGGAGCGCAAGATCCTAACGAGGGGTTTTATCCCTCGAAACGTAACTCGGGAATCATAATCCTGGGCCGTTACAGACAAGTAGCCAAAACGCTTTGGTTTTAAGTAATATATAGATAGAAGATTGCTAAATAAAAAGGAATTGGCTTAAATAACTTCGCGCGAGGATGCGACAAGTGGCCAAAAGGCTTTGGTTTTAAGTAATATATAGATATAGATTGCCTTAAATAACTTCGCGCGAGGATGCGACACGTGGCCAAAAGGCTTTGATTTTAAGTAATATATAGATAGATTGCTAAATAAAAAGGAATTGTCTTAAATAACTTCGCGCGAGGATGCGACACGTGGCCAAAAAGCTTTGGTTTTAAGTAATATATAGAAGATTGCTAAATAAAAAGTAATTGCCTAAAATAACTTCGCGCGAGAATGCGACAAGTGCCAAAAGGCTTTGGTTTTAAGTAATATATAGATATAGATTGGTTAGATAAAAAGGAATTGCCTAAAATAATAAAAATCATATATTTGGAACTATAATTTTTTTTATATAAAAAAATGCTTTTGAATTCATCATATTGTTTAAAAAATAAGTGGAAATAATATTGTGTAATTAACATGGAATAAAATAATATTGTATAGTTAATATTAACATTATTTTTTTTTTTAAAAAGTTTTGAATTAATCCCAATTGCTAAATAAAAAGGAATTGCCTTAAATAACTTCGCGCGAGGATGCGACACGTGGCCAAAAAGCTTTGGTTTTAAGTAATATATAGAAGATTGCTAAATAAAAATGAATTGCCTTAAATAACTTCGCGCGAGGATGCGACACGTGGCCAAAAGACTTTGGTTTTAAGTAATATATAGATAGATATAGATATAGATTGCTAAATAAAAATGAATTGCCTTAGATAACTTCGCGTGAGGATGCGACACGTGGCCAAAAAGTTTTGGTTTTAAGTAATATTAGTACAGTACCCGTGCCTAAGGCACGGACTTACTATTTCAGATGTACTCATGTCAACAATGAATACATATTGGTATACGAAACCGGATAGGATGCTATGGGGTAGGTCATCCCTCCCAAATCATTTCCCAAACCAAAAAAAAAAAAAACGTATTAGTATACGGAACACTTTTAATTCATACCAAAAAAAACATATATAGAGTTAATCTTGCTCTATTAAGGTAATCTAGATATACAATTTATATGTTACCCTAATAGAAAATAGTGAACCCTAGAAAAGCTAAAATAAAGTTAATGAATGTTCAAAAGTAAATCATTTAATTGTTTGTAGCGGTTATAATTTTTTTTAACTCTGCCCATATAGTTGTTACACAACTCTACTTTAACTTAAGCTATAAAAGCATGTATATAATTTTCTAAATATTTGTTGTATCATTTTAACGTCAATATATTTGGGATTATAAAAGAAGCCTAAAGAGACTAAGTTTATTCAAGTAAAACTTTCACAATTATTCCAATAATTGTATCTAAGACATGCACGCGCATACACCCATACCTTAATATAAATTAATTAATAACTTAGGGATTAAAGCTTAAGATTGACAAAAAAGTTGCTATTATATATGGTTAGCCGAAAATGGAGCGTACGTGAACCTATTTGAATTGTGCAATTTTATTAGTTGAAATTACTTGAAATAAAAATGGTTGAATTACCACTCTCATATCAATACTTTTAACACAAACATCTTTAATTTTTTTAAAGTCAAACATTCATAGATTCTAACTATATATTAATTATGAGTTATTTAAGGTGTGGGTACGGAGTATCATAATTGTATTATTCATTAGTCTTAATTTGATATTTGATTGATTACTAATTTTAAAATGGTAAAAAAAGATAAAATTAGCAAAAGTGATTTGTGTAAGATTTAACCCTAATAAACCATCTAAAATTATTAAGAAGTTTTTTACCGTTCAACAGTTCAAATAATTAAGTAATTTTTTTAAAGTAGTTAAATATATAAATTAAAGTTGGATTATATATGTTAATTAATAAAATTAGATTTATCAAAATAAAGAGGGATCCACCAGTAATTATAAACCAATGAAATTATAGAACTCTATGGGGGATGTGACATAAGTCTTTGATCGTGATGTGACGTTTTTGACGTATGACTATCATGTATTATCTTAAGAAGCTAGTTTGGTATCCACACCTTGTGCGAGTATTGATATAAAATTGGTTTCATTACATGTAGTGCGCGCTACATATAATACAAAATTTGAACTATTAATTATTTAATTAAAATATAAGTATGAATTATATAGTAAAAGGTAATAATTTTAAGTTATCTCAACCTAAATTTTAAAATATAATATAATATACATAGAAAAATATTTAATTTTTAAAAAATTATCCAAATTTTATAACATAATTTATTTAAAAAATTATTTATAATATTTTTTCGAAACTTTCATATATTGTATTCGATCTGTTCATTTATTTCATATTCTCATTTTTTTAAACTTAATCCTATTTTTCATAAAGAAATGTTTGATATCCCATATATTTTACAACTTTTAAGAAAAAATAACTCATGTAATTAACTAAGCATATTATTTTTAACATTGAGCATATATCTTTTTCAAATCTAAGTATATAATTGAAATATCCTCCGTCTTTCATATTCTATTAATTATAACATATACAGAATACTAAGAATACTAAAAAAGTAATGATACCATTTTCATTATAATGTTTGACTAATAGTTGTACATGATTTGAAAAAATATATGTACAAATATTTGAATAATTTAACTATGGAATCGACCATCGTTTACATTTGTACTCATCAATGTCATCATCTTTATTGCAAATATTTGTTAAAATCAAATCATAATTAAAATCATTAAATAATATATAATTAAAAATTCAACTAATTAAATAATAATTGAAATTTTAAAACAAATCATTTTATTTTAAATCAATCCATAATAAAAAAATATGTTTAATTATTAATTTCGGGTTTGTTATCAAGGTAGCCTTAATTTGTTGGAAAAAAGCGGATTAAAAAATATTGTTGTTTGATTTGGGTATAGAGAACAAAAATGGAAAATATGAGCTAGAGTAGAGTAGATTGTATGATAAATGAAATAGATGAAAAAGTTAGAAATATTCATTCTAATTATTTCATGTTTGTTATGAAGATGGTCGAGCCATAATTTTGTTTTAAAAATTTATTCTTTTTTATTTGGGTTAATGAGAAAATGTTAAATCTATGTCAATGTAAATTGTATGGTAAGTTAAACAAATCGTTTTTTGTTTTAAAAAATAAAGATATGCTCGAGAGTAGTTAGAAAATTAAGTTATCAATTAATTAGATAAATATGCAATCTTTTAAATAAAAAGTGATAAGCATCCGAATTTTTTAAAAAAATCACAAAATTTTATTGGGTCAGATTGGAAAATCTTATTAAATCTCATTTGTTACTAAAATCACTTCTCTACATTCTGAATTATCAAGTGTGTAATTGTATTAGATATTGAAATATTTTGGTTAGTAAAGAGATAAACATCCCTCATTTTGAGGGATTCGAGAAATAGATAATGGTTATAAATATTGGATGAATTAGTTTGATAAATAAGAGTTTAATTTGAGAAAATGTTTTTTAAAATCAAATGTGGACCCATATTTAAGTACATCATGCCACATAGGATGATTGAAGGATAATCCGGCATGTGGCATCTCCAACATGTGTTTTAGTATTATATTAGATATTAGATATTAGATTAGATATTTCAATCATTGTGAAAGAATTACTAAATAAAAAAAACTAATTTTTGGGTAAAATGTGGTAACTAAAAAATATATTGAGTTTTAATTCAAAATAAATGAGAAATAATAAATTAAAGTTATCATAGAAAAATAATTATTTGGTATTTAAATTTTTTTAAATCACTTTAATTCGAAAAAAAAGATATGAGATTTATTTTAATTAATAATTAAGTAAATTGAATTAATTATTTAGGTGGGGCTACATTAAATGAAACTTGCCACGTAAGCCTAGTTTAAGGATGTGCTGCCATGTAGCATCTTCTAACATCTGTTTTAGTATTATATTAGATATAGAAGATTATTAAATAAAAAGGAATTGTCTTAAATAACTTCGCGCGAGGATGCGACACGTGGCCAAAAGGCTTTGGTTTTAAGTAACATATATAGAATATAGATAATATTTATAAAAAAAATTTGTACAAAATTACATGAGAAAAGTACATGTGACATAAATGTTTCTCGTTTAATATAATATATAGATATATAGATGATTAAAAAATGTAGAATAATATATTAAGGGAAAAAACTCTATTATAATTTGATTGATTAAAATTTAGCATTAAAATATTTTGAATTAACCCCATTGTGTAATTACTATAAAATGAAATATTATATAGTTAATATTAATGTTAGGTAAAACTAATTAAAATAACACAACCTTTGGAGGGGTGTTAAAAAAATATCTCCACCTTTCAACAGTAAGAAAAATAACTCGACCTTTGGGGGGAGATGGTAACAAAATATCCCAATTGTTTTTACGACTATAAATATGAGCAAAAATGATGACATATAATTGACAAAATTAAGATTTTGGTGAATTTTGGATTATATTGACTTATTTCAATGAGAATGAGATCATTTAACCAATTTTATATCATTGTTCTGACCCAATTTATGGTCGGAAAAATGACTCGGGATATTTTGTTACCATCTCCTCCAAAGGTCAGGTTATTTTTCTCACAGTTGAAAAGTGAGTATATTTTTTTAACACCCTTCCAAGAGTTGGGTTATTTTAATTAGTTTCACCTTAATGTTATTACAAAAAAAAAAAAAGTTCCTAATTTAGTGGTTGTCCCCCAAGTCCAGCAAATTGGGGTTTTGTCCACCTAAAATTGTATGGACAAAATTGCCCTTCCATATATAAACGTATATGATGTACACCTCTCTCTCTCTCTCTCTCTCTCTCTCTCTCTCTCCTCATTTCGTCCCATCTCTGGCTTGTTGAAGACGAATCGCTCTCTTTTCTCTCCATATTGCTTAAGGGAATTTTGCAATTGAAACCGACAGTTCTCTTCGATTGTGTTTCAATGGCAGAGAACAAAGGCTCTGGCGACATCGAGGGAGTTGTTGTTGCTGCAATCGACAATAAAAGTGCAAGCGATCCTTCAAATGGGGGTGTGTTTTGTGTGTTTAGTCTTATACCTGTTTTGAAGTTGAATTCGACATTTCTCTTCTATTTTTGTTGAATTTCAGAGAATAAAGGCTCCGACAAGATGGAGGCAGTTGATGTTGCTGCAATTGATAGTAAAACTCCATGCGATCCTTTAAGTGGGGGTTTGTTTTGTGTTTTTTTTAGTGTTATGCTTTTTTTTTTTAAATTTTTATTCGACATTTTCTCTTTGATTATATGTTAAATGGCAGAGAACAAACCATCTGACAAGGGTGATGTAGGGGATGTTGCTGAAATGGACAGTAAAACTGCAAGCGATCCCTCAGATGACGGTTTGTATTTTGTGTTTATGTCTTTTATCCCTGTTTTTCTTTTTTTTCCCCTTATTATTGTGTTTGATATCTAATGTGGCTGATTTGCAATGAACAAAAGTTCTTCGAAGAAGGTTCCTTCAGCTGAAGATAGCAGTTCAACCGGTTCTTCAAGCAGATGTGTGTTGTTTTTGGTCTAAGGTTTTTTGTTCATATTTATCCAGGTTTTTGTTGTGTTTTTCTATCAAATGTATACATGCATTTCGTAATGTTTCTTTGATTTTTATAAAAAATACCTATTTCAGTAGATTTTGTTATTCATCCTGACACTGTTGTTGTGTATGTTTTGTGTGTGTTTTTTAGATGATAATGCCTCTGCAAGTGATCTTCAAGAATATAAATGTCAATTTAATGTGAGTCTATTTTTTTTCATACTTTATTTCCCTCTGTGTGTTTTTATGTTTATTCATGCTTATGAATGTGTCTTTTTAACAGAGATTGAAGTACTGCATTCCTGTAAAGGCTAGATTTTGTGCAAAATCCAATGTTTATTGTGCTACGTATGTCTGTGATGTTATAGAGAAACATCTGTCTAAAACTGATTTTGAGTTGCTGAGGAGAAGTTGCTTTGAATGGGTTTTTGTTCAAATGAATAAGATGAAACTTAATTTTCAGCTGATTCATCAAATGATGCTTCGTATGATTAAGAGGGATAAGTTGCATGAATTGTGGTTTAAGGTTGATAGTCTTGTTGCTCGGTTCTCTTTGGTAAAGTTTCATGCAATTACAGGGCTTCCTGTTATAGATACTTCAATTAAACCATCCGGGAAATTTTCGTGGTCTTATTTTCTTGGGGAGAATCAGTCAAAGTGTACGTATGATGAGTTGTTGGGGGCATTTAAAACATGTAGAAAATCGTCTCCAAGGAAGCTGCAGATGGCAAAGTTGTTGATTATTGAGAAAATGTTAATGTTCAGGCGTTTAAAAAGTGTTAAGAAAAATCATGCTGCTCTTGTATGCAATCCAGCGAAATGTGAACTGTATCCATGGGGTAGATTGTCTTATTCTTTGGTGGTGAAGTCTTTAAAGAAGGTTCTCCTTTGTAATCGATCAGATCCGAGACCATCATACACTACTAGAATTGTGTTCATAGACATCGGGTCTTTGATGTAACGGCCTAGAATTATGATTTCCGGGTTACGTTTCAAGGGATGAAACCCCTTGTTCGGATCTTGCAATCCAGGTACGGGTCGAGGTTTCAAACTCATTTTAAGATTAGTAGAAAGAGGGATTCCAAACCCTAAAAACATCGAAGGGTCGTTGGGTACCCTTAACCTGTCCTAAGACTGTGTCGCAAAATCCATTTCAAACGGAAGTAAGGCGAAAGCAAGGTAAATACACAAGTGTCACGGCAGAACCGGTCAAAACCAAATCATGAGTGTCTAATTACCATTTTACTAAATTAGGATATTAGCCAGATTCTTCGATTCGCCAAAAGGGAACCCCGTCATATAGACATCGAGCACTCAAATCTGCAAAAAAAATACCTTTAAAAGAAGAACGGGGAAAGGAGTCAGATCGAGCCACTCATGCGGGACCGGCAGTCCTCTCTGAGGCCACATAGTATGTGCTATACCTAATAAAGATGCTCTAATGCAGTACGAAAGTCAAACACACTAGCATGCTCCTAGTTCATAATAATGTGCAGAAATACTGTAAAGGGCCCAAGACAGTGCCAAATGGCATATCCCTCTCCTACCTCCACCCCCTTCCGATAGGGCGGAGACTGGCCAGCTCGTGAATGCATTCCATTATATCGGGCGGCACGCATGCCTAACCCGCTCCACAATAAAGCCCGCAGGCATCTCATAATATAAGGAAGTTCATGACTCGATTGACTCAGGGTACCCGATGAGGCTGGGCTACCCTATGACCCTAGCAAAGACTCTAGGACTATCACAAATAACGGCCGTTCTGTTTCAAACGCATAAAGTAAGCAGATGCTCATTCAATCAGTGCAACCTAAACAGGATACTACATGACATGCTTTTATGCATATGCAACACCTAACATAAAATGCAACAACAGGCATGAATGTCCAACCTGAGTAAGCCCCCTAAGGAACTTACCTGAAGATGCAGAACAGCAGGATAACGCAAGCAAGGGCCCAAATGCAAGTCCAAAGCAATCCAAAAGCAATACACACCTATCATCACACCATTTCATCTCCAATCAAACCCATCGATAAATCTTACCAATAATATTCCCAAACTCATTTCCCAAAGTTTTCCGACTCTTAAATCTCAAGTCAAGCCAACTCATAAAATTAACAATTCTTTTAAAACCATAATTAGTCAAATTCCGACATTAGACATTTAAACCTTAAAACCAATAACTTAAAATCATGTTATAGAAATAATTCCGGCATTTTGGTTTTAACACATCAAATCTTTTAAGAATCATTTTCGGAAGACTTAAATCCTTTCCTAAATAATTTAACAACCAATATTGATCTAAAATAAACACTAGAATAATTCCATCTTCATAAACCTCATTTATAAATTATAGCTAACAAATCACTTTTAAAATTCCTAATCACATGTTAAATACATATTCCAAATAATACTATTATTTTTTTTTTGTTTAAAACAAATTATAATATATATAATATTATCAAAAATTATATTTATTACCCAAAACTCAGAATAATAATATATCACAATAAAATACAATAATTTAATACTAATCATATCATATAACAAATAATATAACACGTAACATATACTTTAAAACAACACTCAACCCACAACCCAAAGGGAACCAGCAGCCCAAAACCCGAAACTCGGACTCGGATCCAATAGTCCAGCCCAACCCGGAGGCCAAAGAAGCCAAAACAAAATCTGGGAGAAAAAGGGAACCGGATTAGGGATCCAGATCCGGACCTCGACCCGTTAAAATAGGCCCAACCCAACACAAAAAGAAGGATACCCGATTCCCCGTCCCCTACCTCAAACAGAACAGAGCTCTGGACAGGACAGCGCTCGGACAACGGGAGGAAGAAGAACTCAGGCCTGCCGGCGGTGCCCCTTTCCGACCACTAACTCACACCCTCCCGACCCCAAAAAAGACAGAGGCACAAGAAAATAGCACAGAAGGGAGGGAGAGGACGAAGCTTACCGGGGTGGAAGCTCTCGCCGGAAAGAGGGTCGTCGGGGGCACTCCGAGCTTCGATTGAGGTGGTTCAGCGCCGAGTTTGCCTAGGAGGAAAGAAAAGATTAGAAAGGAGGAGCTTGAAGGGGTAATCGATCGGAAATCAAAGGAAACCCTTTTTCGACCTCGTGGGGACGAACAGCAAAGGCGGAGGAAGGAGGGAGAGGATGGCGCTCGACGGCTCGGCTCCGGCTGCTCCGAGGAGGAGGACGAAGAGGCCTCTGGCGTCTCGGTTCAATTCAGGGAAGAGCGAGGTTGGGTTTCCCTGGAGGTGACAGTGGCGGCTGAGCAGGAGACTTCTGGTGGAAAGCGAAACGTAGGAAGGTGGTGCTGGTGGGTGGTGGTTCACGGCGGTTTGGTGGTGCTGCAATAGGCGAGAAGAGGTGGCTCGGTTTGGTGCTTGGACGGGAATCACAAGCTTAAAGGGCTGAGTTTTTAATTACAAAATAAGGGGGATTGGGTTTGTTCGGATTCAATTTAAAAGGGGTACTGATTCTTAATTCAACAAGGAGAGTGGTGTTTTGACGTGGGATTTGAGGATTGTAAGAGAGAGCACTTGAAGACAAATGGGAGAGGACAATGAGGGTAGCTTTCAGTTGTAAGAGGGGAGGTATTGGTAATTTGGTATGCTGGACAATAGACTATATATGCAGAGAGGGGAAAGGAAGAAAGAAAAGAAAGAAATATAACGTGGTCCCAAGTCCCAATTCATAAATGCAAAAATATACCCGACATCAAAATTCGAACCCGTTAATTCTGATTCTATTAAATTTAAATCGAACTGGCAAATCATTACCGAAATTAAATTAATTTATCAAGGCTTGCAACTCGGAAGCGGAATCAAATTCCGTCAAAATCAAAATTCTAAAACGATGCCGGAAGGATTTTTAAAATCAAAACTGATGCTCAAGGGCGAGTTTTTCCAAATCTCTCAAATCTTAGAGATCGGGGTGATTATAAATCACTATTTTAATAATTTAATATTCTAAAATTTTTCGGTCTTTACATCATCCACCTCTAAAAACCAGTCTCGTCCCCGAGACTAAAATCACTCTAAAACATGGGGATGAAGTTTTAAATTGGTGAGTCCAAGGATCATGTCATCGATTCTGTAAGCATCTCATAGGGCCCGTATGAGATCCCTACAGTACCCTTGACATGATCATAATATTCCCAATTGGTCGTAGCAAGTAGGCGATATGGGCCCTTATCACATTCTTACTCCGACTTTTCGATTATATCATAACTCGAAAAGCAATCATAACGTGTCTACTAGGTCTTAGCAAGCATTCTATATGCGCCCCTATAAAATGCTTGTATCCACTTCGTGAGTTGTTATAATATAAAATCGGGTTTGAAAAGTTTCAAAAGGGATTCCGCAATTGGAAAAGATTAGCCTCAAAATCGTTGAAACCCTCGATAGCGTTTTTTCTTCAAAAACCAGTTATTTCCTTTCTATATCGTTCCAAATCTTCAAATCTGACGTTTAACCAAGAACTTTGCACCAAAACAAGTCAAATCCCTTTAACTCAAGATTTCGTCAAAAATCTCCCAAAACCAAATCAGTTTTCCGCATATTAATCAATCAAATTCAGAAATCAGGAGGTGGAATCATCCACCTCTAAGGGCTAATCCCATATTCTCTTCCTAGTTTCCAGAATCAAATCAATCTATCAGTTTCACTTCAAGAACGATTCACAAGCCATCAGAAATACATAACCACATAACTAACCAATCTCCCGTCAGTACATCATACGACCAGTCTCAACATAAAACAACACAGTTCCACAAGGTCACATCAAGCATCTTCACATCATACTAAAGGTCATAATGTGCATCTTATTAACAACATAGCAAAATCATAACAAACATCTCGACATCACACCAGAAATCACAAAATGTATCTCACCGTCGCATATCAACACAACAATCATAGTAGGGTCAGTCACAACAAGGGATCCCATTTAATGAACACATAACTCACATAGTCGTCCTAACCACGTTCTATCAAGCATTGTCATAACAGGTTTATCATATCAACATTGGTCTTGTATAGGTAGTCATAGCGAAATTTTTTTTCAGCATAAGGTCAGCGAACAAAACCATTGTCAACACATCAACACAACAAGGTCATGCTATTAAGATTTAGCAAAGGGAAAATCAAGCAGTATATCGATCATCAGAATGTAAACAAGCTCAATAGACATCACCTTAACTCATCACAATAGCATATAACGATCATTAGTAATTAGACACCATTATCTTATATATACAAGTCATGTCCATACTTCAAGTCATATTCATCATTCACATAATCAATAATCATGCTAGTCAACCGTATGTTACAACATCATGCTTACTACCACATAATAGACATCATGCTTCCATATAGTAACACATCATTATCTCATAGTTCATACTCATCATTATTTCATACATTATATCACAACACGTCCTAACATGCTTCTAAAACAACATAATAGGGTAGCAAGGCAGTAATATATTATGGTAACACTTGTCACTACCAACTAGATTTCAGTATTGCATAACAATATGTAATATCATTCCATATCAGGTTCATCATGGTTGCTATCTAACATCATGTCAGCAGATATAAATGAATAAAATAATCAAGGAAATCCTCACATCATACCAATCAAAAATAAAACACAATCCCCACTCGCCCATCTCTACTCTCAAGCCAACACTAATCCTCTTCCAGACTCGCCAACATCAACTCGGAAAAATTTCCCCCAAAGAAATCTCAATTTATTTCGATACTCCAATCTCACCCCTCATTCCATCAAGCACTACCACACACCATCCACCTCTAAGGACCCAACTCTTATCCCGAACTTCACACCTGAGCACCCTCTCATACTATGTCCTCAATACTCTCAAAAACCATTCCCCACACTCCTCATACTACTCAAGACATCACAAGCATCCTACCCTGCCAACATTTCTCTCTCGTGATTTGCCTAATAAACCATCGGTCATCCTAATCGCTCAAATTCTTTCACCACTCTCCAACCACACTACCAAATGATCTCACCCACGGGTTTAAAGGAGAAACAATCATGGAATCATCACACATAAGATCTACATCAGGTCAACCAGCATTTATAAACATAGCATCATGGGTTCACAATCAATTATTGCAACTATGTCAACAAGTCTCAATTTACCATCATGCTCAATCATTATTACAAATCATCATATATGCACATAATCAAGTCAAGATAGCAAGTTGCATCGTAACCTCAGAAGATAAACAATTCAGGTTTTCAGCATTGTAGTTCATACTTTTATAGGTACAGTAATTTAGATCATGCTTAGCAACTCAGAGTATCAACACATAAAGGCATCATGGTTCATGGCACATTAGAACTATAAGGCGTAAAATCATACCATCACAGACAACAGATAATCAGGCAACAATCATTACCAAGTCAGCACATCAATACGTAAATCTCATCATCGAGTTAGTGCAATATCGTCACCAACAAATTTAGAAGAATTAACAATTCGAACAAAAGGACACTCTCGCTTGCAAGTCATATCGCACTCAGTAACCGCATTCCTCGATACTTGCTTGTCCCGCCGATATCATCGATCCTGAGGCCCGTGGGTTATGGGTACACGCTTCCGTTACGCTATCGCTATCCAACTTTCCATTCCCTCTCCCATGCGATCGCTCGTCCAGTATATCGCGCAAGAGTCCAAGTTAGGGGAGATAGGGGAGTGAGGAGAGAAGACAACCCAAATTTCTTTCGGGGACAAACACGGATCACAACTAAAGACGACAATACTAGAGGCAAGACTCTGACCCGAGAATAGTAACAACGCCCTTATGAAAGTCTATTAGATTTCAATTGTGACAATCAGACACAAATTCATCATGGGGCATATCAATCATATTAATCCACACTAACATGTACCTATCTCAAAGAGAACGACATGCATATTCATTCCAAAAGGCACAATCAAGTCCTACACTGATGCATGTGAGACAAGCTAGCAGTCTATTATTTCATGGAACCAGATATGCCTAGCAACTTTAAGCAGGATATGTGGAATCAGTAATGATCATGCAAGATTCAAAGTCACGCGGTATTTAATGAGGATGACCAATATCATGTATATGAACAATGCACGAGCATGGTACACACATCAGCAATTGAGTTCAAATATAACATGCCGAGGTATATCATAGCAAGCAGATTAAGCATCATACGAGAACATATAAGAGCATCATAGTAACTATCTCATCTTAACACACTAGTCATATAATAGGTCAAGCATGACACGTAATTATACGACGAGATACATTTAGAAAGCGTGGGTCCTACATGATACTAGCGATACATGATGTGATACAAGCATAGTCAAGATACATTCAAAGGAGTTCATCATAATGTCCATGAAAATAAGAGAGATCATCATAGAGTAGCGAAAAGAACATCACGGCGATAGATCATAATCATGCTAAGAATGAACTGTCGTAGGGCACATAAAACGGTACAATAACTATCACATTATAGAACAAGTATAGCATGTAATTATTTAGCGAGTTATACTAGAAAGCATAAACCCTACAGGATACTACTAGCACACATCAAACACGACTGCAACCAAGGTGATTCGAATAGATTCGTTCCAACATTTAGGTGTCATGCGTATGCGAAATCATGATATAATGTGGTGTGTGATCATGCGAGGTGTGAAGGTCATATGTTCATGCAATCACGAGAGCATATCATAGGGTAATAGGGGAACACTACGGATCGTTAACATGTAAGCATGCTAGAATTAACCATCACGGAAAGTAAGTCGATCATCGAATTCAACATCCATCTAATTAGAATGAGTAACCATTTTAAGGGGACAATAGGGGAATAACCACACTATTAGGAACCTAGCTCAAAAGGCAATCGGCAATAATGTAGGCGAGATATGAATTCACACAAGTAACAACCAAGAACTTACATGACACTAATGGCGCAACACAACATGCGATACATACATGCATTTAAATAGTCAACCTGACGACACATAAGAAATCAATTCAATCACATTCCAATGATATAGAACCATGAGAAAAGTTTAATGATGTATGATACGAGTCGAAGTAATGGGCAACGTGAATAGAATACGGGGACATGAGCTCAGATCAACACATACTAGGATAAAACATGCATTCATCAAGACTCAATCATACCACATGTTCTTCATTCAACGCAAGTAACACACAAAATATTAACTTGCAATTTAATCAACAATAGTTAATCTGACGAATACAAAATAGTTGGGCATGCTATAGGTTCTTGTCACAGAAGGAATGATAGACATCAAGGCGTCATCAGCTAGCATGCTAAAGAGGTCATTTGCATGCATTAATACGAAGAAGAGTTTATCACACTATCATGGACCTAATCCAGAAGAAAATAACAATCATATAGGGCATGTTGACGTCAAGTTGTAACACGTATCAAGGCGTCATCAGCTAGCATATGACATATATATTCGTGCCTTAGTATGATAATGCAATATACTAAATAGATCATATCGGGGTGATATGGATATAACAATTGTAGCTCGAATCTATACAATGGTCATCATGAGCATCAAATCACATAAGCACAGGTTCACATTAAGGATCGATCCGTAAGTCAAGAAGTAGTACATATAGAATCACACAATCATGGACATAACAATTAAGACAACTTGACAGAGATTCCTAAGGGCAATCATTGACCTTTCCCAATTGACTTTTCACCCCTCATTCCCGTGGGACTCCGATACGAATCTTTATGGTAAGGAGACACTGGTTGATCATCATAAGAATCAAGAGAGACAGCCCCAGGACACCTTACTTTTGACTCAAAATGTCATCAAGAACCACCTTCCAATACTCACTCAGACAACTTTCATACCCATACATGATTCCGACACAATGTGTTTACCCACCCGTTTTCCCATGGAAGACACTGACATCCGGGAGAAAGACTCAATAGGAGCGTCAAAGGGTCAACAAACATAGTGGAAGGGGCTATTTCACAGAAGCTGAGTTTGACCACACAGAAACAAGGGTACTCCCACTATCCCGTTTGCACAAATTAGTCAATACACAACTCATTGTTAGGCATACCAAATCAGATCTCTAGCATAGCAAGCACTCAGCATAAAATTAGTTAATAACACCCATAACAATATCCTTGGAAACTTCCAGACCCATCCGTAAAGAGCAAGCTAGTATTTTGCCTACCGTTCCCAACTACAACCAATAGGGGTTGTCTAGTGCCTTTACTACCCACTCGTGTTCCCGTTTGGTCAGTTTTCCTCTTTTGTTACAAGTCGAGTTCATTTCTTAGTCCAATTTAAGTTAGGCATCTTAAGTTCATTTTGCGTTTTTTAAAATCCTTTCAAATCCTTTGAAATTCATGGGCGGTTTTCCAAAACATACACTCGACCCTTGCGTACCCGAATTGCACAACCTCAGCTCTGATACCATCTTTGTAACAGCCCAGAATTATGATTTCCGGGTTACGTTTCAAGGGATGAAACCCCTTGTTCGGATCTTGCAATCCAGGTACGGGTCGAGGTTTCAAACTCATTTTAAGATTAGTAGAAAGAGGGATTCCAAACCCTAAAAACATCGAAGGGCCGTTGGGTACCCTTAACCTGTCCTAAGACTATGTCGCAAAATCCATTTCAAACGGAAGTAAGGCGAAAGCAAGGTAAATACACAAGTGTCACGACAGAACCGGTCAAAACCAAATCATGAGTGTGTAATTACCATTTTACTAAATTAGGATATTAGCCAGATTCTTCGATTCGCCAAAAGAGAACCCCGTCATATAGACAT
Organism: Persicaria tinctoria; assembly: GCA_037127255.1. Classification (NCBI taxonomy): domain Eukaryota; kingdom Viridiplantae; phylum Streptophyta; class Magnoliopsida; order Caryophyllales; family Polygonaceae; genus Persicaria; species Persicaria tinctoria. Next base: position 24,223,838 of record JBANSL010000014.1, read on the forward strand.
CGAGCACTCAAATCTGCAAAAAAAATACCTTTAAAATAAGAACGGGGAAAGGAGTCAGATCGAGCCACTCATACGGGACCGGCAGTCCTCGCTGAGGCCAAAATCATTACCAAAATTTAAATCGAACTGGCAAATCATTACCAAAATTAAATTAATTTATCAAGGCTTGCAACTCGGAAGCGGAATCAAATTCCACCAAAATCAAAATTCTAAAACGATGCCAGAAGGATTTTTAAAATCAAAACTGATGCTCAAGGACGAGTTTTTCCAAATCTCTCAAATCTTAGAGATCGGGGTGATTATAAATCACTATTTTAATAATTTAATATTCTAAAATTTTCCGGTCTTTACATTTGACATCGATCAGAAAAACGCATGATTTTAAAAATAATTATAACATCTGTTTGAAAATTTTCGATGTTATTGAGACTAGATACATCGACCTTAATTGTTAGACAATGTTAAAATGTCATTTTAAAAAAAATTGAAAGCGCGCCTATAATATAAAATCTGAGGCGGTAACAAATCTAAAATCTCTCAAATAATTTGAAGACCCGCCCCATACTTAAAAAAATTTGAGGACCCGCCCATTATTCCTATGTACCCTCTCGGCCTCTCTCTCTCTCTCTGTACACTCACTTCCTCTCTCTCTCTCTCGTCTCACCAGTCACCAGATCTAAAATCTCCTCAAGAGAATCATCCACTCAGGTCTCAACTCCTCTCCAGCAATCATCTTCACCACCGCCACCGCCGCCAACGTCGCCACCATCACCGCCGCCACTGCCTCCGCCGCCACTCCTCCTTCTCAATCCCTACTTTCACCTCAACTCCTCCTCCCCTCTTTCTCTAGATCTGAGATCTCTCCTCTTTCTCGCGGTGTTCTCCCAAAACTTCAAACCTACCACTCTCTCACCAGATCTGAGATATCTCAAGGCTCAGTCTTCTGCTCAACTCTCATCTCCCTCCAAATCTGAAATCTCCTATTTCTCTCGATGTTCGCCAAAACCCTAAACCTTACCATTCTCTCTCTCTCTCTCTCTCTCTCTCTCTATCTATCTCTCTCTATCTCCGTTCTCGGAATCTCCATCTCCATCTCCAGATCGAAGATGGGGAAGAGCTGCTCACCGTGGCTCCTCTTTCTCCCGATGCTTACCGTGATTTTGCATCTTAGTTGTTAGTTGCAACCTCTCGATTTAGATAGGGTTTGTTTTTCATACTTTTCTGATTTAATTCATTCCTATTTTTTCTCTCTATTTTAATTGTTAATTGGATGTTTTATTGTTGATTTTTCTATTTATTCTGATCATGTGTTGTATTTTTGATGCTTTTCCAAGTGAAGCACGGTTTAGGGTTGCTGATTCTTTACTCATTCAGGTATGAGTTTCTGATTCTTTACTCATTCAGGTATGAGTTGCTTTGTCTTTGAAATTTAGGATGCTTTGTATTAGTGTATATTGTGATATCGGCTGCCATGGAAGTTGTTCCCACACCAAGCAAGTTGATCGTAGCTTGCACAAAAACTTTTCGAACCTGCCAAGTAATATGTCTTTCTGGTAATTTTTCTGTTTTGTTACTAAGGAATATAGCACTTACTATGAATTTTTGTCTGAGCCTATATTAGTTGTTGTGGGTGAGTTGCTACTTTTATATTGCCTACTCATGATGCCTTGGCTCTTGGAGAAAGAGTAATCTTTTATCTTCCACGCTGTGAGGATACTAATCCTGAAGCCAGAAAACTTTCTGCACAGGTTGTGATTGTCAACAATTTTTCTTTATATGTTAGTTGTGCCTTGCAAGCATATGTCGCATTTTAGTAGCTATCATTGTGTATTGTGTAATAAGACTATAAATTTGTGCTTTTCTTATTGCTTTCCTTGCAGATTTTGGATCTATTCTTCAACACCTCTCATTCTCTCCCAAAGCCTGGGAATTCAGGATCAACGTTTGATGCGGAATTGTCCTACAGAGCTGTCATCTCTTGAGGATATTATAGTTGTGTTAAAAAGAGTAAGATAATATGTTACCTTTTTTTTCTTTTATCATGTTAATCATCTTGAGGTTGAAATAATTTTTCTTTTTTTTCCTTCTGCATTTCATCAGTGAGTTGAAGTTATGACGTAGATCAAAGGCTGATTTTTACACTAGGCTACTTACATGTTATGGGATTGGACTAGGCTAGGTTTTCTTGCCTGCTTTTCATGAATGCCCTTGACTTCCATTGTTAACAAATCAGATAAACAGATACTACTTTTCCATTGGTTTACTTTTTCCTGTGGTAATCAATGCTTAGTGAGTGTGTCATGATTCATGAACTATCGATTTCATAATACCTAGAATATCAGTTTGTATATTTGGTGGATTTTCAATTGTTTGAAAGTCTTATTCCTACTTGTTTACTAGTATGTGGCTTAGTATGTCACTGATATAATGAGGATAGTGTAAAGATCCTTATTAATTGAAGTTATCTTGATTTAAGATCCTTTATACCATTATACCTGCAATTTTTTCTTTGCACATCACTGTTTTTCCCTCAACATCCAGATAAAATAGTAAATTTGCATGTGGACTATGTTATTTCCATGACTAAATAAATCTGAATTACAATATTTTATTTGTTTTCTTTTCTTTATCTTGAGTCTTTACTGATTTCTTGCTAATTATTTGGACATTGCTGGATCCAATGGATTTGAAATCTTCTTCTACTATTTTTTTTAGATCAAGTTCCATTATTCTTTTATAAATTGTAATTTGTAGGCTTTCAGTCACTCATCAGCACGATTCACCCCAGAATGTTGCTTTCGCTATAAGTGAGTCACACATATCTTTTTTTTGTTAGAATCAGGACCATATTATCCCACGCTCATCTGTTAGAAAAGATCTAATGTTCAATATTCTTTGTAGGGATGAAATATATAGGATGATTGCTCTCAGTTGGATATTCAGTACTCAAAGTGAGCATTCTTTATACATTCAAGTCATTCTAATATTTTGCATATGGATAAACTTATCCGTGTTTTTTCTTTGTGACATAGCGTAAATGAGCAACAAGTGAACTATTACAATGACCGATCCAGGTTATAATACGCATTTCCCTTAACAAATACATTGAGATTGAAATGTTCTATTTGGCACTTCTGCACAACATAGCTATTGTTAACTTAAATCATCTTGTTCTTTTCAGGGATTACACAAACCCAAATCTTCCTACATATCAAAGGGGCAGTAGCAGGATTCCACAAGTTTTTTATTTTGATCCGTAAATATTCGAGGATTTTGTGCTTTTCTTTTTCATTTGAGAAGAATGGAAATCTCATCTGTTTAGACATGATTGTATTTCCACCTGTAAGGAGAATGTTGCAGAATTTTGATGCAACTGAATTTGTTTTCTTTCACTATTTAGGGAACTGTGGTTATCACTATTGACATTTCAATTGTAATTAACAGGTGTGTCTGAACGTGTGAAATATATAGCTAATAACTGAAAGATATCGGACATTCTGACAAAAAGCAATGTCTATTTTTGTACATATGTCGACCGCAAAGATACAAAATGATTTTAGAAGCCTCGAATATATCAAAACTGCAATGCTACCTGATGTCAATAGGAAACATTTACATCGTTAAACTAGTATAAACTGATATCTTACAACATAAAAACATCGTTTTTCTACTGAAAAACGATTTCAAAATATACGAATAACATCGACTTCAAAATATTCAATATGATACATTATATTTATATAAATTAATATCATAAACTTATAAATGAAAAAAGAGTGCACACAAAATGAATAATGTATTACCGATGTGTATATCAACCTAAAACATCTCTTTTAAAAATTTTAGTGATGTTAATGTCAATTTTTTTATTATCCTACAATATTTGAAACATCTAGAAATGCAAATTAACAATGGTTGAACATTAGGTTCATCAACCAAAACGTAATTATATCAACGTACTTAAATCGTTATCAACAATAAAAACAATGTTATAAATAATTATAGACATCGGTTAAAAACCGATGTGGTAAAGTTGGGATCTTTAACACCACCCACTAACACGTTGAATTTTTTTTATATTAACATCGGTTTATACCCGATGTCTATGAACAAAATTCTAGTAGTGATATGAATTGTTTGGATATATTTATGCTTTTCACGTAATTGTTTGTTTCAACAATGTTTTTTTTTCTTTTGTATGATATAGAGTGTTGCTTGGTTATATTAATAGGCTTGGATACTGAAGGCTTTTACTATGCTTTCTGATAAGTTTCTTTGCGATTTCAAGATGCGTGCGGACGATCCATACTCTATTCGTTGGGAGTGTTCGTTGTGACATACTTATATTGAAGCGCAAGAGTTGTTTAATGGTGACCTGGTATTATTTTTGTCTTAGCTCTATCTTACTACAATCTTTTTTTTTATTAGGTTCATTTTTATAATTTCAGCTATTTTATTGTGTGTTAATTTTGTAGGTTGTGTAGGCGCCCTTGTTCCCAAATTTTGGCGAGTTTGCAAGGTCCCCAGGGATGGTCTTTAAAGATGAAGTTGCTCACCCCATTCTTGATCACATAGTTGAACCTATATTTTCACAACCTGAGAGTGAAAATTTGTATGATTGTTGAAGAATGAGAAAAAAAGCATATGGGGTTAGGTTCAATTGCCTTGCAGAAGGTGATTTATCATTGGATATACCTTCTGCTGAAACCCAAGGGGAGTAACATCAAGAAGTCAATGAAGAGTCAGGTGGCAATGAAAGTGGAGGTGCTGCAGGTTCGAAAAAGAGAAAGTCTGGGAGTAAAGTCCTGGCATCGGTGAAGAAACAGAAAATTGAAACAAGCAAACCTACCACATTGAGGAGGGGTCGGTCTGCTGGTTTAGTTTCATCTCAACAAGCTGATGTCATTTCTAAACCATCATGTGAAATTGGTTCTACTAAAAAAAAGAAGACAAGGGGTAACAAAATTTCAGGTGCAAAGAAATCACCAACCATTGAAGATGCAATTGCGAAACCTAGATTTGTATTTCGCAAGAGAGGTAATTTTGCTTCCGAAGATTCTAGTGATTTGTTTATGCCAATTGAAGTTGCATGTCCATCTTTTCATCGAGTTGTTGAAACTGGATTGAGGCCTTCCATTGAAGCTGCACCTGCAAAGGATTCTTTGTTAGTTAACGATGGGAATGATGATGCTAATGATAGAGTAGCAGAGGGTTCTTGGGGGGGGGGGGGGATGTGGCTCAAGGAGGGGAGGATGCGATGGATGTTGAAAATGATGAGTACTTAAACGATGAAGGCACTGAGAAAGTTGCTATGGGATCTGTCAAAGATGATCACTTGAAAGGAGCGGGAAAGAACGTGGTGTGGGCTCATACTGATGATTTCACCAAACAGGGGGAACATCCTAGCTGGTTGAAAGAAATATAGATGAGGTTAGATAAGCTTGAAGAGTTGCCTCAAAGAGTTTCTAATTTGGCTGTGAGGGTGGAAATGCTTGAGGAACGTTTGTCGGGATGTTTAAAATTGGTGGTTGTTGTTGATGATCTTTTTAAGAAGGTACATTCCTTAGAAAATAGGTTTATAATGCAAGAGTCAATGCAGTTTAAGACTCAGTCATCCAATGTTGTACCTCGTGACCTAGTGATTTCAAAGGTTGTGAATGATGTGTTGGATGAAATTGAGAAAGATATACCAGCAAGGGGTGTGGTGGTATTCGGGAAGAGGCACCTACTGAGATTCTAGGTCAACCAATTGGTACAAATGTTTCAGCATCTGTAAATGAGATTATACCTATTACATTGGTTGAAGGGCAGAGGTCATTAGATTCATCTTCTGGGCACGTATTTTCTGTTGACTTAGGGCGTGACTCTGATGTGGATTTGAAGGGTGGGGAGCAGTGCTTAGATGATGGCATTTCTGGGGGGATGGGTAAGGTGGTGGGTGTTGCTGAAGTCAAAGTTGCTGAAACCAAAGTTGATGGAATAGAAGATGCTGAAATGGTTGATCGTGAAGCTGCATCAACTCATGGCCAAGTAGTCAACGATGGTGATGAACCTGCATGTTTGGAAAGTGAAGAAGGTGGTGCTGATGCAACGAAAGATGCTACAAGAAAAGATGTTGCTGGTGATTTAATGACCCCACCTCCTGGAAAAACAATACATGTAAGTGATGGGGAAGGGGATGATGACAACTTGTTGGAGCAGACACGTACTCAGCGGGATACAATTTCCAAAGATCCTAAATGTGTACAAGAAATTGAAGATTTCAGGCGTTCAAAGCGTCTTCCAAAAGCAAGTAGTTTTCTATTGAGCTCGTTTGTTGCTGAAAAGATAAGGATCCCGAAGCATGCTGGAAAAAAAAATCAATGCTCAGCAAGGTTGATCATGACTTCATGTATGGCTGTGTTAAAGGCTCAAGATATGTCCATCTTAATTTTTCATGTATTTTTCGAGTACTTTACCAATATCTATATATGCTGACTTGAATTTTTATTCTTGTAATAATATGTGCATGAATTTTTCAATACTTTTAATGGGTGTTAGAAAAGAGAAGTCATTTTTCAGAAACATTGTTAGGAAGGATGGTTGGCTTGATATAGATGTAAGTATCCTGAAACTGTGTTTCTTTTCAGTATCTTTTCGAGTAATGTAACTATGTATGTATTTCTGTTATTATGATCTGCTTTAAAAAAATACCATAAACTTTTTACTGTTTCATCACCTTAAAGCTGGATTGGTTCACATGAGGTAGAGAGTCAATGAGGATCCTAGCAGCTTTGAAGGCATTATCGTGTTGGATCCTATTTTTCATCAGAAGTATCTCCCAGAATGCTCGTCATCATATGAAGAAACAAGTCCTGTGTTGTGATCTAGACTCATAGATTTTTCCCTTACTTTTCTATCAAAAAATGTCCCACATCGATTATAAACACTTAAGAGGCAACAATTTTCTCCTATATATTTTGTAAAGGTTGCCATTTTCTAATACAAGTTGAACTTTTGAGTGAAAAGTTGAGCATATTTGCTTCCTTTGATTCCAGGTTAAGGATCATGTTTTTGGTGAGATGCTAAAAACCAAACCCTTTGGTGAGATGCCGAGGGAGACACCCTAGTGAGAGGCGAAGGTGTCGAAGGGTCGAGATCCTCAGAGTGCGATCCCGAGAGGATTAAGATCGAGTGTGGGAGGTTCATGGGTGAGAGGCCTACGAATCTTGCCATACATATCCGGTTACTAGTAGAAGGTTTATCCCTTTAAATAAAGGAGGAACCTCGTCGTCGATCTTGGCGGCTCGAAGAGTTCCCGAGCACATCACCCTATTAAACAATTCATTGCTAACTACTTCCTAGGCTTATATCCTAGCAATTATCCCAAGAGCTGGGAGTCTGCGAAAAAGGTTTACACCCCATTTAACATAAACAATGAGCACTGGGTTGCCTTGAAGATAGATCTTGTTGAAATGGTTATAAATGCCTATGATTTCAATCACTACATTGTGTCTGCTGAAAAGCTTGTTCAATATCTGTGCCCGATGGCTGAGTGGTTGCCAATTCATTTGGATAAGTCTGGTGTGATCCCAAATTTTCAACCGTCTACATTCCACATTTCGTCTCACAAGGCCAAACTTCTGGCGTCGGAGGTAATGCTAATGGTCAAGGCAGGGGAAATTTCGTCTCTGTGACTCAACCTGGACCAAGTGTTGTTGCTGGCAGGGGTTGGAACTTCGGGAATTCGGGAATTCAGTTTAGGGATATGATGTATGGTATGTCTAGTGCTCATGTCAATCCCTTATTTCTATCAAATTCCTACCATCATGGAATGGTTTTGGTCTCTACTCCCTTTAATGGTGTAAACTTTACGAGCTGGAGTGGAAGTATAAAAATGGTGTTGGGTAGGGGTGGGCACGGGACGGGACGAGAAGAGACCGGGACGGGACGGAGGTCATGCAGTTACTGTGTGAGGTTGTGGTAGAATTAATGGTTGTAGTTGTGGCCTATTGAATCTAATGATCCATTAGTTTATCAATTGCGTAGAGATTTGGCCAACATCAAACAAGTAAACCTATCTGTTGGCGCTTACTTTGGTAAACTCAAGAAGATTTGGGATGAGATCTTCAATTGCTTGATGACATTTCTGTGTGTGGTTGTGGTGGAATTAATGGTTGTAGTTGTGGCCTATTGAAACGAATTCTTGAACGTGAGGAGAAAGCCAAGGTCATGCAGTTCCTGATGGGACTCAATGACATCTATGAGAATTTAAGAAGCAATGTGATGTCCAAGGATCCAATGCCAGGGATTAATAAGGCTTTTCAAATGGCTAAACAGATAGAGAGATCTAAGGGAGTTACTAGTGTTATTCAAGGCGAGCAGAGTGCCTTAGCTATGTCAAGGCGATTTGAGAGTTTTGGCCAATTTGATAACAACTATCAAGTTGACAATGAAGCAAATGCTGTCAACAAATTCAGATTTGGTGATCATTGATCAATGGTATAGAGATTCCAAGAAAGCTATGTTTGAAAGGAAATGTAATCGCTATGGGGAGAAAGGTCATACTAAGGAATATTGCTTGAAGCTTATCGGGTACCCTGAGTTGTTTAGGGGACCTAAGGTGGATGGAAGCTAGGCCTAGTCCTTCTGGCAAGTTTGCTGCTCAGCTTGAGTGTAATCAACAGGAGGGTCCTTTTGAGGAGGATCCCAGTGGATCTGTTAAGCCAGATCAGGCAATGGTGCATGAGTGTAATCAACGGTATTTGTATCACTGTTACATAGTATGGCACAATTAGATTGAGTTATGGTTTATTGTTACAAAATGTGTTGTTATTGCCTAATTTTTCGCACAGCCTGCTATCTGTTTCTAAGAGCCTTCATGATCAGCAGTTGAGATTAAATTTTGATGCTATGGCATGTTAGTTACAGGACGTTACAACTAGAGTTGTGATAGCTAAAGAGATTGAAGATAGATGGTTATATGTTTTGAAGGCCAATGGCAGTGAGCATCATCAGTTGAAGTCTCTTAGTTTTCTTAATAATGTCAGCTGTAATAACATGCTTTTAATGGATGCTAGACTTGGACATATGTCCCTTTTAAAACTACAAGACATTCCTGGTTGCCAAGTTACTCTTGTAAAGAGTTTGTCTAGTGATGTTTATTCTATGACTAAGTCACATGAATTGAAGTTTGATAGAAGTGTTTCTAAGGTTGAGGGTGCCTTTCATCTTGTGCATTTGGATGTTTGGGGACCTTACAAGGTCCCATCCTTGTGTGGAGCAAAGTATTTTCTCACAATTAGAGCTGGCAAAATCTGACCTGACCCGAAAACCAGACCCGACTCATCCGAACCCGAACCCGACCGAAACCCGAAAATCTAGAGTCATTCATTACCCGAACCCGAGACCGAACCCGACCCGAACCTGACTCGACTCGAAACAGACTCGAGCACAGATAAACCCGACCCGACCCAAACCCGACCCGACTCTAAACCCGACCCGACTTTGAACCCGACCCGACTCTCAACCCAACCCGACCCGAATTGAAATGGTTATTTAACATCAACATTTTAATACTTCTATTGGTTTTCATAACTAAGTGTTAATAATTCTATTAATTTTCATAAAGCTAACTCTTAAGGGGTTTTTTCACCTGAAAAATTATATTAGACTATTAGTGTTAATAATTCTATTAATTCTATTAGTTTTCGTTTTTTATAAATGGACTTCTTTTTATAAATATAAGTATAATAATTCTATTAAATTTCATAATTATGGTTATGAATAATTATTTTTATAAATATAAGTATAATAATTCTATTTTTTTGCGGAAAGAATTATTTATATCCAAATCAATAATTTTTTAGTTGTTATTTTATTTTTATCTATATTATTATATTTTGATAGAATTAATTATTTATATCTAGATTTGTTAAAAACTAATAATAACAATGAAAAAAAACTAATGGGCCAAAAGCTAAAAAATGAAATGGACATTGAAAATGATATGAGTCAATGATATAGTCAAACCACAAATAAGCTCATTTGTAACTTGCTAGTTAAAATAAGGTTAAAACCTAAATGTACAATTAATTTGATTTAATTATAACACCGATCAATTGGTTTAAATGTTTAAAAAATGACGATGTTGCCAAATATCGAATTTTCGATTATGACTTTTTTTAAAATCGGTCGACAACCGATGAGTCAATAACAATGAGTTTATTAAATTGAGTCAAACTTACATATTCAAGTATTCAACCGAGTCAAAATCAACCTAATTATCCAAACGGGTCGAATATGATTCGACCGAAAACTCAAACCAACTATACCGCTATACCCACTTTGATTCGAAACTCAAATGAAACCGACCCGCCTCTTGACCCGAAACCCGAACGAGACCGACCCGCTTTGACCTGAACCCGAATGGGCATCACCCGACTTAACCTGAAACCCGACCAATCTAAAATTCATTATGATCGAACCCGACCCGACCATAAATTTTACCCGAATGGGCATTGTTTCTACCAGAAAAGAATGCCCGAAGAATAATAGAATGGAATAGAAAGATGAACAGAAATAAGCAAAGGGTTTTGTTGATATCAAGTAACTAAAGGACTTCCCAAACCGGGGAATTTACTGCAACGATAACCATATAAGTAATATGCCTGAATTATAAAAGATGCATGCTTTGCATCAAATAACTTTCGTTATTAACAAATAGGAATATAGAGGCTTTTGCATAAACCCTAAGTATTACTATCCCTTTTTCATAATTAAACCAAATTCATAATAAGATCACTTTTGCTTCAATATCATAAATAAGGATCGCCTACTACTCTTGTAGAAGAATTAGGCACATAGGATAGAAGATGAAAATCACATAAAAATCATACCTTTAAGCATACTTACATGGCTATCGTCGGGCTCACCCCGACCGTAGAAGTAAGGTGACTACTCATACCTCATCATCGTAGACATCATCATTGACATGGAAAGAAATAAACTTGAATTGAAAATAACGTCGAAAGAGTACAACCAAAGCTCCAACTTCCCTCTCTTGCTTTCGCTATACTCTCTCTCCCTCTCTCTACTCTATGGTGCACAATTGCTTGTGTTGTGGAATGAATAAAAAACCAGCCCCCAAGGGCTTTATTTATAGGCTTCAATCCTTGCTAGCCAAGGAAAGAGCAATTTTATCTATTTCCTAAGATAAAAGATTCCTAATTAATGTAAATAAAAGAAATAAAATTCCCTATGGTAAAATAGAGTTTAACCCATTAGGATGAATGTTTATCAAGGAGAGATAAAAGATCTTCAACTTCGTGGCTAAAAACGCGTGAAAAGGTTTTGCAGGTTCACTCGATATCGAGTATAATGACTCGATATCGACTCACATGTTCTGTCTCGAGTGGAGGTTCACTCAACATCGGGTCTTCAGTGTGGTGTCAAGTGGTCTTGGTCGATTTCGGCTCGAAGTGTAGCTCATATGACTCAACATCGAGTCAACTTTAGTAGACGTTGAGTGAACTTCAGTAGATATATGTCTTGCTCTAACAATTAGCCAAATTCTGGCTTCACTCTAGCAGGTGTCGAGTGGATTAGTAGACATCGAGTGAAAGTCCAGCTTCGTTCATTCTTCTCTGAATTGCTCCAGAAACGTTTCGATTTCTGCAAAATTAAACAGAAACTTGTGTAGATCTCCATAACTGACAACTAAACATAAACTACACAAATCTCATACTTAAGTTTGCTTCTCCTCAAGAAATACTTTTAACAATCATATAGGGGAAGAAACTAAACTCTCAATATATAGATCCACACACATATAACCCTGCAATCAATTACTATCCTCGCAAAGGTACTAGTGTCACAAAATCCATGCATGTGAATAAAAGCAACTTCGCACACAAAAGAAGGGTTATGCAAAAACAATTTCATACGACAAAGTGATGTGGGACGAACGTCGTTGGCACTTTTGCCCTTTATCAAATAGTAATAATATCCAAACTCAAACACAAAACCAATAGATTAGGCAATCAATCACTTAATAAACCAAATAACTACTAGTATAGCGATGAAGTCCGGTGTCGAACCCACAGGCAGAAGCGATATTTTATTCAATAACTCTAAGCAAGAACTGTTATGACAAAGCAACGATTTGTAGCAAATAACCAGAATGTAAAAGTAATCAGCTTTATGATTGCAAAGTAGATTGATATCAAAGTAGAAAGAACATTTCACTTGTAATTCTCTAACAATGGTTGAAATTCATGGTCCTAGGATTGATATATCAATTACTCGTATTCATAGGTCTACTTGACTAAAGTTGAGAGATCCGCAGAGATTCACTTATCTTATTCAATATCACTAAAGAACAGAATTAAGGACTCAAGTAATCAAGACCAATTGGCACATTGATTCGATGTAGTTAAGACAGATAGGCGCAAACCGAACTTAGCCCTAATCAAATATCCTCAACATAGATCAATTGAAATCATCCACTACAAAGACAAAGAAACATCACTATCTCAATACCTTTGTTTGCTATCAAGAAAACAACAACGAATTCATAGCTAAGATGATATTCCTAACATGGTGATCAAGCGTAGAAAGGAACACAAATATAATCAATAAGCACAAGGTGATAACTATGAATATGAATAACTAAATAAAATCAAATCCTCACAATCCAAACAACCATGTCTTTGAATCACAGGCAAAACTATGAGTTTACCAACTCATAGACCAATTCTCTCTCTCTCTAATTGTGTTCATAGTCTCACAATAATCCTCCTCTCTCTTAATAAAACTGAATTATAATCAAATAAAGACTCTCTAGGAGTCGGCCAAACCCTTGTGGAAATAGGAATAAAATAATAGAAAATAATGTCTTCGGATCCAAAATCACAAACGCTGGAAACCGGCCCACGACGGGCGCCGTGCAAATGGCGACGGGTGCCGCCTATGCAATGACCGACTTTCCTTGAATGACTTCAATAATCTCCAATGTCGTGCTTCATTGCTCCTCTTTAGCTTCCTCATTAGCCTCCATATGCTCAAAAACACGTCTCTTAAGCTCTTCCAAAGCCCATTCAATGTCACAATGTAATTCTGCAGAATAAACACTAAAAAGGTGTAGATTCCGAACTCGAATACTTCTCAAGTAATAGAGCATATTTAGTGTTGTATAATAGATTGCATTTAGCATAAGTTTAGTGTGAATATTGCATATATTTAGTTGAATTTACATAATTACTTGTTGAGTTGAAAGAGGCGAAATCTACATGATTTTATGGTTTATTTCAGGTATAGTAGATGGAAGGTGAAATGAATTGGAAAAGAGAAAAAACAAGCTAAGGAAGATGCATAGGAGATGCGAAGACAAGGAAGAAGAAGTTCGGAATAATCGCAGACCGCCCCGCAGTATCGTTAGCCGCCCCGCGACTCGAAGGGAAACAGAGGACTTCGTTGAATCGTCGGCCGCCCCGCAGCCTGGCCTGGCCGCCCCGCAGCCCGTGCAGAAATTGAACATTCGATCCGTGATTTTAATTAGGGTTTAATTGAGTTGTTTGGCCGACTTTCTAAATACTATTTAAGACTTTTCTAGTTTATTATTTCATTCACCTTATGCACTTTTTCCATTGCTGAGAGCGCTGTTGAGCCTGAGCAACTAAACTCTCGAGGTTTCGCCAACGATTTGGATCTTTGATTGTTGAATTGTGAGTTTCTTAATCTAGTTCTTATTCCTATTCCAATGTTTTGACTTCTTTGTGCTTAATTGCTTGAATGTGTTTTATTCTCTCTGGCCTGGCTGACTAGTTAGAGTAGATTCATTCAATTGCTAGGGTTTTGTAGATTCCTCATAGCGAACCTTAACCCAAGTGGAAATCATATCCCTTTAGGACTCGTAGGACTAATTGGATGTGTAGGAAGTTGAATATATGTTAAATATCGACTCGTAGCTTGATATTGCATGTACCTTGGTTAATTCATATTCTTATTGCTATCTCTAGGTTAAATCTTAACCGTGTTAGGGTTATTTAGAGATAAGGGTTGCTAGGACTCCTAGGACTAGTAATTTACCTAAGATCTGGACAAGGACATTGATAGGAAAAGACAAGAACTAGAGGCTGAAACAAGGATCGAATTCATCAATTGAAGTGATAAATTGTAGGTGAACCTATAGATTGTTTTCATTCAGGCAACAAACTTCTGATTTTGGTTAGGGAACTTCTGATTTTGGTTTCCTGATGGGTTTCGCATGATGGTGATTGCTTCACATGTTATTAATCAAGTATTTAAGTTTGTTCATATGTCATTAATAAAGTTTATTTCTGATTTTTGATATAGTTATGGCTAAAAATTCTGCAATTGGTGAACTTGAGCCTGGAGAGAAATTCAGGAAGATATTGATTCCCAAATTAAAGAAGAAGATGCTAAAGAAATAGAAAAATGTCGAAAGCGAAAACATTCAATATTACTATCGACTTTAGCTTATTTTGTTTTGTTTCTAAATTGTCCTCAAATTTACAATAAAGTTATGGTAAAATTAACTTTGATCAATGGAATGCACTTATCCACTAATGGTTTTAAGTTTTTATTTTGATCAATGAAAATTTTATTTTGTTTAGAAATAGCATTAACTATCAATAGTTTGATAATGGATTACAATAAAAAAAAATTGTAGTATAAATGTATAATAGATATATATATTCAAGGATATTTGAGTCGAGTTAGGGGTCGGGTCGGTTAGGAGATGGGTCGGGTTGGGAGTCGGGTCGGGTTGGAATTCGGGTCAGTTCTGATTTGAGTTGGATTCGGGTTGAGTCGGGTTTGTTTGTATTCAGGTCACTTCGGGTTTCGGGTCAAAATCGGTCGAGCTCGGTTTTGGGTTCGGGTTATGCATAACGCTAAATTTTCGGGTTCGGTCGGGTTTCGGTTCGGGCGAGTCGGTCGGGTTTGTCGGGTCGGGTCAGATTTTGCCAGCTCTACCAGGAGGTGTTGGAACAAGACGAATACAAAAAACAACTAAAGTAGGGCCAACAGGTAAGTGCACAGGAAGATATTGGTGGTGTTCACCCTTCACGCCATATAACCAACGGAAACACTCGCTGCTGTCTAGGCGGATTACCCTTTCAATCAGGCGAGCGCTTAATAGGGATGACAAGTCGTAATAGAGAGTAATCAATCCACCAAAAGTAATCAATCCACCAAAAGTAATCAATACCCATATAGTGTGCTATGAGAGTAATCAATCCACCAAAAGTAACAATATGGGCGCTCATATTATCTCTCCTCTGAAGTGCGTCTACACAAGCAGCTAGAAACAACTTTATCCAAAATGGTATACAGTCGGCCTCAAGCGTTAGGCAATACAACCACATCCACATCCTCTTGGGAATAACCGTCGCATCAGCAGAACCATAGAAGCAGGGGTCAACACCTTGTGACATAGCCAAAGGGCCGAATGCGTAATCAAATAATCATGAAAATTCTCAGTCCCTCCAAAATGGCGTGAAACTATAGCCCAAGTCTCAGCATGTGTGGTAGAAGACAAGCTCCGACGCCAATGATTTGACCAACGTATATGCATTCGCAACAGAAGAAATAGAAATTCTTTCTGAATCGAGCATTCCGTACCCAATAATATAAAATGGATGTCCTTATCAGATCGCACATCCATAGTTGACAGAAACTCACGCACCAAAACAGGATAAGTTGGCGCGCCCATCGATATGAAGTTGGTTAGACCTCCCTTTTCCAGCAACAAAGATACTGGACCACAACGACCAAGCCTCCGCAATGTCTCCGGATGAAGGATTCGAGTTGACTGGTAACTCATATCCCTTAGCTGGAACCAACGCTTCTTCTCAACTCTAGACAAATAGGTTGGAGCATCCATCTTAGGAGCATGAGACATAACTCATAGGATTGAAGAAGGAAACCATGAAAATAAAGAAAACACGGGCTCTCTACAGGGACGGCGGGCGCCGTGTGAACAGAACCTCGAATCCGAGTGAAAACGTTGGATAACTGACATCCACACCCCTCTTAACTTGAAACTTTGACGAACAACTTGGTTTCAATGGATTCTTAGGTGATAGGTAGGGGAATGGGAAAGGAAAGGGTTGAGTTTTGTGGATGTAGGGTAATGGTGGAAAGTGTTTTGGTGGACCGAATCAATTGAAACACAAGGCTTTAGGCTTTTGGAATGGATTCAAATAGGCTTTTGGGTTTTGTAGATTGCTTTAGAGCAAGCTTGGTTGAATCAAAATAGGAAATGGAAATATATGGTGATTTGGAGAGGGAATATCTATCAAAAAGAAAGATAGAAAATATTAGAACTAAATATATATAAAAATCTAAATCCTAGAACTAAGAATTAAGGAAACTAATCCCAGAAAGAAAAATCTAATCCTAATTAAGATAGATAAAAATAGATAAAATATAAAATAAACTAACCTAAGATAGATGTAAATAATCTAACCTAAAAACAGATAGATAACTTCCCTTGCAAGACATAAAGAAAATAATCTAATTCTAATAAACATAAGAAAAAGAAAAACTAACGTAATACGAAAATTACCAAAAATAAAAAGATAGATAACTTCCCTTGCAAATTTGCCACAATCCGGACTCGTCAGGAGAACAGAGGGCGGCGAGCGCCGTGTGACGGGCGGCGGGCACCGTGTCCAAAGAACGTGACTCCGTACTCAAAATCAAGCAAAACTCAACTCCAACACAGGTCTCAACTTACCATCACTTCCGAAATTCAGCGATATGATTGATCCTACTTTATTGAATTGAAAAAACTACTTGCGAAATTGAAATAATATTACCTAAACTACCTTCGGTTGCCTCCCAAGAAGCGCCTTTGTTTCACGTCTTTGGCTTGACGTGATGCATTTCTTGATTAAGTTATACCATTAAGATCTTCCACACTTGTCTTTTTTGAGACAAGAGGGGGAACTTTAGGAATTTCTCTAACATATCCATCAATTGCATCCATCGATTCCTTCTTGAAATGAGTTACTCCTAGAGGTTGTCATGAAATTGCAAAAACATCAACATTGTTAGGAATCGATTTCTCGAAGAGAATAGCGAAAGAATCATTTCAATTAGACAAATTGTTATGTGACTTAAACAAATTCTCAATTTTCCTTTCAATGGCATATTTCCCTAATCCGTTCTCATCTTTGTTAGAAAACTCAAGATTCATAGATTCAGTTTCAAAAGAAGCATCTAACGAACACTTTGATTCATTCATGTGATTACGTTCATTAGCATCAAGAAAATCTATAGAATCATTGGCAGAAGAAACAATAGGCTCAAATATAGAAAAATCAATCTTTCTACCATTAAACTCCATAGTCAGTGAACCTTCAAAACAATCAATCTTAGTCTTAGCGTTTGCAAGAATGGCCTTTCTAAGATAATAGGGATTTCAGGTGTACCTTGTTCCATATCTAGAATGAAGAAATCAACTGGATATATCAAATCATTTACCTTCACCAAAACATCTTCAACAACTCATCTAGGCTTAATACTAGAACGGTCAGCGAGTTGTATAGTAACACCAGTTTTAGATAATGCATTGAGATCCAAAAACATGTACAAGTTATAAGACATAACATTGATTGAATCACTTAGATCTAACATTGCTTTGGTGAAGCTAGCATTACCTATTGCACATGGGATAGTAAACATACCTGGATCTCCGCACTTTTCAGACAATCTTTTCTGAAGTAAAGCAGAAACATTCTCACTTAAACTTATCTTTTCTCTCGTTTGCAACCTTTGCTTGCATTTCATCGTGCATAGTTCTTTCAAGAATTTCGCATAGCGAGGCACAATTTTAATCAAATTAAAAAGTGGAATATTTCCCTCACAATGAGGAAAGATGTCATACAGAATTTGTTCATCATCCCACTTACGATCAGATTTTAAGGCATGAGGAAAGGGTGGTGCAGGTCTTGAAACCTTAGAAGACCACTATTTGGAAGGTTTCTTCGCGGACTCAACAACGTCAGAAATCGGATCTGTTACTGGTGTAGGCGGCGGGCGCCGTGGCGAGGGGCAGAGGGCGCCGTGTTTGCAGTGCGTCTCTAATTCCATCTCGTCCTCTTTTCCCGAATCAACTTCTTCCCTAGGCCTTTCTTCAACATTCCTAGTGGGCACATTCACTTGTTTACCTCATCTAAGGATCATGGCTATCACATTCTTCTTCGGATTCACTACCACATGCGATGGTAACTTCCCTAATCTCCTTAGTCATCTGAATCAACAATTTTCTTGAACACTCATCTTGTCCAGCAATAACCTTAATGTCTCATCTCTATCATCTTGGTGAGTTTTTCTCGGACGATTCTCAAATTGTTCTCTCTGAAAAGAAACTTGTTGCTGTTGGCCTCTGTCGTTGAATCCACTTTGATAGTTTGCATTGTAGCCCTTGTTGTAATTGTTACCAAAGTTGCAACGTGGTCCATAATCCATAGCATTTACATCAATGGTGTCCTCCTGAATCAATGTACACTTATCATTCGGATGAGTTGGATCTTCACAAACACCACAAGGTCTAGGCTGTTCGGATTGATTCATTTGCATAGCCATCTTGTTTACTATCTCTATAAGCCTATCGATATCATCGTTATGACCATCTCTAGAACTATCCAACTTATGAACTCCTCTAACTCCTTGGTGTCTCCCATATTGTTGCGATGCATTAGCCAACCCTTCAAAAATCTGCATTGCTTCCTGAGGTGTTTTATGCAAAATATCTCATCTGCTAGTAGCATTGATGAAACTCCTATCGGTGTCAAGCTAGCCTTCATTAAGATATAGCACTAGATCATCCTCGGGTATACCATGTTGCGGACAACTACCCTTAAGCTTCTTGAACCGCTCAACATAGTCATAAAGACTCTCCGTAGGTGATTGCTCAATACTGGATAACTCCTTCTTAAGTTTGTTGAGGCGAGTCGCAGGAAAGTACTTTTGCAGGAAAGCTTTCTTCAATTGCACCCAAGTAGTAATGCTTTCTGGGGGTATGTAATAAAGCCAATGGCTTGCAGAATCTTTCAAGGTAAAATGGAACACTCTCAACATCAATTGCTCATTAATAAGGCCTTGGGGTCTAAGTCTATCGCACACACTCACAAAGGTAGAAGGTGCTTGTTTGGTTCCTCCCTAGGCAATCCATAATAGTAGGATAACATAGAAGACCAATTCGACTTATACTCAAATCTTGAACCCTCAGGGAGATCAGGAAGACTAATTGTAAGTGGTTGAGCACTCTAATTAGGTTTCTTTAGGTTTCTCGGGGTTCTTCTTGGCGGATCAACAACTTCGTCTACCATCTCCTTGTTTGTCTCAAACTGGAGCCTCCTTTTCAACCTAAGATATCTTTCAGTCTCAGAATCAAAAGATAAAGGAAATGAATTAGAAGATCTAGTTTGAACCATACAAGGACACAAAAGACTCAAAGTAAAGAGTAATTGAAAGAGATAAAGACAAGCAAACTCTTTTCTTCTCCCCAGCAACGATGCCAAGAATTTGATGTGTGGTGAACATCGTTGGCACTTTCTCCCTTTATCAAATAGTAATAATATTCAAACTCAAACACAAAACAAATAGATTAGGCAATCAATCACTTGATAAACCAAATAACTACTAGTATAGCGATGAAGTCCGGTGTCGAACCCACAGGGAGAAGCGATTTCCTATTCAATAACTCTAACCAAGAAATCTTATGACAGAGCAACGCTTTGTAGCAAACCAAACTCAACCCTAATCGAATATCCTCAACATATATCAATTGAAATATTCCACTACAAAGACAAAGAAACATCACTATCTCAATACCTTTGTTTGCTATCAAGAAAACAACAATGAATTCATAGCTAAGATGCAATTCCTAACATGGTGATCAAGCATAGAAACGAATACAAATATAATCAATAAGTATAAGATGATAACTATGAATATGAATAACTAAATAGAATCAAATCCTCACAATCCAAACAACCATGTCTTCGAATCACAGGCAAAACTATGAGATTAGAAACTCATAGGCCAATTATCTCTCTCTCTCTCTCTAATTGTGTTCATAGCTAGTCTCACAATAATCCTCCGCTCTCTTAATAACACTGAAATAACCTAATAAAGACTATCTAAGAGTCGGCCAAACCCTAGTGGAAATAGGAATAAAATAATAGAAAATAATGTCTTCGGATCCAAAATCGCAAAAGCTGAAAACCGGCCCATAGCGGGCGCCGTGCAAATGGCGGCGGGTGCCGCCTATGTAGTGACTGACTTTCCTCGAATGACTTCAATAATCTCTAATATCATGCTTCCTTGCTCCTCTTTATCTTTCTTCTTGGCCTCCATATACTCCAAAACACGTCTCTTTAGCTCTTCCAAAGCCCATTCAAGGTCAGAATGTAATTCTGCAGAATAAACATTAAAAAGGCGTAAATTCCGAACTCGAATACTTCACAAGCAATATACGAAACTAGACTCAAACAATAGCAAAAGCACTATCTAATTGCAAAAAGAAGTACCTATAATGCCTATATGAAATATGCATTATCCCAAAGCATTAATAATCAAGAGGACTTATATGCACGTGGTGAAGAAAAGGTAAAAGGTATAGTGGTGGGCCATATTTGGGCAATGGCTTTTACATCTCTCATAATGTCACTCTTTGCTTTTTCACTATTATGATTTTACATCTCTAACATCAGCATTGCCTTCTAGCGAGTCGCAAACATGAGTTTCATGAATGGTCCCGGATACTTAGTGCTTCGGACTCCTCACCTTGATGTCCCATCTCGCCGAACTAACATCTCAACGAGGAGGGTCAGTCTACCTTTATCTCCTGAGGTGACCGGATTTTATTTCTCTCATTAAATTTTTCATAATATATCATCATCCTGCCAAACTCCAAATATAATGATACAACACAACAATCATATAATAATCTCCATAATATGACAACAATTTCTCAACATAGTCCCCGAATAGGAAATAAGGCAATGAAATAGGTAGAACATGTGGATCAAATATGAAATAAGGCATAATATGGCTAGATGCAACGTATATAAACATAGGTATGGCTAGGATATGTAAGAAAGCTCATATGAAAAATAAATTCATTTGTCCTCTTATCATGCATATGTCAAAAGCAACTTCAATTTTTCCTACTTTCATGGTTTTTAATAAAATATGCACTTGATTGTGACTTTCCTTTACTAGGCAATTTCATGTTATATCTCAAATGAATCTATTTTTGCATCGTCGAGTCTAATTAAAACTTCCATGACACTAATCAAAATTTTCAATTGGGGTGATAAAAATAAACTTTGGATGAAAACATGAAGCATATAGATAAATAGACATATCCAAAGTACCAAGTAAGGAGCAATATAGAGAAATAATCATAAAGTAAGCCTTCAAACCACCTCATACTTAAACATTACAGTTTTCTCACTGTATAAAAACAAGGTTAAAGGAAGAAACTTACTACACATGTGCATGGAATCTCGAAATAGGTGTTGAATGTGGCCACCAGGAGTCGATATCGAGTGACCTACAGTCGATATCGACTGCAACTCTTCGTTCCAAGGGTATCGAGCGGAATCAGGTGAAGTGACTCGACATATTCACTCGACCTCGACTGAGCAAGTCAATTTTGAGTGAACCTTAAGTGTACTTAGTTCCGTCATGTGTTGCTCGGGCACCTACATGTGTTAGAAAATAAAAACAAAAACAAAAACAAATCGAAACAAAGTTAAAAACAAATCCAAAATATCCAAAACCCTAACTACTAATAGTCTCAATACAAGCTCTAGATTTTCTAGTCGCTAGACCGACTTCTTCTTAAGATGGTCAAGGGGGCATCTGTAGGGCCCTTGTGGCTTGGGCCTCAAATAGGACTCCATTCTTGTCCTTTAGTTGCATTCCGTCTGAGTGGATCTTGTGGACCTCGAACAGCCCCACCTTATTCGCTTTGAATTTGTTCGGGAACCAATGACTCTTAGACTTGGAGACGTACACCTTATCTCCAACTTCGTATTCCTTCGGATCATCATTGGAAACCCTAATCTCACATACCAAGGCAAACCTCTTCCATGTATAAAAAAAATCACGTATAGAAATAGGGGAAGAGAGATCCGTACTTAGGCTTACCTTCGAGGCTTCATTCTTCTATAATTCCACTCGACATCGACTGGGGACAGTCGACATTGAGTCTGTAGTTTCTCCTGAGGGCTGAGTAGATAGAAGATGGGTTGATGATGAGTCGACATCGATTGATCAACTCGATATCGAGTGAGATAACTCGGCGTCGACCCCATGTATAGATAAATAATGTATAGAAATAGGGGAAGAGAGATCCGTACCTAGGCTTACCTTCGAGGCTTCATTCTTCTATAATTCCACTCGACATCGACTGGGGTCAGTCAACGTTGAGTCTGTTGTTTCTCCTGAGGGATGAGTAGATGGAAGGTGGGTTGATGATGAGTCGACATCGATTGATCCACCCAATATCGAGTGAGATGACTCGGCGTCGACCCCATACCTGCTTTCTAGCACAGGTTCTGGCTCAAGTTCAGTCGGTGTCAAGTGAATTGGGTCGACGTCGACTGGAATCTCAGTGTGTTGGTTCCAGATTGCCACGATCACTTCCAATTGGGCTTCCAAAGCCCTCTCCTCTAGCTCCTCCAAGGTCAAAGTTCTCATCATTGGTTCCCTACAAGAGATTTAGCGTCCGTTAATAGACATGACCTTTACATCAGGTTCAATCTCCTTAGAGGGCTCATATAGTGGCATAGATGGAGAAGGCCTCGCGTTGTAGACCACAAGAGTCCCATATGTGTTGTCGAAATTTACAAGCCTTTCAATTGTGTCCCAAGCCTCCGTAGGTGTGAGCTCAATGTACCGATAGAAGGTATAAAAGTTGATTCTCTCCTTATTCGATACATCGAGGGAGTTGTAGAAGATTTCGTCAATGACGTAGGGTGGTTGCCCATGTGTAGGGCAAGATTGCAGAAGGTCCTTGAACCGCTACTATGCCTGCACTAGCGTCTCTGCAGACTTTTGCGTAAAAGTCGTGATCTTTTGTCGCAACATCGTCATCTTATAAGGAGGAAAGAACTTGTTAAGGAACGCATACTTAACCTCCATCCATGTAGTGACCGAGCTTGGAGTCAAGCCCTCGAGCCACTGCTAAGCTCTCCCTGTCAGAGACCATTGAAAAGATTTTAGCTTTACATATTCCAGATTTTCACCATCGGCGAGGGTCTCACATAGGTCAACAAAAGTGGTAATATGCGTAAGGGGAGATTCATTAGGTTTCCCTTCAAAAGTATTTCTTTGAATTTCGAAAAGGAAAGACGTTTTAATTTCAAAATCATAAGGAGGGATAAGTATGGCCGATTTAGGTACGGTGAGCATCCAGTGCATGTATTGCTTAGCCATCTGAGGCATCTGGTTGATTCGCGCCTCAAACTGCCTCCTTTGTTGTTCCTCCCAATTGCCTCGTGCATAGGCCTCTTCGAGTTGTTTCCGCAGCCTCTCAATCTGCTGAGCCTGAGTTTCGGCGATCGGCATAATGCTTTTTAGTTTAGAATGCACTAAAGAAGAACGTGAAAATAGCTACCTAGGGCGCGAAAGATCGCTTCCCCGGCAATGGCACCAAAATTTTTTAACGGAGGAAATCAAGTCTAATAAATATGAAATAGATATCAAACCGAATCCTTAGTCTCGTGCAATAAATTACAAGACTTCCTCCCGCTGTAGTGGAAGATTGTAAAGACCGAAATTTAATTAATATTTATAAAATATCCATAGGATAATCCGAATATTATCCTCCCTTATGATTATGAAAACCCGGAAAATTTAAAATTTATGGATGGCTTTACATTGGTTTAATTATGGATTTTATGAAAGAACTATATACCCGAGCCACTTTTCTCGTATCTTGTAAACGTAACGTATTTTAACGCGTCACAAACTCGGGATTTGCGTCTTGCTAATATAAGGGTAGCCGCCCTATCCATTGCTTGCACACATCTCACCCACTCCCTCTGATTTGATCATATGACAAGCTATGATCCTATTCATCTCACCCACTCTCCTTCCCATCACCCCTCCCATGCTTTCACCAAAGAAGCCCTCTCCCATTCTTTAAATCTTATCCCCAAGGCTCAGCCTCACTCATTCACAAAGAACAAGCCGTCACTTGAGAGGAAAGGGAGAGAAAAGAAGTCTATCTCCATTGCTAGTCCTTTTTGGCTGCCTTCCATTCAAAAAGCCATAACTCCGGCAATATTGATCCAAATGGAGTGATTCGTGAGCCCTTAACTCCGTCTTTTAATCAGATTCCAATACATATATCAAACATCCAAATCCAAGGTGATTTTCCCCTCCAAGCTGACCGATCTTTGGGGCTACAGTGGAGTGTTCTAGAGAGAACCTTGGGTTTTTCAACTTGATCTTTGGTAAGTCCTCTTGGTTCCTTTCAAAACTAAGTTCCAAAATGTTTTATAACTCATTTTCTTCAACTATGAGTAAAAATCTAAATAATGTTTTGGGATTTTCGGTGACAAAATGGAAAGATGTTTAGAAGGTGTTCCGAAGGACTCCTGAGGGTGTTCTTGAGTCATTTGTTTGGGACTCTTCGAAGATAATCTCTCATCTAGACCTGGGCAAACGCGGGCGCGGGCCGGGCTTGGGACGGGCTTTAGCCAAAAATTCGTCCCGTTGTTGCGGACGCGGGC
This sequence comes from Persicaria tinctoria, assembly GCA_037127255.1. Classification (NCBI taxonomy): domain Eukaryota; kingdom Viridiplantae; phylum Streptophyta; class Magnoliopsida; order Caryophyllales; family Polygonaceae; genus Persicaria; species Persicaria tinctoria. The sequence continues at coordinate 24,248,599 of JBANSL010000014.1, forward strand.
CGGGCTAAGCCCGCTTAATGGGTTGAAAGTCATGTCCAAGCCCGTCCGCAAATGCAGGCGCGGGTAGCCCGCGGGTACCCGCAAACCTAATTAATTTATCTTATTAGAGCTATACTAATTAGGTTTTTATAACATATATATATATATATATATATATATATATATATATATATATATATATATATATATATATATATATATTGCATATATATATATATAGTTACCGTTTTTATTATATATACACTAATTAGGTTTTTATCACATATCAAAGTTAGTGTTTATATATATAAATAGTTACTGGTTTTTTTTTACATATAAAGTTACTGTTTTTTTATTACATGTATTATGTTATATACATACTATTTATTTAGGTTAATTGGGTAAAGTAATAATATATATATACTTTGTATATGTATATTTGCATACATACTGTTTTTTGGGTAACATATAAAGTTACTATTTTTTTAGGTTTTTATTACATATGTATATATACTTTGTATACATACTATTTTTTATAATAATAATAATAATAATAATAATAATAATAATAATAATATATTAAAAAAATAGCGGGTACGGGCCGCGTGGGCTTACCCAATCCCGATCCCGCTGCGGGCACGGGCCGGGCCTAGCGGCCCGCGTGGGCTTTTCCCCCTACCCAAGCCTGTCCAATTTCGCGGGCTTAGAAAGTGGAGCCTCTATGATAGATGTGTTTTCCCCCTACCCAAGCCTGCCAAGGTCTACTCTCATCCACCTTCCTCTCTCTAGGATAGATGTGTTTTGGTGTGGAAAAGGCTTAGAAAGTGGAGCCTCTATGTGTTTTGATTGCGTTTTGTAGCAAAAACGTCAAAAAACAAAATGGATATATGTGCCTCTGTAATTTAGACTTTATTTCCAACTTTGAGTAAGAATCCAACGATCTGATCCGGCTGAAATCTTAATATGATGTTCATGGCAATGTTATCTAACTTACCTCTAAATATGTGATGCATTAATAAGAATAACCTAATGTGAAATAATAACAATTGTTAGGCGCTTGATTCGTGTTTACACTTGGTGCTTGTTGGTTTCTGTGCTTACCTTCGGATTTCAGGTAAGTCCGCTGGACTTACTCATGAGGTTACTCGTGACACATGAGTGTTGTAACGAGATAGATTCATGCATATTTTACGACATAGAATTGTTGTAGGGTATAAACCGGAATTATAACATAGAACGGAACATAAGGAATGAAATGAACTCTTGTCTTCTCTTTGTCTTTGTTATAATAGGCGTCCATCCTATTCTATGTTGTTGTGTGGTGATTATCGGGATTTTCTAAATGCTACGGCATAGCCGAACTTTCGATAATTCGATAAAGGTTGGCACATCCTCCAAGAATTTGGTGATAAAGGGTGGTGTAACCTCCAAGCATTTGGAAAGGGATTATATGGTTGATTGTTATCATTTGGGTACCCATTACTGCATTTATTTATATATTCAGATTATTCCTTAGGAGAATGATAGTGTATTTATAGTTTTATCGCATCACCTTTATGTCTTTTTACGTACTCGCAGAGTATGCTGGTGCATACGTGTATGAGTAATCAATGATTGACCCCGTTATGTTTCTTGTTTTTAGATTCAGGTACCCCCGATACCCGATATGCGTGATGATATGTGGATGTTTGTCGGGCATAGCCTATGGGACGATAGAGTGAGAAAGACATGGACCATGTTTTAGTATTTTCTCGCTACTTATTACTTTTCCGTTTTGACCCGGTTAGGCCGTGACATGTGTTGTACTTTAATTCCGCCTTTATCTTCCGCTCAAAAACCGTTTTGTGATAGTTACCTAGGACAGGTTCTAGCCTCCCATGGGCATGCGTTTGCTTTGGGGTTCGAAATCCCCGTTTTAACAACTTATCTACGCTTCCGCTAAATAAATAATCTATGTAATAACTCGTACTCGGTCGTAAGATCTAGAGCTCACTGAAGAATTCAAAACTCTTCCTTAACGTATCCTGAATAACCGGATCATCTGAACCTTATTAATCCTCTAAGTGGATTAATGGAGACATATTCGGATATCCAAACTTTTGGGTCGTTACATATGGCCGATTCAGGCACGGTGAGCGTCGAGTGCATGTATTGCTTAGCCGTCTGGGGCATCTGGTTGATTCGCACCTCAAACTGCCTCTTTTGTTGTTCCTCCCGATTGCCTCGTGCATTGGCCTCTTCGAGTTGTTTCCGCAGCCTCTCAATCTGCTGAGCCTGGCAATGGTGCCAAAATTTATTAACAGAGGGAATCAAGTCTAATAAATATGAAATAGATATCAAACCGAATCCTTAGTCCCATGCAATAAATTACAAGACTTCCTCCCGCTGTAGTGGAAGAGGTCAAGATCGATCCACAAGGAAGCATGTCAGCGGATCCTAAGTAGCTCCTAAAATCACGTTCTGAATCAACCAGAAGCCCACTCGATATCGACTGAAGTCAATCGATATCGAGTCAAAGACAGTCGACCTCGAGCAAAACCTGCAAAGACACAATAGAACACTCGACGTCGAGTGAAAGGACTCGATGTCGGGTTAGTACCACTCGATATCGACTGGATGAGTTGATGTTGAGTCAAATTGCAGAAAAATTGTAACTTTGTGTCACAAAAGAACGTCCGAAGAATAATATAATGGAATAGAAAGATGAACAGAAATAAGCAAAGGGTCTTGTTGATATCAAATAACTAAGGAACTTCCAAAGCCGGGGAATTTATCGCAATGATAACCATATAAGTAATATGCCTGGATTATAAAATATTCATGCTTTTCATCAAATAACTATCGTTATTAACAAATAGAAATAAAGAGGCTTTTGCATAAACCTTAAGTGTTACTATCCCTTTTTCATAATTAATCTAAATTCATAATAAGATCACTTTTGCTTCAATATCATAGATAAGGATCTCCCACTACTCTCGTATAAGAATTATGCACGTAGGATAGAAAATGAAAATCATAGTTTTAAGCATACGTACATGGCTATCATCGAGCTCACCCCGACCCGATAAGTAAGGTGACTACTCGTGCCTCATCATCGTAGACATCACCATTGACATGGAAAGAAATAAACTTGAATTGAAAATAACGTCGAAAGAGTACAACCAAAGCTCAAACTTCTCTCTCTTTCTCTCGCTATACTATCTCTAGCGCTCTCTCTCTCTCTCTCTCTCTCTCTCACAGACACACATTTATGGTGCACAATTGCTTGTGTTATGGAATGAATAAAAAACCAGCCCCCAGGGGCTTTATTTATAAGCTTCAATCCTTGCTAGCCAAGGAAAGAGCAATTCTATCTATTTCCCAAGATAAAAGATTCATAATTAAAAGAAATAAAAGAAATAAAAATCCCTAGGGTAAAATAGAGTTTATTAGGATGAATGTTCATCAATGAGAGATAAAAGTTCACCAACTTTGTGGCTAAGCAATCTCCCTTGAATTCGGACTCCTTAAAAACGCGTCAAAAGGTTCTGCAGGTTCGCTCGATATCGAGTGTAATGACTTGATATCGACTCACATGTTCTGTCTCGAGTGAGTGTTCACTCGACATCAGGTCTTCAATGTGGTGTCAAGTGGTCTTGGTCGATTTCGGCTCGAAGTGTGGCTCATATGGCTCGACGTCGAGTCAACTTCAGTAGAGGTCTATTAAACTTATGTAGATATGCCTTGCTCCAACACTTATCCAAATTATGGCTTCACTTCAGCAGATGTCGACTAAATCAGTAGACATTAAGTGAAAGTCCAACTTCGTTCCTTCTTCTCCAAATTGCTCCAGAAACGTTTCGATTTCTGCGAAATTAAACAGAAACTTGTGTAGATCTCTATAACTCACAAATAAACATAAAATACACAAATCTCATATTTCTATAACCCAAAAGTATAAAATATATACAAAAATCGACATAAAAGTAGGCATAAAACATGACAAATCAGGCGCACATCAGGACCCTCGTTGGTAGTGACACACGGATCTCGCGGTTGCGAGAACTGCGGTCGCGACCGTGAGAGGTCGTCTTCAACCTATGGACCGTGCGTTCATTCACGCCGCGATGACCATGGTTTCTCCGTGGTGAGACTCGAACCAGGCCTTGTTCGTTTTTGGTCGTTCTTGTTCGTTTTAAACCCGTTTTTGTTCAAACTTGTTTTCAAGAGCTTCTAACTCAAAATCCAACTTGAATAATAAATAAATGACTCAAAATCAGGACTAGAGGGGAGAGCAGAAAAGGAATTACCTAGCCTCATGGAGGCACTTCGAAAACCTTGAGGGAGAGAGGTCCTTGAGGCTTCGATTCAACGATTTCTTCCTACGACAGAGCCTAGGAAGGATGGATACAAGTTAAAAGAACACCTTTTATGAAGATTTAACCCCAGAACAAGAGATTCAAGTGAGGGATAGTTTATCTTGCTCAAAATTAGAAAAGGAGAGAAAGAGAGCTTGAATCCACACCAAACAACACTAGATTCAAGATTTCTTGACCTTAGAAGATAGAGGGGGAAGTGATTAACAAACACCAACAAATGGATTTGAGAAAGGAGGAGAATCGAGGAAGAACGACGTGATTTACCGAGGAGACGTCGCTTTTAGGGCCGGAGTCACGGTGGCGACAAAGAACGTCGCAACCGCGAGTAAGAACACCCGTTTATGGGTTCATTCTCGCGGCGGCAAAAGTCAGGGGTCGCGGTCGCGAATCGATAGAGAACGTAGCTCTTCACTTGGAAACGGCCTTCCGATCCTGATATTTTTGTTCTTTTTGTGAGAGGAGGTCTTCTTGGAGGGGTTTTGATGATGTTTATGGGTGGAGAAACACAAAAGGGTGATGGGGAAGGAGAGATTTTGGATTCAAGGAGAGAAAGGTGGGAGTTTTGGATTTAGGGTTTTGAGGGAAGTTTTGGATCATTAAATGGAGGCTAGGGTTTATCCTTGGGGCTGAGATTTCTCTTTGTGGATAAGGATCCACTTTGGGAGTGGTGCTCATTTATATAGAGGAGGCGAAAGGCTCCTTAGGGTTTCATTTGCTAGATGACGAAATACTTAAAAAGGAGGGAGAGAGAGAGAGAGAGAGAGAGAGAGGCGCGTGTGAGGGTGAGAGAGAGAAAGAGAGATTCCACTATTCCGACTTTAATCCCAAGATTCCATCCAGAACCCAACATCCCGAAATCCAATTACTTCGAAATCCGCTCTGCATTTTAAATTCGTTTCAAACGACTCTTTAAATCTCAAAATCGAGACTCGACAAATAAAGTTTGAAATTCCGCCAATTTAAAATTCAAACATGTGTTGGGATGTTTTCAAGGGCTTTCTGAAATTAGAAATAGCTCGAGAACGGGTTTTTTCGCAAGCTTTCCTCTTTTAGAAATTCTAAAGTACGGTCTTTACAGAGTGACTTCTGGTCGATTATAGAACGTGGTTCTCGCGCTACTTGGGATTCCACTGATATGCTTCCTCGTGGATCGATTCTGGTTCCCTTCGACTACAGCGGAGGAGTTTGATGATAAGATTTCAATTTCGTCGGTATGAGCCTTTTTTCCCATTTACCATATAGATTTCGACTATTGATATATGTTTTGTTCATGCTTGGTTCTTCTTCTTATATGAAAAAAGACTTGATTTTTGGCATATCATGTTACCCTCCATTTGATCGAAGGATATGTTTTGTTTTGTGTTATTACTCAAACTTCTTCTCATCCATTCGAGAATTGGTCGGACATATCTAGAAGCTTCGGCCAGATTTTGTATCATATTCAGTTATGCGGTGTTTAGAACAATGCTGATGTTATTAACAGGCACTCGAGAAATAAGTGCACATCATCCTCCACCCTTGAATTGCACAGAAACCGCGTAGTCGGGACATGAACTCTCTGATATGTAAAGGGCTCTTTTATTGGCAATCAGGATTGATTCATTTTTCAGAGAAAGTTTTTTACTTTAGTTGAGATGTCAAACTTTCAAATCCACGCATTGACATCCCATTTTTCAGTGCATTATGTGGTCAGCAATGTGTGGCCACAAGTATAACATGTGATATTCTCATGTTCTATGAAAATCCACGCATTAACTAAAGATAATTTTATGAAAACCGCTTAGATGGAGGACAAAAAATATGACATGTGATATTCTCATGCTTTTAATTTAACATAGTATCTAAAGATTTACATATAGGTATAGATTATATATTAATTCAATGTTTTGAATTAAACTTGTTGGCTGGAAAATGTAGATTATATTAAAGGGAAAAAAAAGGGAAATTTGCAAGGATATACCAAAATTTATGGGAATTTGCAAATATAGCACCGTTATTTGAAAAATTGCAAAGGTGCTACTTTTGCAAAACTTTTTGTTACTTTTATAACCGGTTGCACGTTACAACACATACAAAAAGACATAGGGTGGGAAAAAAACGGAAGGGAAGCCAACTCTTGGATAGAGAAAGAGGTGATGTCACCTGCATTAAATGCATGGGGGTTCCAGCGTAAAAAGAGGGAGGGAGGGAGAGAGAGAGGAATTGAAGAGGTTTTGGGGATGGTCTATAAAAGCAGTAAAATAAAAGAAGTAAAAGTTGATCACAAGTACTACACAAATCAAGAGAGGAGAGAATCTGGAAGGAAATCCATTGACGGGAGGTTTGGGGTCCCGAAAAAAGCAATGTCTGGCATGGAAAACAAAGCATCTGGCATGACTATTGAAACTACTGGCACGAAATTGACACTAATGGCACAAATATGAAAAGGACTGAAGTCAGGCATGACTATTGAAGTCCTGCCATCATTATATATTATATGATGATGGCATGGCTTAGCGTTCGGTTGACACGTAATATTAATTTGTTGGCACGTATTCTGTGTTATCTGGCATGCAATTGATCACGAGTCGTTTGTAATCCGAAAAGGCGGTGCCCCTCTCTCCTCCTCCATTCTTGACGGAGGGAAAATCTGTTGTTAATCCGCCAAAGTAAACTCAAAGATATAACCAGTATAGCAATAAGTAAGAGGTCGATCCACAGGAAAATTTGTTATTCAAGTATGATTTAAGTGTCGATTAAGTAACCAAAGAGGGGGTTTTTGAGTGTGTAAAAATCTGCCTTTAATCAAAGCGGATTAATGAAAGCAAAGTAAATGAATTTGATTCAAAAAATTATGAGAAGCAGTTCTGCCTACAATTTTCCACTTTATTTGGTTTGAAATGATCATTGTAACTTCTTCTCGTCCTATTAAGTTTCCTATGAATGTCCTTGTCCCGACCTAATATAGTTACTAGTCCAATCAGTCCTAGAAACTCTTATCAATCAAATAGTCTCTAAAGAATGATTTAACCCAATTGATAGCTTTAAGTTCAAAGATTAACCAAGGTATTTGCAGTCCCTAAAGAGGGATTTAACAACACATCCAACTTCCTACTTATCCAATTAGTTCAATCAGCCCTAAAGGGACAAGTTTGCAACTTAGGTTAAGGTTCACAATCAGGAATCTACAAAATCTTAGCAATTGAATTGATCTAACAAGTTGGCCAGACAAGATAGAACAAAACAATAGACAATCAAGCATAAAGAAGTTGAAGCATTCAAATATAGAAAACAAGGAACGAGAACTAGAAATTTACAATCAATCCAAATAAAGCGTCAAATTGTAGGCATAACAGATGAGTTTTGTTCCTCATAAAAGACATCTCTCAATCTCTAATTGTCTGATAGAACGTAGAATCGAATAGAAGTGAATGAAAACTAACAATAATCGACCTTTTTAATAAGTCTAAGTCGGCCATGGAACAAAACAACAAAACTAGGGTTTTCATTAAATGAAATGACGCAGCAATGACGGCCAATGCGGCGGCCGCTGGATATGCTGCGACCGTTGCACACGGCTTCTTCCTTGCCCGCCCCACATGCTGCTTGCTGCGGCCGCGGCATATCCCCCTGCCAGCTCCTCCTATTTAAGCCGAGAGAGCTTCAAGTGCTTCTTCTTTCTTTTCTTCAATTCTTCCTTCTTTACAATGTCAATTACATCTCCTTCCCAAGATATTGCATCTCTCAATGGTATTCAGATTCAATCTGCAAGGTAACCACAAATTTGCGCAGAATCCAAATTCTTCCAGAATAATCACAAGATGCAAATTAACTAAAGATTATGAACGAAATGCAACCTAAATAGCCTAAAAATGCCTATCTAAGATATGCATTATCAAATTCCCCCACACTTAACCTTTGCTTGTCCTCAAGAAATGATAGAATGAACATGAATCAATGCATCCCACAGGAAATTCCTTCAAGTCTCAACCATATCAAAAAGCAACATCATAGCATGTGCAAACATAAACCAAGCAAACAAACGTCATAGCATGTATTCTAGTGACCAAAGCTTAGAAGTAGACATCATCCAACCTCACCAGAAATATGTGTTTCACTCATGCTCTCATGTGTTTAGGCTTTTAAGGTACAACTCTCAACTCAAACCAACATGCACTAAGCTCATAGACATTGACCACCATATCACCAAATATCCACCGAAATGTCATTACTTGCGGGACACAATAAAGCGTCAAACTGTAGGCAGAACATATGAGTTCAGTTCCTCATGGAAGACATTGGTCAATCTCTAATTCTCTGATAGAACGTAGAATCGAATAGAAGTGAATGAAAACTAACAATAATCGGCCTTTTTAATAAGTCTAAGTCGACCATGGAACAAAACAACAAAACTAGGGTTTTCATTAAATGAAAGGACGCATCAGTGACGGCCAATGCGGCGGCCGCTGCACACGGCTTCTTCCTTGCCCGTGGCACATGCTGCTTGCTGCGGGCGCGGCACGCCTGCTGCAGCCGCGGCATATCCCGCTGCCAACTCCTCCTATTTAAGCCGAGAGAGCTCCAAGTGCTTCTTCTTTCTTTTCTTCAATTCTTCCTTCTTTCCAATGTCAATTACATCTCCTTCCCAAGATATTGCATCTCTCAATGGTATTTAGATTCAATCTGCAAGGTAACCACAAATTTGTGCAGAATCTGAATTCTTCCAGAATAATCACAAGATGCAAATTAACTAAAGATTATGAACAAAATGCAACCTAACTAGCCTCAAAATGCCTATCTAAGATATGTACCATCAATTCTCCTCCCTCCTCACTACTACAAAAACAGGAAATAGCTACAGATGGTTAGCCACGGATTATAGGCAACCCTGTATTCGTGGCCATTAGCGATGACATTGGCCACGACTGTTCCTGACCGTGGCTATATTCGTGGCTAATACTCATCCTGGTATGACATGCCAAAACATTCGTGGCTATTAGCAATGATCCAGATGTCCGTAGCTGATTTCGTGGCTCAATATATGTTAGTGTCAGTAAATAGCCATGAACGTAGCCACGAATAGGATTGTCGTGGCTGTTTTCGACGCTGATATGGCCACAACACAATATCCGTCACTAAATCTGTGGCTATTAATCATCGGAAATCAAATGAACATATGTGGTGAGTAGACCTTGGGTCACTAATTGTAGGTGGGCCGGATATATATCATGAATGGGCTATCCGGTGACACTCAACCCGTGGCTAAGTCCGGGTACAAAATCTCCCAAAATTTCTGGGTTCGGCCCATTAAGCTAGTAAAAGCCCAATTATCTTATCTTAGCCCATTAAATGAAGTGGTGATTTAGCGACGATTAAATCCGTGGCTAAATCCGTGGCTAAATCAGCCTAAATATGACTGTTTTCCCCGATTGGCCCATTGACAGGTCCAAATATGCCCATAAATTTTTTTTTTATATAAATTAACAAGTGTTGAAAAAAAATATATATTAACTAATTAATAAATTCTTATGAGAATATTATAAGGGTATGTTTTGAGGAAAACACATATAAGTGACTAATAAATGTTTAATAAAACCTTATATTAAGTAATAAATTCTTATTATAACACTATAAGAGTATGTTTTGAGGAAAATTGATGTAAGTTACTAATAAAACCTTATATTAACTAATAAATTCTTATTAGAATACTCTAAGAGTACGTTTTGAGAAAAAATCATATAAGTAGCTAATAAAACCTTATATTAAGTAATAAATTCATATTATAATATTATAAGGGTATGTTTTGAGTAAAACTCCTATAAGTAGCTAATAAAACCTTATATTAAGTAATAAATTTTTATTAGGATACTCTAAGAATATGTTTTGAGTAAAACTCATACAAGTAGCTAATAAAACCTTATATTAAGTAACAAATTCTTATTATAATATTATAAGGGGGTGTTTTCAGGAAAACTAATATAAGTAACTAATAAGACCTTATATTGACTAATAAATTCTTATTAGAATACTCTAAGAGTACGTTTTGAGAAAAAATCATATAAGTAGCTAATAAAACCTTATATTAAGTAATAAATTCATATTATAATATTATAAGGGTATGTTTTGAGTAAAACTCCTATAAGTAGCTAATAAAACCTTATATTAAGTAATAAATTCTTATTATAATATTCTAAGAGTATGTTTTGAGTAAAATTCAAATAAGTAGCTAATAAAACCTTATATTAAGTAATAAATTCGTATTATAATACTATAAGGGTATGTTTTGAGTAAAACTCATATAAGTAACTAATAAAACCTTATATTGACTAATAAATTCTTATTAGAATACTCTAAGAGTATGTTTTGAGTAAAACTCATATAAGTAGCTAATAAAACCTTATATTAAGTAATAAATTCTTATTATAATACTATAATTGTATGTTTTGAGTAAAACTCAAATAAGTAGCTAATAAAACCTTATATTAAGTAATAAATTCTTATTATAATACTATAATTGTATGTTTTGAGTAAAACTCAAATAAGTAACTAATAAAACCTTATATTGACTAATAAATTCTTATTAGAATACTCTAAGAGTATGTTTTGAGTAAAATTCAAATAAGTAGCTAATAAAACCTTATATTAAGTAATAAATTCTTATTATAATACTATAAGGGTATGTTTTGAGTAAAACTCATATAAGTATCTAATAAAACCTTATATTAAGTAATAAATTCTTATTATAATACTATAAGGGTATGTTTTGAGGAAAAATCATATAAGTAACTAATAAAACCTTATATTGACTAATAAATTCTTATTAGAATACTCTAAGGGTATGTTTTGAGTAAAACTCATATAAGTAACTAATAAAACCATATATTGACTAATAAATTCTTATTAGAATACTCTAAGAGTATGTTTTGAGTAAAATTCAAATAAGTAGCTAATAAAACCTTATATTAAGTAATTAATTCTTATTATAATACTATAAGGGTATGTTTTGAGTAAAACTCATATAAGTATCTAGGAAAACCATTATATTAAGTAATAAATTCTTATTATAATACTATAAGGGTATGGTTTGAGGAAAACTCATATAAGTAACTAATAAAACCTTATATTGACTAATAAATTCTTATTAGAATACTCTAAGGGTATGTTTTGAGTAAAACTCATATAAGTAACTAATAAAACCTTATATTAAGTAATAAATTCTTATTATAATACTATAAGGGTATGTTTTGAGTAAAACTCATATAAGTATGTACTAAAACCTTATATTAAGTAATAAATTCTTATTATAATACTATAAGGGTATGTTTTGAGTAAAACTCATATAAGTATCTAATAAAACCTTATATTAAGTAATACATTCTTATTATAATACTATAAGGGTATGTTTTGAGGAAAACTCATATAACTAACTAATAAAACCTTATATTGACTAATAAATTCTTATTAGAATACTCTAAGGGTATGTTTTGAGTAAAACTCATATAAGTAACTAATAAAACCTTATATTGACTAATAAATTCTTATTAGAATACTCTAAGAGTATGTTTTGAGTAAACTTCAAATAAGTAGCTAATAAAACCTTATATTAAGTAATAAATTCTTATTATAATACTATAAGGGTATGTTTTGAGTAAAACTCATATAAGTATCTAATAAAACCTTATATTAAGTAAAAAATTCTTATTATAATACTATAAGGGTATGTTTTGAGGAAAACTCATATAAGTAACTAATAAAACCTTATATTAACTAATAAATTCTTATTAGAATACTCTAAGGGTATGTTTTGAGTAAAACTCATATAAGTAACTAATAAAACCTTATATTGACTAATAAATTCTTATTAGAATACTCTAAGAGTATGTTTTGAATAAAATTCAAATAAGTAGCTAATAAAACCTTATATTAAGTAATTAATTCTTATTATAATACTATAAGGGTATGTTTTGAGTAAAACTCATATAAGTATCTAATAAAACTTTATATTAAGTAATAAATTCTTATTATAGTACTATAAGGGTATCTTTTGAGTAAAACTCATATAAGTATCTAATAAAACCTTATATTAAGTAATAAATTCTTATTATAATACTATAAGGGTATTTTTTGAGGAAAACTCATATAAGTAGCTAATAAAACCTTATATTAAGTAATAAATTCATATTATAATATTATAAGGGTATGTTTTGAGTAAAACTCCTATAAGTAGCTAATAAAACCTTATATTAAGTAATAAATTCTTATTATAATATTCTAAGAGTATGTTTTGAGTAAAATTCAAATAAGTAGCTAATAAAACCTTATATTAAGTAATAAATTCGTATTATAATACTATAAGGGTATGTTTTGAGTAAAACTCATATAAGTAACTAATAAAACCTTATATTGACTAATAAATTCTTATTAAAATACTCTAAGGGTATGTTTTGAGGAAAACTCATATAAGTAACTAATAAAACCTTATATTAACTAATAAATTCTTATTAGAATACTCTAAGGGTATGTTTTGAGTAAAACTCATATAAGTAACTAATAAAACCTTATATTGACTAATAAATTCTTATTAGAATACTCTAAGAGTATGTTTTGAATAAAATTCAAATAAGTAGCTAATAAAACCTTATATTAAGTAATTAATTCTTATTATAATACTATAAGGGTATGTTTTAAGTAAAACTTATATAAGTATCTAATAAAACTTTATATTAAGTAATAAATTCTTATTATAATACTATAAGGGTATCTTTTGAGTAAAACTCATATAAGTATCTAATAAAACCTTATATTAAGTAATAAATTCTTATTATAATACTATAAGGGTATTTTTTGAGGAAAACTCATATAAGTAACTAATAAAACCTTATATTGACTAATAAATTCTTAATAGAATACTCTAAGGGTATGTTTTGAGTAAAACTCATATAAGTAACTAATAAAACCTTATATTAAGTAATAAATTCTTATTATAATACTATAAGGGTATGTTTTGAGTAAAACTCATATAAGTATCTAATAAAACCTTATATTAAGTAATAAATTCTTATTATAATACTATAAGGGTATGTTTTGAGTAAAACTCATATAAGTATCTAATAAAACCTTATATTAAGTAATAAATTCTTATTATAATACTATAAGGGTATGTTTTGAGGAAAACTCATATAAGTAACTAAAAAAACCTTATATTGACTAATAAATCCTTATTAGAATACTCTAAGGGTATGTTTTGAGTAAAACTCATATAAGTAACTAATAAAACCTTATATTGACTAATAAATTCTTATTAGAATACTCTAAGAGTATGTTTTGAGTAAAATTCAAATAAGTAGCTAATAAAACCTTATATTAAGTAATAAATTCTTATTATAATACTATAAGGGTATGTTTTGAGTAAAACTCATATAAGTATCTAATAAAACCTTATATTAAGTAATAAATTCTTATTATAATACTATAAGGGTATGTTTTGAGGAAAACTCATATAAGTATCTAATAAAACCTTATATTAAGTAATAAATTCTTATTATAATACTATAAGGGTATGTTTTGAGGAAAACTCATATAAGTAACTAATAAAACCTTATATTGACTAATAAATTCTTATTAGAATACTCTAAGGCTATGTTTTGAGTAAAACTCATATAAGTAACTAATAAAACCTTATATTTACTAATAAATTCTTATTCGAATACTATAAGAGTATGTTTTGAGTAAAACTCGTATAAGTAACTAATAAGTGTTGAAAATACGGAGTATTAAGTAATAAATTCTTATTAGAATACTATAAGAGTATGTTTTAATGAAAACTCATATAAGTTTAATAAATGTTTAATAAAACCTTAAATTAACTAATAGATTCTTACGAAAATACTATAAAAATAAGTTTTGAGGAAAACTTATATAAGTAACTAATAAGTGTTGAATAAAATCTTATGTCAATTAATAAATTCGTATGAGAATAATATACAAGTAATTTTATTTTTACAATATCTTATAAAATTTTAAAGAGTATTTGATTTCGTTGGTATTTTAAAAGATATCTTAACTTTTATTAATATTTTATAATATTAATTTTTTATATAGTACTAGTATGTTTCAAAATAGAAAACACCAATAACCTCATTATTATATATTTATAGAAAAGGTCAATATATGTTGAAATTTTTTTATTCACATTTGGCGCTCAATCGAAAATTTTTGAGCTGTATAATAATTTTTGGGGGGAAACTTCCTGGACTTTAACTTTGAAATTTTAGATGGGGGCCCAAGTTGGTACAAAAGGCAACTTTACACTTTCTAACCCTAGGCCTCTTCACTGCTTCTCCCTCTTCACCGCCTCTTCACTTCTTCTCCCTCTTCTGCTCTTCACCGCCTCGCCTCTCCTTCATAATTTCACAAATTCAACTCGCCTTCCATTGTAGCATCTAGTCCATCTCGTCTCTCCATTCCATTTGCTTCAAAATTTGTGCTTTTGATCGACCAATTTCATTTCCCGGAGTTCGAGCACGCTTCATTTTCCATGGTTGAAGATCTCTTCCAACAATCTCCCGACCTCTTATTTCCAGGTATGTTTTCTTCTTCTTCTTCTCATCTCATGATCTCTTGTTTTCAATTTATTTGTTGATCTTGCTCTCATGGTCTCGAAGCCTCCTGGTGTACACCGCCAGACGCTCCTATTCGGGAGGGAGAGGAGCCTTTCCTTCTGGTCTCGCCCTTGGTTGCATCACGGTACCTTCACCGCCTCTTCACCGCCAGATGCTCACATTCTCTGACGCCGTCGATCTCCCCCGCCTCCTCCACCTCCGCTCTCACTTTCTGATGCACTCGGCCTTTCCTTTCCCTTGACTTGCAAATCCGGCCTCAGGTTTGTCCCTTTCCTTAGCTTCTTTTCCACTTGATTTTCAGTTGGCAATTTGTGTTGATTTCCATTTGAGAAAGATGAATGAAACCCCATGTTTTGAGTCTCTCAGTGAAAATATTTATTCTGCAGAGGTTGCTATCACTATGGAAGAAGAAATTTGGGGAAGAGATGAACGAGGACCTTTTATATGTTTTGTCTGTAAATCGCATACTTCAGATAGAAGATTTTCAGGAGGTATTTTGGTTCATTGACCTTTGTAATAATGGTTTTGTCGAGCGTGTAAAAACGTTTTATGATGCATAATTGCACAACAAGGGTATAGGCAAAAAAGGAGTTTGTTTAACTGCTAACCCTTGTTCGTTTCAGGATGGTATGTGGGTGGCTTCTTCAGATTATAAACATGCAAAACCTGATCCTCTTAGAGATGTTGCAGAAAGCATTGTGAATGACATAAACACCAACAACATTGAAGATGTTCTTAGCTTCTTTTCACTTGATTTTCACTGTATTTTCTCCAAAATACTACCAATTGTTCTTGATTGGTGAATTTGTGTGTTTCATTTGGTCAATTGCTTTCTAAACTGAAATTGGATTTGTGTTGATAGTGAATTTGTGTTAGAATTTTTTTCATTGTGATTTATAACTTTTTATAATCTTACAAGTAGTTTTGATGCATGGACAGGTTGGTTCAAGGAATGCTATGGAACATGAAGTGTCAACAAAAAATTGGATGTTTGATTTCTTTTGTAGTTTGTTTCTTTTGTATCTAAAATTTGTTCTTTATTTTTGTCCTCCATTTATGTATGTTTGGATTTGGTTAATCTCATATTGGTTTATTATTATTGATGTGTTTATATATATTTTCCATATGTATATATACAATGTTTCCAAAATACGAGGATACGGAATTTGCTACAAAATCATGAAACAAATGAAAATCAGCATTAGCTACGACTTTAGCCTCAAAAATAGCAATGACACGAACTTAGCCACGATTTAAGCTACACCCATGCCTTATTTGCAGCAACGAAATCAGCCACGACCGTAGCCACAAATTCAGCAATGGCCTAATTCCGAAGCTAATTTTGTTGCCTCAGCCACGAGATTCAAATGTCCATCACCAGCCACGGGCTTAGCCACGACCTGACAATTCGTTGCTAAATCCATTGCTAAACAGCCGTCGCTATTAGTCACGAGGCATATGGCTACGGACGGCCCATCCGTGGCTATTTTCGTGGCTAAACCGGTTAGTCACGGTCATTCGTGGCCAATGCCGTGGCTATTTTCCGTAGCTATTTCCTACGTTTTTAGTAGTGCCTCTCTCACTCTCTCTCTCTCATCTAAAAAAGCTGCTAACCCCTCCTTCCCTTTTTCTCTCTCTATTTATTTTGGACATTTAATGCTCCCCTCTAATCTCCTCTCCCTTTTGGTCTCTTTTACTCCTAATCACAGGTCATTGCCACTTGTTATTTTTGCAATTAATCTAAAAAAACTGTCACTTTTGCAAAAAAATTGAGAGGGGTGTTACTTATGCCAATGCCAACTTTTTTTGGTATATTCACTATAATTTCCTCAAAAAACTATAATTAATGTGATGATGCCACCCAATTAAATTACTTTTCATTTAAATTATATATTAATATTAATTCAATGTTTTGAATTTAACTCATTGATTAAAAAATGGAGTATGTAATGAATTGAACAAAATGACTAAAAATATATTTGTATATAGTCCCGTCATGTGATATATTATATATATATATATATATATATATATATATATATATATATATATAAATATATATATATATATATATATATATATATATATATATATATATATGGAGTGGTTCCTTTGTTCATACCCCTTAGGGTGTATCTTGTGCACATACATGAGCCGTTGATGGAGAGGGGATTAAGGGTCGTGATTGAAAGTGATTTTCTTTTTTTTTTCTTTTTTTAATTTGTGGGCCCCCCTTGCCAAAAAAAACATCCACTCTCTTCCACTCTCTCCTTCCCTCCTACGTGCTCATCACTCATCTCATTCTCTTTTTTTTTTTTTTTTTTTTAAATAAATCAATCCCCACCATATATATATTATTTATAAATAAAAATAGCCTGAATTCGTTTATCTTAAAAATTATTCTTTTTTATTTGGGTTAATGAGAAAATGTTAAATCTATGTCACCGTAATTTGTATGGTAAGTTAAACAAATCGTTTTTTGTTTTAAAAATTAAAGATATGCTCGAGAGTAGTTAGAAAATTAAGTTATCAATTAATTAGATAAATATGCAATCTTTTAAATAAAAAGTGATAAGCATCCGAATTTTTTTTAAAAATCACAAAATTTTATTAGGTCAGATTGGAAAATCTTATTAAATCTCATTTGTTACTAAAATCACTTCTCTACATTCTGAATTATCAAGTGTGTAATTGTATTAGATATTGAAATATTTTGGTTAGTAAAGAGATAAACATCCCTCATTTTGAAGGATTCGAGAAATAGATAATGGTTATAAATATTGGATGAATTAGTTTGATAAATAAGAGTTTAATTTGAGAAAATGTTTTTTAAAATCAAATGTGGACCCATATTTAAGTACATCATGCCACATAGGATGATTGAAGGATAATCCGTCATATGGCATCTCCAACATGTGTTTTAGTATTATATTAGATAATAGATATTAGATTAGATATTTCAATCATTGTGAAAGAATTACTAAATAAAAAAAACTAATTTTTGGGTAAAATGTGGTAACTAAAAAATATATTGAGTTTTAATTCAAAATAAATGAGAAAAAATAAATTAAATTTATCATAGAAAAATAATTATTTGGTATTTAAATTTTTTTAAATCACTTTAATTCGAAAAAAAAGATATGAGATTTATTTTAATTAATAATTAATTAAATTGAATTAATTATTTAGGTGGGGCCACATTAAAGGAAAACTTGCCACGTAAGCCTGGTTTAAGGATGTGCCGCCATGTAGCATCTTCTAACATCTGTTTTAGTATTATATTAGATATAGAAGATTGCTAAATAAAAAGGAATTTCCTTAAATAACTTCGCGTGAGGATGCGACACGTGGCCAAAATGCTTTGGTTTTAAGTAATATATAGAATATAGATAATATTTATAAAAAAATTTGTACAAAATTACATGAGAAAAGTACATGTGACATAAATGTTTCTCGTTTAATATAATATATAGATATATAGATGATTAGAAAATGTAGAATATATTAAGGGAAAAAACTCTATTATAATTTGATTGATTAAAATTTAGCATTAAAATATTTTGAATTAACCCCATTGTGTAATTACTATAAAATGAAATATTATATAGTTAATATTAATGTTAGGTAAAACTAATTAAAATAACTCAACCTTTGGAGGGGTGTTAAAAAAATATCTCCACCTTTCAACAGTAAGAAAAATAACCCGACCTTTGGGGGGAGATGGTAACAAAATATCCCAATTGTTTTTACGACTATAAATATGAGCAAAAATGATGACATATAATTGAAAATTTTAAGATTTTGGTGAATTTTGGATTATATTGACTTATTTCAATGAGAATGAGATCATTTAACCAATTTTATATCATTGTTCTGACCCAATTTATGGTCGGAAAAATGACTCGGGATATTTTGTTACCATCTCCTCCAAAGGTCAGGTTATTTTTCTTACAGTTGAAAAGTAAGGATATTTTTTTAACACCCCTCCAAGAGTTGGGTTATTTTAATTAGTTTCACCTTAATGTTATTACAAAAAAAAAAGTTCCTAATTTAGTGGTTGTCCCCCAAGTCCAGCAAATTGGGGTTTTGTCCACCTAAAATTGTATGGACAAAATTGCCCTTCCATATATAAATGTATATGATGTACGCCGCTCTCTCTCTCTCTCTCTCTCTCTCTCTCTCTCTCTCTCCTCATTTCGTCCCATCTCTGGCTTGTTGAAGACGAATCGCTCTCTTTTCTCTCCATCTTGCTTAAGGGAATTTTGCAATTGAGACCGACGGTTCTCTTCGATTTTGTTTCAATGGCAGAGAACAAAGGCTCTAGCGACATCGAGGGAGTTGTTGTTGCTGCAATCGACAAAAAAAGTGCAAGCGATCCTTCAAATGGGGGTGTGTTTTGTGTGTTTAGTCTTATACCTGTTTTGAAGTTGAATTCGACATTTATCTTCTATTTTTGTTGAATTTCAGAGAATAAAGGCTCCGACAAGATGGAGGCAGTTGATGTTGCTGCAATTGACAGTAAAACTCCATGCGATCCTTTAAGTGGGGGTTTGTTTTGTGTTTTTTTTAGTGTTATGCCTTTTTTTAATTTTTATTCGACATTTTCTCTTTGATTATATGTTAAATGGCAGAGAACAAACCATCTGACAAGGGTGATGTAGGGGATGTTGCTGAAATGGACAGTAAAACTGCAAGCGATCCCTCAGATGACGGTTTGTATTTTGTGTTTATGTCTTTTATCCCTATTTTTCTTTTTTTTTCCCTTATTATTTTGTTTGATATCTAATGTGGCTGATTTGCAATGAACAAAAGTTATTCGAAGAAGGTTCCTTCAGCTGAAGATAGCAGTTCAACTGGTTCTTCAAGCAGAGGTGTGTTATTTTTTGTCTAAGGTTTTTTGTTCATGTTTTTCCAGGTTTTTATTGTGTTTTTCTATCAAATGTATACATGAATTTGGCAATGTTTCTTTGATTTTTATAAAAAATACCTATTTCAGCATAATCTGTAAAATACCTATTTCAGTAGATTTTGTTATTCATCCTGACACTTTGTTGTGTATGTTTTGTGTGTGTTTTTTAGATGATAATGCCTCTGGAAGTGATCTTCAAGAATATAAATGTCAATTTAATGTGAGTCTATTTTTTTTCATACTTTATTGCCCTCTGTGTGTTTTTATGTTTATTCATGCTTATGAATGTGTCTTTTTAACAGAGATTGATTTTAATGTGCAAAATCCAATGTTTATTGTGCTACATATGTCTGTGATGTTATAGAGAAACATCTGTCTAAAACTGATTTTGAGTTGCTGAGGAGAAGTTGCTTTGGATGGGTTTTTGTTCAAACGAATAAGATGAAACTTAATTTTCAGCTGATTTATCAAATGATGCTTCGTATGATTAAGAGGGATAAGTTGCATGAATTGTGGTTTAAGGTTGATGGTCTTGTTGCTCGGTTCTCTTTGGTAGAGTTTCATGCAATTATAGGGCTTCCTGTTATAGACACTTCAATTAAACCATCCGAGAAATTTTCGTGGTCTTATTTTCTTGGGAAGAATCAGTCAAAGTGTACGTATGATGAGTTGTTGGAGGCATTTAAAACGTGTAGAAAATCGTCTCCAAGGAAGCTACAGATGGAAAAGTTGTTGATTATTGAGAAAATGTTAATGTTCAAGCGTTCAAAAAGTGTTAAGAAAAATCATGCTACTCTTGTATGCAATCCAGCGAAATGTGAACTGTATCCATGGGGTAGATTGTCTTATTCTTTGGTGGTGAAGTCTTTAAAGAAGGTTCTCCTTTGTGATCGATCAGATCCTAGACCATCATACACTACTAGAATTGTGTTCATAGACATCGGGTCTTTGACATCGGTCAGAAAAACGCATGATTTTAAAAATAATTATAACATATGTTTGAAAATTTTCGATGTTATTGAGACTAGATACATCGACCTTAATTGTCAGACAATGTTAAAATGTCATTTTAAAAAAAATTGAAAGCGTGCCTATAATATAAAATCTGAGGCGGTAACAAATCTAAAATCTCTCAAATAATTTGAAGACCCGCCCCATACTTAGAAAAATTTGAGGACCCGCCCATCATTCCTATGTACCCTCTCGGCCTCTCTCTGTCTGTAAACTCACTTCCTCTCTCTCTCTCTCATCTCACCAGTCACCAGATCTAAAATCTCCTTAAGAGAATCGTCCACTCATCCCTCAACTCATCTCCAGCAATCATCTTCACCACCGCCACCGCCGCCAACGTTGCCACCATCACCGCCACCACCGCCTCCGCCGCCACTCCTCCTTCTCAATCCCTACTTTCACCTCAACTTCTCCTCCCCTCTTTCTCTAGATCTGAGATCTCTCCTCTTTCTCGCGGTGTTCTCCCAAAACCTCAAACCTACCACTCTCTCACCAGATCTGAGATATCTCAAGGCCCAGTCTTCTGCTCAACTCTCCTCTCCCTCCAAATCTGAAATCTCATATTTCTCCCGATGTTCGCCAAAACCCTAAACCTTACCATTCTCTCTCTCTCTCTCTCTCTCTCTCTCTCTCTCTCTCTCTCTATCTCCGTTCTCGGAATCTTCATCTCCATCTCCAGATCGAAGATGGGGAAGAGCTTCTCACCGTGTTAATCATCTTGAGGTTGGATGTTTTAATTCATTCCTATTTTTTCTCTCTATTTTAATTGTTAATTGGATGTTTTATTGTTGATTTTTCTATTTATTCTGATCATGTGTTGTATTTTTGATGCTTTTCCAAGTGAAGCACGGTTTAGGGTTGCTGATTCTTTACTCATTCAGGTATGAGTTTCTGATTCTTTACTCATTCAGGTATGAGTAGCTTTGTCTTTGAAATTTAGGATGCTTTGTATTAGTGTATATTGTGATATCGGCTGCCATGGAAGCTGTTCCCACACCAAGCAAGTTGATCGTAGCTTGCACAAAAACTTTTCGAACCTGCCAAGTAACATGTCTTTCTGGTAATTTTTCTGTTTTGTTACTAAGGAATATAGCAGTTACTATGAATTTTTGTCTGAGCCTATATTAGTTGTTGTGGGTGAGTTGCTACTTTTATGTTGCCTACTCATGATGCCTTGGCTCTTGGAGAAAGAGTAATCTTTTATCTTCCACGCTGTGAGGATACCAATCCTGAAGCCAGAAAACTTTCTGCACAGGTTGTGACTGTCAACAATTTTTCTTTATATGTTAGTTGTGCCTTGCAAGCATATGTCGCATTTTAGTAGCTATCATTGTGTATTGTGTATTAAGACTATAAATTTGTGCTTTTCTTATTGCTTTCCTTGCAGATTTTGGATCTATTCTTCAACACCTCTCATTTTCTCTCAAAGCCTGGGAATTCAGGATCAACATTTGATGCGGAATTGTCCTACAGAGTTGTCCTCTCTTGAGGATATTATAGTTGTGTTAAAAAGAGTAAGATAATATGTTACCTTTTTTTTCTTTTATCATGTTAATCATCTTGAGGTTGAAATAATTTCTCTTTTTTTCCTTCTGCATTTCATCAGTAAGTTGAAGTTATGACGTAGATCAAAGGCTGATTTTTACACTAGGCTACTGACATGTTATGGGATTGAACTGGGCTAGGTTTTCTTGCCTGCTTTTCATGAATGCCCTTGACTTCCATTGTTAACAAATCAGATAGACAAATACTACTTTTCCATTGGTTTACTTTTTCCTGTGGTAATCAATGCTTAGTGAGTGTGTCATGATTCATGAACTATCGATTTCATAATACCTAGAATATCAGTTTGTATATTTGGTGGATTTTCAATTGTTTGAAAGTCTTATTCCTACTTGTTTACTAGTATGTGGCTTAGTATGTCACTGATATAATGAGGATAGTGTAAAGATCCTTATTACTTGAAGTTATCTTGATTTAAGATCCTTTATACCATTATACCTGCAATTTTTTCTTTGCACATCACTGTTTTTCCTTCAACGTCCAGATAAAATAGTAAATTTGCATGTGGACTATGTTATTTCCATGACTAAATAAATCTGAATTACAATATTTTATTTGTTTTGTTTTCTTTATCTTGAGTCTTTACTGATTTCTTGGTAATTATTTGGACATTGCTGGATCCAATGGATTTGAAATCTTCTTCTACTATTTTTTTTTAGATCAAGTTCCATTATTCTTTTATAAATTGTAATTTGTAGGCTTTCAGTCACTCATCAGCACGATTCACCCTAGAATGTTGCTTTCGCTATAAGTGAGTCACACATATCTTTTCGTTGTTAGAATCAGAACCATATTATCCCACGCTCATCTGTTAGAAAAGATCTAATGTCCAATATTCTTTGTAGGGATGAAATATATAGGATCATTGTTCTCACTTGGATATTCAGTACTCAAAGTGAGCATTCTTTATACATTCAAGTCATTCTAATATTTTGCATATGGATAAACTTATCCGTGTTTTTTCTTTGTGACATAGCGTAAATGAGCAACAAGTGAACTACTACAATGACCGATCCAGGTTATAATACGCATTTCCCTTCATAAATACATTGAGATTGAAATGTTCTATTTGGCACTTCTGCACAACATAGCTATTGTTAACTTAAATCATCTTGTTCTTTTCAGGGATTACACAAACCCAAATCTTCCTACAGATCAAAGGGGCAGCAGCAGGATTCAACAAGTTTTTGATTTTGATCCGTAAATATTCGAGGATTTTGTGCTTTTCTTTTTCATTTGAGAAGAATGGAAATCGCATATGTTTAGACATGATTGTATTTCCACCTTTAAGGAGAATGTTGCAGAATTTTGATGCAACTGAATTTGTTTTCTTTCACTATTTAGGGAACTATGGTTATCACTATTGACATTTCAGTTGTAATTAACAGGTGTGTCTGACCGTGTGAAATATATAGCTAATAACTGAAAGATATCGGACATTCTGACAAAAAGCAATGTCTATTTTTGTACATATGTCGACCGCAAAGATACAAAATGATTTTAGAAGCCTCGAATATATCAAAACTGCAATGCTACCTAATGTCAATAGGAAACACTTACATCGTTAAACTAGTATAAACTGATATCTTACAACATAAAAACATCGTTTTTCTACTGAAAAACGATTTCAAAATATACGAATAACATCGACTTCAAAATATTCAATATGATACATTATATTTATATAAATTAATATCATAAACTTATAAATGAAAAAAGAGTGCACACAAAATGAATAATGTATTAGCGATGTGTATATCAACCTAAAACATCTCTTTTAAAAAATTTAGTGATGTTAATGTCAATTTTTTTATTACCCTACAATATTTGAAACATCTAGAAATGCAAAATAACAATGGTTGAACATTAGGTTCATCAACCAAAACGTAATTATATCAACGTACTTAAATCGTTATCAACAATAAAAACAATGTTATAAATAATTATAGACATCGGTTAAAAACCGATGTGGTAAAGTTGGGATCTTTAACACCACCCACTAACACGTCGAATTTTTTTTATATTAACATCGGTTTATACCCGATGTCTATGAACAAAATTCTAGTAGTGATATGAATTGTTTGGATATATTTATGCTTTTCAGGTAATTGTTTGTTTCAGCAATGTTTTTTTTTTTCTTTTGTATGAGATAGAGTGTTGCTTGGTTATATTAATAGGCTTGGATACTGAAGGCTTTCACTATGCTTTCTGATAAGTTTCTTTGCGATTTCAAGATGCGTGCGGACGATCTATACTCTCTTCGTTGGGAGTGTTCGTTGTGACATACTTATATTGAAGCGCAAGAGTTGTTTAATGGTGACCTGGTATTATTTTTGTCTTAGCTCTATCTTACTACAATCTTCTTTTTTTATTAGGCTCATTTTTATAATTTCAGCTATTTTATTGTGTGTTAATTTTGTAGGTTGTGTAGGCGCCCTTGTTCCCAAATTTTGGCAAGTTTGCAAGGTCCCCAGGGATGGTCTTTAAAGATGAAGTTGCTCACCCCATTCTTGATCACATAGTTGAACCTGTATTTTCACAACCTGAGAGTGATAATTTGTATGATTGTTGAAGAATGAGGAAAAAAGCATATGAGGTTAGGTTCAATTGCCTTGCAGAAGGTGATTTATCATTGGATATACCTTCTGCTGAAACCCAAGGGGAGTAACATCAAGAAGTCAATGAAGAGTCAGGTGGCAATGAAAGTGGAGGTGCTGCAGGTTCGAAAAAGCGAAAGTCTGGGAGTAAAGTCCTGGCATCGGTAAAGAAACAAAAAATTGAATCAAGCAAACCTACCACATTGAGGAGGGGTCGGTCTGCTGGTTTAGTTTCAGCTCAACAAGCTGATGTCATTTCTAAACCATCCTGTGAAATTGGTTCTACTAAAAAAAAGAAGACAAGGGGTAACAAAATTTCAGGTGCAAAGAAATCACCAACCATTGAAGATGCAATTGCGAAACCTAGATTTGTATTTCGCAAGAGAGGTAATTTTGCTTCCGAAGATTCTAGTGATTTGTTTATGCCAATTGAAGTTGCATGTCCATCTTTTCATCGAGTTGTTGAAACTGGACTGAGGCCTTCCATTGAAGCTGCACCTGCAAAGGATTCTTTGTTAGTTAACGATGGGAATGATGATGCTAATGATAGAGTAGTAGAGGGTTCTGGGGGGGATGTGGCTCAAGGAGGGGAGGATGCGGTGGATGTTGAAAATGATGAGTACTTAAACAATGAAGGCACTGAGAAAGTTGCTATGGGATCTGTCAAAGATGATCACTTGAAAGGAGCGGGAAAGAACGCAGTGTGGGCTCATACTGATGATTTCACCAAAAAGGGGGAACATCCTAGCTGGTTGAAAGAAATACAGATGAGGTTAGATAAGCTTGAAGAGTTGCCTCAAATAGTTTCTAATTTGGCGGTGAGGGTGGAAATGCTTGAGGAACGTTTGTTAGGATGTTCAAAATTGGTGGTTGTTGTTGATGATCTTTTTAAGAAGGTACATTCCTTAGAAAATAGGTTTACAATGCAAGAGTCAATGCAGTTTAAGACTCAGTCATCCAATGTTGTACCTCGTGACCCAGTGATTTCAAAGGTTGTGAATGATGTGTTTGATGAAATTGAGAAAGATATACTAGCAAGGGGTGTGGTGGTATTCGGGAAGAGGCACCTACTGAGATTCTAGGTCAACCAATTGGTACAAATGTTTCAGCATCTGTAAATGAGATTATACCTATTACATTGGTTGAAGGGCAGAGGTCATTAGATTCATCTTCTGGGCACGTATTTTCTGTTGACTTAGGGCGTGACTCTGATGTGGATTTGAAGGGTGGGGAGCAGTGCTTAGGTGATGGCATTTCTGGGGGGGGATGGGTAAGGTGGTGGGTGTTGCTGAAGTCAAAGTTGCTGAAACCAAAGTTGCCGGAATAGAAGATACTAAAATGGTTGATCGTGAAGCTGCATCAACTCATGGCCAAGTAGTCAACGATGGTGATGAACCTGCATGTTTGGAAAGTGAAGAAGGTGGTGCTGATGCAACAAAAGATGCTGCAAGAAAAGATGATGCTGGTGATTTAATGACCCCACCTCTTGGAAAAACAATACATGTAAGTGATGGGGAAGGGGATGATGACAACTTGTTGGAGCAGACACGTACTCAGTGGGATACAATTTCCAAAGATCCTAAATGTGTGCAAGAAATTGAAGATTTCAGGCGTTCAAAGCGTCTTCCAAAAGCAAGTAGTTTTCTATTGAGCCCGTTTGTTGCTGAAAAGATAAGGATCCCGAAGCATGCTGAAAAAAAAAAATCAATGCTCAGCAAGGTTGATCATGACTTCATGTATGGTTGTGTTAAAGGCTCAAGATATGTCCATCTTAATTTTTCATGTATTTTCCGAGTACTTCACTAATATCTATATATGCTGACTTGAATTTTTATTCTTGTAATAATATGTGCATGGATTTTTCAATACTTTTAATGGGTGTTAGAAAAGAGAAGTCATTTTTCAGAAACATTGTTAGGAAGGATGGTTGGCTTGATATATATGTAAGTATCCTGAAACTGTTTTTCTTTTCAGCACCTTTTCGAGTAATGTAACTACGTATGTATTTCTGTTATTATGATCTGCTTTAAAAAAAATACCATAAGCTGGATTGGTTCACATGAGGAAGAGAGTCAATGAGGATCCTAGCAGCTTTGAAGGCATTATCGTGTTGGATCCTATTTTTCATCAGAAGTATCTCCCAGAATGCTCGTCATCATATGAAGAAACAAGCCCTGTGTTGTGATCTAGACTCATAGATTTTTCCTTTATTTTTCTATCAAAAAATGTCCCATATCGATTATAAACACTTAAGAGGCAACAATTTTCTCCTATATATTTTGTAAGGCTTGCCATTTTCTAATACAAGTTGAACTTTTGAGTAAAAAGTTGAGCACATTTGCTTCCTTTGATTCCAGGTTAAGGATCATGTTTTTGGTGAGATGCTAAAAACAAAACCCTTTGGTGAGATGCCGAGGGAGACACCCTAGTGAGAGGCGAAGGTGTCGAAGGGTCGAGATCCTCAGAGAGCGATTTCGAGAGGATTAAGATCGAGTGTGGGAGGTTCAAGGGTGAGAGGCCTACAAATCTTGCCATACATATCCGGTTACTAGTAGAAGGTTTATCCCTTCAAATAAAGGAGGAACCTCGTCGTCGATCTTGGCGGCTCGAAGAGTTCCCGAGCACATCACCCTATTAAACAATTCATTGCTAACTACTTCCTAGGCTTATATCCTAGCGATTATCCCAAGAGTTGGGAGTCTGCGAAAAAGGTTTACACCCCATTTAACATAAACAATGAGCACTGGGTTGCCTTGAAGATAGATCTTGTTGAAATGGTTATAAATGCCTATGATTTCAATCACTACATTGTGTCTCCTGAAAAGCTTGTTCAATATCTGCGCCCGATGGCTGAGTGGTTGCCAATTCATTTGGATAAGTCTGGTGTGGTCCCAAATTTTCAACCGTCTACATTCCACATTTCGTCTCACAAGGCCAAACTTCTGGCGTCGGAGGTAATGCTAATGGTCAAGGCAGGGGAAATTTCGTCTCTGTGACTCCAGCTGGACCAAGTGTTGTTGCTGGCAGGGGTTGGAACTTTTGGAATTCGGGAATTCAGTTTAGGGATATGATGTATGGTATGTCTAGTGCTCATGTCAATCCCTTATTTTTGTCAAATTCCTACCATCATGGAATGGTTTTGGTCTCTACTCCCTTTAATGGTGCAAACTTTACGAGCTGGACTGGAAGTATAAAAATGGTGTTGGGAAGGGGTGGGCACGAGACGGGACGAGCCGAGACCGGGACGGGACGGAGGTCATGCAGATACTGTGTGGGGTTGTGGTAGAATTAATGGTTGTAGTTGTGGCCTATTGAATCTAATGATCCATTAGTTTATCAATTGCGTAGAGATATTGCCAACATCAAACAAGTAAACCTATCTGTTGGCGCTTACTTTGGTAAACTCAAGAAGATTTGGGATGAGATCTTCAATTGCTTGATGACATTCCTGTGTGTGGTTGTGGTGGAATTAATGGTTGTAGTTGTGGCCTATTGAAACGAATTCTTGAACGTGAGGAGAAAGCCAAGGTCATGCAGTTCTTGATGGGACTCAATGACATCTATGAGAATTTAAGAAGCAATGTGATGTCCAAGGATCCAATGCCAGGGATTAATAAGGCTTTTCAAATGGCTAAACAGATAGAGAGATCTAAGGGAGTTACTAGTGTTATTCAAGGCGAGCAGAGTGCCTTAGCTATGTCAAGGCGATTTGAGAGTTTTGGCCAATTTGATAACAACTATCAAGTTGACAATGAAGCAAATGATGTCAACAAATTCAGATTTGGTGATCATTGATCAACGGTATAGAGATTCCAAGAAAGCTAAGTTTGAAAGGAAATGTAATCGCTATGGGGAGAAAGGTCATACTAAGGAATATTGCTTCAAGCTTATCGGGTACCCTGAGTGGTTTAGGGGACCTAAGGTGGATGGAAGCTAGGCCTAGTCCTTCTGGCAAGTTTGCTGCTCAGCTTGAGTGTAATCAACAGGAGAGTCCTTTTGAGGAGGATCCCAGTGGATCTGTTAAGCCAGATCAGGCAATGGTGCATGAGTGTAATCAACGGTATTTGTATCACTGTTACATAGTATGGCACAATTAGATTGAGTTATGGTTTATTGTTACAAAATGTGTTGTTAGTGCCTCAATTTAGGCACAACCTGCTATATGTTTCTAAGAGCCTTCATGATCAACAGTTGAGATTAAATTTTGATGCTATGGCATGTTGGTTACAGGACGTTACAACTAGAGTTGTGATAGCTAAAGGGATTGAAGATAGATGGTTATATGTTTTGAAGGCCAATGGCAGTGAGTATCATCAGTTGAAGTCTCTTAGTTTTCTTAATAATGTCAGTTGTAATAATATGCTTTTAATGGATGCTAGACTTGGACATATGTCCCTTTTCAAACTACAAGACATTCCTGGTTGCCAAGTTACTCATGTAAAGAGTTTGTCTAGTGATGTTTATTCTATGACTAAGTCACATGAATTGAAGTTTGATAGAAGTGTTTCTAAGGCTGAGGGTGCCTTTCATCTTGTGCATTTGGATGTTTGGGGACCTTACAAGGTCCCATCCTTGTGTGGAGCAAAGTATTTTCTCACAATTAGAACTGGCAAAATCTGACCTGACCCGAAAACCCGACCCAACTCATCCGAACCCGAACCCGACCGAAACCCGAAAATCTGGAGTCATTCATAACCCGAACCCGACCCGAACCTGACCTGAATCGAAACAGGCTCGAGCACAGATAAACCAGACCCGACCCAAACCCGACCCGACTTTGAACCCGACCCGACTTTGAACCCGAGCCAACTCTCAACCCAACCCGACCCGACCCGACCCGAATTGAAATGGTTATTTAACATCAACATTTTAATACTTCTATTGGTTTTCATAACTAAGTGTTAATAATTCTATTAATTTTCATAAAGCTAACTCTTAAGTGGTTTTTTCACCTAAAAAATTATATTAGACTATTAGTGCTAATAATTCTATTAATTCTATTATTTTTTTGTTTTTTATAAATGGACTTCTTTTTATAAATATAAGTATAATAATTCTATTAAATTTCATAATTATGGTTATGAATAATTCTTTTTATAAATCTAAGTATAATAATTCTATTTTTTTGCGGAAAGAATTATTTATATCCAAATCAATAATTTTTTAGTTGTTATTTTATTTTTATCTATATTATTATATTTTGATAGAATTAATTATTTATATCTAGATTTGTTAAAAAATAATAAAAAAAATGAAAAAAAAACTAATGGGCCAAAAGCTAAAAAATGAAATGGACATTGAAAATGATATGGGTCAATGATATAGTCAAACCACAAATAAGCTCATTTGTAACTTGCTAGTTAAAATAAGGTTAAAACCTAAATGTACAATTAATTTGATTTAATTATAACACTGATCAATTGGTTTAAATGTTTAAAAAATGACGATGTTGCCGAATAACGAATTTTCGATTATGACTTTTTTTAAAATCGGTCGACAACCGATGAGTCAATAACAATGAGTTTATTCAACTGAGTCAAACTTACATATTCAAGTATTCAACCGAGTCAAAATCAACCTAATTATCCAAACGGGTCGAATATGATTCGACCGAAAACTCAAACCAACTATACCGCTATACCCACTTTGATTCGAAACTCAAATGAAACCGACCCGACTCTTGACCCGAAACCCGAACGAGACCGACCCGCTTTGACCTGAACCTGAATGGGCATCACCCGACTTAACCTGAAACCCGACCAATCTAAAATTCATTATGACCGAACCCGACCCGACCAATAACTGACCATAAATTTTACCCGAATGGGCATTCTTTCTACCGGAAAAGAATGCCCGAAGAATAATAGAATGGAATAGAAAGATGAACAGAAATAAGCAAAGGGTTTTGTTGATACCAAGTAACTAAAGGACTTCCCAAACCGGGGAATTTACTGCAAAGATAACCATATAAGTAATATGCCTCAATTATAAAAGATGCATGCTTTGCATCAAATAACTTTTGTTATTAACAAATAGGAATATAGAGGCTTTTGCATAAACCCTAAGTATTACTATCCCTTTTTCATAATTAAACCAAATTCATAATAAGATCACTTTTGCTTCAATATCATAAATAAGGATCGCCTACTACTCTCGTAGAAGAATTAGGCACATAGGATAGAAGATGAAAATCACATAAAAATCATACCTTTAAGCATACGTAAATGGATATCATCGAGCTCACCCCGACCCGATAAGTAAGGTGACTACTCGTGCCTCATCATCGTAGACATCACCATTGACATGGAAAGAAATAAACTTGAATTGAAAATAACGTCGAAAGAGTACAACCAAAGCTCCAACTTCCCTCTCTTGCTCTCGCTATACTCTCTCTCCCTCTCTCTACTCTATGGTGCACAATTGCTTGTGTTGTGGAATGAATAAAAAACCAGCCCCCAAGGGCTTTATTTATAGGCTTCAATCCTTGCTAGCCAAGGAAAGAGAAATTTTATCTATTTCCTAAGATAA
The DNA here is from genome assembly GCA_037127255.1 of Persicaria tinctoria. Classification (NCBI taxonomy): domain Eukaryota; kingdom Viridiplantae; phylum Streptophyta; class Magnoliopsida; order Caryophyllales; family Polygonaceae; genus Persicaria; species Persicaria tinctoria. The sequence continues at coordinate 24,280,145 of JBANSL010000014.1, forward strand.
AAGATTCCTAATTAATGTAAATAAAAGAAATAAAATTCCCTACTGTAAAATAGAGTTTAACCTATTAGGATGAATGTTTATCAAGGAGAGATAAAAGATCTTCAACTTCGTGGCTAAGCAATCTCCCTTGAATTTGAACTCCTTAAAAACGCGTGAAAAGGTTCTGTAGGTTCACTCGATATCGACTCACATGTTCTGTCTCGAGTGGAGGTTCACTCAACATCGGGTCTTCAGTGTGGTGTCGAGTGGTCTTGGTCGATTTCGGCTCGAAGTGTAGCTCATATAACTCAACATCGAGTCAACTTCAGTAGACGTCGAGTGAACTTTAGTAGATATATGTCTTGCTCTAACAATTAGCCAAATTCTGGCTTCACTCCGCAATGTCTCCGGATGAAGGATTCGAGTTGACTGGTAACTCACATCCCTTAGCAGGAACCAACGCTTCTTCTCAACTCTAGACAAATAGGTTGGAGCATCCATCTTAGGAGCATGAGACATAACTCATAGGATTGAAGAAGGAAACCATGAAAATAAAGAAAACACGGGCTCTCTACAGGGACGGCGGGCGCCGTGTGAACAGAACCTCGAATCCGAGTGAAAACGTTGGATAACTGACGTCCGCACCCCTCTTAACTTGAAACTTTGACGAACAACTTGGTTTCAATGGATTCTTAGGTGATAGGTAGGGGAATGGTAAAGGAAAGGGTTGAGTTTTGTGGATGTAGGGTAATGGTGGAAAGTGTTTTGGTGGACCGAATCAATTGAAACACAAGGCTTTAGGCTTTTGGAATGGATTCAAATAGGCTTTTGGGTTTTGTAGATTGCTTTAGAGCAAGCTTGGTTGAATCAAAATAGGGAATGGAAATATATGGTGAGTTGGGAGAGGGAATATCTATCAAAAAGAAAGATAGAAAATATTAGAACTAAATATATATAAAAATCTAAATCCTAGAACTAAGAATTAAGGAAACTAATCCCAGAAAGAAAAATCTAATCCTAATTAAGATAGATAAAAATAGGTAAAATATAAAATAAACTAACCTAAGATAGATGTAAATAATCTAACCTAAAAACAGATAGAAATAATCTAAACCTAAAACAAGACATAAAGAAAATAATCTAATGCTAATAAACATAAGAAAAAGAAAAACTAACGTAATACAAAAATAAATAACCAAAAATAAAAACATAGATAACTTCCCTTGCAAATTTGCAACAATCCGGACTCGTCAGGAGAACAGGGGGCGGCGGGCACCGTGTCCACAGAACGTGACTCCGTACTCAAAATCAAGCAAAACTCAACTCCAACACAGGTCTCAACTTACCATCACTTCCGAAATTCAGCGATATGATTGATCCTACTTTATTGAATTGAAAAAACTACTTGCGAAATTGAAATAATATTACCTAAACTACCTTGGGTTGCCTCCCAAGAAGCGCCTTTGTTTCACGTCTTTGGCTTGACGTGATGCATTTCTTGATTAAGTTATACCATTAAGATCTCATATGTTTAGACATGATTGTATTTCCACCTTTAAGGAGAATGTTGCAGAATTTTGATGCAACTGAATTTGTTTTCTTTCACTATTTAGGGAACTATGGTTATCACTATTGACATTTCAGTTGTAATTAACAGGTGTGTCTGAACGTGTGAAATATATAGCTAATAACTGAAAGATATCGGACATTCTAACAAAAAGCAATGTCTATTTTTGTACATATGTCGACCGCAAAGATACAAAATGATTTTAGAAGCCTCGAATATATCAAAACTGCAATGCTACCTGATGTCAATAGGAAACCCTTACATCGTTAAACTAGTATAAACTGATATCTTACAACATAAAAACATCGTTTTTCTACTGAAAAACGATTTCAAAATATACGAATAACATCGACTTCAAAATATTCAATATGATACATTATATTTATATAAATTAATATCATAAACTTATAAATGAAAAAAGAGTGCACACAAAATGAATAATGTATTAGCGATGTGTATATCAACCTAAAACATCTCTTATAAAAAATTTAGTGATGTTAATGTCAATTTTTTTATTACCCTACAATATTTGAAACATCTAGAAATGCAAAATAACAATGGTTGAACATTAGGTTCATCAACCAAAACGTAATTATATCAACGTACTTAAATCGTTATCAACAATAAAAACAATGTTATAAATAATTATAGACATCGGTTAAAAACCGATGTGGTAAAGTTGGGATCTTTAACACCACCCACTAACACGTCGAATTTTTTTTATATTAACATCGGTTTATACCCGATGTCTATGAACAAAATTCTAGTAGTGATATGAATTGTTTGGATATATTTATGCTTTTCAGGTAATTGTTTGTTTTAGCAATGTTTTTTTTTCTTTTGTATGAGATAGAGTGTTGCTTGGTTATATTAATAGGCTTGGATACTGAAGGCTTTCACTGTGCTTTCTGATAATTTTCTTTGCGATTTCAAGATGCGTGCGGACGATCCATACTCTCTTCGTTGGGAGTGTTCGTTGTGACATACTTATATTGAAGCGCAAGAGTTGTTTAATGGTGACCTGGTATTATTTTTGCCTTAGCTCTATCTTACTACAATCTTCTTTTTTTATTAGGTTCATTTTTATAATTTCAGCTATTTTATTGTGTGTTAATTTTGTAGGTTGTGTAGGCGCCCTTGTTCCCAAATTTTGGCAAGTTTGCAAGGTCCCCAGGGATGGTCTTTAAAGATGAAGTTCCTCACCCCATTCTTGATCACATAGTTGAACCTGTATTTTCACAACCCGAGAGTGATAATTTGTATGATTGTTGAAGAATGAGGAAAAAAGCATATGGGGTTAGGTTCAATTGCCTTGCAGAAGGTGATTTATCATTGGATATACCTTCTGTTGAAACCCAAGGGGATTAACATCAAGAAGTCAATGAAGAGTCAGGTGGCAATGAAAGTGGAGGTGCTGCAGGTTCGAAAAAGAGAAAGTCTGGGAGTAAAGTCCTGGCATCGGTGAAGAAACAGAAAATTGAATCAAGCAAACCTACCACATTGAGGAGGGGTCGGTCTGCTGGTTTAGTTTCAGCTCAACAAGCTGATGACATTTCTAAACCATCCTGTGAAATTGGTTCTACTAAAAAAAAGAAGACAAGGGGTAACAAAATTTCAGGTGCAAAGAAATCACCAATCATTGAAGATGCAATTGCGAAACCTAGATTTGTATTTCGCAAGAGAGGTAATTTTGCTTCCGAAGATTCTAGGGATTTGTTTATGCCAATTGAAGTTGCATGTCCATCTTTTCATCAAGTTGTTGAAACTGGATTGAGGCCTTCCATTGAAGCTGCACCTGCAAAGGATTCTTTATTAGTTAACGATGGGAATGATGATGCTAATGATAGAGTAGCAGAGGGTTCTGGGGGGGATGTGGCTCAAGGAGGGGAGGATGCGATGGATGTTGAAAATGATGAGTACTTAAACAATGAAGGCACTGAGAAAGTTGGTATGGGATCTGTCAAAGATGATCACTTGAAAGAAGCGGGAAAGAACGCGGTGTGGGCTCATACTGATGATTTCACCAAACAGGGGGAACATCCTAGCTGGTTGAAAGAAATACAGATGAGGTTAGATAAGCTTGAAGAGTTGCCTCAAATAGTTTCTAATTTGGCTGTGAGGGTGGAAATGCTTGAGGAACGTTTGTCAGGATGTTTAAAATTGGTGGTTGTTGTTGATGATCTTTTTAAGAAGGTACATTCCTTAGAAAATAGGTTTACAATGCAAGAGTCAATGCAGTTTAAGACTCAGTCATCCAATGTTGTACCTCGTGACCCAGTGATTTCAAAGGTTGTGAATGATGTGTTGGATGAAATTGAGAAAGATATACCAGCAAGGGGTGTGGTGGTATTCGGGAAGAGGCACCTACTGAGATTCTAGGTCAACCAATTGGTACAAATGTTTCAGCATCTGTAAATGAGATTATACCTATTACATTGGTTGAAGGGCAGAGGTCATTAGATTCATCTTCTGGGCACGTATTTTCTGTTGACTTAGGGCGTGACTCTGATGTGGATTTGAGAGGTGGGGAGCAGTGCTTAGGTGATGGCAATTCTGGGGGGGATGGGTAAGGTGGTGGGTGTTGCTGAAGTCAAAGTTGCTGAAACCAAAGTTTCCAAAATAGAAGACGCTAAAATGGTTGATCGTGAAGCTGCATCAACTCATGGCCAAGTAGTCAACGATGGTGATGAACCTGCATGTTTGGAAAGTGAAGAAGGTGGTGCTGATGCAACAAAAGATGCTGCAAGAAAAGATGCTGCTGGTGATTTAATGACCCCACCTCCTGGAAAAACAATACATGTAAGTGATGGGGAAGGGGATGATGACAACTTGTTGGAGCAGACACGTACTCAGTGGGATACAATTTCCAAAGATCCTAAATGTGTACAAGAAATTGAAGATTTCAGGTGTTCAAAGCGTCTTCCAAAAGCAAGTAGTTTTCTATTGAGCTCGTTTGTTGCTGAAAAGATAAGGATCCCGAAGCATGTTGAAAAAAAAAAATCAATACTCAGCAAGGTTGATCATGACTTCATGTATGGTTGTGTTAAAGGCTCAAGATATGTCCATCTTAATTTTTCATGTATTTTCCGAGTACTTCACTAATATCTATATATGCTGACTTGAATTTTTATTCTTGTAATAATATGTGCATGGATTTTTCAATACTTTTAATGGGTGTTAGAAAAGAGAAGTCATTTTTCAGAAACATTGTTAGGAAGAATGGTTGGCTTGATATAGATGTAAGTATCCTGAAACTGTTTTTCTTTTCAGCATCTTTTCGAGTAATGTAACTATGTATGTATTTCTGTTATTATGATCTGCTTTAAAAAAATACCATAAATTTTTTACTGTTTCAGCACCTTAAAGCTGGATTGGTTCACATGAGAAAGAGAGTCAATGAGGATCCTAGCAACTTTGAAGGCATTATCGTGTTGGATCCTATTTTTCATCAGAAGTATCTCCTAGAATGCTCGTCATCATATGAAGAAACAAGCCCTGTGTTGTGATCTAGACTCATAGATTTTTCCTTTATTTTTCTATCAAAAAATGTCCCACATCGATTATAAACACTTAAGAGGCAACAATTTTCTCCTATATATTTTGTAAAGCTTGCCATTTTCTAATACAAGTTGAACTTTTGAGTAAAACGTTGAGCACATTTGCTTTCTTTGATTCCAGGTTAAGGATCATGTTTTTGGTGAGATGCTAAAAACAAAACCCTTTGGTGAGATGCCGAGGGAGACACCCTAGTGAGAGGCGAAGGTGTCGAAGGGTCGAGATCCTCAGAGTGCGATTCCGAGAGGATTAAGATCGAGTGTGGGAGGTTCAAGGGTGAGAGGCCTACGAATCTTGCCATACATATCCGGTTACTAGTAGAAGATTTAGCCCTTCAAATAAAGGAGGAACCTCGTCGTCGATCTTGGCGGCTCGAAGAGTTCCCGAGCACATCACCCTATTAAACAATTCATTGCTAACTACTTCCTAGGCTTATATCCTAGCGATTATCCCAAAAGGTGGGAGTCTGCGAAAAAGGTTTACACCCCATTTAACATAAACAATGAGCACTGGGTTGCCTTGAAGATAGATCTTGTTGAAATGGTTATAAATGCCTATGATTTCAATCACTACATTGTGTCTCCTGAAAAGCTTGTTCAATATCTACGCCCGATGGCTGAGTGGTTGCCAATTCATTTGGATAAGTCTGGTGTGGTCCCAAATTTTCAACCGTCTACATTCCACATTTCGTCTCACAAGGCCAAACTTCTGGCGTCGGAGGTAATGCTAATGGTCAAGGCAGGGGAAATTTCGTCTCTGTGACTCCACCTCGACCAAGTGTTGTTGCTGGCAGGGGTTGGAACTTCGGGAATTCGGGAATTCAGTTTAGGGATATGATGTATGGTATGTCTAGTGCTCATGTCACTCCCTTATTTCTGTCAAATTCCTACCATCATGGAATGGTTTTGGTCTCTACTCCCTTTAATGGTGCAAACTTTACGAGCTGGAGTGGAAGTATAAAAATGGTGTTGGGTAGGGGTGGGCACGGGACGGGAGGAGACGAGACCGGGACGGGACGGAGGTCATGCAGTTACTGTGTGAGGTTGTGGTAGAATTAATGGTTGTAGTTGTGGCCTATTGAATCTAATGATCCATTAGTTTATCAATTGCGTAGAGATTTGGCCAACATCAAACAAGTAAACCTATCTGTTGGCGCTTACTTTGGTAAACTCAAGAAGATTTGGGATGAGATCTTCATTTGCTTATTGACATTCCTGTGCGTGGTTGTGGTGGAATTAATGGTTGTAGTTGTGGCCTATTGAAACGAATTCTTGAACGTGAGGAGAAAGCCAAGGTCATGCAGTTCCTGATGGGACTCAATGACATCTATGAGAATTTAAGAAGCAATGTGATGTCCAAGGATCCAATGCCAGGGATTAATAAGGCTTTTCAAATGGCTAAACATATAGAGAGATCTAAGGGAGTTACTAGTGTTATTCAAGGCGAGCAGAGTGCCTTAGCTATGTCAAGGCGATTTGAGAGTTTTGGCCAATTTGATAACAACTATCAAGTTGACAATGAAGCAAATGATGTCAACAAATTCAGATTTGGTGATCATTGATCAATGGTATAGAGATTCCAAGAAAGCTAAGTTTGAAAGGAAATGTAATTGCTATGGGGAGAAAGGTCATACTAAGGAATATTGCTTCAAGCTTATCGGGTACCCTGAGTGGTTTAGGGGACCTAAGGTGGATGGAAGCTAGGCCTAGTCCTTCTGGCAAGTTTGCTGCTCAGCTTGAGTGTAATCAACAGGAGAGTCCTTTTGAGGAGGATCCCAGTGGATCTGTTAAGCCAGATCAGGCAATGGTGCATGAGTGTAATCAACGGTATTTGTATCACTGTTACATAGTATGGCACAATTAGATTGAGTTATGGTTTATTGTTACAAAATGTGTTGTTATTGCCTAATTTTTCGCACAGCCTGCTATCTGTTTCTAAGAGCCTTCATGATCAATAGTTGAGATTAAATTTTGATGCTATGGCATGTTGGTTACAGGACGTTACAACTAGAGTTGTGATAGCTAAAGGGATTGAAGATAGATGGTTATATGTTTTGAAGGCCAATGGCATTGAGCATCATCAGTTGAAGTCTCTTAGTTTTCTTAATAATGTCAGTTGTAATAACATGCTTTTAATGGATGCTAGACTTGGACATATGTCCCTTTTCAAACTACAAGACATTCCTGGTTGCCAAGTTACTCATGTAAAGAGTTTGTCTAGTGATGTTTATTCTATGACTAAGTCACATGAATTGAAGTTTGATAGAAGTGTTTCTAAGGTTGAGGGTGCCTTTCATCTTGTGCATTTGGATGTTTGGGGACCTTACAAGGTCCCATCCTTGTGTGGAGCAAAGTATTTTCTCACAATTAGAGCTGGCAAAATCTGACCTGACCCGAAAACCCGACCCGACTCATCCGAACCCGAACCCGACCGAAACCCGAAAATCTGGAGTCATTCATAACCCGAACCCGACCCGACTCGAAACAGACTCGAACCAACTATACCGCTATACCCACTTTGATTCGAAACTCAAATGAAACCGACCCGCCTCTTGACCCGAAACCCGAACGAGACCGACCCGCTTTGACCTGAACCCGAATGGGCATGACCCGACTTAACTTGAAACACGACCAATCTAAAATTCATTATGACCGAACCCGACCCGACCAATACCCGACCATAAATTTTACCCAAATGGGCATTCTTTCTACCGGAAAAGAATGCCCGAAGAATAATAGAATGGAATAGAAAGATGAACAGAAATAAGCAAAGGGTTTTGTTGATATCAAGTAACTAAAGGACTTCCCAAACCGTGGAATTTACTGCAACGATAACCATATAAGTAATATGCCTGAATTATAAAAGATGCATGCTTTGCATCAAATAACTTTCGTTATTAACAAATAGGAATATAGAGGCTTTTGCATAAACCCTAAGTATTACTATCCCTTTTTCATAATTAAACCAAATTCATAATAAGATCACTTTTGCTTCAATATCATAAATAAGGATCGTCTACTACTCTCGTAGAAGAATTAGGCACATAGGATAGAAGATGAAAATCACATAAAAATCATACATTTAAGCATACTTACATGGCTATCGTTGGGCTCACCCCAACCCTAGAAGTAAGGTGACTACTCACACCTTATCATCGTAGACATCATCATTGACATGGAAAGAAATAAACTTGAATTGAAAATAACGTCGAAAGAGTACAACCAAAGCTCCAACTTCCCTCTCTTGCTCTCGATATACTCTCTCTCCCTCTCTCTACTCTATGGTGCACAATTGCTTGTGTTGTGGAATGAATAAAAAACCAACCCCCAAGGGCTTTATTTATAGGCTTCAATCCTTGCTAGCCAAGGAAAGAGCAATTTTATCTATTTCCTAAGATAAAATATTCCTAATTAATGTAAATAAAAGAAATAAAATTCCCTACGGTAAAATAGAGTTTAACCCATTAGGATGAATGTTTATCAAGGAGAGATAAAAGATCTTCAACTTCGTGGCTAAGCAATCTCCCTTGAATTTGAACTCCTTAAAAACGCGTGAAAAGGTTCTGCAGGTTCACTCGATATCGAGTATAATGACTCGATATCGACTCACATGTTCTGTCTCGAGTGGAGGTTCACTCAACATCGGGTCTTTAGTGTGGTGTCGAGTGGTCTTGGTCGATTTCGGCTCGAAGTGTAGCTCATATGACTCAACATCGAGTCAACTTCAGTAGACGTCGAGTGAACTTCAGTAGATATATGTCTTGCTCTAACAATTGGCCAAATTCTGGCTTCACTCCAGTAGGTGTCGAGTGGATCAGTAGACATCGAGTGAAAGTCCAGCTTCGTTCATTCTTCTCCGAATTGCTCCAGAAACGTTTCGATTTCTGCAAAATTAAACAGAAACTTGTGTAGATCTCCATAACTGACAAATAAACATAAACTAAACAAATCTCATACTTAAGTTTGCTTCTCCTCAAGAAATACTTTTAACAATCATATAGGGGAAGAAACTAAACTCTCAATATATAGATCCACTCTCATATAACCCTGCATTCAATTACTATCCTCGCAAAGGTACTAGTGTCACAAAATCCATGCATGTGAATAAAAGCAACTTTGCACAGAAAAGAAGGGTTATGCAAAAACAATTTGATACGACAAAGTGATGTGGGACGAACGTCGTTGGCACTTTTGCCCTTTATCAAATAGTAATAATATCCAAACTCAAACACAAAACCAATAGATTAGGCAATCAATCACTTGATAAACCAAATAACTACTAGTATAGCGATGAAGTCCGGTGTCGAACCCACAGACAGAAGTGATATTCTATTCAATAACTCTAAGCAAGAACTGTTATGACAAAGCAACGATTTGTTGCAAATAACCAGAATGTAAAAGTAATCAGCTTTATGATTGCAAAGTAGATTGATATCAAAGTAGAAAGAACATTTCACCTTTAATTCTCTGACAATGGTTGGAATTCATGGTCATAGGATTGATCTATCAATTACTCATATTCATAGGTCTACTTGACTAAAGTTGAGAGATCCGCAGAGATTCACTCATCTTATTCAATATCACTAAAGAACAGAATTAAGAACTCAAGTAATCAAGACCAATTGGCACATTGATTCGATGTAGTTAAGACAGATAGGCGCAAACCAAACTTAGCCCTAATCGAATATCCTCAACATAGATCAATTGAAATCATCCACTACAAAGACAAAGAAACATCACTATCCCAATACCTTTGTTTGCTATCAAGAAAACAACAACGAATTCATAGCTAAGATGATATTCCTAACATGGTGATCAAGCGTAGAAAGGAACACAAATATAATCAATAAGCACAAGGTGATAACTATGAATATGAATAACTAAATAGAATCAAATCCTCACAATCCAAACAACCATGTCTTTGAATCACAGGCAAAACTATGAGTTTACCAACTCATAGACCAATTCTCTCTCTCTCTAATTGTGTTCATAGTCTCACAATAATCCTCCTCTCTCTTAATAAAACTGAATTATAACCAAATAAAGACTCTCTAGGAGTCGGCCAAACCCTTGTGGAAATAGGAATAAAATAATAGAAAATAATGTCTTCGGATCCAAAATCACAAACGCTGGAAACCGGCCCACGACGGGCGTCGTGCAAATGGCGACGGGTGCCGCCTATGCAATGACCGACGTTCCTTGAACGAATTCAATAATCTCCAATGTTGTGCTTTATTGCTCCTCTTTAGCTTCCTCCTTAGCCTCCATATGCTCAAAAACACGTCTCTTAAGCTCTTCCAAAGCCCATTCAATGTCAGAATGTAATTCTGCAGAATAAACACTAAAAAGGTGTAGATTCCGAACTCGAATACTTCTCAAGAGATAGAGCATATTTAGTGTTGCATAATAGATTGCATTTAGCATAAGTTTAGTGTGAATATTGCATATATTTAGTTGAATTTACATAATTACTTGTTGAGTTGAAAGAGGCGGAATCTACATGATTTTATGGTTTATTTCAGGTATAGTAGATGGAAGGTGAAATGAATTGGAAAAGAGCGAAAACAAGCTAAGGAAGATGGATAGGAGATGCGAAGACAAGGAAGAAGAAGTTCGGAATAATCGCAGACTGCCCCGTAGTATCGCTAGCCGCCCCGCGACTCGAAGGGCAACAGAGGACTTCGCTAAATCGCCGGCCGCCCCGCAGCCTGGCCTGGCCTGGCCGCCCCGCGGCCCGTGCAGAAACTGAACATTCGATCCGTGATTTTAATTAGGGTTTAATTGAGTTGTTTGGCCGACTTTCTAAATACTATTTAAGACTTTTCTAGTTTATTATTTCATTCACCTTATGCACTTTTTCCATTGTTGAGAGCGCTGTTGAGTATGAGCAACTAAACTCTTGAGGTTTCGCCTACGATTTGGATCTTTGATTGTTGAATTGTGAGTTTCTTAATCTAGTTCTTATTCCTATTCCAATGTTTTGACTTCTTTGTGCTTAATTGCTTGAATGTGTTTTATTCTCTCTGGCCTGGCCCAAGTGGAAATCATATCCCTTTAGGACTCGTAGGACTAATTGGATGTGTAGGAAGTTGAATATATGTTAAATATCGGCTCGTAGCTTGATATTGCATGTACCTTGGTTAATTCATATTCTTATTGCTATATCTAGGTTAAATCTTAACCGTGTTAGGGTTATTTAGAGATAAGGGTTGCTAGGACTCGTAGGACTAGTAATTTACCTAAGATCCGGACAAGGACATTGATAGGAAAAGACAAGAACTAGAGGTTGAAACAAGGATCGAATTCATCAATCGAAGTGATAAATTGTAGGTGAACCTATAGATGTTTTCATTCAGGCAACAAACTTCTGATTTTGGTTAGGGAACTTCTGATTTTGGTTTCCTGATGGGTTTCGCATGATGGTGATTGCTTCACATGTTATTAATCAAGTATTTAAGTTTGTTCATATGTCATTAATAAAGTTTATTTCTGATTTTTGATATAGTTATGGCTAAAAATTCTGCAATTGGTGAACTTGAGCCCGGGAGAGAAATTCAGGAAGATATTGATTCCCAAATTAAAGAAGAAGATGCTAAAGAAATAGAAAAATGTCGAAAGCGGAAACATTCAGTATTACTATCGACTTTAGCTTATTTTGTTTTGTTTCTAAATTGTCCTCAAATTTACAATAAAGTTATGTTAAAATTAACTTTGATCAATGGAATGCACTTATCCACTAATGGTTTTAAGTTTTTACTTTGATCAATGAAAATTTATTTTGTTTAGAAATAGCATTAACTATCAATAGTTCGATAATGGATTACAATAAAAAAAAATTGTAGTATAAATGTATAATAGATATATATATATTCAAGGATATTTGAGTCGAGTTAGGGGTCGAGTCGGTTAGGAGATGGGTCGGGTTGGGAGTCAGGTCGGGTTGGAATTCGGGTCAGTTCTGATTTGAGTTGGATTCGGGTTGAGTCGGGTTTGTTTGTATTCGGATCACTTCGGGTTTCGGGTCAAAATCGGTCGAGCTCGGTTTCGGGTTCGGGTTATGCATAACGCTAAATTTTCGGGTTCGGTCGGGTTTCGGTTCGTGCGAGTCGGCCGGGTTTATCGGGTCGGGTCAGATTTTGCCAGCTCTACCAGCAGGTGTTGGAACATGACGAATATAAAAAACAACGAAAGTAGGGCCAACAGGTAAGTGCACAGGAAGATATTGGTGGTGTTCACCCTTCATGCCATATAACCAACGGAAACACTCGCTGCTGTCCAGGTGAGCGCTCAATAGGGATGACATGTCGTAATAGAGAGTAATCAATCCACCAAAAGTAATCAATACTCATATAGTGTGCTATGAGAGTAATCAATCCACCAAAAGTAACAATATGGGCACTCATATTATCTCTCCTCTGAAGTGCGTCTACACAAGCAGCTAGAAACAACTCTATCCAATATGGTATACACTCGGCCTCAAGCGTTAGGCAATACAACCACATCCACATCCTCTTGGGAATAACCGTCGCATCAGCAGAACCATAGAAGCAGGGGTCAACACCTTGTGACATAGCCAAAGGGCCGGATGCGTAATCAAATAATCATGAAAATTCTCAGTCCTTCCAAAATGGCCTGAAACTATAGCCCAAGTCTCAGCATGTGTGGTAAAAGACAAGCTCCGACGCCAAGGATTTGACCAACGTATATGCATTCGCAACGGAAGTGATAGAAATTCTTTCTGAATCGAGCATTCAGTACCCAATAATATAAAACGGATGTCCTTATCAGATCGCACATCCATAGTTGACAGAAACTCACGCACCAAAACAGGATAAGTTGGCGCGCCCATCGATATGAAGTTGGTTAGACCTCCCTTTTCCAGCAACAAAGATACTGGACCACGACGACCAAGCCTCCGCAATGTCTCCGGATGAAGGATTCGAGTTGACTGGTAACTCACATCCCTTAGCTGGAACCAACGCTTCTTCTCAACTCTAGACAAATAGGTTGGAGCATCCATCTTAGGAGCATGAGACATAACTCACAACATTGAAGAAGAAAACCATGAAAATAAAGAAAAGACGGGCTCTCTACAGGGACGGCGGGCGCCGTGTGAACAGAACCTCGAATCCGAGTGAAAACGTTGGATAACTGACGTCCGCACCCCTCTTAACTTGAAACTTTGACGAACAACTTGGTTTCAATGGATTCTTAGGTGATAGGTAGGGGAATGGTAAAGGAAAGGGTTGAGTTTTGTGGATGTAGGGTAATGGTGGAAAGTGTTTTGGTGGACCGAATCAATTGAAACACAAGGCTTTAGGCTTTTGGAATGGATTCAAATAGGCTTTTGGGTTTTATAGATTGCTTTAGAGCAAGCTTGGTTGAATCAAAATAGGGAATGGAAATATATGGTGAGTTGGAGAGGGAATATCTATCAAAAAGAAAGATAGAAAATATTAGAACTAAATATATATAAAAATCTAAATCCTAGAACTAAGAATTAAGGAAAGTAATCCCAGAAAGAAAAATCTAATCCTAATCAAGATAGATAAAAATAGGTAAAATATAAAATAAACTAACGTAAGATAGATGTAAATAATCTAACCTAAAAACAGATAGAAATAATCTAAACCTAAAACAAGACAAAGAAAATAATCTAATGCTAATAATCATAAGAAAAAGAAAAACTAACGTAATACAAAATAACCAAAAATAAAAACATAGATAACTTCCCTTGAAAATTTGCAACAATCCGGACTCGTCAAGAGAACAGGGGGCGGCGGGCACCGTGTCCACAGAACGTGACTCCGTACTCAAAATCAAGCAAAACTCAACTCCAACACAGGTCTCAACTTACCATCACTTCCGAAATTCAGCGATATGATTGATCCAACTTTATTGAATTGAAAAAACTACTTGCGAAATTGAAATAATATTACCTAAACTACCTTGGGTTGCCTCCCAAGAAGCGCCTTTGTTTCACGTCTTTGGCTTGACGTGATGCATTTCTTGATTAAGTTATACCATTAAGATCTTCCACACTTGTCTTTTTTGAGACAAGAGGGGGAACTTTAGGAATTTCTCTAACATATCCATCAATTGCATCCATCGAGTCCTTCTTGAAATGAGTTACTCCTAGAGGTTGTTATGAAATTGCAAAAACATCAACATTGTTAGGAATCGATTTCTCGAAGAGAATAGCGAAAGAATCATTTGAATTAGACAAATTGTTATGTGACTTAACCAAATTCTCAATTTTCCTTTCAATGGCATATTTCCCTAATCCGTTCTCATCTTTGTTAGAAAACTCAAGATTCATAGATTCAGTTTTAAAAGAAGCATCTAACAAACACTTTGATTCATTCCTGTGATTACTTTCATTAGCGTCAAGAAAATCTATAGAATCATTGACAGAAGAAACAATAGGCTCAAATATAGAAAAATCAATCTTTCTACCATTAAACTCCATAGTCAGTGAACCTTCAAAACAATCAATCTTAATCTTAGCGTTCGCAAGAATGGCCTTTCTAAGATAATCGGGATTTCAGGTGTACCTTGTTCCATATCTAGAATGAAGAAATCAACTGGATATATCAAATCATTTACCTTCAGCAAAACATCTTCAACAACTCATCTAGGGTTAATACTAGAACGGTCAGCGAGTTGTATAGTAACACCAGTTTTAGATAATGCATTGAGACCCAAAAACATGTACAAGTTATAAGACATAACATTGATTGAAGCACTTAGATCTAACATAGCTTTGGTGAAGCTAGCATTACCTATTGCACAAGGGATAGTAAACATACCTGGATCTCCGCACTTTTCTGACAATCTTTTCTGAAGTAAAGCAGAAACATTCTCACTTAAACTTATCTTTTCTCTCGTTTTCAACCTTTGCTTGCATTTCATCGTGCATAGTTCTTTCAAGAATTTTGCATAGCGAGGCACAATTTTAATCAAATTGAAAAGTGGAATATTTCCCTCACAATGAGCAAAGATGTCATACAGAATTTGTTCATCATCCCACTTACGATCAGATTTTAAGGCATGAGGAAAGGGTGGTGCAGGTCTTGAAACCTCAGAAGACCACTATTTAGAAGGTTTCTTCGCGGACTCAACAACGTCAGAAATCGGATCTGTTACTGGTGTAGGCGGCGGGCGCCGTGGCGAGGGGCGAAGGGCACCGTGTTTGCAGTGCGTCTCTAATTCCATCTCGTCCTCTTTTCCCGAATCAACTTCTTCCCTAGGCCTTTCTTCAACATTCCTAGTGGGCACATTCACTTGTTTACCTCATCTAAGGATCATGGCTATCACATTCTTCTTCGGATTCACTACCACCTGCGATGGTAACTTCCCCAATCTCCTTAGTCATCTGAATCAACAACTTTTCTTGAACACTCATCTTGTCCAGCAATAACCTCAATGTCTCATCTCTATCATCTTGGTGAGTTTTTCTCAGACGATTCTCAAATTGTTCTCTCTGAAAAGGAACTTGTTGCTGTTGGCCTCTGCCGTTGAATCCACTTTGATAGTTTGCATTGTATCCCTGGTTGTAATTGTTACCAAAGTTGCAACGAGGTCCATAATCCATAGCATTTACATCAGCGGTGTCCTCCTAAATCAATGTACACTTATCATTCGGATGAGTTGGATCTTCACAAATACCACAAGGTCTAGGCTGTTGGGATTGATTCATTTGCATAGCCATCTTGTTTACTATCTCCATAAGCCTATCGATATCATCGTTATCACCATCTCTAGAACTATCCAACTTATGAACTCCTCTAACTCCTTAGTGTCTCCCATATTGTTGCGATGCATTAGCCAACCCTTCAAAAATCTGCATTGCTTCCTGGGGTGTTTTATGAAAAATATCTCATCTGCTAGTAGCATTGATGAAACTCCTATCGGTGTCAAGCAAGCCTTCATTAAGATATAGCACTAGATCATCCTCGGGCATACCATGTTGCGGACAACTACCCTTAAGCTTCTTGAACCGCTCAACATAGTCATAAAGACTCTCCGTAGGTGATTGCTCAATATTGGATAATTCCTTCTTAAGTTTGTTGAGGCGAGTCGCAGGAAAGTACTTTTGCAGGAAAGCTTTCTTCAATTGCACCCAAGTAGTAATGCTTTCTTGGGGTAGGTAATAAAGCCAATAGCTTGCAGAATCTTTCAAGGTAAAATGGAACACTCTCAACATCAATTGCTCATTAATAAGGCCTTGGGGTCTAAGTCTATCGCACACACTCACAAAGGTAAAAGGTGCTTGTTTGGTTCCTCCCTAGGCAATCCATAATAGTAGGATAACATAGAAGACCAATTCGACTTATACTCAAATCTTGAACCCTCAGGGAGATCAGGAAGACTAATTGCAAGTGGCTGAGCACTCAAATTAGGTTTCTTTAGGTTTCTCGGGGTTCTTCTTGGCGGATCAACAACTTCGTCTGCCATCTCCTTGTTTGTCTCAAATTCGAGCCTCCTTTTCAACCTAAGATATCTTTCAATCTCAGAATCAAAAGATAAAGGCAATCAATTAGAAGATCTAGTTTGAACCATACAAGGACACAAAAGACTCAAAGTAAAGAGTAATTGAAAGAGATATAGACAAGCAAACTCTTTTCTTCTCCCCAGCAACGATGCCAAGAATTTGATGTGTGGTGAACGTCGTTGGCACTTTTTCCCTTTATCAAATAGTAATAATATTCAAAATTAAACACAAAACAAATAGATTAGGCAATCAATCACTTGATAAACCAAATAACTACTAGTATAGCGATGAAGTCCAGTGTCGAACCCACAGGGAGAAGCGATTTCCTATTCAATAACTCTAACCAAGAACTCTTATGACAGAGCAACGCTTTGTAGCAAACCAAACTCAACCCTAATCGAATATCCTCAACATATATCAATTGAAATATTCCACTACAAAGACAAAGAAACATCACTATCTCAATACCTTTGTTTGCTATCAAGAAAACAACAATGAATTCATAGCTAAGATGCAATTCCTAACATGGTGATCAAGCATAGAAACGAATACAAATATAATCAATAAGTATAAGATAATAACTATGAATATGAATAACAAAATAGAATCAAATCCTCATAATCCAAACAACCATGTCTTCGAATCACAGGCAAAACTATGAGATTAGAAACTCATAGGCCAATTATCTCTCTCTCTCTCTCTAATTGTGTTCATAGCTAGTCTCACAATAATCCTCCGCTCTCTTAATATCACGGGTGCCGCCTATTTAGTGACTGACTTTCCTCGAATGACTTCAATAATCTCTAATGTCATGCTTCCTTGCTCCTCTTTAGCTTCCTTCTTGGTCTCCATATACTCCAAAACACGTCTCTTTAGCTCTTCCAAAGCCCATTCAAGGTCAGAATGTAATTCTGCAGAATAAACATTAAAAAGGCGTAAATTCCGAACTCGAATACTTCACAAGCAATATACGAAACTAGACTCAAACAATAGCAAAAGCACTATCTAATTGCAAAAAGAAGTACCTATAATGCCTATATGAAATATGCATTATCACAAAGCATTAATAATCAAGAGGACTTATATGCACGTGGTGAAGAAAAGGTAAAAGGTATAGTGGTGGGCCATATTTGGGCAATGGCTTTTACATCTCTCATAATGTCACTCTTTGCTTTTTCACTATTATGATTTTACATCTCTAACATCAGCATTGCCTTCTAGCGAGTCGCAAACATGAGTTTCATGAATGGCCCCGGATACTTAGTGCTTCGGACTCCTCACCTTGATGTCCCATCTCGCTGAACTAACATCTCAACGAGGAGGGTCAGTCTACCTTTATCTCCTGAGGTGACCGGATTTTATTTCTCTCATTAAATTTTTCATAATATATCATCATCCTACCAAACTCCAAATATAATGATACAACACAACAATCATATAATAATCTCCATAATATGACAACAATTTCTCAACATAGTCCCCGAATAGGAAATAAGGCAAAAAAAATAGGTAGAACATGTGGATCCAATATGAAATAAGGCATAATATGGCTAGATGCAACGTATATAAACATAGGTATGGCTAGGATATGTAAGAAAGCTCATATGAAAAATAAATTCATTTGTCCTCTTATCATGCATATGTCAAAAGCAACTTCAATTTTTCCTACTTTCATGGTTTTCAATAAAATATGCACTTCATTGTGACTTTCCTTTACTAGGCGATTTCATGTTATATCTCAAATGAATCTATTTTTGCATCGTCGAGTCTAATTAAAACTTCCATGACACTAATCAAAATTTTCAACTGGGGTGATAAAAATAAACTTTGGATGAAAACATGAAGCATATAGATAAATAGACATATCCAAAGTACCAAGTAAGGAGCAATATAGAGAAATAATCATAAAGTAAGCCTTCAACCCACCTCATACTTAAACATTACAATTTTCTCACTTTATAAAAACAAGGGTAAAGGAAGAAACTTACTAGACATGTGCATGGAATCTCGAAATAGGTGTTGAATGTGGCCACCAGGAGTCGATATCGAGTGACCTACAGTCGATATCGACTGCAACTCTTCGTTCCAAGGGTATCGAGCGGAATCAGGTGAAGTGATTCGACATATTCACTCGACCTCGACTGAGCAAGTCAATTTTGAGTGAACCTTAAGTGTACTTAGTTCCATCGTGTGTTGCTCGGGCACCTACATGTGCTAGAAAATAAAAAAAAATAGGATGACTCTTAGACTTGTAGCTTAGGCCTCAAATAGGACTTCTTCTTAAGATGGTCAAGGGGGCATCTGTAGGGCCCTTGTGGCTTGGGCCTCAAATAGGACTCCATTCTTGTCCTTTAGTTGCATTCCGTCTGAGTGGATCTTGTGGACCTCGAACAACCCCACCTTCTTCGCTTTGAATTTGTTCGGGAACCAATGACTCTTAGACTTGGAGACGTACACCTTATCTCCAACTTCGTATTCCTTCAGATCATCATTGGAAACCCTAATCTCACATACCAAGGCAAACCTCTTCCATGTATAAAAAAATCACGTATAGAAATAGGGGAAGAGAGATCCGTACTTAGGCTTACCTTCGACGCTTCATTCTTCTATAATTCCACTCGACATCGACTGGGGTCAGTCGACATTGAGTCTGTAGTTTCTCCTGAGGGCTGAGTAGATAGAAGATGGGTTGATGATGAGTCGACATCGATTGATCAACTCGATATCGAGTGAGATAACTCGGCGTCGACCCCATGTATAGATAAATCATGTATAGAAATAGGGGAAGAGAGATCCGTACCTAGGCTTACCTTCGAGGCTTCATTCTTCTATAATTCCACTCGACATCGACTGGGGTCAGTCAACGTTGAGTCTGTTGTTTCTCCTGAGGGCTGAGTAGATGGAAGGTGGGTTGATGATGAGTCGACATCGATTGATCCACTCGATATCGAGTGAGATGACTCGGCGTCGACCCCATACTTCCTTTCTAGTACGGGTTCTGGCTCAAGTTCAGTCGGTGTCAAGTGAATTGGGTCGACGTCGACTGGAATCTCAGTGTGTTGGTTCCAGATTGCCACGATCACTTCCAATTGGGCTTCCAAAGCCCTCTCCTCTAGCTCCTCCAAGGTCAAAGTTCTCATCATTGGTTCCCTACAAGAGATTTAGCGTCCTTTAATAGACATGACCTTTACATCAGGTTCAATCTCCTTAGAGGGCTCATATAGTGGCATAGATGGGGAAGGCCTCGCGTCGTAGACCACAAGAGTCCCATATGTGTTGTCGAAATTTACAAGCCTTTCAATTGTGTCCCAAGCCTCCGTAGATGTGAGCTCAATGTACCGATAGAAGGTATAAAAGTTGATTCTCTCCTTATTCGATAAATCAAGGGAGTTGTAGAAGATTTCGTCAATGACGTAGGGTGGTTGCCCATGTGTAGGGCAAGATTGCAGAAGGTCTTTGAACCGCTACTATGCCCGCACTAGCGTCTTTGCAGACTTTTGCGTAAAAGTCGTGATCTTTTGTCGCAACATCGTCATCTTATAAGGAGGAAAGAACTTGTTAAGGAACGCATACTTAACCTCCATCCATGTAGTGACCGAGCTTGGAGTCAAGCCCTCGAGCCACTGCTATGCTCTCCCTGTCAGAGACCATTGAAAAGATTTTAGCTTTACATATTCCAGATTTTCACCATCGGCGAGGGTCTCACATAGGTCAACAAAAGTGGTAATATGCGTAAGGGGAGATTCATTAGGTTTCCCTTCAAAAGTATTTCTTTTAATTTCGAAAAGGAAAGACGTTTTAATTTCAAAATCATAAGGAGGGATAAGTATGGCCGATTCAGGTACGGTGAGCATCCAGTGCATGTATTGCTTAGCCATCTGAGGCATCTGGTTGATTCGCGCCTCAAACTGCTTCCTTTGTTATTCCTCCCAATCGCCTCGTGCATAGGCCTCTTCGAGTTGTTTCCGCAGCCTCTCAATCTGCTGAGCCTGAGTTTCGGCGATCGGCATAATGCTTTTTAGTTTAGAATGCACTAAAGAAGAACGTGAAAATAGCTACCTAGGGCGCGAAAGATCGCTTCCCCGGCAATGGCACCAAAATTTTTTAACGGAGGAAATAAAGTCTAATAAATATGAAATAGATGTCAAACCGAATCCTTAGTCTCGTGCAATAAATTACAAGACTTCCTCCCGCTGTAGTGGAAAATTGTAAAGACCGAAATTTAATTAATATTTATAAAATATCCATAGGATAATCCGAATATTATCCTCCCTTATGATTATGAAAACCCGGAAAATTTAAAATTTATGGATGGCTTTACATTGGTTTAATTATGGATTTTATGAAAGAACTATATACCCGAGCCACTTTTCTCGTATCTTGTAAACGTAACGTATTTTAACGCGTCACAAACTCGGGATTTGCATCTTGCTAATATAAGGGTAGCCTCCCCATCCATTGCTTGCACACATCTCACCCACTCCCTTTGATTTGATCATATGACAAGCTATGATCCTATTCATCTCACCCACTCTCCTTCCCATCACCCCTCCCATGCTTTCACCAAAGAAGCCCTCCCTCATTCTTTAAATCTTATCCCCAAGGCTCAGCCTCACTCATTCACAAAGAAAAAGCCGTCACTTGAGAGGAAAGGGAGAGAAAAGAAGTCTATCTCCATTGCTAGTCCTTTTTGGCTGCCTTCCATTCAAAAAGCCATAACTCCGGCAATATTGATCCAAATGGAGTGATTCGTGAGCCCTTAACTCCGTCTTTTAATCAGATTCCAATATATATATCAAACATCCAAATCCAAGGTGATTTTCCCCTCCAAGCTGACCGATCTTTGGGGCTGCAGTGGAGTGTTCTAGAGAAGACCTTGGGTTTTTCAACTTGATCTTTGGTAAGTCCTCTTGGTTCCTTTCAAAACTGAGTTCCAAAATGTTTTATAACTCATTTTCTTCAACTACGAGTAAAAATATAAATAATGTTTTGGGATTTTTGGTGACAAAATGGCAAGATGTTTGGAAGGTGTTCCGAAGGACTCCTGAGGGTGTTCTTGAGTCATTTGTTTGGGACTCTTCGAAGATAATCTCTCATCCACCTTCCCCTCTCTAGGATAGATGTGTTTTGGTGTGGAAAAGGCTTAGAAAGTGGAGCCTCTATGTGTTTTGATTGCGTTTTGTAGCAAAAACGTCAAAAAACAAAATGGATATATGTGCCTCTGTAATTTGGACTTTATTTCCAACTTTGAGTAAGAATCCAACGATCTGATCCGGCTAAAATCTTAATATGATGTTCATGGAAATGTTATCTAACTTACCTCTAAATATGAGGACGATCAAACGGTTAGATCAAGAGTTATTATAATTTTAGTAAACAATGTTCATAATGACTCGATTAAAAACTTGGTTAAGGGAATGCTAAGAATATGGTTAAATATATGATGGCATAACCGAAACTTAGAGCATATAAAATACGGAAATGAAGTATAACCATAACCTGGCCAATAATAAGGATGAAAAGGTTAGGATTACGTGATGATATGAGCCGGATTATAACTTGTTAAGTGTGGATACTTAACCAAGCATATAAGTCCTTAAGCAATTAACCTTATGAGAATGTGTGTGATTATCTTGCGGTATGGGTTTATGTGATGCATTAATAAGAAGAACCTAATGTGAAATAATTACAATTGTTAGGCGCTTGATTCGTGTTTACACTTGGTGCTTGTTGGTTTCTGTGCTTACCTTCGGATTTCAGGTAAGTCCGCTGGACTTACTCATGAGGTTACTCGTGACACATGAGTGTTGTAACGAGATAGATTCATGCATATTTTACGACATAGAATTGTTGTAGGGTATAAACCGGAATTATAACATAGAACGGAACATAGGGAATGAAATGAACTCTTGTCTTCTCTTTGTCTTTGTTATAATAGGCGTCCATCCTATTCTATGTTGTTGTGTGGTGATTATCGGGATTTCCTAAATGCTGCGGCATAGCCGAACCTTCGATAATTCGATAAAGGTTGGCACATCCTCCAAGAATTTGGTGATAAAGGGTGGTGTAACCTCCAAGCATTTGGAAAGGGATTATATGGTTGATTGTTATCATTTGGGTACCCATTACTGCATTTATTTATATATTCAGATTATTCCTTAGGAGAATGATAGTGTATTTACAGTTTTATCGCATCACCTTTATGTCTTTTTACGTACTCGCAGAGTATGCTGGTGCATACGTGTATGAGTAATCAATGATTGACCCCGTTATCTTTCTTGTTTTTAGATTCAGGTACCCCTGATACCCGATATGCGTGATCATATGTGGATGTTTGTCGGGCATAGCCTATGGGACGATAGAGTGAGAAAGACATGGACCATGTTTTAGTATTTTCTCGCTACTTATTACTTTTGCATTTTGACCCGGTTAGGCCGTGACATGTGTTGTACTTTAACTCCGCCTTTATCTTCCGCTCAAAAACCGTTTTGTGATAGTTACCTAGGACAGGTTCTAGCCTCCCATGGGCATGGGTTTGCTTTGGGGTTCGAAATCCCCGTTTTAACAACTTATCTACGCTTCCGCTAAATAAATAATCTATGTAATAACTCGTACTCGGTCGTAAGATCTAGAGCTCACTGAAGAATTCAAAACTCTTCCTTAACGTATCCCGAATAACCGGATCATCTGAACCTTATTAATCCTCTAAGTGGATTAATGGAGACATATTCGGATATCCAAACTTTTGGGTCGTTACATATGGCCGATTCAGGCACGGTGAGCGTCGAGTGCATGTATTGCTTAGCCGTCTGGGGCATCTGGTTGATTCGCACCTCAAACTGCCTCCTTTGTTGTTCCTCCCGATTGCCTCGTGCATTGGCCTCTTCGAGTTGTTTTCGCAGCCTCTCAATCTGTTGAGCCCGGCAATGGCGCCAAAATTTATTAACATAGGGAATCAAGTCTAATAAATATGAAATAGATATCAAACCGAATCCTTAGTCCCATGCAATAAATTACAAGACTTCCTCCCGCTATAGTGGAAGAGGTCATGATCGATCCACAAGGAAGCATGTCAGCGGATCCTAAGTAGCTCCTAAAATCATGTTCTGAATCAACAAGAAGCCCACTCGATATCGACTGAAGTCAATCGATATCGAGTCAAAGACAGTCGACCTCGAGCAAAACCTGCAAAGACACAATAGAACACTCGACGTCGAGTGAAAGGACTCGATGCCGGGTTAGTACCACTCGATATCGACTGGATGAGTTGATGTTGAGTCAAATTGCAGAAAAATTGTAACTTTGTGTCATAAAAGAACGTCCGAAGAATAATAGAATGGAATAGAAAGATAAACAGAAATAAGCAAAGGGTCTTGTTGATATCAAATAACTAAGGAACTTCCAAAGCCGGGGAATTTATCGCAATGATAACCATATAAGTAATATGCCTGAATTATAAAATATTCATACTTTTCATCAAATAACTATCGTTATTAAAAAATAGAAATAAAGAGGCTTTTGCATAAACCTTAAGTGTTACTATCCCTTTTTCATAATTAATCCAAATTCATAATAAGATCACTTTTGCTTCAATATCATAGATAAGGATCACCTACTACTCTCGTATAAGAATTATGCACGTAGGATAGAAAATGAAAATCACATAAAAATCATAGTTTTAAGCATACGTAAATGGATATCATCGAGCTCACCCCGACCCGATAAGTAAGGTGACTACTCGTGCCTCATCATCGTAGACATCACCATTGACATGGAAAGAAATAAACTTGAATTGAAAATAACGTCGAAAGAGTACAACCAAAGCTCAAACTTCTCTCTCTTTCTCTCACTATACTATCTCTAGCGCTCTCTCTCTCTCTCACACACACACATTTATGGTGCACAATTTCTTGTGTTATGGAATGAATAAAAAACCAACCCCCAGGGGCTTTATTTATAAGCTTCAATCATTGCTAGCCAAGGAAAGAGCAATTCTATGTATTTCCCAAGATAAAAGATTCATAATTAAAAGAAATAAAAGAAATAAAAATCCCTAGGGTAAAATAGAGTTTATTAGGATGAATGTTCATCAATGAGAGATAAAAGTTCACCAACTTTGTGGCTAAGCAATCTCCCTTGAATTCGGACTCCTTAAAAACGCGTCAAAAGGTTCTGCATGTTCTCTCGATATCGAGTGTAATGACTTGATATCGACTCACATGTTCTGTCTCGAGTGAGTGTTCACTCGACATCAGGTCTTCAATGTGGTGTCAAGTGGTCTTGGTCGATTTCGGCTCGAAGTGTGGCTCATATGACTCGACGTCGAGTCAACTTCAGTAGACGTCTATTAAACTTATGTAGATATGCCTTGTTCCAACACTTATCCAAATTCTGGCTTCACTTCAGCAGATGTCGACTAAATCAGTAGACATTGAGTGAAAGTCCAACTTCGTTCCTTTTTCTCCAAATTGCTCCAGAAACGTTTCGATTTCTACGAAATTAAACAGAAACTTGTGTAGATCTCTATAACTCACAAATAAACATAAAATACACAAATCTCATATTTCTATAACCCAAAAGTATAAAATATAGACAAAAATCGACATAAAAGTAGGCACAAAACATGACAAATCAGGCGCACATCACGACCCTCGTTGGTAGTGACACACGGATCTCACGGTCACGAGAACTGCGGTCGCGACCGTGAGAGGTCGTCTTCAACCTATGGACCGTGCGTTCATTCACGCCGCGATGACCATGGTTTCTCCGTGGTGAGACTTGAACCAGGCCTTGTTCGTTTTGGGTCGTTCTTGTTCGTTTTAAACCCGTTTTTGTTCAAACTTGTTTTCAAGTGCTTCTAACTCAAAATCCAACTTGAATAATAGATAAATGCCTCAAAATCAGGACTAGAGGGGAGAGCAGAAGAGGAATTACCTAGCCTCATGGAGGCACTTCGAAAACCTTGAGGGAGAGAGGTCCTTGAGGCTTCGATTCAACAATTTCTTCCTACGACAGAGCCTAGGAAGGATGGATACAAGTTAAAAGAGCACCTTTTATGAAGATTTAACCCCAGAACAAGAGATTCAAGTGAGGGAGAGTTTATCTTGCTCAAAATTGGAAAAGGAGAGAAAGAGAGCTTGAATCCACACCAAACAACATTAGATTCAAGATTTCTTGACCTTAGAAGATAGAGGGGGAAGTGATTAACAAACACCAACAAATGGATTTGAGAAAGGAGCAGAATCAAGGAAGAACGACGTGATTTACCGAGGAGACGTTGCTTTTAAGGTCGGAGTCACGGTGGAGACAAAGAACGTCGCAACCGCGAGTAAGAACACCCGTTTATGTGTTCATTCTCGCGGCGGCAAAAGTCCGGGGTTGCGGTCGCGAATCGATAGAGAACGTAGCTCTTCACTTAGAACGGCCTTCCGATCCTGATTTTTGGGTTCTTTTTGTGAGAGGAGGTGTTCTTGGAGGGGTTTTGATGATGTTTATGGGTGGAGAAACACAAAAGGGTGATGGGGAAGGAGAGATTTTGGATTCAAGGAGAGAAAGGTGGGAGTTTTGGATTTAGGGTTTTGAGGGAAGTTTTTGATCATCAAATGGAGGCTAGGGTTTATCCTTGGGGCTGAGATTTCTCTTTGTGGATAAGGATCCACTTTGGGAGTGGTGCTCATTTATATAGAGGAGGCGAAAGGCTCCTTAGGGTTTCATTTGCTAGATGACGAAATACTTAAAAAGGAGGGAGAGAGAGAGAGAGAGAGAGAGAGAGAGAGGCGCGTGTGAGGGTGAGAGAGAGAAAGAGAGATTCCACTATTCCGACTTTAATCCCAAGATTCCATCCAGAACCCAACATCCCGAAATTCGATTACTTCGAAATCCGCTCTGCATTTTAAATTCATTTCAAATGACTCTTTAAATCCTCAAAATCGAGACTCGACAAATAAGGTTTGAAATTCCGCCAATTTAAAATTCAAACATGTGTTGGGATGTTTTCCAGGGCTTTCTGAAATTAGAAATAGCTCGAGAACGGGTTTTTTCGCAAGCTTTCCTCTTTAAGAAATTCTAAAGTCCGGTCTTTACAGAGTGACTTCTGGTCGATTATAGAACGTGGTTCTCGCGCTACTTGGGATTCCACTGATATGCTTCCTCGTGGATCGATCCTAGTTCCCTTCCACTACAGCGGGGGAGTCTTGAATTCATTTGACAGGACTAGGAGTTGCGATTTGATTTTATCTTTTTATTTTCAGTGGGTTTATTTCAATCCTCAATCATTGTGAGGAGTTTGATGATAAGATTTCAATTTCGTCGGTATGGGCATTTTTTCCCATTTACCATATAGATTTCGACTATTGATATATGTTTTGTTCATGCTTGGTACTTCTTCTTATATGAAAAAAGACTTGGTTTTTGGCATATCATGTTGCCCTCCATTTGATCGAAGGTTATTTGTTGTTTTGTGTTATTACTCAAACTTCTTCTCATCCATTCGAGAATTGATCAGACATATCTAGAAGCTTCGGCCAGATTTTGTATCATATTTAGTTATGCGGTGTTTAGAACAATGCTGATGTTATTAACAGGCACTCGAGAAATAAGTGCACATCATCCTCCACCCTTGAATTGCACAGAACAGAACCCGCGTAGTCAGGACATGAACTCTATGATATGTAAAGGGCTCTTTTATTGGCAATCAGGATTGATTCATTTTTCAGAGAAAGTTTTTTACTTTAGTTGAGATGTCAAACTTTCAAATCCACGCATTGACATCCCATTTTTCAGTGCATTATGTGGTCAGCAATGTATAAGCACTTGCCTTAGTAAACCAACCTTCTATGTGTGGCCACAAGTATAACATGTGATATTCTCATGTTCTATGAAAATCCACGCATTAACTAAAGATAATTTTAGAAAAACCGCTTAGATGGAGGACAAAAAATATGACATGTGATATTCTCATGCTTTTAATTTAACATAGTATCTAAAGATTTACATATAGGTATAGATTATATATTAATTCAATGTTTTGAATTAAACTTGTTGGCAAGAAAATGTAGATTATATTAAAGGGAAAAAAAGGGAAATTTGCAAGGATATACCAAAATTTATGGGAGTTGGCAAATATAGCACCGTTATTTGAAAAATTGCAAAGGTGTTACTTTTTCAAAACTTTTTGTTACTTTTATAACCGGTTGCACGTTACAACACATATAAAAAGGCATAGGGTGGGAAAAAAACGGAAGGGAAGCCAACTCTTGGATAGAGAAAGAGGTGATGTCACCTGCATTAAATGCAAGGGGGTTCCAGCGTAAAAAGAGGGAGGGAGAGAGAGGAATTGGAGAGGTTTTGGGGATGGTCTATAAAAGCAGTAAAATAAAAGAAGTAAAAGTTTATCACAAGTACAACACAAATCAAGAGAGGAGAGAATCTGAAAGGAAATCCATTGACGGGAGGTTTGGGGTCCCAAGAAAAGCAATGTCTGCCATGGAAAACAAAGCATCTGGCATGACTATTGAAACTACTGGCACGAAATTGACACTAATGGCACAAATATGAAAAGGACTAAAGCCAGGCATGACTATTGAAGTCCTGCCATCATTATATATTATATGATGATGGCATGGCTTAGCGTTTGGTTGGCACGTAATATTAATTTGTTGGCACGTATTCCGTGTTATCTGGCATGCAATTGATCACGAGTCGTTTGTAATCCGAAAAGGCGGTGCCCCTCTCTCCTCCTCCATTCTTGACGGAGGGAAAATCTGTTGTTGATCCGCCAAAGTAAACTCAAAGCTATAACCAGTATAGCAATAAGTAAGAGGTCGATCCACAGGGAAATTTGTTATTCAAGTATGATTTAAGTGTCGATTAAGTAACCAAAGAGGGGGTTTTTGAGTGTGTAAAAATCCGCCTTTAATCAAAGCGGATTAATGAAAGCAAAGTAAATGAATTTGATTCAAAAAATTATGAGAAGCAGTTCTACCTACAATTTTCCACTTTATTTGGTTTGAAACGATCATTGTAACTTCTTCTCGTCCTATTAAGTTTCCTATGAATGCCCTTGTCCCGACCTAATATAGTTACTAGTCCAATCAGTCCTAGAAACTCTTATCAATCAAACAGTCTCTAAAGAAGGATTTAACCCAATTGATAGCTTTAAGTTCAAAGATTAGCCAAGGTATTTGCAGTCCTTAAAGAGGGATTTAACAACACATCCAACTTCCTACTTATCCAATTAGTTCAATCAGCCCTAAAGGGACAAGTTTGCAACTTAGGTTAAGGTTCACAATCAGGAATCTACAAAATCTTAGAAATTGAATTGATCTAACAAGTTCGCCAGACAAGATAGAACAAAACAATAGACAATCAAGCATAAAAAAGTTGAAGCATTCAAAAATAGGAAACAAGGAACGAGAACTAGAAACTTACAATCAATCCAAATAAAGCGTCAAATTGTAGGCATAACAGATGAGTTTAGTTCCTCATAAAAGACATCGCTCAATCTCCAATTGTCTGATAGAACGTAGAATCGAATAGAAGTGAATGAAAACTAACAATAATCGACCTTTTTAATAAGTCTAAGTCGGCCATGGAACAAAACAACAAAACTAGGGTTTTCATTAAATGAAATGACGCAGCAATGACGACCAATGCGGCGGCCGCTGCATATGCTGCGGCCGCTGCACACGGCTTCTTCCTTGCCCGCCCCACATGCTGCTTGCTGCGGCCGCGGCATATCCCCCTGCCAGCTCCTCCTATTTAAGCCGAGAGAGCTCCAAGTGCTTCTTCTTTCTTTTCTTCAATTCTTCCTTCTTTACAATTTCAATTACATCTCCTTCCCAAGATATTGCATATCTCAATGGTATTCAGATTCAATCTGCAAGGTAACCACAAATTTGCGCAGAATCCAAATTCTTCCAGAATAATCACAAGATGCAAATTAACTAAAGATTATGAACGAAATGCAACCTAACTAGCCTAAAAATGCCTATAATGCCTATCTAAGATATGCATTATCAAATTCCCCCACACTTAACCTTTGCTTGTCCTCAAGAAATGATAGAATGAACATGAATCAATGCATCCCACAGGAAATCCCTTCAAGTCTCAACCTTATCAAAAAGCAACATCATAGCATGTGCAAACATAAACCAAGCAAACAAACGTCATAGCATGTATTCTAGTGATCGAAGCTTAGAAGTAGACATCATCCAACCTCACCAGAAATATGTGTTTCACTCATGCTCTCATGTGTTTAGGCTTTTAAGGTACAACTCTCAACTCAAACCAACATGCACTAAGCTCATAGACATTGACCACCATATCACCAAATATCCACCGAAATGTCATTACTTGCGGGACACAATAAAGCGTCAAACTGTAGGCAGAACAGATTAGTTTAGTTCCTCATGGAAGACATTGCTCAATCTCTAATTCTCTGACAGAACGTAGAATCAAATAGAAGTGAATGAAAACTAACAATAATCGGCCTTTTTAATAAGTCTAAGTCGACCATTGAACAAAACAACAAAACTAGGGTTTTCATTAAATGAAGGACGCATCAGTGACGGCCAATGCGGCGGCCGCTGCACACGGCTTCTTCCTTGCCCGTGGCACATGCTGCTTGCTGCGGGCGCGGCACGCCTGCTGCAGCCGCGGCATATCCCGCTGCCAACTCCTCCTATTTAAGCCGAGAGAGCTCCAAGTGCTTCTTCTTTCTTTTCTTCAATTCTTCCTTCTTTCCAATGTCAATTACATCTCCTTCCCAAGATATTGCATCTCTCAATGATATTTGGATTCAATATGCAAGGTAACCACAAATTTGCGCAGAATCCGAATTCTTCCAGAATAATCACAAGATGCAAATTAAATAAAGATTATGAACGAAATGCAACCTAACTAGCCTCAAAATGCCTATCTAAGATATGTATTATCAATTCTCCTCCCTCCTCTCTCTCTCTCTCATCTGAAAAAGCTGCTAACCCCTCCTTCCCTTTTTCTCTCTCTATTTATTTTGGACATTTAATGCTCCCCTCTAATCTCCTCTCCCTTTCGGTCTCTTTTACTCCCAATCACAGGTCATTGCCACTTGTTATTTTTGCAATTAATCTAAAAAACTGTCACTTTTGCAAAACAATTGAGAGGGGTGTTACTTATGCCAATGCCAACTTTTTTTGGTATATTCACTATAATTTCCTTAAAAAACTATAATTAATGTGATGATGCCACCCAATTAAATTACTTTTCATTTAAATTATATATTAATTTTAATATTAATATTAATTCAATGTTTTGAATTTAACTCATTGATTAAAAAATGGAGTATGTAATGAATTGAAAAAAATGACTAAAAATATATTTGTATATAGTCCCGTCATGTGAGATATATATATATATATATATATATATATATATATATATATATATATATATATATACACATATACATATATATATATATATATATATATATATATATATATATATATATATATATATATATATATATATACACATATACATATATATATATAGGGAGTGGTTCCCTTGTTCATACCCCTTATGGTGTATCTTGTGCACATACATGAGCCATTGATGGAGAGGGGATTAAGGGTCATGATTGAAAGTGATTTTCTTGTTTTCTTTTTTTAATTTGTGGGCCCCCCTTGCCAAAAAAAACATCCACTCTCTCCCACTCTCTCCTTCCCTCCTACGTGCTCATCACTCATCTCATTCTCTTTTTTTTTTAAGTTTTTTTAAAAATAAATCATTCCCCACTATATATATATATATATATATATATATATATATATATATATATATATATATATATAATAAAAATAGCCTGAATTCGTTTGTCTTAAAAATCCGTCAATTCAACCGAATAATATTTTACATTCTACCGAATAATATTTTTTTGTGAATAATAATGTTTTTTTATCATTTTCAATCCATCTTATATGAAAATTCACCAATTCCTTTGAATAATTAGACACATACTACCGAATAATGTTTTGTTTTTTTGCGAATAATATTTCATAATATTTTTTTTCCCGAATAATATTACATATTTCACTAAATAATGCTTCAAAATTTACCAAATAATATTTCATATTTCATAAACCCCAAATTCATTAAAAAAAAACCCGATTTCCATGAATAATTATTCAATATCACCGAATAATATTCTATATCCCACCGAATAATATCCTACATCCCACCGAATAATCCCAAATTCATAAAAAAAAAAATTAAAAAAAATTCCACCATCTTGACTTTTCCGATCACGAGAGATCTGGCTAGGAGAGGAGGAATCGCTGCAAGCACTTGCCTTCACCATCGCCGATCGCGTCCAGTAGTTGCTGCACCCGCCCAATCACAATAACGAGAGAGATCGTTCGGAGCTCCCTCTGACCGGCGGAATTGACGGGAGGAGGAATCGGAAAGGGAGTGGAGGCAGCGGATTGCGTGTTGCCTTGAAGCCATGGAGGAGAAATCGACCGATTGCGGGTTGCCTTGCCAGGGAGAAGGAATTGACAGGGAGGAGGAATCGGAAAAGGGAGTGGAGGAATTGACGGGTTTCCTTGCCGGGGAGGAGGAATCCAGTTGCCCTGAATCCATGGTGGCCGCGATCGTCCTGTGAGGCAACCACTAAGCGAATCGTCGGCGGCATCCTCCTATGAGGCGATTTGCCACCGCTCAGAAACACCACCACACCCCATCCGCCTTCGAAGCCGAACAGAAACACCATTGCACGCCACCACCTCGCCTCACCACCGGTCTCCTAATTCACCGCTTTGCCTCGCCGCTCACCTATCCTCCGCTCCGATTCTCTTCCGGTCGCCTCGTCCCGCCTCGCCTCATCCCCTGGCTCTCTGCGGCTCCTCTGTTAACAGGAATGAAGAAGACAATATCCAATTTAGGGTTTTGTTTTGCTACACGTGCTCACGTCCCAAATAATGGCATTCAAATTAGTTTTCTAATTTTTTTTTTTCAAAAAAATCATGGGACATGTGGCAACATCCACTCTCTCTATTCTATTTAGATCAATGGACTACAATTGTGCACAAAGTACACCCTAAGGGGTGTGCACAATTAATCCATCATATATATATATATATATATATATATATATATATATATATATATATATATATATATATATATATATATAGAGAGAGAGAGAGAGAGAGAGAGAGATTGAAAAATAAAAAAATACCTAAAATATCTAAGCACAATACTGATATTCATATCTTCAACTTTCCCAAAGTCCAGACCCCCTTGAATTTTTGGAGAACAAAGGCAGAACCGGCTCATTAATGGGTTATATCTTTCGCTATTCAATTATTCTAAAAGAAGTTTTTATTTGTTTGGTCAATTTTTTGTAAAAATCCTTTTGGGTGAAGAAAAGATTGCCTCATCCAACTTGAATTGTCTATAATCCTTCACAAGCTTGAGGCTTATAAATAGGAACACCCTTCACCATGCAAACCATCCACACACTTCATCCCATCAAAGCCTGGCCTCCACCTAAAGTAGTCTCTTTCCAAGCATTATATTCCACTTTGTTGTAAATAGAGTCTTCTCCATTACCCCTTGTAATCCATACAATATTTATTGTATTTTTTCTTATTTGATAGTGGATTTGTTGGCTTTTTCGCTCGTGGGTTTACCTCCCGATACTTGGATTTTCCATGCTATAGCAGTGTGTTCTATCTTGCTTTATATATTTGTCTCTTCTTGTGATTTATTTTTGGGACTTTTTGGACATTGTTGCTTTTTGTTTGTTTTTGAACTTTTAGTTTTTCTATTGTGGGTATATGTCTTCTATATTTTTCAGGTCCATGGGGATAGAAGCAAGCTAAAATCGGACTAGGCCCAGCAACATTACACTCGATATTCGACGTCCTCCACACCTGTCTAGTGAGTTTCTTTCCTTACCCTTTTTTTTATACAGTGAGGACACTGTAATATTTAAGTATGGGGTGGGGGAAGGGCTTACTTTATGCATATTTGGTTTTATTTGACATTATGTGTGCATATTTGAAGTTTATTTCTTGAATTGCTTATACATGGTTATTTTGGAATTCATTATTGATTTATGTGGTCACATGCATCTCTTCCAAAGTTTGAAAAAATGACCCCCATTGAAAATTTTGATAAATGTCATGGAAGCTTAAATTGAACTCGACGATGCAAAATTGGATTCATTAGAGATATAGCATGAAATTGCCTAGTAAAGGGAAGTCACAATGAAGTGCATTATTTTTATGAAAACCATGAAAGGAGGTAAAAATTGAAGTTGCTTTTGACATGTTGCATGATAAGAGGATGGAGGACTTTCTATTTCCATATAATGCTCATATTGTTATATCCTAGCCATACCTATGCTTATGCATCACAAAAGCCATAATATGCCTTATTTCATATATTGCTCCACATGATCTAAATATTGCCCATTCTTTACCTTATTTCCTATCCGGGGATTATGTTGAGAATGATGTTACATTATGGAGATTATTATATGGTGTTGGTGTTGTTGTTATTATTATTGGAGTTTGGCAGGAAATTGAAAAATATATATGGAAAATTTAATGAGTGAAAGAAAATCCGTTCACCTCAGGAGATAAAGGTAGATCGACCCTGCTCGCTGAGATAATAGTTTGGCGAGATGGGACACCAATGTGAGGAGTCCAAAGCACTAAGTATCCGAGGCCATTCATGACACCCATGTTTGCGACTCGCGAGAAGGCAGTGCTGAGGTTAGAGAGGTAAAAGCATTATTATTAACAAAAGCATTATGAAAGGTGATGATTCTTATGAAGAAGGAATGTGGTATAAAAGTTTGGAAATACCCCATTTCCCCGGATCAGTAGCACCACATTGCCAAAAATTACCCATCTTTAGCCTTTTACCAATCTACTCCTTATTGAGCTTAAATTAAAGTCCTCTTGATTATTAATGCTTTGTCACGAATGAATGTTTTTGCATAACCCTCCTTTTGTGAGTAGATGTTGCTTTTTAAATTTGCACATGTATGGATTTGTGACACTAGTACCTTTTCGAGGATGGTAATGGATTGCAGGGACATATGAGAATGAATCTAAGATGTTGAGAGTTTGAATTCTTCCCCTGAATGACAAATAAAAGTATTGCTTGAGGACAAGCAAGCTTAAGTATGGGGTGTTTGTTGTGAGCTGAATCTGCCATGTTTTACAGTAACTTTTATATCGTTTTCTGCATACATTTCATGCATTTGGGCTAGAATAGTACATAATCTATGTAGTTTATGCTTACTTGCCAAATTATGGAATCTACACCAGTTTCTGTTTAAATTCGCAAAATTCGAGGCAATTTACAGCAGTTTTGAGAAAGGACGAAAAGCCCGGAAGTCAACTACAGAAGTCCAAGGTCAAAGAGCGACAAAACCAGGACGAATCAGGCTAAAGTCAAATGTTACTCGATATCGAGTACATTTACTCGATATCGACCACAGAAGCCGAGCAATGCCTTGTTGAGTAGGAGCGGATCGAGGAACTGAAGACAGAAGCCAACTCGAACGCAACACTTTACTCAATATCGAGTACTTAACTCGATATCAACCAGGACTTGAAGCCGCATCTGTGATCGAGGAAGCCTGATCGAGAAGCCGAGGCCAAGGACAAGACATACCAAGCAGCATCTACTCGATATCGAGTACCTTACTCGATATCGACAACCTCAGCACCACATTTCTGAGTCAGTGTTGGGGAAGAGTTACTCGACCAAGACCATCAACGCAGAAGTCGACACAGTTACTTGATATCGAGTAATTTGCTCGATATCGAGGAGAGCTATCCTGGGCCGCGTTTCGCGATTTACTGTCCGTGTCGAGCTGGTTTGCTTGAGAGCAAAGGAATCCGAGATTCTATCCACATATATCAAGTTCTATCTATGGAGAGAATATTTACCCACACAAGAAGATATTTTACTACTTTAGATATATTTTCCTTTATGGATTTATTTATTTTATTCCATTTATTTATCTTTAAGTAAGTAGATATAGATATAGATAAACTTTCTTACCTTGAATAGCAAGGGTTGGAAGCCTATAAATAAAGCCCATGGGGCTGGATTTTAGTCATTCAATTTCAGTTACAATTAGTTACATAGAGAGAGTAGAGGAGAGAGCTTGTGGCGAGAGAAGTTGGAAAGGCGAAAGCGGATTTGGCTTCGATTGGTTGTAAACTTTCTTTGGTTTATTTAATGCAAGTTATTCCCTTTTGTTTATTGATGAGTTTCTTGATAATGAAGAGCAAGTATTCCACCCACTTCTAGGGTCGGGGTGAGCCCGACGGTAGCCATGTGAGATGATGCGGTAAAGGTTTGATCTTTTTATGCAATTCGTCTTCTATCCCTGCGAGCATGATTCTTTTGCGAAAGTTGAAGGTGATCCTTGTTTGTGTTATTGAAGCGAAAGTGATCTTAATGCAACTTGGGTTAATTATGTGAAAAGGGTTAGTAACAATTAGGGTTTATGCGAAAGCCTCTATATTCCTATTTGTTAATAACTAAAGTTATTTGATGAAAAGCATAATCTTTTATGCCTTTATGTGTTATTTTGCATGGTTATCGTTGTGGTGTTGATACCCTGGCCTTGGAAGTCTCTAGTTTATTGAATTTATTTCATTGAAAATATGTGTTCTGTGTTCGAAATTTTGCATCTTTAAGCTTCTGTCTTTTGTCGATTCCGAGGAAGTTCTTGTCGATATCGAGTTGATCTTACTTGATATTGAGGAGGGTTTTACTCGACACTACTTTTTCTGAGTTTCTGTTTCTGTTGGTCGATTTCAGTTTCTAGTGTCGATATTTCTTGTCGATATCGAGTAGCTCTTTGTCGATATCGACCAATCTCTGTCTTTGCTTTCTTTTTCTGCTTTTATTTGTTATTTCTGTCTTTCTTTCTGTCTTTCTGTTTGCTTTTCTGTCTGT
The DNA here is from genome assembly GCA_037127255.1 of Persicaria tinctoria. Classification (NCBI taxonomy): domain Eukaryota; kingdom Viridiplantae; phylum Streptophyta; class Magnoliopsida; order Caryophyllales; family Polygonaceae; genus Persicaria; species Persicaria tinctoria. The sequence goes on from JBANSL010000014.1 coordinate 24,316,710, forward strand.
GAGATTTACAGCTACCTGAGATCCGCTGATGTGCTTCCTCGTGGATCGATCCTGACTTCCCACTGCTGCATCGGGAGGAAGTCTTGTAATCATTTGCAAGGGACGGAATCTGGTTTGCATTACATTATTTATATTTTATTGCAATTCTCGATTTCCTCCTACAACAGAAAGTTGATTGAAAGATTAGCTTCTATATATTTCGAGTCCAAATGAAGTTTGTTCTCACCAAAATGTCTTGAAGAAAGCTTTGGATGGGAAATCAAAGAAGTCATCTACTTTGAAGGATGAGTAGTGGGACGAGTTGGACGAAAAAGGTTTGTTAACCATCCAACTTTGTTTATCTCGCGGAGTTTTACGTGAGGCAATTCATGAGACCACCGCTGATGATTTGTGGTTAAAGCTTGAATCGTTTTATATGATGAAGAGTATTGCCAACAAATTATGTCTAAAAGAGCACCTTTACACTTTACGTACGGTTGAAGGTACCTCCATTCAAACTCATCTTTGCCCCTTTTTTACAAGCACTTTAAGGAAATCATGCTTTATAGGAATAATGTTGATAGTCCATACTTGGAAGATGTTAAGGATAACCTTCTTGCTAATGAAAAATATGATATTGATAACTAGTACGATAAACCTAGAGAAGGACTAAATTATTATAATAAAAACACACACTAAATATCATTTCTTAGTGTGTTAGTTCCAAATGATTTATACATTTAATTCTAAGGTATCATTTTCTCTAATTGATTTATAATTAAACTAATTTGAAAGTTGTAACATGGAGTGTAATGCAAAATGTGTCAAAGAGGATTCGGACACGGTTTTGTTAGGCCAAGATCTACAAGATTCATTTCTTTACTTCCAATAATTAAGGCGGATATCAAGACAAGTATGGAGGCGGTTGTTCTACTATTCTTTGTCAAATTTAAAGTATTAGTCGTGTCTAGAAAAGAATTTACTCATGCTTCCTTTTTGCTCGCATGTTTTAGTTTTTGTTTTTATTTTATTTAATAATTATCCTAGTCCATTAGCACTACTAGAATATTGTAATTAAACATCATGTGATATCAAAAAAACAACTGATGTGAAATTAATTTATTACATCAAAAAATAAATTTGTGATGTTAAAACAACTTAAGAAAACAGTTCAATTTTTTAACAACTGTTAAATTGTTAATTTAAAAAAAAAAATTGCGCGTCCGATTAAATTTTCTAAGTGTTTGAATGCCCGCCTATACTTGGAATTTTTTTTAAACACCCGCTCATACTTTAAATTAGTGAAAACAGAAATCGACATATCCAAACCCGTCCTTTCTCCCCTCTCTCTCTGTCTCACCCTCTTTCTCGTCTCTCGGCCTCCACTCATTCTCTTCTTCTCCCTCTCTCGTCGGCGGCAATTCTACACCAAATCGGCGATCACTTCACATCTCCCTTTCTTGCTAGTGACCATCCTCCACCGAACCATCCACCATCCTCCTTAATTTCTCGCCCCCTCTTGATTTCTTCACATCTCCTCGCCACCTCTTGTCAGCCTCCCTCCCTCCGTGTTTGTTCTCTGTCTCTCTCTCAGATCCCTCGAAGATGGAGTTATGCTGCTTCAATTGATTATGGAGTTAGTTGAAGAGGCGGTTGGAAAGCAGAAGAAAATGGTAGGGGATGGGAGAAACATGAAAGCCCTAAAATATATAGAAAACCTTGTTACTAGCAAAGTACTGCAAGTCAAGCCACATGCCCAGATCTCCGGCATCTTCAATATAAGTAGATCTGGACCACCTTCGACATAAGCGGATCTCAAGCACCTTTCTCATATCTCTGACGTCTTCATTGTCCGGTAATCTCTTCACACCCTTTTCATTTCAATTCAAAATCTTGATTACTGTTTAGTTAGGGTTTGATTTCGAGAGGCATTGATGTTTGTTTAGGGTTTGATTTTGTGGATCCGAGAGTCCCTTCTCTATATGTTCCTCCAATGCGTTTTCTCAGTTCGGTATGATTTTGAGGAACATATAGAGAAGGGATAGGACATTTTGAAGCCCTCTGGGGTGGATTTAGATGCTATAGATGCTTGTTCCAAATGGAATTTGAGTGGATTCTTCTAGAGTTCCCTTTTAGAGATTTCTAGCTTTGATTTATTAGGGTTTTTAGCTTGGTAGCTCTACCTCTATGGTTTTATGAGTTCGGTATTTTGTTTTCTAGATATAGAATAGGCTAGATCTTGGTTTTGAGTTTGAGGGTTGCCATCTTTCCTAGTCATGGCATCAAACGGGAGAATTAACTCAATAGTAAATGCTTATAACCAAATTAAGTTAGTTTTCCAACAAGGAATGCTGAGAATATGTTTTTGGAGTAGCAAGTTACACAATTATTGTGTTGTTTACATGCTGAATAGGACTCTAAATTTGTTAATCCATTAACCTTATTGGGTGCAAGATCCAAGTTTTCCACTTCCACTCCATCGTATGATTTTTATCTTCCTATTTTAGCTTATATTGTTTCTTAATCGAGAAATCACAAGCAATCAATTGGTATTTTGATTGTTTTAATTTGTGAATCAATCCTATGATTCAAGTGTTATGGAAACTACTCTCTTGTAAACTCCCCTAGTCATTTCCACCTGAATCATTTTTTCTGTCCAAAATGATGGGAGGCTAAGTGGATCGTATGACCGGGAAAATGTTTACATTTCTTTTATGAATCTATGCTAGCCTCTTATCTCTCTTATATAGTTCTAATAGCAAGTTGCAAATAATATCACATGTCACGAAAAATATATAAATTGATAATTGATCATAAACTGCTATGCACACTATAAAAGCATGATTGACAAGAACTCACTCGACACTTGAACTCTAAAAACTCTCATCCTTACACCCCACAGCTAATTCATCACATAATTAATTAATCATTGACATTCCATAGGTACTGATGCACCGGACTGATGGTTTTATATTTATTATTAATAGGTTTATGTATAAATGGTTCTATGTATATAACATATTGAAACATTAAAACAAAGCTTTGGACTGATGGTTTTATATATATTATTAATAGGTCTCTCACTTCTCTAGGGTTCATGCTTTTATATAAAAGCATGAACCCGTGAGACACCTATTAAGAAGATAATAAACTGAAAAGTGATAAAAACATACATCTCATCTGCAGATCTTGAAATGCCAGCAAAGTACTAACCTAAATTGACCTTTCATGATCACTTAGGAGTTTCTTCATGGTGTCGAGTTGTCTTCCTGCTCCTTCACATCAAGCTCGTTCATTTTTTAATTGCATGATCAACTCAGCAATTAGTTTTTCATACATCTGAGTGGTATCTGCTAATGCCTTTTGGTATGTAGAGTTTTTATGCTATTTTTGTTGCAATGCCAAGATGTGCTCATCACTATCGAATATTCAACTTTTGGTATCTACTCAATCCTTTTGGTATGTAGAATTTTCATACTGGGTAGTCATTAAGTCTGTTGATATAGGGGTAAGTAGGGAGCTAGTATCTAGAAGCCTAACACTCAATTCCCAAATCTGGTCCAATTTAAATTGCCCATATGAGTGTTAAGTTTAGACTAGATATAATCTCTCCTTCTAATAGTTTTTTTTTTCATAAAGATATCATGGCTTACAACAAATATATTTCGGCTAGACCAGTGACATATTGGGCTTGAAATGTTCTAGGCTCATCTCCAAGCATGCTACTTCATCCCATAATAGTTTGTTGCAATCTTTTTTTAATATTCAGATCATTTATAGCAATTTCCAGCTCCTTTTCCATGCGTGCATTTTCCTTTTCTAAGATATATAAAATTAATGAAAGAAATAAGATAAAGAAACGGACAAGGGACTCAACAGTATTATGTTGAGGTAAACATTTTCTCACAATATGATATTAACAAGGGACTTGTTTACGTTGAGGTAAACATTTTTTCACAATACGATATTAACAAGGGACTTGTTATCTCATTATGTCTCCTTATATCCTCTCTTTTATGAGCAGGCTTTGATGTTATTGATGAGGATGAGCCAGGAGCCCTAATGATATACAGTGATGGCAATGACATAGAGATCAATGAAGAAAATGTCGAAGAAAGGGTAAAAAAATTGAGTGTTGTTGAAGCAAATAGAAAGGTTTCCTGGATATTTGATATTTTCAATTTTATTTTTCAAGGGTGAGGAAGAAGAAGATCATGGTAAAATTGATCATGTGACCGCTTTCTCTCCCTTAGAAGAGAAAATTCTTGAGAAATATACTTTTGCCAAGGTAAGAGAATACTTCTAACTATTTTGCTTCGACAATTTGGATCTAGTTTATCTTAGGATTTTAATGATTAAATGGGTTGTGCGGACCTTGTAATTCTCTGTATTTCTACTGAGCAAACTTGAGTGTCTGATATTGCTTGTTCCTATAATGCAAGCAATGTTCTCTTCAGTGTCTTTGAGTCTGTTGGATTCTGAAGTTTTTAATATTGTCCTCTTTTTTGTATTACATGTGCAAATGTGCTCTGTAATCCTTTTTATGCCACATTAGTATAGGTAACAACGTGATTCACTTCATATCTTTTTTTGATTTTGATGAACATTATAGGAGACTTGGAGTTAATCTTTCATCGTGGAAACTTGGGCATTGATTTTCCTCAAGAGAAGGTTTGTTCTGTCAATGAAAATAAGGTTGTGAGGTTCTAATTAGTTTTGTGTTGTTAAATCCATATGTATCTTCTTCTACTTCATGAATATGTAGATTTGTAACCATTACTAGTTGGTGGATATAATGTCTTATTCTGATTTTATATCATTAAAATCACAACTTGTAGAGTTGTTTGGCCATGCTCCCATCTCTGACAATATTTAAACTTTTTTCTAATTTTTTTCCCTTGACAATATTCTCTTTCAGATCTATTATAGATTTGCCGGTTGCTCGAGGTGATGGGCTTTATCAACAAGTGACTCTACATTTTTTGAGAAGTTGTGGCTAGCTAGGTAATGTATGCCATTCATAGATATGTGGGCTAGCCTTGCCTTTTTTTTTAGATGTTGTGGCTAGCCAAGTTAGTGGCTATGAATAGCGGCGGCGTATTTTGTAAATGTTACAATATGATGCTAGTATTTATGTACATGTTTTCATTAAATTACCTATCCTACCGAAGAACAAACAAAATGCGAAGTTCTATCGACAAAAGCTTATTGTGTAACCAAATAAAAAACATCGGATTATAGATGAAAATAGTAGTGTGTTCATATCTTTAACATCATATTAGTCTATGGAAACAAATATCGGTATAAATATACACATCAGCTTATTCATTTAAATCAATGTACAACACCAATTTGAACATTAAAATGATATATGAACTGATATATATTTATCAAAGTAACATCATTATCTATCAAATAAATCGAAGTGTCATTGTAGTAACAATGTCATTTTATTTTGAAAAAACTGATACAAATGTGGGAAACGACATCTTCTATGTATACAACAACAATAGTGCATTATTTTAGAATAATATAATATCACATATAATGAACATGGAATCAATCCACTGAGAATGAATACTCTGAATACGATGTCGATAATATGGAAAGACATCAGTTATTCCTATATTTCACGTGGTCAGTTAAATTAAAACAATATAAAGTCGTAAATTATATATCGAACATGATTATAAACGTGATCATTAAAACAAAAAATGTTGTCTATTTTGTATTAAGACATTTCTTATTTTATAAATAAAGATGTAAATGTCACTTTTTTTGCTTTAGGAGGACATCTTCACATGTTTTCAAATGACAAATCATGGATATTAATCAACAAGTGAATATGTCATAACCAAAATTGAGGGGTTCTAATTAAGAAAAGACATCCGCTTAAAACTGATGTGGAAAGTTTGATCTTTTACTACACGCACAAAGAGATCGGAAATTTTTTTGAAAGACTGTTAACAACAGATGTCTAATTGCGTTTTTTTAGTAGAATTAATTATGTCGGTTTTCAGCATTCTGCTCTGTTTTGAAACGCACTTTCCCAAGTCCTCATTTGTCCGATTGATGCATATGAATATGCGTTGGAAAACACTTTTCGAGTGCTTCAATTATCATGAAGACATCAGAACTTGATTCAGAATGATGATTGGTGAAAAGTGGAATTTTCTAGAAACATCTTCTCGATGCAGTCGACGAAAGAGTGGATATAGTTCAACCCTTAGGCCCTGCTTGTAGTGGAACCCATTATGAGTATTGTTGTTTTAGCACATCATGTAAGCAAGCACTTGACCAAATCGACTCCCTGTTCCCCAAAATCACCAAACTAGAAGTCACAATCCACTAAAAGAACTCAATATACAAGGTTGTTTTTGCTCAAACATGAACACACACAAAAAACGGTGTTGATCCCTATGATTGACGTTTCATGCTTGCCATTAAATAGGTTTCAAAGTGTCTTTCAGCTTTTGATTTTCACAAGCTAGGCATAGTCGAGTAAATTTCATCACAAAATCCAGTTCTTTTTTCGATCTCCATCCAAGTTACAAACTTCAATAACCCTAAATCTAATGGTGTGTTTGGCATAAGCTTTCCAAGCTTTCTGAGGTTTCAAAGGAAAAAAAGAAAGCTGGAGCGCTTGTTTTTGGCGGAAGCTTATGCGGGAGATTGTGAAGCTTCTTGAGGGGATTTTAGAGCTTTTTTTCTAGCCAAAATGGAAGCTTGGGGGGCAACATTTTCAAGATTTTGGTAGAGATTCTTCTTTTCTTTGCCATTCTTGCCCCCGTCACTGAGTTGTTGCACTTGTCCCCTCACGATCGAAGATTGCTAGCTCACTGGTGGTTTTTGCCGATCTCAACCCAACAACTAGGAAAAATCTCTCTGTCACATTCCCATTTCCAATTCCCTCCCTCCCATCCCCTCTTGAATCTCTCATGGATTGAGTTGCTGCATATGTCCTCTCCGTCACTGAGTTGCCAGTCCTCTCCGTCACCTAGTTGCTGGTCCTCTCCGTCACCGAGTTGCTGCACTTGTCCTCTCCAATTTCAATTTCCTTCTTCTGTTTTGTTTCGATTGATTCCAATATAATAATTAAATTCAGTGGTTCCATTTCTCCGTGCTTCTAATTGTTGAGCTTGATTGTCATATATCCATCCACCCTTGATCGATTTTTATTTGTCCTCTCCCCTCTTTCATATCATTCATTGGTTAACCATAAAAGTGAAAAAGGTGCATGATAAACCAGAATCTTGGTTGTTCTAAAAATTGAAAGATATAACCGTGTTAAGGGCAATTTTGACATTTTGATGTTAAAAACCCCTTCAAAATCTTATACACACCAAACACCATTTAGCTTTTTTACAAGATTTTTTTACAAACCAAAAATCTCAAACTCTAAAATCTTCATAATCTACCAAAAATCTCTCATTTATAATCTACTGTCAAACACACCCTAAATCAGTAGAATTCAGCAAAAATAGTTGATTGCTTAGAACATTTCCAACAATCGCTCTAAAAAATTTCTAGAATAGAGACTTAAACATTAAAATCTCTATAAAAAATACATATCAACAGTTTCTCTAATAACTTTTTACATTTATTATACTATAATAAATGAAATTTTTTATAATATATAAATACATTTACTATATAATATTAATCAAACATCAAGTTTAACATCTAATTTAAAATTTGAGGGAATTGCAGCAAATAGCCTAGTATCCGTTTCACTTTGCTAGGATAGCACAGCAAAAAAACAGTTTACGAAAGCCTAGCCCATCAACCGATGAGAGAGAGAGAGAGAGAGAGAGAGAGAGAATGATGTGAGATATGGGAGAGAGAGAAAGAGAGATGGATTATAAGGCATATTTTAATAGGCATTATAGGATAATTTTAGTTGCATTTCATTGTAATATAATCATGTTTTATAGTTAATTGCACATTATGCTCTTTTAGTGGTAAAGTTCAAAAACTACGTTATTTTATCGGATTTATGCATATTCGTAGTCCCGACATGGTTAAGAGTGTGAGAAGTGACCAAAAAGGAAGTCCAAAGAGCAAGGAACAATCCAAGGAATGGCTGGAGGTCGAATTGGGAAGCAAAGGAGCGCGAGAACAAGAGCAGAAAGGAAGGAAATGGAGAAATATCCTATTTTGGCTTTCAAACACTTTGAATCGGCTTCTGGTGTCTTCATAAGATTTGTATTCCTTGAAAAGAGCTTTCCAACTTATATTCATATACGTCAATCAGACAAACGACGACTCCAGAAAGTGCATTATAAGTTCAGTATGTCGAATCTATAAAAACGGCAGTCGCCGGTTTTCCAGCGGCGTCTGTCGGTTCTTTGTTTTTTGAATCTGCGAGAGCGGCCCAAATTCTATCTTTATGAAAACTCTATCTATCCTTTCTAGGGTTTTGGTCAATGACTTGAGGCTAGTTATTATACATATTTTCATTAGCTTTGAATCGTCTAACATTGAGACTTTTCTCAACCACTTTTCTCATTCAATTCAATAGGTTTTTATTTTATTATCCATTCAAGAGAAGAAAGTTAGGTAAGCCATGCTTGCCTAATTCTACGTTGTTTTCATCTACACTTTCGACACTTGGTTAGTTGTTTGTGAGTTTCTAATAACTTAGTATTTCTTTCTTTAATATCCTTTGAATTTCCTTGTGCATATTCCGATATTATTGTGATTAGCTACCATGATAGTATCTTGCTAGATTTTTATTCTATCAGACTTGAATGAATTCCATAGTAGCATTCTTAGAATTGTGAAAACCTTGTTTGATCATGACTAAGTAGGGAATTTGACATGTGTCTTAAACATCGGTTACCATACTTACTTGGTATTATTCATATGCCTGGATTCTTAGGACTTTGTGATATCTTTATGTTAAATCTCTATCGTGCTTTGGTTGTACAAAGGTTTAAAGGATTAATTGTGCTATTTGTGCGTTAATCTATTCAAATTAAGATGTCGAGTACATGTTGAGCTCGAGTACTCTTCCGTCAGTTTTCAGCATTCTACTCCGTTTTGAAACGCACTTTCCCAAGTCCTCATTTTTCCGATTGATGCATATAAATATGCGTTGGAAAGATCTTTTCAAGTGCTACAACTATCATGAATACATCAGAACTTGATTCAGAATGATGATTGGTATAAAATGGTGTTTTCTCCAGCTGCACCATCATGTTCTCTTCCTTAGCTTCTTCAATGTCTTCATGATTTTACTTTAAGCTCCAAAGTGCGTCCAAACTTCTCCAAATCAGCTCTATATTCCTGAAAATCACATCAAACTTGTGTAGACTCCATATCTGGCAATATTAAGCATAACTACACAAATTCCTAATAATTTCATACCAAAATAATAAAATAAGGAGCAGAATCAAACATAAAAACATGGTATAAAGCAGGGACATCAGAGTTCCCTACTATATCGAGAAGAAAGATGAGAGTAGCGACTGATGGAGATCGACAATGGCGGTGGCCAGAGGAGAGACTGGCGGAGCAGTTCCAGCGGGAGGGACTGGCGGAGCGGTTCCGGCGGCCAGATGAGAGACTAGCCGAAGGAGAGACTGGCGAAGAGGCGAGGAGACCAAAGCAGGGAGGAGAGGTCAAGAGCACCCAGTGGGATCGAGAGACGACGGGATGGGAGGCGGCCATTGCGGATTTGGGGGAGGATAGGGTAAAATTAAAAGAGGGGCAAACTTGGTATTATGGAAAAAATTTGGACATTTACTAGTAAAGTCAAAACCCTAGGATAATTTCTAAATGGGATATTGTAAACGGCCTTTGGGCCAAATATTTTCTTAAATTAAAGGAAATTTTAGAATCGAGCCTAAATCGAGCGAGCTGAGCTTTGAACTAAGCTTAAAAACATGCTCATAGTCGGCTTGTTTAGAAAATAAACAAGATCGAGCTGAGCTTTTATCGGGTTGATCTCGAGCCGAGCTCAAACTACTCCATTCACATAACAAACCCTAATTAGAAGACACCAAAAGTGACGTACTCCGATGGACGGTGGACAACAAGGCAGGACTAACAGGAGCCAGAAGGAGCCCAGAGACGAGGAGCAAAGGCACCTTCTCATGTGTTCGACAAGCAGTCATGGGATATAAGGGGATGGTCTCAGGCACCCAGTTTAAATTTCATATTGTGTTAAATAGTAAATTAGGTTTTTGAAAAAGGTTATCCAAGCAATTTATCTCAAAAAAAAAAGGTGGCCCTGAAATTTAATCAATTTGAATCTAACATCTACCAGACTGGATTTCGGATGATCATCTGATAACGTAAATCTAGAAATCAAATGAAAGTATAGATTTTGTATGTGTATTTGGCTCAGAAAGGTTTGTAAACTCGAGCCATTACTTGCGGATTGTTGAAGACAAAAGATCAAATTAAAGTTGTTGCTGAGCATCCATGTAGCCGGAATCAACGAGCACCTTCTCACGCTTCTCAAGCTCAATATCCTCATCCAAGCACTCTCATTTCCTTGGAAGCATCCCCTTTCAAATTATCCACTTCAATCGGCCTAAAATACCTCTTATCAATCACCACATGGTCCTTTCTGTTGGGGCTAGAAACCACTCTCCAGCCGCACCCGAAAGCGAATTCGGGTAATAAGAGAACCGACAACAATCCGCCGGCAAACCAACGACCAACCGATAATATCCAATCTAGAAACCAAACAACCAAGAAACCAAAAACACAGATAAAAGCACAAATATTGACACAAGATTTACGTGGGAAAAACCCTCTCTAACCAGAGGATAAAAAAACCCACCTTCCGCCCACCAGAGCAACCAATCCACTAATCAACAAACCAGTACAAGTGTTTAACAATTCAGTCTCAGCTCGAGACAAATAAACATGGAGATCTCCAATACCAATCTAAATACAACCCGATCTAGAAAGAATTCCTCTCCAAAACCTAGTTAAACACTTGTAATCAGATTATATTTCCAGGAGAAGAAAATACCTAACAACAAACACCCGTTGTTGACTTGCCGAAGGAAAAAGACCCGGCTATCCCATCAGCACAATCCTCTAAAGCAAACTCCACACTTGTGCTATCCTCTTCTGATGTCTTAGAAATTCTGCTAAATCTTGTCTGCAATCCAGACAAATCACAAGTGCTCAAGGTCTCCTTATCACCAAAAGAAACGAGACTTTCTCTTCTGATTCTGCAACCCCTTCTCACTCAAGTGATCACCATTGACCCTTCGATTTCTTCCATCTGAGTCCTGTACAATGTGCCGCTCAAAACACCTCTAGCGATCACCATTGACCCTTTCTTGAGTTTCCACTTTCTACTTCAAAAGAAGTTATCATAGCACTTTCTACTTCCAAAGAAGTTATCATAGCCATGTCAATGTCATCCTGCAACCAGTGTTTGTTAGCACACAAACATCTCTCATACCAACTATATCAAACAAGCTTCTGTTCTCCATCTTTTCTTTGCCAAAGCGTCCCACTCGGTACGAAGTAAACGCTTTCCTCCTTGATGTAGCATGGAAGGATGCAGCTCCATCAGCAATCCACTCTACACAAGAATCAGGCTCCTCCAAGAATGTGAGAACAACCTACTCATCATCACTGTCCTGCAGAACTGACGTTGTACCCTTCTGATTTCCCTCTTCATCCCTTTTCTTCTTCCACACATCGTAATTCCTCTTCATGTGCCCTTCCTTGAAACAATGATAGCAAACAAAGCTCCCCCTAGTATGAGACCTCCCACTAGACCTGCTTCCTGAAACTGTCACGAGAGCATGTGACGAATCCGTGCCCATATCCTTCCTCCTAGTCTCCTCGTTGTAGAGACTATCCTTCATTGCATATAAGGACACAACCCCATCCACGGCAGAGTTGTTAATTAACACCACTAGAGTCTCCCAACTATCATGCAAAGAGCTCAAGAGCAACAGCGCTTGCAACTCATCATGAAGGACTAACTTCGTGGTGTTCAACTGATTCACCAATTCCTGAAACTCACTCAGATGCTCTGCAATAGGCTTTCCATCTCTGAACTTGAGATTCACCGGCTTTCTTATCACAAAAGATTTACTCTAGGCTGACTTCCTTTCATACATCTCCTCCAATTTTTTCCACAATACTTGTGCATCTGTCTCGTTGCTTATGTGGTGATAAACAATATTATCCACCCACATTCTGATGGTTCCAACCGCCTTCCATAGCAGTTTCTTCCAATCATTATCGGATGTCTAAGTTGGCTTCCTCGATCCCAACTCAACCGGATCAAATAGGTCTTTGCAATACAAAAAATCCTCCATCTTCGGCTTCCAGATAGAGAAATTCGAAGCCGTTAGCTTTATCATTGTACTAGCAAATTCTTCAGTCTTTGTCATCATCTCCACTCCTATTACCCAAAAAACAACACAGCCAAAGATCAACCAAAGGCTCTGATGCCACGTGTTGGGCTAGAAACCACTTTTCAGCCGCACCCGAAAGCGAATTCGGGTAATAAGAGAACCGGCAACAATCTGCCAGCAAACCAACGACCAACTGATAATATCCAATCTAGAAACCAAGCAACCACAAACACGGATAAAAGCACAAATATTGACACGAGATTTACGTGGGAAAAAACCCTCTCTAACCAGAGGATCACAAAACCCACCTTCCGCCCACCAGAGCAACCAATCCACTAATCAACAAACCAGTACAAGTGTTTAACAATTCAGTCTCAGCTCGAGAAAAATAAGCATGGAGATCTCAAACACCAATCTAAATGCAACCCGATATAGAAAGGATTCCTCTCCAAACCTAGCTAAACACTTGTAATCATATTATATTTCTGGGAGAAGAAAATACCTATCAACAAACACCCGTTGTTGACTTGCCGAAGGAAAAAGTCGGATCACCAAATCAAGAGATGAAACACCCGCTCGAATCTCTTACCTTTCTTCTCCTTTCTCCCTCCTCTCTCTTTTCTTTCTCTCTCCTTTTCTCCTAATTGCTACGGCTGATCACCCTTGGATGCCCAATTTTGCTTCCAAAATTCCACTTTATATATTGCTAGAAAAACCTAGCAATATAGCTTCTTTGGGCTGGACCCAAAATGGGCCATGGGCCCAACACTTTCAGTTGACACCCACATATCCAAATACAACCTCTAAGAATTCCTCTACAGTGTGAGAATCCTCTGTTGCCACGACATAGTCATTCGGCTTATCATGTTGAAGCATCATCCACATTGCCTCAACGTAGTCTCTAGCAAACCGCCAATCCCTTGAAGCCTGGAGATTTCCCAGGAAGAGCTTGCTCTGAAGACCAATCTTGATCCTTCCCACCGCTCGGGTGATCTTTCTAGTCATAAAATTCTCTCCTCTACGAGGAGATTCATGGTTGAATAGAATGTCATTCCACGCATACAGACCTGTTCGGAAAGTAGAAGCATTTTGGTCGAGGAGGCTTCAATCCAATTTCAGTGGCAAATTTATCAACCACTCGAATTACTCTTCATTTTTATTCAGATAGTATTTGTTTAGTTAAATCAAGTGAAGGTTTTGCCCTTATAAAAGCACACACAACAAGATATTCACCCTTACCAACAGATCAAGGTATATTCATTGCTGACAATATAATCTGAAATTGGAACCTAACACTTCACAATATACCAATACAGCTTCAGACTGGCAACCAAATGATATGAAATACACCAAATTCAAAATTCAAGAAGCAAAATGATCAAAGAACACGAAATGGTCCCAAATAAACAGAAATAGGAGAATCGAAAAGGAATTATCGTACGCCTCGCTGTAATTGACGGTGTACCAGTAGCCAGTGTTGTGAGCCTAAATTATCGTGTTTTTACATTAACTTTTATATCGATTTCTGCATCCATTTCATATCATTGGGTTAGAATTATACAGAATCTATGTAGTTTATGCTTATTTGCCAAATTATAAAGTCTACACTAGTTTCTGTTTAATTTCGCAGAAAAATCGAGGCATTTTACAACAATTCGGAGAAGGAAGAAAATCATGAAATAGCTCGAGGTCGACTACATTAAACCAAAGGACGAGTAGCAGCTGAACCAAAACGCATCAAGCAGAAGGACAAGGAAAAGAGCACTCGGCAGAACTAGTCGACATCGACCTGGTCGATGTCGAGGACAGCTAGTCGCCTACAGCTTCATCACGCGAGATCGAGCCCGAGCCGAGCACAGAACCACTCGAGGAGCATAAAAGTCCTCGACGTCGAGTAGATTACTTGATGTCGAGTACCCATCGAGAGTCCGAGTCCTAGTCGAGCTCGATCAAAATCCGAGGAGAAGAGTTCTACTCGACGTCGACTACTCTTGTCGATGTCGAGTACTCCCCACTGGAGAATCCGAGTCGAAATCGAGTGGAAATCCGGGTGTTGGGCTTAGTTGCAAGCTAAGACACGTGGAATTCTATCAATAACATGTGAAGATCTATCAAGATTTAAGATATTTATCCACCTTAGTCTTACTTACCTTAAGGATTTATTTGTTTTATTTCCAAGTTTTATCATAAAACTTTAGATAGATAGTTTTAGATATAGATAGATTATTCTTTCCTTGGATAGCGAGGATTGAATACTATAAATAAGGCCTTAGGGGCTGATTTTATAATCATCCAAGCCACAAGCAATTGTGTTTTCCCATAGATAGTGAGTAGAGAGTTTTAGAGAGCTTAGGCCGAGAGGAGTTAGAGGTTTGCGAGAGTGGATTTGGCTTCAATCGGTTGTAAGTTTTTATTTGACTTAATGCAATTTAGTTTCCTTTTATTATTGATGTGTTTCTTTATGATGAAGAGTGAGTAGTCACCCAACTTCTAGGGTCTAGATGAGCCTGACGGTAGCCATGTAAGGTAATGCGATAAAGGTACAATCTTTTAATACGATTTCATCTTCTATCCCTATGAACATGATTCTTCTGCGACAGTCGCAGGTGATCAGTGTTTGTGTTATTGAGGCGAAAGTGATCTTAATACAACTTGGATTAATTATGTGAAAAGGGTTAGTAACAATTAGGGTTTATGTGAAAGCCTTTATCTTCCTACTTGTTAATAACGATAGTTATTTGATGAAAAGCATGATCTTTTATACCTTTTGCATGATTCTTATATGGTTATCATTGTGGCATTGATACATCGCTTCTGGAAGCTTTTTATCTTATTGAATTACATACCACAAGTTTTGTGTTGATTCTGTATTTTCTCCTTGCGAAAAGTTACGGTTTTTACTCTGTAGTACACTCGATTTTGACTAGACTAGTCGATGTCGAGGACACTGGTCGATGTCGAGGACTCTTCTACTCGATATTTCTCTGTTTTCGTCGTCTGTTGCACAGATTTTCAGGTTAGGTTGACTGAGTAGTCGATATCGAGTACTCTACTCGAGATTGAGGACCCTGCTTGTCGATTACGAGAGGATTGAGGACTTTGAAAGGCGAGGGCTAACACGCTTCCTCGTGGATACGATCCTGAATCCCTTCCACTACAACGGGAGGAAGTCTTGTAGTTTTTATTTGCGTGGTTCAGGGAGTCGATTTAGAATTTATATTATATATCTATTTCATACTTGATTTTCCTCCTAACAAATTTTGGCATTGTTGCCGGGGAAGCAATCAATCGCGCCTTTTTTGTTCCTTTTTACTCTCTTTTTCTTTTTGTTTTTTTAAGGTGCATGCAAAGAACTGATCGCACACCTATTTACCCAATTCTCGAGCGTGAATGCTTTTTCAATCTATAGCAAAGGCTAAGGAGAAGACTCATGTGGACTCCTCCCAACAACGAGAACGAGGTCCAACTTCTACCAGCGTAGGAGCTTGGCAACTCCGTAGACGGATGGATGAATTCACCACCAAAGAAGCAGAGTATGCCCGACGAGAGGCGGAATATCAACAGAACCAGCAAAGGTGGGAGCAAAGGGTGGATCGCGAAGTCAATGCTCGACGAGAGCTTGAGGAACAATATCAAAATGTCCCTGCAAACGCAAAGGAGTACCTGCACCCTACTCTGGAAGTTCCAGAATCGCCAATCGTCCTCCCGCACGTCAACTTTGAAATTCGTCTTTCTTTCATTACTAAAATTAGGAGGAATAATTTAGGGGGAAACCCAATGAGTTTCATTTAGAGCATATTACTATTTTTTTAGATTTGTGTGAAGCTATTGCAGATGGTGCTAATCTAGAATATTTGAAACTAAAGGCATTTCGTTGATCTCTTGCAGGATTAGCTTCACAATGGCTCGAAGGTCTGTCTTCACAATTAATTCGCACGTGGAATGAACTACAAGACTTGTTTCTTAATAACGACAGTTATTCGAGGACTCTGCTGGTCGATTACGAAAGGATTTAGGAGCTTGAAAGGCGAGCGCGGACACGCTTCCTCGTGGACACAATTCTGATTCCCTTCCACTACAACGGGAATAAGTCTTGTAATTTTTATTGGTGTGGTTCAGCGAGTCGATTTTGAATTTATATTTGATATTTATTTCATACTTGATTTTCCTCCTAACAGGCAGCACATTTGGAGACGGCATAGGGAGACCTAGGGTGGAACGAAGTAGACTCTGACTGAGGCGGTGGGGTAGATCCAAACATCTCCCACGAGCCGGCCTGGTAATACCTAACATCCTTCCTACCTGTGGCAGAGACGTGAGATCTGAGGCCTCCAACAGCCTGAGCGCCCCCGTAGCGACGACATCAGAAGTATAATCGGGGATTTTGAACGAAACGGCGACATGAGACTGGGCGGTGAGATTTTACACCTCATCGGGGGCGATGGTGTCGAGCCAGCGAAGAAGGGAGGAGGCGTCGGTGAGATCGGCGTAGTGGAGCTTCATCTGAGCCTTGTGTTGTGAGCATTGTGAGGGTCGATGTAGATGTGGTTGATCCGATGGGTGTTGAAGTTGGAAGAGCGCCTGAACAAACCATGGACCTCGTGAACTACAAAAGTGAGCGATTTGGGTGTGATCCAAAAATATAGTATGTTATAAATTTACAATAAAACTATTTTAAAAATTATATTTTTGTTTAAACCATTGCTAGTATATCTTTATACAGTATTAGTGAAATTATATGTCTAGACGGTTCGCCGTCTGCCGACTTTGTCAGCCTCTCGAGATGTTAGGTCTGTCTGGCTCTCGAATTATTTCCTAATCAAAAAAAATTAGTGGAATTCTCGCGTCATGACGTGTTTGCAAGGAAAAAATATATAAAATATTTATTGTAAGGAAGAAACAAATAACAATCCGAATTTTGGGAAATATCTTTGGTTCACTTTCGCCCTTCTCAATCCGATTTTTGGGCAATCGTCGTCTCCGACCTTTGACTTTGGATCAATCTCCTTTGCTTCTCCTTCCCCTTGTGTTCTATGGCTTGTTCTCACTGGGTTTTTTGGTCGATTGGCCCTGCCAGTTTCCTCTGCCGATGATCCTGGTGCTTCCGTCGCCTTCCTTCTATTCTGCTCAGTTCTGGGTATCGATTGATTCTTTCGTTTTTCCCTTTGTCTCCCACTCCCTGGCCATCCTTTAGTGTTCTTCCTTCCTGTTCCGACCTGGCGCCTTTGGGTTGGGGTGCCGATGTTGGCTGTTGTGTCCGCCCCACCACCTCTTTCATGCCCTCCTCCTACCCCTCGCCATCATCGTTTCATTCCAGTGGTGTCTGATGGGCTTGGTTTTTTCAGATCCCCCTCTTCGACTGCCCTATTGCGCTCCTCCTCTCTCCCTTGGGCTGTCCTAGCTTCGGGCTCTTCAAGCCCCAACTTTGGGTCTTTCGGACCCAAGGATGAGGTTATGTTAATTTAAAATTCTATTTATTATTTTGGGGGAAAAAAGTGTCCCTTCGGGGTTAATTTAAAATTCTATTTATTATTTTTGGGGAAAAAAAGCGTGTAATAACTTGGGTCCTTTAGGCCCAAGTTTGCGAAAATGTTAAAAGAAAAAAAAAGACAAAATTATTGGCCCGAAAGGGCATTAACTAAATCCCGAAAGGGTTTGAGTAAACTCACTCGGAAGGGTTTGATTAAATCCGGCAAGGATTTTACTATATTCTTGCAGGTAAAATCTTGTTGGCGTTTTGTTCGAGCAACTTGCGGCTCTACTTCCGATGTTTCTAGGAGGTCTTCTGTTTGGTTGGGGGCATGGAGTCTGGAGTCGGAACGGGCTGGGATTGAGGTGGTGCGCTCAGGGCAACTTCGTATCCGGGATTGAGTTTCCTTGAAGTTTGTCTACACTACCCACAAGAGTTAGAGTCTTGTTGTACCACTGGCCCGTGATGCCACTATTCGATGTTTCTGCTTGTTATATTTCGCTTGTTGTTTGTATTTCTGTATTTTTAGGTTGTATGTTTGATGGTTCGCCATCTGCCGACTTTGTCGGCATCTTGATGAGTCAGGCATGTCTGCCTTCGAATTTTTACCTGATCAATCTAAAAAATGTTCGAAAAGTTTAATAAAATAATATTGTTCAGGGATAAAATAGGTGTCACAAAAGGAACATAGTTGGTTTTTTTTAGGCTTCGTCCATGCAAATCCTTAAAAAAAAAATTGATTTATACGAAGGGATGAATTTGCAGGATGGATATCACTTATAGGTTAAGAATAAATGTGTTACATATAAAATGGTAATTGCAATTTGAATAACGAACAAACGTGTGTAACTTACCTAAGGAAGACAACAAATGATTAGTTAAGATGGGGTTACCTCAACTAAAAGTGAATGTCCTCGATTTGCTTGATGAAGTAATGAGACCAACATCAGTATATATAAGACTAGGGTGGCAGACCCGTGCTACGCCCGGGGCATAATTTTAGATCAATTACATGACTGGTATTATACTTGGTGAATAACGCAAAAAATTAACATGACATAAATTTTATAATAGGATAATGAAATATCAATAACTTATCTAGCAAATTTAAGCATAATTCTTTAATTGCTCATTTTTTATTAGCATAATTACAATTGGTAAATATTTAGATATATGCAGTCTCTTGAACCTATAATATAATTAAGCATATCAATTTGCTTCGATCGATAAATTTCTTATATGGTGAATCTATTATTGCAAGTATTTTCTCTGTTTTATTTCATTCTTATTATTTTTATAGGAAGATATTTTTTTTAAAAAAAATATTTTATCAATTTTCAAAACAAAAAATATATCTTAATTTATAACCATTCAAAAAGATCAAAACAAAAGAGAGACAGAAACAAAACAAATTATAAGAGGCTATGAAAAAAGAGAAGCAGAAATTGTCCCTTGCACTTACCATAATGTTGGACTTTAGTCAAAACAAAAGAGAGGTAGAAACATTGTCCACAAATAGAGTATTGAATGAATATATAAGAGGCTATAGAAAAAAAAATTCTGACATTTATAAAATGGAAACGGGGGCATAATTTAACAAATTAAAAGGTTGGGGAGGTTTTACGTAATTAACCTTCTCCAACTTCTAGCCCTACAACATGTTCCAGCAGCCTTTTTCGGCAAGGCTCGATTGCCACTCCGGCGAAGCCTAGCAACGATGAAAGATCACGAAGGCGGACTAAGGCGGCGGATATGGGTTCCTAGAGGCGTGACGCTCCTCCCCAGAGGTTTTAGCGGTGGCGGCAGCGTCAGCGGCTGAAAGGTGGTGGGTGAGCGGCTTCGGTGAAGGTCCGATCGAAATTGGGGATTTCCCAAAACTTTTTGAATGGGATTGTAGAGTAAAGGTTTTAGAAGACGATGAACTACATTTAGAGCTCGGAGATTGACCTTCCATTGTGTACCCGGCTCTGAAGGTTGAAGGCCCTTTTATAGTTCATCTTTAAAACGCCCACGAAATATCAAATTAAATATACCAATCTATTCATCTCCTTCTGGTGATCAGTTTTGTATTTTCAATTGCAAGAAACGGTGAATAAATCAATCCAAACGACCCAACCTTTGATTTTGGGGCAAAGTGAACTTGGATAAATTCGGAGCTTAATACATTGTTCAATCCGAAAATTGAACACGTTTAAGGAATTATATAAACTAAAATAAGAATGGACACATTGATAATGAGTGGCCGCCCCTGTGTATATATACACTTAATGTTCATAAACATAATATGGTGAGATCGAGTAAGTTTACTTATATGATGTCTAAGGAATTATATAAACTAAAATAAGGATGGACACATTGATAATGAGTGGGTATTGAGAAATTCAATACTTATAGTCTTTTATGATGTCCAAGGTAGTTATTGCATGACCTTCACCACACTACAACTTCATTTTACTTCTAATACATAAATACGATATTCCAATTCAAATAAATATTTAATGGAAGATGTTCAAACACTTGTAAGAGCATCAGTAGTGGTGGTCCTCTACGAGGAGATTCATGGTTGAACAGAATGTCATTGCACGCATACAGACCTGTTCGGAAAGTAGAAGCATTTTGGTCGAGGAGGCTTCAATCCAATTTCAGTGGAAAATTTAACAACCACTCATATTACTCTTCATTTTTATTCAGATAGTATTTGTTTAGTTAAATCAAGTGAAGGTTTTGCCCTTATAAAAGCACACACAACAAGATATTCACCCTTACCAATAGATCAAGGTATATTCATTGCTGACAATATAATCTGAATACAAATTTCTCTCTGATTAGAGGGTTATTGAGTGGATCCAGATCATGAAATTGGAACCTAACACTGAACAATATACCAATACAGCTTCAGACTGGCGACCAAATGATATGAAATACACCAAATTCAAAATTCAAGAAGCAAAACGATCAAAGAACACGAAATGGTCCCAAATTAACAGAAATAGGAGAATCGAAAAGGAATTATCGTACGCCTCGTTGTAATTGACGGTGTACCGGTATCCAGTGTTGTGAGCCTAAATTAGCGTGTTTTTACATTAACTTTTATATCGATTTCTGCATGCATTTCATATCATTGGGTTAGAATTATATAGAATCTATGTAGTTTATGCTTATTTGCCAAATTATGGAGTCTACACTAGTTTCTGTTTAATTTCGCAGCAAAATCGAGGCATTTTACAACAATTCGGAGAAGGAAGAAAATCATGAAATAGCTCAGGTCGACTACATCAAACTAGAGGACGAGTAGCAGCTGAACCAAAACGCATCAAGCAGAAGGACAAGGAAAAGAGCACTCGGCAGAACTAGTCGACGTCGACCTGGTCGATGTTGAGGACAGCTAGTCGACTACAGCTTCATCACGCGAGATCGAGTCCGAGCCGAGCACAGAACCACTCGAGGAGCACAAAAGTCTGCGACGTCGAGTAGATTACTTGATGTCGAGTACCCATCGAGAGTCCGAGTCCTAGTCGAGCTCGATCAAAATCCGAGGAGAAGAGTTCTACTCGACGTCGACTACTCTTGTCGATGTCGAGTATTCCCCAGTGGCGAATCCGAGTCGAAATCGAGTGGAGATCCGGGTGTTGGGCTTACTTGCAAGCTAAGACACGTGGAATTCTATCAATAACATGTGAAGATCTATCAAGATTTAAGATATTTATCCACCTTAGTCTTACTTACCTTAAGGATTTATTTGTTTTATTTCCAAGTTTTGTCATAAAACTTTAGATAGATAGTTTTAGATATAGATAGATTATTCTTTCCTTGGATAGCGATGATTGAATACTATAAATAAGGCCTTAGGGGCTGATTTTATAATCATCCAAGCCACAAGCAATTGTGTTTTCCCATAGATAGTGAGTAGAGAGTTTTAGAGAGCTTAGGCCGAGAGGAGTTGGAGGTTTGCGAGAGCGGATATGGCTTCAATCGGTTGTAAGTTTTTATTTGACTTAATGCAATTTAGTTTCCTTTTATTATTGATGTGTGTCTTTATGATGAAGAGTGAGTAGTCACCCAACTTCTAGGGTCTAGGTGAGCATGACGGTAGCCATGTAAGGTAACGCGATAAAGGTACAATCTTTTAATTCGATTTCATCTTCTATCCCTATGAACATGATTCTTCTGCGACAGTCGAAGGTGATCCGTGTTTGTGTTATTGAGGCGAAAGTGATCTTAATACAACTTGGATTAATTATGTGAAAAGGGTTAGTAACAATTAGGGTTTATGTGAAAGCCTTTATCTTCCTACTTGTTAATAACGACAGTTATTTGATGAAAAGCATGATCTTTTATACCTTTTGCATGATTCTTATATGGTTATCATTGTGGCATTGATACCCCGCTTCTGGAAGCTTTTTATCTTATTGAATTACATACCACAAGTTTCGTGTTGATTTTGTCTTTTCTCCTAGCAAAAAGTTACGGTTTTTACTCTGCAGTACACTCGATTTTGACCAGACTAGTCGACGTCGAGGACACTGGTCGACGTCGAGGACTCTTCTACTCGATATTGCTATGTTTTCGTCGTCTGTTGCACAGATTTTCAGGTTAGGTTGACTGAGTAGTCGATATCGAGTACTCTACTCGAGATCGAGGACCCTGCTAGTCGATTACGAGAAGATTTAGGAGCTTGAAAGGTGAGGGCTAACACGCTTCCTCGTGGACACGATCCTGAATCCCTTCCACTACAACGGGAGGAAATCTTGTAGTTTTTATTTGCGTGGTTCAGGGAGTCGATTTAGAATTAATATTATATATTTATTTCATACTTTATTTTCCTCCTAACAAATTTTGGCGTTGTTGCCGGGGAAGCAATCAATCGCGCCTTTTTTGTTCCTTTTCACTCTCTTTTCCTCCTAACAGATTTTCCTCCCAAAAACGAGAACGAGGTCCAGCTTCTACCAGCACAGGAGCTAGAGCAACTCCGAAGACGGATGGATGAATTCACCACCAGAGAAGCAGAGTATGCCCGACGAGAGGCGGAATATCAACAGAACCAGCAAAGGTGGGAGCAAAGGGTGGATCGCGAAGTCAATACTTGACGAGAGCTTGAGGAACAATATCATAATGTCCCTGCAAACGCAAAGGAGTACCTGCACCCTACTCTGGAAGTTCCAGAATCGCCAATCGTCCTCCCGCGCGTCAACTTTGAAATTCGTCCTTCTTTCATTACTGAAATTAGGAGGAATCAATTTAGGGGGAAACCCAATGAGTGTCCTTTAGAGCATATTACTATTTTTCTAGATTTGTGTGAAGCTATTGCAGATGGTGCTAATCTAGAATGTATGAAACTAAAGGCATTTCGTTGATCTCTTGCAGGATTAGCTTCACAATTGCTCGAAGGTCTGCCTTCATAATTAATTCGCACGTGGAATGAACATAAAGCTGACCAAAGTAGAAGACTGGCCTCCTTAGGTACAACTCAGTGCGAGAAAGAGATTTATCTTGCATTTTGTTAATCGTCATGTCAAAACAAACTGACAATGGGAATACTCGTCGGTAAAACATGAACGGTAAAGATGTCATTTGCGAAGGACACATGACCATACATGGTATGATGACCTAGTCCCCAACATTTCTCCATGCCATAACCTATGCCTCAATGACATGGTTACACAACTGTGTGACTAAGAACCTTGTTCCATTGCATAAGCCAGTGGATTGGTTTATGTCCTTCATCAGCATAATCAGAACACCGACCTTCAATCATAACACATGATTCGGTATACCCGAAGCTTTAATGGTATTAAGAAAATCAGTAGAATATAATGGTTGGTCAAAACTTATATATCCATCCGTTTTTACTATAAAAACTAAGGTATACCTTATCAACTCTTGACATATAAGCAAGTATGAAGTCATTGACCTCGTCCACAAATTCATGGGGTCGGAGAAAGGATGACTCTTTCTTGAAAATATCTCACATCAGAAAAATATTGCATCATAGAGGGATAAGTAGATTCAAGAGGTATCTCTATGGTACACTCTTCAACATTATGTTCTCCCAATATACCATCACCCACTTTCAAAATCCATTCATAGAAATCCCGTAGTTCTTGCAAATGGGAATTCGTGTATATATATATATATATATATATAGTGGCTGCCGCAGGATTCGCCAGAAGGGGGGGACGAGATCGAGTAAGTTTACTTATATGATGTTTAAGGAATTATATAAACTAAAATAAGAATGGACACATTGATAATGAGTGGCCGCCCCTGTGTATATATACACTTAATGTTCATAAACATAATATGGTGAGATCGAGTAAGTTTACTTATATGATGTCTAAGGAATTATATAAACTAAAATAAGGATGGACACATTGATAATGAGTGGGTATTGAGAAATTCAATACTTATAGTCTTTTATGATGTCCAAGGTAGTTATTGCACGACCTTCACCACACTACAAATTCATTTTACTTCTAATACATAAATACAATGTTCCAATTCAAATAAATACTTAATGGAAGTTGTTCAAACACTTGTAAGAGCATCAGAAGTGGTGGGTAGGGCTGTGCAGGATTCGGTTCAAACCGAATTTTTAGGCCGAACCAACATAAACCGAACTGAACCGAACCGAACCTAACCGAAGTTTTTCGATTCGGCTTTCGGTTCAACAATTTTCATTTTTCGGTTTCGGTTCGGTTTAGGTTCGGTTTGTGTTAAACCGAATTTTTGTATACACCGTGTGT
The DNA here is from genome assembly GCA_037127255.1 of Persicaria tinctoria. NCBI lineage: Eukaryota > Viridiplantae > Streptophyta > Magnoliopsida > Caryophyllales > Polygonaceae > Persicaria > Persicaria tinctoria. Next base: position 24,341,240 of record JBANSL010000014.1, read on the forward strand.
ATATATATATATATATATATATATATATAGGGTTTGCTTCAAATGTAAAAAGTCCTTAACGTGTAAAATTGGCTTAACGTGTAAAATTTCTAAATTAGGACACGCTAATCCAAAATTAGCAATGGTTTCCTGTTCAACTACGTGTTTTGGCTTACCTCTCTCCTGCTCCTCTCAATCCATGGAGAAGAAGAGCCCATCGTTACTCTTGGTATCCATGGCTACCTTCCCAAATTCCCGACCCCATCTCTTCCTCACCCCCGCCACATGCTCGCTCTGGACGATTTCGCCCCGATCGGCCGGTTCGTCCTCTCCATTTGCAGCACTTCTCGACCCAATCCATTCGCCTAGGGCTCTCAAAGTCTCAGGTTCGTTCGTTGCTTCTCTTTTGGCCCTCTTCGATCAATTATTCGTCGGTTTCATCTTCTTAATGTAATTAGAGCTCTGAGATTGGTATAAATTGGTTCATGCTTATATTTCGATTGTGATATAGGGATTTCTAAATTGTAGGGATTTAGGGGTAGATATTTGGGGATTTAGGGTTTTACAAGCAAGCTTTCAATTATCCAATACATTCAAGGTCGATTCCTTGGTGCAAATGTTGAATCATTTTTCACATCTTTTAATTGGAAGATTCCTTCCAAGCAAGCATTTCTTGTGAAACGTGAGAAATAACACATCAACCAACTCTTATTGAATGATTTTTAGTTTCTTTCATTGGTTTTCTAGAAGTTCTGGTTTGATAGGGTAGTAGAAGTTGATTTTTATGTGTCTTTTGTTGGTGCACTTTAGAATTTGTTCATTTTCATTTTTTCATTTTCTCTAACAGAAGGCAATAACAGGAGCTGGATATTAATGTTGAATGGTTTCTGAGGGTTGGAATCGCTAACTTTGAGGTATAATTTTGATATAACTAACAATGTGGAAACATATAAGATATTCCTAAGAGACTATTAGAACTGGAAAACCAAGTCAATCATTGTCAATGCTCAGTATCTTCTTTAAAAATTCAGTTAAGCTAAAAAGTCTACTGAAAATCTTACTGCAGATGGTATAATGTGTGCATAATTCTTTCCTCTCCTTTTTCTCATAAGTGAGTTAGCTTTGCAACATCAGATGCCATAGATTGGTTGACCCTGTGATCTGTGCTTCTGGGCTTTCCATGTCGTAATTGTTATCCTTTTTTCCATCTTGTATTGTTAAAAATAAAATACTCCCCTTCTTGTTGGGCATCTGTAATTATATAATCTGTAAATCCGTATAAACTGTCATCTGTATTTTGAAAATGTATAAACTGTAATTATATAATCTGAAATCTGTAATTATATAATCTGTGTTTTGAAATTGTATAAACAGTCATCTAGAATATGTAAATTAAAAATCTGAAATCTGTATAAGTTGTAAACTAAAATCTGAAATTGTATAAACTATCATCTAAAATCTGTAAATCATAGAATCTGAAATATGTATCAGCTGTAAACTAAAATCTGTAATTTAAAAATCTGTAAATCTGTAAATTAAAAATCTGTAATTTATGATCTGTAATTTTATAAAAATATGAAATTGTATAAACTATCATCTAAAATATGTAAATTATATAATCTGAAATCTGTATAACAGTATAAGTTGTAAACTATTATGAAGTGATTGATTGTTAAAGCAATACATATATGCTACATACCTTTAGGAAAGGATTTGTGCAATCTGTAGCATTGTTAAAGCAATACATATATGCTATATACCTTAGGAAAGGATTTGTGCAATATGTAGCATTGTTAAAGCAATACATATATGCTACATACCTTAAGAAAGGATTTGTGCAATCTGTAGCAAGGAGTGGAAACCTAGTAACGGATGATCATTGTGCGCCAAATTTGGGTGAGAAACTAGTAAGTGCACTTGCAAACTGTAGTTGAGAGCAAACTATTGGAATGGTCTGTTAGATTGGTAGAACGGCATAAAAATAAGGCACGCCAATGCAACCAGTTTGTTCACTATACAGTAGGTAATGGACGTGCATCATCTAAATTCAATTCGTTTGAAGGAAAACTACTAACAAGTTCACTCCTCAATGTGATTCTTTTTTGATACGCCAAGCCTTTTTTTATCAAACATGGAAAATCTTTGTCATGTGCTTTGCATTGGACCTTTCAGTTCAAATGTCCAAGATGACCATTTTTCATGGTTGATTTTCCATTTGCATATGAAATAAAATCTCAATTTGGCCCCTTGAATAACAGAAGCTTGCGCTTATCATCTGAAGTGAACTAATCTAAGTTCAGGAGTTACTGCACTTACATTACCGTTACATATACATCTTGTGTGGTGGTTATAAGTAATGGATACTTGCCCGGTTGATCATTTACGAGTTAGGTAGTTTCAGGTATGTCATTTAGCAATGGATACTTTCCCGGTTGATCACTGAATAGAGCTTGCCTCCCCACCTGTATGTTACGGATCTATGTGGTTGGTAAAAGAGCATTTAGATATAAGCTCTTTTCAACATTGTCCTACTTTAGCCTTTTGAAGATTTTGCACTAAAGCCTATTAGCTCAAAATGGGAGAGCAATGTGCCTACGCACAAAGGTGCGGGTTCAAATCCTGCATAGGCTATCTATGTTTATCGCTTACAAGTAATATGTTGCTCTTCATGAATAAGAGTATAAATTGTAAAAATAAAATTGTAATGTGCACATGACTACCTTCCAGTTCTAGTCAGCACAAAACCAGGGTAGGTGGGCACTGTATATATAGGACCATCTCACATTCATGGATTTGCACAAGAGGATAAAAATAAAGACTTTATTATCATAACTCATTACAAGATACGAGAAACATAGGATTTCTTGATTCTGATTAGCTAATATCTAGGTAAATTAAAGGGTCCTAAACTGTCATTTCCAGAGGGAAACAAAAATGTAATATTGTAGATAGGTAGATAGTGATAAAGGAGAAGAGATGAACACTTACCTCAAGGGACAGCAGCCAAAAGCAGAACTGGAAGAGGATTGATGGAGTACAATAGGGTCTCTGTATCACAACTCACAACCTTCATTTCTTCTTCTTCTTCTTCTTCCACCTTATCATATCTTTGCACTGCACCAACAAGATCTTTAATGTGGTTGTTCCTGCTAGCACAGCAAAGTCTACAGGGAGAAATGCCCTTTGATGAAGCTGTGCATGAAGGATAAGGCAAGGAGAGAAAAAAAGAAGGAGATGGCCTTTTCAATCTCAATGATGGAGGAGGCCTTTTCAATCTCATGGAGGATTGTTAATTAATTATTATAGTTTAGGTTTCAAATTGAACATTGATATACCTTGCTGGTCTGATGAGTAGGTGCACTTGTTGAGTAATATGCTTCTACTACTTGTTGACTTCATATTGCACAATTGTTATCTAAAATTGCACTAATATATCTTATTTTTGCACTTAATATAGTTCAGATTGCACAATTCTATTCTAAAATTGCATTAATATGCGTGATGTCAGATTATAAGCCTATTAACTCAAAAGGGGAGAGCGATGTGCTATGCACAAAGACGCGGGTTCAAATCCCGCATAGGCTATCTATGTTTATCGCTTACAAGTACTATGTTTCTCTTTATGAATAAGAGTATAAGGTGCAAAAATAAAATTGTTATGTGTAAATATAAAAACATAAAGTGCAAAAATAAAACGGGTCAATGGGGGGCACCCGCATACGCATCCTGGATGTGCGGCACCCGCTTACACATCCAGGATGCGCACCAAGTGGCATGCGCGCGGATAAATTCCGCGTGTTGCAACACGTGTGGAGTGAATTATTTTTAAAAAAAAAAAAACAAAAAACGTATTAATAAAAAAACAAATAAAATAATAATAATTAAAAACAAATAAAATAATAATAATAATAATTGAATTTTATTTTAATTTATTTACAAGAAAACAAATAAAATAATAATAATAATTGAGTTTGATTTTAATTTATTTACAAAAAAAATTATAGTGTAATAAAAACATAAATTACAAAATTGAGTTTTATTTTAATTTATTTATAAATAAAAAATAAATTTATAGAAAAAAAAATACATAAATAATAAATAAAATAAAACAATTTAGTTATATCAAATAAATAACATTAATACTTTAAACAAAAAAATTTGAGTTTGATTTTAATTTATTTATAAAAAAATTAGAAGGGAGTACAAACATACATTACACAATCCTAAAAACATATTAAATGAAATATATTAATTAATTTATAAAAAAAATCAAAATATTAAACAATAAATAATAAATACAATTCATTGACTTTATAAAATAAATTAAATAAACATAAATAAAATAAAATAATTTATTTCTAAATAAATAATTTTATAAATAAATAAACAATAAACAAATTTATTTTTAAATTTATTTATAGAACAAATAAACACATAAATAATAAATAAAAGAAAATAATTTAGTTATATAAAATAAATAACATTAATATTTTAAACAAATAAAATTGAGTTTGATTTTAATTTATTTATAAAAAAATTATAAGGGAGTACAAACATACATTACACAATCCTAAAAAAATATTAAATGAAATATATAAATTAATTTATAAAAAAAAATCAAAATATTAAACAATAAATAATAAATAAAATTCATTGACTTTATAAAAAAAATGAAATAAACATAAATAAGAAAGAAAATAAAAGAATTTATTTCTAAATAAATAAGTTTATAAATAAATATACAATAAATAAATTTATTTTAAAATTTATTTATAGAACAAATAAACACATAAATAATAAATAAAAGAAAATAATTTAGTTATATAAAATAAATAACATTAATATTTTAAACAAACAAAATTGAGTTTGATTTTAATTTATTTATAAAAAAATTATAAGGGAGTACAAACATACATTACACAATCCTAAAAACATATTAAATGAAATATATTAATTAATTTATATTGTCCGATGTACGTCCCAACCACCCCGTTTCCGAGGTATGAAGAGTCGATTAACTCAAACCAGCAGGACTATATATTATCAGCATCGAAGATTCTATTGATTATTAATAACAAAATATTTGAAACTCGAATGTAATCGCGTACCATTATGGATCATTAGTTGTGGATTAAACACTAACTGAAGAACATAAACCTCCCCACCGAAATGAGCAAATAATTGGAGACTTGGCTACTCTACAAAGTACCGAATTTGAAGAAGATTAGAACTCGAAGAGAAATCGTGTATCGGCGTAAAGCTATCGGAGATTTAAGTTACAAGTTTTAGGGAAAAATAATAAAATTTCATATAATTGATAAAAAAAATCAATATATATAAAAAAATGATTTATTTATTCTATTTCATTTAATAGAATTGTATTTAAAAAATATTACTAAAGATTGTAAAATAATACAATTTAATATTATTTAAGTTATGAGAGTGTACACAACCAGGATGTGTGTGAGCTTTATGCGCATTTAGGATGTGTACAGACTGTCTGCGCATTCCGGATGTGTAGGGTTTAGGGTTAGGGTTTAGGGTTTAGGGTTTAGGGTTAGGGTTTACGATCGATCAATGAGTACATAATATATTTTCCGATCTACGTCCCAACCACCCCGTTTCCGAGGTATGCAGACCCAAGTCGATTAACTCAAACCAGCACGACTATATATTATCAGCATCGAGAATTCTGTTGATTATTAATAAAAGAAGATTTGAATCTCGAATGCAATCGCGTACCATTATGGAACATCAGTTGTGGACTAAACCCTAACTGAAGAACATAAACCTCCCCACCGAAATCAGCAAAAAATTGGAGACTTGACTACTCTACAAAGTAACCGAATTTGAAGAAGATTTAGAACTCGAAAGGGTTTAGGGTTTAGGATCGATCAATGAGTACATAATATATTTTCCGATGTACGTCCCAACCACCCCGTTTTCGAGGTATGTAGACCCAAGTCGATTAACTCAAACCATCACGACTATATATTATCATCATCGAGTATTCTGTTGATTATTTGTAAAGGCTCGGATTTTTAAATCCTAATTTTTCGAAAAGAGAAAATAAAAATGAAATTAAGAGTGGAATTTAACGGAAAAAACTCGCTAACTCGGATATTAAAATTCATGGAACGGAATCCCGACCTAAAATAAAATTTTAAAAAAAAACTAACTTGACATGGCGACGTCCTTCCTCGGAATTTTGAAATTCTAACTGGCCGAGAGAGCTGGTTTCAGTATTTGTTCTGGGTATTTCATAATTTATTGGGACCACTCACCACCCTCTTGTATTATTTTTTGGGTCAAGGCAAACACCCTCCCTTCCGTTTGACTTGCAGGGCTGCAACCCAGCCAGCTTGCTTGTTTCCCAATTGAGCTCAACACCAACCCCTCCCCCATCTCCTTCCCTACCTTTCTTGTTTCACGCTTTTGGAAAAACGTCAAACCGCCTTCTGCAACTCCCCTGTCCCATTGCAGCAGCAAACAACAACAGGGAGATGACTTCCTTTTTCAATTGAGTCCAAAACCCACGGAACTTTTCACACAATCCACTCCCTCTTCGCACTCTCGGTTGCAAACAAACACCCATCTTTGGCTATTTCACCTAATCAGTCAAGCCCCCTCCTTTCTCCATGTTTCCGCCGACACCACCCAACACCACCTCCTCCTTGGTCGCCGGCACCAGCACAGAACCTCCCGACGCGCCACCGAGCCCTGCTTCGCACTGGGAAACTCAAATCGAGCCCCACACCCGAGCTCTTCCTCCCTCCTCTTCGCACGAGCCCAATAGCGCCACCCCTGTTTGGCCGAGCACCTCCCGAGCACCACCAGACCCTTGTCCCTGCTTTCCGAGAGGAGGCTGAGCACTGACGAGCGAAGCAGCAACCTCGGGAGCATCCCCGAGTCTCGACGTCCGAGCCTGAGCAAGCTAGGAGCCACCAGAGCCATCGCCGAAGCCTCCTGTGTGCTCAGCTTTCCCGGTTCGCCTCGGTAAGGTTCGATCCCGCTCATTCTTCCTTCTTCCACCTTTTATCAATCCAAGCTTCCGCCTTTCACCTTCCCCGTCTCTCCTAGGCACTTCCAATCGAAGAACCGGCGCCGACACGTCCGGACGCCGCCTCCCCGAGCTTCATTTCCGTCGAAGCAGAAGACTTGGGTGAGCACTCCTCTCCTTCCCCTTTCCTTTTTTTTCCTTGTCGATTGTGTGCCTTCGGTGTCGGGATTGGATGGCCGGAGCTCCACCCTCGCCGGCGAGCAGCCTCCCCTTTCCCTCTTCCTCCTCCGGTTTTCCGAAAGTTGCCCCTCCGTTTCATTTCGTTCAACAATAGGGGTTGAAGATGATTGTGGGTCCCCTCCTCCCACCTCATTGCCATGTCATATGGGGCCCTCTTATTTTTTAAAACAAAATCTGTTTCCGGTTTGTAGAATTGAAAAGGGAGGAATTGGAGATGAATTTTGGGCCTGATTTTCCTTGGGCCTATTTTCTTTATGGGCCGGATTGAGGTTGTTTTAAAACAAAGATGAATTTTGGGCATATTTTATAAAAATGAGTTCGGTTTGGGGATTTAACAAAAGGGGAGGGTCGATTTTGGGATTCTATGAAATAAAGGAGCCGGTCTTGGAATCTTATAATTATAAGGGTTGTTTTTGGTAATTTAAAAATGAATGATTTTATTAAATGTAAATGGTTGGGGTTTTAAAGGATTTAGAAATATACTTTATGAAAATGTTAAAGGAAAATGGTATTTGAAATATTGTATAATATTACGTGAGTTTTAAAATATAAAACATTATTATAAGATTCAAGATATAATGATGGTGATTTAAAATAAATATAATATTATGAGACTTAGAGATTTAAAAGTATATTATCGGAATTTCTAACTAGTTGATTCGGATTTTAAAGCAGTTTTGGGACTAACTCGGGAATTATGTGATTGGTGACTAACTAGCATGATTGATGTGAATGGTTGACTAATATCATGATTGGTGTGTACTAATGGCATGATTGATTGAATAAAGGCATGATGAAATGTTAGAATTGTGTATCGTTAATTTATGCTTCGAGATATGATAAACTTGATATATGTGATGTGCGGATTATTATTGCGGATACACTGTGGCGAATACATGAATGTGACGGAATGGAATGATGAGAATGATATGGTCTTGTGGAATGTGGCAATATGATGAATGGTTGAACTTGATGGAATGATGATTGCGATATGGTTGCTATTCTCGTTGAATGATATGCTTGAGTGCTTGGATGATCAGACGTAGACTTATATATGTGTTCTGATATGTATCTAGGTGATCTTTAATCTATTATAATGCTTGCCTTGCTGTTCTGCACCGCCAGGTAAGTCTCTTCGGAGCTTACTCAGATTGAATAGAGCTATTCCCTGCCTTAGGTGCATGATATACTAGGTGCTTGCATTCATGATCAGCATGCCATGTAGTACCATGCTAGGTTGCATCGATCGTTGAGCATTCTATTTCTTTGTGCGTATGTAAACAGAACGGCCGTTATCTGTGATAGTCCTAGAAGTCTTTGTTAGGGTCATAGGGTAGCCCAGCCTCATCGGGTACCCTGAGTCAATCGAGTACTTTCTTATATTATGATATGCCTGCGGGCTTTATTGTGGAGCGGGTTAGGCATGCGTGCCGCCCTATTATGAATGAATGCATTCACGAGCTGGCCAGTCTCCGCCTGTCGGAAGGGGTGGAGGTAGGAGAGGGATATACCACTTGGTATTCTGTGCTAAGGCCTTATTATTATTATGCACTTGATCTTAGGAGCATGTTAGTGTGTTAATATTTCGCCATGCATCTAGAAGCATCTTTATTAGGTATAGCGTATATGTGTGCTTATGGTTGGGATGCAGAGTTAAGTGGGCATCGATCTGATCCCGCCCCATATCAATTTTTTTAGGTATTATTTATGTTCATCCTATCGGTGTTGTTTGCTTATTGCGCGGGTCATTTTATCGGCGGAGAGTGAGCGCTGGAGTTATAGACTTCACCAGACTCTGATTACATTTTTGGGATTTTCACTTTAGACTCCGTTTTGACCCGGCTCTGCCGTGGCACCCTCTTGTATTACACTTATTTCCGCTAGTCGCACTATTTCTGATTTCCACGCTTAGACTTACGACAGGTACATGAGACTTCCCCGGGGATTCCAACGATCCCTTCGATTTTGGGTACGAAATCCCCCTTTGAAAACATTAAAGTAGGTTTCGAAACCTTCAACCTGTACTCGGGGCGCAAGGTCCTAACGAGGGGTTTTATCCCTCGAAACGTAACCTGGGAATCATAATCCTGGGCCGTTACTAAGGGGTATCAGAGCTGAGGTTATGCAAACCGAGTATGATAGGTTGAAGTGGTTTTGAAATGGCCCAAGGTTTTCAAATGGTTTTTCAAAAATGTTTTAGAAAGGCCAAAATGAATTTAATATGGCTAACTCAAATGGACTAAATATGAACTTGACTCAATAAATTCGGTAATCAAACAAAGGCAAACGACGGGATAATAAAGGCGCTAGACCATCCCTATTGGATGTAGTTGGGAATGGGTAGGCAAAATACTAGATTTCTTTTACAGATAGGGTTTGAAGACTCCAAGGAGCCCGAGGGTTGGAGTAGCTTGGCTTAGGAGGCCGTGAGGTATTTGCCCCTCCGGTCAGCCGTCCCTCGAAGGACGGCATAGATCGTCTCTATTATTATATGCATTATATCCAACTGGGCCTGAGGGCGATCCTCCTCGAAGAGGATCGTATTAACCCCGATTATTGCTTAAATGTTGAGTGCTGCTTTGCTTAAGATAGAGAACTAATCAATATGTCTTGACTTGAATCATGTATTGAATAACTGTGCAAACGGGATAGCGGGAGAGTACCTCGTTCTTATGTCATTGGAATTCCTGTCTTGTCGGAATGGAACTTCCTTAATTCAAACCCTTTGATGATTCTGACTTCGTCATCCGTCACACCAAAATATTTAGGCATGTTAGCAAGGGTCAAAGAGCACCCGCTCACCCCGTTTCGAGTCCTGTCTGGTATCCCACCATCTATGCTTCTACCGAGTCTTGTACTAGAGGTTGGTGTCTCCCACGGAAATTCGGGTTGGTCATCTAATTACCTTCAAAAATCATGTCGGATGTGAGGATTACTTGAGTATGTTAGTGTGAGTGATGACTGAAGTAGTTTCGAGTTAGGAGTGAGTTGTCTCATGGAGTCACCCCTTTGATCCTCGTAATGGTCAACCATGTCTTCTTTCCATAGGAGTCTAAACACGAGTTTATCCTCATCTCTCGGGAACAACGTGAACGTCATTGTGTCCTACCGAGCGAGTCATACTAGTGTCCCACGGGAAACGGGGGGATGAGTCAGTGATTGCCCTTGGAGAATTCTGTTAGGTTATGATAGTAGCCCACCTTGTGATTGCATGACATAATGGATTGATATATTTCAACATGACTTGTCTGATATCTTGCATGATTGCAATTGTGAATGAGTATATGTGTCGCGTTTATGAATTTCCATGATTTTTGTCTTCCCATGAATCAGGTTCATGATAGTGTGGTCAACCCTCGTTGTATGGTCAATATATGAGATGAATTCCTCAGCATGTTATGTTGATCAAATTGAACCTCGTTGACTATATACTTGCTTAATGAGTGTTGGTAGTATCATGTAGGATATATATCTCCTAATTATAGACCATCATGCAATTATGTGACATACTTGTCATACTACATGTACATGGTTGTATTTAACGTGATAGTTGCTATGCCAAAATGACTTCACTCTATCCCCTGACATGTTTATTAAAGTGCGTCTTATCATGTTTACCTTGAACCCACATTTTTTGAGCTGCTTATGTGTACACTTAAAATGAGTAATGAATAATACATGTAGGATATCCTATAATGCTCGCTATGTCATGTATAACTTATGCTGCATATGTCTATTGTCGGTTTGTGCATACATGATATTAATATGTCAAGCATGATTAGTGCATGAGATGATCAGTTTTAGCCTCTCCCGTGTGCATGTAAAGTTGATTATGGGAAATGTTATGGATGCATAGGACGCTATTCCTTTAATAGGTACATGATAGTGTGGAATGATATGATTGAAATATTTTGTGATTGCCATGTGCACCTCTAACCTTATAGAATATCTTAAGGGGATTGTTGTAACTCTCGAGTCTGTGTCTTGTCTTAAGTCTCGTCATCTCTAGTCCTGGTCTATGTCTGAATCCTTAAGGATGTCGTGTTGTCCTCCCTTCCCTCCCCTATCTTCATGACTTCTAACCCCTCGCGATCCCCAGATGGACATCGACATAGATGAGAAAGTGAGCGATCAAATGGTGTCAGAGTGGCGTAACAGAAGCGCGTTGAGCCCGTGGATCCTAGGATCAACGTCACCAAAGGACGAACGCCTTCTGAAGATGGCGGTTGCAGACGTAATCCTCCTAGATGACTCAAGGAAAGGCGTTCTTCATTCAATCGTGGACTCTTCTACATCAATCGGAATTAGCGTTGTGCGATGGGGCCTAGAACTGACTTAATTCGATGTGTTAATACTTGATGAGCTGAACTAGTAATGAATGATTACCTGACTAACTTGTCCTTGTGATGATGTATCATTATGCTTGAGTACGTGTACTGACATGCTAGTAAACCGGTTATGGGTTATATAGGTGGTGGTGTTTTCTTCTTGGGCATGAGTCGATTGATTCCTTGGTGAGATGGATCGGCAAATGACAGGTAGATTGAGGTCTTCGAGTTGGTCATTGGTTGTGTGAGATGAGGTGTAGGAAGGGTGCATCAGCTTGAGAAGAGCCGAGTGAGTTAGGACTTGTCAGATATTGAGTGTAATTGAGCTTCCAAGTAGGTCTTCGGTGAGGAATAGAGTAGTATGGCAAGATTTCAAGGGAAAGGTCTTCGTTAGAGGTAGTGTGGGACAATAGCGTGTGCGGGTAGTGTAGTTCTAGAGGTGGATAAGTGACTTAAGGGTGGTTTGGAGGGATTCTTGAGGGGATGTGTTGATATACGGGTTAGTATACTGGGAGAGAGTGTCTAAGTAGTCTTGAAGCGAATTGTGGGTGGCATTGAGGATGGTCGGTTAACGAATGTCTAAGGAATCGTAGAATTGGGACTAGGATGTACGATTGGTAGTGCTTGGAGAATTCGTTAGTGAAGGAATTTCTAGATGCGTTGTTGGAGGATTTTAGGATAGGGAATGAATCGAGAGTTGTGAGTGGATGTTATTTTGGCTAGTGAGGTATTTGAGGGCGTGAGATGAATCTCGAAGAAGGGCTGGTAGTTAGGCAAGAATGTCGTTGAGATTTCTCGTAAGATTGTGGGTTTGAGGTCAAGATAGGGAGATTTTGAGCATGAAGTTTGGAAATTGGCAAATCATAAAAGTATTGAGAACACTAGGGGAGGAATGTTTTAGAGAGTTGGCTAAGTTGCGATAATTGGGAAACTCGGATGAGGATGATCTAGGGACTCTACGGAAATGATGATCGGTAAAAGAGAGCTTTGGACGGTAAGGTGTCATGGTTAAGAAGTAGGAGCTTGAGGAAATTCCGGAATATGAGGAGATGAGGAACTGGAGTAGGACGACTTGAGGTTTTCGAATGGTTAAGGTTAGTAAGGGTTGGAATGAGGAAATCTGGAAATATACTGAGACGAGAATCTAGAATAGGTCGGTCGAGGAATCGTGGATGTTCAGGTTTCATGAGAACTGAAATGGGACAAGTAGGTGGAAATTGTGATTGGTCATTGAGGATAGACGCGGGTGATGAGGAACTCGTTGATTCATGGTTATGAGTTAGCACTAGATGAGTTTCGGCGTTGGAATTGGTCGGGAGTGACAGGTGTGAGATGGTCAGTATGAGTTGAGTCCTTAGAGGTGGATGGTTAGTAAGAGTGGTTAGTGGTGCGGGAAGTATGATCAGGTTAGCGAGATGATTTGATACGTCCCTTTGGGAGGTGATGGTTAGGCGGAGTCTTGAGAGCTTAGGAAGAATCTGCAAGATTGTTAAGAGGTGTCTAGATCAATCGTGAGAGCGGTTTAGTCGAGGACTTGAGATTTCTCTTAGAAGGTGAAGATGGGACTGGTTGGGAACCCCTAAGACGAGGGTGTGCTTTATGGAGAGTCTTGGTTGTCGGTTGAGTTGTTAAGCTTGTCGGAATACGGGAATTGTGCGATTGGGAACCCTAAGATATGATTTTAGGTGGTCGAGTAGGATTTAAGGTCAGGGTGTCGAAGCAGGCTAGGTTTTAGATGGCTTGACGGCATGGGAGTTGGGATATCTAGTAGTCGGACTGGGTATTTGGTCTTGCTTGCGGATAGTTATGAGGCTAGAGAGTTTGTATATAAGCGGGATGCAATGATATTTAGAACTATAATCGAATTTGAGCTGGTTGACCTAGGTGAGGTTAATCTTGTCTTGAGAATTGTTGATGATGAGTGGCGATCGTGTTCTAATGTGGTTGGTAATTATAGGCATGTTTTCTCGAGGATGTAGCTTATGGTTATGCGATACTTGGGACCGAGTGATGTGCAAGTTCTATTCTATAGAGGATGCTGAGTCTCTGATGTGTTCCATAGTGAATTGTTAGTACTAACATAGTTACCCCTGAACCCGATGAAATGCTGGTGTGCGGAAGTACTTGATGCCTCTAAATGTGATGATGATGCTTGGTAGTTAGTATATATGATGTGATTATCTGATTCATATGGTGTGCAGCCTCTGTGATGTGATGTGGTGAGCCCCGCTATGTATGATGCTATGCTAGATCTGTTATGGTACGTAACTACCTTTGACATGAGTATGATTTGGTTATTAATGGGTGATACGAATTCTATGATGTACTATTGCTATGTGTATGGTGCCCTGAATTGGAATTGCTAGGATGATAGAACAGAATTAATGAATTTGATTATGACTTGGAACCTAGGAAGGAAATATGGGATTAGCCTTAGAGGTGGATGATTCCACCTCTCGAGATTTGGAATTTGCTTGACTAACGTCGAATTTAAGGAATTTGACTGATGTCTAAAACGAACTAGCTTGGATTTTGGGAATTGAACGCGGAAAAAAAAAAAATAATAACAATAATAAAAAAAAAATTAATGTTTTTGAAACCAAACCTTTTTCGAATTGAGGAAACCTTTTGAAACTTTTCCGACCCGAGCTTGCGTTATAACACCCCCGCGAAGTGGATACGGACATTTTATAGGGGCCCTTATAGACTGCCTGCTAAGACCTAGTGGAGATGCTATAATGCTTTTCGAGTTATGATATCACCGAGAAGTCGAGGTAAGGATGTGGTAAGGGCCCATATTACATTCTCGCTACGACCTATCGGGGATATTATGATCATGATGACGATACTGTGAGAATCTCATAGGGGCACTTATGAGGCACTTACGGGATCGATGACGTGATCCTTGGACTCATCTATTTCAAACTTCATCCCCTACCTTGTTTTGGTTTTGGTTTTAGTCTCGGGGACGAGACTTGTTTTTAGAGGTGGATGATGTAAAGGCTCGGATTTTTAAATCCTAATTTTTCGAAAAGAGAAAATAAAAATGAAATTAAGAGTGGAATTTAACGGAAAAAACTCGCTAACTCGGATATTAAAATTCATGGAACGGAATCCCGACCTAAAATAAAATTTTAAAAAAAAACTAACTTGACATGGCGACGTCCTTCCTCGGAATTTTGAAATTCTAACTGGCCGAGAGAGCTGGTTTCAGTATTTGTTCTGGGTATTTCATAATTTATTGGGACCACTCACCACCCTCTTGTATTATTTTTTGGGTCAAGGCAAACACCCTCCCTTCCGTTTGACTTGCAGGGCTGCAACCCAGCCAGCTTGCTTGTTTCCCAATTGAGCTCAACACCAACCCCTCCCCCATCTCCTTCCCTACCTTTCTTGTTTCACGCTTTTGGAAAAACGTCAAACCGCCTTCTGCAACTCCCCTGTCCCATTGCAGCAGCAAACAACAACAGGGAGATGACTTCCTTTTTCAATTGAGTCCAAAACCCACGGAACTTTTCACACAATCCACTCCCTCTTCGCACTCTCGGTTGCAAACAAACACCCATCTTTGGCTATTTCACCTAATCAGTCAAGCCCCCTCCTTTCTCCATGTTTCCGCCGACACCACCCAACACCACCTCCTCCTTGGTCGCCGGCACCAGCACAGAACCTCCCGACGCGCCACCGAGCCCTGCTTCGCACTGGGAAACTCAAATCGAGCCCCACACCCGAGCTCTTCCTCCCTCCTCTTCGCACGAGCCCAATAGCGCCACCCCTGTTTGGCCGAGCACCTCCCGAGCACCACCAGACCCTTGTCCCTGCTTTCCGAGAGGAGGCTGAGCACTGACGAGCGAAGCAGCAACCTCGGGAGCATCCCCGAGTCTCGACGTCCGAGCCTGAGCAAGCTAGGAGCCACCAGAGCCATCGCCGAAGCCTCCTGTGTGCTCAGCTTTCCCGGTTCGCCTCGGTAAGGTTCGATCCCGCTCATTCTTCCTTCTTCCACCTTTTATCAATCCAAGCTTCCGCCTTTCACCTTCCCCGTCTCTCCTAGGCACTTCCAATCGAAGAACCGGCGCCGACACGTCCGGACGCCGCCTCCCCGAGCTTCATTTCCGTCGAAGCAGAAGACTTGGGTGAGCACTCCTCTCCTTCCCCTTTCCTTTTTTTTCCTTGTCGATTGTGTGCCTTCGGTGTCGGGATTGGATGGCCGGAGCTCCACCCTCGCCGGCGAGCAGCCTCCCCTTTCCCTCTTCCTCCTCCGGTTTTCCGAAAGTTGCCCCTCCGTTTCATTTCGTTCAACAATAGGGGTTGAAGATGATTGTGGGTCCCCTCCTCCCACCTCATTGCCATGTCATATGGGGCCCTCTTATTTTTTAAAACAAAATCTGTTTCCGGTTTGTAGAATTGAAAAGGGAGGAATTGGAGATGAATTTTGGGCCTGATTTTCCTTGGGCCTATTTTCTTTATGGGCCGGATTGAGGTTGTTTTAAAACAAAGATGAATTTTGGGCATATTTTATAAAAATGAGTTCGGTTTGGGGATTTAACAAAAGGGGAGGGTCAAATCGATCATAAGCAATTGTGCTACTACAGAAAAATTCCTAAAAGTTATTTATTTATAGGAAAGGGACTCTCTAGGGCAACGAAGGCGAACGGCGAGAGCCATCGGCAATCAAAGTTCTCCTTCTTCCTCTCCGGTGTAGGGCTGTGGGAGCCAGAGAGACTCGCCGATTCCGTGCGAGATTCGCTGTGACCGGATTAGCAACAGGTTGGGACTTTTTAGGTTTTCTGGTTGAAGAATCTGCTAGGGTTTGGTGCTGCGGCAGGCTAGGGTTCCCATGGAAGGGGGCGAAAATATACATCTTACACGGGACGAGAGTGAGGCGGAAGAGATCGGAACAGAAATTTCGACGGCGGGAGGGCTGAATAGGGTGCCAATACTCATAGGCTCGTTGAAGACGACACGCCCTTTCAACTCCTACGCGCTGAACACAGTTATGAAAAGTGCATGGAAGGTTAGAAAGGGATATCACTTTAGAGAATTGTCATCGAATGTATTCTCTTTTCAGTTCAGCGATCATGCAGAGAAGGATAGGGTGTATAAAGGTGGACCATGGGCTTTTGATCGAGCCCTACTGGTGCTGCGTGAACCGGGACATGAGCAACCGTCGAAGATGAAGTTCGAAGAGGCGCCAATCTGGGCCCGGCTGTATGACCTTCCGTTTGGTGCAATTAAAAAAGAAGTCGTAGGAAAGTTAGGAGCAAGAATTGGAAGAGTGATGGAGGTGGATGAAGGGACGGTGGAGATCTGTGGCAAATTTGTCCGGTTAAGGATTATGCTGGATATCACTAAGCCTTTGAGAAGGGGGGTGATGGCCACAATAGGAGGGAAGAAACTCTGGATTGTTATAAAGTACGAAAGACTCCCGAATTTCTGTTACTCGTGTGGGCGGATAGGGCATGTGGAATTGGATTGTGATCAGGAGGATGCGAAGCAATATCATAACGAATATGGTGATTGGCTGCGAGCGTCTCCAATGAAGGCAATGGACAGAGGGAGGGGGGAGTACAAGAAGGCGGGGGCGAAAGGGGGAGATGGGAGAGATGGCGAGGAAAGTACAGAGAGTGGGCGGGATAACACTCTAATGAGGGGAAGGAGATCGCTAGCGGAAGAGCTGGGAGAAAACGACAGTGATGAGGGAGATGTGGACACTGGGAAAGGTCTTAGTGAGAATCAATTAGGGGTAGAGGAGCAGCTCAGGCGGGTGGGATTGGAAGGAGGAGTGGCAGTGATTGGAGAAACTAGAGAGGGAGGGGAAGGAATAAAAAAGAAAGGACAGTTAGGGAGTGACAGCGAGAAGGGGGAGAGGGAAGAGGGGCTGAGTGAGGGAGGGGATGAGACGGGGGAAAGGGTAGAAAGGGGTATAGCTGGAGGGAAGAAGAGATCTTGGAAGAGAGCTGCTAGAGGGGGATCTGAGAGCGAGAAGAACAACGAGGGAGGGGGAAATAAGATAGCCAAGGAGAGGGAGCAGCAGCTCAGCAGGAAAAGGAAGGAGGGTGATGAGGAGGACCTAATGGTGATAGATGGTGAGAGTGACGAAAAGAGAAGGAGAATGATGTTGGGGGACGAACCAACTTCGATATCGGCGGGAGAGACGGGACGTCTCTCTTGCCGGAAGCCATGAATATAATAAGCTATAATTGCCTGGGTTTGGGGGGGGCTCAGGCAGTTAATAAACTCACCGAGCTGGTGAGGAGGGAGGCCCCGAAGGTGGTGTTCTTGATGGAAACCAAGAGCACGACAAAGCGGATGGAGTTCATTCGAAGGAAAATAGGGATGTGGGGGTGTTTCACAGTTGAATGCATTGGGAAGTCGGGTGGTCTATGTATGTTATGGACGGATGAGGTGGTGGTGAATGTTAAGACCTACACGAGACACCACATTGATGCTGAGATTGGCTATGAAGCGAAGTTATGGAGGTTTACGGGCATGTATGGATGGCCTAATAGAGCGGAAAAGCGACACACATGGGGTTTGATAGAGCGTCTCCACGAGGATGATCATGAAGGGTGGATTTGTGCGGGGGACTTCAATCAGGTGATTAACCGAGAGGACAAGGAAGGGGGTGCGCCGGTTGATGTGGGGATGGTTCTTGAGTTTAGAGAGGTGCTCGAAAAGTGTGGTTTAGATGAGATACGGTATGAAGGCAATAGGTTCACGTGGGATAATAGGAGAGAAGGGGATCAGTTTATCCAAGAAAGATTGGATATGGGGTTTGCAAATACTCAAATAAGGGAGCTGTATCCGGACATTCGAATTAGCCATTTACAGTGGACGGGATCGGACCATGTTCCGATCGTAATCAGAATGAGTCCGGGCGGGGTTATGGGGGAGAAGGAAAAAAGAGAGCGATTGTTTCGTTTCGAGGTGATGTGGCTTGATGATGAGGGTTGTAAGGAGGTTATTCGAAATGGGTGGGACAACCCGGGTACATCTCAGGCAGACAAAAGTGTCATTGGGAAGATTGCGAGGTGTGCGGCAGATCTTAAGGAGTGGGATTGGGTGCATTTTGGCAATGTGAGGAGGGATCTTAAAAGGATAAGAGAAAGGCTAGGGGAATTGAGGGAGGGGGGGATGACGGGTGAGGATGTGGGCAGGAGAAGGGAGCTTGAGGAGAGGGAGAGGGAACTAATGGGGCGGGAGGAGCTTCTGTGGCTCCAACGAGCCAAGGCAAATGAGCAAAAATGGGGAGATAGGAACACCAGTTACTTCCATAGGAAAGCAACAGGGAGACAGAAAAGGAATGAGGTGAGGAAATTGGTGGACGATAATGGTCTTGAATGGAGGGATTATAAAGGGAAAGTAAGGGTAGCTATGAGCTATTTTGAAAACCTGTTTAGTTCCAATGTGCAAGCTAATCCGGACACAGTTACTCAAGGAATTAAGCAATTGGTTTCGGCTGATGACAACTCTGAGCTCCTCCGGCCATACACAAGTGCTGAGGTAAAATTTGCCCTTTTTGAGATGCATCCCACGAAAGCACCAGGGCCTGATGGTATGTCAGCGCTTTTCTTCCAAAAGCACTGGGATATTGTCGGGTCTGATGTGTGCAAATTTGTGATTAGTATTCTAAATGGGGCACCAATGCCAAGTGACTTGAATTATACTTTTATTTCTCTAATTCCGAAAGTTAAAGACCCATGCAGGATGACAGAACTAAGACCTATTAGTCTCTGTAATGTGCTTTATAAAATTGTGTCCAAAGTGATTACTGTTAGGTTGAAGAGATGCCTGGGCAAGCTGATATCCCCGAGTCAAAGTGCGTTTGTTCCGGGACGGTTGATCACGGACAATGTCCTGGCGGCGTTCGAGCTTTTCCACTTCATGAAGAAGAAGAGAGGGGGAAGGAAAGGCTATATGGCACTGAAGCTGGATATGGCCAAAGCATATGATCGGGTGGAATGGAACTTTCTTAAAGGGTGTATGCAGAGGCTCGGATTTACAGAGGAGTGGATCAAGCTCGTCATGAAGTGCGTGACATCCGTATCTTTCTCTGTTCTGATAGATGGAACACCATCTCCTCTGTTTAGGCCGGAGAGGGGTTTGAGACAAGGAGATCCCCTCTCCCCGTATCTGTTTCTGATGTGTGCGGAAGGGCTTTCTGGGATGCTCCGGGTGAGTGAGCAAAGTGGACGGTTGGATGGGATTGCTATAGCTCGGGGAGCTCCGAGAATATCTCACCTATTTTTTGCTGATGATAGTGTTCTATTTGCGAGAGCGACTTGTCAACAGGGCAGTGAAATTGCAAACATTCTCCAAGAATATGGAGCAGCGTCGGGACAACAAGTGAATCTCGCGAAGTCAGAAATGTCATTCAGTGCAAACGTGGGGGAGACCGTTCGAAGGGCTGTTCAGCAGACAGTGCAGATTCGGGAAGTTGCGAAGCATGAGAAGTATCTTGGACTTCCAACAATGCTTGGAAGATCGAAGAAGGTGATTTTTGGGCAACTCAAAGAGCGAGTCTGGAAGAGAATAAAGGGCTGGAAAGAAAAAGCTTTATCTAAAGGGGGAAAGGAGGTATTAATCAAGTCGGTGGCACAGGCGATTCCAACTTATACAATGTCTTGCTTCAAGCTTCCGGGTGGTCTTTGCACTGATATAGAGCAAATGTTGTGTAAGTTCTGGTGGGGCGATGGGACTGATAAACGGAAAATCCATTGGATGAAATGGAAACGCATGTGCACTCCGAAAGACAAGGGCGGAATGGGTTTTCGAGACCTGGAAACCTTCAACAAAGCGCTACTGGCACGGCAAGGGTGGAGATTACTTCAAGAGCCGGAGTCGTTGCTAGCACAAATGTTGAAGGCGAGATACTTTCCCCGAACATCCTTTCTACAGGCTCAGGCTGGATTTCAACCCTCGTATGTATGGAGAAGCTTGCTGGATGGCAGAGAGGCGCTATCACAGGGATTACGATGGCACATTGGAAATGGCGAGAAGGTCTCTGTGTTTACCGATCCATGGGTGCCAAGACCGAGCAGCTTCAAACCAATTGCGAATCTTTTGAGCTTTGGTCATGATTTGAAGG
Organism: Persicaria tinctoria; assembly: GCA_037127255.1. Classification (NCBI taxonomy): domain Eukaryota; kingdom Viridiplantae; phylum Streptophyta; class Magnoliopsida; order Caryophyllales; family Polygonaceae; genus Persicaria; species Persicaria tinctoria. Next base: position 24,361,875 of record JBANSL010000014.1, read on the forward strand.
TGGCTGAACTTATAGACTGGGAGACCAATGCTTGGAATGAAGATATAGTGAGGGAGGTTCTGCTGCCGATCGATGTTGAGTTGGTGCTAAGAATGAGGATCACGGAGCCTCATGTCCAAGACGAACTGATCTGGCATCATACAAAAGACGGTTGTTTTACAGTTCGATCTTGCTATCATATGCTTATGGAGATGAATGGTGCAGCAGAGGCGGCATCTTCATCGGAACCGTCAAGAGCAGAGTATCTATGGAAGAAAGTTTGGAAGGTGCAAGCGGCTCCGAGATTTCGGAACTTTCTATGGCGTGCGTGCAAGGGAGTACTACCATGTATGAGCAATTTGGAAAAGAGAGGAGTGGTCCAGAGCGATCTGTGCAGCCTTTGCTCTGCGCGCGAGGATGAAATCCATGTCCTCTTTCAATGTCCAAGTGCGAAGAGGGTATGGAGTCGTCTTCTACCGATTGGTAAGCTATCTGGGAAAGCCCCAAATGTGCTGGGATGTTTCGAGTTGGTTCTGAAAACAGGACGACATGAATGGATTCAGAAGTGGGTGCATATTGTTGAGGCTATCTGGATGGCGAGGAATAAACGCATATTTGAGTCAGTGGAAATGGAAGTGGATGAACTGGAACAACTAGTGACACAGAGGATAGCTGAATACAATAGAGGGAGGGAGATTGCACCTGTTCGGCAGCCAGCTGCAGCAATAACTGAGAATGTTAAATGGGTGAAACCGCCGGATGGGTTCGTCAAAATCAATAGCGATGCAGCTGTCGAGGAAACGAAGGGGAGTGGGATTGGGTGTGTTGCCCGCAACCATGAAGGGGGACTGGTATTTGCAGCTGCGAAAACTGTTCAATATGCTGATCGAGTGGACTTGGTGGAAGCGGAGGGGCTAGTGTGGGCTCTCGAGCTTAGTCTGCAGCAAGGTCTGTCAAGAGTTTGGGTTGAGAGTGATTGTGTGCAAGTGATGAACTTGCTGCAACAAAAGTCCTTCCCTAAGGGTGAATTGGGCCAGCAGCTGAGGCAAATACACCGGCTTGCAAGTAGATTCGCGGAGTGCCGATGGAGCCATATTCGAAGACAAGCAAATCGAGTGGCGGACGCGTTTGCAAAGCTAAGACCGGCTACTGCTGTCTGCTATTTGGAGGGTGAATGTATGCCTTATGAAATGAAACTGGTATGCTTAGATGATGCTAAATAATAGATGATTTGGTTTTGCTCAAAAAAAAAAAAAAAAAAAAAAAAAAAAAAAAAAAAAAAAAAAAAAAAAAAAAACAAAAGGGGAGGGTCGATTTTGGGATTCTATGAAATAAAGGAGCCGGTCTTGGAATCTTATAATTATAAGGGTTGTTTTTGGTAATTTAAAAATGAATGATTTTATTAAATGTAAATGGTTGGGGTTTTAAAGGATTTAGAAATATACTTTATGAAAATGTTAAAGGAAAATGGTATTTGAAATATTGTATAATATTACGTGAGTTTTAAAATATAAAACATTATTATAAGATTCAAGATATAATGATGGTGATTTAAAATAAATATAATATTATGAGACTTAGAGATTTAAAAGTATATTATCGGAATTTCTAACTAGTTGATTCGGATTTTAAAGCAGTTTTGGGACTAACTCGGGAATTATGTGATTGGTGACTAACTAGCATGATTGATGTGAATGGTTGACTAATATCATGATTGGTGTGTACTAATGGCATGATTGATTGAATAAAGGCATGATGAAATGTTAGAATTGTGTATCGTTAATTTATGCTTCGAGATATGATAAACTTGATATATGTGATGTGCGGATTATTATTGCGGATACACTGTGGCGAATACATGAATGTGACGGAATGGAATGATGAGAATGATATGGTCTTGTGGAATGTGGCAATATGATGAATGGTTGAACTTGATGGAATGATGATTGCGATATGGTTGCTATTCTCGTTGAATGATATGCTTGAGTGCTTGGATGATCAGACGTAGACTTATATATGTGTTCTGATATGTATCTAGGTGATCTTTAATCTATTATAATGCTTGCCTTGCTGTTCTGCACCGCCAGGTAAGTCTCTTCGGAGCTTACTCAGATTGAATAGAGCTATTCCCTGCCTTAGGTGCATGATATACTAGGTGCTTGCATTCATGATCAGCATGCCATGTAGTACCATGCTAGGTTGCATCGATCGTTGAGCATTCTATTTCTTTGTGCGTATGTAAACAGAACGGCCGTTATCTGTGATAGTCCTAGAAGTCTTTGTTAGGGTCATAGGGTAGCCCAGCCTCATCGGGTACCCTGAGTCAATCGAGTACTTTCTTATATTATGATATGCCTGCGGGCTTTATTGTGGAGCGGGTTAGGCATGCGTGCCGCCCTATTATGAATGAATGCATTCACGAGCTGGCCAGTCTCCGCCTGTCGGAAGGGGTGGAGGTAGGAGAGGGATATACCACTTGGTATTCTGTGCTAAGGCCTTATTATTATTATGCACTTGATCTTAGGAGCATGTTAGTGTGTTAATATTTCGCCATGCATCTAGAAGCATCTTTATTAGGTATAGCGTATATGTGTGCTTATGGTTGGGATGCAGAGTTAAGTGGGCATCGATCTGATCCCGCCCCATATCAATTTTTTTAGGTATTATTTATGTTCATCCTATCGGTGTTGTTTGCTTATTGCGCGGGTCATTTTATCGGCGGAGAGTGAGCGCTGGAGTTATAGACTTCACCAGACTCTGATTACATTTTTGGGATTTTCACTTTAGACTCCGTTTTGACCCGGCTCTGCCGTGGCACCCTCTTGTATTACACTTATTTCCGCTAGTCGCACTATTTCTGATTTCCACGCTTAGACTTACGACAGGTACATGGGACTTCCCCGGGGATTCCAACGATCCCTTCGATTTTGGGTACGAAATCCCCCTTTGAAAACATTAAAGTAGGTTTCGAAACCTTCAACCTGTACTCGGGGCGCAAGGTCCTAACGAGGGGTTTTATCCCTCGAAACGTAACCTGGGAATCATAATCCTGGGCCGTTACATTATTAGAGTCTAGCTTGAAATATTTTGTATACAGAACTATTTACAAACGTCAAAAATATGTTATTTCTCTGTAAATCTAATGAGAAGAAATAAACACAATGAATAAGTGTGAATATTGACTTAGATAAGTCGTCGATCGATCAATGAATACATAATATATTTTTCGATGTACATCCCAACCACCCTGTTTCCGATGTGCTGTAGATTTTGGATTCTCTATGCTGAAGTAAGTTTCGAATTGGATGTGTTGAGATGGGGACTATCCGATATTAGCTAGATGGAGCAATGTGAAGATTCTGAAAGACAAATACTTGAGGTATGCTATAGCCTGTGGCGAACAGAATTGGATGTGTTGAGATGAGGACTATCCGAGATTAGCTAGATGGAGCAATGCGAAGATTCCGAAAGAAAAAGATTTGAGGTCTGTTATAGCCTATGGCGAAAAGTTCGTATTATGCTTACAACACTATTTAAAAACATGAGCAACGTGTTATTTATTTGTAAATGTAATAGAACAATGTGAAAAAGTATCGAGCATTTCGTTGATTAAAAAAAAAGATTTGAAGCTCGTTCTCAATTGCGCACTATTATGCACCATTAGTTGTGGACTAAACCTAACTGAAGAACATAAACCTCCCCACCGAAATCAAAAAAAAATTAGAGACTGGACTAGCCTATAAAGAGCACATAAAACATCATCCCTTCAAACTTTTACCCTACACGAGGATATGAAGGCAAGTTCTGGCCTCCCCTAAGCATTCGTACGTGGAATTGAAGAAGTTGCAGTTCGATCTCATGACTGTGAGGAGATTCATGGAAGGTGGCGGTGAGAATGGTGCAATTGTTGTGTTTGAGCGGAATAATGAGGCTTTAGAGTAGGAGAAGAGGTAGATTAAAAAAGATCTAACATGTTTAACTGAAAAAGATCATAAAAAATAAAATAAAATATTTAATTTATATAATTAAAAAAATATATAAAACAATAAATAATAAATAGAATAAATTTATTTATTTACGAAAAAAAAATACAATTATAATAAAGTAGAAAAAATATAACAAATAAGAATAAGAATAGTAAAAATAAAATAAAATAAATTTATTTGTGAATAAAAAACAAATAACATATAAAAAAATAAATAATAAAATAATTTATTTACAAAAAAATCAAATTTATTAATTATAAATAATTTATTTATTTATTTATGTTTTATTATTTTTTACCAATTTATTAATTATACATATGTTTAACTGAAAAAGATCATCCAAAATAAAATAAATTTTTTAATTTATAAAATTAAAAGATATATAAAACAATAAATAATAAATAGAATAAATTTATTTATTTAATTAAAAAATTACAATTATAATAAAGTAGAAAAAAATATAACAAATAAAATAAGAATAAGAATAGAAAAATTAAATAAAATAAATTTAATTATTACTAAAAAGGAAAAAACATATAAAACAATAAATAATAAATACAATAAATTTATTTATTTACAAAAAAATCAAAAAATTATAAAACGATAAAAATTCAATGTAATAAATAAATAAATAATTTATTTATTTATTTATTATTTTTTTACCAATTTATTAATTATACATATATTTTTGTATATTAATTAAATATATATATACATATTTATTAACTATTCATTTTTTTACTATTTTCATTTATGTATTAATTATGTATATTTTTATTTACATAAATAACCAATAAAATTTAATTTAATTTTCATTATTTTTTTGTTATTACCTAATTTCAAGATTTAATTTATTTTTTAATTCATATATGTTTATTTGTTTTATTATTTTTAATTGAGTTTTATATTAAAATAATCTTACTAAAGATTATAAATTAATAAAATTTAATAATAATTCATTTATCAATGAATAAATTTAATTTATTTATCTATGTTTGTGATTATATTATTTATATATACATATATATATATATATATAGTAATTATAGTAATTATATAAATATATTTTCTTATTAAATTTTTATTAAATATTTTTTTATTAATTATTCATTTATTTATTTATATAAAAAAATTATTTTTATTTTATGTATCTATATATAATTTTTATAATAAGGAATTATGAAATACATTATCTTTATTAATTATTCATTTATTTTTTATTGTTTTTATATATGTATTGATTATAGATTTATATTTATATTTTTATTAATTTATTAAATAGTTATTTGTTTATTATATATTTATATATATATATATATATTTATCCATTATTTATTATACTATTTTTTTCATTAATTCTTGATTTATTTATGTATATAATCAAATTATTTTTATTTTATTTACTTATTAAGTATTTTTTTATTTAATTTATATAACTAAATTATTTTATTTTATTTATTATTTACGTTTTAATTTTTTTTAAAAATCCTTCACTTCCCACGTGTGGCAACACGCGGAATTCATCCGCGCACATGCCAATCTGTGCACATCCTGGATGTGTACGCGGGTGCCGCACATCCAGGATGCGTTTGCGGGTGCCCAACTCACCGACCAAATAAAATTTTAATGTGCACATTTAGAATACAAGTGTGCAAAAGTAAGATACAATTGTGCAGATTTAAACTACAATTGTGCAAAAGTAAGATACAATTGTGCAGATTTAGAATACAACTGTGCACATTTAGAATACAAGTGTGCAAAAGTAAGATTCAATTATGCAGATTTAGAATACAATTGTGCACATTTAGAATACAAGTGTGCAAAAGTAAGATACAATTGTGCAAATTTAGAATACAATTGTGCACATTTAGAATACAAGTGTACAAAAATAAGATACAATTGTGCAGATTTAGAATACAATTGTGCAAACGTAAGATACAAATTTGCAGATTTAAAATATAATTGTGCAAAAGTAAGATACAATTGTGCAATTAAATTATATTCGGATATAGTTTCTGATGTTTAATTCCACATTTGATTATGATGTAGTGACTCATATTTTTCTAAAATATTTCTCACATATGTTTGTATTATGTTTTTACTCTTAGGAATTGTATGGGTACTGAAATTTACTCAAGTCTAGTGCTTGTGATATAGTGGCTTCTGCTCGACATTGCAAGCACCCCTTCGAACCAAAAAAGCAACCCAATTGAAACAATAGATAGATCCAAGTGGATTCGAACCACCAACCTCCTGAACGATTCTTGTTCAGACGCTCATTCCTAATTGATCTTATGGATCTGAACACAAGTAATAAGCTAACCCAAAATATGGACAAGATAAGAATATTTGAGTTCTAAAATTGCACTTTTCTGTTTTAAATTTGCACTTTTTCAAACTAAAATTGCACATAACACAAGTAACAAGCTAACCCAATTCATCGCCTCATCGGGGCAAGTTTATGTTCAATGCAAATGCCACATGTAAGACAAGATTCAAAAGGACGAGGTTCCAAAACTTTCACCACTACTGCAGCAAATAATCTTCTAGCATTAACACCCAATTCAAATTTAAGAACAAGATTAAATTTTTAATAGTCTAACAAGGTAGAGCAGGACCAACTTTTTTATATCAAGTATGCACTATTTCACCTTATATATGCACATTGTTTATCTAATATTGCACTAAAATATTAAGAATGTGCACTTATAAGTGCACTAATTATTAAGTACAAGAAATAGGCAACAACAATTGATGTTGCATGTGCTACTTGGTTAGGTTTTAAATTAGTTTAGAGATTAGATATTATTTTTGAGTTATGAATTCATTTTTGAGTTATGAATTCAGTTGAATGTGCAGAAATGTTGTTCAAGCTGTCCTATATGGGCTACACATTACATATCATGTGAACATAATGAACTACCAACACATCATCCACTCTTATTTCGCCCTCTACCCATATAAATTATTCTGCTTCAAGTAAAGACGAAACAACAATTACCCCACCAAGAAAATACATTAAACCCACATCAACTTTTAACATTCCACAGTAACTTTTAACATTCTACAGCAAAATGCACATTATGTAATACAATATCATAAAACAACTTTAAGACAAAAAATCACTGTGATTGTCACAAGATGAGGGCACTGATAAGTCATAACTCATAAACCTTGAATGCCATAATTCAATTGTTTTTCTCCTCTTCAAATGAGCCTAGTACTACAAATTCCAACAACTCTATTTAGCAGGTTTGATCAGACAAAATTCCAAAATCTGAAAACCATCTGACAAAAATAAAATTCAAATGAATGAAACTAGCAAACAAAAAAAAAACCAGATGAGCAGGTGAAACAAAAATTGAAATTAGGGCAAGCAAAACCAAATCCATCAACAAAATCTGAATACAACCCCCAAAATTCAGACCCAAAAAGGCATCATCAAACATTTATGCAGACTAGTGAAAAAAACAAGCCATTTTTTCCATTTGCTGACGAAAATCATAGTCCTTGTGTGTACCCTACACCAACTCAGCACCTCCTCCCGGCAATGAACTCATCTGCAATGTTCCAGCATTTCCAGATGCAAGAAAGCGAACAGAAGGAAGAGAGGGATCTGTAACATGTTCAACCTCAAGGAAATTGAAGTCAAAAGTGCCAAAGGGACAATCATGGGAACCCAAGCAGCAGCACGCAGTAGATCCAGAAAGAATGGGGAGGACCTAAACTACTTAAACAAGCAAAATCTCAAGGGAAACTAATGTTGTCTAATTCACAGCACTAAATTACACAGTGACAATATCATCAGTATTCATAAAGAAAAAGATATGCCCACTCTTTCAATAAGAAAAAGTGACGCCGTGGATTGCAAGAGAAATGGAACTACATATGCATCCATATGTAGAAATCAAGCAAGAACCCTAGATCTACACAAATCTCATCAGGACAAGAACTCAGAAAATAGAAATCGCCGCACATCCACATGTCTCATCAAACCTCAAATTTGTTTCAATCCCTAAAATCTCAGTGCAATTTGACAAAGAGGCATTTTAACAAACACCTTAAGTGCAATTAAGCAGAGGAAAAGAGAAAGCTAGAATCCCTCCTATACGTGCAAAACCGGCCAAATAGAGACTTCAAAGAGTAAAATAGAAATTGAAAAGTGCAACATTAGAAGAGAACTAGGTTCATATCACGAAACAAACCTTGAAGCGAGAATGAAGGATTTGGCACCTTGAAGCACAGATCCAGGCCCGTCGTTCACCTACTCCATCCTCGCGCCATCTCTCGATCTCATATCTCCCTCCATCGAAGATCAGCTATTCCAATTTGTGAAGATGTCAGCGCGAATCGACTGGCGGAAGGCTGGGAATTCGGAGTCTGCTTGTTCACCAGCCTCTGTTTCAACTGGATCTCATCGGCGGGGCTCCGAGTATTTAGACGGAAAGCGGCGGTAGTAGGCAAGCGAGACGGATTCTTCGTAGGAGAAGAGAGGAGGAGCTTCGCCGCCCTTTGATCTGAACAGGCAATAAGAAACAGGCGATGGGAGGGAGTACCTTGGCTCGCTGAGAGGAAGGAAGAAGCGTGCCCACTCGTTTTTTTTAAACCCGGTTCGTTTTTTTTAAAACTAGGCCCGCGTCCGGTTTTGCAATAAAAAAACATAATTTTACACGTTAAGGATGTTTTACATTTTAAAGCTTCCCTATATATATATATAGTATATTATTTGTATACTTTAAATTGGAATGTGTATATATACACATAAATACAAATATAATACATATTTTTGTATACTTTTAAATTTTTTTAATGGAAATTCGGTTCATTTGTGTTAAAACCGAACCGAACACAAACCGAACCGGTAAATAACCGAACCGAACCTGATGCTCTCGGTTCGGCTTTCGGTTTGAAATTTTTAGATTTTCGGGTTCGATTCGGCCCGGTTCGGTTAGGTTTTAGACCGATGCACAACCCTAGTGGTGGGTTTTATCAACCTCATAGCCCCCTTTTCATTCCTATAAGGCTTCCCTATGAATGTGGGATAAACCTCGTGAAAGTGAAAGGGTTGGGCAAATCCCAGCAGGAGGAGGCAATCCCATCCAATTCTCTTCACATTTTGATGAATTTTTTAATTAAAAATGAACCCCACAAGGCTTAAATTATATAAATGTCCATTTTATGTATTAAAATGTGGCTTTGCCTATTTGATTTAATTCAATGAAATATTTAATAAGCATATTAATATTATTAATATTGAATTTTTTGTTAAGTATTAGGAGTATTAATACTACCTCCGATCCAAAACATATGTCGTTTGACTTTTCAACACGTATTTTAAAAAGGTAAAAAACTATATAAAATATCAACTTTTTTAAAATCATTTTATCACAACTTAATATTTGTTGATAATAGGTATTAAATTGTAAAAAAATAATAATAAAAAAGTTAATATATTATATAGTTTTTAACTCCTTAAAATACGTGTTAAAAATTCACACTACTTTTGAGTAGTTACCCATCAAATCCATATTTTGAAAGATCTTTAACCATATATGACGTGATCTAGGCTCATAAATTTTTATTTTATTTCTCTATCAAAAAATGTTTCACATCAGTTGTAAATACTTAATATGCAACAATTTTCTCCTATAAATTTTGTAAGACTTGCCATTTTCTAATACAAGTTGAATTTTTTGGTAAAAAGTTAAGCAAATTTGCTCCCTTTGATTTCAGGTAAAAATAGAAAAATTTATCCCTTTAGAAAAATTTACCATCCCCGGTGCTAGTTCCTCCCCGGTAGTAATGCAATTAACCTTACATTAAAAAACATGTGCATGGCTATTTAATGGACCTCGTGAAACATATGAACATATAGTTGTGCAAAGGACTAATCCCTAATAATCAAAATTAATTTGGGGAGCTCAATTACATCAAGCCACAATATAAATAGAGAATGATTTGGGGGAGGTCGAGCTAGCGATACATCAAGTAATAATACGTTGAATGCAGCCAAATTGCATGGAAATAAAAATCGAACTTCAATTATTAATAATCTCACAAGAAAAGGAAATTCCAAATGAATGCTTTCAGAAGCAACTGAGAGTCTCAGTGCTGGCTCGTGTCGGAAGCCCTACATGCTCAAGCTGAAGTGCAAGGCATCGTCTCATAGATCTAAGCTGCTGTATGGATGATCAACCAGTTCTCATGATGATATGCACTCCACTGTCAGTGTCAACGATTCCACTTATCTCGCCAACTTTCAGAGCATAAGTAGCTTCTTCAAATGGCTTCTGCATCTGGCCTCTGCCAAACGGTCCTGCATGGAAACAAAAGTAGCCAAATCAAAACAACAATATGAACATGTGAGCATTCCCACTCACAATTTACAAGAAGCAAATATCAGGGTTACTGCAGATAGCATGCACTGATGAAGAATTCGGGTAAAGCTCAATGCGATTGATTCAATCATTCATCATTAACCATGATCATTGTTTGATGTTTGTCAACATACGCCACTAGCAAATCATATGCCAATGTATATGAAGAAAAGATATAAAAAAAACTTGATAAGTGTATCTGTAGTTCACTGTGGTTGGTCAGAGTTTTACAATCATCTCAAGAATTCCCAATTTGTAATACACAGATCATAAAAATGATGAGATTATAACTGCAGAACCCCCACAGCTACGGCATCCATTGAATTCGATTCTCTGCATAATATAAGAAAACTGCTATCAAGTATGCAAATTCATACACTATATGATTATGCATACTCTACAACCACTCAAGACAATAAGGCAATGAATATTGCCAGAACCAAATTGTATACCAAAAGTGAGGAAGCGAACAAAATTAAAGATGCCTATTTACTGCTGCTGGGTTATATATAAAGAACGGTGATAGCTAAACAAGGAGCAACGATATGAAATTTCATGGTTCCTATTGAGTTGAGGTAGCTCAATAACCTGCTAGGGTTCCCTGCATAATCTAATCCAAATCACTGAAACACTAGAAACTTAGAAAGTCATTAGAGCCATTAGGTATTCTTCAATGTTTAAAAACGGAGCCTAAAGCATCAACTCTAGATCATTGCAGAATTAGAGAACACATTTAGAACTCTAAAGTTGGATTAAAAATAGAAGGAATTGAAGGCAGAACTAGAGAATCAACACTGGATCATTGCAGAGTTCATAGACTAATTCAGCAGCACAGTTAACTAATTAAGATCCACAACAGCAAAACCTTGGTTGACCTTCAGCGTCCCCTAAATCCATCAAGGGACACATAAAGTGATGAATACGCTAGCTAACTTACAAGAAGGCTGCCAAAAAAGCAACCAGTTTCAAGAAAGTTAACCCGATTCAATCAAGGCTCCACTTTTCCCACGGGAAAGGGTACAAAAGCGTCGATTCAATTGATCCAGAGGAGATATCGCTTTACGTTCAATAATAAAATTCAGAAAAAAAATATTCCATCGACACCCAAGCTTTCAATATAACAATGCTTAGGATTTCAAAAAAAAAAGCGTAACAGAGAACATGTAATCTCAAACATAAAAAATCGACATCCAGGATAAAATTTACCAAACAATGAAAAGATAACAGTAGTATGGCTCAATAAACCAAATCCGGAGAGAAAGAGGGTTACCGAGATCGCCACCGCGTTTGGCGGAGCTGCAGTCGGAGATCCGAGAAGCGACATCATCAAAATTGGCGTTACCCGAGACGATATCATTGCGGATGGCCTGGAGCTGGGAGATGGCGGACTCCTTGGTGGTGGTGGAGATGACAATGCCTTCTGGATCCTTCCAAGAGGCCTTCCTACGAGATCCCTGGTGCTTTATAAGTATGTGAGAAGCCCTGACCTGTTCTCTGGAAGACATTGTCGCCTTCCACTCCTCCTCCTTGTGATGGCTTCTTCCTCTTTCGATCGGACTCTTATCTCTCTGTCGACGCAGAGAAAGCGATAGAGAGCAGAAAGGTAGATGGAGGAAGTAGAGAAAGCGCGTTGCCTTCGTAATAATAAGTAATGACCCGTCGCGGTCTCGCAATATTTTCGGCCCAGCCCGGAAGTGATATCTATTTTTTTTTTTTTTTTATTAGGAAATAATTCGAGGTCAGATATACCTGAACCTCGATGGCCGACAAGCCGGCAGACGGATAACCGTCAAAGTACAGACAATATCTCTACAAAGGCGAAACTACAAATAACTAAACCAAACAAGAAGAGGACATGGACGAGGTACGAAACCAAACACTACCCAAAAGCAGCACCGTAGGCCAGCGGCACATGAGGAGTCACCTGTGGACAGTGAAGACAAACCTCCAAGGAAACATTCTTCCGGAGAAAGGAGACGCCTCGATACATACTGCCACGACCTCAGCCTATCCCGACTCCGACTGCCAGAACCCCATCAAACGGAGAAGAAACCCAGTCACGTCAAGCGTAGAATCAAACAATGTCTGAACCAAAAGCACCAGAACCCAAGCGGGATTTACACTAACCCCACTAGAAAACCCAAGCGGGATTTTAATACAAGTAAATTTTATAATGTTTTATTTAATTATTTATTAGTTGTAAAATATGAATTTGGGCCAACTTAGGGCCTTGGGCCCAAAGCATCCATCCCAAGCCCAAAAACCAGCCCACATGTCCAGCCTGGAGATGTTGCAAATGACGCAGCGTCAGAACACAAGGGTTTCATGCAAAGGTTTCCGTCGACCAACAACTGAAAGGGGGTAGAGAAGAGCGAGCGGGGGTCACACAGCCAGGACCAGACTACCGGCGGCGGCGGCGAACAAAGGTCGAACGAGACCGAGGTAACCCGAGGCACCAAGGACCAGAGGAGGAGAACCAACGGCGGCCGGCGGTGAAGAACACAATCGGCGGAGAAGACCTCGATCGGCAAAGATGCATCGGCGAAACGGCGAGGCACCCCACCAGCCACCACCGGAGAGATAGAGCATACCGAGAAGGCCGACTGAGACGAACCACCTCAGGAGGAATTCCACCGGGGCAAAAAGCCCCAAATTAATTAGAGATTTTAAGGGGAGATTTGCCCCAAAATCGAGCGATGTGAAAAGAAGCATGACGGAGAACAAGGCAAGCCAAAACTACCCGAATCGCAGACACACAGAGTGCAAGTCGAGCGGCGGCGCCGACCACGGGAAAGAGACCCACGCCACAAAGCTGAGGGCAAGCCCGAAGCCTTGGACCGACGGGGCTAGTTTTTAACCTCCGAAGAGGGGTTATAGGCCTCCGAAGAGGAGTTATGGGCCTCCGAAGAGGTGGTATTCGGCCTCCGAATAGGATGTCGGAGTTGGTGTTCTTCAGCCCCAAAGAAGGGGTTTTGATTTTCCGGTGAGGGAGAGACTCAGTTTCAAATAACTCACGTCAATCTCAAAGCGATCTCGTTTATTAGAGAAAGCAATCCAATTTGGAAGTGATAAATTTTTTTTGGATGAGCCAAAAAACCAAAAAAAAATAAAATTCGGAGACTGGCCCAATTTTAAAAGTATTTTGGCGATCAAATTAAAAAAAATTAATAAAATACTTACGTCGTTGTTTATATCAGCGATTTTTTTTTTCAACCTTTAAATTTAGATTAATGGAAAAACACTAAAAAGGGGGGAAATATAAATGGGAGAGTCTCTCCCTTTTTATATATTTTTTTAAAGTAGATTATGGAGAGAAGGCGGTGTGAGAAGGGGTCTGAATCTTCGGTTCCCGATTAAGTCCCCTTACACTATTCTCTCTCACAAAAAAATATAATTTTTATTCTTTTAATCTATTTTTTAATTTTAATTTTAATTTATTTTTCTTTTTATTTGAAGTTTGTGAGAGAAGGGCGGTTGGGGGATAAAAGGGACACAAAATAAGGGACAGAGGATTTGGAGTCGTGAGGGGCATAGAGAGTGGATGTGAGAAAAGGGAGAAAAGAAGAAGAGGATTCGGATCATAGCCTTGATGGGCTTGCCTTGCATCTTCGGTTGGGCTTCGAGTGACACTCCCTTGAACCTCCGAAGAAAGCTCAAAAGGTTGTTGGTTTGGGAAAAAAAAAAAGGATTGTACACATTGGTAGGATTATGTGGGGTATAATTTGGATATTCGAGTGTTGGAGATTGTTAAACATTTGTAACATCATTTGAAATTGAGGATTTTTTAGAAGATTTGGATGGTTTGGGTATTGAGATTATTGTGATCCATAGTTAAGGAAATAAGTGCAACTACAATAGATATATATGTGTGTGTAGAAGGTAAAATTGAGCTCATTATATAGAAAAAAAAAATTAAACCAATGGGATATTTTATTTAAAAAAATAATGAAATATAAATATATTTTTTATTTCATTTTAAACATCATTACAATTAATAAATATGAATGAAAAAAAATTACAAATACTAAAAAAAGCTCTCTCCTCTCTCTACCCTTCTAAAGAGAGGGAGTCTTCGGTGGTTGTCGTTAGTGATTGGTTTTTCCCTTTCGGGAGCTCATAATCCCTCTTCGGAAGCAATCAATCCCTCTTCGGAGAAACTTAGCTCCTCTTCGGAGGCCGGATTTTCTTCTCGATGGAAGTTCGCCTCGCTGGAGGCTCCTAATCCCCTCTTTGGAGGTGGTCTCCTGTCATGTGGGTCGATTGGTTGGTCTTTGCTTCCTTCCTATCACCTTCGTTATGGGCGATGTCTCACCCACTGATGCCGCCCAAGGTTCTATTCCTCTATCTTGTTAAGTTTCCTCGGTCTGCGCTTTCTTACATATTGTCCTCCAGCGCTTCTAATGTCTAGATTAGCATGCAATTGTTTGTTGCTTGCTTTTTTGAAGCCTGAATCCCAAACTTGTTGTGTGATTACGAGGGTATGTCCTCATTAATCAATTTGATTAAACAATTGAAATAAAATTGGTGAGGGGAAATTAATTTGGTTTTCTTTCTCTTCTTACATGTGACAAGACGGGGGTTTCTATTCTGCCATGGGATAGAAGCCGATACCAAAATTTGGGGCTGTTTGGCTTCTACGGTTCTTCCTTTCAGCCTCCTAATTCCCCTTCTGTGGTGGATTTGTGTGCAACCGGACCCTTCTCTGGCTGCCTCATGCTGCTCCGGTCGGGGCTCGGTTTTCCGTCCCTGTCTGGTTTCCTTTCCATCGTTCCTCAGCCCGGTCGCCGGCTGTCCTAGTGGTCTGCTGTCGGCGGCGCTCGGGGATGTCTCTCTGGTGGGTTTTGGTTCTGGTGGTTCGTCGTTGGTTGGATTGGCCTTCCCACTTCCACCATCGTCGTCCCATCGGTTGTCCCTACTAAACGCTCTGTCTTTCCTCTCTGGCTGCCCTTCTTTAGCCGATGATTATGCCCGGTTTCTCCCCCATCTATTGCCTGCGTGCCCTCGCCGCGGAGTTGGGGCTTCTCCCCCGTTTTTGCTCCGGTTCCGCCCTCATACGGGCTTGGCTTGAGCCCCAAAGGTGGCCCGATTGTAGGAGCTCGACCCGATTGGCGTTGGTTTTGGGCCCTTGCTTTGCCTTGAGCCCAAAGCTATCCCTTTTTGTGCTAATAATATTACTTATTATCTAGATAAATTTAATAATTAACTATGTATTAATAATCCCCGATTGGGTCTACGTTTTTCCCGTTTAGGCTTTCGGTGCTTTCGTTTCAAGTGTTGTGAGGCTTTGCGTTCGGCGTGACTGGGCTCTCTTTCCGGATGATGAGGTTCTGGCAGTGGGAGTCGGGACAGGCTGGGTCCGTGGCAATGTGTATCGAGACATCTCCTTTATCCGGAAGACTGTTTCCTTGGAGGTTCGTCTTCACTGCTCACAGGTCGCATGATGTGCCGTTGGAATGCGGTGCTACTTTAAGGTTGTGCTTGGCTTCGACCGTAGTCTACGTCCTCATCTCATAGTGGTCTGGGTGTTTTCAGTTTCACTTTTGTAGAGTGTTTTGCTTGTTTCTTGCACCATCTTTGTATTTTATGTTTGTCTAGACGGGTTTTCCGTCTACCGACTTGTCGACCTTCGAGATTCAGGCTTGTCTGACCTCGAATTTTTTCCTTATAAAAAAAAATATATATGAATGGAAAAAAGGAAGATGTCACTTTTTCTTTTGAAAAAGAAAACAAAATTAGAAAATGGAACTGGTTACCTCTCTTTATCAAGGTAACCTCTTTCATCCCCTTACCTTAAGGTAAAACCTACAACCATGGGTTTATCTTTTAGTAACCTTAAGGTGAGCCAAAATTCTTGGTTGCTCATGCTCTAATTACCAAAATACTTTTAAATCTTGATTGTTCTCTAACAAAAAAATTCGCTTTTTTGGCTAATCCGGAAAAAAAAAAAAAAAATTCCCGCAACTGGAAGGTAGGCAGACGGGTTGATTGGGTTCGAGTAATATCCATTCGCCTTCGGTTAATATCTAATTGGGTATATTATGTGCTCGGATTAGATCGGGTTAGTTCGGGCTGAGGTTAATTGTATGTTTATTCGTTTTTGGTTATATCGGGTCGGTCGAGTTAAGTAGGGTCACACTTAATTTTAGTAGATAATTATTTTTTTATCTGAATTGTTGACTATTAATTAAGCTCATTAATTTATTTATATTACATTAGATTTAATTATATATGATTCACATTATTGATATCTTTTAAAATTATAATAATTACAAGGATGAATCGGTTTGGGGTTGAGTCGGGTATGGATTGGGCCCATTTGTACATGTTCAGGTCAATCTGGACATCAGGTCAAAATTTATCGAATTGGGTTTGGTTTTAGGTTGTACATGACCATCGATTTTGAGGTGCGGGTTGAATTTGTGTTTGGGTGAGTCGGGTTGAACCATGTTTTGCCAACTGTACATACCTTGTTGTAAATACTGAGAGGATGGAAAATTGGCATACTGAACTCAACCCAAGTTAGACCACAGAACGAAACCACCATTGTACAAAGAAAATATAGAGCGTAGTAAGTTGGTTGAGACTTTTCTTCCTTTGAATCTCAGGAATGATACATCTTTTTATTCGGACTGCACATTGCGAGGTGGACTAAACCAAAAACATTTTAGTAAGAGACCAACCTACAATTTATGGCTTGGTGTGTTCAGTGGATTGATGTGTCGGGAACCCCGGATATGGCCGCTCTTTATTTACAAATTCAGGGATTGATGTGTCGTCGTTGGCCAGTACATACCTGACTCTTTCATATCGGCTTATGACAATTGCTTCGACTAGATTGGAATCATAGAAACGGAACTGCAAACGGGGTGTTAGTTTCACTTTCATATTTTTAAATGATAAACTTATCCCATTCTGATTACTCGTTGGATCTGCCCATTAATATTATAACAATTTGGCCCAAACTTCATCAGAATCGGATTGACCGTAACCAAATGAATGATATACGAACAAAGAAGACCAGAATACTCCCTCCGTCTCAAAATACTTGTCATTTTACTTTTGACATGTTTTTTAAGAACGATAAAAACTATACTAGTATAAAATATCAATGATTTTATTGATTTAAAAAAATAATTTCATACTTAATACAATTGTCTATAAAAATATTTAAAAAAATTAATATTTTATATATCTTTTAGCTTCTTAAAAAACGTTTCAAAAAGTAAAACGACAACTATTTTGAGACGGAGGTAGTACAAAACTTTTTCGTTTTTGATGTAAGAAATAAGCATGTTATAACAAGTCAATTTCCATGAGAAGGTAATATGCAGCATATAGAAAGGCAATGAGATCAACATTACACATATTTGATTGGTTGGATTACAAAAAGTTTTAAAAAAAATGCAGTTGCATTCATCTAACGTGTCTAGATCCTCAAGTGAAAGGTAAAAACGCTTGATAAGAGTTTCCGTCGCTCAGCACATGGAGTTAAGTTCCTGTTGATGTTCACGCAGCCTTCTCAGCTTCTTTGGAGGACTGTTCAGCCTGCAGCTTCTGCAAGGAAGGAGGTGGCCTGAAAACAATGGTTTTCTTCCACTGGCGATCAAGCTTTCTCGACAACCTCTTGTTGATTCCCTCTTCCAGTTCCCTTTCCCTCTTTACAGTAAGCATCCGAGCAATCTAGTCGTTTAGATGCAAAGAAGAAAAAAGAACTCATCACATATATTAAAATACAGAGGCACAAGGACTATGACAGAGTTTGCAGAATGACAGAAACTGATGAATGAAACTTCAACAGCTATTTCAAATAAAAATAACACACACATATATAACACTCATGATCCAGCAACAGCTATTCTAACAGAAATAATGTTACAGTAAAGAGCTATCAAGGTGATCTATAATATCCCTTCACAAGAAAGACGAATCAATTTCTCAAAGACATCAGAATTGAACTAAAGCATTGTTATCAAGGTGATTGACATGCCAATTAGGCCAATTTCCAGTGATTCTGCTCGGTTATGTTTTGCCTAAAAATGGTACCCTAATCCTACTACAAACTGGAAGGGAAACCCTAATCCTTTGTGGATTCAGTAGTGAGTAACATTCATCTTCTTCATTGTGCTATAAAGGGATTCTTTATCTCAAAGCCATTTGGCAAGAAAAGTTGGTCAACATCTTCTCATATAGTCCCATTCCAACATATTCAACATTCTACATCCCAAACGAACACTCATTACAGCTACTTGTACAGCAAATTCAGCCCCAGACTCCAATTTTGCGAAAACCAAAAATCCTAATGTTGGATTTCAATGTGAGAAATGGCACACCAGTCCTAGCAAAGCAACAATCAGAAATTCAACAAAACTATCAACAGATATTGCAAGACAGGTAAACCGTACTCGTTTACGCATGCGAGTGAACTCGCTGTTTTTGAAATCGGCACGAGCCGATTTCTGGAGACGGAGAAAGAAGAGCTCTCCCTTGAGGTCGACAATCTCCTCGTTGATCTCTTCGGTGGTCTTGGCCCTTATCTCCTTGAGCTCCTCCTCTCTCTTGGCCATCATCACAACGGAAGCCGCCCGGGGCCGTCCGGAAACCTGACCGCCGGCAACGGGTGCGCCGCCTAGGAAGCCGACGCGGAGGCCATGGAAGGAGGAGTTGGGGAGGGAGGAGAAGGTGAGGTTGGGAAGGGAGGGGGTGAGATTGGAGGAAGAGAGTGAAAGGCTTGGAAGCATCGTTGGGATTCTGCAACACAAAGCAGGAATTGGGTTGGGGATTGCAATGGAGGGTTCTCTCTCTGCTCTCCGCTGGACTGGAGGCAACCACTGGATAAGGCGGAAATATATCTACCTATTCTTTTTATCTTGGGGAAAACTAAATTTAAAGAGAAAATTTGGTGAAATATCACCCTTTTCTATTCTAATTAAGTTATTAGCACCTTAAGTTTATTTATTGGCCGTTCTAACACTTACTCAATTTTTTTTAATTGACTAGCATCATTCATATCTACTGGGTCTCTTTACTCTCTCCTCACTCAGCTCCTTGCGTGTCCTAGTTCATCGCTTTCAGTCTCAGATGGCGATTTCATCGCTTTCAGGTGGCGAGTTCGGCATCTTCGTCGATTCCTCTCCTTCCATTCTCTGTCTTGTTCCTCTTCTGCTTCTTCCATATCTACTCCGATGCTTATTTGCTCTCAGTGTTCTTCTTTTTCTTGCATCGCAGTCGGGGTGTGCTACTGGTGTTCAGTTTTTTCGATTTCCTTGAATTTGTTGTGCGATGGAAGGTTCTTCAGGTACATCTCCATGTTTTAATTTGATTTTCGTTCAATCCTACTGTGTATTCGATTTGGTATTGTCCTCTTTCTTCCCCCTCTCCAGTCATTTGGTATTGTCCTCTTTCTTCCCCCTCTCCATCTTCATTGTTCTGTTAGGGTTTGGTAGTTCTCAGCTGGACAGTTTTTGTTCAATTGTATCTGTTGGCATCGGTATGATGAGTTCTTTCAATTTTATGGTGATTCTATGACAATGTGGATTAAATGTTGTTTGATCACTTCAGTTTCTGAAAATTGGGGCTTTGGCATCTAGGTTCTGCTTGTATTTGATCTGTTGTGATTAGTTTGTTCTCCAATTTCACTACTAATCAACTCACTATTTTGAAAAGCCCATAGATATCAATTTCCAGGAATCTTGTTTTAGTTCTAAAATGGGGAAAAGGAAACTGAAAGTTGAAATTGGTACCACACAAGCCTAGCATTCAAACTAGTGGATCTTCCAATTTCCTACGCCAGGACATGGAATCACATGGTGCTTGTTATGATTTGATCACTCATAATAAAAATTATTTAAAGTGGGAAGATATTCAAATCAAAGATCATTCACTATACTTGATTGCCTTGAGGATTTGAGCAATTTTGTTTCTTCTTGATGATTTTGTTGTCTAGTGCTATCAAATGCAATTTTTTCTTGGATGATTTGAGTTTTCTATAGGTGTTTCCAGTTTCGGATTTGCTTGTTTGTCACTATGATGTGGTTTAGAAAACTGCATCTTTTTCTATTTATCTCCGGTTGATTTCTTGTCAAAAAATAAACTGGAAGAACTAAATTGATGTTGCACAATGCCTATTTGTCTAGTCAATTATCTGTCTTGATGGCATTTCACATTTGAGCTTACATTTCTCCTCTTTTATGTAGGGACGTCCAAAAAGTGTCACCCAAAAATACAGCTTGGCACCTCTTGTTTCGAGGCTCTCTGAACTTCTTGGTTTTCAGGTATTATAAATCAACCTTTGTTTATTAAAATAGATATTTTCTGACAAAAATACTTCTGCTGCTAAAAAGATTTTTCTTCATGATTCTGCTCCCTGCCACACTAGCATGAATGCATGATTGCTAATCTTTCTTCTTATGCTTATCAAAAGGTTGTCAAGGCTGATGACTGCATAGGCCCAGAGGTTGAGAAGTTGGTTGGTTCTCTTCCTGGTGATGGAGTGCTACTTCTTGAGAATGTGAGGTTTTACAAGGAAGAGGAAAAGAATGAGCCAGAATTTGCAAAGAAGCTTGCTTCTCTTGCTGATTTATTTGTGATTCAGTGTCCAAATGGTGCTGCCTTCTCAATGGGGTTGTTGTTTCGTGATCGAATTCACGTAAGATTGCTTACTTATCTCAAGGCAGTTTTAGTTGTTTTACTTTTTAGCTTTTAGACATCTCTTTAACTTCTTCTCAACTGTGTTTTTGTGTTTACTTTTTTCTGCTATTATATTCTTGCAAAAATGGCTGATGAAATGGCCCCAGAAAGCTGCTATGCTTAGATTGGCTGCAGAAGGGACTTGGTTTCATCAGTTTTGGGTTGTTGTGCTGTTCAAGATTTCACTGTTTCCTTATACAGTTTTTAACTATGCAATAGTGGTCACCAACATGAGATTTTGGCCTTACTTATGGGGATCAATTGCTGGAATGGTACCTGAAGCTTTCCTTTACATTTACAGGTCAATTATTTGAATTCGCCGTGTAATATTAGTTGCATTCTAGATCAAGTCCATTACCTTGCGGTTTTTGCCAGGTTCTGATTGATACTTTGCGTTCTTCATTTACAGTGGTCGGTTGATAAGGACATACGCAGATATCGAGTACAACAACCACCATCTCACTTGGGTAGAAATTGTATATAACACCATCTCTTTCATTGTTGCCATAGTGACCATAGTTTCTTTCACCATATACACCAAGAGAACCTTGGACGAGCTCAAGATGGTAGAAACCAAAGGGTATCTAGAATCTAGACAGGATGACGAGGAGGATGACGGGAAGGGATCCTCTACGGACGATGAAACTTACCAGCCTGCTTGAGCATTTGTGGGGCTGGTCGAGGAGTTATAGGAAGAGATGGTCCAACTTAGTGATGAGGAGGATCACTTCTGTGAAGGTTATATCACTGGGTAAACACACAACATTTCCTTCATTATGTTCGTTTATAATTCGGCAAGTGTAAATGTTAGTTTGGATGGAATTGGGGTGGTGCTTATATATAATGTCATACTATTACTATGCCGAATAGTGGGTACGTGATGGCTTTCAAATTGCTTTCAAGTGTAAATGTTAGTTTAATTATGTTATGTTCCACTTGATTCCATTAGCCTATTAGATATTATATATATTAGCTTTCAAATTGCAACTGTTAGTCTACTCTTATATAATAAAAATCTTATCAATAAAAATGTCATCAAAATAATATTATAAAAAAGTTATTCAACAAACAATGTCAACACAAATATTGAGATGTCATAAAAACACTACTTTGAAAAAGTTGCATCACATTAAAGAAAAAAAATGTCATCAAAACATTATCTTGAAAAAAATGTCATCAAAACACTACTTTGAAAAAATAAGACATTACTGTAAAAAAAATATTATCAAAAAATTGATATCAAAAAAGTGTCATCAGTAGTCAGCAGTAAAAAAATGGCATCAATGGTCAACGTTGCATCACAGTAAACAAAAAATGTCATCAAGGTTTGAAAAAAATGGCATTAAAAAAGTGTCATCTATCCATTTTATTAGAAAAGTGACATCAAAGCAAAAATAAAATGTAATAAAAAATGGCATCACAGAAAAAAAAAATATCATCAAACATTTGACATGAAAAAAATGTCATCAATAGTCAACATTAAAAAAAAATGGCATCAATGGTCAACGTGACATCACATTAAACAAAAAATTTCATCAAAGTTTGAAAAAATGACATTTAAAAAGTGTCATCAAACCATTTCATTATAAGAGTGACATTAAAATGAAAATAAAATGTAATAAAAAAAAGTGGCATCAAAATAGCAAAAAATGGCATCACAAAACATGTCAAAAAAAAAAATCTAAAGGAGTTGGTCAACAGTCAACGTTGACCGGTCAACGTTGATCGTTGACCCTTAATAGTCAATTTGGGAAGTGTGCTAGGTTAGTTAATTAATTTTGTTTGTGTGTTAGTTAGCTAATGAGATATTCATAATGTGCCATTTGCCAAAATAACCCAAAATACCGGTAAATGGTACAAAAATTACCATACCAACCACGTATCAACCACAAACCGAATATGTTGGTAACTACGCATGTTGTAACCACATGAAAAATGAAAATGGTATGGTAATGGTAATGAAATCTGAATAACATGGTTATCATGGTTACTAAGTATATATATTATTTTTTTTTATTTAATGTTTTATTGTTATTATCTTAAAGTTTTAAGTTTTAAATTTATATTTTGTGTTTTGATTTTGATCTAAATTAGTCCTTTCTACTAGAAATAATAGGAACATTTTGAATGTTTGAAGACTTTGAACTTGTTTTGTTTGAACTTGCAGGAACATTTTGAATATTTGAACAATTGAACTTAGTTGGTTTGAATTGGTTTGTACTTTAGGTTGTGAACTTGATTTATTTGAACTTTTAATAGATGGTAACCATATTATTTATGTAACCATATTTTTTCGTTCGATAACTTTGATTACTACCGGAAGGTAGCCAAAAGGTTCAAAAAAATACAAACAGAATTAGAGCTTGGTAACCATGGTAATGTATCGATGGTAACCACAAATCATGGTTACCACATACGCGATAACCACGACTTGTGGTTGGTACGTGGTATGAAAATTTGCGTACCACCAGTTTGTGGTTGGTACGTGGTAATCACCATTTTCTGGTGGTTACCATACCATGCCAACCCTAGTACTTATTACGGACCAGTTGTTAGTGATAGCTCCACTCCCTTTGATGAAAATCGAAATTAGTTTCAAAGGCTTTGACAGACAGTTTGTGTCAAAGGTCTTGAAGCTAACAGCTGTGTTGATGAAACACAAAACCTGTACTTTATGTTATTATGTCCGAATATTATATTATGTTATTATATGCTTCCATATTATTATTATATATTCACTAACCTTTCAGGAAGCTATTTGAATTATATCTCTTTCCTTAAGCGTTCAAAGCTGAGAAAGATCAAATCGAGATCATGGCTTCCGAAGTTTCCAAAGATAGAAGATTGCACTCAAGCCATGATCCTCTCTTAGCCATTGGAGAAGATTCCTTCCTCAAGTGGCGTCGGTAATCTTCACTATATAAAGGAGAAGAAGAAGAGAGAGAGGACTGACGAACACTTACGCTCTACATTGCACTCAACCCTCAAGTTTACGATCTCTCTTCAGCGTGTTCTCTCTGCTTGTTCTTAAGAGTCTTATATTTTGTTTCAAAGCATTTGAGAGATACACAGTGAGCTTATAGGATATATTCTAAGAGAGTGTTATACTCGACAGTTTATAACTCAGGAAGTGAGCACTAGGCTATTGATTCTCGAGAGTAAGAGGATTGTACTAGATAGCTGAGAGAAGTGGGGCTCTTCTAGATTGGTCTAGGACTCCAAGGGAACGTGAGTTGACTAGATTGCAATTGTATAGGAGAGAGGCTTCTCGGTGAGCTATTAGGATCCTAAGCTTTGTGAATCAATAAAGCCTGTTGAATCCTAGGGTTGTGGAAGAACCCTAGGCGGGGACGTAGGCCAAGTTCGTACCGAACCTCGTTAACAATTCGTTGCGTCCTTTACTTTACTGCTTTACCTTATTTCCGCACTTGGTTCGATTGTCTAACTTTGTGATTCAGGTTTAATCTCAAAGGGTTTTATACGAGCTCCAAAAGTCTTGAGACTTTCTGCGAAAAACGGGCAGACTCTATTCAACCCCCCTTCTAGAGTATTTCTATATTACATTGTTTTATATTGTCGAACCTTCAATTGGTATCAGAGCTTTACTCACTACTTTTGATCTAACAATCTTGTGAGTTTTCGATCATGTCTGGTGAAGCAAGCGAAGGATTTGCACAAGGGAGATCTACCATTAGACCACCACTCTTTGTAGGAAACAACTTCGTCCACTGGAGGTTCTTGATGAAAATGTTCATTATAGATCAAGATCTGGAACTTTGGAACATTATAGAGAATGGTCCGAAGGTTCCAGTGAAAGAAGGACCAAATGGAACCAAAGTCGCGAAGACAGAGGCTGAATACATCCAAGCGGATCTTGAACTCGTCTCCAAAAACTACAGGGCTATTAACTTGCTTTATTGTGGTCTTAGTACTGATGAGTTTAATCGTATTTCATCTTGTAGGTCAGCTAAAGAGATTTGGGACAAGCTGGTAGTCACCTACGAAGGAACCAGTCAAGTGAAGGACACCAAGATCAGTATCTTCCTTCGAAAGTATGAACTCTTCAAAATGAAGCCAAATGAGTCTATTAAGGTTATGTTCACACGGTTCACGGAAATCACAAACAACCTTGACTCTCTCGGCAAGACCTTTGAGAATGTTGAGAAAGTGAGGAAGATATTGAGGTGCCTCCCAAAAGACAAATGGGGTCCGAAAGTAACAGCCATAGAAGAAGCCCAGAATCTCACCACTCTACCCCTTGATGACTTGCTTGGGAAGCTGATCACACATGAGATGATTCTCAATGAAGACGATGGAGAACTCCCAGCAAGCACTAAGAACTTGGCGCTCAAGTCTAAGAAGGATGAGCCCAAAGATGTGTCTGATTCTGAAGATGAGGATGATGATGAGGATGATCCCTTTGATCTCATTACAAGGGGTCTTTCTCGAATCCTCAAGATGAAGAAGCAATTCAACAACAAAGATGGATCAGAGTCTTCTAAATTTCGAGGTAAGTCTCAATACAACAAATATGACAAATGTGGTGAAACAGACCATCTAGTTAAAGATTGTCCTCAAAAGACGAAGAGCCAGTCCAAGAAGAGTGATAGATGGAAAACGAAAGCCATGGTGGCAACTTGGAGTGATTCTGACTCGGACTCCGATAATGAAAAGGCCAACCTTTGTCTCATGGCCACAGGAGATGAATCCCATGATGAGCAACTCGAGGTAACTGTAAGAGCGCTCATGGCAAGTCCAAAAGAGGTACTATCAGAATTCATTTCTAATATGATTGCCAATGAAGAGAAACTTATTGCCCATACTAACACTCTTATCAAGAAAACCGTGGACTAGGAAAGAACTATTGAGGAACTGTCTAGGCGGGTCAAAAGTCTTGAAACTTCTTATTCAGGTCTTGACATTAAAGTCAAGACTCTTGACTCAGAGAAATCTGAACTCAAGCAAGATCTCTCGTCTCTGAGAAGTGAACATCATGACTTAGAGAACGAGAAGATCTCCCTAAATAATAAGATTCAAGACCAACAGACAACCCTCATAAGTTTTACCAAGTCCAAGGGCACTCTTGATAGGATGTTGGGTGAGAAACAAAGTTCTCTAAACAGAAGTGGTATTGGTTACAACCCGAGGTTTTTAAAGAAGCAACACATTACCACTTTTGTGAAGGCAAAAGGAAGCAAAACCTCTCCTATATGTCACCACTGTTCGAGAAAGGGACATGTAAGAGAGACCTGCCCCTATAGAAGAAAGGATCCTCATATTATTCGCAATACGTTTCCTATTCACTTGAGAAAAGAACGGATAACGCAAGTTTGGGTCCCCAAAGGCACTATTTTACCAAATATGGTTTATCCCAATCAAGGATCTAAATTTGCTCACTGGTCTAGCCACAAAGGCTGATGTTTGTTTTGCAGGAAATCACCAAGGCGAAGGAGAAAAAATGGATTATTGATAGTGGATGCTCTAGACATATGAGTAGGAAGAGATCTATCTTCCATGAACTAAAGAAGCAATCCACGGGAACAATCACTCTTGGTGACAAAGGAAAGTGTGACATCGTTGGTATTGAGAAGATACAGGAGACTCGGTCATGTAAGCCCACATACACTACAGAAGCTTGTGTCCAAAGGGCTTGTAAGATGACTACCTGAGATGGACTTCAAAGGTATTGAGATGTGCAAAGCATGCACACGAGGTAAACAAACACGTAGCTCTTTCAAACCCAAAAAGGTTGTAAGTACTTCTAGACCCCTTGAACTTTTACATATGGATTTATGTGGTCATATGTGAGTCAAATCTCCCAATGGTAAAAAGTACATGCTTGTTGTCATATTTGATGAATGCAATGATGATTCTTTGAGGGAAAGTGTTGCAGATATAGATCTTAACATCCATACAGAGAACGAGGATGGTGATGATGCTGCTATCAAGAACACAGAGAAGAGGAACATGTAGGATCAGATTCTCAACACTGAAGAATTGGCCCAAGGTGTTGAAGAATCGTCCAAAGCCCTTTGTGACCAATCCAAAGGTGTTGAAGCGTCAGAAACTGCTGTAACTGAACCTAACAGAACCACGGTGTCAGATGTATCACAAATCAATCCTGCTGGTGTGACGAATCAAGGAGCTGAGACTAGCAAAAGAAAATTCAAATACTCCTCATCACACTCATTAAAGGATATCATTTCTGACCCTACATCTAGTGTTCAAACTCGTTCTAAACTTAAAGATCTTTGTGCTTTTCACGCGTTTGTTTCTCTTATAGAACCCAAGAAGGTAGATGAGGCCCTTCAAGAGCCAGATTGGATCATTGCTATGCAAAGTGAGCTTAACGAATTTGAAAGGAACAAAGTCTGGACCTTGAAGCCTAGGCCAAAGCATCAATCAGTCATTGACACACGATGGGTATTTCGAAACAAGCTAGATGAGAATGGTAAGATCGTGAGGAACAAGGCAAGGCTTGTTGCTCAAGGCTACAATTAAGAGGAAGGTATTGACTACGAGGAGACCTTTGTTCCCGTAGCCAGGCTTGAAGCTATTCGCATTTTATTAGCATTTGCATCTTTTATGAGCATAAAGTTATATCAAATAGATGTCAAGTGTGCTTTTCTTAATGGTTTCTTAGAGGAAGAAGTATATGTGGCTCAACCCCCAGGTTTTGAAAGTTCGGAATTTCCCCATCATGTTTATAAACTAGACAAAGCGCTTTATGGTTTGAAACAAGCCCCAAGAGCTTGGTATGAGCGCTTGTCAAAATATCTTTTAGAAAATGATTTTTAAAGGGGGTTGATCGACAAGACTCTTTTTATCAAGACCAAAGGAAAGGACATTTTGGTTATTCAAATTTATGTTGATGATATATTATTTGGTGGTACTAACACATCTTTGTGCAAGGAATTTTCTGACATCATGTGCAGCGAATTTGAGATGAGCTTGATGGGTGAACTCAACTTCTTTTTGGGATTACAAGTTCATCAATCCAAGAAAGGGATCTTTGTCAACCAAAGCAAGTACACTAAGGATCTCTTGAAGAAGTTCAAGATGGATCAATCCAAAGCAGCCAAGACTCCCATGAGCTCAACATTATCTCTAGATCAAGACAAGACTGGGAAAAGTGTCAATCAAAAGGAGTATCGAGTAATGATTGGATCTTTATTATATCTCACGGCTAGTAGACCTGACATCATGTTTAGTGTTTGCATGTGTGCTAGGTTTCAAGCTGATCCTAAAGAATCTCACCTCGTGGCTGTGAAGAGGATCTTTCGATATCTCAATGGCACTAAGGAGCTTGGACTATGGTACCCAAAGCAAAAGGATTTCACATTAATTGGATATTCTGATGCAGATTTTGCAGGCTATAAGGTGGATAGGAAGAGCACATCAGGATGTTGCCAATTCTTAGGAGCATCTTTGATCAGTTGGCACTCAAAGAAACAAAACTCAGTCCCTCTATCCACTACAGAAGCCGAATACATTGCAGTTGGAGCTTGTTGCTCCCAAATCCTTTGGATAGCTCAACAAATGCGAGATCTTGGCATCAACCTCAAAGGCATTCCCATTAAGTGTGACAATACAAGTGCCATCTTCATTACAAAGAATCTTGTTCAGCATTCAAGAACCAAACATATTGATGTAAGACATCATTTCATTAGAGACCATGTCGAAAAAGGTGATGTGTCCATTTCCTTTATTTCAACTGATTATCAATGGGCTGACATTTTTACTAAGCCTTTGGCAGATGACATGTTCACCTTCATTAGACGAGAGATTGGGATGCTTAACAAGGATGCACTTTCGTAGGGGGAGCTTTCCCTTTACGAAAGATAAATACTACTCGGTGTCAAGATCCTTGAACCTCATTTCAAAGGTTGTGAACTGAACAGTAGAGTACATATAACGGATCAGATATTTGGTTGGTATCTCTTTAGATATTTGATCAAATATTGCTTTAATGAATTTTAACCTTCTCTATATTTTACCTATTTTATTTTTCGGGAAAATCTTTATTATTGCATGTTATCCTATTATACTCTTATTTGTGGAAAAATTTTTCCGGATAAATCTTCTCCTGCCTTTAAGATTTGAAAGAAACTTCTGAATTTTGAATTATTTTGGTAAGTCTGATTTTGGTAGCTGTTTTTAAATTCCTCCCTTTGTTGAAAGACAAAAAGGGGGAGATGGCTTGATGGTTTAGACTTTAAAACTGTTGTGAACCAAGGGTCTTGGAAGACCTTATTTTGTTTTACTTTGTTGGATGTTTCTCGTTGACTTTGAAAACTTATGATCCAACATTTGTCTAACCCTTGCAGGTACTTAGTCCGATTTTGCTTATGATATAATTGCTTGACTAAGTTGCAGGGATGCACATGTTTTTTCTTTCATCAAGGGGGAGATTGATAGCTCCACTCCCTTTGATGAAAATCGGAATTAGTTTCAAAGGCTTTGAGAGACAGTTTGTGTCAAAGGTCTTGAAGCTAACAGCTGTGTTGATGAAACACAAAACCTGTACTTTATGTTATTATATCCGAATATTATATTATGTTATTATATGCTTCCATATTATTATTATATATTCACTAACCTTTCAGGAAGCTATTTGAATTATATCTCCTTCTTTAAGCGTTCAAAGCTGAGAAAGATCAAATCGAGATCATGGCTTCCGAAGTTTCCAAAGATAGAAGATTGCGCTCAAGCCATGATCCTCTCTTAGCCGTTGGAGAAGATTCCTTCCTCAAGTGGCGCCGGTGATATTCATTATATAAAGGAGAAGAAGAAGAGAGATAGGACTGACGAACACTTACGCTCTACATTGCACTCAACCCTCAAGTTTACGATCTCTCTTCAGCGTGTTCTCTCTGCTTGTTCTTAAGAGTCTTATATTTTGTTTCAAAGCATTTGAGAGATACACAGTGAGCTTATAGGATATATTCTGAGAGAGTGTTATACTCGAGATTTTATAACTCAGGAAGTGAGCACTAGGCTATTGATTCTCGAGAGTAAGAGGATTGTACTAGATAGCTGAGAGAGGTGGGGCTCTTCTAGATTGGTTTAGGACTCCAAGGGAACGTGAGTTGACTAGATTGCAATTGTATAGGAGAGAGGCTTCTCGGTGAGCTATTAGGATCCTAAGCTTTGTGAATCAATAAAGCCTGTTGAATCCTAGGGTTGTGGAAGAACCCTAGGCGGGGACGTAGGCCAAGTTCGTGTCGAACCTCGTTAACAATTCGTTGCGTCCTTTACTTTACTGCTTTACCTTATTTCCGCACTTGGTTCGATTGTCTAACTTTGTGATTCAGGTTTAATCTCAAAGGGTTTTATACGAGCTCCAAAAGTCTTGAGACTTTCTGCGAAAAACGGGCATACTCTATTCAACCCCCCTTCTAGAGTATTTCTATATTACATTGTTTTATATTGTCGAACCTTCAGTTAGATATCCTAAAAACTCTTGCGAAAATAGAAGAGTTGCATTTTTTTTCTGTTTGTTTTTTTTAAATAGTCATGGGACTCCGTAGCAAACTCCCTATATTTAATAAGACAGAAAAAAAAAGTCTATATATTTAGTTTTCTTTTCTAACGAGGTACTCTACAACCAGTTATTTGAACCCAAAAAAATATATCTATTAATCTATCTATCTATCTATCTATCTCTCTATTATCTATCTATCTATCTATTAAGGGAAAACTAATTAAAATACCCTCACCTTTGGGGGTATGGTAAAAATATATCCTCAACTTTCAAATGTAATAAAAATATCACGACCTTTGAGGGTGGTGGTAATACATTACTCTGTGTTTTCCCACAAGTAAAAAATGCTGACAAAGTAGCCTACGTGGAATATTTTTTGACAAGACAACATACGTGGAAGCCTTTTTTACAAATTAGCACGAAAAATTGATTTTCTTGAATAGTTTCCTTAGGGAAAAAATAAATAAAATGATAACAAATTAAACCCGAAAAACTAAATCGATTCAACCAAGCAACTAATACGATCAACACTGCCTCAAATTAACACAACACGACTATTCCTAACACGAAACCGACAACAAAACTAAACCGACAACAACAACGAAGAGGGGGAAAATTAAACTTACCCAACCAAGTCCGTGAACGAATCAGAGGTGAAGAAAATGTGAGAGAGACAGTTCAAGATAGTCGACCACGAGAGAGAAAGACTGACATTAAAGAGGAACCATGAGCTACCTGGAAGACCTGGAAGCCAATTCAAGAGGCGATCACAGAAGAGCACATGAGGGAGGAAAAGACATTGGATATGAACCCAGTCAAGCTCTTTATTTTTTTTTTCTAAGAACACTGTTTAAGAAAACCGTTGTAAAAAAACCCACGTAGGCTATCTTGTCTGCATTTTTTACTTGTGGTAATATATTACTACTACCCTCAAATATCTATCTATCTATCTATCTATCTTTGAATTTTTTATTCAAATGTTATTTTCTTATTGGTCAATATTATTACTGGAATTTGAAAAATATCCGTTTCCTATTTTAAATATGGTTTTAATCCATTCCTCTTTTCCTATTGGTCGGTTATATTGCCATAAATCTTGAGATATATTTCCATATTTTTTTCCCGATTGCAACATTCTCATAATTCGTCTACATACATTGAATTTGAATTTGAATCCTGGTACATTTTATTTTTGGATATTGAAAACCCACCTACATTGAAATTGAATTTGAATCCTGGTATATTCTATAAGCCTAATTATGTATTTTAGTTGTGTTTTGTTATTTTTGAAGCATTATTAGCTTTACTATTTTTTTTTCGGAAATTTCGCTAGGTACCCCTAGGGTATTGCAAATTTCGCGGGGCATACAATTTTTTTACATATTTCGCGTGGTACCCCTGAGCTTTTAACTCATTTCGCCTCGTGCCCTTCTCGGTTAACTTTAACCTTTTTGGGTGAATTCCGTTAGTTTGCTCCAAAAAAAAAAGAAAAAGAAAAGAAAGAAAGGCGAGAGCGAAACGAAACATCAGACAGAGAGCGAGGAGAGAGTGACGCGAAGAGAGAGCGTTCGAGGAGGGAGACTCAGGCGCGATACAGCACCAGCGGCTCTGACCCGGGCTCGGCTCGGACCTGGACTCGGCTCGGACCTTCTGCTGCAACCTCTGCGCGCTCGGACCTGCTGCTGCACCCTCTGCGCGCTCAGACCTGCTGCTTCGACCCGGGCTCAGACTTGTAAGTTCCCCTAATTTGGTCTGATTTTGTTTGCATTCCCTTAGTCAATTCAAGATTCTTGTTTGTTTCTACACTTTAATTAATTGATTTTGTTCAAATGTTTACGTGATTTAGAGAATTGAAATGGATTTGTTAGACTTGAGATTTGAGGTTTGAAATATGAATTGAGGGTTTTTGTTGATTTTGTTTGTTTGTTATTTGTTTATGAATAGGGATATGGATAGGATATGTATTTTGCTCGGATTAAAAAATCTTGCGGTTTTAGGGGTTTGGTTGTTGTCGCTCTGATAATTGGAGTTCGAAATTGGGGCTTTCTGATTAAAACTTGTTGCAGGGAATTTAGTTGTGGTTTTAATTTGAATGGTGGAGTTTTGATAAGCTTTCTTACCATTTTTCTGAAACATCTTGAATTGAGTGAGTGTTATTTCGGTGTTTTTCAAGAGTTGATTACATGATTGATTGCTGCATATATAGTGATGTATGGTCTCATTTCTTTCACCAAAACTCTCCTATTGGAGTAAATGGAACTAGAATATTATGAGTGAATTTACAGTCTCTTGATGGAACATTTTGCAATGGATTTATCAAAAGAAAATTCTTTAGCAACCCCTGGTTTAACTGTCAGTTGTTGGTTCCGTCTTATTGGTTTAGATGAACTGCTACTATATGTTAATTTTTATGTCCAGTTGAATGTAGTTCTTGGTTTTTGGAGTTGAATGTAGTGACTGATTTGAGTTGAATGTAAAGCATGGTAGCGTAAGTGTTGTTTTATGTGCTTGATAGTGAGTTGTACAGAGAAACATGGAGCATTAGTTAAGCAAATTAAGGCAGCAGATCAGAAAAGATTAGTAGCTTAATTTATTTAGAAATTCATGCAGTAAGGCTATGCCAACAATTATATATCGTTTGAAGATGGCAATAAGTGTGTTGTTTTTAGCCTATTAGCTCAAACAGAAGAGCATTGTGCTCATGCACAAGGACGTGGGTTCAAATCCCACATAGGCTTATTGAATTATTTAACCATTTAAGTACTTTGTTCACTTAATTTGAGAAAATAATTTGACATTCTTTTCTAGATGATTATTAAAGCTGTCATACTTCAATGTGTTTGTTGTCCTTATGTAGACATTGTAAAAATATAAACAAGATGCATTACTTCACATTAGCCTATGCGGGGCTTGAACCCACACCTTTGTGCATGATCACATCGCTCTACCATTTGAGCTAATAGGCTTAAATATTATTATATAGAATTAGAGCATTTGATCAATATAGAAACCATAAACAAAAATAAGAAACTCAAGCAATTGGTTGCTGGGAGTTTTTTATTTGCATTAAATAATCAGATTACAAGAATGGAATGATTTCCTTACTAAAAAATACAGAACCAGAACCACATTTTAATGCATGAATAATAACTCATGTTGTGCTTTCTATGTTAGAAAACATAAGGAACACAAAATTATGGATCATAATCAGAACCATCATCAAATAGAAACTAAAGCCTGGACATGCCATCCCCTCCATCTTAGATGTAAATTGTGTACCACACTAATGCTTCAATGCGAATTTCATTAACAAATCGGATTGCAATTGAGAAACGAATTTTCGAATTCGAAATCTATCAATTTCAACCTAAACCCTAAATTTGACATCACAAAAACCCCCAAATGTATCAAATTCAACCTAAATAAAAAATTTCTATTGACAGCAACTAACCTCTCTACAGAAGCACATTCTTCTCCTCCACCTCCGATCGCCGGTCGAGGCAATGGGCCGCCACTGCCACCGTCTTTGCCGGCTGAGGCAACGCCTCCCACTTCTCCTCCCATCGCAGAGGGTGCAGCAGCAGGTCCGAGCGCGCAGAGGATGCAGCAGAAGGTCCAAGCCGAGTCCAGGTCCGAGACGAGCCCAGGTCCGAGCCGCCCTGCTGTATCGCGCCTGAGTCTCCCTCCTCGAACGCTCTCTCTTCGCGTCGCTCTCTCCTCGCTCTATGTCTGATGTTTCGTTTTGCTCTCGCCTTTCTTTCTTTTCTTTTTCTTTTTTTTTTGGATCAAACTAACGGAATTCACCCAAAAAGGTTAAAGTTAACCGAGAAGGGCACGGGGCGAAATGGGTTAAAACCTCAGGTGTACCACGCGAAATATGTAAAAAAGTTCTATACCCCGCTAAATTTGCAATACCCCAGGGGTACTTGGCGAAATTTCCGTTTTTTTTTTTTACTTTGTGCGTATTTTTTAATAATTTTTAGTTTGGCCAACTGTTTATTATATAAAATTGTACACTGAATAATATTATTGGTCATTACTTTCACATATGTCTGTAGTTTCTCACCAACCAAATAGTTCCTTTTTAAATAAATTAATCGAAGATGTACTCGGATTGCATGCATTTATTATCTTAACGGATTGAATTCATTTAAGAGAGAATTAAAGGAAATAACCTTTGCCCCGATTTGGTTTGCACGCCTAACCCACTAACCGTTTCTAATTGCAAGGGTTAGACCTCCCCCTTTAAAAAATTGCAAGGTAGCCGGTTAAATAAGGTTGTTGAAACCGGTGGTTGGGAGTAATTAAAGAAGGGAGAGAGCATGGGAGGGAGGAGGAGAGAGAGGACAGTTTTTAAAAACCTGTCACTTCCAACTGTGTAAAACATAGAGGAGGGAGGGCAGAAGGAACGAAACCGCCATTCTAGATACGAGAAAGGAGAAGAAGAAGGCCAAGGAAGAAGACGAACCTAGGAGTAAGGAGGAGAAGAATCCGACGGATTGCAAGCCAGTAAAACCGACAACGTGTAGAAGACGACCTTGACAGCGTTTAGAAGAGAGGGACCGAAGGTTTTCAAGTAAGTAAACCCTAACTCTACCGATTTAGTACTGATTGCAGAAATTGAAAGAATGAGGGACCAATTGAAGAACCTAATTTGTTTGTCATTGTTTTCAATTGGATGAGAGAACGGGTGGAATATCCGCCCCTGTCATGTGGGATGTAACCGGCGTCTAGTATGAAAGCAATTGGTGGAAATGTGGGAACGGGGGGTGTTCGAGTCGGGGAGAGAAGGGAAGTACCATTGCGGTGATGATATGGTAAAGGCCTTGAATGGGGAAGCAAATTAGGGGAAATCGATACATGTATTGTGTGAATTTATTGGAAATTGGTGAAATTGGGGGAAATGTGGGAATTGGGGAAATTGGTGAGATTGGGGAAATTGCATAGATTTTTATAAATATAGGGAAATCGGGGAACCTTTATGTGGGTAAAAAATTTTCAGGAACAAGTTATTGAATGTAAATGTTGTTACATTGTAACATGTAATGTTTTGAATATTTAGTTGGCATGTTTAATAGGTTTACTGTCATGTTTAAATGCAATATTGCGCGACGTATATTTTGTGGAAGCTATAAAATGATTACAATGCTCAGGTGATAAGTATAGGGTAAGATATGGTGAGGCTAGAAATTTACTGTCATTTTTGATAAGTATAGGGTAAGATATGGTGTGTGTCATGTTAAAATGGTCACAAGACATGTTAAAATGGCCACATTACATGTTAAATGAACTTACCGTCATGTGCATTGTGACTGGTGTGATGAAAATGTGAAAATGTTTGAAGAATGCTAAAGTATTTCTCCCCAACCTGCAGGGTATCAAACAAGAACATGGGTGGTTCAGGAGAAAGAAGGATAATGCAGACACCGACAACAGGCGAGGTATGGTTTGGGTAGTGTCGATCAAGGGTAGAGTGTTTTACAGATGAGTCGCTCTAACATTCCATCCCACCGTGCAGGCGATATATGCCATCCCCGAGGACCGGCAGTTCAAGTGTAGGTGCAACCAATACGCCAGGCCCCAGGTTCTTTCAAAGCTAGACCAGTACCTGAGCGCCTCAGATTGGAAGCGTCTGTGTGAAAGCCAGTTTGGCGGCATTGCGAGGCTCGGTGCCAAAGTTGAGTTCATAGCACAGCTAATCCACTACGTCCTGCAGCGGCAGCTGCGGTCAAAAAAGGAGCATGAAACCTGGTACATGATCCAGGGGTCCATAGTCCGGTTCTCCATCGCGGAGTTCGCGCTAGTGACCGAACTGAAGTGTTCGTCAAACGTGCTGTGGACCGTGGACACTGAGACGGACAAGGCTACCTGCTTAGAGTTCTTAGGGGTGGAGAAGATGAGGATGGAGGACTTTGAGACAGAGTACAAAGTGGCGATCAAGTCCGAGCGGAATGCCGCCAAGCGCTTTAAGTTCGCGCTCATAATGCTGGTGGAGGCGGTGCTCTTTGCGAAGGAACCCCACAACTTTATTCAAGGGTGGGTTGTAAACATGGTGTCTGACACTAAGGCGTTCTTGCGTTACCCGTGGGGGCGACTGTGCTACGAACGAACCCACGAGTTCCTCTACCGAGCTGTTGAGTTCAAGCTCCAGCACGGGGTCAGCAGCTCTCGCCCGTCGTACTTGTTAGGCGGCTTCCCCCTTGCATTACAGGTATGTACATAAAGCTCACATGACAAATAATGATTTAAAATGGACACTGACTCATGGTAACTGGACATAGGCACTGTGCATTGTAAAATGCAAACTGAACACGATTAAATGCAAAGTGTCGACATGTCATCACCTGGTTTGTTTTTTTTGTTTGTAGTTGTGGGTGTACGAGGCTCTGCGCCCAGTTGCAAGACAATTTGCTGACACCAGCGACGGCATAATCTACCCTCGGTGCCTGCGGTATAAGTCGAACGAGCACAATATCATGTACGATTCTCTTGCCTCCCTCATCCAGCAATCGAAGGACGAGCTGTGCATGTTCGACGAGGTGGATGCTGTTCGGACAGTCCTCCTCCCGAATGCCGAGGAGGTGAGGAAGAGGGTTATCCTTGGCGCCATGTTCACGATAAAGAAGCCGGATAAGTTCTTCGACGACCTCGTGGTGGAGTATAAAGCGAAACATGTGCCGAGCACGACGGAAGCATTCGGGCCAGGCACACAAGGTGAGGGAAGTACGATGGCTACCGAAGTGGATGTGTCAAGGATTTTGTCTAAGATGGATGATCTGGGGACGAGCATATTGGCAACGTTTAACGAGAGGAGGCAAAGGGTTGAGGTGGCGATGCAGGAGCTGAGAAGGGAGGTGAGGGGGAAGAAGGGAAGCGAGGACGAGGTGACACACTCGCAGGACAGGCATGGAACTTATGGTGAGGAAACCGAAGATGTTGAGTTGCAGTCGAAGGAGGTAAGATGTTCAATTTGTCATGTCAGTATCCATAACCGTCATGTATAACAATATAGGCGTCATGTATAACAATGTAGGCGTCATGGTAACATACCTTTCCCATATTTGCGTAGGGTGAGGAAACTGTGAAGGAAATGGGCAAGAAATCGGGTAATGATGCAGGTGGAGATGAAACCACCAAGACAACCTCTGAGGTAAGTACTCTAACTGAAACCGTGATGTCCGTTTTGTGAATGACGGTGACACGAACTCATAACCTGAAGGAGATGGGTAAGAGTAAGGGACCAGTCCATGGGGAGACCGAAATGAAGAAGGATGCCGATCCACAAGAACCCCCCAAAGAAACACCCACCACACAGGTAAGTCATCCCTGTCGTACTGCGATGTGAGTCTTGACAATGGTGTCAACACTAAGTTCATTCGCATATTTGCGTAGGGTGATAAAGTGTTGAAGGAAAAGGGTCAGACTGATAGCACAAGGCAAGGGGAAATGGTTAGAGCGACCGGTGTTGAGCCAGTAGCAGCCACCACCGTCACAACCGCTGAGGTAAGCCATATGTCGCCCAGTGTCATGTGAAGTTAGTTAGTTGTCATGTCAACAATCTTTTGCTGTCATGTAGGAGGACCGGGCTAATGAGGATGAGGTGTTAGCTGAGGGCTCTAAGGCTATGGCCAAAGGGCCTGGGGCCACGTCAACCATCTCGGAGCCAGAAGCACCCACAACACAGACAACCCCTAAGGTAGGTCGTGTTAATGGTATTGTCATGTGATATCATGTATGTGTAGACCTGTCAAAACATAACACAACCCAGAAACCCGACCCGACCGTTTGAAAATTTTGACCCGGAATTTTTTTTCGACCCGAACCCGAAAACCCGGAAATTTTCCGGGTTATCTGGGTTTCAAACCGGTGACTCAATTGGCCTAGTAATTTTGACCCGGTTGATTTATAATTAAATATAATTAATTTTTTTTATATTTAATTAAAATTTATCGCAAAATTATCAAATTATGATTTTTTAATTTAAAAAGGAAAAAATTGACAAACCCGAAATCTACCCGAACCCGCCCGAAACCCGGTCAAACCCGGGTTCTAGTCAACCCGAAAAACCCGGAACCCGTTTTACCCGGGACCCGTTTCACCCGAGACCCGAAGTGACCCGACCCGAACCCGATCCGAATGACCCGTTTGAAAGGTCTATGTATGTGTCATGTTATTTTAAGTTTGTGTCATGTAAACCACCATAGGAGGCGCATGATGAGGCTGTCGTTCCCCTTCAGCGTAAGGGCGGAAGGGTGAGGCCAGCGCCTGCGACGTTAGAGGGTCCCGAAGTCACTTAGCCGGTGAATAAGCCGCTTGTCGAGAAGGGGAACAAGGAAAATGAGGTGGTTGAGGATGTGACGAAGGGGCCGAAGAAGACGCGGGGCGCCAAGGGGAAGAAGGTCATTGTGGGGGTTGACGCCGTGGCCTTGGGACTGATGACCAGGGCCGACGTGGACGCCTTCTCCGTGTGGTTGACCACCGACGACGCCCAAGGGACTGACCCCCCACGTACAATGATGGGTACCCTCCTCTAGAGGGATTTCTTCTGGGACCTGAAAACGCCAAAGAAAATGGTTGCCTCAGAGGTAAAGTCCGCACACCCGTGCTCCGATAACATGGTCATTTTGTTGTTGACTGACACGTATTCCTTGTTTGCAGCATATCGACCAAGCATGCGGCATCATCCGAAAGGAGGTAGCCAACGAGTCGAAGTACGCAGGCGTCGCAGTCGTCGACCCCTACTTCGGGGTACTGTTGCGGAGACATACCGGCATGAACGTCGACGAGGAGTTGGAGTACTACTTCAGCGGTATGTTGCCTGAGAGGTGTCCGAAGCCTTGGGCCAGCGTCGACCCCGTGTTGGCCCCCTCAAATATGAAGGACAACCACTGGGTTGCGCTGGAGATCAACCTGGCCGAGTGGACTGTCCGTGTGTATGATTCGGACACTCGTCTGACTCCTGAGCAACAATTGCCCGGGCTTCTGAAGCCCATCACACACACCCTGCCCCCGCTGATGGATGGCCACCAAGAGCTGCACGCCAAGCAGGCAGGGAAACGCCTTTATGAAGATGCTCGCATCAGGCGACCGCGTATTCAAAGGGGTGGACGACGCCTTTATCGATGCCTACCGCCTAGTCCTCTATGTCGCCATCTACCACGGTGCCTTCCGACCCAGCCCCGATCCTCAGTAGTCATTGTCTCCGTCTCCATTTACAAGAACATTGTTGGTTGTACTGTTGTCTGGACATGTTATTGGTGGCTTGAACATTTTTGTTTTCGTAGGATTTAATTTGGTTGACTTTGGTATCGACGATATGTCGTTTTGGGAAACCTAGGGCTCAGGTTTTGAAACAACGATGTCATTTTGTTTTTGAAACTATGTTATCTTGTAGGTTGTACGATGGTTGACACTTATATATTTACATCGTACGCATTTCCATTGAAACTGACAATTTAAACATGTCATGTCCAAAATATCACCTGGCAAGTTAATATTACTGCATGTCATGTACAAACTGAAATAGCTACACCCAGGCCCAACAAGCCTTAATAACAAAACACGGGCGAAGTTCATACTTCAATGTAAAAGGGGGAGCAATAAAGTTTCCGAAGAAGTGAGCCCTGATTACAAAACGTGGTAAATACCTACTGTCATATCTTACCCGTTATATGTCATGTATAAATATGTGCACGTCATGTAATATCCATATGATCGACCAAGTATGGCGCGGGCGGTTACTAGGTGCGGCGCCGTTTCGGGAACTTCCTTTCCCACTGAGACGGGTACCTAGATGTCTTCGGCCTGCCAGGGCGTACCTTGATAAGTAGGGGGAGGAAAGTCTCATTGGCGATTGCCTTGGGTAACCTCCAATTCTCTCGCAACGGGACTGGGTAGATCACGTCCTTGTAGCACATACCTTGTACAAGTCGTTCACGAGCGAGTACACATCCGTTTCGTGCAATTGGGATGCTACCATTGCATGCGCACATGGGTACCGGTCGACGTTGAAGCGTCTACAGCTGCATAAACGTCCTATTAGGTTTACAAGCCAGGTGGAGGTTCCCTTGCGTACCTCGAACTCATGAGGACTCAGCTGTCTGACGACCATGGAAAGGGACTGCACGAAGTTTGCTCTGATGGCGTTACCAACCCAGTCACTTACGACACCTGGAACTCCTCGTACGTGTAAGCTTTACACATCGTCATGAACTCTTCTTGGAAGCCCCTGGACTTGAACCGGAAATGTACGTTTTGAAATAAGTGATATGTGCATATGCCATGCTTCGCGAATGTGTAGCTATCCCGTATGCCCTTCAGGATGCTCATGTGGCGGTCAAATACCCACACCAGATCAGTCGTGTCTTCAACGACACGCAACATCTGCCTGAAGAAGAACCCCCAAGACCCATCATTCTCGTCGTCAACCATGGCGAAGCCGACGGGGTAAATGTGGTGGTTAGCGTCTTGTGCGGTAGCAAATAGCAAGTACCCTCGAAATTTCCCCTTCAAGAAGCTCCCGTCCACCGATATAACCTGGAGAATAAACATCTTGAGGCGTTAGAGGTGTCATGTCCAATCAAACATATGTCATGTCGTTTCGTAGGTTGGGGATAGCCCTCCGCCACGCTCCAAGACTAACAAACGCATACTTGAATCGCCCCTCCGTGTCGCGCTCTATCCTCGTGTACGTCCCAGGGTTGGCCTGCTCCAGCTAGGGGAAAACGAGCCGAACGAGCCGAGCTTGGCATGTTCAAGCTTGGCTCGATGGAAAAACGAGCCGAGCCGAGCTCGAGCCTAAATTTTATACGAGCTTTTTTGGACACTCAAGCTCGGCTCGCGAGCCCAATCACACGCTCGAGCTCGGCTTGACAAGCTCGGTCGAACTGAACGAACGAGCTTGGGCTCGTTCGAGCTCGTTGTCCAAGCTCGTTCGTTCGGCTCGTTTGCCTCGTTTCAGCTGTTCATTTACAAACCTGACAGCAAGTTTATTAACAAAGAGTACCACCACCGAGTACTAAAACATGACAGCAAGTTATCAAACAAAATTAAGCTATAAGCTAAAAATATTAACAGGGAATAAAATTTCTACAATTGAGCTAAAAATTCATTTTGACTTTCCTCTAAACTTCATGTAGTTCTACGATTGAGCTAAATACATAAGCAAACAAAGCTAAAAATGGCCATGACAGATCCATCATCCAATGTTTGCCACTTACAAATGCTAGTACAAGTTTATCAAGCATCCAAACAGGGAATAAAATTTGCCACCTAGAAATGCACCACCAAGTTTATCAAGCATCCAATGTTTAAGCCTCTTCATGTGTTTCTTCAATCCTCTCGCCTGCAATCAAGGAAAACTAGTGAATTCATCACAAATCAAAGCAAAAAATGGCCATGAAATTTCTTAAAATACTCATTCCCATTTGAATTTAAATTCGTTATAGCAGCAAGTGATAGCATCTATTTTAGTCATATTTTAGGGTTGCATTTGCATATTAGTTTAGGTCATTTTCATGCACATTTGTCATATTTTATATTTTATTTTGCATTTTCGGAGTCTACACCTGGTTTTTATTTGTTTCAGGCATTTGGAGGCTAACATTGAGGAAAATCAAGCTTTAATACGGACCGGCGAGCATATTGGATTGGACCCGATGAGCTAAGTTGTCAAGTGTGGAAGTTGCTAAATCTTGGGGCTGTTTTGCGGAGTTAAATCTATAATTGGGTGTTGGGTTAGTTTTCAATTATTTAATGTTGTGGGTTGAAAATGTAATTTTCCTAAAAGCCAAATATATACTCCCGTATGTTTAGAATTCATGGGGGACTTTTGCCGGCAGACATGGCTTCGGCCTTTTTGGTTTTTTAGGTTTAGGTTTTGTTCTCTATTTTGACGGTATACGCTTGAATCGAAGAAGAAATTCCGGTTTGCATTCTATTTTATTTCAGCGATTTATTTTTGTCTATGATTTATTTCGTTGATTATCATATTATGCTTTCTTGAATCTTCGACCTAGGGTTTGGGTGATCCCGATGATAATTTGGTAGCGTTAAGATTGATATTCGTTTGTCTGTTGATTTGTGGTTTAATCCTATTGCGCCAGCCCTAAATGATGAAAATTGGTTAGAACTGATTTAGGGTTTGAAATCGAAAGACTGAAACTCTAAATTAGAATTTAGATGGTGAATTTAGGCCGAAAAGTTATTGGATCCATCGGAACCATATGATTAAACCTGAAGTTTAGTTGATCGAAAGTGAAATCAAGCTTCTTGATGATTTATAGATTGTCATAGATATTTTAGATGATTTTGATATTGATCGATACCGAAAGGCGACGTTGATATGATTATCGTCTAGAATTCTAAGAACTTAAAGGGTCTAAATTGGTTGCTTGAGTCCGAAAGGTGATTGTTAACCAATTTAGACACATTCGCTTTGATTCCGAAAGGAGATTTGCGATTACCTTAGACAATCTACCTTCAATAAATTCAGACAAGGTGGCACGAATATCAATATTAATCTACTAAAGCGTCGTTGTGGTGATCCTTACCCTAGATTTGCCTCGTATCCATTGTTTAATACCTATTTTTGCATAGTTGTTTCTCATTAGTTGGTTACTTTCTCCGTCCATATAAACATTTCGCCTTTATTTTCTTGACTTAGTTAAATCAGTTTGAATTTATAATCGATACCACATAGTCCTTGTGGATACGACACTCGATATACTACAACTGAACCCCACCAAGTTTATCAAGCATCCAATGTTTAAGCCTCTTCATGTGTTTCTTCAATCCTCTCGCCTGCAATCAAGGAAAACTAGTGAATTCATCACAAATCAAAGCAAAAAATGGCCATGAAATTTCTTAAAATACTCATTCCCATTTGAATTTAAATTCGTTATAACAGCAAGCTCTTGGTATTATTAAAATCATGTCATTCATTCAGATTCGGTTGGATGAAAGCAACGACGAGGAATGAGGAAAAGCTAGGCGCCCCTTCTCAGATCTAGAAGAGGGAGGCTAGATTCTTTAGCCGAGACTCGAGAGAGATCTGGGAGAGAGAGCGAGTTAAATTCCTTCTCAGATCTGCGAGATTGTTTGTGGAAGAGCCATGTGAGGGTTGAGTACAGCGACCCTTGGCCCTTTCTCATATCTGCGAGACTGAGAGAGAGAGAGGAAACTAGAAGAGATGAAGAACTGAAAGACAAAACTGGTTTGGCACTTTGGTTGCAGGACGGGTGTTGCTGCTACTGCAGCAAATCCGAATTGTTCGTCACGGGTTCGGTTGGAGGAAGTCGAGGAGGGATTTCGCCGCCGGAAGGAGGGAGAAAGGGGAAGAGTGTGATGTCGGCGCCGAAACGAACGATTGTAACGAAGCAGGACGAGAAACCAAGAAAAGGGAGGCGGTAGGTTTGTTCAACAGCGGCGCGGCGGCGCCTAAGCCGAGCTCGGAAGGAGGGCCGAACTGGAAGCTGCTGCTCCTTCTCAGTTTCCCTAGTCGCCATGACGCCACCTATAGGAACAGAGTGAAGACGCCAAGAGTCAAGAGCGGCCGACCTTCAAAACCCTAACTCCTTCTATCAAATACTGCGTATAACACTTAAGGGTATTTCTGTAATTTCCTGTACCGAGCTTTCGGGCTCGGCTCGGGCTCGGCTTGAGCTCGGCTCGAGCTCGGTTCGAGCCTAAAACTGTGTTCAAGCTTGGCTCGTTTTGCCTCTTCAGACGAGCTTGAGCCGAGCTTTTTCGATCCGAGCCCGAGCCGAGCTCGAGCTGTTCGGCTCAGATAACAGCCCTAGCTCCAGCATGTACATGTACGAGTACATGCTTCGATAGCTTTCCTCGTCCGTTCCGTACACGTTGTCCCTCGCACTCAACCCGGCTCGGCGCGCCTTCCAGTAGCTGCATGTGACCCCCAGATGCGACTTCATCATCCTCTGCACTTGGTCTGGATCGAGGCGCTTCTTTGACCGTCCGAAACTGCACATGCTTATTCACAAACAAGTGTGTCCAGTTAAGATAGTTGTGTGTCCAGTTTTAATTAACGTATGTTCAGTGTATATAGGTTATTGTCCAGTTACTATTGTTGTGCGTCCATTTACTACCAAGGTATGTCCAGTTTATATCTTTATATGTCCAGTGGAATTTAGGCAATAGTCCAGTAAAGTTTTACGTATTGGGTCACATACCTTTCGACAATGCGCCGCCCCAGCTGCGTGTATGTCGCACTGCGTTTTTGTCTG
The DNA here is from genome assembly GCA_037127255.1 of Persicaria tinctoria. NCBI lineage: Eukaryota > Viridiplantae > Streptophyta > Magnoliopsida > Caryophyllales > Polygonaceae > Persicaria > Persicaria tinctoria. The sequence goes on from JBANSL010000014.1 coordinate 24,406,630, forward strand.
ACCGCCTCATTCAACGAGCACGTGTGCTCGTCCACAAGCTTTCGGATCTTCTATAACCCCGTTTCCTTGTAAGCCGAAGCCCGACATGACCACTTGCACTTGGGAGCAGCGCACCCTACAATATACAAGATCGTCGTTGACTTCTTCACCTTCGTCGTGAAGCAGCGAGTCAGACCCGCCCACGCTACGAGTTCTTGCGCATCCTCCTTCCTCCGAAACATTTATCCCTCCCGGAGCTTAATACCGCACTGGCTGGGATCCAATGGGTTCCCCGCCACCATTGGTTCAATTTCAGCAAGCTTCGGAGAAGTTGTCAACTTCCATTTTCGTCTTTCGTATGCTTCCTCGACTTCCCTCACCGCTCGTTCCACCTCATAATCCCATGACCAAGACTTCGTCGGACCAGAACTACCGTGTTCAGGTTTAACCACTTTTGGGATTGCATCATCCTCGTCGGAGGAGCTACCAAGGTCAATGGCTCCATCTTCCATGTCACTGCTGACATATATGACCTGCTTCCCACGTTTAACTGCGTCAGCATTCTTTTCCCTCTTCGCAAACTCCAACTCCTCACTTATCCCTAACTGGTCAGAAGTCTCTTGTAACTTGACGGCTGTTTGGGTTAACTGGACATCCGATGATTCCAACTGGACATCCTTTTGGTTTACCTCGACAATTTTTTCTCCCAAATCTTCTTCTTCTCCGTCAAGCCCCAAGGGGAGATCAGTATTTGGGTGATCTTCTTGGGTCATAGGAGGATCAGTTAACGACACTACAACATCCTCCAAGCCTGCAGGAGACAAACCACCATCGTCTGAGTCATCCGTTGTCGATCCTTGTACTTTTGCCACGTCTCCACCAAACTTTCATCGCAGGGAGACATTGAGGTCGATCCAGACAGCCCGTTTACAAACTTGTAGGCCTACAAGTCTTCGTCATCCCCAATAGCAAACAGCATGGACCCTTCCTTCTTTGGCTTTACATATGTGAGATCCACATCATTCCACCTCCCATCAACATTAAACTTGTCCATCACCTGTTTCTTCAGATTTACATAGTCAATCCTTTCATCCACCAGCATGGCTTTCTGGCTCCTTGTTCCCGTGAAGACCCAAGTGCCGCCTTCACACGCCCACCATCCTCAAAACAATACAGTGATACAAACTGATGATTTTTCCCCTGTTTCATTACATAGGAAGACAGAAATTAATTTGTACTGTAGTAATTACATATGAACAACACTTACCATACATAGAGACAACACTTACCCATTTTATGTCCGACCAGAGCAATGTCCAGTAACTTCCAACACGTGTCCTGTGGGTACGACTTAACTGTCCATTGAAAAGTGGCTTCGTACAAGTACACCGTTTACTGAACCCAGGCCCACTTGCTTCTTCTTCAATGGATTCTCTCTCTTTCTTCAGATTTTGTGAATAAAAGTGACGCCCAACATTCCTCTGATCTCTTTATATAGACCACACATCATTGGACACCTACCCTCTTTCTTCAAATCTCACGTCGGCCATTCCCCTTCTTCAAGTTCCATTTCCCCTGCAATTCATTAATGGGGACTAATGATTTCCCTCAGAAATTCTTTAATGCTTATATACCCCCCCCCCCTCCTCCCTCCCCTTTCCCTTTTTTTTGGCGCCATCGCTGGGCGAGAACAATTGGCTCCCTACTTTTTATTGTAGCCAGCTGCTCCATCTCTCTCCCTCTCTCTACCTGTCTTGTCAATAATGCTCAACATTTTCTCCATTTCTCTCTCTCTCACACGCACATCTCTCTCACACAGACTCTCTCTCTCTCTCTCTGTCTTTTCCTCGCTTTTCCGTCTCTCTCTCTCTCTCCCTCTCTCAATTGTCCAGCTGTCAAACTCACAGTGTCCAGTCTCCCCCACTAACCTGCTACCGGTTGAACCAAAAAACCAGATATCTGGAATTCTGCAATTTTTTTCCGGATGGGGTTAGGTGTGCAAGGGTTTCACCCAAAAGGGTTATTTTAGCAAATTTCCCTTCATTTAAATATTTATTTATTATATCACATTTATCCCAATCATGTTAAAATTTACTACTCCCTCTATTCGTTTAGCTAAATAAGTCATTTAGCTAAATAAAATTTGTTAGGATGGTAAAAATTACATAAAATATTTTTTTATTTTTTTTATAAAATAATTTTGAAAATAGTTAATTGTTACCAAATTTTATTCAATAATGAAATTTTTTTATAATTGACCCCATATAAAATGATAGAAATATATTTTATATAATTTTACATATGCATGTGTTATTCTGTTAGGTGATGGTCATTAAGGGATTAGGAAATTGTATAAATGTAAGGAGGACATATGATTTGGGCATCATCATTCATAACACAAACAGAAGTTCCCCTAAACTTTCATCATGCTCACCTCTCGTTCCAACCAACCCCCAAAACGGATCTAACACATTGGTATCAAAGCGCCTTCGTTTCTATTCCATGGAGGATGGGACACGCTTCAAGGCGTCGGAGAAGATCGAAGTTCAGCTTCAGCAGCTTCGGCAGTTCACGGCGTCCACTGCGAAAATTAGATCGAGGAGTTGAAAGCGGCCACTGCGAAAATTCGATCCAAAATAGAGGCAAAGATGGATCAGCTGCAAGCGAAAACGGAATTGAGTATCGGGAGGATGGCAAAGCAGATTCAGTTTCAAACCGAGCAGATCTTCGCAAGATTGGTGGAGATCTTCAAGAATCAGATGTCGTGGGGCTCTCCGACGGGTAAAACCGATCAGCAAGAAAGATCATCGAGATCACACACGGGAGAACATTAGGGGATATACAATATTCCCCCATTGCGTAACGAGAATTATGCAGGAGGCAGCGCTACGTGGTCGGGAAATCGAACTCCAAAGATTGAGTTTCCCCCTTTCGATGGTTGTAAACCGAGAAGTTGGGTCAGGAAATGTGAAAAGTATTTCACTATCTTTCGAATTTAGGAACACTAGAAGGTGGAAATTGCAGCCATGTATATGCAAGATAGGGCGAATGATTGAATTCAAGGTTACTTGATGTAGAGGAAAAGGGTTTAATGGAGAGAAATGACTGAGGCTCTGTGCAGTAGATTTGGGGAAAAGCAAGGGGTCGAGGCCGTGGAAGATTTCAATAAGCTATCGTAGGAGGAGGAATTGGAGGACTATAACGAGCAATTCGAAGAGCTCTGTGCCAGGATGTTGACTTACAACCCCCACTTGCCTGAGACTTACTGCGTTTCCAGCTACATCAGCGGTATTAAGGCAGAAATCAAATCTCTGGTGAAGTTGGGAAGATCCAGGGATCTGGCTGAGGCTCTAGAATTGGCAAGATTGCACAACGATACGGTCTCGACGATCATGAATGTAAGTAAGAAGTCATGAAAGGGCAACTCTTCAGGCTCAGGTTGGCAGAGTAGTCCAAGATTCGGATTCTCGAGTTCAAAGACTGTGAGTACTCAAACAAGAGTGAAACATCAGGCCATGATTTCAAGAGGACACTGGGGTTGTGCTATAGGTGTGGCGACAAATATTTTGTTGGCCACAAGTGCAAATTGTCATATGTGAAATTCATTTCGGCCGAGGAAGAGGAACATGAGGATGCAGGGCAGTTGGATGACCAATTGGAACTAGATGAGAGCCTGCATGAATGCTTCGTCTGTGCCATGTCAGGTAATAGATTTTACAATTCCATCTTAGTTAAAGGATATGTTGGGAAGTGTTTGGTCAATATACTGATTGACAGTGTAAGCACTCCTAGCTTCGTGGATCCCTAGTTGCCCAAGGAAGCCGGTTTCAGGTTACAACATTCCAACTTGATGATTGTAGAGGGTATAAATAAGGAAAAATTGTTCTGTAGGTAGGAGTGTAAAGGCTTTAAATGGTCAATGATGCAGGGTGGGGATTATGTGTTTGATATTAGGGTGTTAAGGATAGGTGATTTTGAGTTGTTATTGGGGGTCAATTGGATGAAGAAATATAGCCCTGTGGAGTTTGATTACAATAAGATTCAGATTACCTTTGTGAAGGATGGGAAAACGATGCAATTGCATGGTAATGTAGACAATAAGGAAGAGGCTTTAGTTAAGCACATTACAACCAAGGAATTGTGTGCTTTGGTAAGCTCTCAAGGTCATGATTGTTTGATTCAGGTGGCCCAGGTCTTTCAATTAAAGGCATCGGAGGATGGAACTTCCACGGAGGTGCAAGTTGTACTATCGAGTTTCAGTGATGTTTTTGCAGTTCCTACTCAATTGTCACCAGAGAGAGGCTTTGAGCACAGTACGTATTCCATTGCAGCAGGGTGCTCAGCCGGTTTGTTCACGACCTTACAGGTATCCATATGGGCCAAAAGATGAAATTGAAAATCAAGTTAAGGAGAAGTTGACAATAGGGTTAATTCGGCCAAGCTAGAGTCCATTTTTGTCCCCTACCTTGCTTGTTAAAAAGAAAGATGGGACTTGGCGATTCTGTATCGATTACAAGAGGCTCAATGATATTACGATCAACGACAAGTTTCCAATTCCACAAATTGAAGAATTGCTGGATGAATTGAAAGGAGCTATTGTTTTTTCAAAGCTCGATCTCAAAGCTGGGTATCATCAGGTCAGGGTTAAGGAGGATGATATCCATAAGACGGCTTTCAGAACTCGTAATGGTCACTTCGATCTCAAGGTGATGCCATTTGGCCTGACTAATGCTTCGACAACCTTTCAGGCTTTGATGAACATGGTGTTTGCTGAATTTCTGAGGAAGTTTGTGTTAGTTTTTTTTTTTTTGACGACATCTTAGTTTACAACAGAGACACTCATCAGCATATCAATCATTTGGAGGTGGTGCTCCAAGCCTTAAGAGATCACAAATTGTTTTCCAAACTGTCTAAGTGCAGTTTTGTAGTGCCTTAAATCGAGTATCTAGGTCACATTATCTCAAGTGAGGGGGTAGCTACCGACAAGGCAAAGACAGAGGTGATTTCTAAGTGGCCAACTCCGTTGAATGTTAAAGAATTACGAAGCTTCCTCAGGTTGGCTCGGTATTACAGACGGTTCATAAGAAATTATGGAATCCTCTACAGGCCAATGACCGAGTTGCTCAAGAAAGATGCTTTCTGTTGGTCAACTGACAGTGATCAAGCATTTAGGCTCATTAAGTCTCTTTTGTTGTCACCTTTTATTCTGGTGTTACCTGATTTTACATTACCCTTCCTAGTGGAGACAGGCGTTTGTGAGGAAGGCATAGGGGTTATGTTGATGCAACGGAATAAACCTATTGCTTTTATCAATAAAGCTCTACATGGTTCCAATCTATGGATGTCCACTTGTGAAAAAGAGTTTTTGGCTATCTTGTTAGCAGTGGAGAATTGGAGGCACTATTTGGAGCCAAGCCATTTTGTAATTCTCACGGATCATCAGAGCCTTAAGCACTTGTTTGATCAAAGGGTGTCCACACATTTGCAGAAAAAGGCAATTCGAAAGCTGCTCGGGCTCTCTTATTCCATTCAATATAGGAGAGGGCAATCGAATGTCATGGCCGATGCCTTATCCAGGAGGAGACCAACGTCGAATTCACCAGAGACAGGGCATTGCAAAGCATTGGTGGTGGTGCAGCCCCTGTGGATTCAAGAGATCATTAAGAGCTACAAGGATGATCTGGACATTGACAAACACAAAGCAAAGGCAGCAGTGGATAGTACGTCCAACTTCAAATTACAAGGAGATCACTAAAGATACAAGGGAAGATTGATGGCAATGCAGGATAATGAGCTTCGCCATCAGATTGTGGTTTCCTTCCATGAGGTTATGGGTACCGGTTATTTTTGCCAAAAAATGGGCCAATTTGTTTTTTTTTTTTTTTGCAAAATTGGGTCGGGGTGTTATTTTTGCCAGCAGCCCACTTTTTTAGTATATTGAGTAGCATTTCCTTTTTTTTATTAAATAAAATTCGAGATCCGACAACCTTAATTCTCAAGAGACTAACGAGCCGGGAGACAAGAACCTTATATGTTCAAGAGAAGTCAACCCATAACCTTATATGTACGTGCTACCTCGAGGAATTGAAGCATTCAGCTTACTCTTCGAGCAGGTGACTCAAATGAAATTTATTTTTTTTTAAATTATACTCTGACAGTTAATTAAAATAAGGGCAAATTGCATAAAATAGCACGAACTTTAGGGGTGGTTGCACTCAGTGGCACGAACTTAAAAAAATACAAAAATAATCACAAACTTTAGGGTTTAGTTGCAGTCGGTGGCACGTATACCCCCTATCTCGCTAATGTGGACTAGTGGGGGTGCTTACATGAAATTTTTTTTAATTAAAAATGCATATAGAGAGATATGAATTAGTGGAATGCTTAAATGATTTTTTTTTTACAAAAAAATTATAAGACATAAAAGATGTGCTCAAATTATTAAACTAGCTAGGTTTCAATTTTATTCGTTATTTCATGTAATTCCAAATCAAAGATAATTGTGACAAATATAGCATTTGCAAATTAAAATAACTAGTACCAAATTTTAATTTATAAATGTTATATTTGTCACAATTATCTTTGATTTGGAATTACATGAAATAAAACATAAAATTGGAACCTAGCTAGTTTCATAATTTTGGCACATCTTTTATGTCTTTTAATTTTTAAAAAAACCATATAAGCATTCTCATTAATTCATATCTCGCTATATGTCTTTTTAATTAAAAAAAACTGCATGTAAGCACCCTCACTAGTCCACATTAGCGAGATAGGGGTATACGTGCCACTAACCGCAACTAAACACCAAAGTTGATGATTATTTTTGTATTTTTTTAAGTTCGTTACACTAAGTACAACCACCCCTAAAGTTCATATTATTTTATACAATTTGCCCTTAAAAGGAAAAAATTTCTGTAAATAAATAAAAACATAATTATCTTTCTAATTATTACTATATTTTTTCATTTTTTTAACAACAACAAATCTCCCAAATAATTATAAGGAAAATTTTGCGGGACGGGACGGGATTTGCGGAATTTGTGTCCGCCCTTACTTTTTACCCACAGAAAGGTAAACAGAAATGAAACTACGGGGTGTGGGCACCTTTCAGATCGGCACTTTTGCTGATCTGATGGTTTGAATTGTAGCATATCTATACCATAAAACTAATGCAATTAGGATTATTATGTTATGATAATGCGGCTAATACTGAATGCAGACTCTGTACTAGGGTGCAGCGAAAAAGATTCATACCCCAAATACAAGGCTTATACAGTACTAGTGTACTACTAATACCAATTAGCCCTAGTATATGTATATGTCGGAGCATCTTTAGTTCTAGAGAAAAATGCAACTGAATGCGGTTAGTTATAAAGCTTGTCACTAACTGACCCGATTTACACAATTTACACCCAAGAGCTTAGGCCTCAAGACCAGATATGCAATTGTGTTCACTTTATTCTGGCATGAAGGTAGGATCGTCCAGGAATGCATCCAGATCGAACAGATCACTGTCCATATCAGCAGCTTCGTCCGAATTGCGTAGAACACTCCCACCCCCCTTCAACAAAACAAATATAACACTGCTTCAGCAAAACTTGACTCCTGACCAGTCCAGTATGCAACCACCATAAAAGCAGTTTAATGCTTTTAGGCTTCAAACGATCATATGGACAGATAAACTAGAAAGTATAACTGTAACCAAATGAAAATGGAGAACAAGCTATACACACTCTAGGAGAACAAATACCTTGATTTCTTCGATCTCTTGCATAACTGTCAGCATCCTACGATATTGGTCTCTAGCCTCGGGATACTGAACCATAGACTTGACCCTAGCAAGGGCTTTTTGCACCCTCCCCTCCGACTGTTTCCGACCTTCTTTTAGGAAATCGTAGTCACCATCTTTCAGGGTAGAAGATGTGTCTTCTTGAACAGAGTGCCCTTCGGATGGTGATTCAGGTTTCATTCGCATTGCGCCTCGTCTCTTCCAACGCAGAAATTTATCAACAATGCTAACTGACCAAACAAAGCTCTTGTAGTTCTTCCTTGCTTGGTGGCCTCTCACGTGGGCCTGTTCCAACCAAATAGTTTCATAGAGATCTTAGCAGCCAGGTATATAAACCTAGTCCTTCAGATGGAAACTCAATAGTATAATATCAAAAAACAAGAAAACTAATTTACAGGATCATTAAGGCACCTGAATTTTCACAATTTGCTGCCTGATCATCAAAAAATCTTTTCTACCCTTCCAACTACGGAACTTGTTCTGTATTCTCACAGCAGCAGCTTGCACCGGGACATCAGGGTGACCTGATTTATGGGTTTTGAGTTCTAGCATCGAAAGTGCATCTTCATCAGAGACTCCACTAGTACTATCTTCATACTTTTTAATCTGTTTTCTCTGGAAAGACTGAACACGGAAAACTTGATGAATACGGGCAGCTGCTTGAGTAGCATTGGAAACTGCAGCCAGAGAATCCTTCAGTGAGAGTCCAGAGACATGATCTCCATCACTACTTGGAGTTGCAGCACGTTCCAAAGCCACATGTACAGGCTTTGTTTTAGACACTTCTATGGAGCTGGCCTCTTTGGTGTCTTTGAGTTCAAGAGAAGAAAGGTGATCACTCAGAGAAGAAAGGTGATCACTCAAGGCGGATTCTGCTAGATATCCAGCAATTCCTTTGTGCCCGTTTGATGAAGCCAGGTCAGCTGCAGTTCTACCCATAGGATATTTTGGGTTAGGATCTGTTAATGCACCGGGTGCCGCACCCAGAGATACAAGATAGGCAACTGTCCGTTCCCTAGATACACATCATATCCAAAAGAAGGAACAAGTCAAACGTCCATCTTTGAAAAAAAGGGGGAAAGCATAATTCAGAACAAGTTCCAATATTTGAAGCAGTTAAATATTATTATTATTACGTTAATCAATGATATTCCGTGGGATTATAAAATATGTTATATACAGGATTTCTTATTGCTTTTGATAAATCAGGAGTACTACTGTACTATGACAACTATAAAACTGCTACCCAAGCAAATATCTGTCAACAAGCTGGAAGATTACTAGGATAGTCTTGAATGCTAACTTATACAGCAAAATAAAAATAAAAGTTCCAATCTGCCATATAAGACAATCTAACATCATACAAATTTCCAGCTCCAATCTGCAGCTTTCGTATAGCTTGTTTCCCCTCTTTCTCGCACACTATATATACAGTTCAATCAAGGGAGCAAAAGCTGCAACTTTTGAAGTAGTCCAGTAAGGAAGTAATGGAAAGGTCAAGAGGGCCTTAAGCCAATTAAAATAGTAATATCAGCAAGAAGGTGTGTACCTGCCACAGAAAGCAGCCCAGTGGAGAGCAGTCCACCCACGTATATCACGGAAGTTGATATTGACACCAGCTTTCATAGTAGGGGAAAAGGCCCAGTCATAACCGAGAGCAGCAGCAAGATGCATGACACCTTGTCCACACTCATCCAAAACCGATGGACCTTTTCCACCTTCAGATGCCTTCTCAAGTAGCCACACATACAACTTCTCTTTCAACATCTTCTCAGCAGGTAAATCCTTCACTTCTTCTGCAGAAGAGATCTCCTTGGAAGTGAAGCTAAGTATTTCAGCCCATTTATCATTATCATCATCATCGTCCTTAACTAAGAAGCTGATTTCACCACTTAAATAGGATGTCTCAGTCGAATTATCAGAGAAGGGACGTTGCTGTCCTATAAATAATAAACTGTCAAATCGTTTTTTTAGAATGTCAATTGTTACGGCATAACCCTCGTCTCCATCCTCCTGAATCTGAGCAGATCTATCTCGGTATTCAAATTCTCTCACTTCACTACAAGCCACCCGATTGGAACATGTTATGCAGAAAGAAACTCTACCAGCACCCAGTGGGGGAGCAACACAGCAAAGTACACCATCCTCAATGATATCAACAGGAACTTCTAACTCACCAAACATACATGACCATTTAGCATCTGATATGTTGTGCATAGGCTTTAAAAATTTCCCAGTAACAATAACCTGATGAATGAAGTATTGAGTAGGATAAGCACATAGTCATGATATGAAATAAATAATACATATGTTGCAAAAACTAAACAATGTCGTTCATAACAAAAAGGAATGTACGCATTTAATTTTTGATGTGTCACGCTACCTTAGTTTCAGATCTGGCATATGCCCAGTTTGGTGAAAATTCAATAATGCTGAAAAGCTGATCCTCTGAAAGTGAAGGACCTAACATATATTGGGAGGAAATGCTACCATCATCAAACTGATTTTCACTTTCAACAGTTTGCCAATACCCAGCACTGCTGGTAAGAGCAGAATCATTCACATCTCCGAGCTCTCTGCTCATCCAATGGTTAAAACTGTCGTTCTTTTTCAGCATGTCATCTTTAGAGGAACTATGCATCAGATGTTTTGCCAATGAGAAATAATTAGTGTTCTGCTCAATCTCCAGGTAGGTATCCTTGTATGATATAGCACCCTCTTGCCGTTGTGAATTCAGCTGCTGGTCTTGGAGGTCATTAAACATGGAGTATGAACTAGGGTCATCCAGATGAGTACCACCTTCTCCGAGATGTTTACGGAAATGCACATCATGAGTACTTTGCTCGTACAGGTTGCTTCTCATTCCATCAACAGAGCGAAACAGCAAATCCTGGCCATTGAAACTTTCTTAGTGAATAAATGATAATGAAAGGGAGTCGTCTGAATTCATTGATATCTGTATTGAGTAAACTTTCCCCAACCCAAAAATCAAAAGAACAAAAGATATAGATCATTACAACCAACTAAGATCTTTCGCTTAACCTGTTGCTGGGCTTGAATCTGATTGTGATTTTCAAGTGCCTCATTTGAAGGAAAACCGTCTCTGAAAAGTTTACCAACCAGCTCAGTTCCCTGGGTAGCAATGATTTCTGCAGAATCTGATTTTGTGGAGAAAACTAATGGTTCACATGATGTTGCAAAGTCTGTTTCTAATTTACAGTTTTCCAAGACATTCTGCCATTCGAACTGTTTATGGTTCTCATATAATAATCCATCTGCATACAAATCTCTACCAGGATGATTTTCAGGAAGTGAATTAACGTCTCCAGGAAGCATATTCAAGTTTCCACTAACATCTCCTGCCAATTTATCAAGTAACATTATTTAGGATGCAAGTAATATTTGCATATGGTTCATAATTTGGCAGATCATTCCAAACTGCAGACAGTGCAGGATTTAAATCTAAAGAATTTAAAAAAGAGACTATACTTCTGTGATAAAGAGCTTGATTGAGAGGAATTGAGAGTGCAGGATCCATCTTCTCTAACAAGGGTTGTGGGAAATCTGGCTGAGAGAGAAATACTGAACTTGCTTGTTGTGTATATGCTGCATTGTGCACCAACTGAAGTTAGTTTACACAGAACTACATTCTTTACAAAATTAAAAAGAGTATTCCATTAAGAGGAATAAAGATATAACTCAAGCTTTAGCACTGTTTCGAAAAACTCAGAATGCTCGCCTGGTGAGCAATTCCAGATGGAAAAACGCAACAACAATTGGGAAAAAAGAAAAGAGTAACTTCCTAGACTGGGTATACAGGGTCATTCCGTTATTGACTCAATGTTGTTGTCTTAAGAGCAATTTATTTAAACTCTAAAGATACATACGCAAAGATATGCACCTTAAGCATTCTATTTTCAAAATTTCTAAACATATGTGAATCGCATGATGAGATGGTTAAATTTAAACAACCAAACAAAATGCTAACCTGATTCAACATCGTCAAACTCTGACGCCTGAGCACTGTCCAGGCATGTAGTGTCTGTTTTTTCAGTAAGCACTCTGTAGCTACTTTGATCCAAACTGAAAGATGCCGAATTTTCCATCTCAGAACTTTGAAGACTTCCTTGGTTTTCTTGGCTACTTAGTGAAGCTCTTGCCTCTTGGGATCGCTTGAAGTAGTCTCTATTTCCCTAGTTACCCAAAAGAAAAATTAATATGAATTGAGAGAAATAGAAAGATTCAAAAAGACTGAAGATAGTTTAGATGCTGACTCCCGAGAACAAAAAAAAAATACATACGTAAAATATATTATGTAGTGGGAAGATATCTCAGAGAAATCGTATGGAAATGGATAATGACTCTTTAACCCCCGGTTCTTTTCGAATTGGAGCTAAAATCCCGCATCGATCTAATCTAATAGATATATCTAAATCTTATTCTATAAACAGATATTAATCCTTCTTTGGAACAAAAACAAAGATAGTCTGAGGAGCAAATGGAGGAATCTGCCCGAGTCCATAAGGGCCAGACACCCATATTCCGACGAACAATGCAGCAAATATGATTAAAACATTTATAGCTCCTACACAAATAAGGGGCTGACAATATAGAATTGTGATTTGTGACACGACACCTTCAAAAGGCACTATAATCTTGGAGGAAACATATGATTCAATTCAAACTATATAAAATTACTATCTTGAACAGTAACACTCAAAAGTAAAGTTCCGATGCCCATAATGCAAAATAATAACAATTATAAATTATAAATTATAAATAAATGAAAGATAATAAAACAAATACCTTCACTTCCAGATAATGGACAAGGACTATGTGTGAACGATCCCTGCATCAAAAATATTACTTCATTTAGAGACAAAGAAAATTGCTTAAAGGACAAACTCAACATAGAGGATGAATGAATGAGGATAATGAGACACTACAAACAACAAAGAGTAAGGAGACATCCAATACAGTAGAGGATGAAGTTGTTGAACTTACTCTTCTAGTAGCCAATAGCTTCGTCTTTGAAAATTTTCATTATCTTCCCCATGCGCATAATAGCAGTGCAACACATCAATGCTTCCAGACTGAATAAATTTATTGACAAAGTTCAGTTGATACCAGGTTGTTAGAACATTAGAGAGAGAGAGAGAGAGAGAGAGAGAACATCTGAACAGATAATACACTAAACTAGACCAAGTTCAAACAATTCAGTGTTGTGAGATGACAATAGAAATAGAACATCTGCATTATTTTCTCCAATTTATGAGAAAGATTAGTTCAATCATTTGCATCTTTTTAACAAGCAACACATCCACTCTTTGTATTCTTGGTAGTAATTTGAATATGAAAGTTCATTTTTCAGAGGCAAATCTCGATCTATATGCAGTAAATTTCATGCAAGCCTCAAACTACAAACTATAGCCACTTGCCTTCAGCTTCTCATGGGCTTCCTTGATGGTCTTTCCATCCTTTTTCTTCCTCCAGTTATGACCATCTTTTCTAAAGTATCTTAACACCTTTTTATCAAAAAGAAATACTGAGCCACCTGCAAAACAAGATCCATCAACCAAGTCAGGTCTTGGGTAAACAAACTGAATGAGGAGGTATTTTTTTGTTGGGTATACTAAGCGCCTTAAGCACAGTCTATATACTATCTATTATGATCCTGTGGAACAAGTTTTCTGACTTTTCTCATGTCTGTTTTTTATATCCACAATTAATAAAACAAAAGTCATACTTTGTGGTAAATGCGGAGGTTCTGGAGCAATACGGAATTTTTTGTAGTTTTGGAGAATCTGACAGATTTCAGTAGGCCGCAGCCATCGATGTTGTGCTTCCAAGAGCAACTGCTCAATATCTGCATTCAATCATCAAGAGGTTACGCATATTGATATTTTGCTTTTTAACTTCACAAAAAATTTGGCTTGAAGCCTTGACCAATTAGATAATTCACAGAATCTGAAATCCTGAGGGGTGAATAACACTAGAACATCATTCCAAGGACTTCTCTAAATAGATTAACGGTTTCTTGGGACAGTGGACATAGGAGTTTCAGCATTTTTAGATGCTTAAATGCTCACTTCAGAATGCATTTAGCCTAATGCCTTGTTTGGCATGTTTCTGAAATCATAGATGAAAAAGGAGTCAAAATATATCTCCTAAAAAGAATGAAGGTAACAAATAAGCTCCAATGAGTTGCAATGGAAAACATTGACGAAGCCTATATCAACACTCCAATGCCCCAAAAAAGAGATCACACCCCAAATTTTCAGTCTCAGTGTCCTACTCATTAGATATCCCCGAGCTAAAGACTGTCCGTTTACATAGAGATGTAGAGCTTAAATGGGGCTTAATTTATGGTACACAAGAATGCAACTGGAAATCCCTGATTTTTTAACCCATGTTTTCCGTCTTCATATAAAAAAAGTTCAGTTCAATCCTGCAGAGAGAACTACGCACTACAAAGAGCTCATTTACATCTCAACCAAGCGACCAACTCCATCAAAGGTGTTCACCACTCTATTAAGCAAATTTGAGAGCAAAACTGAGATGAATCAAACTCAAGAAAGCCAAGAAACCTCTATGGTTTGAAGATTTGACATCAAAAAATAGGGATTAAATTACCTACCGAACAGCGGGAAAACATAACACAAATCTCAAAATGACTAAAGATGAAGAAAGAAAAGGCAATCAACTCCCCTAACAAGTTCAAGCAAATCTCCTAAATGTCCCAATACGAAATTAATAAACTTATAACAATCATTTCAAGAAACAGGGAAAACAGAAGGAAATTTGCTTCGAAGCAGGCACTCAACTCAAATCCCTAGCAAATTCAAAGTAGTATCCTAAATCCTATACTAAAAATGTAAAGCAGTCATTAATTGTAACAAGAAACAAAGCGAAATTAGGAATCGGAGTAACCTAATTGGTTGCCGAGGGAGTATCGCCTATTATCCGCCATCATCAAATCAAGTTCGAGCTTCTCGCAGACAAGTTGCCGGGAAAAAAGAAGGGAATCAGCCCTAGAAAATCCGACTTGAAATTGGATCGAAACAGTGTGAAAGGGGGAGGGGGAGAGGTGAATTGCATGTGGGGGTTGGAGAGAGATGGAGGGGTTAAAGCCGCCTCATTCACGCCAAAATGGAAGACAGTAAGGTGCCGTGGTGGTTCTATTCTAGTGTGTATCAAGAGGCTACTGTGTTTGTAGTCAAACTTTGACCCATCTGCGCATCAATAAATTATTTTTCCTTAAGATATTTTCCGTATTCCAACGTGTGTGTCCCAATTGCGCTTTTATTCATCTCATTTTCAAAGGGTGTAAATGATTTCTTCACCCAATTATATAAAATTTGATCATTTTAATTTAGTTTAGTGACTTGACCTCAAAATAAATCTCATCTATTTTTCTATATTAAGGTTATCTTTATGAGTTTACAATTTGGAAAATAACCATCATCCGGAATTATTTTACTCTAGTACGCATATTTATGTTAGTGAAGATTTTATCATTATCCAAGTAAGTCAATACATCAAACATTAGTACATTACATCATAAATACAAATGATAATCTTAAATTTTATTACACCTAGATTCGGGTAAATTTTAATCATTTTTTCGTTTTAAAGGTGGACTAGTGTCCTTTATTAGATAATACAAAGAGTTTTTAAGTGTTCGGGTACATAACTTCACAGATACAATCAAATAAAACTGAGTGCTCAATCAAAGAGTTTTGTAGTTACAGTTACCAATTAGTAAGCGAATTCGTAATGGGGTTCGCATTCCTCCTTACGTGCTTCACCTGCACATCCCACCTTGGGTCCTCAAGCATCCGTCAACATTCAAGGACTAGGTTGAAATTAGCATAGATATCCCCCGTATTAGACTTCAATAGGTCGCAGACTCGTGAGGCATCCGTTTCCACAATGAGCTTTGTGATGCCCATTCCGCATGCAACATTCATTTCATGGAGTATCGCTCATAACTCTATTGTTTGAGATAAGCAATCCCCACATTTGAAGGTGTATGCTCTCAAAAAGCTCTCACCATAATCTCTATAGATTATGCCTCCACCCATCCTTCCTATGGAAGGGGTCATTCACCGGTTCATGTCTTCATCCTCCCCTTCATTTTGTATTGTTATTCTCCCTGCTTGCCGCTCGGAAATAAGTAGAGACCTGGCTCCATACTTTCTGAGGGAGGTTTGCAGCAACATATTGTCCCTCAAAGACCACTTTGTTTCTACACTTCCAAGTAAACCAAAGCATGGTTATACAAATCAAACTCCAATGATCCTTTTATTTGACATTCTTAGATACCCTTTGCTGAGCTTTATTCATGTTGAAGAAAGATTGATGGATAGTTTTGAGTAAATTAACTGGTATAGTTCTCAAGTCATGACACATTTATTTTAAAATTCAAAAAATGATGATAATATAAGAAATACATTGAAAAAGATAAATAAAATGACTAGCTACCTTCCAAATTACAGAATTCTTACATTCTCCAATATGTTTTTCTTTTTAAATTGAAACATTATTATTAAAAAAAATGAATCATATTTTATGATACTTTTCGTTTTGGTTGAAACATGATTGCTTAAAATCCCTTAAATTAAGAAGAAAATATTATAAAATACTTACTTTGTGTGGGGTCTAAGGCAAGAGTTTTCATTATAGATCTTACAAATACCTTTCAAATGCCTAACAAGCTTGCCAAAAAATTTATCTCCTAGTAGACAGTTGCAGTCGCAAAATGTAAGGAATAAAAAGTAGTGCAAAAATATAAGTAATAAGATTTGAACTCACGACCTCTTGCTTCTCTTATACTTCCTTCCTTCCTTTTACCAACTAAGTTAGACAACCTATGTGTTCTTTTCCATATATTTTTTTGACCTTTTTAAAAAAAAATACTAAGAAACTCCGTCGGGAGGGGGGGTAGTTTCCCCCACGCACCCCCTATGGACGCCCCTGCCGGTAGAGAAACATAAAGATTGTAATACCACGAACAATTAAGCGAATAAACTTGCATTAAAATGTGCACAAACAATCAAATCCCAGAATTAGGGTTCATTTTGGTAGTGTCGAACTTTATTTATTTGATGAGTTGGTGTCAAAAGCGTGCAACGTACATTGTTAACCAAATCCCACAAGGATCCAACTGATCTCATGCGAGCAAAGCTAAAAGAGAAAATGTTGATAAGCCACAGGATGAAGGGAAAGTTAAAGAGTCGACCAAGAGACTCACTCTTCATTAAAGAAAGCAAAAGAAATATTATTTTAATGATGATGATCTACAAGCGATATTTCAAGAATTGAGTTAATCTTGATACTACCGAAGCCAAAAAGGCTGTAAGAGACTAACAACATGAGTGATATGAAATATTGCTCTTACCACCAGCTCGTTAGTCATCCAATCAAAGATTTCACGTTAATCGGTCATGGCTTAAGCTCGTCCGCGGGGCAAGTTTTCAAGATCGCGAGCTTGTGACTACACGAACTCAACATCATTAGTAAATGTGTAATCAGACAAATTGGGATCCATGGCTCTCCCATCCGCGATCTTCTTCGGCAACCTTTGATGTTCTTTGTAGACTATTCGACAGTTTTCCCCAGCCCTCCCTGATCGGTTGGCAGTCCCTTAGGAGATGGAGAACCGACTCCTCCTCTCCACATCTTGGACAACCTCCAAAGTTGGAAATATGTCGACGAACTCTGTTCTAGTTACAGGGTATTACATTGTGAGCCACGAGGTAAAGGAAGGCACGTAACTTCTATTGAGCCGACAATTTCCAAGCATGTTTCTATCCTCCCTCAATTTCCCCTCCTAGCCTCTGATTCATCCACCGCAGCGCCGACCCAGTTGAGAAGCACCCATAGGATGAATGTCCCCAGTACCACCGGTCTCTCGCCTCATGTTCATCAACTTATCGCTTGGAGCTTCAAGATGTTTTGTGAGTTCTAGATGAACTTTTTTGATGCTCAATTTCTTATCTTGAGTTTTGGATAAACTTTTTCGATGTTTTGTGAGTTCTTCGTTCAATTTACTAATATTTTAATATTTAAAGTAAAAAAAAAATATTTGTGCAATAGACTGAACTTTTTTTACTAATAAGGGAAGAATTTGGCTTTGAGTTTCGGATGAACTTTTTTGATGTTTTGTGAGTTCTCGGTTCAATCCTCCCTTATACTTATGATTTTAGAAGCAATGTCTTCACAAAAAATTGAGCCACATGTCATTATCTAAGCAATGATAAGAAGGACGGTTTCACCTTTCTCACCCACGTTCTCTTGCCTGCATCAAAAACTAAATTGAAGTAATCCTCTCTCCGTCAAAAAACCTCCTCCACGAACTCTTTGTTTTCAATTTTGTAGGGTTTGGGTTTGGAAACCGTCGGTGAGGGAGCAGGAGGCACGGCTAGGAGGGAGTGGGGCGTCGGGCCATGGGTCAGCCGGAGAAGAGGGCGGAATCAGGGCGTAGGAAAGACGATTGGAGAGGGATGCACCTGGAGATTTCGTCCTTCATGACGTCCCCTTGAACGCATCGACGAATCTCCACATCGATGAGATCTTCGTCCTTTGTCCTCTCGCCCGATCTGCTGTCGTGAGATCTTTCCCTTACTTCTTCTTCCCCTTTCTTTTGTCCCTGCTTTCATTTTTGCTTCGATTTCCTTCCATTGTTGCCATATAACGAGCTTATGAGTTCTTGAGTCGGCATCCGAAACCCTAGAGTTGCACGGAATCGGATCGAACTCTTAATGATTTTATTTTGTTTGAATTATTTGTGGATTTCGACGAATCTGGGGGAATTCATTTGAGTTTGGTGGATGGATTGACATCTAATTAGAAGATTGATAAGGTCTTTTGATGTAAGCTAGAGGGGCTGATTTTGACATCAAATTCTCTCGATGCTGTAGGGGACTTTGTTACAGGTTTCTCTAGATTTGTAATGACAATTCATTCTAGATGCAGAAAATCGTGTTTTGTTAACCTTGGATCATGTTGGCTGATGTCTGCTATATGCTCGGTGAAGCATCAGATTATGGAAGCGAGGGAAGTTACTCAATGGGAGGTAAGTTCCATGAAACTCACTATGAAACTCACTATTAAGCATCAGATTATGTGTTTCTTGAATTTGTATAGGGGTGGTTCGATTTGGGATTAGGTTTTGATTCGAACTTGATGAATTTTGCGAATTGGATTTGAAATTGATCGAGGGATTAAAATTCTTACTTTCTCAATTTGAACCTCATAATTTGTTAGTGGATTTCTGGTTTCTCATAAAATTCTTACTTTCGCGTTTGTTGCTTTCACGAAATCTCTATTTTCCGTGCTTTTGCAAAGATTTCTGAGGGTTTTTTAGTGGTTGAGATGAACATCGAATGTTCCTGACCGATGTTGATCAACCAGCTACAACGGCGGTGGCTGACTAAGTCTTTGGATTCCGAGTCGTTGCTCTCTCATCTTAGGGGCATTCGATAGCGGATCTACCTCTGTAACTTGCCACGTTCTTCGATTGATGACCTCCACAGTGACACTACCTATTCTCTCCGGAGGTGAATTTCTTATGTTGTTACCTCAACTGTCAATTCTGATTTGTTTTGATCTAATTTCAGGGATTTTGCTTATAGTTTGTGTTTTTTCCCCTCTTTTTTGTTCCTTTTTTCTCCTATTGCTTATTGTTGTTGCCTGATAGTAAGTTTCAACTACTCGAAGGCTAATTTAATGTTGCAGACGATGTTTCTTTATGTTGAAGATTGTTCCGTAGTTGTTGCTTGCTATTGTTGCTCAAATTGACTCTTCCAATATACCTGCTAATTGCTTTATGTTTGACACCTATTGAGAACAAAATTGTTGTAGCGGGTTTAAATTGTTACTTTAGGAATTAAAAACTGTTAAAATAGATTAAAAGGCCAGTTCATAAAATGGTAACTTTCAACTTTAGTCAAAACTTAATGTACGATATTTTCCAAACTTCTTTGGGACTTTTTGACGAAGCTTTGATCTTCAAAAATGATGTTTACATGTATGTCAGTATGTGTACATTTTTTATGAACTGAATTAATTTGAGATCAAGCTTATCAGGCGAATGTTTTTTTATTGCTAATTGGAATATTCGAATCAATTGTGCAGAGGAAATAAAAGGCTTTCAAGCAATAGGATGAGGCAAATTGAGATGGACGAAATGAAGGTGGAGGATGCGACGGATAGGAGATTAATGTTGTCCAACGCTCATCAAGCTAAATGTATTGGGACAGTAAAATGGAGGAGGTGAAAGAAGCTCTGGACAAGAGATAAATGCATTCTAATGTGGATCAGGCTAAATACTAAATGCCCTTGTGGTAGCCACTAAAAGAAAAGTTAGACCACCTTATGTAATCAGAGCTTCTTTCACCTCATCTAACTGCATACATGGTGTAGGGTTATATAGTTCCCAAACGATCAGCTGATATACCCAATTTCAGTACATGTTGATCTAATTTATGGTTGGTGTAGGGTTTATACTAAATTATATAGTTTGTACAAAATGCTTTCTAATGTTTTATATTGAACTTGTGTCAATTGACCTAAATATGTAGGCAAACCCAAAACTAAAATATTCAACAACTATGACGGTATTATCACTCAGCTTTTAGGAGATGTCATAGTTGCAGCTATTGTGGTCTATGACATCACCGGCATGGTAGTCTCCTTGCATTTCTGGGTGTTCTCTATTTTTGCGCATAAAGCATCCATTTTGATTTTTGATGGGTGAATATGATTTTAAATTTCTAACTATGGACAGAGTTGTGTTGGCGGAGGAGACAAATTCGACTTGGATTCTCTCCGTTTTGTTTCGTTTAAGTTGATAGGATTCAATTCATTGGGATTGTTAAGAGAGAAAAAGTAGTAAAAATACTTTTTTCGTCTTTGTTTATGGGTCACAGTGCCAATTCTAATGTGTTATCTAAGTTATATCCCACTAACTCAGTTTAATAGTTACGCGGAAACACCTTCAATTGTATGAATAGGTAGTTTGAAGCTTCTTTCTAGCTTTGAGATGAGCATGCCTATATATTATACTGTGATCTCCATAGAATCTGAGGTGAAATGAGGGATTTTTGTATTTGCTTTGTCTGCTAGAAAACAGATTCATTCGAGCTAAATGCTAAGCGAGTTTTAATCAATGTTTAATGCAATTATCCTATGAGCCCTTAGTCATGTGGATTTAAAGGACATATAACATGGTGGGGGTCAGACTTACGGTTCTGCTTCAGAGTGGGGATTGGCTTCCTCTGTTGTCTTCGTCCACAACTAAACAGGTCTGCTTGGTTTCGATTTTTGTAGAGTGTGTTTGTTTGAGTTTGCACCGTTGTGTGTTATTGTATGTCATGTTTTTTAGACGGTTCTCCCGTCTGCCGACTTAGCCGACACTCGAGTTTCAGATATGTATGAACTAGAATTCTTATCTAATAAAATAAACAAGTGAACATTCTCTTGATTTAAAGTGTTGTTTATGAACGTAAACATATAGTTACCTTTTTCTAACCAAGGGACTAAAACATTATAAAAACACACACTAAATAGTAAAGGCGAAACTAATTAAAATAACCCGACCTTTAAGGGTGTGTTAAAAATATATCCCAACCTAACAAAGTGTAAGATAAATATCCCGACCTTTAAAGGGGTGTTAAAAATATATCTCAACCTTTCAAATGTAATATAAATATCTCGACCTTTATAGGTAATGTTAAAATAATATCTCAAAAAAATTTGTACAAAAAAAAAAGCTAACATGACATGCATATATGACAAAAAAAAATTAATAAAAAAAACTTTAAAAAATCTATATAAAAAAATTATAGATTTACATATCTTTCATCTTTTATATTTTATACACACTATTTTCTTATAACTCTATATTAAAAACCTTGTTTTATTAAACCACTTTTCTTTTCTTTTTTATCAAGGGAAAGAAATAAATTAATAAAATATAAATATATATAAAAAATGATATATTTACAAGTGTTTAATATTTTATTTAGATTATTTTTATATTTGAGGGATAACACCCATATTCGTATAATGGACCATTTAACTAATTTCGCATTTTTGATGAAAATTTAAAATAGAAAGAAGACTAGTTAGAATTTTAGTAAATAAATTATGTAAAAAAAAATGGAACAATTGAACAAAGAATATGGCCTGGAAAATTGAAATATAAATAAAGTGTCTTGAATTTATTTATTTTTAAATAATAAATGAAAAAACTTGTTTTCTTAAACCCTTCTATTAATTTTTTATATTTTTTTTTTAAATTTTTTTTTTTTATTAATTTAGTTTGCCACATATGTATGCCATGTTAGTTTTTTTTGGTAGAGAATTATTTTATATATTATTTGAACATCACTTATAAAGGTTGATATATTTATCTTACATTTGAAAGGTAGGGATATATTTTTAACATATCCTTAAAGGTCGGGATATTTATCTTACATTTGAAAGGTTGAGATATATTTTTAACACACCCTTAAAGGTCGGGTTATTTTAATTAGTTTTGCCAATAGTAAATATCATTCTTTAAAGTACTTTAGCTTCATAGGGTTTATACATTTAAATCTATGGTGTTTTTTTTTCTCAATTTGGTTTATAATTTAGACCAATTTGAGAGGTATAATATGTTATGTAACATTGAAAGTGATACTGAGAATCTGAACTCAATTTTCTTAGGTCAAGAGCGCATGCTTAGAAGATGTGTGGAAGCGTTCGACCTACTTTTCTTTGTCAGATTTAGAGTATCAATTGTCTAGATAAAAGAATTTACTATGACAACCAAAGATTTCGAAGAACAGTAAGGTGAGAAGTATATTAGTTGAAAATTGACGTACAACCGAAAATATACTCAAAAAACCCGAACATGATTCGGAAAAATTACTAGTTTATTAATATTTTAAGTAAAAAAAAAATTGTGCAGTTGACTGATTTTTTTTTTTTGATAATTAGCCGGAATTATGACTAGATAAATCGAGGAGAGAGAAGAGGGAAAAAAAAAGGTGTGGGTCCACTAATAATAATAATGACCAGCAAAGAGATAAAATGGTAAGGTGATCTAAAAGGCAATCCAACCACTCGCCATGTACGCCCCCATCCTCCACAGCCATATCCTCCCCAAACCCCTCCTCCTCCGTCTCCCGTCCCACTCCACTCCTCCATTTTCCCGGCTCCTCATCGTCGCCCCTGTCTGCAGTGCCACCAGCAACAACAGCAGCACCACCAACGAGGATGGCAGCAGTGCACCCATACAACCACCGAACCCACCTCCAACACAATCATCGCCCCCTGAAACAGTGGAGGTAAGGTTCCGTAGAGGCTCAAGGAGGCGACGCCAGCAGCAGCGGCAACAAGAGACTGGTCAGCAGCTTCCCAGGAGGGAGAAGGAATCAAAGCCGAAGAAATGGGAAGAGATGACGATCCCTGAGAAGGCCTTGGAGTTGTATCTTGGGGAGAAGGGTGTCTTGTTCTGGCTCAACAAGTTTGCCTATGCCTCCATTTTCATCATCATTGGAGCCTGGATACTCTTCAGGTTCGTCGGGCCGGCTCTGAACCTATACCAGCTCGATTCGCCCCCTCTCTCCCCTGAAAGCATCTTGAAGGGCTAATGCCTAAACTATGGCACAGAGAGAGAGAGAGAGAGAGAGAGAGAGAGAGATGCAGTTTTTGTAGCAAATCCAGGTGGATCAGATAAGCCTGGAAACCAAGATTGTTTCTTGTGTGAACTTCTACTTATTCTTCAGCTACTCAGATTGAGTTTTATCTGCTACGACT
Organism: Persicaria tinctoria; assembly: GCA_037127255.1. Classification (NCBI taxonomy): domain Eukaryota; kingdom Viridiplantae; phylum Streptophyta; class Magnoliopsida; order Caryophyllales; family Polygonaceae; genus Persicaria; species Persicaria tinctoria. Next base: position 24,430,211 of record JBANSL010000014.1, read on the forward strand.
GCGTTTAATGTTAAAGAGACAACCAAATAACTTGCATATGAACATTCTGTAGAGATGCAATCCAAGAAAATGAAAGTGAATCTAATATCCCCATTTTCCTTGCTAGCAAATTGTTGTGTATGTAAAAATACTCATCTTTTATAAACATGTTGAAGCTGGTAGGGATAAAAAAAAAACACTAGGAGAGAGTAAAAACGTTTGTGTGTATTATCTTTAACATCATGGCATGTACTGAGGTAATTGAAAGCTGAAAATAACCTTGAACTTGAATACCAGCAGAAACCAAACCAGGGCTGTGTGATCTAATCAGCATCAATTGGCTGAGCAGCATCACTTCTCTGATTCTTGCACCTGTTAAGACAATGAAGCATCCATTAGCAAGCTGCAATAGCTGAGTTGCAACTTGAAGATAATTGTTGGTTGAACTTTCCAAATCAAGCCGGGAATACATGAACTTAGAGCTATGTATAGGAACACAATCCGAGATGTTATATAGACAATCACAAGACTGTATAGCAGTATCAAATTAAGTCAATCGGACTGCAAGAGACAAGAAAGGCATACAGAGAAAAATGACCATAAGATCAAAGGACAAGTATCAGATAACCAGATGTACAAGGCAATTTTTGGATCCCCAAGCCAGAAAAAATGGGCAAAAGGATACCCACCTATTACACTCAGCTCGTGATGCATAGTTATGGTTCTTACAATTTGTACATATCCAATCTCCCTCACGCCACTGCTTTGCTCTGTAACATGAAATGCAGAATCAAGTTTCAAATCTCCTAATTAGGAGCACAAGAGGGAAACCTTCAACATGGAAGGTCCAAAATGAACAAAAAGAACAAGATAATGCAATGACCGAGGTTCACAAAAACAAGATACTCACTATTAGTTTAGGCATAGCAGCAGTCAGCAGGGAACAAAAAGGAATGATTATTATTACTATATCATATCTCATAGTGCAGTCACCTTTATGTGTTGCCTGAAAAGGCAATACCTATTCCTCAGGTTTCAGAATCATAGTTCCTTCTTGACACCTTAGTACCTTACCATGGAAAAGTTATGAAAAAGGAATATAACTAAAAAGGGAAAAAGGGTATATTAATAAATTAGGTCTTAATGCTGCTCCTTAACTCCCTTCAATAATATGCTAATATTATCATTCCCCACTTCCATCTATTACCTCCACTCCAATAGTTATCTGTTTTGCAGGGAGCCTTTGGTAATAAGGCAATCCTTTCTGGTCAACATCACTCTAGTTCTAATTCCTTTGGGGTTAAACCCTGATCTAGACCAAAACCAAGATCGCACTTTGCTACAGATTTGGCCACCCCAATTGCTCAAAACTTCAGTAGCTTTATCTCAAGCACAGAGAGATTATAGGAATGACTGTCAAGAAGCTAGTATTGTCCTAGCTGTGAGGTCAATCAGGTCATTACTGTGGGTTTCAACAAGGACTGGCTGACTAAGAGATGGTTAAAACAAATTGAACTATTGCTGCAATCCATACCATTCCAACACGTTTCATTCCTAATCAGGGTGAATATCAAGTACGCAAGTGTAAACTGCTTGCTAGTATAAAACCTAGCTGTTACTAAAGTACATATTAAACAATTCTTCAAACGTTGAACAGGCAATTCTATAATTACAATTACTATGACATGAATACCAACTGATAGGGAGTGACGGCTTGACAGTGCTATTTGAAGCACTTAAAAACTAGTCAAGAAGTTTGAAACCCCACAGCATAGATCAGAGGTTCTCAATGCTATGTATGGGAAGAATAAATGCTGACACAAAGATGCTACAAACAATATCATGATTAGAGAAAGCAATTAATTATAGCAGCATAGCCCAAGTTGCAACAGTGTGAAGACCATAATAGAAATCAATCGCCCGGTTTTTCAAGATAAAGCCTTAAAGATAGAGAAAAGAAGAATACCCTTTCCCCAGGAACGCAGGTGCCACTGGCAGTTGTGGGATGGACACTTGCACGGATGCATACATCTCATGAAGATGATCACCAACAGAGCTGGAGGTTTGCCCAAATGCAGGAAACAACAGTTGCTGTTCACTCATCTATACATCCATAAAAATATAATAGGATTGTTAGGAATTAGGATTGATTCTGGAATATACTGCAAGTACATATGATGTGGGTAACCTACCTGTCCAGCATTCAGTCTCTTATTATCCCAGTCATGAGCAAGATCATCAGAAGCTAAACGCTTGAAGCCTAGAGCTGGTGCACATAAAGAAAGAACAACGGCAACTTAGCAGGGCATAGACCAATTTAACTAAAATAAGTAAAATCCCAACACAGTAACTTGTTAAGCAATCTAACAGCACAAGGAGCAATGGCGTACTCAAAGGAAAAGGCAAAACAAGCATATGACCGTGCAGGGAGGGTTGAGGGTCATTAAAAGGAAGCAAAGCAAGCATCGGCAGTTCGTGTATAATTAAGTGAAAATAATAGGGGTGGGCGCGAGACGGGACGAGACGGAGGTCATCCCGCGTCCCGTCCCACATAATTTTTACGGGACGGGACCAGGATAGGATTTACTCTTTTTTTTAGAACCCCACACAGGCCTTGTCCCTCACGGGACGGGGCGGGTCCGGGACGGGCCTTGTCTCTCAAATAAAAAAGATTATAAAAAATTAATTTTTTTCTATATATTTTGTGATTCTCAAAGACGTAATACATATAGATCTGTCATTTTTTTTTTTTACCAGTTTCCCATATATACGTACACGTATATACATGTGCACATGTATATAAACACAGATGCAGTGTGTATATATAAGGCCTTCTAGTGGAGGATGCAGTGAATATATGGCTCGTATAATTGTAAATTACAGTGTGTATAATACACACACTTTTTTTTTTTATGAAACACACACAATATATATAGTATTAGAGTGTGTATGAAATATATATATTAATTACATTGTGTATGTGATATATATATACACACTATACATATAATATAATACATACTTTATATCCTAATTAATATATTATATATATAAGTATTACATTATTATTATTATTATTAGTAGTAGTAGTAGTATATGTGTGTGCGGGATGGGACAGGATTTGCGGGATTCCGATGGGTTGTCCCGCGTCTCACCGGGACGGGATTCACTATTTTTTTTTGAAATCCCGCCGGGATTGGGACGGGACTGGGATTTGCGGAATTTGTGCCCACCCCTAGAAAATAATATAGTTAATTTAAGTCTATGATAAGAAAAATAAATAAATAAATAATTGAGTGAAAATAAGTAAAGAAGGGTATGATTAAAACAACTAGTTAACTGAAATTACGCAAGTCATGAATAATAAAGGGGCATAGCTAATTGCCCTAATTGTTACTGTAATGTTGGAGAAGGTTGTACCTGGTGGTGCAGCATTGCATTTTTTGCACTGCAATTGATGAAAAAAAAACATATGAGAATCCCAAATAATAAGAACAAACACCACGCAGACTATATGCTTTTTAAAAAATGCTTAAATGAAGGAATCCCTTTCCATTTTAAACTTTTCCGCACCTGAGCTCGGGAAGAGTAATTGTGAAAGCCACAATTACATATCCAATCACCATTTCTCCAAGCTTTAGGAACCCCGTAGAATTGAGCAGCATTATTTCCAAACTGATGAGTAGGGCCACCATTTCCACTGACTGGCCAATGTGAAGGATTGTTCCCTAGTATCCCCATGTTCAGGTTTTGCTGAAAAGCACCTTGTGCACGAGCAAAAACTCCAGACATAGCAATTGCAGGCACAGAAGCAACCTCCTTGGGCCGACCACACTTTTTGCACTTCTCTCGTGATGCATAATTGTTGTTAGTGCAAGCTATACACACCCAACCCAAAATGCACGAACGAGAGGGAAAACCCATGCCAGGTATACGCACGCCAACCAGAAACCAAAGAAAACACACAGATATACTCCAGTCTTTACCAAATAAAAAACACTCAATCTAACACATGTACAACAGCAACGACGACAACAACAAGAATCAGCATAGAGGCACACCAAGAGGCACCCGAGTGTATCCCGTTGAGAAGTAGGGTTTGGGGGTCAAGATGTACGCACCATTTCCCAAGATAATTGGGAGGGTGTTTATGAAAGACCCAAGAAATAGCATAAGGCACACCAAGAGGCGCCCCAAGAGTCACACGAGAAAAACAAGGTTGAAATAACATAGAGAAAAGGCGTAAAAGATTGCAGAATAAGACCGTAGACCAAGGCGAAGACCAAACAAAAAACAAAGGCGCACAAAAGGACAAACAAAGCAAAACATCAACAGCCTGAATACATTTCCTCTGACAGTCCCGATCCATTTCCATATCTACCGTTAGGGTCAAGAGTGTCAGGTTATGTCGAATAACTTCCATCCAACTTTTCCTAGGTCTTCCTTTGCCACAAAGTGCGTCTCCTAGATCAAACTCTCGCACCTAAGCACATGTGTCGTAGGTTGCCTTCTCTGTATGTGCCCCAACCATCAAAGTCTAGACTCTCGCATCTATTCCGTGATGTTAGGCACACCATTGTTTGCACTCTGTATCTTCAAAGTTCAATCTTAGTTGTATGTTGCTTAATCAAACTACTATTAACTGCACTCGTGTGCATCCAAGGAAGCTATCTAGTAACCCAATATGCAATCATTTCACGTGACATCTCAATGGAAGCTGGAAACTGTGAATTAGGGTTATGCACTTATACACAGCAATAAGCCCCAAATTTCAATCCATTAGCCAATACCAGATAGAACCGTTAAATCTAGTTGCAATCAATTCAAACCGCTAGTACTACCTTGTACAAGAAAACCCTAAGCACAGCTCCATATGAAGTCCCGAATCGGGAATAAAAGATAAAAACTTTAAGAAAGAAGAAAAAGGTGGAAATAGAATTGCGGGGTGGGAAGAGACGAACCGGCGCAGATCCAATCGCCGATGCGAGGAAGCCATTTGGAATCGGGAGGGGTTTTGATGTCGACGAGAAGGCGAGGGTGCTTGCAGCGGTTGCAGAAGGAGCGAAAAGCATAGTTTCGGTTATTGCAGCCAGCGCACTCCCAGTCACCTTCTCTTCCCTCCCCCGACATTGTTGAGAGTCTCTCTCTGCTGAGCTCCGGCCCTTCCGAGCTACTAAGACACCGGTTAATGGCGATACATACGTGATACAATTTTTGTTGGGTGATAATCAATTAATTATTAATTAATTAATGGGGCAGATTGTGAAATATCCATAAAAATTGTCTAAATTAGAGGAGTATCCACGTAATTGAAAAATTTGCAAAATTGTCCAATTCCATCTAACGGAACTAAACACTGCTGACATCTTTATCCCGTTTCTCCCGATGCCTCATCCTCATGTTCCTAATCCAGACCTTTGCTCTCTCTCTGTCGCCGCCGTTTCCTCATCCTCCTGTTCTCAATCCCTTTCCTCCCGGTGGACGGCTGTCAGCACCGGCGTCCGGATGCGTTTGCGTAGGCGGTGGCGGATGCACAAGCTTCCTCACCCTCTGCTCTCTCCTTCCCGACGAAACTTCACCGAAGATGGACGCGCAGATTAGCCGGAGGAGAGCGCCCGCAGTGGCTTTCTTCTTATGTGTTGTGTCAGTTCCTCTGACTTGCGCTGCTAGATTGCCGTCTTCCTCCCACCTGAGGCTTGAGGTTCAGAAGCACCTTAATCGCTTGAACAAGCCGGCCATTACGTCTTTTCAGGTTTCCCCCTTTTCTCTGTGTGTTGTAATTTTACTGCTGAAAAAATCCCCTTTTTTGGGAGACATTTGTTTGGTTTTCTTTTCTTAATTCTTGTTGCTTTAATGTTACACCTTGATTCTGCAACTTATCTCCATGTTGACTGAAATTTAGTGTTGTCATAGACCACTGAATTACTGAATGGTTGTTATTTGTTTTGAGTTGAGGCATTTGGTGTTCGTATTGTAAAAATGTATTTTGTGTTTGTGGTGTGGTGCAGAGTCCAGATGGGGATATAATTATGAGGTTGTTATCAAAAAGAGTTAAGGAATATCTATAGCTAAAAGTTTCAACTTTTAGCTGTATGATTCAACTCAAAACCGAATAAATGATCAAAATGTACAACACCCACCTTCTTCTGTGTCGTACATTTATTTGTTTTTATCTGGGTGAATTCATAACTGATACTACTTCCCTGTCATCAGAAGCACACCCATTGAAGATCGTTCCCCAGCTAAGCAATGGAGAACAACAGCAGCATAAGCCGATCATCAGAAGACGAGAAAGGAAAGAAGGCCAACCGAGAGAGTAGGAGATATCTTCTTACAGAGGATTGGAGGTGAGAAACTAAAAAGAATTTGATGAACTTTAGGGTATTTGATTTCAACAATACACTATGATCTTTCTAGCTCCTGTCACCACATAGCTTCTAAAGAGATACCTTAGATTGATGTTGCGTCAGCCGAGGGATTCGAGTGGTACTTTGAAGGAACCGAGTGCAGCTACATGAAGGATTATAGGCCCCTTTTTTATACTATTTTTAAGCTTAGATTGGTAGATTTCAGAATTCATATCCGCATATGATTAGGGATATGCATCTTCACATTAAGCATCTGATTAGGGAACAAAATGTTGTTGACACCCGTAATAAGGGTGTCAGCACTAACACTTGGATAAGTTGAATTGAGTTTCTTGCTAACCAGTAAGTTATCAGTTATTATGCTCCTCCTAGTGCTTATTTCGCTTGTATGGCTTGGCTGTGCAAGCATCATTTTCCGGAGGTAACTCGTCTCATAACCCTGACTGGAATTTATTTAAGCTTCTAGTATTTCTGATATAACTGAAATAGCACGCCCTCACTATAGCTGAGTTAGATGTGCAAATATAAGGTGATGTCAGAACTTTTTGATGTGTTAGGTATTGCACTTGTTGTCTCCTAACCCTGAGTTTGATGTGCAATTATAAGGTGATGTCAACACTTTTTGGTGTGTTAGTTATTGCACTAGTAAGAAGCAGCTGAGTTTTGGAACTGCATATCCCATATATGTGCTAACTTTGTTGGGTTGAAGCATTCTTGTATTGTAGTTTAGGACCTTTGATGAAGGATTGGATTTTCTTATTACTAAGAATTTCGGGAAGGTGATTTGCAAGTAGTACTATCTGACATGTAATTTTGCAATTTTCCATCCTAATGTTGAATCGGTATATGTCATCACATCACTCTCTCTTTTTTATTCTTGAGAATTGCAATGGTGGTGATTATGGGAAATATTTGTGATGGCTTGTTCACTCTTTTTCTAGTTTCTTGTATAACCTGAAATAAAAAGTGCTCGATGTTTGTATCATGGGATTTATTGATTGGCCTCATTGTCTTTGTCTTGCAAGCCTTGTACTGAGACCTTATCCTTCTCTTGTGACATAATTTCCTTTTCATATCTAGAGATGAAAATGTTGACATGAAGCTTATTAATTTTGGTCTCTGTAACTTGCAAGCCTATTTCCTTCTCATTGTCTTACAAGCCTTGTACTAAGATTGAAGCTAGTATTAAATGAACGTTTGCTTCCTTTGCTGCCGATCTGGCTTTTGATCGGCCTGTCTTATTGACCACTTTTGATTTTTTGTTCTTTGTAGGGCCTGGTGCTTCTGCTGTTTTCAATTGTGTAAGTTCTTTTTGCTCCTGAATATGTGGTTTTGCATATCAAGAGAGCTACCTATGGTATTTGATGTTTTGGCCTAGCAAAACAATTATTATCTATTTTCTTGATACACAAAAAACATGCCAGAGTTCAGGTGTGAACTTGACAAAACAGATGTCCACTTATAAGCATATACTGCAATTTTCATCTACGACTTGTCTTGTTATGAAAGCTGGATGTTTAATACTAGCAATGAGAATCTTTATCTTTTATGAGCAAGCCTATATTAGAGAAAAAAAAGGAGAGTGGAAATGCAACTCTCAAGTATACTAAATACCTTCCCCTAATTGCAAGGGTTTAGTATCCAATCAAATGTATTGTTTATCAATCATAGCTTAAGGTTCTTCGGGAAAGTATTATCAATCCTCCCTTAATTCATTCACCATAGTGTCTTATTCTGTTTGTTATTTACTTGTCTAAGAAATTGATGTTACAGGTGGTTGAGATTAGCAAGGGAAGCAAGGTTAAGTATGAGTTGGACAAGAAAAGTGGTTTGATTAAAGTATGCCACTTTCTCTTAGTCTGCTATTCACATCTCTTTCAATTTGCAAATAATCCAGCTCTTGTTTTCTCTTGAGGAAGTCTAGAATGTTGAAAAAGATATTGGACACCATTTTATGTACTTTTTTTAACCCATCTACCTTCTTGGATGTTTTTTTGCAACGAGCATCATTGAAACTGAACTCTTAACTTTCATTGACATCTTAAGTATCTTCAATTAGGTGCCATCATTTTACAGTGCTGTCCTATTTGATTGCTTCTTTGTCCAAATAGGTTTACGCTATGAGCATATGTTTGGCATTAATTATTTCTTATATTTATGCTTGAGAAGCTGTGATTTTGAGGTTCCAGTATTGTTTAAGCTGTCTATTTGCTTGGAAATGCAGCTTCAGATGTTTCTTCTAAAGGGTCTGCCGGTTATATCGGTGGATATATGATTAATAAACGACAGCCAAATAGAGGTAACAAACCACTTCCTTCTCCAAAACCCCCCAATTTGATACCTTTCCCATTTCACGGTTACTTATTTACCGTCGAGGAGAAGCAATATGTTTGGAAGATTACACTGTCATCCATGGTGTAAGTGCCAATAAATATACTGTATAATTCTATAATCTTGTTTCACCAAACCTAAATATTAATAATTTTAATGTGACACCTTCCTGGAGGCTGTGGGGTACAGATCCCTTCATGGCTGTTATAAACTTATCAGTTTAAAATTTCAATGCAAAGTTGTTGTTTGACATGGAATCTGAATTTGTTTGCCTTATACATTAATTGATTTCTGATGTCCCAACTTTTCATAAAAATATGATTATTGAGAGGACAATGGATGATAACTTGATGTTGAATTTATTCCATATCAAATGCTATGTTTACTTGAAGCCTTGGTGTCACTGATTGTCAAAGAGTATGAAAAAATTTAGGAGAATCCTCGTAATAGCTTAAGCGGGCAAGAATTGTCTTTTTACCTTATGGTTTATCTGCATATTCATATTTCTTCCTAGTAAGGGAAACTTTGATCATCTTGTCCAAGTAACAATTGAAAAGGGAAAAAAATTCTGTAAAAAAAAAGATATCAAAGTAATCATAGATTCATAGGATTCCCATTCGTTAAAATCTACACATTTCCAAACCCAGAAAACAACTTATTATTTTAGCTTTACCATTTTAGGCTTTAGCCTAGGTGATGCACGCCCTTAGATTTGAACTTATAAATCTTCGGTACACGAGTTGTTTCCTTCTTGTTTTAGAGGAGAAAAGTCCAGGAGATCTATTTATAGGCCTTACTTGGGGTAAGGTAAGAACTCTAGTGGGTTTAGAGGAAAGTAGTTTTTCACTATTAAAACAAAGGGAGTCATCAAGAACTTAGAAAGTCCAAATACTTGATATTCCATGCAACATATTCGAATGGTTCAAATGTTTTCTCTGGAGCTGTTTGTTGTTGAAAGCCGACTCGGAGTTCACGTACTTTGAACTCAATTATCTTACCATGTTGCACTCATGGCTTATGAATTGGTAGTGACGAATTTCGATACGTTATTGCTTTAAGTCGTGAAAAAGTTGCTGTCAATCTATCCATTATACTTTCCTTTCGCTGAAATAGACATCACTTTGAACTGCCAACTGCTGACAGTAGGATTAGAACTGCCAACTGCTGACAGTAGAATTTGTTTCTCTTATCTAATACAGTGCAATGATCTGCAATTCAAATATTTCTTGCCTTTTGCAGCTACACAAACAGGACTGGTCGTTATCAGGAGCCTCAGTTGGGTTGGCTGCACCCGGAGAGGCTGGATCTTGGGAAAGAGAGAGCAAGGTATACACTATACATTCATTTACTTGAATGCGATGAATCATTTATGCTTATCTAATCTACTGCTCTATTTTTTCATGCAAAAACTTCCCAGAAATACCTTGAAACAAAAGCATTTAACTGGTTGATTCTCCCTTGAGGCTGGATCTTGGGAGAAACAATGTTGCTGACACCCCTAATAAAGGTGTCAGCACTAACACGTGGATAGGTTGAATTGAGTTTCTATTGAAAACATTTGTTGCATGTGGAAGCTCAATGAGTATGCTATTTGATTTATAACTAGTGCTTATGGATTTTGGGTTGGTCTACAAACTCAGTTCCTATGGGATTATATTTGAATGCATACGAACTCAGTCCCTTTGGGATTATATTTGAATGCATAGGAACTATAGCAAATGGATAGGCTTGAGCATAAAAGTCCATGCCAGCTGCTGCTAATGGAGCTATAAGAGCTTGCTTGGACTTTGCAATTCTCTTAGCAACTGGGTATTGGTCCTTTATTTGATACAAGAGCACCAAATTAATGTATAAGCACTTTTTATTTTGCAACTAGGACACTGCATTTTCCCAAGATAGAATAAATTTCAAACATAGTTCAGTCACACACCAGGTAGCTATAGCTATTCATATTTTATATTATATGATCTCTTCGAGCTCTTCAATTTTGAATGTCTTCTGCTGAATGCCCATGATTCAGTCTTCAGCTAGCTGTACTGCCCCAAGCGTGATTTTTGATTTTGAGCTTAAACGGGTAACATTCATCTCCATGCAAAACGGGTAAGAATGAGAAGGAACTAGAGCAAGCATGTTAGCGGCTTTCTTCGATGGAAGAACATGCTAAAAGGAACTAGAGCAAGAATGCTAAAAGGAATCGGGAGTAGCTTCATGTTTTGTTCAAATTACAAACGAATGTTTGTTTCGATTGTGTATGAATGATGCATCTCTTAAACAAGTTATTATGTAACTCTTAAACAAGTGCAATTTTAGTTTGAATGTGCAATTTAGATCTTAAATGTGCAATTTTAGTTTAAAAAGTGCAAATATAAAACTGAAAAGTGCAAATTTATAACTCAAATACAAAACTGAAAAGTGTAATTTTATAAATTAATGTTTGCATAACATAAGCTTATATTTGCACAACACAATATTATATTTGCACAACGTAACCTTATATTTGCACAACAATATAAAATTTCAAAAAGTGCAATTTTAGTTTGAATGTGCAATTTAGAACTTAATTGTGCAATTTTAGTTTGAAAAAGTGTAAATATAAAACTGAAAAATGCAATTTCGTGGTCTTTAGAGGGAGAAAGATCCAAGCTGAATGTGACAAGGATCTTTTGACGCTGCTGACGCCGAAATCGAAGATGCTTTTTTCCCTGTCAACGCTTCTTTTTTTCGTGTTAGCAATGACGCTGACATTGCTGATACCGACATTGGAGATGCTCACACTGACGTTGATGTTGCTGACATCAACATCGGAGATGCTGACGCTGACATCAGAGATGTCGGCTGACGCCGACATCAATGCTGTCGACTTTGTTGACGCCGACGTCGAAAATGTTTTTTTTCATGTCAACGCTTTTTTTTTTGTTAGCACTGATGCTGACATTGCTGACGCCGACATTAGAGATGCTGACGCTGACATCGGAGATGTCGACTGACGCTGACATCGATGATACCGACGCTGCTGGCGCCGACGTTAGGGATGCTCTTTGTCGTGTCATCGCTTTTTTTTGTCAACACTGACGCTGACGATGACGTTGCTGATGGCGATATCCGAGATGCTGACACTGAAGATGCTGACGCTGGCATCGGATATGTCGGCTGACGCTGACATCGATGCTGCGAACGCGGTTGACGCTGACGTCGAGGATGCTTTTTTTCGTGTCAACGCTTCTTTATTTTTCGTGTTAGCACTGACGCTGATGTTGTTGCAGGAGGATGGTCAAGTATGAAATAAATATGAAATAAAGTTCAGACTGACTTCCCTGTCTCAGCAAATAAATACAAGACTTCCTCCCGTTGTAGTAAGAGAATAGTCAGGATCGAATCCACGAGGAAGCACGTCAGCAGTTCTCAGGTAGCTGTAAATTCTCACAGACAGAGCAGCAGAAAAGACAGAAACACATAAACAACGAAAGAAACAGAAATAAAAGCAGAAGCAAAGAACAAAGCAAAACAGGAAAGACAAAGCAAAGTAGAAACTAAAAGCAAAGCAAAGGGCTCGTCGATCTCGACAAACAGCTACTCGAGATCGACCACAGCAGTCGACAACAGAAAATCGGAAATCACAGCAGACAGGCAAACCCGGCAAGGGCAACTCGATCTCGACCAAGTCAACTCGAGATCGACAAGGGCAAGTCAAGACAGAAACTTCAGAAATCGACAACAGAACAGAACTCAACTCGACCTAGACGAAGCGTACTCGAGATCGAGTACAACCAACTCGAGATCGGCAAGATCTCCTCTGTATCGACAAGAATTGACAGAAAAATATAAATTGCAAATTCGAAACTAAAACTCAGATTTTTGACAGAAATAAATCAATATAATAAAAGACTTCCAAGACTAGGGTTTCAACACCACAACGATAACCATGCAAAGTAACACACAAAGGCATAAAAGATCATGCTTTCCATCAAATAACTTTCGTCATTAACAATTAGGCACATAGAGGCTTTCGCATAAACCCTAATTGTTACTAACCCTTTTTCACATAATTAATCCAAGTTGCACTAAGATCACTTTCGCTTCAATAACACAAACAAGGATCACCTTCAACTCTCGCAAAAGAATCATGCCCATAGGGATAGAAGATGAATTGCACAAAAAGATCTGACCTTTATCGCATCGCCTCACATGGCCACCGTCGGGCTTACCCCAGCCCCAGAAGTGGGTGGACTACTCGCTCCTCATCGCAATTGCAGACATTGATGTATAAAAAGAAACTTGCATTAAACTATATTCAAAAGTCTTTACAATCCTGGCAATCAACTTTCGCAGAAAGCCAAAACCCTAAAAAACCTTAAAACTCCTAAACTTCTCCGTGGAACTACCTCCCTACCTCTCTTTACTTCTCTCTGAAATTGAATGTTTTGGAAATCAGCCCCATGGGCTTTATTTATAGCCTTCTATTCCTTGCTACTCAAGGATAGAATATCTATATCTATATCTAAAACTATATCTAAAAGCATAATGATAAATAAAAGCAACAAAGAAATTAAATCTAAATAGGAAATTAAATCTAAAGTGTCTTCAAGTGGATAAATCTTCTCCTTCATGATGGATGTAACTTGATAGAATCGGATAGAATTCGGTCTCGAAAATATCACCATTGGCTTCGGGATAGAACCTTAATTGGATAGAATTCGGCTCCCGAGATTTACTCGATATCGACTAGGACTCCTCGATATCGAGTAGCACTTTCTCGTCTTGTGCTCAGCAACTCGATTCCGGCTTCTGGACGCAAAGTCGACTTGGGGTTTACTCGATATCGACCAAATCTTGTCGATATCGACTAACCTTCTCCAGTTTCATGCTTCCTTTGTCGATTTCTGGTGCTCCTTCTCGATATGGGTTACTCGATATCGAGTAGTTTTACTCGATATCGAGTAAGTCTATCAGCTTTCTACTCTGTTCTTGAAACGCACTTTCCCGAGTCCTCGTTCGTCGGATTGACGCATATGACCATGCGTTCGAAAGATCTTTCCGAGGGCTACAACTCTCATGAAGGAATCAAAGCTTGATTCAGAACGAAGAATGGTGAAAAATGGCGTTTACTCCGGCTGCACCATTTTTAGCTTCTTCATGACTTTCCTTTAAGCTCCAAAGTGCGTCCGATTTCTGCGAATTATAACAAAAACTTGTGTAGACCTCCATATATTGCCAAATAAGTGTAAACTACACAGATTCTGTATTATTCTAACCCAAATGTATGAAATGTATGCAGAAATCGATATAAAAGTAAGTGTAAAACATGGCAGATTCAGCTCACAACAGCTGACATTGCTGACGCCGATATCCGGGATGTTGACGCTGCTGACACTGACAACGGAGATGATGGCACTAACGTTGTTGTTGCTGATGCTGACATTGGAAATGTCGGCTGACGCCGACATCGATGCTGTCGACGCTAATATATCTTATTATTGAACATTTATTAGAAATTTTTGTAAATTACTAGAATTATTATAAACTTTAGCCTATGCGGGATTCGAACCCACATATTTGCGCATAAGCACATCGCTCTACCATTGAGCTAAAAGGCTTTTAATTATATTATAACATAACATCCAGATAAGCAATATAACCCTACGACAAGACTTTTATGTTTTAATTTGAACAATTTTTATATTTTGTTGTCTCATCGGTATTTTCTTTCATCTTACATCAGTATTTTTTGCATCTTATAAATTGATGTTGTGCAAATTGTAAAAGTATGATATGCAAATATAAATTGATGATATGCAAATATAAGATTAAAATATGCATAAATTAATTCACGTCGTGCAAATATAAGATTATTGATATCTAATACTTCAATTTTAATTTTTAATAAATAAAAATAAGTTGAGAAAATACAAACTGATGTTGTGCAAATGTATGATTATAATATGCAAATATAAATTGATGTTGTGCAAATGTAAAAGTATGATATGCAAATATAAATTGATGATATGCAAATATAAGATTATTGATATCTAATACTTAAATTTTAATTTTTAGTAAATAAAAATAAGTTGGGGAAATACAAATTGAAGTTGTGAAAATGTATGATTATAATATGTAAATATAAATTGATGTTGTGCAAATGTAAAAGTATAATATGCAATTATAAATTGATGATATGCAAATAAAAGATTAAAATATGCATAGATTAATTCACATTGGGCAAATATACGATTATTTATATCTAATACTTAGATTTTAATTTTTAGTAAATAAATATAAGTTGTGAAAATACAAATTGATGTTGTGCAAATGTATGATTATATTATGCAAGTATAAAAATGTAAAAGTATGATATGCAATTATAAATCGATGATATGCAAATATATAATTATGATATGCAAATATTTACGTACCCTTTAATTATCATTATTATAATATTTTAGTTACTTGTTATTTTAAATTTGGTAACTTCCATTCAGTAAGATAATTTGGTGAATCAAAGTTGTATAATTTTTTTATAAAGTATTGCTTATATCAATATTTTCAAGCTCAACCTCATGCTCAAGCTCAGAGGGAATTAATATACATATTTTGTGAAGCTGAGTAGGTGTTGGACGCAGAAAAGCTAAGCCTTCGGATCGTTGCTACTGGGATTGAGTTAGAAAATGAAGTGGCCACTTCAGCAAGAGATCCTGTAGATTCTGAAGTTCGGCCTTAGAGTGAATCCTAAAAAATGAATCCTAAAAAATGTTACAGGTTCAGTTTCCACATCCTAAATCCAATGTATCTATTTTGAGATGTATTTCTTGCTTCCCTACTGCTTCTCCACTTTGCCAGCCAAAAAAAAAAGAGGAACCTGCGGTTCAAAAAGACAATCAAGAAGTTTGACATTAGGATTAAAATTGGCATAAACAAGAATTAGTAAATCGATTTCGAGTCTTCGACCAAATAAATAGATAAACAAAGGAGAGACAATGGATGAGAACATGTGTGAGAGTCGACAATCAACCTGGAGTCGCAAATCCAATTAAAAAACAAGCAATTTAATTTTTTTTTTAAAAAGTTGAAAAATAAGAAGTTTATGTTGTGCAAATATAAGTTACTGTTATGCAAATATAACTTCATGATATGCACATATAACAATCTGTTATGCAAATATAACAATCTGTTATGCAAATTGAAAGTGCTGACACCGGATGTCAGCAAGATTGTAATCTGTAAGCTGACATCTATACAAAAATCTGTAAACTTCAAACTGAAGTAAATCTGTAAGCTAACAGCTGTACAAAAATCTGTAAACATCAAACTGAAGTAAATCTGAAATTTGTAATCTGAAATTTGTACAAGATAAAATATGTACAAAATCTAATTTTGAAAGCCTGGGTTCCAAGTCAAGGGTCGAAAGGTACACAACCTAAGACCCCCACACTTGCAATGCAGCAGGCGAGCAAGGGTGCATTGCACATCAGCAAACCCCATCACACTATGCAGTAAGTTAAAACTCGGTTTCTTATTTCATTGTCTTGTGTCATGTATGTATCTGATTGCATCGATCAAGGAAAATGTGATTGCATCACCTCCATTTCAAATTCTTCAATTCATTCTTCAAGTCACCAAGCTCGCATTACAAGATCCATGTGTCAAAGCAACCTGCTAAAGGAATATGGCAGCTACAATGAGGATGCTGACATGAATGCAGCCACAAGACAAATCAAAAAAGCATTTCACAAACAATCCAAGAAGACACAAGACAAGTCGACCCAAAAAAAAAGACACAAGACAAATAAAAAAAGCAATTGACAAAGCATCAGTAATGAATCTTCCTCTTAAGCATCACATATCCGCAGGCTCTAATCCATGAAATTACAAATACAATCCCAACAAAATAACATTTCTTAAAATCAATCTACAAATCAATGAATAACTTAGACAAAAAGTGGATCACTGCTACAGATATAAAAAAAAGTCAAAATTAAATAAAGCAAAATTAGGAGCCACAACCTGAAACAGGAGTATGGCAGCTACAATGAGGAACCATCTCTCACCTGCTGACATGAATGCAGCCACAAGAGCTGCAAGCCAGTAACCATGGATACGCAGCAGTAATATATAAGAAGATGAGTATTCGAAGGGCTGCAAGACAACATCAAAACCACACGATCCAAAAGAGAACAGTTCAGTTCAGGTGGGGGGAGAGCCAGCAGTAAAACATACCCAAAAAATAGGACCAAAATGCACAGAGAAATTTCAGTAGGACCGAATTGCACAGGGAACTGTATTCAGTGGCATAATTCATCAATAGTGATAGGATGAAGACTAAACCATCAGAAAAACAAGAGGAAAAAAAAAGAAACTCTGCAGGATAAGGCAGAAAAACAAGAGTTCGTACACGATCATCTGCCTTCAAGATATATTAGTGCTGACACCGTTAGTGCTGACATCTTTATTAGAGATGTCAACAACAATGGTTTTCCCTCTTTTTTTTAGCATAAAATGGTTTTCCCTCTTAATTATTAGTAAACAAGCAATGTATGTGTATGATGATTTTTAACCATGACCTCCGTGTACATGTAAACAAATCTATGCAATATCGAATGTACATAGCAAATGATGACAGTACACACAAAATATATAAGAAATAGACATGGCAAATGATGACAGTACACACAAAGCCTAGCTAGCTACATAGCATGAAAACAAATATATATTTTAAAATCGCTATGTGCCCTCATTATTTCCTAATCTATCCTTTATTTTTTGAAATGGGATTCTACTCAGGACATGTCACGTGTTCTAGACAAGCTTAACTTTCATGTGTTTAACTTCTATAATGTGTTCAAAAAGGGAAAAGCTTCTCAAACAGTACCAAACTCACCTCAATCTTTCTCAAGTAAAATACAGTACTTCCTAAAATTCACACAGCATCAGAAACATATAAGAAGTAAGAACACAAAAAACTGTCAAGCCTCTGATGTTGGGCTGAAAAAGCCCTAATTTCAGACATAATATGGCGTTTTCAGATTGAACTGAAAACTCCCTAATTTTTGGTGGTCTGCACTCCCATGGAAGCAGAAATTCCGAATTTCGATTGCAAGGAAATCCAGGATCAATCAGCAAAAATTAAAACCCCTAAAAACTCACCTCAATCTTGTTCTACCTATAGCAACTTGCAAGAGGCCTAATCGCACACAAATTCAACTCTAAAACCTAAATTTCTAGTGAAGGAATTGAAGAAATTGAAGCACTCAGGAGATGGTCATCACACAAATTCAACCATAACAGCAACTGGTGGGCTTTTGAGACTGAAAATTCAACCATAACATCAAATGTCAGCACTCCATTTTGAGACTGAATTTCTGAGAAAGCACAGCAAACAGATTCACAAATGCTACTGTTTTTGCTGAGAAACAAAGAATAGACATATATGAAGAGATGTGGACAGCAATGGCGAGATTAAAGATCACACAAAATCCCTTGACATAAAGCACATCAAACAGATCCAGAATCAAGCATATCACATAGATCCAGAAGCAAAACAAATCGATCGAAAGGAAAGTGATAGGAATCAACAGGAGAGGGGAGGAGAAAGAGTAGATTGCTACCTCTAGACGAAGTGCTTCTCCTTAATCTCCGCTCGCGGTCGTCTTTGGCTACCAGAATCTCCTTTAATCGCCGTCGCTCGCCGTCGCAGGGAGACAACGATGTCTGGTTCGAGCTCGCGGAGGCGTTGCATCGAGGAGGTCGGAGAACCCAGGATGTCTGGTCTGAGAATCGCGGTCGCACTTCAATATTGTCAGGCTTAATGTCGCGGTGAGAGACGCCGAGGCGGTGGCAGTGAGAGAGGGCGGAGGCGATTTGAGAGAGGACGGAGCAAGAATCAGGCTCGGAGAACGAAATTAGAGAGGGAAATCGGCATACAGATCTGAGATCTCCGCCTCCGCCATGGATATGAGCTCTCGGCCTAGATCTGATAACAAAATTTGCCCTAAAACAGGGTTCAACAACGGTAATAGAGAAGGAAGGGTAATATCGGAAAATAAACATCCGAAATTACAAAAGTGGACATTCCACTGATTTTTACAAAAACTAGGACAAGTCTCAAATTAGGGCGAAAATTTGTCGGCACAAATTTTCTCATAATTAATAATACTAAAGTAGGAGTAGAAAGCATCAAGGTAGCTTTTCGGAACTTTTGATTTTAATATTTTATAGTTTTTTAAGTAATATTTTGTAGTTTTAAATAAATTAAATATAAGATTTTGATTTAATTAGGTTTTGAAATTAGATTTTCAATAACTACTCGTCCCAAACTTTTCAGAATTCTATTCATTTTCTCCTATCTCATCGGCTACTCTATCAGCTGGTTACCAAATATCTTACTAGCTTATGAAAACTCTAATTTAACATATATTTAACACACTTAATCCATCAGCTTCAGCTAACCCGTCAACTTCGTGTTACCAAATTGACCCTTAATATAGTTTGTTTATTAACCAATTAAATATTTTTTATATTAAAATAATTTATTATTTATTTGTAAGAACATATCTTAGGAAGGAAAAATTTGTAAAATAGGCACTTTTTTTGGACGAATTTGCAAAATGGTTACGTTTTTGGACAATTTAGGAAGATGTCCCCAATATATACTTATTCTCAATTCCTCTCCCTCTCCGGACCTCCTGTCTCTCGCCCTATCGATCTGTTCTCTCTCTCGATGCCGGAATCCGCCTCCTATGGCGGTGAGATCGAGTGACCTCCTCCTGTTCGCCGCCGCCGCTCCTCCTCCGTCCGGCTCTTCAATCGCGTCGGATCTCAGATCTGCTTTTCCGACTCGTCTTCCCTCCCTCTCAGATGTCGGTCGCCTCTTCATCCCGATCTACTTCCCGTCTCTCCGGCTTTCGAAGGCGCCACCGAGCGGAGCAACGAGTAGGTGAGGGGGCTGTACCAGTGGTGGCAGGCCAAGCATATCAAATTCAGATCTTCTTCCGGTGCCGATGAGCCAGATTTCTCCTTCCTCCAATCCCCTTGTCGAACGAACCCCACCGCCGGAGTTCGGACGCTGATTACCAACGCCAAGCAGGTACCTTCGCTTCAATTGCTCGTTTGTTTTGATTTAGATGCTCAATTCGATTTAGATGCTCAATCTATTTAGGTCGGGAATTTGAATCTTGAATGATTGGTTTTCAGTTGCTTGGTTGGGATTGGCTATAGTTCTTGTATTGATGATGGTATTTCAGGACTTAAGAGTGTGGTTTGGTGCTACTGTTGCAAAATTTAATGTGTTCATATGATGCTTGACCAGTTAGCAAAACCTAAATAGATTTAAACTTCTTTTAATGTGTTCATATGATGCTTGTTCAGTGAGCTACTTGATCTAGTTCTGAATTAGACAGCAAACTTAGGGTTAGGGTATGGAATTTCGACATAGTATGTTGGTTAAAACTTTGATACGAAGGTTGGAAGGATCAAGATATGGCTATGAGTTGAACAAATTGTACCTGATATCAATTGAAGCTGAAGCAAACATGAAGCTGAAAGAGGACTTAGCAGTGTCCGAGTCAAAACTTAATGGTGTCCAAGCAAAATTATCTGCAGCTGTTGCAGAGAATGATGATGCAGTTGAGCACTTAAACGATTCAAAGAAGAAAATCGAGTATTTGACACAAGAGGTGGCTTCTGAGAGGGAAAGGCTTCAAACCGAGGTGATGATATGATACTGTTGAATCCATACCACTACTGTTTCTTTTTGGTTTATATTATTGGCGAACGTGTCTTAAAATTCTACTGATTATGATCATGCAGGTATCTTCAATGAAGGAGCAAAAACAACACCTCAGTGAAGTGCACTTGGTTGCTCAAAACGAACTGCAAGCCGTGATAGCTCAACTAGAGGAGCAATTGAAAGAATATCAAGAAATGAATGAAGCTACAAAAGTCGAGTTGGAGAATCTGAAGCTTGGAGCTGCTGAGAATTCTTCTTTGCAAGCTAGAGTGAAAGAACTCGAAGGAGAGCTTGTGGTAACTAAAGCTGATTTGATAAAGGAGGTAAAATCTTGGCCATGAACATCAGTTTTTGCAAGGTTGTTTAGCAAATAACACTTAACTCTGATTGCTTAATAATATGTCTACAGCTGGAAAATGTTCACACATCTGCTGCAACGCGAGAGGTAGAACTGTCGGCAAGGCTGGAGGAGCACATGCAAAAAGCCCGAAAGGTAGATACCATCAGCGAGAAGGTACACCATCTTGAGCAGGAGTTATTTTGAGCAATTGCAGAATTATTTTGAGCAATTTATTGAGCTATTATAGCCTTTTCTATGCTGCATGTTGGGTTAATTGATTTTGCTCATGCTAGTGATGCTGTTGTAGAAATTACTAGAAACACTGCATTTCGGGTGAGATACTATTGCTGAGTTTGGGTTTGGATTTGCACTAAATTTCTGTTATGTTTGTTATGTGCTTGGTCAGCATTGCCAATTTCTGGAATGGAGCTTTTGTTTCAGTACTTCCATAAGTTGGTTTTGTAGCTATATGGAAAGAGATTGTTGTGTTCTTGCTTATCCCTTTTTCATTGGTTTCTTCAAATCTGTTGCTTATATTATGTTTAGCTTCTTCTTGGAGTTGATTGTTGTGTTCTTTTGCTATATACTGCAGCTTGAGGTATGGAAGTTGATTATTGTGCAACTCTGAGATGGAGTTGTGCAACTCTGAGATGGGGTTGTGCAACTAGTTTAGCAATCTTTCCCTTTATGTACAATTTAGCAATCTTTCTTGTGGTGAACTAGTTTTTCTTTTCTCATTTTCTTGACTTATCTATCGCGTTTGAGATAGCCTGCGGCATTGCCTTCCTGCACAGCTTCAAGCCGGAGCCTATAGTCCACCGAGATCTCAAGCCGGGTAACATCCTTCTGGGAAGAAACTACCTGAGCAAGATCAGCGACGTTAGCCTCGCCAAGATGATATCAGAGCAAGTCCCAGAGAGTGTCACGTATTTCGGATTCTCTATCCTTGCAGGCACGCTCTACTATATGGACCCTGAGTATTAAAGAACATGCACTGTCCGGCCAAAGTCGGATTTGTACTCTTTTGGGATCATACTTCCGCAGCTCTTGACTGCTCGGCATCCTAACGGACTATTGCTAGTCATGGAAAACGCCATGGAGAGCAACTCTTTGCAGTATATGCTAGACTTGGCTGGGCAATTTCTTCTACAAGCCCTGCAATTACGAGCTGTTCGTGAAGCAGTCTCTTAACATGGAAATGGCTAATTTTCATGGCAAGAGTAAGAGGCCGTGTTTTTTCATCTGTTACAATTCTGCTTTTTTTGGCCCTCTAATATGATGTTTTCCTATTGTAGGATGCTGGCATGGAGTGGATCTTTCATCTTGACACCGACGAGCTTATGCATCCAGCAGGCACCCGTGAATACTCCTTGAGGGAATTGCTGTCACAGATTCCCGGACATGTTGATTTGGTCGTCTTTCCTAATTATGTGAGTCAAGTAGTGAATGCAGATGCATCTGTTCTTTAGCTGATTTCACATATTCAATCACTCATTTTTCCATGTTAATTTCTCCAGGAGAGTTGTGTTGAGCGTGCTGATGTTAAGTAGCCCTTTAGCGAGGTAATTTCTTGGGCTTAAATGAGCGACGAGTTGAGAACTAATCCTGCTGCTTTTACAAGGGCTTAAACTGGTTCAGGTTTCTTTGTTCAAAAAGAACTTTGATCATCTACCAAAGGAGACATACTTTGTACATTGCAAAGAAGCCACCCGCGGCAATCCAAACTACTTCCTCACTTACGGAAATGGGAAATCGGTTGCAAGGATTCAAGATCATTTCCGCCCCAATGGTGCTCACCGATGGCACGCCTATGTGAAGACGCCAAAGTAAATCAGATTCTCTTTGATTGGAAGATTAAAGCATATATATATATGTGTTTTTACATCTTTTTTCACAGGGAGGTAACATTGGATGAGGCAGCAGTTCTGCATTTCACGTACTCAAAATACTCTGACTTGACTTCAAGACGCGATAGTTGTGGCTGCAAACCCACCAAGGAAGACGTCAACAGATGCTTCATGTTGGAATTTGACAGAGCTGTAAGTTCACAAAGATCATGTGTTTTCGGTTCAACTGTCAAATTGACCCCTTATTCGACACTTCAACATATCTATACAGGCATTCATTATAGCTTCAACCGCGACACAGGAAGAGATGTTCAACTTGTAAGACAGTACTCTCACTCTGATCAGCTTGCTTACATCTCAGTGAAAATTTCCTTCTAATCTATAGGTATAAGGAGCATGTAGTGTGGGGCAACACTGAAGTTAAATATAAGCTCTTAAAGAAGGCCTTAGAGCTGGCATTGAAGGTAGTTGACTTGACTATACGGTGTATGTACTTGGATATTGATGTTTCTGCAATTCCTAAGATTTGAATCTCATAAAGTTGTCTGTTTATTTATTCAGAGGCAAAAGCCCTTGTTGATTATGTCAGAAGATGTTGATAGTTAGGCATTAGCAACTCTTATCCTCAACAAGATCCGCGTTGGCATTAAGGTTTGAAGTAGTTCCATGTAGTCACATTATTGCTTTGTATCATTGAAAGAACATCTGATGAAATAGGTAATTTTTGTTTGTAGGTCTGTTTTGTAAAGGCCCCTGGATTTGGCGAGAACAGGAAAGCATCTCTGCAAGATCTTGCTACTCTGACGGGAGGAGAGGTGGGTTAAAAATAAACTGTGAAATCCTATTTTTTCTTTAAACCTCCTCAATAGAGCGATATAATGACATTTGTGTCATAGGTTGTGAATGAAGAACTTGGAATGAACATGGAGAAGGTGGAATTTGAGATGCTTGGTTCATGCAAAAAAGTAAGTGGATTGAATCAGGATCTTGTAACATCGCTGCTGGGCTTGTCTATTGCTCTAATGTTTAGAAGTGTTTTGTTTAGTAGGTCACTATATCAAAGGATGACACTGTGATCCTTGATGGCTCTAGTGACAAAAAAGCGCTAGAGGAAAGATGTGAGCAAGTACTTGTCACCTACCCTCTCTGCACACATTCAGGTGGCGGTGTTGCTCTTCTATATGCCTCACAAGAGTTGTATAAACTCCAAACATCAAATTTTGATCAGAAGATTGGTGTACAAATCATCCAAAACGCTCTCAAGGTGTGTGCATTTTGTTGAACTCTTAACTTAGCCTTATTTCGCTGGGTTGTGAGCATGTAATTTCGTTTCTACTGAAATTTAGACTGCCCATTCTTCAATCTCACTCTCATATATGCTCTTTGCAGACCCCTGCATATACAATTGCAGCAAACGCTGGAGTTGAGGGGGCTGTTGTTGTTGGCAAGTTATTAGAGCAGAACGACCCTGGTCTCGTATATGACGTTGCCAAAGGTATTCAGTTAATCTATTGTCCGCTTCCCTGGCGACAAATTCTAGTAACTCAGAACTTGTCTTTAATTCTTCATACATTTTACACATTCAGGTGAATACGTAGACATGGTTAAATCCGGAATCATTGACCCCTTGAAAGTGATCAGAACCGCTCTAGTAGACGCAACTAGGTAAGAAAAAGGAACTAACTTCTGCAACTTGAAATGGAAATTCCAATAGTGAACTTGTTTACTAATTCTGCAATGTTTAAATGCAATGTTTCGTCGCTGATGACAACCACTGAAGCGGTCATCGCAGAGCTTCCCAATGACGACAAGGAGGGTCCTTCAATGGGCGGTGGTGGCATGGGCGGCATGGGTTGTTTTTAAGGTTAACACTACAGACTAAGGAGCATCCACACAACGGTTTTCTTAGCTGAACATCCTCACAAACTTGTTATCACCAATTTTTCCGTTGATTTTATCCGAATCTATTGGGTATTTGGGTCCCTTGTTTTCCTTGTTCAACCTAAACATTGAGGTAGAGAGCAATTTGTAGGGGAAAACTGTATTTTGCTTTATTCCCAGGCAAGGCTGAAAGAAATACTTCTTTTCATTGAGAATAAACTGTACTTTGTTAGTAGGAGAATGAAATGCAGTGCAAGTGAAAACATTTTCATCCCATGTATAAAAGTGCTTCTTCGATTCTTTGTGAAATTGTTATCCATGTTTGTGCAACTCTAAAAAAAGTGCTGACATGGGAAAAAAAAAATGTTGACACGGAAAAAAGTGCAACTCTAAACTAGACTTGGATCATATTTGTACAATTTACGGTTATATTTGCACATCGTACTCTTATATTTGCACGATAAAATGTTAAAAAAAATATAAAAAAAATAGATATGATTCATATTTGTACAACTTACGGTTATATTTGCACAACATGTTCTTATTTTTGCTCAACAATTCTTTATTTTTGCACAATAATCGAGACTTGTGAAATTGTGTCTCCACATAATCTTATTTTTTGTAAATATAATTTTATACTTTTTCAATATATTATTGCACAACACGGTCTTATTTTTGCTCATCAATAGAGTAAAATTGCACAACATGGGAGATTGGTGAAATTTTGCTCAACATCATCTTATTTTTGTTCAACAATAGGTTATTTTTGCACAACAATCGAGATTTGTGAAATTGTGCTCAACATGATTTTATTTTCTCTCAATATAATTTCATAATTTCTCAATAAATTATTGCACAACATGCTTTTATTTTTGCTCATCAATACTTTATTTTTGCACAACATTTGAGACTTGTGAAATTGTGTCTCAACATGATCTTACTTTTTGTAAATATAATTTTATACTTTTTTAATAGATCATTGAACAACATGATCTTATTTTTGCTCATAAATAGACAATAATTGCACAACATGGGGGATTAGTGAAATTTTGCTCAACATCATCTTATTTTTCTCAACAATAGGTTATTTTTGCACAACAATCGAGACTTGTGAAATTGTGCTCAACATGATTTTTATTTTCTCTCAATATAATTTCATACTTTCTCAATAAATTATTGCACAACATCATCTTATTTTTGCTCAACAATAGGTTATTTTTGCACAACAATTGAGATTTGAGAATTTGTTCTCAATATGATTTTATTTTCTCTCAATATAATTTCATACTTTCTCAATAAATTATTGCACAACATGCTCTTATTTTTGCTCATTAATACTTTATTTTTGCACAACATTTGAGACTTTTGAAATTGTGTCTCAACGTGATCTTACTTTTTGTAAATATAATTTTATACTTTTTAAATAGATTATTGCACAACATGATCTTATTTTTGCTCATCAATAGACAATAATTGCACAACATGGGGGATTGGTGAAATTTTGCTCAACATCATCTTATTTTTGTTCAACTATAGGTTATTTTTGCACAACAATCGAGACTTGTGAATTTGTTCTCAACATGATCTTATTTTCTCTCAATATAATTTCATAATTTCTCAATAAATTATTGCACAACATGCTCTTATTTTTGCTCATCAATACTTTATTTTTGCACAACTAGTGGTGAAAATTAGTGCTGACACTGATATTAGTTACAATTGGTGCTGACACTGATATTAGTTACAATTAGTGCTGACACTGATACTAGTTACAATTAGTGGTGAAAAATTGCACGACCCTGGTGTAAGAGTTGCACGACTATGTTTTAAGAGTTGCACGACTGTGTTTTAAGAGTTGCACGACTGTGTTTTAAGAGTTGCACGACTGTGTTTTAAGAGTTGCATGACTCTGTTGTAAGAGTTGCACGTCTCTGTTTTAAGAGTTGCACGCCTCTGTTGTAAGAGTTGCACGATGTCAGCACATATAAATTTCACATAAAAACGATGTCAACACTAAAAAATTGCACTAATATATCTTTGTATTTCAATTCAAGTGGCTCAGTGCTTCAACCAAAGTTTACACAACCAACAACACGATAGCCTATATGGGATTTGAACCCATATCTTTGTGTTTGTACACAACGCTCTACCGATTTGAGCTAATAGGCTTCACAAAATAATAAAACAAGATGGGTGGAGATTTATTACCAATATATATTGAAGCAAGTCAGTAGCAACAAGAATCCTCTTTTTTCCGATTTTTTTTTGAAATTAGCCAAAAATCTGGAAAAAATTATGGAACTAGCCAAAATATCAAACTATTTTGGGATTTAGCCAAAACGGGGCTAAGTCGTTGTTTCAAACAGCGACTTTAGCTCCGGATCAATATATATAATATGTAAGTCGCTGTTTGAAACAGCGACTTACCTGTTTATTTTTAAAAAATCTCGTTTTTTGCTAAAATAATTGAAAACAAAAGAAAAAAAATACATATTGGAGAATCGCTGTTTAGAACAGCGACTCTCCCCTTTTTTAATTTTGTTTTTCAAGCTATGAAACCATTGCTACTTCCCGGCCATTTCTAAAGAAGCCGGTTCAATTCCTTTGCTTCAATTCGTTTCAAAATCATTGAATTCGGAGGCGAGGTTCATCGATTTGAGGAAGTTGAAGTGAGATTGAGCGTAGGCGTGGTAGAAGGCGGAGAGGTCGACGGGAGATTCCATCGATTTGCTGTGTGGGGGGCGGGGGTTGTTGAGAGATGGATTCCACCGATGGGAAATATTCGACGGGAGATTCCATTCAATCGAAAGAGATCGGAAGGGGAGGGGCAAGGCGGCGAAAGCAGTGGTGGGGGGAAGTAGGGAGCGGGGCGGCGGAAGCTGTGATGGGGGGAGTAGGGGGCGGGGCGGCGAAAGCGGTGGTGGGAGGAGCCAGTCGAGGCCGACCTGGGTGCAGGCATCTCGCTGAGGCTGCTGGTGGAGGGGAAGAAGGGGAGGCCGACGACCTGGGTGTAGGCATCTCGCCGGGGCTGCTGGTGGAGTGGAAGAAGGGGATGCCGATGACCTGGGTGCAGGGATCTCGCCGGGCTGCTGGAAATTGATCGACAAATTGGCGAAATCCGGCAAATTGATCGACAGCGACTGAACGAAGGGGGTTGTGGAGTGGATTTGGGCAATCACCATGGGAGAACGATTGAACGAAGAATGAGTCTTCCTGTAACCCTAGCCTGTAGGTTTGAAACAAAATTGAAAAAGGGGAGAGTCGCTGTTCTAAACGGCGACTCTCCAATATGTGTTTTTTTTCTTTTGTTTTCAATTATTTTAGCAAAAAACGAGATTTTTTAAAAATAAATAGGTAAGTCGCTGTTTGAAACAGCGACTTACATATTATATATATATATATATATATATATATATATATATATATATATATATATATATATATATATATATATATATATATATATTTATCCGGAGCTAAAGTCACTGTTTCAAACAGCGACTTAGCCCCGTTTTGGCTAAATCCCAAAATAGTTTGAGGTTTTGGCTAGTTCCATAATTTTTTTCAGATTTTTGGCTAATTTCAAAAAAAAATTCCTTTTTTCCCTTCTTGAAGCTCTTGTACTTTGTCAGCCTAAATTTATAATTATCAGACATGCAATAGTTTGGTCAAGCAATGGCAAAATAAACTGCTCAGGAAACGTAAACAGATCATAACTATCATACATGATGCATTTTCCAAATACAGAGTGCATTCAAACATGCGGTACAGGAGAGAAGAACATTATCATGAACTGATTTTCGGAAAGAGTTTGGTTTACCACAAACAAGAGAAGCATAAAACTACATTTGAACGTGCATAATGCACTTAGTGCGCATGAATAGCTTAAATAAGACATCCAAGTATCCAACTAAAATAAAAACACAAGAAATGATATGGGTATTGAACAAATTTCAAAATATCAAGATAAAATCCTATCATAATTTGAACAAAGACAATTTTACAAGGTAATAAAAGATGCACCGTCAAAGTTCATGCTAAAATATAAGCTTTCCAGTACACACCTTTTTTCTTGTAGCATGTTTGAGTGGATACAGATGGCAGGGAAATTACACTCCACAAGGAGCTTGTTCAACTCTGCAGCTCTGGAGACACTTTTGACAAAGATGACAACTTGATTGAAGTCCAAACCATCTAGCATGTCATTCAGCTTACGGTTCTTCTCTGACTCAGTCAATTTGATATAGTGTTGCCAAAGATAACAACAGTAAGATAAGACATATTATAGAAGCTTTCAAGACTTAACATGAGGTATCATCAGGCATCAGCTTTTAAGGATCTACCTGTACAAGACCGTGCATAGTTAACTTTGCCTCATCATCCACATATATTTCCATTGGCTGAAAGGAAGAAATGTCATAATAAATCATGTTAGCAACTCCTCAGGCAAAAGCAATCCACAAGAAATGCATTTGAGCCAAACTCTTCAGTCCTATCCAGGTGACCTCTACTTTGGATTGTAAATTGTAATTAGATGTTGCCATGAAATACAACATACATATATATATCCGATTCAGAAATACAGCCTATTGGAGTATATATTTCATTAATTCAAGACTTAAAAACAAAATTCAGCCTCTAAATTGAACATTTAGCACAACAAAACAAGAAGATTCAACCTCTAAACTGCCATAAACGCAGCAAAACAAGTCTAATTCAGCACAGCAAAACACAGCAGAATCCAAACCCAATAAGCACATCAAATCACCATAACGTACATGACGGCAGTGGAGATGAAACGAGACGTCCCAGGAGTCGCCGCCTTTAGTTCCTGGAAGGCAATCACAGACAAAATTTGCGCCATCACAGCAATGTAAAGATGTCTAAATTAATCACCAATATAAACATGTATAAAGCATCGATCTGGTTCAAATAATCAAATCCATACACACCCGTAGGAGCAAAACATGAACAATATCGGTCATTGAATCCAATAAGAATAATGGCGTAGATTAAATTAAAGACACACTTTCACATTTTTTATATGCACATATGAAGCATTTGTATGAAAACATTCATGGAAAACTTCAATAGCATACAGAAAATGCTCGAGTGCCAAAAAGAGAATGACAGCAACAAAGCAATTAAGTGTAAAGCACAAGAGACACATACTCTGAAGGTGAATCTACATATACTCCAAGCTGCTCATCCGTCAAAGGGACATCAGGAGCGGCCCCATTGGCATAGCATCGGGAAGAAAAGGAGCGAGATTCGGATAAATGAGCGTTCAACGCCAAATCAGTCAGAAGCAAACCAGAAGCAAGGCAGTAAGGCAAATCACAGACAAAATCGAAGGACAGGAGGGAAGCAATCTATCAATCGATCTTCGATCGATTGATAGATTGATAAGGAACTCGAAAATCTCGGCGATGCTCCCGCTTCCTCGCTCGCTCACCAATGGTCGGCGACACCGGGAAAACAGATGAGATTTCTAAACCCTAGGAAGCTCACCAATTCGAGGAAGATGGACGGAATTGCTACAGATTCGGCACCGAAGCCATAGATCTCAACCTCCTCTTCAGATCTCGCCCCGCACAATAGATCTGAAGCCATAGATCTGTCAAATTGCTTCTTGCTCCGCTCCATCGATCGTTCGCTCTCGGATCTCCAAGGAAGGCACGGATCTGAGGAACGGGAAGAGAAAGACGGAGATCGGAGGAGGAGAAGCGCGGAGGAGAGAGCGTGCGGAGAGGGAGAGCTGGAGGAGAGAGAAAGGCGTGTGGGAGAGAGGGAGGAGGCTTTTATTTAGGACATTTTACAAAATTGTCCCAAAACGTGGACATTTTGCAAATTAAGCCCATTTTCGTGGCTATTTTGCAAAATCCCCCTCTTAGGAATGCCCAATCAACTCTGTCGTAAGCTTTTTCCATGTCTAACTTAATCGCCAACCACCCTTCTTTCCCCGTCCTTCATCTGAGAAAATGAAAGATTTCATGTGCAATTAGAAAGCTTCAAGAGGCGGTTTTAGCTGAAAACAATATAATCGGATTCAGATGTAGACGAGATGGCCCTTGCGTTCCTTTTCTTGCCTTTGCTGACGACATGCTCATATCTCAAAAGGAAGCATTGAGACGTGTCATACAATTAGATCAATCATTGACGAGTATTGTTGCTTTTCTGGTCAGAGCGTTAATTTACACAAATCCGCTTTCCAAACGTCTCCAACAATCCCATAACGAAACAAAGAAACAATACAACGAATCTTGCAAATACCTGTGTCAACCACATTGGAAAAATACTTTGGTTGTCTTATCATAAATGAACGAGTAAATAGGGACATCTTTGAAGACATAGTCACAAAATCAAAACAACAACTAACAAAATGGAGAGCAAACAACCTATTTCAGGAAGGACGTGCTGTCTGATGTCATCATAGTTTGCATTATTTAGGACATGCATTTAGCATAGGTTTGTGTCTTTTGTCATGTGGTTTATGTGTTTTTAGAGGTTTTTCGTTTAGTTTCTAGGATAGAGATCTACTGTCTATATGGTGGTGTTTTCAGGAGTTTTCGGGAGCTAAGCGGAGATTGCTAGAGGACATGTGAGATGGGTACATAAGCTAAGAAGAGCCGAGCGGAAATCATATAGGAGGAACGAGGATAAAAGGCGACGAAGCAAAAGCATAAGGAGCCAGACGGACGTGCATCATAGGCCTCGATGCAGAGCAGAAGTGCACGGGCGTGCACCTTGGATGCACGGGCGTGCAGATGCCCGATCAGAGAAACAAGACATCAGAGGAGAAGTGTGCGGGCGTGCACCCTAGGCAAGCGGGCGTGCACCATAGGCGCGCAGGCGTGCACTGTTCAGGTCGGACAGAAATTTCGTATTTGGACCCCGTTTCTTTTGACATTAGTTTATTATTATTTTAGGGGTTTAATAATATTATATTAGCGGATGTCCCGGACTATAAAAGGGGGCGGAAACATTTCTTTAGGGGGCTCTCGAAACCCTTGTTTGGACGCCCTTTTTAGAAGACTTTTGTTGAGTTAGATTTGGAGAACTTGAGACAGATTTGCTTGGAGATTGCATTGCTTCAATTCAAGATTGGTATTTCCCCTTTAGTCTTTGCTTTTCTATCTATTTCCATGTTTCAATTTAGTGATTTGATGATGAATTCTTCCATGCTTGGCTAAATTCTCCGTTCTAGGGTTAGGGTGAACCCGACAATGTCGCAATTTGTTTGATTTCGATGTTTGCTTGAACGTAGTCTGAATTCTATAAATTGATTTGATCCTAGTTGCTTAACCTAATTGGTGTCAATCGATTAGAATCCTTTTTAGATTCGAGATGCTACCGCTGAGAATTGAAATTGGATATTTGGATGGACTTCATGAACCCGAAAGGGGAATTGTGTCTATTGGAACCCTAGGATTGAACTTGAGGAATCGACAATTGTTATTGTGACATTTAAACGATTTTTGAGGACTCTTGAGGATTAATAAATTATCGTAGATTCTTAGATTTGAATCGGTTAGGCGGAACGCGACAACGAATGTTTAATTGATTTTCTCCTAAGATCTATAAAGAACTTAAGGGCTCTAGATTTTGTTAATTTAGACACAATCACTACAACATGCGACAGCTGAGTAGTGATGACTTTAGATAATTTACCTTCAATTTGACTTATTAAGAAGATGAAGTTCGAGTGAACATCGGGTTGAATTATTTGTGGCATTGTCGTCGGAATCCTTAACCCTGGAATCATTTCTCATACATATTTTATTCATAATCTTTGCTTGTTTTTCTAGGTTTAGTTGAAAATCAAATCTCTCTTTATTGGCTTAGCTTATTAGTTCAAGATAACAGTTGGTACATATACAATCCTCGTGATCGATATCCGTATACTGCAATTGATCTCGTATTCTTGCGAGGTTGGTTCGGGCTACACTATTCTTGTGTTGGTATTGACCACATCAAGTTTTGGCGCCGTTGCCGGGGATTGTCGATAGTATTGATTGTTTCTACGGACTAGTTATGCTAGGCCTTTTTATTTGTTTTGATTTGTTTCTTGCTTGTTGGTGATTTCAGGTGACTCTTGAAGCCTATGCGAAGAGGATTACGTTCTAGCAAACTCAACGATTACGATTCCGAGCCTGAACGTACTTTTCATAGGAGACTAAGAGAAAATCTTGTGATTGCTAGACAAGAAATGGCGGAAGATAACGATGATGTTGCTCAGCTGCGCCAACAGTTGAATGATCTTATTGCCCAACTCCAACGTGAATGTGATAATCAAGGGCAAGGTGTGCAGGCGCTTGAGTATGCTCCCCAAACTCTAGGGGACTATATGATGCCGCCATGCACTGGTCCACTTTCTGGTGTGGTCCTCTCTGAGTTGCAAGCTCGTAACTTCGAGCTAAAGTCTGGACTGCTGAATTTGATCCAGTCTAATCAGTTTGGTGGATAGCCATCAGAAGATCCTCACCAACACATGGAGACGATCCTCGATCTAATGAGCACGGTGCATATGGAGAACGTTTCTCAGGAGGCCATCCGTCTATATGCCTTCCGTTTCTCTCTTCACGGGAAGGCTAAAGCTTGGTATATATCCTTACCTGAGAACTCCATTACAACATGGAACCAACTATATGAGGTATTCATGAGCAAATACTTTCCACCTAAGAAGATATCTGAGATGAGGGCGAAGATCAATGCCTTCGCTATGCAACATGGAGAGACCTATCATGAAGCTTGGGAGAGGTTCAAGGATTTGCTGATTCAGTGCCCACATCACGGGCAAACCAAGTATGTTCTCCTTCAAATCTTCTATCAAGGAGTTGATGATGCTACTAGACTGCTTATAGACACCTCTTCTAATGGAGGATTTATGGAGATGAGTTTAGATGATGCTTGGGCTTTGATTGAGAAGACTTCTCTTCATGCTGCGAGGTACTCTAATCCTCGCTTTTCTATTTCTGCTACTAAGAGGTCTGCAGGTCTTTATGATGTTGATGCTGAAACTCACAAGTCAGCCTAGTTGGAAGCTCTATAGCGTGACATTGCATTATTAAAGAAGGAGTTTCTTGCTAAGCCAAACTCATCTAGTGCGGTAGGGGTGCCTCCCCCCATTGTTGAATGTCAATATTGTGGTATGCTGAACCACACATTATCCAGTTGCCCTGCTTTTCTAGAAACACAACCGGGCACGGCTCAAGAGGAGGTAAACTTCACTAGAGACAACTACAGAAACCCCAGGAATGACCCATTCTCCTCTACTTACAATCCCGGTTGGAGGAATCACCCGAACTTCAGGTATGGGAACAATTCTAATGTGCAGAATCCACAGTCATTCCAGAACCAAGCATCATATGGAAATGGAGTCCCACCAGAATTTCAGAATGCACCAAATCAAGGATACCAGAATAGGGCGAATCAGCCTCCGCTCATGGCTCCTAAGAAATCACCTGAACTTATTGCTATTGAGAATCTGGTTTCTGAATTCAAAGCTATGGGTACCAAGATACAAATGATTGAGCAAGAATAAAAGATTCAAGCTAATCAGTTGGCTCAACAGGCTGTCAATGCTCCTAGACCGTCAGGTCAACTTCCAGGCAAACCGGATGAGAATCCAAAAGGACAAATTTATGCTGTGTCTTTGAGGAATGGTAAACAGTTAGAGGAGGTAAAGAAGCATGAACCTCCTAAAGCTAAAGGGCAAGCTGCTCCACCAGAGGTTGAGACTGAGGCAACAGATGAGCCTGAGAAGGACACGGTATATGTTCCCCCACCGCCATATCAGCCTCCTCTTCCGTTCCCACAAAAGAAGAATCAGGCTATGTTGGAGAAGAAGTTTGGGAATTTTGTAGAGATCTTGAAGAAGCTGCATATAAACATCCCATTTACTGAAGCTCTCAAGGATATGCCGGCATATGTCAAGTTCTTGAAGGAGATCCTCTCCAACAAGAGGAAGCTCGATGAATGTCAGACAATAGTTCTTAGTAAGGAGTGCAGCGCTTTGATCCAAAACAAGCTACCACCTAAGCTCGAGGATCCAGGTAGTTTCTGTGTCCCTATTAACTTTGGCAATCAGCATGATTATAATGCCCTTTGTGATTTGGGAGCTAGTGTAAGCTTGCTTCCACTCTCAATTTGCAATAAGCTTGATTTAGGAGAGCTTAGGCTAGTGAGGATGCAACTATTCATGGCTAACAGGTCTATTGCCCACCCAGCTGGTATTTTAGAGGATATCCCTATTAGGGTGGGAAATTTTTTTGTGCTAGTAGACTTTGTAGTGTTAGATATGTCTGTCCCTATTATTCTTGGAAGGCCTTTCTTGGCCACTGTAGGTACTGTGATTGATGTAAGAAAAGGGACTCTCTCCTTTGACATTGGGGATGAGAAAATAGAATTTAACCTTCCTAAAGCTATGAAAACCCTTCTTTTGAGAATGATTATTTCAGGGAAGATGTGATGGAAAGGACAACCTAGGAGCAAATGATGTCTATTGTCATTAGGGACCCCTTGGAGCTTTGCTTGACTACTAGTGTGATGACGAGGGGAGAATGTCCACCACTTGCTGAAGTTGTTGCTGATTTGGAGTTGCCGCCGGAAGCTCCTGCCTTCCCTAAGTCCAGGGTCGAACTTCTAACCACATGTGATGTTCCTGAAGCGCCTAAGCTAGAGATGAAGCCACTCCCATCTTCTTTGAGGTATGAATTCCTTGGACCCAACTGTACATGGCCTGTGATTATGAATGCTAATTTGAGTGATGATCAAGTTGAGAAGCTTTTAATTGTCATTCGAAAACATAAAAAGGCCATAAGGTATTCAATAGATGATTTGAAAGGGATTTCACCTTCTTTGTGCATGCATCGTATTTTCATGGAAGATGACCACAAACCCATCATAGAACACCAAAGGAGACTTAACCCGAACATGAAAGAGGTAGTGAAAAAAGAAGTCTTGAAATTGTTAGATGCAGGGATTATTTTTCCTATTTCCGATAGTAAGTGGGTAAGTCCGGTTCACGTTGTGCCTAAGAAGGGTGGGTTAACGGTTGTAAGAAATGAAAATAATGAATTAATTCCCACTAGAACGGTCACCGGGTGGAGAATGTGCATAGACTATAGAAAGTTGAACACCGCCACTAGGAAAGACCACTTCCCTCTTCCATTTATTGATCAAGTGCTAGAAAGGTTGGTTCAGGCTACACTATTCTTGTGTTGGTTTAGACCACATCAAGTTTTGGCGCCGTTGGTTTAGAAAGGTTGGCTAAGCATTCATACTTTTGCTATCTAGATGGGTATAGTGGGTTTTGGCAAATTCCCATTCATCCCGATGACCAGGAAAAGACTACATTCACTTGCCCTTATGGCACATTTGTATATAGAAGGATGCCTTTTGGCTTATGTAATGCTCCTGCAACTTTTCAACGATGCATGATGGCTATATTTTCTAATATGATTGAGGAGATTGTGGAGGTGTTTATGGACGATTTCTCCGTCTATGGCACTACTTTTGATGTTTGCTTGTCTAATCTTGAAAGAGTTTTAATGAGATGTGAAGAGACTAATCTGGTGCTGAATTGGGAAAAATGTCATTTCATGGTTAATGAAGGAATTGTGCTAGGACATTTAGTCTCTAATAGAGGAATTGAGGTGGATAAAGCTAAAATTGAGATAATTGAGAAAATGCCACCTCCTACCTCTATAAAAGGGATTAGAAGTTTTCTAGGACATGCCGGTTTTTATAGAAGATTCATCAAGGATTTCTCTAAAATCACCAAGCCTTTGACTAACCTGTTGCTGAAGGATGTAGCCTTCGATTTTTCCACAGATTGTCTTGAGTCTTTTTGCAGGCTAAAACAAGCATTAGTGTCAGCCCTCATCATGCAATCACCGGATTGGGATCTCCCTTTTGAAATTATGTGTGATGCAAGTGACTTTGCCGTGGGTGCTGTACTTGGGCAAAGAAGGGACAAGAAGCTTCATGCTATTTACTATGCTAGCAAGACACTTGATGAGGCTCAGATGAACTACGCCACAACGGAAAAGGAGTTGCTTACAGTGGTGTTTGCCTTTGAGAAGTTTCGGTCATACCTTGTGGGTTCTAAGGTAATTGTATTTACTGACCATGCTGCTGTGCGTTACTTGATGCAGAAAAAGGATGCGAAACCACGCCTCATCCGTTGGATTTTGTTGCTACAAGAGTTTGACTTGGAAATTAGGGACAAGAAAGGGGCTGAGAATGTTGTTGCTGATCACCTTTCTAGGCTTCCTCCCGAGCAGATTGAGAAGGGAAAAGAAGAATTGCCTGTTGACGATTCTTTCCCAAATGACCACTTGTTCCAAGCCACAACCTCTGCCATCTCTCATGTCACCGAAGAGCTCCTAAACTTCTCCATTGAGGGGCTTCCTTGGTATGCTGATTTTGTGAACTACCTGGCTTGCAAAGAGTTACCACCTGGACTGTCATTCCACCAGAGGAAGAAATTCCTCCATGATGTTCAACAATATTATTGGGATGAACCGCTGCTCTTCAAGCTAGGCAATGATGGGATTTATAAACGGTGTGTCCCGGATGATGAGATTGAAGGTGTGATTAAGCATTGTCATAACTTGCCTGCTGGATGACATGCTAAATCTTTCAAGACTACCGCCAAGATCTTACAATCCGGTTTCTTTTGGCCCACCATGTTTAAGGATGTGCAGAGGTATGTAACTTCTTGTGATGAATGTCAACGTTTAGGGAACATCTCTTGGAGGAATGAAATGCCACTCACCAAATTCCAAGAGGTAGAACTTTTTGATATGTGGGGGATCGATTTCATGGGTCCTTTCCCGAGTTCTGGGGTCTACAAGTACATCTTGTTTGTTGTAGATTATGTGTCAAGGTGGGTGGAAGCAATCGCCACACCTGCTAACGACTCTAAAGTGGTAGCAAAGTTCTTAAAGTCTACCATCTTTCCAAGGTTTGGGGTTCCGCAAGTGCTTATTAGTGATGGAGGATCACACTTTATTGAGTGGAAGTTTGAAGCATTGTTGAAGAAGTATGGGGTGAACCACCGCATTGCTACTCCATATCACCCCCAAACAAGTGGTCAGGTCGAGGTCTCCAATAGAGAAATCAAGAGTATTTTGGAGAAAACGGTTTCTCGAACAAGGAAAGATTGGGCACAAAAGCTTGATGATGCTTTGTGGGCATACAGAACGGCATACAAGACCCCTTTGGGCACTACACCATACCGGCTTGTATATGGAAAATCTTGTCATTTGCCGGTAGAGTTGGAGCATAAGGCATTTTGGTCTATCAAGGCGCTGAATTATGACTTGAAAGAAGCCGGTGAGAAGATAATGTTACAACTTCATGAGATTGAGGAGTTGAGACATGAGGCATATGAGAATGCCCGGATTTACAAGGAGAGAACAAAGCGATGGCATGACAAGAGAATTGTCCCTAAAGACTTTTTTGAAGGTGATTTGATTTTGCTCTATAATTCTCGCCTAAAGCTATTTCTGGGTAAGTTGAAGTCTCGATGGAGTGGTCCTTTTGAAGTCCGAAAGGTTCATCCTCACGGTGCAATTACAATTTGGAATGAAAAGTGGGGTGAATTCAAGGTGAATGGACATCGTTTGAAGAGGTACTATAGTGGAAACCCGATTGAGAAGGTGAGTCCTACTCATCTCAAGGATCCAAGTGCTTAAGAAGAAGTGAAAGTTCGGCTCAAGACTCTAAAGAAGTGTTTCTCGGGAGGCAACCCGAGGTAAGTTTTCTTTTCATGCTCAATAGATTAGACTTGTAAATATTTTTGTTTTGTTTAATTTGTTTAATAAAAAAAAATCAGGGAAAAACGCACATAAGCTGAGCAATCTCAGCGCACAAGTGCGCGGGCTTGCACTTTAGGCGCGCGCCCGCGTGGATTCCTTTAAAAAAAAAGGCGTAACAGGTAGGTCTCTTTCTTTCTTCTTCTCCCCGTCACCCGTCATTCACACACAGCTCATGCACACCAGCCCCGCTTCTCCTCCCGCGCGCCGAGCCCAGATCTGGCGCACCACCACCAGCCGGCCACCGCTGCACCACCACGCCGTCGAGCCACCGCTACCGCCAGCGTCTGCACCACCCGGCGGACAGCAGCGAGCCGCCTCTCCTCACTTCTTTTTACCCGCCCTTGCTTTAATCCCCAATTTCTCCCTTTAATCTTGAAGATATTGGTAAGTTTTGTTCATCCTACTCTCTTTTATTTTGAATTTCTTAATCAATTGATAATTTTGTTGGTTGATTTAGAGATTTTGAAATTCTAGGGTTTAAGTTGATGGACTTGATTTGGGGAATTCTTGAGTTGTGTACATTGGGGGTGCCCTTGCATCACATTGTGTCAAGTTGATGATTATTGATGCTCATGAAATGTAGTTGATGGTTTGGTTGTGACTTATGAAGTGGAATTAATTTTTTGGGAAATTTTTGTGTATGTTCTCATGGGAGATATGCATAATTCCTAAATAATTTGTTCTATTTGGTTGTTTGTTTGGCTTTGTGGTGGTGATAGCTCCTTGAAATTTTTTGCAAGTGAAGCCCGAAACTTTGATATTTATAACTTGTTTCAAATTTCAAGTATGGGGTTATTTGGGATTGAATTCATGATGGTATTTGAATTGAGCATATTGCTTTTGGTTGTGTGATGAGATGTGTTGGTTTTCTATGCGATGTCTACGAGTTTTGCATATTGGTGAGATTTTGATAAACTTGTGGACTTGGTGAATTTCTAAGTATGGGGTGGTTGTATCGGAGGCTTGTGTTAGTTCTTTGGGAGATTTCTTACTTTATATGTGTTATTTGGATTTGAAGGTTCTTGGAATTCACAATTAACTCTTGTGCTTGCTTGTGTTCGTTCTTGGTTTCTTTTGTGGGTTTGTGGTTCCGTTGTGCAAGGTAGAGCTACTATGGCTAAAGGCAGTGCATCCCGAAAGCGGCGGATAACTCACAGTATGGACAAGGTAGTATGTGAAGGAGGTCAGCAGGATCTCTTTACAAACTTCATGGCTCGGGCGCAGCTTAGTACACGATGGCCTAGTGGTGTTTCTCCATGTCGCTTGGATTTAGAAGATGAGATCATGAAACTGTGCTCGAGGATTGATGCTACATCTTTGTTCCATTTTAAGTGGCATTCTTATCCGGCCATCACTTCTGAGTTTCTGAGCTCTTATAAATTTGAGAGAGGTGCTGATGAAGGCGCAGGGACGCTAACATTCCGGATAGGAAACCAAGCTCAGAAAATGACCATAGTGGAACTCAATGAGGCCCTTGGCTTCCCGGCTGATAAAGGAAGAGTAACGCTCTCCAGTGATACCCATAATGCCTTTTGGTACAAGCTCACGGGTTATTGGCCTTATAGATCGCAAAATGCAACCGCTACCTCTATAGTTCATCCTTGCTTCCGAATCTTCCATCGCATCATGGCAAATACTGTCTTTGCTCGGGATGAACCTTCTAAGGTGAACAAGGGAGAGCTTGAGATGCTCTATGCCATAGCCTATTACCATCCTTTTGACCTTGGCTCTGAGTTAGCTCGCAAGCTAGAGGGAGTAGCTGAAAGTACATCTGGTGTAATTTGCATTGGAGGAATGATCACCCCGCTAGCACATCATTTTGGGGTTGACTTGGAGAGGTACACGCCCATTGAGATGGAAAGAAAGGTTGATGAGAAGCATCTCCTAACTGGTCACACGCTTAAGAAGGAGCGAGGAATCTTTTGCTATTATATCTCTCTCTCAGATCTCCGCCACTCGCCCGCTCTCTATATTCACCGTATATAAGCACATATGTGGAAGCCAACTGGTATGAGGCTTGGATTGGTGCTCCTCGTCCACCACTCCCCACTGCTGAGAATGTGGAAGAGGATGAGACTCTTCCCGATGCGTCGCCTACCCATAACTATGAACAGGGGGACTCTTCTGGCGGAGCCTATTCTACTGATGACAGAGCTTACT
This sequence comes from Persicaria tinctoria, assembly GCA_037127255.1. NCBI lineage: Eukaryota > Viridiplantae > Streptophyta > Magnoliopsida > Caryophyllales > Polygonaceae > Persicaria > Persicaria tinctoria. Next base: position 24,470,662 of record JBANSL010000014.1, read on the forward strand.
TTCAGAGCCAGTTTGCCAGTTTGTCATCTCAATTATTTGCCCTCTCTACTCGAAAAGACGTTCTGCAGACTCAGATGGCGGAGCATATCTCTAGTGTGTCTCAACGCTTCTCATCTTGGGATACTCAGCAGCAACAAGACCGTCTACAGCTCCAGCAGATTATGGTGATGTCCAAGCGCAACTATTATCATCTCCATGGACATCACTTTGATCCTTGCGCCCCGTATCCTCCTCCACCATCTCCACAGTAGTAGTGTCTTTGTGAGTACCTTCTCATCTTTTATTTATTTTCTACATTGGGGACAATGTAGGGGTTAAGTATGGGGTGGGATGTTATTCTTGTGTGTCTGCATTTGTCATTAGTGTCTTGAGTCTTTCTTTTGGTTTTTTTTTGATGTATTTTGGTAGTCTAGGTTGATGACAGGTGTCTCCTGAACATGTTATGTAGGCTACAATGATGGGATAATTGTCTAAGATGCTAATATTCGCCCTAATCTGTATGTGTCATGTCTTGAGACAAATTGCCTAGCATGAAGTTCTTGAATGAGTTTGCATGATTAAGTCCCTAGACAATTACCTTGTGAGATTCTGAGCCTTATGGAAAAATCTTGATGAATCCTTTCATTTCCTATATTGTGTGGCACTCACTTTGTGCTTGATCTCTAGAACTTGCTTTAGACTCTTTATTGAGGCCGTATTACTTGATCTGTGCACATAGCTTAAAGATGATTGAGGCAACACTTTTTGTTAACCATGTCTCTCAATGCCTATCCTTGTATATGGTTTTATGCTTGAAGCAAATTTGAGATTTATTAGCCTATTCACTTGATAAACTCCACAATATCTTCATAGCCAATTATTAGCCTTTGACCCATCCGGGAATTAGGAAATAATGTTGCTTATTTTTATGAGTGGAGATGATTTGAGTGTCTGGTAATGTTTGGTTTGGCATGCGCTATGAGATCTTGAGACCTAGGGAGGATAAAATTCACCCAGGGGCAAAAGTCAAGAAAAAGAAAAAGAAAAAAATACGGTTAGTAACCGATCCTCCTTGTGGCGAATAAAATTCACACAAGAAGGAAGATATGCATGTAAGGAGGCTGAGAAACTTAGTAACCGGGTGCATTCATCACAAATGTTTGTATTCGCGCAAAACGGTGTTGAAGCTAGAGAAAAGAAAAGAAAGGGAGATCGAATGTGGTTCACAAAAGTTGAGAATGAAAACATTATTGTGATGGAGTTGTATGGTGGTTCGGTATGAGTTTCTGTGAAGTGGTTGTTTTTTCTGGTTGGTTCCTAACCCTTTTTCCCGGATTTTAGCACCACAAGCTCAAGATTTTCCATACCTTGTCTTTTTTTTCCACCTTGCCCCATCACAAGTTTATAGAAGGCCCTCATGATTTTTGATATGTGCATGATCCTCAACGGTGGAGATTTAGAACGCTATTGCAAGCCTATGGTAGATTAAGTGAAATGGTTGAGACCGAGCGTAATGTTAAACCTTAAACACATTTGAGTGAGTGTGTCATTAAGAAAAAAAAATCCTTGTGAGGTTTAGGGGCTTTTGATTGCTGTGTATTAATGATAATGAGCAAACATGTGATGATGGCAATTGTCTTAAGATTCTGATGACAAAATATCATTTCAAAAGGGGCTTGAATAAGTTGAGACAATGATCCTATCTTACACTTGTGGTTTATTACTTAGTGAGCTTGCTTGGGGACAAGCAAGGTTCAAGTATGGGGTATTTTGATGTCATCATAGTTCGCATTATTTAGGACATGCATTTAGCATAGGTTTGTGTCTTTTGTCATGTCGTTTATTTGTTTTTAGAGGTTTTTCGTTTAGTTTCTAGGATAGAGATCTACTGTCTATATGGTGGTGTTTTCAGGAGTTTTCGGGAGCTAAGCGGAGATTGCTAAAGGACATGTGAGATGGGTACATAAGCTAAGAAGAGCCGAGCGGAAATCATATAGGAGGAACGAGGATAAAAGGAGAAGAAGCAAAAGCATAAGGAGCCAGGCGGTCGTGCATCATAGGCCTCGCTGCAGAGCAGAAGTGCACGGGCGTGCACCTTGTACGCATGGGCATGCAGATGCCCGATCAGAGAAACAAGCCATCAGAGGAGAAGTGCGCGGGCGTGCACCCTAGGCGCGCGGGCGTGCACTGTTCAGGTCAGACAGAAATTTCGTATTTGGACCCGGTTTCTTTTGACATTAGTTTATTATTATTTTAGGGGTTTAATAATATTATATTATCGGATGTCCCGGGCTATAAAAGGGGGCGGAAACATTTCTTTAGGGGGCTCTCAAAACCCTTGTTTGGACGCCCTTTTTAGAAGACTTTTGTTGAGTTAGATTTGGAGAACTTGAGACAGATTTGCTTGAAGATTGCATTGCTTCAATTCAAGATTGGTATTTCCCCTTTAGTCTTTGCTTTTCTATCTATTTCCATGTTTCAATTTAGTGATTTGATGATGAATTCTTCCATGCTTGGCTAAATTCTCCGTTCTAGAGTTAGGGTGAACCCGACAATGTCGCAATTTGTTTGATTTCGATGTTTGCTTGAACTTAGTCTAAATTCTATAAATTGATTTGATCCTAGTTGCTTAACCTAATTGGTGTCAATCGATTAGAATCCTTTTTAGATTCGAGATGCTACCGTTGAGAATTGAAATTGGATATTTGGATGGACTTCATGAACCCGAAAGGGGAATTGTGTCTATTGGAACCCTAGGATTGAACTTGAGGAATCGACAATTGTTATTGTGACATTTAAACGATTGTTGAGGACTCTTGAGGATTAATAAATTATCGTAGATTCTTAGGTTTGAATCGGTTAGGGGGAACGCGACATCGAATGTTTAATTGATTTTCTCCTAAGATCTATAAAGAACTTAAGGGGTCTAGATTTTGTTAATTTAGACAGAATCACTACAACATGCGACAGCTGAGTATTGATGAATTTAGATAATTTACCTTCAATTTGACTTATTAAGAAGATGAAGTTCGAGTGAACATCGGGTTGAATTATTTGTGGCATTGTCGTTGGAATCCTTAACCCTGGAATCATTTCTCATACATATTTTATTCATAATCTTTGCTTGTTTTTCTAGGTTTAGTTGAAAATCAAATCTCTCTTTATTGGCTTAGCTTATTAGTTCAAGATAACAATTGGTACATATACAATCCCCGTGATCGATATCCGTATACTGCAATTGATCTCGTATTCTTGCGAGGTTGGTTCAGGCTACACTATTGTTGTGTTGGTATTGACCACATCACTGTCCTTATTTGGGCAAATCTAGCCGCCAAATCAGTCTATACGATGTAGAGTTTCCTTCTTCCAGCATCTATACACAAAGAGTTTGACCAAATCAATAGAACTTTCTTATGGAATAAAGATGTGTCCTTTAAGCCACTTATAGGGTGGGATAAAATTTGCAAGCCAAAACAGAAGGGTGGAATGGGGTTAAGAAAATCTAAAGACACGAATGAGTCCCTTCAGATGTAGCTTTTATGGAAAATCTTAGCGGAACCAACAAATAAATACTTACAGGGAACCCCTAGCTTCTAAACTATAAGAAAGGTGGAAATGTATCATGGCAATGAGGAAGGCTCATGTCCTTGGCCAAAAAATTCAAAGAAGGGTTAATTTGGAATGTGGGTAACGACCATTCAATAAACTTCTGGACAAATAGATGGCTAAGTCACAAGCCTTTAACAGAACTGCTGCCCCAGACCCCCTTACAAGTTCAAGAAGAGAAGGTCAGGACCTATATTAAAGAGGACGGAAGCTAGAACAAAGACAAGCTACTTCAGAATCTACTGCCCGACTTAGCCGAAAAAGTTATGGTTACTTTCATTCCCAATCTAAGAGTGGAATAATAGACTCTATTGGTGGCCTGACAAACACGGGTGGTTCACTGCACAGAGTGCCATGGAATTCCTCATAGAACATCCTCATGAGGATGACTTGAATTTCTCGTGGATCTGGAAACTCGACGTTAAACCTAAAATAAAATTCTTTATTTGGAAATTGGGCCACGATGGTTTGCCTACGAAGGAGCGCTTGATGCACAATGGTATTCATTTACCTGCTGATTGCGTCTTTTGTGGGGCTCCATGTGAAAATACTAAATACCTTTTCCTCGACTGCGCCTTCGCCCGTCACTGTAACTTCAAGATGGCGTCTGTAAGGAACATCCTACTTAATAATTCAGCTCATGTTAGCAGCGCCTGTGAGCTCCATAACGTAGCCATGACAACTCTCTCAACGACAAAAATGAGTCGTTTGGTGGTCTCTTGGTGGGCAATATGACATGTCATAAACAAGATCAGCTTTCAGGAAAGCAGGATCCCAAAGTTGCCAGAGTTTGAAAATCTTATTAACAATATGATGGAAAATTGGAGTAAAGCTAAAACATAAAAGGTTGACTCAGCTGACTGGGGTGTTTAGAGAGGGCCTTGCAAGCAAGTTAACAAAAGGAACTGCAAATGGTCAAAACCAATTGCGGGATGTATCAAAATTAACTTTGATGGATCCACTCAAATGAATGGTGATGGTGCCACTAGGTTCGTTGTCAGGGATGCCGAGGGTAAGGTGATACACATACAACACTCGTAGTGTGGGATTCAAAGCCCACTTACCACTAAGGCTTTGGCCGCTTGGCAGGCTGTGCGCTGGGTGTCCACTAGTGGTTATGAAATAGTTGAATTTGAGGGCGATTCCTTAATAGTAGTTAACAACATTCAAAACCAGTGACGTCCGCCTTGGAAAATCGAAATGATAATATCAGATTCTCTAAGATATCTCAATCAGATAAGGCAGTGGAATATTCGTCATGTTATGCGTTCTGGCAATGTTGTGGCTGACAAGGTCGCTTACCTTGGCCACACCACTCCGGATAACGTCTCAATATATGAGCATATTGGTCTTCAGGACCTAATCCGTAAGGATGCACTCGGTTGACGGTTAGCCCACACCGAATTTTTACCATAATAAAAAAAAGTAATTAATTAATTATTTTCCTTTTCTAAATCTTAGCCGATTGAATTTCTTTTTAAATTATTTTTTAAAATAAAAACATATAATCTTTTATAGTTTTGATTCATGGGATAATATATAAATAATGATTAGATTATTTTAATATATTACTTTGTTATAATTTGATTATATATTTACTTTAATCAATTATTCTCATTTCAATGATAACAACGGAGGTTATATGTGTGTGTATGTGTGTATGCGTAGTATAATCAATAGATTTTGGAATTTATAATACAGTATTGAATTAATGCAACTATAGTAAAGGAAAATCATTAGTTGAACGGGTGTTAATATGAAATTTAGATAAAGTTATAAGAATCTTTAATAATTATATTTTAACTTATATAAATATAATTATCAACTGTACGGACACTAATCTAGTAAAAAAAGGAAAAGAAAACATAACGCTATTGACAAGATGTTAAAACTTAAGTATGAGTGAGCACAGGTCCTCACCCTCCAGTGCATTCCTGCTAATCTCTTCCCCTTCTCTTTCGCACATTCGCCCTCCTGAGTCTCGACTTCTTCGCCTCTCTTGAAATAAAAAACAAACCTTTCCAACCCCCGAAACCCCCCCCCCCCAGCACATACGTCTCTTTCTTCCTCCTTGATTTTCATTGAATTGGTGCTCCCGCTTCAGCACCTCCCGTCCTCCCAGATTCAACCTTCCATGGCTCCTGATTAAAACAAAACCTATTCACAAAAATGGCAATATCTTTTGTCGTGTAACCTTCAAATCTCAAGTTTTTGACTCCGAGACATCACATTCAACAAGATTAGTGAGCAAAGTCACCGCTTTCTAGGTCAACAATGCCAAATCTACCCCTTCCTCGACTTGCATGCAAGCTATCTAGGCCGCTAGACCAGATATAAAGGAAAGAGCTCTAATTTTAGTCATTTTAAATATTTATTAGACTTGTTTTTTTCTTTTCTTTTTTTCTTTTGATGACTCAAAGATCGCTTGTCAATTTACTTCTTGGTTAATGGCTACTGGGAGAAAAAAAAGTTGGGTAAGAAGTTGGTTAATTAAAAAAGGGACATTTAACGGGTTATTTTCTGTAAATCTGTAATGTACGCCAGAAAAAACCTAGACGTGACCATTCTTTCTCAGACGGCACTCCCAAACACGAGCTCCACCGTCGACAACCAAAGGTTTTTTTCAATTTGGATTTCTCTGAATCTTCCTTCTTTCTTTGTTTTTCCGTTCTGGATTTCCTCGAGGAGGAATCACAGAGTTTTATGCGCTGATTTTTCTTGTGGCACGGGTTTCATCTGCAGCTTAGCTCCATTTTTATACAGACCTCCAGAATCTCAATTGCAGCTTCCCTCTTCTATTTTGCTCCGGTTAATTAATTATGTAAACTTAATTATTGACTCACTAACAACAACAAAGATCTCTGATCATTTCCCTACTCAAAATTTCATGATTTTTTTTTATTTTTTTATTTTTTTAAAACAAACTTGTTCTTGAGTAATTGGGGCTCAAATTGTTGGTAGTTGTGATACCTAGTTACTCTAATTATTTACCATCTTGCTTATTGTTATTTGGTGTTTGCTAGTTGGGGTCCCATGGTTAATCCATTTGTTATTCAGTTGCTGAGTAATTTGAACTTCTGGAGAATGTTAGAAGAAATTGAAGAAAAGTTATTTCTTCCTGAAAAATGAAGTCAATAGGCCCAATTTGTTGGTTAGTACCAAATTTGTTTTCCATAGTTCGTCCTTTTATTGTCTTATATACCGATGTGGTTGGAGATATAGTTGGATTTTAGATTTTGGCAATTTATAGATTCTTACATCGCATGACAACTTCCCCAATAAAACTCCATAGTTCTTGTTCTTATGTGTTGTTTGTGCCTCCCCCTGGAAAGACCTCTTATCATCTGCCTTTACCGCAAAGAAGCTTTTTTTGCATTGAATCAGATTCCCGACCTCGAGATGCATTCAACATAAGCAAAAGATTTTCATCTGGTGGTGATTTATGGCAGCTAAAGCAATTTCCACGTTCTCTTGCTTCTCGTATTCTTCTTCTCCTAATCTTCAGCACAGACGATCTCCAAAGGTGAATTTAGCCTCAGCTTATTCCACTCCTCTAATTGTTCCATTTCTAGTTCGATCATCTTTTTCTCAATTAGGTTTGATTACTTCACGGATGCTTGTTAGACCTTCTTGGAAGAATATGTGAACTTTGAAATATCAAAGGGGATTATGGAATTTTGATTTCAGTCTGATTTTATTTTCAGTTTTTTTGTTTTCTATGTATTTCCAGCTATTGATTGGTGGAATAAGGGTTTTGCTTGGTAAATGGCACCTGATTGTATTCCAGTAGCAGTTTGGAATTTTCCAAAGTTGGATTTCTTTTTACACAAGCTATGGATTTTATACACGAACTGCCTGTCATTTATATCAGTTGCAATTAACCACATGTTATACTCATAAGTCAGAAGTCGGAATTATTGAATTCCACATGTTATCACCATTTTATTAGCCACTTACAGCTCACACCCCTTATTCTGTCAAAAGCTTGTTATAAAAACGTAAAACACAGAAACGACCCCATTGTCATCGCTGATCTACCCGATTCAGTTCTCTTGTCCTTTCAACTTTTTTCTAATAGGTCTCAGGCTGAACAAGGGTTGTTGCCTTCTTGATGCTCAGTTGCTAACTGGAAGGTGATAACTAGTGGTTTTTTACCGTTTCAAATATGGAGTATCGCTGTGGGGACAAAACTTCTTATTAATTTTTTATTTTTAATTTTTATTCGTTTATTTATTGTATGAGTATATGCCATGACCTTCTTTATGTTCTAGCTAGCATTGTGGAAAAGATCTGGCGTATGCAGCAATTATAAAACCCGACATCTGGCAATTGATAAAGGTGGGTTGGCAATGTTCTCTTCTTGGATTATACTTGCTAAAAACATAAAGCTCCTGGCACTCTCTCTTCTCTTTCTCCCTATTAAAGGTTGCCGTTTTCTGCAACTACAGTGAGGTATATTTTGAAGTCACAAAAGAAAAATAGAGATATTCCATTTGCAAGGAATTGGATCTATGTATTGATGCTATTAGTATGGTAGCACCTATTACATGGATTTCAATGGAGTATTTCTAGAAGGAAAATATTTATATATAATATTAGTATTTTTAAAAAAAGATTGAATTGTGGTAGCTTCAGATAATGTTGATCATTGTAGCTTCTTTTTTCTTGATGCTTTGTTATTGTGTTTGAACATATTGCATTCTTAATCATATTCAGGAATAGCACATATTCTTAATCATATCGTTATAATGTTTTTTTGATACACAATCATATCATTATCATTAAGTCTTAACCCTGATTACTTTAACTCAAATGATGTGCCTGAAGTGTTTTTCTTTTGGTATTATAAGCTATAAAGTAAGTTATTTACTCTTATAATAAGTGTCACCCCATATTATCTTAAACACATTATTGTTAGGGAATCTCAATTCTTTTTTCTGTTACCCTTCAATTTCTGCTGAGGGTCAGTTTGGTGCTCAAAGTTTTCCCCTTGAAAGACACAGGATACCTCTCAGCTTTTGTCTAGTTTCATTTTCTATCATGTTTTATGACTTGTACTCCTGTTATTTCTCTCTAGTGAGTGATGCTATTTTCTCATATTTATCATTGATAGTCTGGGTTTGAAGGATGAAAGTTGCCGAGTGACTCTAAAAATGTTTTTTTGCTATACTTTACAGCCTGTCTTTATTATTAGTGTTTTTGCATTAGAAATGAAACTCATTTTTTAGTTCATATTGTAGTTTCTCCTCCATAAATGAAGCTACTAATGCAAAATATGTAGATATATAGTTGAATTCTTATCTGACTTCATCTATTATCCTATTTTATGACATGTTACCCTCTGTTGATTGGTGCTATGTTCTTGTATTTATCGTTGATAGTTTGACTCCAAAGAATTGCAGGTCCAATAAAAAGTGACTTTTGTTGTACTTAATGTTAATGCGTGTGGATTATAATAAAACTAATTTTTTATTCATTTTGTGTTTTCTCCTCCGTAATCAAAGCTACTAATGCCAATATGAAGATATATTGTTATTAATAGAGGGATCTGGTGCCGAGTTACAAAATGGGATATCGAGCAATTTTTTTAAAACCATTTGAGGTTTATCACTTGGATTTAAAGAAAATACTTTGGGCACCAAGCAAAACTGGTATAAGTTGCTGGGTATGAAACCGACATTCCCTGATCTCTTATACTTGTGTGTGAAGTAATTTTGCATGCCAAGTGAAATGGCATTTGTTTACTTCTATGTTAGAACTAATCTTTACTTGTCGGAGTATTCAGTTTCGGTCATGCGTAGATGCAAAAGGATTTCTTCTCATTTATTTTTAGAACTGTTCTTCATTTGCATGAAGTAGAGGTAGTGGTCTGAAGCTTCTTTTTTTTTTTTGAAAGGGTCTCAAACTATTAGTATGTAACTACTGTGTGGTTATCTTCTTTTGGTTGAGCAGCACATTCATGCCAGTTCAAAAATGGGATGTTGGAAGTAGAAGGAAAATTTCGAAGGAGAGACCTATGCCTTGCAGCTACCTTGAGAGATGATGTTACAAATGAAGGGATGGAAACAGATTCTTCAGATGATGAGGAATATAATCTGGGCACTGAATCTGAAAGCATTGCTCCTGAAACCAGTTATTTTGTTCAACATGAGGAAAATGGGGGTAAACCTGGTTTTATCTCATTCTACAGAACTCTGCCTAAAAGAGAGGTCTTGACTTCCTCATCAAGTTTACAGAAGAAGCATAATAGCATCCTCTGGTTTGTTGGTCCATCTGTTCTTGTTGCAACATTCATTTTTCCCTCACTTTATCTGCGCAGAATTCTATCAAGTATATTTGACGATTCTCTCTTGACAGGTAAGCAGCACAAAGCCTCTCTTTTTGACCTTTATCTAGTAGCGAGGTTAACAATATCATGAAAATTGAAGTTTAGTTTAACATCTCTTAAAATTAATCCACTTGTGCATATTCAACTGTGTATTGAGAATGAGATCATAGCATTCCTTTCTAAATATGAATCGGGATTCTGAGCTGATTAAATTAAACTGATTATTCCTTTCAACTGAAACTGATTATTCTTCACTTGAACTATTCAGAAGCTTTTTAACACATTTTTTCTCTCACATGTGCAGATTTTTTAATTTTGTTTTTCACTGAGGCTCTTTTCTACTGTGGTGTTGCTGTATTTATTTTTCTGATGGACTGTCTGTGGAGACCTGCTCAGCCAATTTCCTCTACGAGTAGCAGCGGGAATTTAGCATCCCGCTTAAGTTATCGTATTTCTTCTGTTGCTATCTTGGTGCTCAGCCTTATAATTCCTCTGGTGACAATGGGCTTTGTTTGGCCATGGACTGGTCCTGCAGCATCAGCTACTCTAGCCCCTTACTTGGTTGGCATAGTTGTACAGTTCACGTTTGAGCAGTATGCAAGATACTTCAAGTCTCCTTCATGGCCTGTCATCCCCATCATCTTCCAAGTAAGTTGCATAGTTGCTTTTTTTGAGCCACTGGAATCTAACATAATCTCGTAGAAATTCCCTTTGTATGGCAGAAGTTGGAAAAATTAAGTCAAATATATTACTTGGAAAATTCCCTTCACCTTTTGCAGAAGATATTTAATTTTAAATGATTTTTCATATAAAAAATTAACTCAAATGTATTTTTCTTGCTTGGCAGAACTTGGAAATTTTCGGAGGCTTTCCTTTAGCTTCAGAATTCCTTTCACCTTTTCTATGTATTTTTTTTCCTTGGATGAAAACTGACTCAATACTGCAATATATTTCTTAATAGGTGTATAGATTACATCAGTTAAACCGAGCAGCTCAACTGGTCACAGCTCTATCCTTCACTGTGAGAGGGATTGAGATGACTCCGCACAATTTGGCTATCAATAACTCCTTGGGCACCCTGTTGAACGTCCTCCAACTTCTTGGAATACTTTGTATTTGGTCACTCTCTAGCTTCCTTGTGCGCTTCTTCCCTTCTTCTTCAGTTACAGGGTTATAGTAGGAAGCTTGGAATTTACCTGATTAGCTGATTGCTGGCCATATCCATTGGTATTTTTGAACTCTCAAGAGAATGAAAAGGTGTAAATCAGGTGTGTACAGAACCATCCTACTACCAATTTACGATACATCTAAGAGATTAAGAAACACACCATGTAGATTACAAATTCTTTATTCTAAGTCTAATTGGACTGGAGAATGAGCAGATTATAGTGCATTCTCTAAAGGTGAAAATCTGGTAACTTTGTTGCTTTGATGTTTGCAAAGTGTTGGGGCAGGAAGTTTTACCTTTTAGGGCTAAGAAACTTGCAAACAACATCCTCTTCTAAGGACAAAGATCACAATCATTGATGGAAAACCTAGCTTTTTCTATAGATCGTTTTGTTAGGTTTTGGAAGTTGAACCTCTTCTGATTTCCTTGTTCATCTAACGTTGCATAAGATACACAACATGAGCAGCTACTCTTAGAACTGATCTTTGTTGGTTACAGGACCCTTTTGTCCCCAACAACTGAACTTCCATATGTTAGTTGTATTGTTTGTTGTGTGTAGATCCTTGTGAACCATTCTTACGATGTTATTTGTGAATAGATCCTGCCCTTTTTTTTTAACAGGAAATAATTCAAAATTCCAGACGACAACAAAAATCTTGGAAATCGAGAGGCCGAATGGAATCGGCCGACGGGCTAACCGTCATGATACAAACAGACAAAGCAAATACAAGAAGGGAAAACCCAAATACAAAGATCCTGCCCATTGAATAGTAAAATAAATTTTGTAGATTAAAGAACTTTTTCTGAATATTTTTTTTAAAAATAAACAATAGATGTGATCGTTAAAAAATTGAACTAATTAAAATACCCCACCTTTGGGGGTATGTTAAAAATATATCATCAACTTTCAAATGTAATAAAAATATCATGACCTTTGAGGATAGTGATAATATATTACTACGGGTTTTCTCACGAGTAAAAAATGATGACATAATGCAGCATACATGGATTTTTTTCTAACAAGGGGTTTCTTAAACGATTTCCTTAGAAAAAAAATAAAGAATTGAATCGGGTTCATACCCAACACCTTTTTCTCCCTCCTATCTTCTTCAATGGTCACTTCTTGAACTGTTTTCTAGGTCTTCTTGGTAGATCATGGTTCCTCTTCAATGACAGTCTTCCTCCCTTGTGGTCGATTATCTTGAGCTGTCTCTCTCACATCTTCTTCCTCTTTGATTCATTCACGGATTTGGCTAAGTAAGTTTTTTTTCCCTCTTCGTTGTTGTTGGTTTAGTTTTGTTGTCAGGTTGGTGTTAAGAATAGTCGTGTTGTGTTAATTTGAGGCAATTTTGACTGAATTAGCTGATTGGTTGAATCAATTTCATTTTTTCGGGTTTAATTTTGTTGTCGGTTTATTTTTTTTTCCTAAGGAAACCGTTCAAGAAAACCCAATTTTAGTGCTATATAATTTGTAAAAAAGCTTCCACGCAGACTGCCTTGTTAAAAAAAATCCATATAGGCTGTCTTGTCAGCATTTTTGACCCATGAGAAAACTCGTGGTAATATATTACCACTACCCTCAAAGATCGAGATATTTTTATTACATTTGAAAGTTGGGGATGTATTTTTACCATACCCCAAAAGGTGTGGACATTTTAATTAGTTTTCCTAAAAATACACACAACCCTCACTTGTGAGTGCGTGTTGCAAAATTTGTGATAAATTTTTTATTTATTTATTTGGAAAGCAATTAGAGGCCTGACTCCTTTAGAGGCCTCATTAAAAAAATACATACCACCCTCACCTTTGCGTGCGTGTTGCAAAATTTGTGATAAAGTTTTTATTTATTTATTTGGAAAGCAATTACAGGTCTGGCTCATCGAGAGGTCGATAAAGTCGGCAGACGACGAACTGTCAAATAAACCAATTAAAATGAATAGGTGCAATACAAATAGTGACAAGTACACAATTCTGGGTGAATAAGCGAACCTAGTCCGTTACGCTGGGGACAACGCATAATTATATTTTAAACATTGAAAAAAAAAATTATATAAATATTTCATCATAAAAAAGCATGTAGACATCTATCTATCTAGGGGCAATTTGTAAAATATCCAAAAAAGTTGCTCTAATTAGGGGAGTGTTCAAAAATTTGTAAAAATTGGTGGAGTGTCCATCCCTCCCGCCCCCCATCCTCAGTGCCCCCAAGCCCCCCCCCCCCCTCGCGTGTCCATTTTTTTTTTACATGTCAACACTTTCTGTTATGCAAATATAACCCGATGTTATGCACATATAATATTATGTTATACAAATATAATATTATGTTATGCAAGCTTAAACAACTTTATGGAAAGAATATGCACATGCATTTGTATTTTAAAATTCCATTAATATATCTTATTTGCACATAAGCACATCCCTCTACCACTGACCTAAGAGGCTTTTAAAATTGCATTAATGTCAACGTCGATGTTGCTGACACTGACATTCCTAACACCGCTGACACTGACATTGTTGACACTGCTGACATTGTCACCACTAACATTGCGAACACCAGTAACATTTTTCGTGTCAGCGCTGACGCTGATGTCGGCTGACGCCGACACTAGAGATGTTGACTGACGCCGACACCGGAGATGTTGACGCTCATGCTAGCGCCGACATCGGAGATGCTAACGCTGATGTCGGCTGACGCCGGCGTCGAATATGCTTTTTTCCGTGTCAGCAGCACTGATGTTGACATTGCTGATACCGACATCGGAGATGCTGACATTGAAGTTGACGTTGTTGACGTCAACATTGGAGATGTCGACACTGCTGACACTGACATCGGAGATGTTGGCTGACGCCGACATCGATGCGGCCGACGCTGTCGATGCCGGCGTTAGGGATGCTTTTTTTCGTGTCAACATTTTTTTTTTTCGTGTTAGCAATGGCGTTGACATTGCTGACGCCGACATTCGAGATGCTGACGCTGACATTAGAGATGTTGGATTACGTCGACACCGATGTTGTCGACTCTGCTAACGCCGACGTCGAAGATGCTTTTTTTTTCGTGTCAACGCTTTTTTTTTGAGTTAGCATTGACGCTGACATTGCTGACGCCGACATTCGAGATGCTGATGCTGCTGACGCCGACATCGGAGATGCTGACACTGACGTTGATGTTGCTGACGTCAACAATGTCGGCGTCATGCTGTCGACACTAATATATCTTATTACTGAACATTTTGTAATACATTTATATTTTAAAATTTCACTAATATATCTAATTATTGAACATTTATTAGAAAATTTTGTAAATTACTAGAGTTATTATAAACTTTAGCCTATGCGGGATTCGAACCCACGTATTTGCGCATTAACACATCACTCTACCATTGAGCTAAAAGACTTTTAATTATATTATAACATAAAATTCAGATAAACAATATAACCCTACAACAAACTGATGTAAAAAAGAAAAAACATCGCTCTACATAAAAGACATGAAGCTGAACAATCTCTAATTCGCAAAGAAATTTGAAGAAATAACCAAACCCTATACACGTATCTTTTCTTTCTATTTATCTATCTTCAAATCAGCATAGTTACACAAATTATACAATATATCAGTAGCTTCTAGCATGAGCAATAACATGTGAACAATAAATGTCAAATCAATATAAAACATAGCATAACTAGCAAAGGAATTCATACTTCATAGGGAGAATGGGATAAATATAGCATAACTAGCAAAATAGATCACAAATCATTGCACATAAAACAAAGTCTAGTAAAGAGTTATGCAAGTCTTTACTAGACTTTTAATTAACTTCAGAGGAAGTTAATTAAAAAAAAGTGAAAAATAAGAAGTTTATGCTGTGCAAATATAACAATTTGTTATGAAAATATAACTTTATGATATGCACATATAACAATATGTTATGCAAATTGTAACCGCTGACACCGGATGTCAGCAAGATTGTTATTCCCTCTTAATTTTAAGCAAATAATGTGAAAAATCATATTCCTCCAGCAATAAGTCTAGTAAAGAGTTATGCAAGTCTAAATCTAAAAAAGATGACTCATCAATTAGGAATATTACGAAAAATAACAAGGAAAATTAAAGAAAGCGCACTTTAATGCAGCGTCTCCGCCATTCTTGCATAATTCTTCAACAAAGATTAAAGTACTAAATGAATTTTATATAAATGTCAAATCAAGTTAATTACACATTCGAATTCAGCATGTTATATTTGCACAAGAGACCATATCAACACAATTAGAAATAAAAAAGAACCTATACATTCTAACAAAAAAAAAGAACCTATATATCAACTTGAATTGTCCATATCCTCTCACACAAGACACCATTCGAAGTTCTCCATAACCGCATCCCCTCCTACTCGCACATCCGCACCCTCGGCTATCTATGCTATGCCTCACAAGTTCCTCGAACTTCAAATAAGTTCGCCCCCCGCGCTCGCAAGTGTATTTTTCTCGGCTACCCCAAGGGACAACGAGGTTGGAGAGTGTTTGACATTGAAACCAATGAATTACTTGTCTCTCGTGATGTTACCTTTTACGAAACCACCTTTCCGTTTCATATCCCTGCCCTACCAACCCCTCCATTGCCATCGCCGTCCACATCTCCTACTCATCTGGTCGAGGAGTTCCTTCTTTGGCCCCCATTCCGCCTACCCCTACCCCTAATGTGGATGTTTCCATCGTCGCTGACCCGCCTACAGACGCCAGGGGGAGTGCCTCGCCACAAGATGCGTCTACCTCGCTTCTTGTTGAGTCTATTCCCCTTCATCGAAGCACCCGTGATCGAGCTCCACCAGCCAAACTTAATGACTACATATGTGATACCATACGATCACCAGTATCCTCTGTTGACCCTCCTTCCGCTCCATCATCATCGTTGGGTACACGTTATCCTATTGAGCATTATGTATTTTTTTGACCAGTTTTCCTCATCTCATGTGGGTTTGTTAGCTTCTATCATTGCCGGTGTTGAGCATCGATCCTTCTCTGAGGCACTACGCAGTTCGGAATGGCGCTTGGCAATGCAGGCTGAAATTGATTCTTTGGTTAAGAATGGCACCTGGACCGTCGTCGATCTCCCTGTAGGTAAGCGTCCCATTGGCTGTAAATGGGTCTTTCGCATCAAGTATAAGTCGGATTACACTTTGGAGCGTAATAAAGCTCGTCTTGTTGTTCTTGGTAACAATCATCAGTCAGGTATTGATTACAATGAAACCTTCGCTCTGGTTGCGAAGATGGTCTCCGTCCGTACCTTCTTTGTTGTTGTCGTGAATCAGGGCTGGGAACTTCACCAAATGGATGTCGACAATGCCTTTCTTCATGGCGACTTGGACGAAGAGGTCTACATGCGTCCACCCCTGGGTTTCGCTTGTTCAGATCCTTCCAAGGTGTGCCGCTTAAATAGGTCTCTCTACGGTCTTCGTCAGGCTCTCAGAAACTGGTTCTTCAAGCTTACTACAACTCTCCGCCGATTTGGATTTGTTCAGTCTAGAGCTAATTATTCGCTCTTCTCCTTCATTCGCCCAAGTCTGTCTCTTCACGTGTTGATTTATGTGGATGACTTGATCATTGCTGGTAGTGATTCAGCCGAGATTGCTCGCCTCGAAACCAAATTGAGCTATGTCTTTCATATGAAGGATCTAGGTCCTCTCAAGCACTTCATTGGCATTGAAATTGCTCGGTCTGAGAAGGGTATTTTTCTTTGCCAACAAAAGTACACGTTAGACATCCTGTCAGAGACCGGTCTCCTAGGTGCTAAGCCTTCTGAGTTCCCTATGGAACATAATCACTGCCTTCTAACCTCTATTGCTCCACCATTTGATGCTCCGGATAGGTATCGTCATCTTATTGGTCGCTTGATTTACCTGACCATCACGCGCCCAGAGCTCTACTATTATGTCCATACCTTAGTGCAGTTCATGCAGTCGCTTACCATCGATCATTGGGATGCTGGTGTGCGTGTCCTGCGCTTCCTGAAAGGTCATCCTGGTCAGGGCATCTTTCTTCTGATGTCCGGTCCTCTGGTTCTTACCGCATATTGTGACTTTGATTATGCCAGTTGTCCCATCACTCGATGCTCCCTTATCGGCTACTACATTTCCCTCGGTTCCTCTCCGGTCTCGTGGAAGACGAAGAAGCAACACAGTACACACTGTCTCCCGCTCGTCTGCCGAGGCTGAATATCGGGCAGTGGCCCATGCTTGTTGTGAGCTTTTATGGCTCAAGTCGTTTCTTTGCTCTCTTGGAGTGGAGCATGTCGTACCTATGCATCTTTTATGTGACAGCCAAGCGACCATTCACATTGCTGCAAACCCCGTATTCCATGATCGTACCAAGTATATTGAGGTTGATTGTTACTTTATTCGGGATCTTATTCTTGCAGGCACGGTTCATACGCATCATATCCGCTCAGCTTCCCAACGAGCTTATCTACTCACCAAAGCTCTCGGTCGTCAGCAGTTTCGGTTTCTTATGGACAAGTTGGGCATTTGTGACCTGCATGATCCAACTTGAGGGGTAGTATTGAGATATTTTATATATAGATATATAGATACTAGTTCATCTTATATGATTCAAGTCTATCTTTATCTTATCTTTTAAATTGTAATAAATATAAATCTTGTAAATGAGAAGAAAGATAAGCCTTTTTTCCAACTATCCAATATTTCTCGGGACAGTTACACGTGTTGTGTCAAATCCACCTAATTGCAAACACCCCCCCCCCCCCCCCCCCCCCCCCCAGATTGATTGGATACCCAAGTAAACTTGCTTGCCACAATCCATGGATTTGAGAAATCAATCAAACACCACCAAACCAAATGGATGAATGTTAGAAATCAATCAAACTAGCTACTACTACCTCCGTTCGGAAAAACTTGACACTTTACTATTTATGCACGCTTTTTTATGAGATAAAAACTATATAAAATATCTAGTTTTTTTAATAATTTTTTTAACAACTTCATAATTATTATTAATAAGTACAAACTTGTTAAAAAAAATTTATAAAAAATTGAATATTTTATATAGTTTTTATCGTTCTAAAAAAGCGTGCATGAATAGTAAACGACAAGTTTTGTCGAACGGAGGGAGTAGTGTTCTGCTTTTACTCTTTTTTTTCTTAATATTACATATATATAATGTGCGGAGTATATCCTAACTTGTGAATCTTTATTAATTGATAGATTATATAGGTTTTATATTGTATAGTGGGCCCAAAGACCCAATATCTTATAATATATATACATACATATATATATATATATATATATATATATATATATATATATATATATATGTGTGTGTGTATATCATTGTCTAATGAATGGAAACCCTAAGGAGGACTTTACATCAATCTTGTGATCTTACATGGTATCACAACCTTTTCTTCCTAACGGAACCCTAATTTGATCCTCCCGTCCCACCCCTCATCTTCCGCCGCCGGCGTCGTCCCGTCGCCGCCGCTCTCTCTCTCTCTCTCTCTCTCTCTCTCTCCCCTCACATCGCTCAGCCTCACCGTCCTCCTCTCTCGAATCATCCCGCGAAGAACCACCACACCCGTGATTGTTGCAATCCACAACCGTCGGACCACCACACCACCCCTGTTGTCGCCGGCCACACCTGCTCGAGCATCGCCAATCGCCGCCTACCGTGAGCTATCGCCGCCGAGGAGCTCGTCAATTCAGGCACTTTGTTATTCGTTGTACGTCGTTCAAAGAGGAAGAAAGCAGAGAGCTTTCAATTTCTCCTATAGAAATTACAAAAACATCCGCTATATTTATAGTATTTCCGTTTTTAGCCCTAAGTTAATTATTTATTAAAAAAAAGTTCTCCTCCGACATTAGCTGCGCCTGCGGCTTCGCCAGCAGCAGCGGCCGTCACTCTATGCCTCAGCCGCAGCATACGTGGACCGGTGGCCCTCGCCCTTGGAACGCCGCCCCTCGACGGTCCCCGGTGCCTGGCTTCAACCCTCATTGGATGCACTTCGGCTCTCCTGCCCCTCGACATGCCGGTTCTCAAGCTTATCTCACATCGTCCGATCAAGGCTATGTTCTGCCTGATGGGCATCATGCCTTCTCCTCTATGCAGCCGACATCTCCCGACTCTTCTTGGTACATGGACACTGGTGTCACCTCCCACATGACGAACTCCTCAGGTAACCTCTCATCTATTTCCTTTAAAGGCCATACACACTCTATTATCATCGGAAATGGTGGTCGTCTTGCTACTACGGGGATTGGCCACGCCAAATTACAGACCCCTACCCACCCACTACACCTCAACAATGTCCTCATTGCCCCAAAAATTGTCAAAAACCTTATCTCTGTCCGTCGGTTCACTACTGACAACAACGTTTCTCTTGCGTTTGATCCCTATGGTTTCCTTGTGAACTATCTTACTACGGGGGTTACTCGCATGAGATGTAACAGGACCGGGGAGCTCTACCCTGTCACGCAACCTCCTGAGTCCGGTCAGTCGTGCCCGGTCACCCTCTCGGCATCGTCGTCCAGCCTGTGGCATGCGCGCCTGGGCCATCCCTGTGCTGCCGTTCTAGATGTCCTCCGCTCCCAGAGTCTTGTCACCTGTACTAAAGACCCACGCTCTGGTTTATGCTCTTCCTGCCAACTAGGCAAACATGCCAGACTGCCGTTTCAACGGTCTTTGACCTCTACCCTTGCTCCATTTGATATCATTCATAGTGACATTTGGACCACTCCTGTGCCTAGCAAGGAGGGTCACAAGTACTACCTCTTGTTTCTTTATGATTACACTCATTTCTTATGGGTCTTCCCGTTGCACTTCAAGTCCCAAGTGTTTCCTGTCTTTGCCAAATTCCATGCCTACATCAAAACACAGTTTCACACATCCATCAAATGTTTCCAATGTGACAATGGCCGTGAATTTGAAAACAAAGACTTTCACTCTTTCTTTGCCACAAATGGGATCTAATCTCGCTTGTCTTGCCCTTATACTTCTCAGCAGAATGGCAAGGCTGAACGAATCATCAGAACCATTACCAACATGATGCGCTCTCTCCTCTTCCACACATCTATTCCCCTTCCCTATTGACCTCACGCCTTATCCACCACATGCTATCTCCTAAACATTCTCCCATCCACTACCCTACACAATCGCTCGCCAACTCAGACACTTTATTACACCATGCCTAGGTATGATCACCTTCGCACCTTCGGGTTCTTGTGTTTCCCAAACCAGTCCTCCACAACGCCACACAAGCTTCACCCGCGCTCCACTCCATGTGTCTTCCTAGGCTATCCGTCTGATCATCGTGATTACCTTTGCCTCGATGTCAAGACGCATAAGCTTATTGTGTCATGTCATGTCACGTTTGATGAGTTTCGTTTTCCCTTTTCTCCTCCTCCTCCTCTCCCCTCTTCGACACCTCTTGTGTATCAATTTGAGTCAGAGTCTTCCTTCCCTCACTTTCTTCTTCCCCAGAGCTCTTCCAGTGCTCCTGCCTCTCCACCACCACCACCACCACCACCACCACCACCACCACCCCCTGCCTCCAGACCATACATCTGCAGCGTCTCCGGTGTCTTCCGACCCCGTCAGAACGTTTCCATGACCACCACACATCGCCCCGCCTCCCCTTCGCACACATCCTCTTCCTTACCCATTCACCCCGTCTTGATGTCGCGGCAGCAGCAAGATGTTGCGGCCGCAACCCATCAATTTCCCAAACACCACCCCCCCACCCTCGACACTGGCGGCGGCCGCAGCCAATCAACCTGCGGCGGGCAAGCCGCGGCCGTAGCCTCCCCCGCCGCATCCCCTTCCCTCATTCCCGACTCCCAATCACCCCCCTGCCCCAACCCCGACCTCCCTTTCCCCCATCCGCACCTCCCACAAAACCGCCCTTCTTGACTCGAATTGGCAGACGGCTATGCTCGACGAATACAGGGCCCTTACAAGGAATGGTACTTGGGTTCTGGTCCCTCGCCCTCATGAGGTGAACGACATTCGTTGTATGTGACTCTTTCGCCACAAGTTCCGCTCTGATGGGACGTTGAAGCGCTACAAAGCCCGTCTTGTGGTCAACGGTCGATCTCAGCAGACATGTATTGATTGTGATGAGACGTTCAGCCCCGTGGTCAAGCATGCCACTATCCGAGTGGTGTTGAGCTTAGCATTGTCGCGCAACTAGACCATTCATCAGTTGGATGTCAAGAACGCCTTTCTGCATGGCCATCTGAATGAGATAGTTTACATGTTTCAGCCGCCGGGGTTTGCTGATGCTGATCGTCCCAAGCACGTCTGTCTTCTGAAGCGCTATCTGTATGGTCTGAAATAGGCTCCGCGGGCTTGGTTCCAGCGCTTTGCCTCTCATCTGCTACACATGGGCTTCATTGGCAGCCGCTCAGACTCGTCTCTGTTTATCTATCGCAGAGGCTTGGACATGGCCTTTCTGTTGCTATATGTCGACGACATCATCCTCACCACCTCTTCTGATGCTCTTCGGATGTCTATTATTTCGCAGTTGAGTGCCGAGTTCGCCATGTCAGATTTGGGTCCTTTGCCTTACTTCTTGGGAGTCGTTGTTCAGCGTCGTGCGTCTGGGCCGTTTCTCTCTCAAAGTAAGTATGCTGCTAAGATTGTTGCTCGGGCCAAGATGAGTAACTACAAGCCGGTAGTCACCCCTTTGGATACATCCAACAAGCTCAATGCTCATTCTGGTTCTCTGTTTGATGATCCAACGTTGTACAGGAGCCTCGCCGATGCATTGCAGTATCTTACGTTCACTAGGCCTGATATCAGTTACGCCGTTCAGCAGATCTTCCTGTTCATGCATGCTCCCAGGGAACCGCACTTTCAGGCCTTGAAGCGGATCATCCGGTACATCAGCGGTACCCTCGAGCTGGGCACCATGATCACCCTTCCTCTCGGCATGACCTCGTCGCTTACACAAATGCGGATTGGGCTGGTTGTCCTGACACCCGTTGCTCCACGTCTGGCTACTGTGTCTTCTTCAACGACACCCTTGTGTCGTGGTCTGCGAAGCGACAATTTGTGGTCTCTCGCTCTAGCGCCGAGGTTGAGTACAGGGGCGTCGCCAACGTTGTCTCCGAGTGCTCATGGCTGCAAAATCTCCTTCTTGAGCTCCGCTGCACTCTTTAGAAGGCCACTCTGGTCTACACCGACAACGTCTCCGCCGTCTATCTGCCCAGCAACCCGGTCCAGCATCAGCGCACGAAGCATATTGAGATCGATCTCCACTTCGTCCAGGACAAGGTTGCTCTTGGACATGTTCGTGTTCTACATGTCCCGTCCTCCTATCAGTACGTTGATATATTCACCAAGGGTTTACCTCGTCAGTTGTTCCTTGATTTTCGGTCCAGTCTCACTGTACGGGACCCTCCACTTTCGACTACGGGGGTTTGGTAGATTACATAGGTCTTATATTGTAAAGTGGGCCCAAAGGCCCAATACCTTGTAACCTATATATATATATCATTGTCTAATGAATGGAAACCCTAAGGAGGACTTTACATCAATCTTGTGATCTTACATTAATTAATAAATTAAATGGGAGAGATGACTGACCAGATGTGTGCTTCCCATCGACCAGTTCTCCGGTAGTAGGTCACCCCTCTGTACTGCGAGCTCCTCGACCTCGGCCCCCGCCGACTCTTCTT
This sequence comes from Persicaria tinctoria, assembly GCA_037127255.1. Lineage (NCBI taxonomy): Eukaryota > Viridiplantae > Streptophyta > Magnoliopsida > Caryophyllales > Polygonaceae > Persicaria > Persicaria tinctoria. Next base: position 24,493,430 of record JBANSL010000014.1, read on the forward strand.
CAACGGTTGTGCCACCGCCGAACTTTCCATCGCCCTCTCGTACGAATTCTTGGTGGTCGGCGTCGCTGCCTCCGACGACCGACGGAACTTCACCCCATCGCACTAGGACGAGGCGGCAGCCGCCCCAACCATTACCTCTTCCACCGGGAAGAGGAGGAGAAGCCGAATATCTGATCGGGAGGATTCTCGTCGACCTGACCCGGGAACGCCTCGTTATTGGATCCTGTTTCCTCGAAGTGGTCGTCCTCTTCCTCAGCCGCAGCCTCCGAAGAGCTGGAATTGTCATAAATTTTGTTTCAAAATGATCAATTTTTTTTTTCTATTTCTGAAATAGCAAAAGATTCAAAGTAATTTGGAACATAGCCAAAACAACCCAAGTATTAAAAAATAATAAAATAACAAAGTCGTTGTTTCAAATAACGAATTTGTATTTTTTTATTTTTTCAACAAAAATCATATTTCAGAATATATATATATAGGTTGGTTCCGGTGTACTCAACCCTTAACGTGTATCATGTACTCATAAATTATTCATCTATTTGTTCATGATTATTCGTCTGTTTTCACATAACTATTCATCTGTAAAAAGAGTCTAAAAAATGTAAATTTTATTCTAACGAATAATTGCTCACTACCACCGAATAATTTCATTCCACCGAATAATCTCCCAGTACCATCCAATAATCAGAAGTTACTTTTAATCTCATCCGTTGATCTTCTTAATTCAATGGCCTAGATTTGTTCACATGATACACGTTAAGGGCTGAGTACATATGATCTATCCTCTCTCTCACTATATATATATATATATAAAAGTAGACTCGCTGTTTTAAACAGCGACTAATTGAATTCAATTGATTTTGATTTTACAATTTTTGGAAAAAGAAAGTCACCGGAACTTGGCGGCAGGTAAATTCCCTGAGGCGTACAATCTTGACACCCAATTCATATACATCGTAGGTTGCAACAAACAAGGCAGAGGATAAAGGTAAAAGAAACAGAAACTAGTCATTGATTGATTCATGAACAACACCACACCGCATAATGGATTAGTAAAATAGTAGAGTTAGGATTGGACAACAGGTAACATAGGTGGTGGCAGCAAAGCGAGCATATGATCCGAAGTTGAGAAATTGAGAAAACAATCTCCTCATCGGCGAAAGAAACGGGGTGGGGGCGGTAGAGAACGATTTGAGGGTGTGAAATAGGGAGGAGGGTTTCAGGGAGGGGATAACATCAGGGATCAGACGGAAATTGTTGTTTATTATGCGGAAAACGAGTAGGGGTGGCAATCTCACCCGCACCCGACGGGTACCCGTTTCATCCGACACAAAAAAACGGGTGAAAATCCGATTCAAGGTGGATATTAAACAGGTGACGGGTGAACGGGTGGTGGATCGGGTCGAATTCGGGTGATAGTAATTTCACCCGTCACTCGACCCGTGAATCACCCGAAATATTTTTAATATATATATTTATTTATAAATATATATACAATACCTTTCACCTAAACCCTAATCTGTTGGCTCTTTCACTTAGCCGCACAACTCAAGCGGGCAAGCCTCCCTCTTCTCTTCCACTCCAGTCGAAGTACCAGTGCACTCGCGACCTCCAAGCTCGAGATGATGACCAGCTCCGGCGCCGACATCTCCACCCGACCACCAGCCGCCGCCGACTCTACTACTGGACTGATTCGGTGGGAACTGGGAACATTGAGGTCCGAAATCGGTACCCTCTCTACTTCTCTAGCTCTCTCTCTAAATGAGATAGAGAGAAACCGAGAAAGAATTTCATAGCATTTGAAGTTGTTTTTCGATCTTTATGATAGTACTTTCTAGGATGCCTAAAAATTAATGTGAAGTTCTGCATAGGTACTGAAAGTCTGAAAGTATAGCTTCAACTCATTTGAATGAATATATAGCACAGCATAACTTCATCAGTAGCAAGAACTCCTTAATCGATTCAAACTCGTTGTCTCTTGCTAATGTGTTGGGTTAAAAATACCATTTTTAAGATATAGAGATCAATATATAAGAAAGAGTTGCTCACACGCATCATTTTGAGAACAGCTAATATTGATAAATGATAAAGATTAATATATTATAACACTATCATTATTTATTTTTGAATAATTCAATTTTTGAACTTCATAGTAGAATATTTGCTGGCATTTTACTTGCAATGTAGTTGAACTATAATTATAACTTTTCGATACTAAGCCAGCTTTTGTCATTTTTTATTTCATATTTAACTTTCATAGATCCCAGTTTTACAGGGTTCAAGTTGGTGTACAGTCACCACTCACCACAAGCAATAACAACCATCCATGGAATACTACGTAGATATAGCGATTTCGTAAAGCTCTTTTCTGAAGTAAGTTCCTGTTATGTTATAACTAATGTATGATTTCAGTTCTAAACATTGTGTGCTGTTCCTGTTTCTTTTTTCATGTAGGTTTAGTAATAGTATTGCGGTATGAATACAGACTTTGAGATTAAAGATGTCCCATATATCTTGTTCTTGTCACTACCATTATTTTGCAGCTCCAGAAGTTGTTTCCAGAGAAAAGTTTACCGCCAACTCCTCCGAGAAAGCTTTTGCGAAATAAAAGCAGGATATTTTTGGATGAGGTAACCATCACTTTCCTTGTTGATTCCATGTTTTCCAACTTTTAGGACATTTTCTTTCCAAGTTAGAAATTTATAGGATATAAGAAAAGCTTGGTTATGCAATGCTTGGTTGGACTTACGCCTATATACATACTTTTTTCTTTCTTTCAAGTTGCAATTCCCTCTGAAAGAAATTCAGAGTTTTCAATATTCATGCAAATTGCAAAGCATTTCTTGTTTGCATCATACAGAGAAGGTGTGCGTTGGAGGATTGGTTTGAGAAGTTACTTTCGGACATTGACATTTCAAGAAGTGCTGCTGTGGCCAACTTTTTAGAGCTAGAAGTGGCAGCCAGGTCTTGTATGTGTCTTCTCTTCTCCATTTTGATTTCTTTCCTCTTTCTAATTATGCCTTTTGGTGTCTATATAACTTGGGATAAAATAAGAATACTGTCCAATTTGCATGTAGTTGTATGGTCTGATGCTCTATTGTTTTTGGGGTTATGTCAGCATTCCATGATACATCTTCCAGTGGTGTGGCTTCAGCTTATAGGTATGCATCCAGCTTAGACATCTCCCTCCATGCCGGCTCATCAGTTGCTTCTGAGTATGGAGATGATACCTATGAAATATCTGAAATTGGGACACCAAGGCTATATCTTATGATTTGTTTTGTTTACAAGACTAGTAGTATGTGTGATTGTTGGAATGATATTATGATGTTAAATGAAGGTTGTTTAGCAGGTTGTTTCTTGTTCAATGAAGGTTGTTTTTGGTTCAATGAATGGCTGATTTTTGTTAAATTGTTAATGAAGGGCTGTTTTTGGTTCATGTAGGGTTGTTTTTCGTTAAATGAAGGGCTATTTTTTTAGTTTACAGGTTTTTTTTTCCGAATGTAAACGATTAGGCTTTTCACCCGAACCACCCGATAATCCGGTGGGTGACGGGTGAAACGGGGCGGGTGATGGGTCTGGCGGGTGATGGGTCGGATCGGGTGAAAATTTGGACCATCCACCCACCACCCGATCCATTGCCATCCCTAGAAACGAGAGAGGAGATAGAGAGAGTACGGAAAAGGGGAGGTGAGAGAATAGTAGGGGTGTGCAGAAAAACCCGAAACCGAAAACACGACACGAAAAAACCCGAAATCGAAAAAACACGACACGATAATGACACGAACCGAGAAAACACGACTTTAAATGGTTCGTGTTCGGGTCGGACAAATTGCCTTATCGGGTACCCGACACGAACCGTTTAATTATTTTTTTTAATTTTAGTTCTGGTGGTATTAATACTTGTATAAATAAGATCTCTTAAGTAACATACTGCTCAGTTGGCTCAGCTGGTTCAAGGTACGCGGAAATACTGGGCATCCACCAAAGGATCCGAGTTCGAATCCCTGATTCTATTTTTTTTTATCTACAGTTTCCAGACCTTTTATAAATCCCTAACCTAACTCCCTCATCCCTTTTCTCTTCACCGACTTCAATCCTCATCGCCTCCTCGCTCAGATCTGAAGGTCTTTGTTCGTCCTCGCTCAGATCGGAAGGCCTTTGTTCGTGTTCATCTTCAATCCCTCCTTCCATCCTCCTCTCTTAAATCTAAAGCCCCGACCGCCGATGTCGTCTCCCGCTCGGACCTCGCTTAGATCTGAAGCCCCTGCGCTTATCGGAGCCGAAGCCAGCGAGCGCCGTTACCTCCCTCCGCCTCTCTCTCTCAGATCTCGCTTCCCCTCACCGACGCCGCCTCCTTTCTCACGCCGACGCTGTCCCATCTCGAGCCCAGGCGCCTCCCGGACTCTTCCCTCCTCCCACCAGCAACTGTTGTTGCAGCAACAACCAGCCACAACCCCAACCTTGGGGTCGATGAATTCCCGCAGCGGCGCAGCCCCAACACCGAGGTGACAAGGCCAGGGAAAAAAACCCTAACGGTTCGGATCGGATAACACGGGTATCCGACACGAATCCGAATAGCTTTACCATGTCGGATACCCGGTTCATAACGGTTCGTCCTATTTGTGCTAAACGGTTTCGGGTATCCGATACAATTATTCGGATCGTGTCGGATACCCGGTAATGCCCACCCCTAGGGAATAGAGAGATGATAAAAAATGGGTGATGCACAATAGAATCGTTGTTGTTAACATCGACTCTGTCCTTATATATATATTGGCTTTTTTAATTAAATAAATACCCATAAATTTTATTATTTGTACAAAGTCGGTGTTTATAACAGCGACTTTGTTATTAATTTTTTTTTAATATTTAGGGCTAAGTCGCTGTTTCAAATAACGACTTAGCCCTATTTTGGCTATTTTTTAAATTACTTTGAATCTTTGGCTATTTGGCAAAAAAAAAATTTGTATTTTTGACCATTTTGAAAAACAATTCTATTAGAGACCGACCCGACGCGCTTGCCCTTGTTTGAGGACGACATTGTTTAGCGGGGAATTGATTCCGGCGAGTCTTAGATCCGACATTGTTTTATCTTTGCTGGGTTAGACGGGGCCCAAACTTTTCCCCTCCCTCTCTTTTTCTCTCCATTTCTGTTTAAGGCTTTTCATATTCCACGCCCTGTCTACTTCTTTATTTCCTCTTCTGTTTCTTCTTCTTTCTCCTCATCATATAAAATTTTTATTAAAAAACGAGGTTTGGAGATTTATGCAGTATCTCTGTTGTTCCATCTCTCTGTAGACTACAGGGGTAATTGTCCGATAACCTACGATTGATAAAAATAAATTACTCACTCCGTTCCAAAATGAAAAGTCGTTTGTCCTTTTATACACGTTTTATGTAGAGAAAAACACTATAAAATATTATTTTTAATTAATTTTTTTAATAATTTTATACTTGTTAGTCATAAGTATGAACTTATAAAAACAATTCATTACAAAAACAATACTGTATTTTATAGAGTTTTTACCTTCTTAAAATGCGTACTGAAAAGTCAAGTGACTTTTATTTTGTAATAGAGGGAGGAATAATGAGCTTGAATTTGAGTTTGAATAAATGGGTAATGGTCAAGTCAAAATAAATCGAAGTTATAAGGCATTTCTCTCGTACGACATAATGATTAGTAGAACTGAGCAAATATGGCCCAACTCGCTCGACCCGCTCAACCCGCCCGACTAAATTTGCGGATTTGGGTGTGTAATTGATTTAAGCGGGCCGATAGGCCCAAATGGGCCAAGCTTGGGCCAAGGATCAAGTCCAAGCATGCCGGGCCTACCGCTAGGCACGACCTGCCTATATATATTAACTATATTTTTTGAATGGAATTGTAGTGAAACAACAGATATATTAATTATATAATTTATACTTGTACATCTATTAATACTTTATTGATACTAAGTGACTAATAGTATTCAAATCACATACATTATAAATTAAGGAATACAATATTATTAAATAAATTATTTTCAAGAATTTTTCCATTGAAATGACCTTACAATAAATATTTAGGGTGTGATTTCAAAGTTGTGTACCTTTGTTTTGTATGAAATTTCAATATTTTGGGATACTTAGCACATATTGTAAAGTTTGACATCAAACGCAAAAATTAAAAAAAAAGAATTCACAAACTTTTTATGGGCGGTCCTATGGGCTACTCGGCCCACCCATGTGGGCGGGGTTGGACAAGGTAGTTGGTAAAAAACCGAGCCTAACCCAAGCTCGATCTGCTATAATCGGCCAAGGTTTTCACATAGGCCCGACCCAAGCCCGCCCAGCCTGACCCATGCTCAGGTCATTAGTTAGCTACTAAAAGAGAATATTTTAAAAAATATTATCTTTTGGCCTATTATACGATTTTATCTTTTTTCCTGTAGGCCAATTTTGAGGCACCCAATAAGGTTGAGGAGAATATAAAATCTAGTGACGCTAAAGGGAAGACTAACACATCAAAGGCCAAGAAGAAGTTATCTCTCAACTTTGCTAGGCTAAAGGCTCGTCTATTAGGGTATAGAACAACATCACTCATCTCCATGATTTCTCTCTGTATGGAACTATAACTGGAGATCCCTTGGAGATCAACGACGTCTGAAAGAAGATTTACTATGATTGGAAGTTTTTGGAAGGGGGCTTCCGGATCATCTGAATGTTGAACAACCAGTTCGAACTAAAATTGGATTTGCTAGTGCACAAGGAGAAGGTGTGGCAAAGCCGACCGTACCATATCCTCAGTCAACTGTTTTTTCTAAAACCTTGGAGTATTGATTTTGATCCAAAGATGGAGCCAATCCCCTCTCTCGATACTTAGGTCGGTTAGGTTCCTAGGTCTTCTACCCATTTCATTAGTGATGAAGTTCTCACCTCTATCATCGAAGATAACAATCCGAACGAGGTGTTAAGAATAAAAGCTTTGAATGATAAGGGCACAAGGCTTTGCTACCCTCAGGTATATATCTATGTGGACCCGACTCTTTTCCCCGATAGAAGCATTACGGTGGTAAATGAGAAAAATAAGTTGGTTCAATTCCCAATATTGTTTAAAGATTTCTCCTAGGGTTGTGGATCATGTAATTGGCTTGACCATTTCTTCTTCAATTGTCCCAAGTGCAAACAAGTCACCGAGAAGGTGGAGATTCCTCTTACATAGGACCATCAGCATTGTGTCTCAGATGAGGCTAATTTGACAGGCAAAGATGACTTACTTGAATGGATCAAATTAGTTGCTTCTAAGAAACCAGGGATGGAAGCCTCAATTCTTATAGGACACTCGAAGTCGGATTTATCATCCTTTAAGGTCTCAGATCGATTAGATCATTCGATGTCCTTTGTGAAGGATGCAACCACTACCTTCCATCCAAGGGCTAAGCCTTAAGGTTTAGAGTCAGTGATGATGATCACCCTATCTTATGAACTACCCATATATGATGCTACTTTGGTTAAGGTTGCAACAACTTATGTGGATGCCACTCTTGCAACTCTTACTTCTACCCTGAATTTATAGACTACGAGGGGACCCAGACAATGAACATTTCAATAAGTTAATTGTTGGTTTTTCTCAAGATGATTTTGATAGTATCCTCAAAGACCTTCCCATGGTCCCACCTCAACTGAATTCATTCTCCTTGATTTGAGCACCTCTAGGGCACTGGTCAACTCGATCAGTCCCTCTATTGTGTCTCCTATGGGATCAACCTCGGTGGTCCGACAGTGGTAGCAACTAAAGATAGGAGGTCTTGTCTAACATCAAATCTAGAAAGCAAAAAAGTGGCACTGGCGATGCTGACATTGCATCCTCCTAGCCGAAGGGTGGAGCAATTAAATGGCTAAGGTATGATCCCTAGAGTACAACTCCCTCTTATTACTGAGTCTGTAATGGCAACTCATTAATTAAGGAGATGTTGAATCAACCACCCTATTGTCATCTTCTAGCACTCCTTTTGGTCAACTCCGATCAGGTAGTTAGACGACAGGGTGGTAATTTCACGATCTTCCATTGTCTTTTGAATTAATCAATTATGCCTAGGAAGTTCTGTTGTATTGATATCCCTAGGAACTCTATGGTTGGTCTAGTTCGGCTAGTTTTAGCAATTCTCTATAATATATCTGCGTATCAATGTGAATGGATTATCTTTTCTGTCATGAAAATTATGTTGTTTGATCTCAGACATAAACATTACATTAAGTTGAGTATAAAATATACTAGCATTTACTTTGCTTATCATTGTGAATGGATTATCATTGCTGTCATGAAAATTATGTTGTATGAGCTCGAACATGAACATTACAGTGAGTTAAGTATTAAATACACTAGCATTTACTTGGCTTGGATAATTTCTAATAGAAAACAAAGAAATACGTCAAAACCTCAATAGAAGTCAACATGAATCATGTTACTTCCCAAATCTACAGAACAAGATGTATAAAAATCTAAATATAAGAGTAAGGTCCTCTCTCAATAAGATAGCAATAACAACCATAGTAGGCCAACTTCCAACTATGGGAATGAACAAGTGTAAAGACTAGAATTTATTAAATATTATATTTAGCCGGGTTGAAAAGTTTTCAAAAACTTTTCCTCTAGCAACTTGCTGTTTTGGGAAAATCCTTTCAAATAATTCCGGCATCTTTTAAATTTGAGACTTTGGCGGATCTTATTTATGCTTTCGAGCTTCGGATTTGAAACTTGGAGTCTAGCTTGGTTATTTTAAAATAATTTGAAATTTCGATTTGGATTTTCCGAGAGTCAAGATTCGAGTTAGATTGTCGGGATTCGAAATCAGACCTTACGGGACCATCACACACACTCTCACTCTCTCTCTCTCTCTCTCTCTCTCTCACACACACACACACACACACACACACACACACACACACTCCCCATCTCTTTTGTCCTCTTCTCCATTAACCCTCATAACCCCACCCTTTGCCTCCTCTATAAAGGGATGGCACAAATCCCAAAACCCTAGCTCTCACTCCCAAAAATCTGAAAACCCTAAACCCTAGAACCATCTCTCTCATTTTGAAATCCCAAAAGGAAACCCTCACCCTCTCCTCCTCTTCTCCATTGTCAATCCTCAAGCCTCTCCTCAAGTTTCCTTTTCTTTCTTGTTCCCAAGCCCAAAATCCACCCAAAAACACTTCCTGGAAGAGCCAAATCAAGCCCTCACTCTCTCCTTCCCCTGTTTTCCAAAAGTGAGCTTGGTTGTGGTTGTTTCCTTTTGTTTTGATCCTAAACCTTCATAAAAGAGGACTTTTACTCATCCTCTGTCTTTCCTAGGCTCGGTCAGTTATCTTCCTCTTTGATTTGGAGCTCGAAGGACCCCCATTAAAGCTTCGAAGGTTTCCCTTGAAGACCCTTGGTAATCCCTCTACAATTCTCCCCCTCTAGTCCTTGTTGGTGTCTTTATATGTTGTTTGTGGCCGGGGTGGGTAGTACTATGTCTAGGATTGATTTGGGAAATAACAGAGTTGATTCAAGGCAAAAGCGACCCAAATTGTTCGAATCTCGCCGCGGCGAGTTAGAACAGAAGCCAGAGAGGAATAAGACAGCATTTCAGGCAGCGGGTGACCATTTTATCGTGGCGAAAGAGGTATCTCGTGGTCTGCGAGAGCCTCGTCTTCGTGGGAGTGATAGGAAGACTTTCTTCGCGGCGAGCTGCCATTTCGCTGTGACGAAACTAGCCTAGGAGCTTTTGGCTGAGGCAGACTCCCTTGATTCTTTAGACGTTTGTTCGGTTTTGGGTTGAACCGATTTTATGATGGGTTTATTGTTGATTTTGATTTTAAATATGTCTGTTTTAAGGGATTATTATATGTTTTAAAATATGGTTTTAAAGAAATGGAGGTGCTTTGATAGTGTTGATTTAAATGTTTGGAATGTTTGGTTGCTTTGAATATTTTCGAAAGGTGTTGAAACCCTAGTTGTTATTGCTAAGATATTTTTGTGTTTATATTTCAGAAAGGTTTTGAGTTTTAAAACCGAGATGTTGGGATATGTTTAAACGATAACTTTGACTAAGTAATTGGACTTAATGATTTGAGAATGACCTTGTATCAACTATGTTTCACGGACCGTGTTTAACGGACTGATCTAACTTGTCGGACTTTTGGACCTCTTTTAATCGGACTTATTTGGACTGTTTAACTGAACTTGACTTGGACTTTGCTTTGAGACTTTATTGGACCGAAAGACTGTTATATGATTGGATTGGACATTGAGATTGGATGTATGAATGATGATGAGTTATGAGAATTGATATGAAATGTTAATCTTTGGATATCTCGGTTTTCGGATGTTTTCCCGTGGCTTGAATGTTTTGACTTATTGGATGATTTTGGAAATGCTTTTGCGTATGTGTTCTCTCTGTGGTTAGTTAGTGGGATTGTTTAACTTATTGCACCCTTATTTATTCGATATGTTAGGTGCTTATTGACTTGCTTGGACCTCTATTATCAGTTATTGCTTTGATGTTCGGCCTTGCAGGTAAGTTCCTTCGGGAGCTTCCTCTAATTGATTCTCATATGCATGTAGTCACATGATATACTAGATATTGTATGTGCATAAGAGCATGGTCATGTAGTATCCTGCTTAGGAATTTCACTATGGTTGAGCATCCATCTTCTTTATGTTTTTGGAAAGAGAACGAGCCATTATCTGTGAGCCGTAGAGTCTTTTGCTATGTTCATAGGACAGTCCAACCTAATCGAATTTGTCCTCATGAGTCATTTTTGTCACGAGATATGAGTTGAGCTTGCAAGCTTGATTCTTTACATGAGCATGATTACGAGACTAGATGATTATTGATGAGCATGAGTTATTGATGTGCACACTTTTTGATGGATTGGATATATTGTTATAGCATCGTACTGTCTAGAGCCGGCCCTAATAGGAAGGGGGGCAGAGGTAGGATAGGGATATGCCACTTGGCATTCTTTGGGCCATTTCCTACACTTTTTTGCATTTTATATATCCTGATAAGTATGACTTGTGTGTTTCAATTCCATCTTGCATTAAAAGCATATTTGTTTAGGTATAACGTGTATGATGTGATCTCAATGGGACCGAGTCCCGTGTGTGAGCCTTAGCTTGATCACATTCCCTGTATATTTTTTTAAGGTATGATTGCGGATTGATGATTTCTCTATGCTTCCATGGCGGGGTTTTCCTTTTGGCGTTACTTCAACCGAGAGACTGACTTCCACCAGGCTTTATATACTTTGGATGTTTTATACTCGGTTTTGACCCGTTCATGCCATGACAAGTTATACTCTGATTTCTGCTTATTTCGTTTTAGATTTGAAATGGTTTTGAGTGATTTAGTTGAATAGGATAGGTTATGGGTACCCAACGACCCTTCGCGTATTTGGGGTTCAGAATCCCCTCTTTCAAAGACTAATTTTAGGGTTTGAAACCTCGACCTTTACCTGGATTGCAAGATTCGAACGAAGGTATCCAATCTTCGAAACGTAACCCGAATATTTATATTTGGGTCGTTACAACAAGGAAGTATAACAAGCCAACAATAGTGTACGTCATATATGTATCAACATGCAAATCAACCATAATAAGTCAAAAATAACAAAGACTGGCATGAACTCTTACCTAACATAATGAACAAATCAAACCACCACCAAAGAAGTGATATATCTAGGTTTAAACAATAAATACAGAGATCAAATAATCATAAATCATACTAATAGAATTAGTTTTCAAATACTTTCCAGAAGTATACTAAGAGCGACCCTTGTACACAGATAATGTTGTTTAGATATGTTGTTTCAATAGAACCAAACTATATACGAGAAAATCAAAGTGAGGTGAGGGGTGCTAGCTTTGGCCAATTCATTACAAAATGAAGCAAGCAATCCTACAAATCCCAGATTAATAAGAAACATAAAAGAGCATCGGTGTTACAACAATATAGGGGAAAACAGACATAGAAACAATCTCTTGAAACTAGAGTGCACTGCTGACAATGCTTAGCAAAAAATGCATAGGGGAAGCCACACCTCCCTACCTCTTGAAAACAGAGGTCCTCCTCAGTCATCTCTAACTCCTCGACTAGTTCTCGCAATAAAACTTTTGGGTCCATGTCGGATGAGATGATGTGTCTAGTAATGTTGATCCCTAACAGGAAGTAGACGTCATATAATGTAATACTCATCTCTCCAAACGTTATTTGATAAAAGTTCGCATCTGGATGCCAACACTCAACAAATGCATTTATATGCACCTTTGAAGATGGGACAATCTACTATTGCACAACGGATCACACCATAGATTGTCGTCATCCAACACCCACTTGCAAAGTTGTGATCTACGACAATGTAGCTTCACGGGTTCCCGCACCTATCGATACATACATCAATCCTAACAATTATAAGCTTCTTCATTGTGGAAATTTAATATATGTAGATGCAGTAAATATTAGAAATAAGATTTTATAGACCGTCCCAACCCAAATGGTATGTTCTACATGTCCCTCAAACCCCAGTAGGAGATCCGATACATGAAGCGACCAAGACAACATATGGTCGCAGTGACCATAGGCAGCACTGGTCGTAGCGACTAGTGCTCCATCTTGTCGCAACCATAGGTAGCACTGGTCGTAGCGACCAGTGCTCCATCTGGTCGCAACGACCTGTTCGTCTTCTTCCTCTGTCATCGAATCCATTTTTCCCCAACCCCAAATAAAATGCAAATTTCGACCTTTGTAAGCATAGATCTTTCTAATGGATATCTATATACTACTGTTTTGAGCACAATGACACAAAATCACACCACCTTTAATCACTTTTAAGAACATCTTTCAATTCCTAAAATCAAATCATCAAAATCCTTAAACCCTTGTTTAATAACTCGAAATCACAATGAAAATGTAAAAAATGTACCTTAACTTTGATAGATCTTCATTTGGATGCATTTAATTGAAGAAAAGTTGATGAAATTAGGACTTTGTAGGATTTGAGGATTTAGGGTGGGGGCGGCTACGTTGAGTGTGAAAAGGGAGAGGAGAGTGGCTGGCCGAGTTGGTAGGGTGGGGCAAGATGGAAAATTATTATAATTACAAGAGTATTTTGTTGCTTTCACCAATTCAGGTTAGATTAATCGTCATTTGACTTCGAATATGTGTACTCTTAATCGGAGGAGAAGAGGAAGAAGCGAGAAGAGAGAGAAGGAGAAGTAGCACATGAGGAACACTTGACAGTCTATAGCGATCGGAAGAAAGTGAAAAGGATTGACCAAATCCAACTCGAACAAATCATGACCAAATCGCTTCTATTCTTGGCCGCCAGATTGACCCATCCTATTTGAAGCTGGTCTTCCAAGCTTTGTTTATTTATTTATTTTTGTTCTTAGCCGTCGGACTAATCATCATATTCCAAGGTTGTCTTCCAAGTTTTAAATTTAAAAAAAATACAGAAAAAAGAAAAGAAAATCAAAGAGAGAGAGAGAGAGAGAGAGAGAGAGAGAGAGAGAGAGAGAGAGAGAGAGAATATCATATACGGTAAATAAGAATTCATTTGAGAAATTAACCTACACGGTAAATAAAAATAGAAGAGGGGCTCATGCGCTGGTTTTGTGTGCAGGGACGAGGATGGAGAGCTTCGTTTCACAGGGCGGCACTAGATTGCATTTGTGAGAGACGCTGAAGTGGGGGATAATTACAATGGCAGTCTGCTCTCTCGAGATACAAAAACCTTATAGGAAAAGCTAAAAAGAATTACGCTCCCCTTCACTTTCTTTGCTGGATGGGAAGACAAGATCTCAAGGCGGTGTACTGGGCTGTCCGTGTAGCTGCAGAACGTAGGATGAAGAAAATACATGTGGAAACCGATAACTTGGCTCTAGTTGGGAAGCTATGGAAGGGATATAACATCAAAGGAAGCTGGGACACCTAATCAATGCAATAAAAGGGGTTTTTGGCAAGATGTGACGAGGCTAGGTGGTCTCATGTGCATAGGAAAGGAAATGCGGCAGCTCATGGCTTGGCTAGTTTAAGACCTGTTAGTTCAACCTTATTCTTTTCGATGTATTCTTTACCTCAGAACATTTGTAACTCTTTGATCTCTTAAAAAAATAGAAGAAGAAATAAATTTTGGAAAAAATTAGAGAAAAGAAAAAATTAAAAAAATGGGACCCCCCGCCCCAGAATCAACATGTGATCCGTCCTACTCGTTTATGACCCGATTTGTCCTATCTGGTGAAGTTATTGCCTTAGGTGTGTCTGGGCGTAGTTTCGGTACAAGATAGAGAGCTTAGTTTCACAGGGCAGCACTAGATTGCATTTGTGGGAGACGTTGAAGTGGGGGATAATTACAATGGCACTCTGCTCTCTCGAGATACAAAAACCTCATAGGAAAAGCTAAAAAGAATTACGCTCCCCTTCACTTTCTTTGCTGGATGGGAAGACGAGATCTCAAGGCGGTGTACTGGGCTGTTCGTGTAGCTGCAGAACGTAGGATGAAGAAAATACATGTGGAAACGGATAACTTGGATCTAGTTGGGAAGCTATGGCACGGATATAACATCAAAGGGAGCTGGGACACCTAATCAATGCAATAAAAGGGGTTGTGGCAAGATGTGACGAGGTTAGGTGGTCTCATGTGCATAGGAAAGGAAATGCGGCAGCTCATGGCTTGGCTAGTTTAAGACCTGTTAGTTCAACCTTATTCTTTTCGATGTATTCTTTACCTCAGAACATTTGTAACTCTTTAATCTCTTAAAAAAAATAGAAGAAGAAATAAATTTTGGAAAAAAAATTAGAGAAAAGAAAAAATTAAAAAAATGGCCCCCCCCGCTCCATAATCAACATGTGATCCGTCCTACTCGTTTATGACCCGATTTGTCCTATCTGGTGAAGTTATTGCCTTAGGTGTGCCTGGGCGTAGTTTCGGTACAGGTTGCAATCTCGTGCATCCTGAGGACCTGAGTAGATATGAGCCAACCTAGCCTACTCGGTCCGCCTAACCCCGCCCAGCTAAATTTACAGGCTTGGGTAAGGCAATTAGCTCAAGAGGTTCGGTAAGCCCGACCCAATAGGCCTAAAGAGCCGGGCTTGGACCAAGGATCAAGCCCAAGTAGGCTAGTATGATGCGTTTGGAATCCCCGATCCCTCGCCCGTGGGCTCAGAATCAAGAACAACGACTTCAGTTTGTCCCTATCTTGAAACTATTCTTGATGCTCTCTTGATGATTACAATCAATTGCAATAAGAGTTCGAGCTGATGGGACAGAAAGCAAAAGCAAACAAATAAAAACTAAGGCAAAAGACATAGAACAATGAATAGTGATGGAAACATGAGTAGCCGCATGGCGGCCAAGGGAGCCGCGGGGCGGCCCGGACGCTGGCGACGGTTCTGACAAACTCAGCGGCATGAACTCTAGTTCAGCGACGGTTTCTCATGATGGGTTTGTGTTTCTTGTGTTTGGCTGAGTGATTGAATGAAGGTGTTTGGATCTTTGTGATGTCGAGTAACAAGAACATAGAACGATTGTGAAGGCTTTTGGATTGGTGAATTGCGGAAACCTTTTAATCCTAAAAAGGTTCCTCAATATATTTTCCAATCTCATTAAATTCAAAGTATGAAAGTGTTTAAATAACAATGCTTGCCAATTCTACCTTGCAAAGGATAGATGTTTGGCTAGATAAAAGATAGAAAGAAATCCTAAAAGATATATCAAACCTACCTAAGATAGATCAAACTAGCTAAAGATAAATTAAACATGCTTGGTGGTTAAAGAACTTATCTAGAAGATATATTTTCCTTCCCACCTTTATTTTCCTAATTGAATAAAATATAAAAGAAACTAATTAGAAATAATATCGATTAATTGAAAGTCAACTAATAGATATTATTCTAACTTAAATTATTCCTAAATAAATATAATGTTAAAAATCGAAAATAAATAAATAAATATATGAAAATTCGTCCAAACAGTGACAGCTGCAAAGATGATGAACTTCGACCAACTTCGAGTTTGATTCTGGAAAAACCTTTAGCAACAGAGTTGTAGATCTTTTCGTCCTTGTTCCAACAAGATATGACACGACCTCATCCGATAAATATGAACTCCGAACAACCTATTTTACGGAGACGTAAAAATGTTGTCAAACAATTAAGAACGAACCAAAACGTGGGCCTAAGCTCACCTTGCTCCTTTGGACCTTCTTACACGGTGGAGACTTTTTCTTCATTTTAAGGATGACATCATGCTTCTTCATTTTCATTCAACCATATATATATATATATATATATATATATATATATATATATATATATATATATATATATATAGAGAGAGAGAGAGAGAGAGAGAGAGAGAGAGAGAGAGAGAGAGAGAGAGAGAGAATTGTAGTAAAATACTAGATATATTGATTATATAATTTATACTTGTATATCTATTAGTACTTTATTAATACTAAATGACTAATAATATTCAAATCACATATAACTTAAGGAATACAATACTATTAAATAAATTGTTTTCATTAAAATGAACCTAAACTAAAGATTGCGGAGTGTGATTTCAAAGTTGTGTAACTTGTGTACCTTTATTTTGTATGAAATTTCAATTTTTTGGGATACTTAACACAAAAGCAAAAATTAAAATGAACCTAAACTAAAGTTTAGAATCAAAAGCAAAAATTAAAAACAATATTTCACACGCTTTTAATGGGTGGCCCGGTGGGCTACCCAGCACCCCATGTGGGTGGACTTGGACATGGTCTGAAACGGTAAATATATAGATATAGTAGTTAAACCAAATGTACAATTGCGTAAGACCAAACCGAGGGTGTTACGGTAAAACTTGCGGAACCCACAAAAGTCCTACCTTGCGTTACTACCCAAAAAAAATAACCCAAATCTCCACAAGCCACGTCATCACACAATTTTAACTCGTCATTCCTCACCAAATAAAGAACACTCACTTGCTAATGGTAGTTGGCCTGACAACTGAATGGGCTTGGACATGGTAGTTGGCTTAAAAACCGAGCTAGGTCCAAGCCCGACTCGCTAAAATGGGCCAAAATTTTCACATAGGTCTAGCCTTAAGCTCGCCCAGCCTGACTCATGCTCAGGTCTAGCCTTGAGTATTGAGTTGATCGTGGTCGTGTATGTGACTTTCGAAGATCCCTCATCTAGATGGGGGAACTTCGTTACTCCACACTATCCCAGGAGACGTTACTTTTCCGTTTGTGGGTTTTCGCTACCGTCTCTCCTGCGACGAGAAGTCGTGGCGGCTTGTTGCCTCCCCGTGTTCTTGTTATTCGCAGTTCATATATGGGTCTTCCTCGACTTCTTATTAGACCGGTCTGATCGTGGTTATGTACTGTTGGGCTCAGATATTTTGATCCTACTATTTTTAGGCTTTTTTATTTTTATTTTTGTTTCATTATAGTTAGTCCATCTGCTATTTCGAATCATGGTCTCTTTCAAAAAAATAAAAAAAAAGAACCCTTACCTAAAATTTTTCTACCGTTGTAAAGTCACTTATTGTGGATGTTCCACATTCCTAAACCCCCAATCCATTTATGTACTCTTTTTCTACGTTGCCTATATAAGGGCTTGTAATCCCACTTGGGAGAACACACATGTGAATAAGAAGGCTCCTCCCTACTCTCTTGTTCTTCGCGGAAAGATTATTCTCGATTGTATTATAACACGTTATCAGCACGATAGTTTCTCAAAAAGCTAAAAACCCTAATCATTTCAATCGATTCAGTCTCTTACAATTGAGAATTTCAATCGATTCATATTTGAGATTTGTAACCAAAATTCCTTCAATTACAATCGAGCAATTCCACAGTCCCACGCATTGATCGGCGGTGAGATGCTGCCTTCGAGCATAGGCACGAGCAAGAGGCTCGCCGCCGTCACCAATTCCCTGACTGAGAGGGAGGTGGTGGTGGTCGCCGTCAAAGCCGAAAGAATCGTCTCCAAGGACACCCTGTCTTGGGCCCTCACGCACGTCTTTTGCCCCGAAGACTACATAACTCTCCTCGTCGTCTTCTCCGGCAAGCCTCTGGTCGGAGATTGTGGAATCTGCCTTTCTAGTCAGGCAATTGTGCCAGCGACCTCACCGGAGATAACTTGCCAAAAAGGATACGAGAGATCTCGAAGTCCTGCGCTCAGATGGTGGCTTGTCGATCTCACATCGGTCTTTTCCACGGCCAGCGCCTCCCTGCGTTATCCTCCGGCTCCCCGACGCCTCCGGCCACG
This sequence comes from Persicaria tinctoria, assembly GCA_037127255.1. NCBI lineage: Eukaryota > Viridiplantae > Streptophyta > Magnoliopsida > Caryophyllales > Polygonaceae > Persicaria > Persicaria tinctoria. Next base: position 24,511,711 of record JBANSL010000014.1, read on the forward strand.
ATCGTCTAGGTTGAATATTATGCTTGATTTCATCGGTTTGTTTTTCCATCTTCATGCTTTGATTTGTGTGAATTTGTTTTGTTTCAAATGATTTGGAGCACATTCGGAGCTTTGAAGTCTGCCACTAGGATTCGCATCCCCAACCCGCAACCGAGATTCGATGTATAGATGGAGTCGAGCATCCGAATTGATCTCTGCTTCAGCGAACTTTCCGTCGCTGATCTGTGCCTCCGTTGAACCAAGGCCACGCCGGAATCCTTCTTGGATTGCAAACACCATCCGGAGGCCGGCTCCAAACACCATCCGCCATTCCGTCGATTCAGTAAGAGGGGACGACGGCGGAGGATAACACTACCCGTACATCGCCGAGCAGAAGATGGCAAGCCCGAACACCACCCGTGGTGTTTCGCAACCACCCGAAATCCTCGGCCTTAATCAACGCCTCCAATTCCCCAACCAGATCCGGGCCGTTGGGCGCTGCAGGTATGAAGCGTCCGCGACGGTGGTAAGCGATAGCCGTCGAGTCGTTGGGGAGATCGATGGATGTTGAAGGTGGTGGCGAGTCCCTTCGGCCCTCTCTGTAACGTACACAGGTATAGCGCGAGGAAGACGAAGTTAAACCGGTGGTAAATCAATTTCAATTCAATAAGTAACGTTTCATATTTGATTTACTTACAAACCAGCCCATAGTTCTTTCAAACCATAAATTAGCTTGTACCTTTTTATATATCTACATAAAAGGGCCCAAAACTTCCAAGGTTGCATATTTTGCCCTTGTGAAGTATATGAACACGTCCCTGAAGATGATGTGTAGTCGTGTAGACATAAGTTATATGAACCCCCGAAGTGGTAGGATTTATCCCTCGAAGTGGATAAAACTGAAGAAAAATCTCATCCCCGAAGCGATGACTCGATTAATCTCATCCTCGAAGCGATGTTCGGATTAATATCATCCATGAAGCGACCCCATAGCGATTGGTTAATATTTTATTTATTTAAACTATATTTGTTTTCCCCCATCTCCCGAAGTAGATGAACAAAGCTATCGCATCTCCCGAAGTAGATGAACGGGCACATCTCTCGAAAGAGATTAGCGTTCTCATCTCCCGAAGTAGGTGAATGAACAAGTCGTATCTTTAAGATAGACCGATTAATTTCATCCCTTAAGCGATGAACCAAATATTTTCATCCTTGCAGTGATGCATCAATGATTAGTCTCTTATTTTGTTTTATTTGTATACATTATATTTTTATTCTTCATCTCTTAAAATGAAGTAAATGAACGGACTCATTTCCCGAAGTAAATGAACAGACTCGTTTCCTGAAGTAAATGAACAAACTCATTTTCCGAAGTAAATGAGACCCATTTCCCGAAGTAGAGGAATAGACAAATCACACCCTCGTAGGGATAAACTAGTAAACGTCATCCTTGTAGTGATGACTCGTATATCTAGATAAACAAATCAACTATGATCCTTAATGTTTTCTCCATCAGTTTCCCACAGTAAACAATAAAATTGTATATAAGAATACCACCTTCTGACGTAGGTGATAAAAAGGTCTTGAAGATCTATAGCCAACTTTCTTGTCACCCGGAAGTCGACATTGATTTTTATTTTTATTCTAAGATTATTGTTATTCATGTTTCTTAATAGTAGTATGCTTTACTATTTAGTATTATCTTTTACACAGTTTTTTTTTTATTATTCCCTTAATGTACTATATTGTGAGTTTTCATCAAAGCATGCATAAGGGCTTGAAGACTCTAATTTCATATTCTTATAAACTCTAGAAGAGTATAAGATCTTATTTTAAACATTTGTACTCTTGACGAAGTACATGAAATATGGGTTATGACATATATATTCAGAACTATTTTTATTTGGTTAGTACGACCAATATAAATAACCACAAAACATGCTCTGGTTTACAAGGTCACTTCCTAACAATCCTCTAAGAATGACCTGAAGTATGCCCCTCTTGCAGAGGGTGTAAAAGAGGTAATGGTTAAGCGCGCAACCAATAAAGTTATTGATGTGGCTTATAACTAGGTCATCTTTGTACGGTTAGTTTCTAATGTCCTGAAAAATATTATGAATAAAGATAAATGTAGTTGGTTGTTAGTTTTACACCTGTAGTATGACACCAACTGAAGTTCTGAAAATACCCAGTTAACGGCATCTGATTAAAGAAATGGATCACCATAAACAAAGTTCAATGCATGGTTAAAATGTTTTACCATTTTGAAACTTATTTATCCCATTGAAACTTATGATGTCACTAACCAAAAGTTAGTTGATAATAAAATCTTATTCTTTGTGGCATTTGGTCGCTCAAGTAAAACGATGATTTGCAAGATCATTGAAATTCACATGAATACCCACCAAAAGGACTAGAAGATGCTAGGGTCGGAAGATCCTCAATAAGGGTGACCATACATGCACGGCTTGTTCTCTTGGCAAAATAATAACAAGACCGTCTATAATAAAGAGTAAATGCAAAGTCTCTTATGTCTCTTGACCGAGTTCAATGAGACAACTACGAACATAAAACATAGGCATATGGACCAATGTTATTCCAATATAGATGCCTTAACACATTGGTCATATGAAAAGGTAGAGAATGTTTGAGGAGCATATAGTAGCTCACAACGACCGAGAATAGTTATTAGTCAAATGGGCCCATGCAATTTTGCATTTCAAATTTGACACGATAACTTCTCTCAAATTATCCCCAAAAGAGAGTATATGTTCCGAGGCCTCCTCCACAATTAACTAAAAGACCACAAAGAAGTTGAATGATACATGGGGTTTGAGTCCCTAATGATATCAAATACCTCGAGCTTTATAAAGGTGATCAAACGCTCGATATTTAGGGGGAGAGGAAATGAGAATATATTAAAGTAAGAGATTGCATGGAAGCAACTTCTCTATCATTTGGGATCCGCGGATAAATGAAAGAGAATCAGAAGTTCAACACTTATGTACACCAAATGATAATTACATGGTTTAGCAGAAAGCCATCAAATGCATTTACTAAGGCAAAGAGAGTGACTAAGTCACATATATTGCACTAGCTAGCTCATTTGGAGGTTCCAGAAGTAACTCCGAAAACCAACAAAATCAAGTGAGTCTCAAATACACCAGAAGTGTTGAAGATCACTAGGCTCTCACTTTAAGGATTCCCCGGAAGTGGAAAGAGCGCATGAGAGTATGATGATCATCAATCAAATAATGGATGTTTACATCAAAATTATGATAAAAGAGATAGAAAGAAGAAATTCATGCAAAGATGAATTCTTTAAGCATGATGATTTTATTGGACCCGTAGTTCCAACATGGGAAAGTATAACATCATTGGTTTTAAGTGGGTGTTTATACAAAACCGCAATAAGCGAAATGAAGCTGTAAGATATATAGCAAGATAGATTGCATAAAAGTCTAGAGTGGATGACATGAAAATATATTCACCAGTAGTGGATATAATCTTTGGTTGTCGATGAACCGACTCTAACCGTAATTGACAGGCATAGTAGTTGTATACTTCAATTGATCATTAATAAAAGAATATATGTGAAAATGATCGATGAATTTGAAATGCCAGAAGTATCAATCAATATGAAAGCCTCGTCATATGTATATGATTAAGCCAAATGGTGCTTATAGTACTTAAAGTATTGTGTAAGTGGTGACATAGTGTATTGAGTCCTGAAGTACTATCCACAACGTTGTACTCTTTTCCTTAATCTTGGTTTTTATCCCACTGGTTTTTCAAAGGTAAGGTTTTTAATGAGGCAACTTATACACCATCTATACATCGAATCCCCCCGCCTTAAACGATTCGAGGTACCTTATATATGTGCATTGAAAGCAGCTCATCGCCAAAGACAAGGAAGTCTATTGCATCGAAGTCGAGTGTGATACATGAAGGCATTTTACTTGAACACATCGAAGATAATATTCAGACTCGACCATGAAACTCATGAAGTCAGTATTATCAAGAAGTTCGAAGAGCTTATTAAAACGAGAAAGCTGCAAGAAGAATTTTGATTTCAGGGGGAGAATATATGCACTGCACTCTTTTTCCTTTCGATAAGGTTTTGTCCCACTGAGTTTTCCTGACAAGGTTTTTAACGAGGCAGTATCACCAAAGTGTATCAAACGACATCTGTACTCTTTTTCCCTTAGTCCTAGTTTTTGTCCCATTGGGTTTTCTAGGCGAGGTTTTTAACGAGACAGTTTGTAATGTTAGAGGTGTACATCCAAGGGAGAGTGATGTAAAGTCACTTATTGTGGATGTTCCACCTTCCTAAACCTCCAACCCATTTATGTACTCTTTCTTTACGTTGCCTATATAAGGACTTGTAATCCCACTTGAGAGAACACACATGTGAATAAGAAGGCTCCTCCTACTCTCTTGTTCTTCCCGAAAAGATTATTCTCGATCGTGTTACAACATCTACCCATCTACCCATATTTAGGATAGATTAGTAAATTAAGACATGGGACGGGAGATTTAACCAATTTTTGTTAAAGAGATTCACACTTTTGTTATCCACGACTCCATGAGTCCATGACCATGTCTGCATTTGTTGCCTTTACTCATCTTCAGCTCGTGAAACCTCGTCTAGCTATCTCTTCTTCCCTCCCACCTTCTGAATCCAACTCTCCAGAATCCGCTGATAATTCGCAATCGTAGACGAACCCCTCTGCCTTTGACTAGGGTTTTGGAACAACTGAATGGGCTCCTTAGTAGTTCCAGATTCCCTCTCTCACCCCCTTCGCCAACGCCGCCCCACCTCCTCCGCCTCATTTTGCCTCCAACTACCTTGCCTTCTCCCCATCTCTCCGCCTTCCCGGTGTTCCCCTGCTGGCTTATACGCCGCCTCTCAAAGAGTCCTCAAGAGTCGCAGATCCCTCTCAGTCGCCGCCAATGGCACTACTTTGATGGCCAGTTCTACGCCGGTACCTTGATTTCGTTTTCCGTATACTCTTTCTATGATTTGGATTCCTTCTTACGACTCACGAATTCCCTAGCTAGGTTTTTTTTTTGGTATATTAGCTGGTAAAAGTATTTATAGGTTCAATGGAATCTTCTGTATTATCTTTAGATCTTTGCTCTCATGAGCCCCAATTACATGAAAATACAATTCTGAAGTAAAAATGATAGTTTTAGTATGAAATTCTCTATCGTAGATTCATCCAAAGTAGGTTTACATAATGATCTGCTCAAGTTTGATGCTGATCAAGAACTGGTTATTGCTCTCATTTGCTTGATGATCTGTTAAGAAATCCTTAAATACTGCTACTTGATCATATAGTTGAGAACTTGAGATGGGGACAACAAAATAGTTTATTGTTATTTGCACTGAGGGAGACAGCATATATAGATCCAAAGTTTTCTTAGTTTACCTGTCCTGCTTCTGCTGCCTCAGTTTGTGGGAGGATCTGCTGCAGTGGTGCCGATCTTTGTCTCCCTAGGAAGTGCTCTATTTACCCTCAGATATATCCCAAAATTCAGTCTAGGATTTTGCCATTTATCCTCTTGAACAGCGTATCCCAAATGAATTGGCCTTTTTGAAAAAGGGGGATAAAATTGATCTTCAAGGTTGTTTGGTGTGCTTAGTCGTTCATTTGCCCTTTCATGTATAAGCATCAACCTGTCTTCTCTCTTTGAAGATTTTATGAGATTCCAAGTAACAAGACTCTGCATTTTGCAGCCAAAAGGGGGAGTTTATACAGTGGGTGATTTTATGACTACAAAGGATAAATTACAGGTTGTAAAGCCATCAACATCTGTGGATGAAGGTAAATGACTTGTTTATACCAATATTGTTATGTACCAGTCTATATTGAGATATATTTTTCGGCTTTTGATTTTTCGTTTTAAAAAAAACACTTTACAGCCTTGGAGATTCTTGTGGAAAACAGAATCACTGGGTTCCCTGTGATTGATGATGACCGGAAGTTGGTAAGCCTGTTGTTTTATTACCTTAAATTTAAATGTTTCCATCTGCTGTGACAAAACATAATAGGACTTTATGTGGTGGTTGTTGGGGATATTATATCTCGTGCTTTGTAGACTTGATATCTTTCTTAGTTGACATATGGTAATACAATATATCTGTAACTTTACAACCTTGGATTAGTTAGAAGTTTCCTTTTGGCAAGCATACTCTCGGTTCAATGGTTATTGTATATCTGTCTTACTTTAATTGAATATGTATCCTTTTATCTCCTTGATGTCTATTATATGAGGAAAGATTTGACTTCCTTTTACGAAATATGTGTTTGTATCTCAGTTTCTTGTTTGATGTCATGGAGTGATTTCTTAAGGTGTTTGGATATCATGAATGCCTTTCTTGCCCTTAGTGACTCGTGTTTGTGGGTGTAGGTTGGACTTGTTTCCGATTATGATCTGCTGGCATTGGATTCCATATCAGGTAAATTCATGTCTGTAGCACATTATATCATATGAAAGCTTCTACATTCATTTCACATGCAACTTTCAATACTAGCAAGTATAGGAGGTCTTTATCGTCCAAGGTGTTTGTGCTTTTTCCCCAAGTGTTTACTTCTTTAACTTGTGTGTCATGTGTGATAGAGTGCTTTGAAATTCTTTCAGATCTTTGATGTCAGTACCCTTTGCTTGTATTCACGACCATATGTTGAATGTCATAATCTAGATTAAGAAGTCACATAACTGCTGCAATTTTGTAGCTTAGGTCTTCCTGAACTTTGACCTTTTTTGGTTAATCTGTGTTTGACCAAATTTATTCAGGCAGTGGAAGGACAGAGACAGGCATGTTTCCTGAAGCTGATAGCACTTGGAAAGTATGTGGCAGTAATGTACTTAGTATTTTTTTTTAATAGCACTGTAGCTTTGATGTTATTTATGTAGATGTTTACACTTCAGTTTATTGCTGAAATTGTAGGTATTTAATGAGCTTCAGAGTTTGCTTACAAAAACAAATGGGAAACTTGTTGCTGATGTGATGACCCAAGCTCCTGTTGTTGTACGTGAGACCACAAATTTGGAGGATGCTGCAAGGTTCATTCTCTTCCCAGTTATATAGTTCTATAAAATATCTTAATATGTAGTGCAGTTCATTGAATCTTAGTTCAGCCCTGAGATCAGTTGTGGCTTTACAACTGTTGTCAGTCATTGCTAGACACTTATTGATACCAAACAACAAATTCTTGATGCTCTTATGAAACATCTTTTGGAATTTTATTGCCATCTCCAAGGGATTAAATTTCTTTTTGGTGGTTCATCTTGATATCAGATTGTTGCTTGAGACTCGATACCGTCGGCTTCCTGTGGTAGATGCTGATGGGGAGCTGGTAAGAAAAACAATGGCTTTTTTGTTAAGCATTTTATTTAACTGGCAGCTTTCTCTGCTTTCACAGGATTTTGACTTTGCTGTTAATATATTCTTTTAGGTGGGGATTATCACAAGAGGAGATGTAGTTAGAGCTGCTCTTCAAATAAAACGTGCAATTGAAAATATTTCACAATGATTCAAGCTGGAACTGCCCTTAAGTGCGATTTGGATAAGGTAATTAGGTAGCCTGAAATTGCTCATTAATCATTATATACCCTTTTTTGGTGTAGATTATGTATAAAGCTTCTGCAAAATAATCAAAATACTTTGGTATCATGATATGGTTCTGTAACTAATAGATTGTCAGAAACACACGACTGATACAGAGTGTTAAATTGTCCAAGTGTATGAACGCAGTGCTTATCTATTTTAATTGAATTCCATTTGAGATCCAGCTTTCAGTTTATTGATATGCAGGTAATTCTACTTTTGTCTGTTTGAATTGATCCTGTAAACACACAATCAACTTTGCGTTGCTATTTGCAAATATGCTAGGTTTGCTCTTCACCACTTAGCACTTAGATATTTTTGATCCAGCGCAGTTAGTGTCAAATAGTGAAGCGGGTGCTGAGTGGTGGGTGAAAACGTAGTTTGATCATTCACCCCGACGAGTCCTACCGAACGTCAAAGCAACACAACAGGCATGCATCTGGGCTGGGAAATCGAAGAAAAGAAGGCGCCAGTGGTGACCTTGGCTCTCAGCACTGTACCCACATTTCCCCATCACCACTTCTTTTCATTTGTTTTCTCATTGGCATTTCCACAAACAGATTTGGACCAAAAACACACCTAATAGGCTAATACCATCAAGATTCTCAACACTTGCATGATGATGGTGATGGTTGTTACACCGTCTCCCAATTTAGCCCACTTGCATAAACAAATTGAAATAATTAATCTCAAAACCCAAAATTCAAGAGAACTCAGAAACCCCTAAATTCCAAATATTTACAATACTATGCTGGTGCTTTTTCCCCTTTTTAAAAAACGTGCCATGTCAAGGGCGTCCACCTTGGCACCGGCCTCAATTGCCTAATTCTTGATGGATATGGCAGAGAGGTCGGTGAGGCAAACCTCCTCAATGAGGAGGTCGGAGAAGTTGAGGCGCATAGAAAACTCCCTCAAGTGGTAGATCGCGGTGAAGTTAAGGCCCATATAAACCCCCTCAAGTGGTAGATCACAGTCTCGTAGGCTCTGACAGTGGTTGGAGGTGTGGAGTTGGAGGCGAGGACGATCCTTGAGCACTTGCTGGGCTCCCTGATCTCCGCTACCCACTTCGGCACTTCCCCCACTTCCTCATCAGTTTCTACTTAGACAACTTCTCGCTTTGCGTTGTCATCGCCCTCTTCTTCGTCGTCCTTTCCACCCCCAAAATCGAAGAGTTGAAGGCGAAGTTTTTTTCTTGAACCTATATATATAGTGGTTCCAGAGTGCACACCCCTTACAGTGTACCTCGTGTATAAATCTTGGCATTTGATTAAAAGAAATGGAAGACCATAATTAAATGAGTGTTTCATTTTTTTTTAAATAGAAAACTGGTGGGACCCACCTAAAAAGGTCTGACGCGTTTTTTTTTTCCGGATCTGATTTCGCTGTTTTGAAAAATCTGCTCATTCCACAGAATAATGTTATATTTCATTTTTCCATCCATTTCAGATCAAATTTTACCAATTGTACTGATTAATGTGTCACATACTACCAATTAATGTTTAATTTTGTTGTCAATCAAATTTAGTTTTGACTCCGAGTTAATTTTTATGCATTTAATTTTGAAATATTATTCGGTAGAATAGTTATATTTTTTGGGAAATAGAAACAACATTATTCAATATAATGTATGAGTATTCGGTGGTATATGATGGTTTTATGTTATTTGTCAATCCGAAAACTCCATATACCAACGAATAAAGATCCACATTTCACCGAATAATTAACAACTCATTAACATTAACAACCAAAATTCGACATATTCATTTGAATAATTAACGAATATTGAATCAAATGCATTTGAACTACACTGCATTCAAACGGACCACCCACTCCACCAACCAACCACCACCCTCACCACCCCCCAACCACCCATATCTCCAGCCCAGACCACCCCCACCACCCACCCCCCGCCACAAAATCAGAAAAAGAAAAAAAAGAACAAGCAGATTAATGGAAGGAGGAGGCCGTTGAAGGAGCCCGACCACTGGCCATATCCAGGAACCACCCAGATCTGAGCAAGAGGGGAGGATGAGTCCACCTAGTATCGCCCAGACCTGAGCGAGAGGGGATGATACGTTTGGAATCCCCGATCCTTCGCCTGTGGGCTTAAGATCAAGAACCATGCCGTATATTTGCCCGATCTTGCAATGCTCTTCCAATAACTCCTGATTAACAAATTAATTGAACTAATTAAGAAACTAATTAAGGTGACGGAAATAAACTTGGACAATTTGAATTAAACAAATAGCGACAGAAATAAAAGGCAAGGGACGAGAGCGCGAGAGAGAGGCTGGGTGCGCGGGAGCAGGGATGCGCGTCTCAGGGGTCTTGCTTGCTGGGAGCGAAGACCAGACGCTGGAGCGAAGTCATGATGATCCGCGCGCTGAAGACGAGCGCTCGCTGGAGGCGAGAGTGATCCGCGAGCGAAGACTAACGAGCGAGAGCGAAGGTGCCAGGGACGCCGAGCGAGACACACACGGTGTCCGGGTGATGCTCGTTGGTAGCGAGTGAAGCCCAATGTGCGCGCGAGCGAGAGCGAGGGCGCTCCTGGCGCCAAGCGCCGAAGCCCCGGGAGCCGTTGTCCAGGGACCTAGCGCCGGGGGTTCCTCTTAGGGTTTTGGTTGTATTTGGGTTTGCCGATTGCAGAGGGTTGAAGGGGATGATGGTTGTAGTGCCGAGAATCATAGAACACAATTGCAAGAAAGCCTTTGGCCCAAATCGAAGAACCCTTTAATCCATAAAGAGGTTCCTCAGTTCTACTCAATCTAATTTTTATTGAATGTAAAACATGAGTTTAAGTAGACAATATATCAATTCTATCTTCTGCAAAAGATAGAGTTTTGGTTGATAAAATTAGATAAAATAATCCTAAAATAAATCAAACTAACTAAAGATAGATAAATAAAACTTGGTTGAAAAGGAATTACCTAGATGAGATATTTTACTTCCACCTTATTATTTCCTAATTGCATAAAATAATTATATATAATTAATTAAATTCGAAATTAACTAAATAAATATGTGGAAATTCGTCCAAACAGTGACAGCTGCAAATATGATGAATTTAGGCCAACTTCGAGTTTGATTCTGGAAAAATCTTCATTAACAAAGTTGTTGATCTTTTCGTCCTCATTCCAACAAGGTATGGCACGAACCAATCTGATAAATATTGACTCCGTACGACCTATTTTACCGAGACGTCGAAAAGCTGTCAAACCACATGAACGAACCAAAACATGGACATGAACTCACCTTGCTCCTTTGGACCTTCTTCCATGGTGGAGCCTTCTTCTTCCTTTTGAGAAAGACATAATCTTCCTCCAATAGCACTCGAATCGATCTTGATAACTCGCCAGGATCAAGATCATTGTTTGAGCCACAGAAGCTCATCCTTGATTGCATCATTCTCCCCCTCTTATATTCGATTCGTCATCGAATCGAGTTGTTGATTAGCAAAGGGGAAGGAGCAGCAACTTTCACACATGGGGATGGAGGAGTGGGTGGGATGGGTGCCAGACGAATTCGAGGGATAGAATCCTAAAAAAAAACACCTGTCTTAGCGGTTATTGAACAATTAAAAGGAACAATAGCAATAGACTCAATAACCCTATGAATCTCAGAATCCTCAACATTAGGAACAATCTCAAGAGGTATAGCTAACTCAAGAGAAGTGTCCCCAACGTCCTCATCGTTGTTGTCAGAAGCAATCACATCATCTGGCGCAGCACTGCAGTCCACTTGCAGCGCAGGTCTGTATGTCTTCCCTGAGGATTCTTGCAGCGTGTGACCCAACGTTGGAAAGACCTTTGAGTCAGCTTCGCAACAAGAGTGAGTTGACTCAATTCCGAGGTCGGAGTCAACGGGAATTTGCGAAACAAAATCGGCGCGCTGTGCTGTTTTCTGGGCAACGAAATCAATAGAAAGCTTCTTAGGCTCAAGTACCTCGTCGTCGATTGAGGCAACTATAGCCGCCGGAGCAGGAGTGAAGGCTGAAGCAAAAGCTTACCGAATGCATTCCGATATGTTCTCCTTCAAGCCGTTTTCCCACGCCATCAATCTGGCATTGCGGGCATCTAGTTCAGCTTGACGTTGTCGTTCTTCTTTAGCCTCTCTTTGTTGGAGAAGCCGAATCTGATAGCGTTGTCGACACCTCTTATCTTCGATCTCCGCTTGTCGTTGAAGCCAAAGTTGACATCTTTTGGCTTCGCGTTGACGCTCTAAGGCTTGTTGTTGTTGCAAAGCTCTTCTCTGCAACTCTCGTCGGCGTCGTTGTTGTTTAGCACGTTCTAAAGCAAAAAAATCCATCCAATGGATCGAGATCATCATCCCAATCGCCTCAAATTTCCCAAACCATTGAATCAAATCGTGAATGACATCAAGAAAGTGACAAGAACTTGCGAAACCTATGGCTCTGGTACCACTTGATACGTTTGGAATCCCCGATCCTTCGCATGTGGGCTCAAGATCAAGAACCACGCCGTATATTTGCCCGATCTTGCAATGCACTTCCAATATCTCTTGATTAACAAATTAATTGAACTAATTAAGAAACTAATTAAGGCGACATAAATAAACTTAGACAATTTGAATTAAACAAATAGCGACAGAAATAAAAGGCAAGGGACGAGAACGCGAGAGAGAGGCTGGGTGCGCGGGAGCAGGGATGCGCGTCTCAGGGGTCTTGCTCGCTGGGAGCGAAGACCAGACGTTGGAGCGAAGCCGTGATGATCCGCGCGCTGAAGATGAGCGCTCGCTGAAGGCGAGAGTGATCCGCGAGCGAAGACTAGCGAGCGAGAACGAAGGTGCCGGGGACGCCGAGCGAGACACACACGGTGTCCGGGTGATGCTCGTTGATTAGCCAGTGAAGTCCAGTGTGCGCGAGAGTGAGAGCGAGGGCGCTCCTGGCGCCAAGCACCGAAGCCCGGGGAGCCGGTGTCCAAGGACCAAGCGCCGGGGGTTCCTCTTCCTTTGTTGCGTCGGAACTCTCTACGGTTTAGGTTGTGTTTGGGTTTGCCGATTGCAAGGGGTTGAAGGGGATGATGGTTGTAGTGCCGAGAATCATAGAATACAAGAGCAAGAAATCCTTTGGGATTGAAATCGAAGAACCCTTTAATCCATAAAGGGGTTCCTCGATTCTATTCAATCTAGTTTTTATTGAATTTAAACATGAGTTTAAGTAGACAATATACCAATTCCATCTTGTGCAAAAGATAGAGTTTTGGTTGATAAAACTAGATAAAATAATCCTAAGATGAATCAAACTAACTAAACATAGATAAATAAATTTTGGTGGGCAAGGAATTACCTAGATGTGATATTTTCCTTCCACCTCATTATTTTCTAATTGCATAAAATAATTATATCTATATAATTAAATTCGAAATTAACCAAATCAATATGTGGAAATTCGTCCAAACAGTGACAACTGCAAAGATGATGAATTTCAGCCAACTTCGAGTTTGATTCTGGAAAAATCTTCAACAACAAAGTTGTAGATCTTTTCGTCCTTGTTCCAACAAGGTATGACACGAACCAATCCAATAAATATTGACTCCGTTAGACCCATTTTATTGAGACATCGAAAAGCTTTCAAACCACATGAACGAACAAAAACGTGGACATGAACTCATCTTGCTCCTTTGAACCTTCTTCTATGGTGGAGCCTTCTTCTTCCTTTTCAGAAAGACATATTCTTCCTCCAATAGCACTCGAATCGATCTTGATAACTCGTCAGGATCAAGATCATTGTTTGATCCACATAAGCTCATCCTTGATTGCATCAGGGGATGAGTCGACTCTAGCGCCGCCCGGATCTGATCGAGAGGGGAGGAGTCGACCCTAGCGCCACCCGGATCCGGTCGCTCTCGGTGTCGCCAGCACCGATCTGAGCGCCTCCAATCCCGCACCCTCATCTCCTCCTACCCCTAGCACCGCCGGATCTGAGTGAGAGGGGAGTTGAAACCTTCGCCAGATCACACGACTTCCCCTCTGTCACCAACTCCCTCCCCACTCTCGTCCACCACGACGCCGCTAAGCCCGCACCCTCTTCTCCTCCTTCCTCGTCTACGCCGTCGCCACCGCCCCCGAAGGCTCCGTCTTCCTCGGCGTCAGGCTTGAGTTCCCCGGCCTCTCCCCCAACCACTTCGTCCACTCAAATCTCCACGATATCGCTCTCGCTCCTCAACCTCTCTGGACATCACAATGTTGAAGAAGATGTGTGAAGCAGCTTTATAGTTTTATTCTTACTTCCCACACGCCTCACACATCACACAAGTGAGATTTAGATTAATTTTCCCTATTTTTTTTAACCCACCCAGGACACATGTCAGCATCACGACCATTCAATTGCAATAAATCAACGATCTATATTTGTGCATAAGGTCCATCATAACCCTTGTGCACAATAGATCCTCTCTCTCTCTCTCTCTCTGTATTCTGGAGTAAACGATTCCGGAGAGGCCCTTGCTTCCGATCGAAATAGGTCTTGGAAGTAATCAACGACTAATTTTGACATCCCTTCATAACTTCTCCACTCCAACCCTTCATCATTGACAAGCTTCCGGATCGTGTTCCCCCCCCCTCCCCCCGTAGCCTTCATGTGGAAATATTTGGTATTACGATCTCCCCACTTGAACTCATTTGCTCTAGCCCTTTGGAACCACCACATCTCATCTCTCCTCATAAGCTCCCTCTCCCTAGCCTCGAGCTCTTTCCTTTTGCTACCCAAATCCCCTCGCATTCCGTCCTCTACCAGCCTTCTCAATTCATTCCTAACTAGACATGTCAAAACATAACCCGACCCGACCGCCCGAATTTTTTGGTTCAAGACCCAAAAATTTTTACCCCGAATTTTTTTTCGACCCGAACCCGAAAAACTGGGAATTTTTAAGGTAATCTTGGTTTTGAGCCGGTGACACGATTGACCCGGTAATTTTGACCCGATTTACCCAGTTGATTTATAATTAAATATAATTAATTTTTTATATATATAATTAAAATTTATCACAAAATTATCAAATCATGATTTTTTTAATTTAAAAAAGAAAAATTGACAAAGCCGAAATTGACCCGAAATGACCCGAAACCCGGGTTCTAGTCAACCCGTTTTACCCGGAACCCATTTTACCCGAGACCCGAAGTGACCCGACCCGAATGAACCGTTTGACAGGTCTATTCCTAACTGATGCGGGAAGAACGTTGTTGGCACTTTCGCCCTTTTCCAAATAGTAATATAATCCAAACTCAAACACAAAACCAATAGATTAGTCAAACAATCACTTGATAAACCAAGCAACTAATAGTATAGCAATTAAGTCGGGAGTCGAACCCACAGGGAGAAGCGATTTCCTATCCAATAACTCTTAACAAGAACTATTATGACCAAACAATGATTCAGAACAAATAACCAAGATGTAAAAGTAACCAACTTTATGATTGTAAAGTAGATTGATAATAAGGTAGAAGAAATACTTCACTTGTAATTCTCTAACAATGGTTGAAATTCATGGTCCTAGGATTGATCTATCAATTATTCATAAACACATGTCTACTTGACTAAAGTTGAGAGATCTGCAGGGATACAATCACCTTATTCAATATCACTAAAGAATAACATTAAGGACTCAAGTAATTAGACCAATTGGCATATTGATTCAATGCAATTAAGACAAATCGGAATAACCCTAATCAGCCCTAATCGACACATCCACGACATAGATTGATTGAAATCATCCACTAAAAAGACAAAGAAATATCCCTACTTCAATACTTTGTTTGCTATCAAGAACACAATAACGAAATCATAGCTAAAATGCAATTCCTAACATGGTGATCAATCATAGAAAAGAACAAAAATATAATCAATAAGCACAAGATGATAACTATGAATATGAATAACTAAATAGAATCAAATCCTCACAATCCAAACAACCATGTCTTCGAATCACAGGCGAAACTATGAGTTTAGCAACTCATTGGCCAAATCTCTCCAATGGTGTTCATAGTCTCACACAATAGCCGCACACGGCTGAATGAACTAAATAAACCTAATATAGACTCATAAAGAGTCGGAAAAACCCTAATAGAAATAATAATATAATAATGGGAAATATGATCTTCGGATCCAAAATCGCAATCGCTGGAAACCGACCCACGGCGGGCGCCGCCCTTACAGTGACGAAATTTCCTCAAATGTCTTCAATTATATTCAATGCCGTGCTTCCTTGCTCCTCTTTAGCTTCTTCCTCAACTTCCATATGCTATAAAACATGTCTCTTAAGCTCTTTCAAAGTCCCTTCAAGGTCGGAATGTAATTTTGCAAAATAAACACAAAAAAGGCGTAGATTCCAAACTCAAATACTTCACAAGCAATATACGAAACTAAACTTAAACATAAGCAAAACCACTATCTAAATTCAATAAGAAATATCTATAATGGTTATATGAAATATGCATTATCAAATCCCCCCACACTTATAACTCTTGCTTGTTTTCAAGCAATCATAAGACAAAAACATAATCTATGCATCCCACATGAGATTCTTTCACAATTTCACTCATCAAAAGCAACATCATCAATAGTGCAAATATAATCAAGGCATATAAACGTCATAACATGTATACATGGGATCAGGTTGCTTGCATGCTAAAAAATCCAACCTCACCAAGGATAAAATGTGTATCTCTCATTCTCATGTTTTAGGCTTTAAGCATACACTCACCTCAATTCCATATACAAGTATCAACTCAAATATTGACATTTATATCACAAAATCTGCATTGGATACGTCAATGCAAAAATAAGGATATGAAGAGGACTTTCGTTCAATGGAAACCTTCATAGAAGATTCCATTCGACGGGGTTGTAATGGGGCTTGGTAAAGAAACATAAGAGAAATGAATTGTATTTGGTCATGTGGTACTATAAATTACGGGAAAATAACATTCCAACAACTCCCAACATAACACAAACAAACTCAATAATACTCAAGCTCAGAAATACACAACATCTCTCAATATCATCAAAACTCCAAAAAATCATCCAATAAAATCATACTCATCATCATCTCATCATATCATCACATCACATATCATGCAATCTCCAACACCCAACCAATGTAACTTCTAACCAACATAAATCCAATTCTTCCCCATTATGCAAAAATAAAATAAACATCGGCTCTTTTATTTTCTTTTTTTTCTTTTCGGATTTTTTTTGACTTACTTTTACCCCTAGGTGAATTTTATCCTCTCTAGGTCCAAGCTTTTTATTTTTCTTTCTTGAGTCGAAATACATGTAAGAACAAATGCATAAAAATGAGGGAATATCTAAGCACATAACATTACATCTTCTCAAAACCATAAACCATAACGTCACACTTTAGCTTTCTTCTCCTCAACTCCAAAATAGGTTCCATAACCCACTCAAAATCTCAATTTCCCTCGGAATAAGGGTAAGGCTTATCATAGGCTAGGAATAATATAATTTTGTGGAGCTATCAATAAAATAGGCCAAAGGCTCAAATTGGCTTCAAAGCAAGATATAACATAAGGTAGAGATGGATAAATATGTGGCTCAAAGGTTGCCTCTATCATTTGAACTTATCAAGCAATGAACATGTATATAATCGGTCTTGAAAATAGATAACCATGGCAATACTCAATGATAAATGCATAGGAAGAGTAAATCACACAAGAAAAGCAAAAGCGAATATAGATGTATTCCTTATAAGGCCAAACATTTCTCACAAGGACAAATTTTGGTTGAATATCAAGATTCAAGCATGCTCACAAACTTATATCATACATGCTCAATTACCTATGCCTAATCATATTTCACATAAAAACAACTTTTAAAGACAAAGTCAAATCATTCCATAACTCCATGATATTTATAAGATCATTCCCGTATAAAGTTAAATAGGACAAACTCAAATTAGATGGAAATATTGATAGCACAATATGCAATGCATGAAAACAAAACTATGCATAAAAGAAATAACTAAAAATCGAAACAAGCCCTCCACACACTTACATGTTGCATTGTCCTGAATGCATAAACATACAAAAAGGAACAACGGAAAATAAAATAAAGGGTTTGAAGGAAGCAAATGAATAACCAATTACTGTGAAGGCGGGGTCTGAGGTCCAGACCACTGATTGATGTCCTGTAGGGCAATCAATATCGCGTTCTGAAGACCAGAGAGATTATCCGAAAGGCTAGCAAGCTTGTCAGCAGTGCTCACCTCAAATTCAGCAAATCGACGCTCAAGATCATTCAAAGTAACAGATATAGGACCCGCGTCATCTACAACAACTTATTCTCTTACTAATACCTCTTCTTCTGTATTCTCAGCAGGCTTATCCTCAGTTGCCTCATCAACAACCTCATGCTCAGAAGTCTCTCCAGACATCCATTTAAAACACCATGTTCCATCCAGACGCTGGGCATACTCAGTAATGCCCCCACTAATTTAGGTTGGCAATATTGTAGACCTTTTCTCCATCGAAAGAATGCAGATCATCAAGACAAACACCCACTCGACGAGCAATTAGCGATATCAAACCTCCAAAAACAATAAGGCGCTCAGGCTTCACATGAGTAGCTCTAGTCACCTTCATACAAGAATATGCACTCCCTCAGGAATTAAGCAACAAATATAGCTCCAAGCTCTCATAGTAACCACAGAAGAATTCTCCACACCCAAGAAAGAGTTATAGAGCACCAAATAGCACAGTCCCAACGCAGGATGAGTAATCGTGGATTCGTAGTGATTACGACTCCACTCAAAGAATTGTTATGTAGCCTCCTTCCACGTGTCAAGAGGATTTGAAGCAGGCAAATCATACCCATAGGCGTCAGCATGCGTCTTGGTAACACCAAAAGCTTGTGCAATGAGATACTTAGTCACCACAAACTTCCTATTCCTCAATTGAAAACGAATCTCCATATCAGAACGGTAATGCAGGGTAGCCAAGAACTCTCTCACCAATGCCGGATAGGTAAAATCAGCCAAATCCAAGAAATCATCCAAACCTCCTTTCCCAAGGAGTCGAGAGACCTCCTCAAATAATCCCAAATGCTTCAACGTCGGGGGATGAAAGAATAGGGTGGAGACATACTCCCTCTTTTCAAGCTTGAGCCAGCGTTCCTTTTCTTCCCAGGATAAAAGACCAGTCATCTCCATAGCAGCGACTGAAGACATGATGCAAACTCGAGGGAAAAATCGAAGGATTCCACAAAAACGACCAAAAGATGACCTCTCTGCAATAATAACGGGCGCCGTGTATGGGGCGACGGGCGCCGTGTATACTAAGCACAAATCCTAGTGAAAACATTGGATAAGCGACGTCCACACTCTCCAAACTTAAAACTTTGACGGCCAACTTTGTTTCAACAACTTCTTAGGTGATAGGTAAGGGAATGATATGGGAAATGATTGATTTTGGTGGATGCAGGGTAATGGTGGAAAGTGTTTTGATGGCAAGAACTCAATTAAAACACAACGCTTTAGGTTTTTGGAATGGATTCAAGTAGACTTTTGGGTTTTGTAGGTTTCTTATGGAGAAAGCTTGATTGATCCACAATAAGGAATGAAAATATATGGCGAGTTAGAAAGGGATATCTATTAAAAAGAAAATTAGAAATATTAGAACTAGATAAATAGAAAACAGGAAATAGAAAATAGATAAAATATAAAAGATAAATCCTAGAACTAAGATAAATAGAAACTAACCCTAGCTAGATAGATAATCTAATCCTAAGATAGATGAAAATAAATAAACTAACCTAAGATAGAAAATAAATCCAACCTAAAGATGGATAAAAATAATCTAATCCTAAATAAAATAAATAGAAATAAATCTAATACTAATAAGATGGAAAATAAAGAAACTATCCTAAAACAATCGGAATTAACCAAAAATAAAAGATAGAATTACTTCCCTTCTAAGTTTACCAAAGATCCGGACTCGTCAAGAACATAGGGGCGGCGGGCGCCGTGTGTAGGGCGGCGGACACCGTATCCTCATAACTCCGTATTCAAATCAATCAAAACTCAACTCCAACAAAGGTTCTATCTTACCATAACTCTGTTATTCGACGAAATGATTGACCCTACTTTATTGGATTGAAAAACTAATTGCGAAATTGAAATAATATTACCTAAACTACCTTGGGTTGCCTCCCAAGAAGCGCCTTTGTTTCATGTCTTTGGCTCGACGTGATGCATTTCTTGATTAAGTTATTCCATCAAGATCCTCCATACTTGTTCTTTTTGAAATAGGAGAGAGAACCTTAGGAACTTCTCCAACATACCCATCAATTGCACCAATCAATTCCTTATTGAAATGAGTTACTCTTGGAGGTTGCTCTGAAATTGCAAAAACCTCAACATTGTTACGAATCGATTTCTCATAGGGAATAATAATAGAATCATTTGAATTAGACACATTGTTATGTGACTTAAACAAATTCTAATTTTCCTTTCAATATCATCTTTCCCTAATCCAATTTCATCTTTGTTAGAAGACTCAATATGCAATGATTCAGTTTCAATAGAAGCATCTAACAAACTATTTCATTCGTTCATGTGATCACTTTCATTAGAGTCAAGAACATCTACAGAATCATTAGTAGAAGAAACCATAGGCTTAAATATAGAAAACTCAATCTTTCTACCATCAAATTCCATAGCTAGTTAACAATCAAAATAATCAATCTTAGTCTTAGCCGTCCGCAAGAATGGCCTTCCCAAGATAATTGGGGTTTCACGCGTACCTTGTACCATATCCAGAATAAAGAAATCAACTGGAAATATCAAATCGTTTAGCTTAACCAAAACATCCTCAACAACTCTTCTAGGCTTAATACTAGAACGATAAGCGAGTTGTATAGTAACATCAGTTTCAGATAATGGATTGAGACCCAAAACGGGTTTTCTGAATACACCGCTAATTTTTAATGGAACCACCGCTAATCTCCGCTCCCCCCTGCGGACCGAGCTCCGCAACCCTTGCGGATCTCCCCGGACATCGTGCCAAACACGCCCTAAAAGTCCATCAACAAAACGTCCGCAAGACGTTGCGGAGAGAGGTCCGCATCCTAGTGCGAAGTTCCCTAACCTATATGTAAAAAAAAAAATTCTCAAAATAGTTTCGCATCATAATGCGTAACTTTTTTTTTGCTCTTTGGATTTGATCCTCGGAAGGATAATTGGACACAGAGTCGCAACCGAGTACCGACTTAACTCCGCAAGGACTTACGGAGTTAAGTCGGCGTAAAGGCTGTTTGGCACGACGTCAAAAGTATTTCGTAATATGGTGCAGACTTAAATCCGCAAGGAGTTGCGGAGATTAGCGGTGGTTCCAGTAAAAATTAGCGGTGTATTTATCAATCCCCGACCCAAAAACATGTATAAGTTATAAGACATAACATTGATTAAAGCACCTAGGTCTAAAATAGTTTTGGTGAAGCTAGCATTACCTATTTCACATGGGATAGTAAACATACCTGGATCTCCGAACTTTTCAAACAATCTTTTCTGAAGTAAAGCAGAAACATGTTTACTTAAACTTACCTTTTCTGTCCTTCACATCATTTTCTTGCATTTTATAGTGCATAGTTCTTTCAAAAATTTCGTATAGCGAGGCACAATTTCAATCAAATTGAAAAGTGTATATATTTACCTCACAATGAGTAAAAGTGTCATAAAGAATTTGTTCATCTTCCTACTTACGATCATATCTTAAGGCATGAGGAAAGGTTGGTGCAGGTCTTGAAACCTCAGAAGACCACTCTTTGGAAGATTTCATTGGGGATTCAACAACGTCGAAAATCGGATCCGTCACTGGAGGGGGCAGCAGGCACCGTGGTGAGGGTTGGTAGGCGCCGTCTTTGCAGTGTGTCGCCAATTCGGTTTCGTCCTCTTCTCCCACATCAATTTCTTTCCGAGGCTTCTCTTCAACATTCCTAGTGGGCACATTCACTTGTTTACCTCCTCTAAGGATCATGGCACTCACATTCTTCTTCGGATTCACTACCACTTATGATGGTAACTTTCCCGAATCTTTGGTTTTCAATTCTTCAATCTCCTTAGCCATTTAACTCAACAACTTTTCTTGAGCACCCATCTTATCCAACAATAACCTCAATGTCTCATCTGTATCGTCTTGCTGAGTGTTTCTCTGACGATTCTCAAATTGTCCTATTTGAAAAGGAACTTGTTGCTGCTGGCCTCTGCCGTTGAATCCACTTTGATAGTTTGCATTGTAGCCTTGATTGTAATTGTTACCAAAGTTGTGGCGAGGTCCATAGTCCATAGCATTTACATCAGCAATGTCCTCTTGAATCAAGGGACACTTATCATTCAGATGAGTTGGATCTCCACAAACACCACAACGTCTAGGCTGCTGAGATTGATTCATTTCCATAGCCATCTTGTTCACTATCTCCGTAAGCCTATCTATGTCGTCCTTGTGACCATCTCTAGAACTATCCAACTTATGTACTCCTCTAATTCCTTGGTGTCTCCCATATTGTCGCGATGCATTAGTCAACCCTTAAAAAATTTGCATTGCTTCCTGAGGTGTCTTATCCAAAATATCTCCTCCGCTAGTAGCATTGATGAAACTCCTATCGGTGTCAAGCAAGCCCTCATAAAGATATAACAATAGTTCATCCTCGGTTATACTATGTTGTGGATAACCACCCTTAAGCCTCTTCAACCACTCAACATACTCATAAAGAATCTCCGTAGGTGATTGCTAAATACTGGACAGCTTCTTCTTAAGTTTGTTAAGGCGAGTCGTAGGAAAGTACTTTTGCAGGAAAGCTTTCTTCAATTGCACCCAAGTATATATATAGTAATGCTTTCCGGGGGTAGGTAATAAAACCAATCACTTGCAGAATCTTTTAAGGTAAAGGGGAATACTTTCAACATCAATTGATCATCGGTAAGGCCTTGGGGTCTAAATCTATCACACACACTCACAAAGGTAGAAAGGTGCTTGTTTGGTTCCTCCCCAAGCACTTCATGAAAGTAGGGTAAAATAGAAAACCAATTCGACTTGTATTCAAATCTTGAACCCTCAGGGAGATAAGGAAGGCTAATTGCAAGTGGTTGAGCACTAAAATTAGGTTCCTTTATGTTTCTCAGGGTCCTAATTGGCAGATCAACAACTTCATCTCCCATCTTCTTATTTGTATCAAACTCGAGCCTCCTTTTCAACCTAAGAGATCTTTAAATCTCATAGTCAAAAGACAAAGGCAACGAATTAGAAGATCTAGTTTGAACCATACAAGGACATAAAATACTCAAAGAAAAGAATGAAAACAAAAACAAAAGAAAGAGAAAATGAAAGAGATAAAGAAAAGCAAACTCCTTACTTCTCCCCGTCAACGGTGTCAAGAATTTGACATGGGACGAACGTCGTTGGCACTTTCGCCCTTTACCAAGTAGTAATATAATCCAAACTCAAACAAAAAACCAATAGATTAGTCAATCAATCACTTGATAAACCAAACAACTACTAGTGTAGCAATTAAGTCGGGAGTCGAACCCACAGGGAGAAGCGATTTCCTATCCAATGACTCTTAACAAGAACTCTTATGACCAAACAATGTTTCAGGACAAATAACCAAGATGTAAAAGTAACCAATTTTATGATTGCAAAGTAGATTAATAATAAGGTAGAACAAATACTTCACTTGTAATTCTCTGACAATGGTTTAATTCATGGTCCTAGGATTGATCTATCAATTATTCATAAACACATGTCTACTTGGCTAAAGTTGAGAGATCTGCAGGGATACAACCACCTTATTCAATATCACTAAAGAATAACATTAAGAGCTCAAGTAACTAGACCAATTGACATATTGATTCAATGCAATTAAGACAAATCGGAATAACCCTAATCAGCCTTAATCGACACATCCATAACATAGATTGATTGAAATCATCCACTACAAAGACAAAGAAATATCACTACTTCAATACTTTGTTTTCTATCTAGAACAAAATAATGAATTCATAGCTAAGATGCAATTCCTAACATGGTGATCAATCATAGAAAGAAACACAAATATAATCAATAAGCACAAGATGATAACTGTGAATATATATGAATAACTAAATAGAATAAAATCCTCACAATCTAAACAACCATGTATTCGAATCACATGCGAAACTATGAGTTTAGCAACTCATATGCCAAATTTCTCCAATGGTGTTCATAGTCTCACACAATAGCCACACACGCCTGAATGAACTAAATAAACATAATATAAACTCATAAGGAGTCGGCAAAACCCTAATAGAAATAATAATATAATAATGGGAAATATGGTCTTCGGATCCAAAATCGCAATTGCTGGAAACCAGCTCACGGCGGGCGGCGGGCGCCACCCTTATAGTGACGGGATTTATTGTCTTCAATTGTCTTCAATGTCGTGCTTCATTACTCCTCTCTAGCTTCTTCCTCAACCTTCATATGCTCTAAAACATGTCTCTTAAGCTCTTCCAAAGTCCCTTCAAGGTCGGAATATAATTCTGCAGAATAAACACTAAAAAGGTGTAGATTCCGAACTCGCATACTTCACAAGCAATATACGAAACTAGACTCAAACATAAGAAAAACCACTATCTAAATGCAATAAGAAATACCTATAATTCCTATATGAAATATGCATTATCACTAATGCTCCCCAACTTTTTCCCAACATCCCCAAAAGAGCTCTTATGCCATTCTTGAAGATTCTTACCGCATCTCTCGATATTTCCCCTAGCACCTGTTGTCGTCCTTGTACTTCCAGGATTGCTCTACCCGTTCTCCACCACACTGTCACAATGCTCGTCATCGAGCCATATCGGTTCAAATCTAAAAGGGCGAGTACCCATCGGCTTCTCTCTCTCCCCTTCCTCTTCCTGGAGCCGAATAAGAATGGCATTGTGATCCGATAATGCCCTATGAAGATGATCAATTATAAGTCTTGGAAACCGCTCCACCATGCTTTCATTCGTGAATGCCATATCCAGGTGCTCCTGGATGAAACCATTGATCACCTTCTCTGACATTGTCCCACGTAAATCTAACCCCCTAAAACCTTACATCCCTGAACCCACATCCCTTCACCGCCTCTCTAAAGCCCGCGCCAACATTCTAAAGTTTGGTCCTAGGCCCCCCTGCTTGTCTACAAAGCTCAATATATGGTTGAAATCCCCCGCACTTAACCAATCCCTATGTTTATCTTCATCCAGCCGTCTCAAAAGGCCCCATGTATGATGCTTGTCACTTCCCTCAAACCAACTGTACATACCGGTAAATCTCCATGGTCTCGCACTTCCTCCTACCTTTACAGTTGCATTGATGTGATGCACCGTGTAAGAATGTATCAAAACATCCACCTCTCTTCCCACATTAGGCAAAGACCCCCCGATCTACCCATACAATCAACTGCGAAACACCCAGAAAATCCAATTGCCCTCCTAACTCTCTCCATCTTTCTCCTATCACTCTTTATCTCCATTAAGAAAACTATCCCAGGGGCCTCCCTTCTCACAACTCCTATTAGACTAGCTACTACCTAGGCCTTCCCTATCCCCTGACAGTTATAGCTTAGTGGATCTCCCTCGCCGATAGATTCATGTTAGAATCCACCACCTTTCTCTTTTTTTTCGTTCTCATGTTGATCCCCTTCTAGCTCCCCAATTCCTTAGCCTCCTCCATTTCTTTTCATTAGCAATTCTATCCTAACCCCTCCATCTCTCTCGTCTTGGCTTACTTCTTTCCTTGTAAGCCTCTTCCAACTTTTGCTACCCCCTCCCCCATCAACTCCCTCCCCTTCTTTTTTTAATATTTGTTTTCTCCACCCCCTTTTGAACTACCGTACCCTCCCCTTAAATAACCCCTCTTACTTTTTTAACTCTCTTCTGCTCACCCTTACCTACTTCCTTTTTATTGATTTCTTCTACTCCCTCTTGCTCTTTCCCACCCACTTCCTCAACTTGTTCAATTCCAACCATGGGCCCCCGTCCGAGTTTATGAAAAAGCTCTTTAGTTGAGCTTCAACCTCGTTTTGACCCTATCTTTCCTTTCCATCCTCCCCTTTCTTCTCGGTTTCCTCATTGTCCACCCTTTCTAACTCCTCAAGTAGAGTCTTTCTCCTCCCTTCTACTAGCTTCCCCTCTCCACTTTCATCCTCTGACTCATCTGAATCTCCACTTAATGTTCTAATCTTCATCAAGACTTTCCTCTCCGCCTCTCTTTCGCTCACATTCCTCCCTCCTAATTGCTTTAATGGGGAAGCTCTTAACCAATCTCCATATTCATTGTGGTACACCTTAGCTTCCTCATTCTCACAATCCGCTTTTGAATGCCCTAAACACCCACAAGTGTAGAAAAAGTTCGGGAGTCGCTCATACTTAACCTCAACCCACATCTTTTCCTTTTTGATAGTCACCATTCCCCCTCCTTAATGGCTCCCTCACATTAATAGACACCCTCGCCCTAACAAACCTCTCCTTTATCATCATAGTCTCCTCATCCACCTATATTACTTCTCCAGTTCTCTTCGCGAGTCTCCTGGTCATCTCCTTTGTCATTGCTCCTATGGGCAGATCGTAAAACCTAACCCAAAAATCCACCCTATCAAAGTTTATTTTGGAAGGTTGAACATTACTTGGTTCCTTAAGAACAAGAAGCGATTTGTCGAAGTCCCGCAGACCTCCCTTAATCACCCTTCTCATGTCATCTTCATCCACAAATTGAAACGAGAATCTGTTCCTTCCCCACTCTCGGAAAACGCATCCTTTTTTCACCCTCCAAGCCGTCTTCATCGTACTCTATAAAGCCTGAGCATTAAAAGCCTTCGTTGTTAGAAGGGTTCTCATCAAAACATGCTCTCCCCTTCCATCTTTCTCCTTTGGTCTATCATCGTCTACCACCACGTCATGTCATTCCTCATCAGTAAGATGTAGTTGCTTCCCCTTTCATGTCATGTTAAAAGTAGCCCAATCTTATAATCAAAACCTATCTCAGAACCGCTGCAGAGACACCCTGTCGACCCCGGCAAATCTCGCACGTAAAACAACGAGGATTACCTAGCTCTCACAACCCTTCCCAGAGAGAGAGAGATTGACGTTCCAATCACCATTAGGGGATGTTACCGGAATCACCGACTGTGCCCTAGGGTTTTTTCGCTATCCTTTGCTCGTAAACAGCTCAACTCATTTAGAAACGAGCTGAATACGAACAAGAATATTTTCCTCGTTCGGCTCGTTTTTTTCATGAAGTTGTGGTTTGATTTTATTAATGAAACATGGCTCCCGTCACAACATTGCTAATTTGGTCAAAACCGAACTTTTTTTGCAAACAACCATAAAAACTATGCTAGTTTTGCGAAACCGCCTAAATTGATTTCCATTTGGTGTCCTTTTCAGAATTTTAGGCCCACTCTGCTCCACTGGCGGCCCCCCTTTCTATAACTCCTCACTGTGGCTCAACATTTAATTGAATATTTCAAATAAACCCAACATCTCTGCTGCTTTGCTCAGAGAGTGAGAGACTCGAGTCTCAACATAACACAACCAAGTCCTGAGCTACTCGGAGACTCCACAGTCCACCCCCCATGGTTTTCTCCGTTCCTCTCTCCTAATCCTCTCCACTGATTCCCCTCTCTGCCTTGTTTCTTTTGTTTAATCTTCACTCTCCAGTCTCCCCAATGGCGATCGATGCTTCGGAGCAGGTGAGCTTTCCTCTTTCCTGATTCAATGCTGACGCTCTCCATCGACCTTATCATCCTTTTACCTGAATTTCTTTCTTCACTGCATATGTTTGTTCATATTTTGAGCTCTAATGGCGGTGATTGTTCGAGATTCGGTGTTGCTCTCTCTCTCTCTCCAATTATGGATCTTAGGTTTTTCACCTCATTTTTATTTATCAATTTCCGTTAGTTTAGTAAATCACCGGAAATATTTTAATCTTTGATCAATCGAGGGTTTCAGCTACTGAATGTCACGCAACAGGCAAAATTAAGCCTAATGTATAACTAATGCCGTGAAATTTGCATCTGTCTCTTGATAAATTTACTTAATTGTGTGTTACTTGCTTCATGTATATCTCTCTCTTGTTCTCTGTTTGCACGTGAAGATATCCGACTTCTGGCAAAATTTGGAAATATATTGAATGTCTGATTGCTAGTTGGAGACAAGCTGGAGAGGTTCCCATATTGCTAAGCTGTAACTTCTATCGGATTCATTCATTCATTCATTCAGTTTGCTGATGAACATTGATTGGACCACTTCAATTTGTTCGATTGTAAAACTTCTTTGTTACTTTTCGTTGGACCACTTTTTAAGTTTGTTCCTTGTTACTTTATCTTTAGAGGAGCAAAGTATTTGTTCCTTGAAAGATCTACCAATTTATCTCTTATCTTCACCTAGTAAAGCTAGAACCATTGACTTTTAAGCTCTTTACCCGGTCAACTTTTGCAACTGTTGTCCTTTACTCTTTGAAGCAATTAATTTTGGCCTGTTGAAAGCAAAATTATTTTATTAGAGGTACTGTTGTTGTATTGAATTGTTGATGCACCTTAGATTTACGCTTAATCGTTCCTTCTAATTCCTCTTTTCTAGCTTATTGTTTTTGTGCTTGGTTGATTTGCTTGCCTGTCCCGTTTCTGTTTGATTTTGGTTCTTGCACTTTCATTTGCTTGGGTCATACAGAAACTTTCTCTTGACCTAGTCGGGGAAAGGGAGCATACAATGAGGACCCCAGACCCTATTCTAAGTGGGATATATTGGGTTTGTTGTTGTTGTTGTTGTTTTATCAAATTCGTGAATGTAGTTATGGGTACACAGATTTCGTTTGTACGAATGGTATCTTAGGGTTTTTATTTTTTTGGGGGGGGGGGGGGGGGGGTGGAATTGGGATGCCGATTTTCATGTTATTGTCTGTTAACCAATTATCCAGGTTCAAGATTTCTGCAGTGTTTTGGTGTTGACCGATGAAGAAGTGGGAAGTCTGCAGTTTGATCCACCATTAGCTGTCTCAACCTCCCTAGCAGTTCAGGGTAACCACCTGTGCTTGGATGTGCAAGTCACTGGCCAGAAATCTCCTAACCTTGGGAAGGAAGCTGCAGACACATATTGTCCATGTCTGGTGAATGTGGACATTGAGAAGGGAAATCTGGACAAGCCAATTGTCAGCGATGAAACTGGTGGTACTATAAAATCCGAGATTGCATTAACGGTAAGACCACAAAATGGAGCTCACTAAAACACGGTTCTTTTTATCTCATATTCTTTTTATTGATCCTCCCGTGATTCTATTTGGCTGCTTGTTCAATGTTTTAAAACTGACTCTTGCAGAAGCCTCTGAGGAGGCAAAACAGCTTACAGCCTGGAAGCGAACCCTTACAACCCTTTATGAATCACATTCTAATGTTACTTAAGCTTAATGCAAAAGGTAAACATGTGCTTTTGAGTTTATATCTATCTTATTTTCATGTGATGGTCTTGCTACATTCAAGTTTGTTATTAGCACTCTTTTTAAGAAATTTTAAACCAGGAGACTAGGAGATAACTAGTATAATTGTAAAACATTTATCTAGATACATATTATGCAGCTTATTTGCTCAATTTTATTCTTCTTCTTGATGTAAACAGATAAACAAACAACAGAAAGAGCTTATGATGTTCCTAACAACAAATGGAGAAAGTATAAACGTCCAGCTGCATTTGATTCAAGACAGATTGTGCTTCTGTTCTCAATACTGTAAGCACTGAATCTGATAGACCATTACCAAATACTTTTTCTATTGCATGTATTACAATGTCTTGAATGCTGTCACTGAGTATTGAACTCACAAATACAAAGCCTCTGTTTAATCTACCCGAACCAAATAGTTAGAAACTGCAACATGGGGCTGAACGTTAATCAGAAAACATGTACTGCTCAACTGTGCACTCTGGTAAACTAACAGTTCAGATCAAATCACTACTGCTAACTAAGGCTGCTATATCTAATAGAATTGATCTGAGTTAGCTTTGTTAGTTTGTTTCTAATAGAAGCAAGACAGAGTACATTGACATGGCATTGATGAACTACTCGTGAACTCATGATATACCCTGAGTCAACTCTGAATAATGAAAATAAAATGAAGTTTCATACGCTTTAGTAAGCATTTAGTTCGAAATGATCCCTTTGATGAAGAGATATCGCGCATAATCGTAATTTTAATTTTCTTGACAATGCAGCTATCTGGTGAATAGTGAATTAAGTACTATTGAACATGTGAAGTTGTCACATGATTTATCCTGGACCCTGGAAATCTGTTTGC
Source organism: Persicaria tinctoria (assembly GCA_037127255.1). NCBI lineage: Eukaryota > Viridiplantae > Streptophyta > Magnoliopsida > Caryophyllales > Polygonaceae > Persicaria > Persicaria tinctoria. The sequence continues at coordinate 24,541,644 of JBANSL010000014.1, forward strand.
CATTATTTGTATCCATTATTGAATTGTCTTTTATGTTTCCAGGTCAAGTATGGGATCTATTGTTCTGATATATTTGACATTGAGAGCTCGTCATGCTGGAGAAGGCTTGGTCCTTACTTAACTGATTTGCCAATTTTGTATCTTGGATCGAGCAGTTTCGCATATCAGTTCCAAAGTGCCCAGGAGGGATTGTTAAACCTTTTTGTCCATGCTAGCATAGATTTTTTATTTTTGTTTTGTTTTTTGTTTTGTTTTGTTTTGTAGATAGAGTTCTGCTTATGGGGGCACTGTTGGTCAAAATGTTGATTTTGCTTCAAGAATGTTAACCCATCATGCATGCCAATGGCCTTGACAGAGCTATCACCTGCTGTACCTTGTTTTCTCATTTTCTTCTTTAAATAAATAACAACAGCAACCATAATAATAAGGAAAAATAGACAAATCTTAATGTTTTGCCTTATTGCGTTTTTTCTCTTAATTTTCAGATTTTATTAGCACCATATGGTATTAGGATATGCATTCGTGAGACCCTTTGTAAACCGTTAGATGGTTAAGATTGGATGGTTAGATTTAAACGTAAATCAAATCCACCATATCTTTGAAAATCAATATGCACCCTATAAAAAGAAAAAATTTGCAAAACAGGCAATTTATTTGGACGAATTTGCAAAATGACCACGGTTTTGGACAATTTAGCAAAATGTCCCATATATATACTAATTCTCAATTTTTTTTATTTATTTTTTTCTGAGAGTTGCCCCAATCCAATCGTCTCTCCAATCTCTCTCTTCGCTCCCCATTGAAGGCAATGGAAGCTCTTGATCCGGCGCCAGAACCGCTGTCTGGTGGCGAGCGAGCGGCAGAGTGAGCGAGGGAGGAAGCGAGCGGCGGAGCCAGCGCCGGAGGCCAGTGCGAGGTCGATTGAGCCAGCGCCGGATCCGAGATCTCCTCGAGCGAGGGAGCGGGAGCATCGCCGGATCTCCTTTGCCAGATCTCGGATCTTCTCGTCTCCTCGGAGCGAGCAAGGCCGAGCGAGGGAGCGAGGGAGGCCGAAGGCGTCCCGCGTACAGTTCGATTGAGGACGAAGGCGTCGAATCATGATCGACGATTGTTGACGACATTTCAGGTAACTCTATATCGCGTTGTCTCGTGTTCGAAGCTTGGAGGTTTTGTCGTCGTCGGCTCGTCGCCTTTCTGGAATCATCTTAATTTATGGAGTTGATTTCTTGTTGACTTAGGTTAGCGATTCTGGAATTGCTTTCTGGTTGTTCATGAAATAGGTTTTTGCTCCTCCAAATTTCCACCGTACCTCATGTCACTTTGTATTAGATTTACAGATGCTCAAAAAAATGTTAATTAATTGTGCTTGTGTAATGTATTTGCATGACTGCTGGTCGATTACTTTGTATTAGATTTAAATGTTGATTACAGTGTTACTGATATCATTGTGTGTTTGAGATGTCCCGAGTTGTCGCTTTTTTTTTAAACTGGTAATTTACTGTCAGATTTTGTGCTTTGGATTCTGGTTTTCGTACCATCTTTGTCTTCAGAGCTGTAATATTGTCACAATTTGGGCAACCAGTTTAAAGAACATAATGCACAGCTTCATCAATGGTCATTTTTTATTGTTTAGGTAATTACATATTTGCCTATTTGCCTATTGACTCTCTCTAACCAAGTGAAAGACACCAAGGTCAGCATCTTCCTTAGAAAGTATGAGCTCTTCAAAATGAAGTCTGATGAGTCAATCAAGGCCATTTTCACACGATTCACAGAAATCACCAACAACCTTGACTCTCTAGGCAAGAGCTTTACAAACGTTGAGAAAGTAAGGAAGATACTGATGTGTCTCCCAAAAGAAAAGTGGGGTCCTAAAGTAACAGCTATAGAGGAAGCCCAAGAACTCACTACTCTGCCCCTTGATGACCTGCTTGGAAAACTAATCACACATGAGATGATCCTTAATGAAGACGATGGAGAACTTCCAGCCAGCACTAAGAACTTGGTGCTCAAGTCTAAGAAGGATGAGCCCAAAGATGGATCTGATTTCAAAGATGAGGACGACGATGAGGATGATCCTTTTGCTCTTATCACAAGAGGCCTTGCTCGAATCCTCAAAATGAAGAAACAATTCAACAACAAGGATGGATCAGAGTCTTCTAAATTTCGAGGTAAGTCTCAATACAACAAGTATGATAAGAACACTAAACCTTTGTCTTGTTTTGAATGTGGTGAAACAGATCATCTTGTGGAGGATTGCCCTCAAAAGATAAAGAGTCAGTCCAAGAAGGGTGACAAATGGAAGAAGAAAGCCATGGTAGCAACTTGGAGCGATTATGACTCTGACTCCGATGATGAGAAGGCCAATATTTGTCTTATGGCCTCAGAAGGTGAAAGCCATAGTGTTCAAACTCTCTTTCATGATCTAAAGGAGCAATCCACAGGAACAATCACTCTTGGTGACAAAGGAAAATGTGACATCGTTGGTATTGGTAGCATTGGAAGTGATTCCAACCATAGTATTAAAAATGTCTATCTTGTTAATGGTTTAAAGTATAATTTGCTTAGTGTTTCTCAATTATGTGATAGTGACAACAATGTCAGATTTAACAAGAAAAGATGTCTAGTGTGCAGAGAAGATACAGGTGAAGTTATATTGACTGCATATCGTTACAACAATATATACGCTGTAAATGCTGATCAAGTGGCACAAGGAAGCATAACCTGTCTAAAGGCTTTGACGGACGATCCAAAGCTCTGGCACAGGAGACTTGGTCATGTGAGTCCAGATACACTACAGAAGCTTGTGTCCAAAGGGCTTGTAAGAGGGCTATCTGAGATGGACTTCAAAGGTATTGATATGTGCAATGCATGCACACGAGGTAAACAAACACGTAGCTCTTTCAAACCCAAAAAGGTTGTAAGTTCTTCTAGATCCCTTGAACTTTTACATATGGATTTATGTGTTCCTATGAGAGTCAAATCTCCCAATGGTAAAAAGTACATGCTAGTCGTTGTTGATGCTTTTTCCAGATATACTTGGGTTGCATTTTTAAAAGAAAAATCAGAGGCCTTATTTGAGTTTTCAAAACTTTGTAAGGAGTTGCAAACTTTAAGAAACGAGCCCATAGTGTCAATTCGAAGTGATCATGGTAGGGAGTTTGATCAACTTCAGTTTGATTTGTTTTGTGCTAAATATGGCATCTCCCACAACTTTTCTGCTCCTAGGACACTTCAACAAAACGGGGTTGTGGAACGAAAGAACCGCACCTTAGAGGATATGGCCAGGACTATACTTTTAGAAAATGCATTACCCAAAACCTATTGGGCTGAAGCTGTTAACACATCTAACTATATTTTGAATCGTTGTCTTATTCGTTCTATCTTAAAGAAAACTCCTTATGAACTTTTCAAAGGCCACAAACCACTTATATCTTATTTTAAACCCTTTGGCTGTACTTGTTTTGTTCATAACAATGGAAAAGATAACCTTGGGAAATTTGATGCGCGTAGTGATGAAGGTATATTTCTTGGCTACTCCACTAGTAGCAAAGCTTATAGAATCTTCAATAAAAGGACCCAGTTAGTTGAAGAAAGTATACATGTTATATTTGATGAATGCAATGACGGTTCTTTGAGTGAAAGTGTTGCAGATATAGATCTTAACATCCATGCAGAGAACGAGGAAGGTGATGATGCTGCTACCAAGAACACAGAGAAGAGGAACATGCAGGAACAGATTCTCAACACTGAAGAATTGGCCCAAGGTGTTGAAGATTCGTCCAAAGCCCTTGGTGTCCAACCCAACAGTGTTGAGACGTCAGAAACTGATGTAATTGAACCTAACAGAAACCATGAAGTCAGATGTACCACAAGTCAATCCTGCTGGTGTGACGAATCAAGGAGCTGAGACTAGCAAAAGAAAATTCAAATACTCCTCATCACACTCATTAAAGGATATCATTTTTGACCCTACTTCTAGTGTTCAAACTCGTTCTAAACTTAAAGATCTTTGTGCTTTTCACGCGTTTGTTTCTCTTATTGAACCAAAGAAGGTAGATGAGGCCCTTCAAGAGCCAGACTGGATCATTGCTATGCAAAGTGAGCTTAACGAATTTGAAAGGAACAATGTCTGGACCTTGAAGCCTAGGCCAAAGCATCAATCAGTCATTGGCACGCGATGGGTATTTCGAAACAAGCTAGATGAGAATGGTAAGATCGTGAGGAACAAGGCAAGGCTTGTTGCTCAAGGCTACAATCAAGAGGAAGGTATTGACTACGAGGAGACCTTTGCTCCCGTAGCCAGGCTTTTCTTAATGGTTTCTTAGAAGAAGAAGTATATGTGGCTCAACCCCCAAGATTTGAAAGTTTGGAATTTCCTAATCATGTTTATAAATTTGACAAAGCGCTTTATGGTTTGAAACAAGCCCCAAGAGCTTGGTATGAGCGCTTATCAAAATATCTTTTAGAAAATGATTTTAAAAGAGGGTTGATTGACAAGACTCTTTTTATCAAGACCAAAGGAAAGGACATTTTGGTTATTCAAATTTATGTTGATGATATATTATTTGGTGCTACTAACACATCTTTGTGCAAGGAATTTTCTGATATCATGTGCAGCGAATTTGAGATGAACTTGATAGGTGAACTCAACTTCTTTTTGGGATTAAAAGTTCATCAATCCAAGAAAGGGATATTTGTCAACCAAAGCAAGTACACTAAGGATCTCTTGAAGAAGTTCAAGATGGATCAATCCAAAGCAGCCAAGACTCCCATGAGCTCAACATTATCTCTAGCTCAACACTAAGGATCTCTTGAAGAAGTTCAAGATGGATCAATCCAAAGCAGCCAAGCACAATCTGTCTTCAATCAGAAGGAGTATCGAGGAATGATTGGATCTTTACAATATCTCACAGCTAGTAGATCTGACATCATGTTTAGTGTTTCCATGTGTGCTAGGTTTCAAGCTGATCCTAAAGAATCTCACCTCGTGGCTGTGAAGAGGATCTTTCGATATCTCAATGGCACTAAGGAGCTTGGACTATGGTACCCAAAGCAAAAGGATTTCACATTAATTGGGTATTCTGATGCAGATTTTGCAGGCTATAAGGTGGATAGGAAGAGCACATCAGGATGTTGCCAATTCTTAGGAGCATCCTTGATCAGTTGGCACTCAAAGAAACAAAACTCAGTCGCTCTATCCACTGCAGAAGCCGAATACATAGCCGCTGGAGCCTGTTGCTCCCAAATCCTTTGGATATCTCAACAAATGCGAGATCTTGGCATCAACCTCAAAGGCATTCCCATAAAGTGACAATACAAGTGCCATCTCTATTACAAAGAATCCTGTTCAGCATTCAAGGACCAAACATATTGATGTAAGGCATCATTTCATTAGAAACCATGTTGAAAAAGGTGATGTGTCCATTTCGTTTATTTCAACTGATTATCAATGGGCTGACATTTTTACTAAGCCTTTGGCAGAGGACAGGTTCACCTTCATTAGACGAGAAATTGGGATGCTTAACAAGGATGCACTTTCATAGGGGGAGCCTTCCCTTTACGAAAGATAAACTCTACTTAGTGTCAAGACCTTTGAGAATTATGTCAAGGTTTGTGAACTAAATGGTAGATTACATATATCGGATCACATATATTTGGTTAATATCTTGTTAGATATTTAATCAAGTATATTTTTATCGGATTTCAAAATCTTTTATTTATGTTACATTTTTACCCGTTGAGATATTTTTGGAACAAAATAATTTCGAATTTGTTTCCCTCTTATTTTTGGTTAAGAAAAGGATTTGAATTTTGAATTGGAAATTTTCAAAATAGCAATGTAATGATTACTCCTCTCGGAACTCTAAACCCGTCCCATCACTCCATCATCTCTCTCTACTTAAACCCAAATCTGTACCCGACTCCTCACAATTTCAGACTTATCCAAACCCTTCTAAATTCCCTTTCTTCAACCTCTCAAACTGTTCTAAAAATCCTAGTCGATTTCCTCCATGGCACCCAAATCAAAGAAAGCTTCGACACCCAAAAGACTTGGCGCCACCCCCAAGGGACGCCAGGCCACTGCTACTTCCCCCACACCTGAACCCACTCCTCAAGCCATTTTCTCTGCTGTTGTCCAGAGCACCATCGCTGAGAGCACGACTACTGTTACCAAGAGCTCTCAAAAACACTATGCTAAGAAGCCTCTCAGTGCGAAGCAGAAAGGGAAAAAGAAGGTCATCATTGAGGAGGTGGACGAGGAAGAGGAGGAAGATGATCTCGACGCCATTCTGGAAAGAGATGCAGCCAAGGAAGCCGAAGAGGAAGCGTTAAAGAAGAAGAAGGTCGAGGAGGAGGCCGAGCAAGCAAGGAAGCTTTTCGAGGAGGAGGCTGAGAGAATCCGGAAGGAAGCCGAGGCCGAGGAGGTTCCTTCTGAAGAGGAGCCTGAGGAAGAGGACGAGGAGAAAGACGGATCTGGAGAGGACGAGGAAGCTGATGGAGACGACGCAGGGTCCGGTGAGGACTCGGGGTCTGAGGATGAGGAGGAAGAGGATCCAGAACCTGTTGCCTCTCCTTCTCCTTCTCCTCCTCCCCCGTCTCCAAAGAAGCGGAAAGCCCCAACTGCTGTCAAGCCTCCATCTCCCAAGCGTACCAGGAAGGGCACCCTCAGAGGTCTTGAGGCGCCTGTCAAGAGGACTGCTCCAACACAGGCTCAAAGGAAGAATGTTGATCCACTCGCCTACATCCAGGTAAACCAATCCTTACCCTCTTCATGGTTTGAAAATGCTGAAACGGATGAAAAGTGGGTAGATGAGTTTCGAACTCGTAGGATATGCTGTTCTGATTTTTTGGATATCGAGTTCTTTGAAGCTTTGAAGTTACCTTGCATTTCACTTCTAAAAAAATCCCCAGCCTGGACCCTTCTCAATCTTGAAACCGTCTATTATCCCCAGCTAACCCGCCTGTTCTACATAAACCTAAAAGCCAAACACGATGCCAATGGTTGGTCTTTGGAATCTGTTGTCAAGGAAGTTAGAATCTCTTTCAACTCCACTGACTTTGTAGATTTCCTTGGTCTACCTAGCCCCTGTCCACCCTCTGAAGTACACCCTTCTAAAGAAAACTGTATTATCCTTGCCCGATCCAAATACCTCCTACCCGAAGCATCTGACAGCACCTCAAAGCAGCTCACCCACTCATCCCTTACCCTAGAGGCAAAAATTATATTCAACATCATTGTTCGATGCCTCTTACCCCGTCTTAACTCTGGCTCGCACCTTACTGACAATGCCATGGTCCTCCTTTACCGAATACTCAATGGCCTTGATCTTGATCTGGCCAACACCATTTTAGGATCCATGACTCACACAAGAAAAGCTAGGGAAGGAACTCCCCTCCCCTTTGCCACCCTTTTGACCCATATCTTCAAAGCTTCTGGAATTGATTTCAAAAATGAACAGCAGCGTCATATGGGTATGTTCGACTCCAAGAGCCTTGAAAAGATAGGCATCACTCGGTCTCCCCAAGGGACCTTGATTCTTGCCTCTCCTTCAAAAGCTCTTCCCATTGCCTCAGCTGTTGATGAGCGCATAGACAACCTGGAGTTGGGCCTGGAGGAAGTTCGCCTGGATCTCAAGGAGCTGCACAAGGAGGTTATGACGGAGATGAGCGGGATAACTAAGATGCTGCAAGGTCTGTGGACAAGGCTCACTGATGATGCTCCGGACGAAGAAGCTTAACCCTATCCTACCCCATCCTTATCCCAAATCTGATACATTGCTGGTTTTTGGAAACAATTTTAAAACTTTTGGTGACTGTTTTACCTCCACCCTTTGTTGAAAGACAAAAAGGGGGAGATGATCTGTGGTTTAGACCTGAAAGGTCTTGGAAGACCTTGTTTTTTGATTTCTGGTTTTCGGTTGGATGGCTTTTCATGCTTTATATGTTTGATCCAACATTTGTCTAACCCATGCAGGTACTTAGTCCGATTTCACTTATATTATTTATGCTTGACTAAGTTGCATGGATGCACAGGTTTTGTCTTTCATTAAGGGGGAGATTGATAACTCCACTCCCTTGATGAAAATCGGAATATGTTTCAAAGGCTTTGACAGTTTGTCTCTGTCAAAGGTCTTGAAGATTCTATAGTGTTGATGAAACACAAAACCTGTTCTATATGATATTATGTTCGAAATATTATTTTATAGTATTATATGCTTCCATTATATTATTATATATAACTAACCTTTCAGGAAGTATTTTCGAATATTATTTCCTTCCTTATGATGCAATTTGAGAAGATTCAAATCGGAAAGATTAATGCCTTCGAAGTTTTCAAAGATAGAAGATCCAGCTCAAGCCATGATCTAGACTAGCCGTTGGAGAAGATCCTTAGGCGCCGATTTATCTCAATATAAAGGAAGATGAAGACAGAAGACACATACATTGAACACGAGCTTTTCATACACTCCAAGCCTTCAAGAGAAATCTGTCTTCGTGTGCTCTCTGCTTATCCTAAGAGTCTGTTATTTCATTTCAAAGCATTTGAGAGTTACACAGTGAGCTTATAGGATATATTCAGTTATAGTGTTATACTCGAGAGTTTGTAACTCGGGAAGTGAACACTAGGCGATTGATTCACTAAGTGTAAGAGGATTGTACTAGATAACATAGAGAGGTGGGGCTCTTCTAGATTGGTCTAGGACTCCAAGGGAACGTGAGTTGACTAGATTGCAATTGTATAGGAGAGAGGCTTCTCGGGGAGCTACTAGGATCCTAAGTCTTGTGAATCAATAAAAGCCGGTTGAATCCTAGGGTTGTGGAAGAACCCTAGACGGGAACGTAGGCCAAGTTCGTTCCGAACCTCATAAACAACTCATCGAGTCCTTTATTTAATGCTTTACCTTATTTTCGCACTTGGTTCGATTGTTTAACTTTGTGATTCAGGTTTTCGGAGAAAAGACTAAGTCTAATCTCAAAGGGTTTTGCACGAGCTTCAAAAGTCTTGAGACTATCTGCGAAAAACTGGCATACTCTATTCAACCCCCATTCTAGAGTATTTCTATATTACTTTGTTTTACTTGATCGAACCTTCACCTATGCTTAACCTTAGGGGCTGTTTAGGGACTGAATTGTTCTGAAAGTGAAATACTGACTTATCCTGGGCCTTTGGGAATGTCTACTATCTAATTACTTATGCTGAACTTTGAGACCTAAAAATTAGAAGCACACCCACACAATGCACAAATAGTATAGAATGCAGAACATACACCAAGAGATGACCAGAGCAAGAGAATGAATTCTCTGGATTTGACTTTCAGTGGAGAAAGATGATTTCTGGATAATCCTAACAGCTCTCCACTCTATTTGTACTAGCGATTCCCAAATGTCACCCACTTTTCACCTTAGCAAACCTCCTTGATAACCATTCTTAATGCTTTAATTTCATGTTTAAGGCCCTGATTGTTTGAAGAAAATTAGCTTGCATAGTGCATAGCGTACACATCTTCTATGTAGACCTGAATTTTACAAAGTAGAGATGCATATTGTACTTGTTCGAAATCCTATCTCACATCTACTACATTTTCTGCTATACATCCAATGGTTTTAGTTTAGAATGATCAGCCGTTTGCTGTAATATACCCAGCTATAATTAGTTTCCTGATTAAATATAGATGGATTGATTGGGCATTTTTCTGCAGTTTTATACGGACATATTTGTAAACATTTTAGCGCTGTTCTTGTGATTAAACACTTTGGTTTATGTTTCTGCAGGAGTTACAAAGAATTGATGGCCAAGTGTTCATATCTCGGAAGAGGTGAAGCTTGTTCTCTTAAAAAGCTTGAGAAGACGAAGGAGAAAATTGCTAAGCTCAAGGTAACACAGTGTGTCATTTCTTAGTATCATGTATACAATTCATAGTGATTGGGTTGACTTTTTTGCAATTTGACCATTATCAGTCTAGAATCCAGGAAATGGAGGTAGCCATTGAAGAAAAAGACAATGAGGTATTAAGGGCTTCCAAAGCTTTCAAGAGAAGAGCGTGATGAGAGTGCAATTGTACCTTGCCATGGCCGCGTGCTCTCAGTTTCCAGATCTGGTTGAATTGGTAAAGCGAGCGAGGCTGAGAGAGGCTGATCTCATATTAGAGTCAAGGTCGAGCGTGCGATGTCGAGCGAAGCGGCGAGGCGAGGCGGCGAGGCGGAGCGAGGTCGAGTGAGGTCCAGCATTCTCTGTACATTATACTGAAATTTCTGCTAAACCAGTGTTCATCATTCTCAGTTTTTGTTCCCTTTTTTCATTTTATTCTTGTAAATCCGGCAATTGGATAGTTCTCTTATCATAAAATTTCTGTTCTATGGAATACCGAATATGTTGTGCTAATACCGTTAGCAGAGGCTTGATTCGAAGTATTGAATTCAGTGATTCAACTTTATAGTTGGAAGCTATGACAGCAATAGGGAAGATTTTGTGAAAGAATTAAAGGCATGTGTAATTTTTGCTTTTAGTTGCTTTGAAGAGAACATAATAATGTTGGTGGCTCTTGAAAGGGGCATTTTGGTTGTGTATTTTTTGTAGCTTGGATGTACTACTACAGCTGTGTGGAGAGATCATATGGTGATGTTGCTATGGTGACAAGTGTACACCTATAGATTTCTAGTTGGACGAGCATCTGTTGTTCTTAAATGAGCTATATACATATATGAAGCTTTTCTTGGTTTATTCCAATATTCCATGTATTATTATCCTTTTCTATGGAATTGCAGTACAATAACAGAGAGTGAAGGTGTTTACTTGGTTCCAATAGTTTTGTTATTTTTGAAATTGATGAGACTGAAGCTTTTAAGCCAGGATATGCTCTCAATAGTTTTGTTCTCTTAATAGTTTTGTTAAATTTGCACAACGTACTCTTATATTTGCACGACATGATCTTATTTTTGCTCAATAATAGATTATTTTTGTACAACAATCGAGACTTGTGAAATTGTTCTCAACATGATTTTATTTTCTCTCAATATGTTTTTATACTCTATCAATAGATTATTGCACAACATACTCTTATTTTTGCTCAACAATTCTTTATTTTTGCACAACAATCGAGACTTCTGAAATTGTGTCTCCACATAATCTTATTTTTTGTAAATATAATTTTATACTTTTTAATAGATTATTGCACAACACGGTCTTATTGTTGCTCATCAATAGAGTAAAATTGAACAACATGGGGGATTGGTGAAATCTTGCTCAACATCATCTTATTTTTGCTCAACAATAGGTTATTTTTGCACAACAATCGAGACTTGTGAAATTGTTCTCAACATGATTTAATTTTCTCTCAATATAATTTCATACTTTCTCAATAAATTATTGCACAACATCATCTTATTTTTGCTCAACAATAGGTTATTTTTGCACAACAATCGAGACTTGTGAATTTGTTCTCAACATGATTTTATTTTCTCTCAATATAATTTCATACTTTCTCAATAAGTTATTGCACAACATGTTCTTATTTTTGCTCATCAATACTTTATTTTTGCACAACATTTGAGACTTGTGAAATTGTGTCTCAACATGATCTTACTTTTTATAAATATAATTTTATACTTTTTTAATATATTATTACACAACATGATCTTATTTTTGCTCATCAATAGACAATAATTGCACAACATGGGGGATTGGTGAAATTTTGCTCAACATCATCTTATTTTTGCTCAACTGTAGGTTATTTTTGCACAACAATCGAGACTTGTGAATTTGTTCTCAACATGATCTTATTTTCTCTCAATATAATTTCATACTTTTTCAATAAATTATTGCACAACATGCTCTTATTTTTGCTCATCAATACTTTATTTTTGCACAACTAGTGGTGAAAATTAGTGCTAACACTGATATTAGTTACAATTAGTGCTGACACTGATATTAGTTACAATTAGTGCTGACACTGATATTAGTTTCAATTAGTGCTGACACTGATATTAGTTACAATCGAGCCATCTTCCTAAGTAATAACTTTGTAGTTCGGTATATATTTTTTCCGTGTCAGCACTTCTTTTTTTTCATGTCAGCACATTTTTTAGAGTTGTATAACCGTATTTTAGAGTTGCACAAATTTAGTTTAGAGTTGCACAACTTTAGTTTAGATTTGCACAACTGTATTTTAGATTTGCACAACTGTATTTTATTTGTGTCAGCACCTCCAAGAAACAATTTTCATTCTATTTGTCTCCAATTCAAGTGGCTCAGTGCTTCAACCAAAGTTTACACAACCAACAACACGATAGCCTATACGGGATTTGAACCCGTATCTTTGTGTTTGTACACAACGCTCTACCGATTTGAGCTAATAGGCTTCACAAAATAATAAAATAAGATGGGTGGAGATTTATTACCAATATATATGTCATTTGACGAAATGCACTATATGATTTGAGCTAATAAGCTTCACAACGCTCTACCGATTTGAGCTAGCAAACTTGCTGGCTCACACAAGTAAACTTGCTGGCTCACACATATATACCATTTTTACTCGGCTGATGACTAACTAAAGGAGATAGTTACAGATGAGAAGGATTAGAACTCGAGAGAGTTAGAAGGTGTAGCTTACATCAAGTGTTCAAGCTCAAAGGCGCTCTTAAGTGGTGAATATGCACCTTTCTTATAATTCAGGGCCACCATTGCCGGATATCCATATCCGCCAACACCCACTCGCTTCTCCAGATCAGGCTGTTTGCCTGCAGCTGTCCAAACAAAGCTGCAAAATAGCAAAGCTATAGTTCAAGTTCCCAGAACATGGGCGTAGATTACTAATTATAATCATATTACCAAATTACAATGCCATGTATGTGATGAAAATTGAAAATCGTAAGATCTAGGGGACTTTTTAAAAAAATGGGAAATTGTTTTATCAGAGATAACATTGTTCAGTAAATCACAGAGAGATCATATTTACAGTATTCATTCGAACAAGTCAAAATTTTCAATCCCTGCTAGGTTGCCTTACAACTTCTCTATAGATTGATGTTCTTCATCGGAGTAAGAATTCAGAAAGAACTAGGAAAATTAAACCAATCTGCATACTCACCTGTATGGCTTTCTTTTAAATTTCTCTGCAGTTGACAATAAAATCTCTAGGTATTTGCTCCTTCCTTCAGCCTTGGAGTCTAATATGTCAAGAAGGAAGGAAACGACGGCAGAACCACATATCTCTTCCATAACGTCCTATTTACAAAATGGTTAATTTAATTAGATGTAATAGAAAGTTGCACCTCATAGCAAAACCAATGGGTAGGGATCTTTGAAAGCTTACCGGGGAAGTCACCCCTGTGACCTCAGCAGGTCTAACCATTGTTTCCAACTTTTCTAGAGCAAATGACCTCAGCAGGTCTAACCCCTATGACCTCAGTAGTTCTTGAACCTTCAAAAGGATCCGGACTTTGTTTGTCAGCTCCAAAGACTTTAGACAGCCTCCTTGATATGAAAGGTCCTCAATAAAGCCCTGGCTTCGTCGTACTCATTCAGACCTTCAGCATCTTCTTCAGCCGGTGAGCAAGCTCAAGTGTCTCGCTCTCACTGACTCCAGATGCACGTCTCTTCTCCAACATCTTTAGGAGGGTCAGGATATGGTCCACCAGCGGCTACAGCTTGTTGTGGCTGCAAAAAAACAAACACTCTCCGAGTGTTAAAAAAAACGAAAGAAAACGCAATTTTGATGCACAAGCAATAGGACGTAAAGTCAAAAGCATTCACAAGGAGCAACAGATAGGTCATGAACTATACGAGGTGAAAGATGCAAAATCATCATGTTCAGCAAGTGAATTGTCCAAAACCACCCATTTCCACTCTTCACTTACATCTACAAGAGGTAAAACACGCGTAACAGGACAACGTCTCTTAGGAAAAGACCGCTCAGCAGTTAGGAACATCATGTTCTCAGAAGTCGTTTGATCTAAACACAACAACCACCAAGCACTCCACCATAAATTACTACGACAGAAGCATTATATAATCCCTACAAGCACATCAACGATCAAACACAATAATGCACAGTAGTCCAGCAAATACATTGCACAAGCAAATCAATGGAGACGTGATCGGTCTAAAACCAACACCCCGCAAGCGTACGGTGTCAATTGTAGTAATCGAGTGTTGAATCTTAGGGACTGTGTGAATACTAGTTGCAGAACCTTAACCAGTTTACTAAGCCAAATAACGGAAGTGATTTTTGAAGGAATAAAGAAAATAAGAAGAAGAAAATGACAAATTGCAAATGTTTGTGAATATATGATGAGAAACATTCCAGAGACAGGGTTTACCACATCAATGCATCTTCGATAGTCTATATAATTTTCATGCCTGAACAAATTGAAAAGAAATACTTGAAGGTAAACTATCTAAATTCATTATCACTCAGCCTATGCATCTCGCAATAACTATGTCCATTTCATTCAATTACCACTCAGCTTGCGCTTGTTGTAGATTAATCAATCAAATTGGACTCATTAAGCACTTAGACCCTAGCGAGCAAATCGATCAAACAATCGCATGCGCGATCCGCATAATCAATACAAACCTAGGTTGTCTACGATAGTTTAATATCCTCAAGAGAATTAAATAGATTGCTCATAAACAATTCTCAAGTTCAATCCATGTTTTCCAACAACTTTGTCTATGTATCCAATCTCAATTCGCAGCTGGCGCGTCTTGAATATCAAAAGGATTCCAATCAATCATAGAATTAATCGGATTAAACACTCATGGATCAAATCAAACAAATAATAGAATTCATTCAGGCAATCATCACGCACATGTCTATCTCAGCATCGTTGGGATCACCCCAACCCCATAACAAGAAAGTTAGCCAGACATAGATTCGGACACAATCAAAGAACTCATGATGAAAGAATATAAGACTAGATAAACAAAACATATTCTTAAATCCAGCAAAACAAACCTTCAAGAGGAAATCTCTGAAAGAGCCTAAAACTCTCAATATTTGCAACTAGTTTCTGACGTGAAAAATTGGATGTCTCTAATCTAACCCTAATTCTCTATATATATTCCCCGAAAAGAAAATGTGAAAATACTCTTAAAAATAATAAAATATCCCAAAAAGTCGTCCAATAAAAGATAGAACCAAATAAAAATCCCGAAGTAGTAACTCGGTACTTGGCTACTGTAAAGCTTCTTTTCGCTCAGAATGTATTGGTACCGATTCGATACATCTTGGTTCCGGGTCGATACTTTGACTCAGCATCAGTGTTTTGGCTCGATTTCTCCATATTTTAGGCTGAATTTGCAAAATTACTCAACATAAAAGTTGTAGGTCTTTGAATCGGCTTTCTAACAAGCTATAGAACATCTCAATCCGAATTTTGTGGAGCGCAAAAGACTCATTTTACTGAGATGTCGCCAAGCAGGATTTGTCCGGAAAACGCCGATTCAGCAATAGGCTCTGATTTCTAGCACTTGAGACCTCTATGCAAACCTCTTTCGGCGTCCATGAACATGTCAAGCTTGGCTTCACTAAATCCTACTCCATCGTGATTCCAAATTTGCATCGAACAAGCTTCAAATCACCTGAAAACAGATAAAAACACGAGTTTAGACATCTATTCTAGAAACAAAACCAAAACTTATATAAAAGACATGAAAAACATATAAAATGACTTAAAACGACTATAAACTATTTCCTATAACACGTAGAATATGATGACATCAAGACACTCCTTTTACTTGTTACAGATATATGTATTTGGCTGAGCACATAATCAATGGAATTGAAATTGGAAATAGCGATTGTTCCAGTTGCAAGCACATCAAAAATTTAGGTATGACAGACTCAGTATACAATGATGCACAGCAGGAGTATGTCAACAAACAAGTTCAGTCAAACCATCTCTCGCCATCTCTCGATCTCAAATCTCGGACTGAGATCTCAGATCTCAGGAAACTAAGCCAGTGAGGAATAGAAGCACCGATTCCATGAACGAGAAGCGAAGCAGGTTGTCCAATTCCATCTATAACAATTGTTTCTAATCTCTCCAACCTCCAATTACAATTTCAATCGATCTTCGATCGATAGAAGAAAATTTGCGCCAAAGGCGCAAATTTTAGAATTTTCTCAGAAACGACAATTACCTACAATACAACCAGATCTGAGGTGATGAATGCCACTCGCTCGCTCCGACTGCTCGACCTCGCTTGCTCGTTTCTCATCTGTGGCAAGACTAGACGAATCAGTGTAGGTGACGAGCAGATCGATGGGAGAAACGATAAAGTCGTCGGCTCGGAGAGATGATCGGCGTTGGACAGAGCGAGAGATGTCCGGGGAAAAGAGATCGAGAGAGCGAGAGAGGTCCGGGGAGAGACGGAACGCATAGGAGAGAGTGACGATGGGTTTATATTGCGGCCATTTCACTAATTTGTCCCAAAACGTGGCTATTTCGCAAATTAGGTCCCATTTCGTGGCCATTTTGCAAATTGCCCCCTATAAAAATGGAATAAAAAATAAAAAATAATTTTCTTTTCTCTCTCCAAATCACTAATTGTTCTCCTAATTTATCACCATTCACGTTCTCTCACAACTAAAAAGCATCAAAACTCCCATGTTCATTTCGAATATTATTATTTAGAGATCAATGTTCGACCGATTCACATTAAATTGCAATCTTTCCATATTTATAAAGAATATTTAAATATCGTATTTTATTTCTATATTCCTAATGAATATTTGAATATATTATTTTCTTTTCATATTCATAACGAATATTAACACATAGAAGTGTTATTGAATAATATTCATTCAAATTCGTGTTGTTTACATATTCCTATATTCATTCACAACGAATATTCTTTAACGAGCAATTATAATTTGATGAATATTTGAATATACTACTTTCTTTTCATATTCATAGCGAATATTAATTCATAAAAGCGTTATTGAATAATATTCATCTATATTCATGTTGTTTCCATATTCATATATTCATTCATAACGATTATTCTTTCCATATTTCTTGTGAAAATAACGTCATAATTAACATTATATTCATGTATTCATATGAATATATATTCATGTATTCATATGAATATACAAAATTGGTCGCGTAATTTTAATTTGGGGAGAAAAGTGACGGAGCAAAAATGATGGAATTGAGAGATTTGGAGAGAGAAAATATTTTGATTTTTTATTTAAATCATTAAATTATTAACAAATATATTTTAAAATAAAATTTATTAGTTAACAATTAATCTTATCCATTCATTCTAATTTAATCCTATGGCTAAAAATTGGTCTCACAAACGCATTGTAAAAAGTGAATGCATTAGAAAGTTATTCTTATGATATATTAGTTAAGATTTTATTCTATCCTTTTGTGATTATGTATATCTTCCACGATTGATTGCGTATATCCTCTACTGCCTTGGAGCTTTCAAAAGCTTCAACCTTTACTCGCTCTGATACCATGTTAAAGTCGGCTGGGCCCGGTGGGGTTTAAGATAAGCTGGGAGGTCGTGTGTGCGGGCCCACATATGGGAGACTCGAACAACACATAAACCTGAACGGGGTTCCATCTCAAAACCAATTGGCAATGAGAGGAGTAGCCCTTCAACCTTATATATTGTTCAAGTATTCTCAATATAACCGATGTGGGACAACCACATTCCAACACGCCCCCTCAAGTGCAAGCCAACGAGTTACACTTGCCACATGCGCTTAAATGGGAACTCAATGCCCGCGACATGTCAACAAGGCCAGCAACCCCACTAATCCGAAGCCCAGACCGCAACTAGACGAACCTTGCTCTGATACCATGTTAGATTTCTAAACTGAAATCATAGCAGCGGAAACAACAAATCTTGGGAGGATCTTGAAGAAGAACAAAGAGAAGTTTAACATCTTCTCCATATTGTCTTATCATATTATTCAAGGAGAAAACAACTATTTAAAGACAAGAGATGGCCTTTGAAGCTTACAAGATAAACTATAAAGTCTGAAAAGTGAAGCTACAAAAGACATAATAACTCTAGTAAAAACAACTTAGGAAATATAAACCTACAGATAGAAAATTTAAATTAAAGAAAAACATTAAATGCAACAACCAAGTAACTTGTGACATAAAAGTAAAACCAATTTATCTAACAATTCCCGTCAAGCTGAGTTTGTAAAGCTTGAAATCCAACACTCATCCTCAAACTCAGCTTGGAAGTAGCTCTTCAAATTGGTTGAACATGGCTGCCACTCCTTCGAGAATGTTGTTGTAGCACCAGAAGTTCATCAGCAAACACCAAGATCTTCAGCCTTGGAACAACAATGCATCATCAAACACCAATCAAAACGAGCCAGAGTCCAAGACAATAGCACCAGCCGTTCTAGCATCAGCACCTAGTCAAACTCAAGGAACTATAAGAACAAGTCTGAAAGAGAGAACCCTCGGCAGCAATGTACAGCAACCTCCAGAAACCGAGTACATTCAGAAAATCCAAGAAGTGAACCGGAGAAGAACCAAATCAAACTAGGGAAAAGATGAAACCCCAGATCATAAGACTCATTAGCAGCATTCATCTCTTCTACAAGGGCAGATGAAAAATCTGACTCTGAAGAGGACATGATGTCAAACACAAAATAGGACGAAGATTCAGCAATGAAGGCTTAAACCTTGAATATTCTTCAGCTATGAAGGCGGAAAGAAATGGTAAACATTCCCAGCAATGAAGGCTTAAGAAATCACAAAGACACTTCAGCAATAAGGCTGAAAAAGATGCGTGGGTGGAACAGAACAAATGTTGTAGATTTGAGATCAAGAAACACAATTCACAAAACCGTAGTGATTATTTGCATGATATCAGCCTATTTCCGATCCTCCTAAACACATCCTACCGACGATCATGTCTACTGATAGCAACTCACCCTTCTCCAATCCCTCCACTGATGTTGACACCAATGCCAGCTCCAAAAGAACTGGCAACATTCTCCTTGCTGCTACCGGGACGGGTCCTCTTAATGCCCTTTAATTCCCAAACCTCAATGTTCGCCTTGATCGCTCCAATTACACCCTTTGGCGACATACTATTAAATCTGCCCTAGAGGCTTTCGACGTCGAGTCCTTCTTGCACTAAGCCAATGCCCCTGCCACCACTCTTGAAGCCCCTTCTGGTTCGACTGACCCACCCTCGCCTAACCCCCCCTTCGCCGACTAGAAGAAGAAGGATCGTCTTGTCCTTCTTTGGATTCGATCCACCCTCACCACTCCGCTATTAGCCCATGTTGCCCGTGCTCAGTCCACTCATGAAGCTTGAGCAGTCCTCGAGCGTATGTTCTTTGCTCAAACCCGAGCTCGTCAGATACATCTCAAGCAACAATTGCAAAACTTACATAAGGGTTCGCTCAGTTTCTTGTCGATCCAAATTGGTATTTTGACTCCGGAGCAACCAACCATGTGACGTCAGATTTCAGTAATCTTTCCGTTCACTCTGATTACATCGGAAATGAAGGTTTTGTAGGTGGGCAATGGTATGTCCCTTCCTATTACTTATTTGGGTTCTTCATCTTTTCCTGCTGGATGAGTCGGAGTCCCTCGGTTTATTATTGCTCATCCCAAACCGGTTCGTTTACATAGCAACTTATTTGCTCCTCTAACTCAGAAGAGTCTCTTAAGTGTCTCTCAATTGACCAAAGACAACAATGTCTACATGGTATTGACGGAGGGAAAACCTGTCGTTGATCCGTCAAAGTAAACTCAAACTTATAACTAGAATAGCAATAAGCAAGAGGTCGATCCCACAGGGAAATTCACTATTCAAGTGTGATTTAGATGCAATCAAGTAACCAAAGAGGGGTTTTTTTAGTGTGTAAAAGTTTCGCCTTTTATCAAAGTGGATTGAAGCAAACAAAAGTAAAGAATTTGTAATTCAGACAATTAGGAGAAGCAATTCTACCTATAATTTTCCACTTTATTTGGTTGAAACGATCCTTGTAACTTTTTCTCGTCCTATTTAGTTTCCTATGAATGCCCTTGTCCCGACCTAATATAGTTACTAGTCCAATCAGACCTAGAAACCCTTATCAATCGAACAGTCCCTAAAGAAGGATTTAGCCCAATTGATAGCTTTAAGTCCAGAGATTAGCCAAGGTATTTGCAGTCCCTAAAGAGGGATTTAACAACACATCCAACATCCTATTCATTCAATTAGTTCAATGAGCCCTAAAGGAACAAGTTTGCTACTTAGGTTAAGGTTCACAATCAGGAATCTACAAAACCTTAGCAATTGAATTGATCTAACTAGTTGGCCAGACAAGATAGAACAAAACAATAAACATTCAAGCACAAAGAAGTTGAAGCATTCAAATATATGAAACAAGGAACGAGAATTAGAAACTCACAATCAATCCAAATAAAGCTTCAAATTGTAGACAGAATAGATGAGTTTAGTTCCTCGTGAAAGCCATCGCTCAAATCTCTAAAGTGTCTGATAAACGTAAGAAATAGAATAGAAGTGTTGGAAAAATAACTAAATTTGGCCTTAAATATGACCCAAAGTCGGCCATGAAACAAAGTAAATAAATCTAAGGGTTTTTAATAATCTAAACGATGTGCACAATGCTGACGCCCAAATGCTGCGGCCTCGGCATCAACATCTCTCCCATATCCCGCTGCAGTGGCCCTGGCGGCGGCCGCGGCATGCATGCTGCGGCCGCGGTATATTGGCTTTCACGGAAAATCCGTTTTGAATTTTCTCTTCTTGTTAACGGGAAAGTTGTAGCTCTTTGAAAAAGCTTTCCAACGCATGGTCATAATAGTCAATCATACAACCGAGGCCTCAAGAAAGTACAAAACAAGTTCAGCATGTCTGGCAACAACTTCTGCAGACTTGATCTTCGTTTAGGTCCGCTTCTTCTTCTCATGACCTCTTGAGATCTTCATGTAAGCTTCTCCGATCAACTAGACATTCTCATCTAATGCGTTAACAACTCTTGTCTCATCATCGGATCCACGATTACCTGAAATAATCAATAAAAGTGTGTAGATTCCGACTTCACTAACATAGAGAGCAAATATGCAAATTGTACTTAATTCATCCATGAAATGCATCTTAACTAAGCTAAATGCAACCTATTATGCCTACCTAAATGCATGCTATCAAACTCCCCCACACTTAACCTTTGCTTGTCCTCAAGCAATGATAGAATGAACATAAATCAACGCATCCTACAGGAAGTCCCTTCAAGTTTCAACCTCATCAAAAAGCAATATCATAGCAAGTGAAAACATAAGCCAAGTAACCAATGTCATAGCATGTATTCCAGTGATCAAAGCTTAGAAGTAGACATCATTCAACCTCACCAGAAATATGTGTTTCACTCATGTGTTTAGGCTTTAAGGTACAACTCTCTACTCAATCCAAAATGCACTAAGCTCATAGAGATTGACCACCATATCACCAAATATCTACCGAAATGTCATTACTTGCGGGACACAATAAAGTCAACAAAATAAAATGTGACACTTTTTTTTTCTTTTCTTTTGCTTTCTTTTCTCCTTTTTTTTTCTTTTTCTTGTCTTGGTGCTTTCCTTACGCGGGGCGCAAACATGTGTCATGAATGGTCCCGGTCTATCAACACCTCAACCTACTCATATGAAGTCCACTTGAACATCTTTTGACGTAAGTTGTAAACATGGGTGTCATGAATGAACCTGGTTACTCAATGATCAAGCTTTCTTTCCTAGTGGATAGTTTTCAACACTTTTTTGCGCGAATCATACCCATGAGTGTCATGCATAGATCCGGTTACTAAGTGCATCAACCATTTCCACCTTATTCACTAAATATGCACAAATTCAAACAAAAGATTCAAAATATAAACATAAACTCCGCAAGCAACAAACATGTGAGTCGGTCTTGAAAAATAGATACTGCAGTCAATGCCAAGAGGTAGCAACACAAGGAGAGTAGTTTACACAATTGAGCAAAAGATTTCAAATAAGGCTAAACATTCTCACAAGGTCTTGTTTTTAGGACTTCAATATACTTTAGCTCAATCATACATGCTCAATTATATTCGCTAGCTCATGTTTCACAAAAATCAAATAAAGACAAAACCAAAACATTCAGAACTCCATGGGATTTTTATGAACATGCTTGAAATTTAAATTAGAGGACAAACTAAGCCAGATGGGTATTTGAATAACACATATGTATGCAATGCATGCTTATTTTTTGGATTTTTTGAATTTTTTTTATACGAAAATTAATGAAAATAAGAGAAATTAAACATGATGCATCTATATACAGAATTTCTCTCCCCCACACTTAAAGTTTTCATTGTCCTCAATGAAACAGTAAAGACAACAAAAGTGAACAAATATAATCAGGGTGAAGGAAAAGAAAAAGAAAAAAGAAAGAAAAATTTACCTCGGGTTGCCTCCCGAGAAGTGCCTTTGTTTCAAGTCTTTGGCTCGACGTACTGGCCCTTGATTGGCCTAGGTCCCTCCACCAGGGTCACAAACACCTGTCATCTCATTGACAAATGCGGGCACCCTTGGAAGGTGTAGCTTTATGTCCAAGAAGTCATCCATGACCCTCCGCTTCTCTCCTTGAGCTATGCATGGGGGTTATCTTGGGTCTCCACATTTTTCAGGCAATTTCCTTTGCAACATAGCATAGACATTTTCATTCAAGCTTACCTTTTCCTTCCTTTTCAATCTTTGCTTCTTCTTGATGGTACACAATTCCTTCAAAAATTTAGCATATCTAGGAATGCTCTTAATCAATTTGAGTAAAGGAATATTTACCTCGCACCTTCTGAACGTCTCAAAGATCTCCTTATCGTTCTCATACCTTCGTGTATCCTTCAAGGCTTCCGGAAAAGGTGGAACCGGCTTTGGAATCTCCATAGGTAAGGAAGAGGAAGGAGGAGAAGAAGGAGGAGGAAGAGGAGAAGAAGAAGAAGAAGAATGGGAGAAAGGCGAAGAAAACGTACCTGGCACCGAACAGGCGGCGGGCGCACTGGTGGCGGGCGCGGCCTCTGGCTGCGGGCGCAGCACAGTTGATTGGCCGCGGCTGCGGCATGGTTGTTGCGGCCGCAGCACAGTACGACTTGCGTCCTCTTCGTCTATTACTTCCCTTTCTTCGTCCATGCTTCCTTCATTGTCCTTTTGAGGCGTGACAATCAGTTCCTTGCCACTCCTAAGCATTATTTCATTGACATTCTCCCTGGGATTCTCAATCGTTTGCGATGGGAGCTTTCCTAAGTCATTTGCCTCTTTTGCATTTAGCAGTTGAATGATTTGACTCATCTGATTCTCCAAGTTCTTAGATCGTTCACCTTGGTCCAAGACTGCCTGTGCGAGGCTCTTAGTGCACGTCTCTAAGTTCTTTGTGCGTTCAGCCTGGTTCATGACGAATTGTATGAGGGCTTGTAGTGGATTTCCATCAGGTACACTTGCCTGAGGCTGTCCTCCCTGACGGAGGTCAAACTGTTGGTGTGGCCTCACCTGATGCCCTCCTTGTTAATTGACAGATTCTTGGTAGTTGCCATAACCATAGCCCTGCTGATAGCCTCCATTGTAGTTATTATTGTTGAAGTGCCCAGGATTACCAAAGTTGTCTTGCCTAGGCCTTTGTGGAGGAAAATTCTCAATTGCATTCAACTCAACACTAGGTTCTTGCCAAGTTGAGTACATATCCATACGATGGGATGGATCGATGTAGGATTCACATGCTTTCAACTGCTGAGATGCTCTGTCAACTACCAGCTTCTTGATCATCTCTTTCATCTCTGTTATATCAGTCTGTAATGCAGTCACTGGGGCATCAATAGCAAGTACACCTCTAGCACGAGTGCTCTTGTTGAACTGCCTAGAGCCCTTAGAGAGCTCCTTAAACACTTCCCAAGCTGCAGCATGCGTCTTATTCAGCATGTTTCTCCTACAACAAAAATTCACCGTTTTCCGCTCATCATCAGTAAGCCCATTGAAGAGAAATAAGACCAAATCCTTCTGAGAGAAGCCATGGCATGGGCAGCTAGCGCAGAGTTTCTTGAAGCGCTCAAAGTACTCATGTATTGACTCTATCGCGTACTGCTCAATGCTGCTGATGTACCTTTTCAAGGCATTTAGCTTTGTTGCAGGGAAGTACATCTCCAGGAAGACTCTCTTCATCTCAGCCCAAGTAGTAATAGATCCCGGTGGTAGATAGAAGAACCACTCCCTCGCATCATCCTTCAAAGAGAAGGGAAAAGCTCTCAGCTTGATTTGATCCTCAGTAACGTTCTCAGCTTTCATTCCAACAACCACAGTATGGAACTCAAACAGATGCTTGTGGGGGTCCTCCCCACTCAACCCATGGAACTTGGGTATAAGATGAACTACCCCTGATTTCAGCTCAAAGTTGACTCATTCCCCTAGCGTAGGGAATTGGATTGCTAGGGGTTGATGTGCCACATCAGGAGCGGAAAGCTCCTTAAGAGTGCGGTTTGCGTCGTTAGCCATCTCTGCAATGTTTTCTACAGAGAAGAATTAGTAGCACGGGTATGGACTAGTCGTTGATCCGTCAAAGTAAACTCAAACTTATAACTAGTATAGCAATAAGCAAGAGGTCGATCCCATAGGTAAATTCATTATTCAAGTGTGATTTAGATGCAATCAAGTAACCAAAGAGGGGGTTTTTGAGTGTGTAAAAGTTCCGCCTTTTATCAAAGCGGATTGAAGCAAACAAAAGTAAAGAATTTGTAATTCAAACAATTAGAAGAACCAATTCTACCTACAATTTTCCACTTTATTTGGTTGAAACAATCCTTGTAACTTTTTCTCGTCCTATTTAGTTTCCTATGAATGCCCTTGTCCCGACCTAATATAGTTACTAGTCCAATCAGTCCTAGAAACCCTTATCAATCGAACAGTCCCTAAAGAAGGATTTAACCCAATTGATAGCTTTAAGTCCAGAGATTAGCCAAGGTATTTGCAGTCCCTAAAGAGGGATTTAACAACACATCCAACTTCCTATTCATTCAATTAGTTCAATCAGCCCTAAAGGAACAAGTTTGCT
Organism: Persicaria tinctoria; assembly: GCA_037127255.1. Classification (NCBI taxonomy): domain Eukaryota; kingdom Viridiplantae; phylum Streptophyta; class Magnoliopsida; order Caryophyllales; family Polygonaceae; genus Persicaria; species Persicaria tinctoria. The sequence goes on from JBANSL010000014.1 coordinate 24,566,704, forward strand.
ACTTAGGTTAAGGTTCACAATTAGGAATCTACAAAACCTTAGCAATTGAATTGATCTAACTAGTTGGCCAGACAAGATAGAACAAAACAATAAACATTCAAGCACAAAGAAGTTGAAGCATTCAAATATAGGAAACAAGGAACGAGAATTATAAACTCACAATCAATCCAAATAAAGCTTCAAATTGTAGACAGAATAGATGAGTTTAGTTCCTCATGAAAGACATCGCTCAAATCTCTAAAGTGTCTGATGAACGTAAGAAATAGAATAGAAGTGCTGGAAAAATAACTAAATTTGGCCTTAAATATGACCCAAAGTCGGCCATGAAACAAAGTAAATAAATCTAGGGTTTTTTAATAATCAAAACGATGCGCACAACGCTGACGCCCAAATGCTGCGATCGCGGCATGGATGCTGCGGCTGCGGCATCAACATCTCTCCCATATCCCTTGAATAGGTAAATAAAGAGCGGTTATTCCAGGGTTCGAACCGGGGACCTATGGGTACTACCCACAAGTCCTTTCCGGTGAGCCATTCCGGAATGGTTATCTCTCCCATATCCCGCTGCAGCGGCCCTGGCGGCGGCCACGAAATGCATGATGCGGCCACGTCATATTGGCTTTTACGGAAAATCTGTTTCGAATTTGCTCTTCTTGTCAACAGGAAAGTTGTAGATCTTTGAAAGAGCTTTTCAACGGATAGTCATAACAGTCAATCGAACAACCGAGGCCTCTAGAAAAAGCAAAACAAGTTCAGCATGTCTGGCGACAACTTCTGCAGACTTGGTCTTCGTTTAGGTCCGCTTCTTCTTCTCAGGACCTCTTGAGATCTTCATGTAAGCTTCTCCGATCAACTAGACATTCTCATCTAATGCGTTAACAACTCCTGTCTCATCATCGGATCCACGATTACCTGAAATAATCAATAAAAGTGTGTAGATTCCGACTCCACTAACATAGAGAGCAAATATGCAAATTGTACTTAATCCATCCATGAAATGCATCTTAACTAAGGTAAATGCAACCTATTATGCCTACCTAAATGCATGCTATCAGTTATTTTACCCTTTTGTTTGCTTTGTGAAGGACATGCGGGGATGCACCCTCCTTAAAGGAATCCTTGAGAACGGGTTTTACCACCTTCAACCACCCAACCCATCTTGGTAGCCCCGCATAATTTTCCTTGGAGAAAATACCAGTCTTCAAACATGGCATGAGCGTCTTGGTCATCCGCATGAGTCTATATTCAAGTGTTTAGTTTCTAGATTGAAATTACCAGTTTATTTAAATAATCTCAAAACAGTTTGTGAGTCTTGTCAACTTGGGATGAGTCATCGACTCCCTCTCAATAGTCCTCATGCGTTCAGTCAGTGTCCATTTGATCTCGTCTATTTTGACGTTTGGGGCCCTGCCCCCATTGCATCTTTTAATGGCAATTCATATTTCTTAATTTTTGTGGATGATTATACCAAATTTGTCTGGATATACTTTCTAACTCACAAATCACAGGTCCATCATGTTCAGTTGTTTCATAAGATGGTTGAGACTCAGTTCTCTACCAAAAGCAAATATCGCAATGTCTCCTCCTTCCTTCAGTCTCAGGGTGTTATTCAAAGAGTCTCTTGTCCTCACACTCAATCACAAAATGGGGATGCTGAGCGTCGTCACAAAACTATCGTTGAAAAGAGTCTTGCCATGCTTTTTCACGCCAAGCTACCTCAAAGCTTTTGGGAGCATGTCTTTCACACGTCAGTCTATCTTCACAACAGGACACTCACTCATGTGTTCCATTATAAATCTCCGTTTGAGAGTCTTTATGGTAAAGTCCCTAACTATAAATTCCTTAAGACTTTTGGTTGTCTTTGCTATCCATTTTTGCGTCCTTACACCTCCAACAAATTAGAATTTTGTTCATCCCCTTGCATCTTCATTGGCTACATTTCGAACAAATTAGAATTTTGTTCATCCCCTTGCGTCCATAAAGGGTACTATCACTCGGTCAGAGATCTCTTATGTCGTCAACAGGGTATGTCAATTCATGCACTCTCCCACTGAGGTTCATTGGTCTGTTGTCAAACGAATCCTCGGGTACTTTAAAGACACTCTATCTTCTGGCTTTGTCTTCCGTCCACTTGCTGACAACCGTCTTGTGGCCTATTTTGACGTCAGTTGGGCCTCTGATGGCGACGACTGTTGCTCTCAGCATGGTTTTTCCATTTATTACGGTGGAAATCTCATCAGCTGGGCGTCTAAGAAGCAAAATGTTGTTGCTAAGTCCAGCACTAAAACCGAATACAAGGTCATTGCCTTCGTTGCCACTGAACTCATTTCGATACAACAATTACTCCTTGAGTTGCGAGAACCTGTTGTTCGGCCTCCCATCATCCTTTGTGACAACTTGAGTGTTGCCTATATGTCATCCAATCTTGTCTTTCATCAGCGGTCCAAGCACATCAAAATTGATTATTATTTTGTTCTAGAGCAAGTTGAGGATGGCTCGTTGATTGTCTGTCATGTTCGGGGTCAAGACCAAATCGCAGACATCTTCACAAAAGTTGTCGGTACGGCAAGATTCCTCTCCCTGCGTTCCAAGCTGCATGTTCGTGATCCTCCATTAGTTTGCGGGGGGTATTAGGATATATTAGTTAAGATTTTATTCTATCCTTTTGTGATTATGTATATCTTCCATGGTCGATTGTGTATATCCTCTAGTGCCTTGGAGCCTAAGGAATATGTGTATAAATTCATTCATCGTATAATGAAAAGATCAAGAAACACAATTCACAAAACCCTAGTGATTATTTACATATGGTTAAATATTCTTCGTATCATATTTTTCAAACCTTAGTCTTATTATAACCTATAAAAAGACTTCATGATTTTTGTGTCTATACATGATTTTATTTTAGTTTTGAACCCTTGTTGAGATAGACTGCGTCCTTGCTAAAAAAATGGCTCAAGCTCTTGATGTACGATCTTTTTGGACCCCCCATTCTTTCATTAATATTTACATAAATCTCCCTTCACCCGGACTTAGTGCCGGGGGGGTTGGCTTCAAAAAAAAAAAAGAGTCTGATAGCGGCTAAATCAAAGCAAAACTCTATTAAAAAGCCCAGGAATATGAAAACCACGAGTAAAAGATCAGGAGAATTACCAAGAATTCAATTTTCTCCTCGGACTCAATAGAACGGAAAAAATCGCGACGGCTCGGATTAGAAGAGGTCATGGTTTTTCACTCCAGTTCATGTAATAACAACAACAGGCAAGGACAGTAAGGCAGGGCACTCCCTACGCTCTCATATATATCGATAAGTAAAGCTATTTGTATTCAATATTATTTTGTCTTTTTTCTTTTTTCGGTCCAGATCTTTTCCAAGATAATCTGCATGCATAACAACTGGTGAAATATCATAACATCACCTTGTTGCTCTGACTTCCCATGTCGCGTCAGGAACAGTCGTTTCTAGCTCATGATCAAACAAAAGAGCATACAATCATATCACGCACAGAGCCCGAAGCATGGCTCCATAATAAAAATTTTACAAAAAAAAAAGTCATTATAAAAGACCCGATGATTAACTTAGTCAAAGTACTGATTAAAAGAGCCGGATTAACAAGTGAAAAACAAATAAAACATCCGCTTTGTTACAAACCCACAAGCATCTCCTTGCGTTCTTATTATACTATTTATCTTCAAGTATGAGCACTTCAAAGCGATGCCCTCCCACATTCTTGAAAAACACCATCGTCGCTCCAACACAAACATCGTTGTTAATCACGAAATTATTCCAACCCTCGGTCAGCCACCAGCGATTAAGGTTATCCTTGGAAACCCGAACACGAAACTCTTGCCCACTTGAGGATACTAAACAAACACGATTAGACACGACATGACCGTACATCCTCTCAAAAAAATAGGGAAGAGCCTGCAACAAAACATCATTCATGAGATTCATTATTGAAACATCAAAAAAATTACAAGCATTAGTGACTTACCAAGCGATGAAGCCTCTCCTCTACATCAACCCAACGATACAAGTCTCGCATCCTAGAATCAGGCGAAGGCATCTCTTTTTCTACCAAGAAAAATAATAAACAAAACAAAGTTGTTGGTTGAATGGTTTACAACAACAATCCCACACCCTTATACATATCCAAATAAAGCACCATAACTTTTGTAATTTGCACCAACATTTATTACGCACGTTAAAAGAGGAAATAAATCTGAATCGAAACTTCCTGAGACGCTCTGCATGGCCTACACATGGAAAGAATCTATTCAGAATCCTGCCAATCCGTCTGTATATTTCTTATCGAGAAACAGGCCTATCAGTCACGAGAAAGTTTAACTAAGCTTACCAAGCACGCTTCTCAGCACCAACATTTAACCCCTCATACACTCTTATAAAAAGGTTACTCAACCTCTGCACAACCATCACCTACAAGGAGAGAAATGGCAACCCAAGGTTCAAGCACCCCTTTTACCTTCGACATCTATTTGGTAGGTGAAAAGCAATACATACACATGATGCTGCCCTATAGTTTCGGCGAGAAATTCGAACCCCAGTTACCGGAAAAATCCTATTATCTACTCGCATTATAAAAGATTTCCCTGTTCATATCACATAAGGTGTCTACCATTCACATTGGGTGGCAAGAGGTTGGAAGGATTTTGTCGAGACTCATGGACTCGAACTGGAAACAACAATAATGTTCACCCAATCTAGGAGGAACAAGGTTCGAAGTTCACTTTCTAGACAAAGATCGAAGGTTACAACATTGAAGAAGAAATGGACGTTGTTGAGTATGACGGGCCAAAGGCCAATGGCTTTTAGTTTTTTTTCTTTATGTAACAAGCTTCATTAGAAAAGGCGTGTCTATGTAAGTCAACCATTAATAAAAAGCCCATTTCCGTCCATAACTTTGTCAATTTCACAAAGATCTCCACCGCGTTTCTAATCAATGAAGATTGAACTTAATTTTAAAATTCTTCGTCGCGTGTTAGACGCTAGAAACTACTCTTTATAATTATAAGATTCAACCTATCTCACGTTTCTAATCGCTGGAGATTGAACTTCATTTTGAAAATCTTCGTCGCGTGTTTGACGCTGGAGATTACTCTTTATAATTAGAAGATTCAACCTCTTTCGCACTTCTAATCGCTGGAGATTGAGCTTAATTTTGAAAATCTTCGTCGTGTGTCAAACGTTGGAGACTACTCTTTATAATTATAAGATTCAACCTCTCTCACACTTCTAATCGCTGGAGATTGAACTTAATTTTGAAAATCTTCGTCGCGTGTCATACGCTGGAGATTACTCTTTATAACTATAAGATTCAACCTCTTGCATTTCTAATCACTGGAGATTGAACTTAATTTTGAAAATCTTCGTCGCATGTCAGACGCTGGAGATTACTCTTTATAATTATAAGATTCAACCTCTTGCATTTCTAATCGCTGGAGATTGAACTTAATGTTGAAAATCTCAATCGTGTGTAAGACGCTAGAGATTACTCTTTGTAATTATAAAATTCAACCGATCTCACGCTTCTAAGCGCTGGAGATCGAATTTGATTTTATAAACCTTCATCGCGTACAAAATACTGGAGATTGTTTGTTGCAAAACACTATGCAAGATTCCTAGAAAGTCACTTGATTATTTATATCACATCAAAAGAGGGCTTACAACAAACACTTGAGAAGTATCATACATAGGCTCTACAAAAACCCAAACCAAACATATCAAGCCAGGAAGCTCAACACTAAACAGAAAACTCCAAATCACCATTTTGATCAGGAACAGGATCAACGGAAACAACATCAAAACAAGAATGCCCCTCGTACTAAAAAATTAAACGAATACCAATCCTAAGCTTATTAACAACCACAAACTCATACCACCCTGACGTAAACCAGTAGTTATTGGGGCCTAATGGCTCCACCCTCACTATAAATTCCTTACTGCTAGCGTCCATAAATGAACGTACCCAAGGGCTTCCGAACCATAGTCGCGATATATATAGGGCAGAGGCTGCGTTGATAACAAACAAAACTCAGAGAAAAGCAACATCAATACCATTGTAGTTAGAAGTGGCAATCGGGTGAGACAGGTTAGATTATTCAATTTCGAGTCAATATTGAACTGGGGTTGATATTGGAAGTGATGACAATTTGGATTTGTGTGGGTCGGGTATATTCAGACATTATCTTATCATATATAATCGAATTTACAGGTCCAATTCAATTTGGGTGAATTTGATTTCGGTCTAAACGAGTTCGGGTGAATTGGGTTTCGGTTAAAATGGGTAAGGCAAATCGGGTTTTAGTCATATCGGACCCGCATGAATGACATTAGATAAAACAAATCAAATTTTAGTCAAACCAAACTTCGATTTCATTGAATTTTCAATTGGATTTTAAAATTTGGGTTATAAGTTTCAATTTGATTTCTTACTTATATATATATATATATATATATATATATATATATATAGGGTCAGGGTCGGGTACACACACCTCTAAGAATGAGAAGGAAAGAAGGCTCCTGATTGGCTGAAAACGGCATCTCACACGCGCTCGGTGTTTTTGCCCACTCGCATTGAACGCGTCATGACACGCGCCACCTATAAGAGTATATTATTTTCCTCTCGTTTTTCTGTTTCTCTCCTTCCTTGTTTTCCAAGCTACGAAAAAAGCCGATTTCCGATCTTCCCTCTCAGATCTGCGACTTTCATCTTCGAATCTCCTCTTCGAATCATCGATGACAATCAAAGAACTGAAATCACAAGATCTGGATCGTGAAATAGAAAATATTTGCTCAAGTTCTGGAAATCAAAACCAAATCTATACAATCGACAGATCTGCTGCGACTTCTTCAATGGTAACAGGTAAGAGTGAGAACAATGATAAATTATAGTTATAATTGTTGTTTCTTCTATTAAATTACCTCAATTATGATGAACCACTTCATAATATAAAACTAATTGCGTATATGGATTGAGTTATGGTAAACACTATTTGTTATGCATGCTGCACCACATACTATTGTAACTGCTATATCAAATTACATTGGTGATTGTGTTAATGTTTCATTCTCGAAATAATTCATCGATGTTTAACGATCCAATTATAATGAACCACTATTCCTGTATAGATTCTGAACAACTTCCAGGCGAAAATACTGAACCATTACATGTTGTATTCCTGAATTGCTTTGTTTTTATTTATTGAACATTTGAAAGAAGCTTGTGTTGTAGTACCTCAATGTTACAATGATGAACCACTATATGCTGTGTGACCTGAACCACTCTCTTCTATGTAACTGAACCATTCTTCACCACATTCTGCTATGCACCCAGTCAATTCCCCCTTATATATACTGAACCACTTCCTAGTATTTTATAGTGAACCACTTGATGTTTATATTCCTAAACTACCATTGTTGAAAAATCAATCTATTAAATTACCTCAATTATGATGAACCACTTCATAATATAAAACTAATTGCGTATATGGATTGAGTTATGGTAAACACTATCTGTTGTGCATGCTGCACCACATACTATTGTAACTGCTATGTCAAATTACATTGGTGATTGTGTTAATGTTTTATTCTCGAACTAATTCATCGATGTTTATCGATCCAATTATAATGAACCACTATTCCTGTATAGATTCTGAACAAATTCCAGGCAAAAATACTGAACCATATGCTATTATATACATAAATTGGTTTATTTTTTATTTACTGAACAGTTTATATGTGCTTGTATTATCAACATACTTCCAGGCGAAAATACTGAACCATTTCATGTTGTATTCCTGAACTGCTTTGTTTTTATTTATTGAACATTTGAAAGAAGCTTGTGTTGTAGTACCTCAATGTTACTATGATGAAACACTATGTGCTGTGTGAACTGAACCACTCTCTGTTGTGTAAACTGAACCATTTCTTCACCACATTCTGCTATGCACCCAGTCAATTCCCCTTATATATACTGAACCACTTCCTAGTATTTTATAGTGAACCACTTGATGTTTATATTCCTAAACTACCATTGTTGAAAAATCAATCTATCTACTACTTTGTTTTTTTTTTATTGAATAATATATGCTTGTATTATCATACATCCAAGTTACTCTGATCAACAATTAGTGAACCGCTTTGTTTTTATTGAAAAATATATTCTCCATTTTAAAAACTGAACCACTCCCTCTTATTTATATTGACACACTTCCTGTTATATATAGAGAACCGCTTTGTTTTTATTTAGTAAATATTTGAAAAATGCTTGTGTTATTATTCATACTAGTTAATGTGATGAACCCCTTTATGTTATTTGTGTTGAACCACTTTCTAATATATACACTGAACCCCTTTCGTTTAAATGTGTTCAACAAGATACAAATTGCATTGCAAGTCCAGTTGCCATATTACCAACAGGGGTTGGTTCGCCATCAGAGAAAAATATTGTTTTGGAAATATCACCTGGGAATTCAAAATATTGGATACCAATATGTGATGATCAGTTGAAACCTGCTGTTGGGAGCATTTTTTATACACTTGATGAAGGTTCAAAGGCATATGCAATGTATGCTTCAATTTGTGGTTTTGAAACTCGATACAGCACACAGTCAAGAGCAGGGGGTGTTGTCAGGTTGAAGTATATTGTATGCAACAGAGAGGGAGTGAAAAATGGAAGAAATTCAATAGGAAAGAAGAACACACTGTCAAACAGGTGTGGTTGTAAGGCTAAAATTATTTTCACAAGGACAACAGATGGCAAATATAGGGTAAGGGCATTTGAAGAACGCCACACACATGAACTTAGAGATAAGTTTACGGGGAAATTTGCACAATATAACTTTAAGCTGGAGATGATTCATAGGAAGTTTGTGTTAGATTGTGCTCAAACGAAAATTGGTGTTGTTAAAGCTCACAAGCTGTATGAAACAATGATGGGAGGGTATTCAGAGGCTGCTGCAACTGTTGTTCAGTTCAAAAACTTCAAACGAGATTTGATGGCTTACATGAAAGATTCTGATGCTCAGATGTTGATAAACCGTTTAACAACAAAGAAGGAGATGTGCAGTGCATTTTACTTCAACTATGTTGTCGATGAAGAAGACAAATTGAAAATGATATTTTGGGCAGATCTAGTATCAAGGAAAAATTACTCTATATATGGAGATGTTGTCATATTTGATTCTACATACAGGACAAATAGGTACGTGTTTCCATCAATTTAAATATTAAACCACTATGCTAAATTTACTGAATCACTTTCTCTATGTGTTGATGGACCACCATCTATTATAAAAATCAATCACTCTCTTTATCTTAATGAATAATAAACAGTTCTATATAATGAACCACTATCTATGTATTTTAATTAACCCCTCTCTCTTGTATTGATAAACAGATCTCTCTTATATTATTGAACCAGTTTCTTTTAATAATAAAACATAAACTTCTATATATGATGCAGCACTTTTTGATAGACATGCTAAGGACTTTTTGATATCTCATGCTAAGCACTATTCATTTATACACATTGAATAAACATTAAATGTTATACAATTATGTTGAACCACCCTCTGTTTTATTTTATGAACGATTAATTTTTGAATATTTAAGATATAATATGGTGTTTGCCCCATTCAGTGGTGTAGACAACCACAACAAATGCATTACATTTGTAGCTGGTTTAATAGTGAATGAAGATATCTCATCATACTCATGGATGTTTCAAAATTTTAAAGAGGCAATGGGTGTTGAACCAAGGCTTTTGGTGACTGACCAAGACCCATCTATGAAGGCTGCAACTAGATCAATATTTTCTACCACAGAGCACAGATATTGTATGTGGCATATAATGTGTAAGATACCAGAAAGAGTTAGCCCCAGTTTAGGCAAATGTTCAGCTTTTAGAAGAAAGTTAGATGCTGCAGTGTGGAATGATGAAATTGAACCAGAAGAGTTTGAAGAGATGTGGAAATCTGTTATTGAAGAGTACCAATTAACGGGGAATGATTGGTTGAAAATAATCTTTAGCATCAGAGAGTCGTGGATTCCAGCGTGGGCAGAACTACATCAGTTGCAGAATCTCAGAATAAGTTCTTTAAGATGTATACAGATAAGTTCTTCAGCTTGGTTGAGTTACTGATGCATTATGATACTGCTATTGATAGTCAAAGACACAACCAAACTCTGTTGAATATTACTGATCAGACAAAATTCCCAGACATCGTGACTGATTCAGCTATAGAGAAATATTGTGCATCAATATTTACATTGTATGCGTTCCGAAAGATTCAGTTGGAGTTGAACGGAAGATGTCGTGTTATCAATGTTACAGAAACAGAGGAGAAACATTTGTTTACTTTAAGAGATGTTTCTGGTATAAAATGTTTTGAAGTTGAATACCATACTACTACACAGTTCACAAAATGTAATTGTGTTCTGTTTATGAGAGAAGGTTTACCTTGTCGTCATGTTTTCCTGGTATTGAAGGACCTGGGCATAACCAAATTGCCTGAGAATTTGGTTTTAATGAGATGGACAAAAGAAGCAGCGTTATCTCCAGTATTCAAAATTGATGATGTAGTTTTTCAGCAATGTGTACAGATTGATTCATGTAAATCATTGAGAAGTGAAATTCTTACAAAGGTCCATAATTGCCTGTCATTGATTGATCAAGATGAAGAAAATTTGAAGAAGTTTAGTGATTGGATGGATGTATATATTGATTCAGTGAAAGAGGTGCTTGCTAAGGTTGACCAACCAATTGATAAACAGAAACTAATGGAAGATTTTGTTGGTGTGAAAGTTCCGGATCAGGTTGTAGTAAAGGACCCAGTAAAGGCAAGCAATAAAGGAAGTGGGAAGAGAATAAAAGGGGGAAGAGAAAAGGCAATGGAGAATAAGAAGAAGACAACAAAAAGAATGTGTAAAGAATGCAACAAACTAGCATTCCATGACAGCAAAAACTGTAGGAAGATTCAAGCAGAGAAGCAGAAGATAGAAGAAATGAAAAAAGCTGCTGGTAATATTTCATAAAAAATTTACAGTTAAGTTTTCCTTCCTGTTGTTAATAATTTGTCATTTTCAATTAATGCGATGAACATTTATTTTCAATTTGATGAACCACGTACTATGATATCGCTGAACATCATATTGAATGATATTCATAAACCATTTGTTTTATTATTGAACAACACCTTCATGTAGTGTATGAACCTATGTAATCTAATGCTTGAGCCAATTCAACTGTATGGTGTGAACCACACGCAATCAAAACTGCTCTAAAACACAATCGGATATCACTGAATCAAATATTAGTTTACATCTGAACCATATTCTAACATATTGCTGAACAACAATCAGAAAATCTAATATAGTAAATATAATGTATAATAATATTACTTTTATTAATTTATATAAAATAAAACATTACATTATATATTAAACTTATAAATTAATAAAAAAAAGTAAAATCTACTGTAAATATTACATTAAACTAAATATTATATTAAATCTAAAAATGTAAATAATTATTAATTTTTGTGCGCCTAGCTTCCTCTGTACGGACCACTTATTTCTTAAAGTCCATATGAATTACTTTCAATTCTTCAATATGTACATCAATTCTTCCTTTTTCGTTGGTCAACTGCAAAACACAATTAAAATAAATATATAAACCATATTTTAAGTAAACTAAATAAGAGTTTTTTAATTTTACCATAATGACTTCGTTTGTGTTGCCATTACGAACAGCAACTCCTCGCCTCCTTTCAACATCTGCTTTCTCCCTTAGAGTCATGCCAAAATGCATTTCATGGACAGCAGCAGCAGCAGACAGCCTCTCCCTCGTTTCAGTAATATTTGTTTCTGCATCTAAATCTAAATAAAACATGTGGTATCCAGGATAGAGAAAGTCATCTAGAATATCCATGTGTTCATATATGACTTTCACCCAACTGACCAATACACATTTGTATTCAGGGGCTGCATTTAGAATAAAAGAATTTTGAGTAGAAGTGGTGCTTGAATCACTGCTCTCCATCCCAGAAAATGACATTTGACTAAATGTTGTATAGAAGCGAGTATACTTAAAAAATGAAAAAAATCAAGAGTTTATATAGAAAATTAGGGGCGGTTTTATAACAGTTACAAACCAGTTTAATAACCGATTTGAAAAAAACAACCGAATGCCCATAGACAGTTGTAAAACAGTTGTGTAAAACTTCTAATTCGTAAATGCAAATTACTTAGAAAATTGTAAACAAGTTTTAGTTCCTGAACATCGTAAAGTATTTACTCTGAACCACCTAATCTAGTATAGATTCAACAAACTCTTTTTCCCCGTTCAAACAAATTGCTGAACCATTGTCCATTATACCTCTGAACCACAATATGAAATAACTCTGAACAAAGCTCAATAATTCACAAATATATATCCAGATACACATACTGTAGTTAGATATATATTTATCGTTCAAACAAAAATGCTGAACCCATTCTCAATTATATCTCTGAACCACGTACTAAAATAACTCTGAACCAAACTCAGTAATTCACAAATATATAACCAGATACACATACTGTTGTTAGATGTATATTTATCGTTCAAACAAAAATGCTGAACCCATTTTCAATTATATCTCTGAACCACTTACTAAAATAACTCTGAACCAAACTCAAGAATTCACAGTTATAAACCCAGAAACAGATACTGTTAGATATATATTTACCCAGAAATGTATTTAACATTGTTTGTTAACTAATATAATGCATTTGTGATAGACACAACACAAACCTAATGCCCCCAAAATAGAGTACCATTGTTTGAATCCATCGACACATCAGACAGCAAAGATACATTACCCAAAATACAGTGTTTGAACCATTGCTTTTGACACATTATAGTTTTTGTAACTGTGGATTGAATTCCCTAATTTTTGCCAAGATATCATCCTTTATCTCATTGATTGAAGACTTGACAATTGCTTCCATGTATAGCTCACGAAGATTCACCAAAGTCTTGGTGGAATTCTTTGAAAATCCACTATGCCAATCTGATCCATTAATTCTCATGTATGTCTCCATGTGTCGCATACAGAAGACACCACAATCAACAAAGTTGTTGGTGGTTGCCCATTTAAGATCCATCAGTGCTGGTTTTGCTTTGCGAATAAGATCAGCTTTGGACTTCAAATTCTTCGAATCTAAGTACTTACTTAGAAAATGAACCTACATTTAACAAAAAAAGTCAAAAACATATAGTTATGCAATATTTTAAGTATTGAAATGAGATAGAATTATAGATGATTAAAAGAACTTACAGCGACTCTGGGTATATTAGCATATTTACTTGAAAAGGACACTGTGAGCTTAATGTTATCGATGATGAAAACCTCCTTTGCCTTGAAATTGAATGTTATAAGATAAAAATGTTCCGAAGCAAGAATAGGAAGCATTATCTGTTTACAGTAAAGAATAGTATTTAAAATATAATTGACTTGAAAAAAAATATAACCATTTAAAATATAATAGTCATTATTAAAAATAAACATACCAACTCAACCTCAGCCAAATTCGTTGGGCAAACATCTCTAAGGAACTCATCAAATCTATCGCGAAATACATTAAATCTATCATCAGGTTCAGCAGCAGTGGTCGAAACAACTGTCTCTATCTGTAATTAAATAAATGACACTTAATTAAGATGTAAAACTGCATTAGTTAAAAATTTGCTACAAAATCAATAAACTTATAAGACAACAATTAAACTTACACTGAGAGTACAAGGGCAAAAATATCTCCTAATAGATCCATAGGCCCTACGTGACTCTTCAAAATTTAGTATTTTAGCCCACGTATCAATGATTTGAGCATCAACGTACTGCTCATATTGTAGTGTTTGCATTAAAGATCGAGGGACAGTCACCCCTTTGTATTGGAAAAAAACTTCCCTGTAATAAACATAAAATATTTATTAACATCTGGCCCACGGTGTAAATCTCTGAACCACTGTCAAACCACTTGCATCATAAAACCAAAATTAAAGCCTAAAGAACAAAACAAATGAACCACTCTCAAACCAAAATTAGTGCGACTTACATCAAATCGTCTCCAGAATCTCCAACATATTTATACACCTGAATGGCAGATTCAGTCCTCCTCTTGTTGGGGTTGACAAATCTTTCATAAAAGGGACTTCTCATTTCTTTTGATGGTAATACATCCCTTGTTGGCTGAACCCTTTTATCAACAATTTCTTTTTCCTTCTTGTCACCCTGAGCCAGACAATATTAACATCAGTAAATGATAATATAACAAAATTTATATATACATCATATAAGTATAACTAATTACAATCAAACCTTATTTCCGCCCAAATACCTAATATTCACATACTCTATAGGAGTGAATTATTAGTAAGTTATTGGGGTGGTATCCACATGGTGCCATACTTTAGTTTCATGCCAATCAATTTCTTCTTTGTCCTTCTTTCATCATTAACATGTTCCATGTCAAAAATTTGAGATTTTCTACGAACCTTTGGCACTGGAATCTTTATAATTGTTTTTTTCTTTGTTTCAGCAATATCAGCAGGCAGATCCTATTAGGCAAAAAAAAAAGTATTATTTCCCAAATAAAATGTTTATAACAAATAATGTAAATAGAAAAATATGATAAATTACTTTTGAAGGTTCAGCTCTTAATGGTGAGGGGTATTGCTGTACCACTGGTGCCAGATGTTCTTCAAAAACCTGCTAAATTGAAAAAGGGTATTAAATATTAAATATAAAACAATAACCGCTTAAATCTATATTAAATAAAATCATAAACATAAATAAATTTAAAGAATTACTTGTTTATATGATGTTTGAACAGAAGCAAGAATAGCCGTATCTTGGAAAGGATTTGGAATAACAGGGTTCTCAATAGCTGGAAGTTGCTCCTCTAAAACTGTCAGAACAATGGGGGGATTTGGGATAATAGGGTTATCAAAAACCGGAAGTTCCTTCTCTAAAACTGGGTGAGAAACAGGAGGGATTGGAATAACAAGGTTCTCAACAACATGCAGTGACTCCTCTAACCCTTTCTGAATAACGGGAAGAATTTCTTTTAAGGGGACCTTTGGATAAGATTTCTCAACCGTCTCAAATACTTCTGCAAATGTTGGTACTTTTTCAGGTGGAATCAGCCCAAGACTCCATGATGGTTGCTCAAGCAGAATTCTCTCCATCTCTTGTTTTTTTGCAATGGCAATATCAATAATCTCCATTAGTCTATCTAGCTCAGGATTGTTTGCAAATTCATCTGGTGTTGTCCTGACTTCAGGAGAGGTAGAACCCACAATTCGTTTTGCAGCATGGTTCATATAATCGAGTTCAGGATCCTCGTGTTTCTCCGAAACAGACTCAATTGTCAGCTTCACTACATTTGATATGGATTTCGCCAACATGCACATTGCAGCAACGTACCTCTCTTTTAGACTCTGAAGAAAAAGTAAAAAAGTTGTAATATACTGGCTTGTTTCATATATACAAAAAAAAATACTATTACAATATTAAAAACACTTACTTTTTTACCAGCTCCTTCAAACAGCGTAGCATGCTACTTTATTACACCTTCAGAAACCTAATTAACACGCACTGTTATATCTGATAACAAAAATATTGTGCTTGAAAACAATCAATAAAAACATCCATGAAATCCATATAACTTATAAATCTCAAACAAACTCACTCAAACCACTGAATCAAACTCAATCTCAAATGACATGTGCTGAACCAATATCTGGTAAGTATGATGAACCAACTAATGAGATTTGATGAAAGAAACTCACTGAACCAGACACATAATAAATACCTGAACAACATAGTATGATTTCATATATACAAAAAAAAATACTGTTAAAATATTAAAAACACTTACTTTTTTAATAGAACCTTCGAGCAACATAGCCTGATTCTTTGCTGCATCTTCTTTCTCAATTCCTTCAACTTCAGAAACCTATGTAACACACATTGTGTTATATGATAACATAGATATTTTGTTCGAAAAAACAACCATTACTAACATACATGAAATCCATAAAACGTATAACTCTAAAAAAAAAATCACTGAAACCAATGAACCACACTCGACCTCAGATTACATGTGCTGAACCATTGTATAACCAGTATGATGAACCAAATACTGAGATATTTGATGAACCACTCCATTTTATTGTTAACCCTTGAATATCATAAATGTATATAACTGAACCAGACACAGAGTGAATGGATGAACAAGATAGTATATTATCGTATATGCAAAAAAAAAAATACTATTAAAATATTAAAAACATTTACTTTTCTAACAGAACCTTCAAATAGCGTAGCATGATTCTTTGCTGCGTCATCTTTTCCATGTTTTCCAACTTCAGAAACCTATGTAACACACACATGTTATGTATGATAACAAAAATATTGTGTTCGAAAAATATGTATAATAACATCTCTGAAGTCCATACAACTTATAAATCTCAAACAAACTCACTCAACCCAAAGAACAACTGAATTGCAATCAATCTCCCAGTAACATTTCTCTGAACCACATTTTATAATATACAAGGACTACTAACTGAACCACATTCTATTAGTTGAATGTGTTGAAGCATTAACTGGTCAATATGATGAATCAATTACTGATATATTTGATGAACCACTTCATTTTATAGTTGACCCCTGTAATAACTTATAGGTATATATACTGAACCAGACACAGAATAACTACATGAACACCACTGTATTTTAAAAACATTAACATGATAATCTACAAAACCAAAATACACTTACTACTTCTATAGGGACATCAAAAACCTTGGCATGTTCCTCTGTTGCATGCTCTCTATTGTGTTCTTGTTCTTCACAAACCTATAAAAGGGATTGTAAGTTATATCCTTTACATAGAGTAGCATATATTAGTGAACAACATAATTATACTATATAATAACAATGACTAACTAATATTACTTAATCAGACACAAACAACTCATTGAACTATGCTTACTTTTTTGGGCTCGTATTCAATTAACCCAAATATCTCTTGTTCACTAATATTGTCCCCAGCAGATAAAGAGACATGTTCTTCAACTGGCTCGATACTTAGACGTGGCAATACATGACCAGAACCAAACCCACTGCCTTTCATCTCTTCCCCTTCCCTTGCCTTAATTGACTGGGTTGTCCAATTGGCAAGAATGGGTATTGATCTCGGTTTCTCTTGCCTTTGAAGGCGAACCCGATCAAGATAAAATAGCTGTTATATCAGAAAAATACACCCAAATATAAGAATATATAAAGAACATACAAAAATAATAAAATAAATTACTACTTATTTATCTCACTTACCACCAAAAATGGGATTGACCCTGTGAAACTAGAATTCTTGTTACGAGACCATGTTTTTTTTAGTTTCTACAAGCCGGTCAAGCAGAAACCCACACCAAATAAACTGCTTAATGCTTTCTAAGTTTTGAGTTACATTAAAGTAACTAACGTTTACAGTTCCATTAGAGTTACATTCAATCAACCCTGAAATCAAGAGTATTATAAAACAAGTTTTAAAAAATTGCCCTCCATCTTTGTCAGCGACCATTCCTTTCACCACATCAGCAAGATGGATCCTATTTTTTTTGAAGGCAACTGAATTCTTCCACAGAGATAGAGATGCATCAGTCCTTGTATTGAATGACGCATCAATAGGCACTTGAATTGACCCCATTGGAAATCCAAGAGTAATTGCAACGTCAACATCTTCGATAAAAATTGCATCTCCATTAGCTGTAATCAATGCAACCCGGTCTGCGTCAAAGTTTTCCACCAGCCAACGTGACAGAAACAATGGCATATGCTTCATTTGTAGCTGCAAAATACTACCAAATCCCAGCTCTTTGATGCTTTTTCTCTGAGCATCATTGAGTTGTTTGAATGAGTCAACCAGAGAATATGTATGTGTCCTGGATTCTATACGAAAATATGTCACTGGTCCTTTTGGAGTAACCACAACTTTGGATTTGATTTTTGTTTCGTATTCTTCTTTTATGACAGGATCCTCGTCACTGTCGGGTTCTGGTTGTTTGGCAACCTTCCTCTTCTTTTTAACCTGACTCTTCACCACCTGACATTTCTCAGGTTTCCGTTTGAATTTTTCCAAAACAACAACCAATGGGACGTCATCTAAAAAACAAATTAAAAAGGGAATATATCAATAATATGTTAAACAATACTGAACCAAAACTATAAGTTACTCCTATTTAAAAAATAAAATAGTTACTCCTATCCATTTCACTTATTTAAAACATGTGAAAAACTTAAGACAAATTTAAATGTTGAACAAGTTACTGAAAAACTGATGAACCCCATACTAATTAGTTTAATGAACAGGTAGGTCACTATTACATCAAACCCCACATGCATGATAACAAATTGAACAAATGTCACTCTTGAAACACTATTCTAAACGAACTAACAAATAAAACAAATATTTAAACAACTATAACCAAATAAAGTAAAATATAAACACTAGCTATATGGGATTTCCATTATTTATCAACGGAGACAAACTCAGGAAAGAGACAAAAATCGTTCCCCACTTCGTTCATGACAAAACGTTGACATACTTTGACTTTTCAAATACTACTAAGACAGAAATCCCAAGCAAAACTAAATGTTAATGACCTATAATCAATTAAAGTAAAGTATAAATAATATCGATTGAGGGTTTTCGATTGTTTATCAACAAAAACGACTGAAGAAACGGAGAAAATCATGGATGACAAAACGTTTGACTAATTTGACTCTTGAAATACTAATAAACCATAATCAGAACCAAAAATAAATGTTAATAAACTAGAACAAAATAAAGTAAAGTATAGTCACCGTCGTGCGGGCGGGTTTGCATTTTTTTATCAAAAGCGACAACTGAACAAAGAGACAAACACACACAACAAAAAGGATAAAATCGTTAATAAACGAAGGAATACTGATTAAACATACGAAAATGAAAAACAACGAACTCTGATTCAAGCTTACATTACCACGAAAATGGCGAGATCCAGAAAGTAATTTGAAACGACAGAGAGAATGGCCAGTTTAAGGAAAGAGAGGGATTTCAGTTTTTAAGGAGATGAAAAGAGAGCAAACCCTTCACCACGCAAAGGTGCAAATTAGTCTGACATGTAACAACAAATACAGCAAGCAAAATGACAAAACTGCCCCTACAAACCGCTATTGGGCTTTCTTTCTTTTTTTATTCTCTATTGGACTATTAAAAAGGTATTGGGCTTTATACTCTGTCCAATTATTTCTAGAAAACTGACACGTTTTATTCCATTAACCACACGTTATATAATTTGAATTTAATTTGAGGAAATTTTAATTACTATCTAAGCTGAATACTGAACAACATACACTACATATGCTGAATCAAATATAGTTAGTAATACTGAACCTATTTCTAGAAAACTGACACGTTTTATTCCATTAACCACACGTTATAAAATTTGAATTTAATTTGAGGAAATTTTAATTACTATCTAAGCTGAATACTGAACAACATATACTACATATGCTGAATCAAATATAGTTAGTAATACTGAACCAATTAAAAATACGCTATTAAGGCCACATATTTTTTTCATTGAATCAAACTCAATCATAGATACTGAACCCGTGAACCAATTCTTAATAAACTACTGAATCAGGTATTAGATAAAATACTAAACCAATTAAAAACAGCCTACCTAACAGCAAATATTTTGTTTTGTGAACCAAATACAATAATAGATGTTGAACCAAATCTTTATAAAATTTGAATTCAATTTAAGGAAATTTTAATTACTATCTAATAGGAATACTGAACAACAGAGACTACATATGCTGAATCAAATAATAGTTAGTAATACTGAACCATATATACTGAAAACCGTGAACCAATTCTTGATAGACTACTGAATCAAGTAATAAAAGATTGACTGCCTGTTATCATATATATCAAAACACAAAAACTTATACTTGTCATTGTTACACAAAATTACCAGTCCCAAACGCCAAAATACATCCACATAACCAACTAATAAAAGTTTCAACAAAAACTACAGATATCACATTAAAATCTTCAATTCCCAGGCTGGTAATCGGTAATTCTCGCAATAACGGGCTGCCTTTCTTCATTCATAGAAGAAAATACAATCGCATGCATATACACCCTCCGGAGATCAGACACCACATTGCCCAAGTTCTTGGATAAGCCACATTTCCAATCATTTATACCCAAGTAAGTCTCCAAATGACGCGTGCAAAAGACGCCACATTCGATGTAATTATCAGTAGTCGCCCACGGTAAATCCAGATGGAATGGTTTGCAGTTGCGAATAAGGTCCGCCTTGCTAGAGAGCATCATCTTATCTAGGTAGTGACTCATCAATTTAACCTTAATAAATAACATAAAAACAAAAACAATTAGTGGATGTTGATACAGAAAGAGTAAATGAAACACATACATGTGAAAATGAATGTATATACTTACAGCTACTTCTGGAATGTCAGAGTATCTCAAGCCAAATCCAACTCCCAGCTTCATGTTGTCAATAATAACAACTTCCTTTAACTTAAAGTTAAAGCATATGATATAATAATGCTCAGATGCAAGGATTGGCAACATGATCTGCATAAGGATAAATTTAATTTAAATTACTTAATTCAAATTAAATTTTAGAAGAAATATACAAATCAACAACAACAATTTTTAATTTAAATTCTTTATATAAACTTACTAATTCAAAGCCAGCCAAATTTAAAACAGATGACTCTCTAATAAGCTGATCAAATTTAGTATGAAACATGTAGAATCGCCTTTCAAAGCTTACATCGGGATTAGCCACAACTGAACCTAACTGAATAATATTAGCAAAGCTGTGTTATACAATGAACAAAAACAAAAATTAAATACTTAATCACATGCATTAAAAATTAAAACTTACACTGAGATCACACGTGCCAACATATCTCTTATAGCTATAAAATGTCTCTTGGTAGTTAAGAACTCTCACAAAAGTATCAATCAATTGGGCATCAACATATTCATTAGAAAGTAAGGATTGAAACACCACACGTGGCACAATGCGACCTTTGTACTTAAAAAGAACTTCCCTGTTATAAAACCATAAGTATAACAAATTTACTAACAGATTAAAATTAAACAAACTATATTTCTTTCATGCACAACATTTACTATGTAAATCAATAAATTTAATATATATAAGAGAAAATTACATCATATCATATTCAGGTTCAGCAACATAACTGATAAGCTTGCAAAGAAGTGGTGAACTTAGAAGACAGGGATTTACAACTTGGCTTCTCAAAGGGAAGTTTGATTCTTCTTGTCCATTCACTTCACCCAACTGTTGATTCTCCCTGAATTTCCTCTGTTTTTTCCTTTTCATTCTTTATTTGCCTCTTCAACTGTCCCATTGTTGTTTCATCTACAAAAAAAATTATTTAATATCTAAATTACATAACTAAAATAAAGCAATAAAGCCCACATAGTTAAATAATTTGAACCACTCATAATAAGAATCTAAAAATAAACCAATAAATACTGACATGCATATATAAAATAATGGAATGAACCCCACAGAGTTAGATCATCTGAACAACATTCAAAAATAGATACCTAAATCAAACTAAAATAAAGCACTAAATCATCCAACCTCCAGTTAAAGGGATGAAGGGATGAACCCCACAGAGCTAGGTGATTGAGCCACATTCAAGAATAGGTCATCTGAACGACATGCAAATATATGTACTGAACCAAACTAAAACAATCATCAAAACTCGTATATAGTAAAATACTCTGAACGAAACTCAAAATAACAATCAAAATAAAACATTAAATCATTTCAACATCCGTATGTTAAAATACTATTTAAACAATGCGTTAAACGACCATAAACCAGTAAATACCGTTGAAGATGATCTAAAAAACACTAATTTCGAAAAAGCATACTACTTATAGGAAAAAGAAAAAAAAAAGGATCATGCAACAAGACACAACGACATACCGTTGAAGATGATGTTTTCCATTGTAAGCGAAAACAACCAGCAACTTCGAAAGTCCGAATATGGAGGTTAGGTGGAACCAAAATACAACGTTGATGACGATTTTGAGTTCATAAACAAAAAAACAAACAGACTTTTGGATTGAATCTAAATACAAAACTCGATTCAAACTTTGAGTTTGAAATCGGGGGACGAAAAAGAGAGAGGAGAGAGGAATCGATTACCTTCGGACGGCGATAGACGAAATCCCCTAGGGCAAAAGATAATATCAACGACAGTAGAAGTTGAAAAGACAGAATCGGAATTCAAAAAGACAAAAATACCCCTCGATTTTAACACGCGCCTCACGCGCCTGTGATTTCCGCGCCCACCGATATATTATTATTTTAATCCAAATCATCCAATTACACCCCTTCTTTCCTTCTCACCGGTATTAAATATTCTCACTTGAACCCTACCTACCTATATATATATATATATATATATATATATATATATATATGGTAGGGTTCAAGTGAGAATATTTAATACCGGTGAGAAGGAAAGAATATATATATATTAACCTATGAGATATTTATATTTTTATATAGATTGAGCTAATGTTTATAAATTCTTAATCAATACTACATCTGTTAAAAAAATACAAGTCTTTTTACTTTTTAGAAAAAAATTTAAAAGGTAAAAACTAGTTTCATGCATACTACTCATAAATATTAAATTATAAAAATTAACAAAAAAATTTGACATTTATATAGGTTTTAATGTCTAAAAAAATGTTAAAAAGTAAAATAATGTATATTTTTTAACAAAGGGAGTCGAAAACAATACTCCGTACTTAATTATACTGCTTGCATGATAATAATAACATCCGTTGTTAGGTAATCAAATAATAGGTGGAAATGATTCGATCGACCACTCTGGACCCCTAAGGTGCTCTCGTCTGCAGGTACATAAACTGCTTCAATCGAGGTCTCGTCTTGGATTTTGGGTACTATATGAGATATTTTAGTGGAAATGTTAGTATTGATTTCAAATATAACCGGGTTAGGGTTGTTTCAGGTATAAGGTATAATTGGGTTCTGGTGATTTCGAGTTTCGAATATGTTTAGGTCGGACAATTTTGGGTTTAGATTAATTTCGAGTCGGTCAATTCAGATATAACCAGGTTCAAGTTGTTATTGGGTTCGGATTACTTTAAGGTCTAGCTTAAATCGGATAAAGTCGGTCAATCTCATATTCGAACTTTTTTCCATTTATTGGGTGTAGGTTGGGTTAGGTGTCGGATCAGTTTTGTCACCTCACCTCAGGTTTTGTCAACTCTATAATAGTAGCCGGTAAAGTAAAAAAAGCTATCAAAAATAAGTCATCCGTTCCAAGATCGGTTCCAAGGTTGAGATTACCTAGTCATTATTGTTCATTACATAGTCCGTATTGTTTGATTGGATACACCAAATTATTTTATTATTTTCCTTGATAAATGAGAGTAATTGTTTTCAACCAATAAAAAAAGACGGACTATAAAAAAAAACCATGATAGCGGACTAGATAATCCTCACCGTTAGTCTAGTGGTGATCTCCCCCTTTGCGGTTGTTCTGTTTTTCTCTTTTTCTATGACGGTGTTTCTGTCAATCAATTTACAAGGCCTCTCAAAGTACCAAATTTGTCGATCCAGTCCTTCGAATCCTTTCCTTATCCAGATAAAAAGTCTCTATCATATATTTAGCGTATATCCAATAAAAAAATAGATTTAAAAAATAAAAGGTACACGTAAGACACAGATACTGAATTAGTTTGATATATTTCATACAGCTTCCATTGATCAACTGCAAAACTCACAAAGATACGACTACACTACTAATCTTTGTCAACTTTGAGAATAGAAACAATTAAGAAATTTCCTGACCTGCAAAATGGAAGTGACAGAGGAGTTTCGAAATACAGCTTCATTCATCTTATTTGAGATTCAGTTTATTAACAAAAGTAAACATCTAAAAGTGGTTGAAAGAATAAGGCTATACCACTTGTGAAAAATCTCCAACACTGCAAACCTATAAAGCAAATTATGTGCAAAATGTATTGTAGCTGGTTTATCTTTAACTACAACTGTATCCAAATCCTCAAGGGAAATACCTCAAATCCAAATTCCTTTTTTATATATGCTAAGCGAATAATTGCTGGATTACAGTCTCAGCACTTCCATTGTATTGTGCTAGCAGATGGATGGCATCAGCTCTTGGCAAAGCAAGAAACTCCTGCAAGGATTTGAAATACAAAGCTTAGCATAGGACACTGCAATAACATAGAAATTCACAATCACAAAACAGGTAAGAGTGCATGCTTGCAGGTTAACAAAAGAATCCAACATACAAAGGAACCATGAACTGGAAATACGGGATACAAAAACCTCTAGAAAAGAAAACATATATTGCAGATATTTGGTATGGCACACAGGATGAAGTTAGAACCATACCATCACTTTCAGTATTGCAGATTCATCACAGATATCTCTAAACGGTTCTTCGGAAGGGTCACTGCCATCTTCTTCCAGCTTGCTGCCTGATGACATTGTAATATGGGTAGACGTGTAGCCAAAAGCCTCTGAATTTGATCTGGAAACAAGATCAGCGAGAAAAGGACCACCAGCATCCTTCAAAGAATCAATTTTCAACAAAGATTCAAAGCGATCCTTGCACATCTGAAGTTTGAACCACTCATTATATGTGTGCAGTGTGGCTTGCATTATTTTCATTAGCTGAGGTTCTTCAACACCAAGCCTTCGGCCAACTGCAATCTGTGCAATATTTAGATTCCATAGTCATCTTGAATGCAGACAACAAGAAAACAATAGCAGCAAGCAAACATGGCTGCAAAGCTAACTAAAAGTGTAAGGTCTAGGCGGCTTTCATAAATAACAAATGCTGCAGGCCAATGGCATGGGGTGATGCTCATATACACAAGTTTTGCAACAGTATAGATTAATCAAAGCAACATTGAAGACAACAAGCAAGCTTTCCACATAAGCAAAATTAAACCTAAAGCTATCCATGTTGTGTTATCGATTGGATTCAAAATTCTAGGCAATTGAGCATCATCAAGAGCATCCACAAGATTACGAAGGCCCATTCTTTATGCCAGTAAAACTTGACAACCTGTTAAGCTCTAACACCCTCTATATGATAGCTAGAAATACTTCAATTTATCAATGCCAATTTAGTCATACCTGGATTGAACTACCTAAAGCTTGCAAAGGCAAGTTTTTAATGGCTGCGTCTTCTGCGGGTCTAAGAAATGCCAGGACTGTCTCCTTCAAGGGCTGGAGTAATGTCTGATCATTTGCTGCTAGAGGTCCTAAGTAAGAGCAAGCAATCTTCAAAGCACCCGAGATATCACCAGACCCAACCAGCTTCAGAAACTCGACCTGGAGATAAGCAGAAATCAGCATGAAACTTTCCTGAGATAAGACATCCAAAAATGAAACAGAAGAGTAAACAACACCCAAGGAACACATCAGTGATAACCTGCTTCAGCTGGAATAGAAATAAGGGGTTCTGCCCAAAGAATTCAGGGTCCAAGGCATTCACTTCATCCACAACCTCTGCAGCCATGCCTCGGGTAGAAAGCTCCTTGATCCCCAAAAGAATCTCATATTTATCTTCCTTCGAGTAATTAGTATCTGTAATACAGGATTTTTCACAGCCCTGGGTGCAGTTTAACTTATCAGACTTTTTAGTTAAACCAAACTACGATTATAGATGCACAATCACATTGAACATTCTGCACCTCTTTGATTGGGTTGATCTCTTCCTTAGAGATGAGATTATCAGATAGGAAATCATCGTTTCTTCCCCTCCATCTCTTGCGTCTCCTTTCTCCATCTTCATGACTTCTCACTCTCTGAGCAATCCTTGAACTTTTTGGTAGGTCACGACTACTTGTACTACAGTCTTTTAGATTGCTTGTTATCTCGCATGAGAACCGAACATCTTGATCAGTATCTTGCATGCTTATCACATCTTCAGATACATCTATTTGAGCATTTGTGATGGAAGATTCACCATCTGAATGTTTATTGTTGGTGAAATCAGCTTCATTGGAATAATTTCTTGACAAGGAACTCCCAGGATCAAGTTGATTCGGATTTAAATTCCCCAAATGTGCAAGCAATCCAGATCTCCCTGCCACATATGATTTTAACAGTCAGGGGACCAATTCCATTCTTCCCACCCCAATGCCAAAATTAAGGCAATTCAATGCAATGGAGAGGAGTCTTTCTATGAAAAGAGTGACAAATAGTACAATACATAGAGATCATATTTTAGCTTTACCAGAATTGGGAGGTACAGGATCAACAATGCCCCTGTAAAAACAATACTCGCGTACTAGCTCATCAAGTGTAGAAAGGTTCAATCTTGTCCTGCATAGTTCATTCTGTCGGAGTACAAGTTTGTGTGAGGAAACGATCAGCACTTCATCATATCAATATGAATAAATTACAATTAATTAACTCAGAAGACCCACAGCAGAAAATAACTGTAGACATTTCAGGATAAAAAAAATAAGCATCACCAATTATCATGCAATGTTTCACAAATGCAATAAATCTAATTTCATGCATCAAAATTTAAAGTTGGATCAGAAAAGGAATGTGGAACTGAGGAGGATATAATAAACATAACTTTGCAAGGGGAACCAAATAGCCTTTTCGAAATTCCAGCACACCGGGCCTTATGCAAGTAGCTTTCCCAAAAACCATTTCAAAGGAAATCAATGAACCAAAATGTTAAAAGTATATTATAACAAAAAGGCCCCTTAAACAAACTAGAGCTAGTTTATTGTGACAGATGATCAGGGTATGAAAATTCAAATGCAAAATATGCTTTAAATCTACAGGAAGATACAATTGCAAATACAAACTAGTCTCCCTGCTGAAAACAACATAAACAAAGATGCAGAATCCAAAAGGGTAAAACAGCAAATCACCCCACATCAGAACAGCTTTGTACTTCATGAAAGAATTTACAGTATCTAATGGCAGGAAATATTAAATGCCGGGCACCTTAAAAGCCTGGAACAGGTCCCCCTTGGCAAATTTCAAGCTATCCACTGCACCTTGTCGGGTCAGCTCAACAGCATGAGCAAGGGCTTGTATGTCAACCTGAAATTACAATTAAAAAAAAAAAACTTTACATCATTCCATTTTGTAGGATAAAATATGATTCTATAACTACTCATGTAAAGGTAGTAAGACAAAAGACAGACTTGCGCAACTGAATATCTGCGGACCAGACATCATACGATATCATGTACTACGTTTGACATGGAATTCTGTTGCTAGAAAAATGAACCGAAATTTCTCACCTCATCGAATGGAGGAGCTTCATAAAGAGATTCTTGTGGTGTTGCAGGCTGATCCCTTTCCTCAAAGAGCAACCTCTGAGTAAGATCAGTGATGGGAGACGACACTCCCTGTCGAAAGCAATACTCCTTGTGTATACTGCATTTTTGAGTTCCCCGTAAACATAAAAACACCAAGAGGAAACACAATCAGAGAGTCAGTCACTAGAGTAAGATGAATAACCTGATCAAGTATCTCAAAGCCATTGAGAACAAAGGATCATGTGCATGTAAATGCGCCCTCAGAATTGATGACAACAATCCAGCAATCTCAAACCGTCTCCTTACTGACCACTACAACATAAGGACATTGCAACATTAGAGTACGCTGAAGAGGACGCACTTGAGAATTTCAATCTCAAAGAGAAACAATGAAGCCAAAAAGACAAGGGGGCAGAGTTTCAATCTAGTCTCTTATAAGAAAGGCGAACACACAAATCAAATTAATCCACTTCACTCTGGAGTCTGGTATGACTAATATCTATGAAATCCACAAAAACATAATGAAGAGGTGACTGGCAGCAAGGAACACATTAATAAACACTAACCTCATTTACAACAGGTGAGTTCATATCATTTTGGTCATAGATAAGAGCAAGAGTAATGTGCTTGAACTCCTCGTATGCTTCCTTGAACAGAAACATCAAATACTTATAAGATGCCACAATAAAACAGACACAAATCCCAATCTATTCAAACGCAACCAACAAATCAAATATTATTGATTACAAATAAATTAACTTCATTAACTCCGAGCTGATATTGCAATTACTATTAATATATAAGAGATCTAATAACAAAAGGGGGGAAAGTCGCATTACAGGGTATGCATCGAGAGCACAAGGAGCAAGTGACGTGCGTAGGCAATTGATGGCCAATTCCCGATCCTCCAAAGTCCCTCTCCTCAAAAGTTCGATGAATTTCTTCATTAAAAAAAACAGGATCAAGGAAAAAAAAACAAATTAACCACAAAACTAAACAGATAAACTCGCCAGAAAATGAGGAATTGAAATGAAGCAAAGAACCTGCTTCTGGAGACGGAAAAGGAGGCGGTGATCATCGAGGACGGAAGGGAAGTGGAGACGGATGAGATCTAGAGCGGAATCGATGTCGCCGGACTCCAACAACCATCTCACCTGTCGGATTAAATAGCGAGACTGATAGGAAGATGAAGGGGATGAAGACGGAGGAGACAGGTCAGGGGAGCAGGGAGAAGACGGGGGAGATGAATCTTCAACAAGGTTTTCGGATTTGGCGAAATCGATGACCAGTGAATCTAGAGATTCCCAATTTACAGGCGTATCCATTGGAGAGGAGAGGAGAGGAGAGGAGAGGAGGGAGAGCGGGGAGAGGATTGAGGTTCGAGACTCGTTGGCTTGGAATGAAGGATGGATGGGGAAAATGGCAGGACGGGACGGGTAGGCAAAGTAAGGCGGCCAGACGATGGCCGAGATAATTACTCCAAACTACTCTGTCTATCTACTATATCTAAAAAATAGAGTACCCCATCCGTCTCGAAATTTAGGTCGTTTTAGGTGTTTATTCTTATATCGAAATAGATTTCGTTTTAGGTTTTCTAGGTAGGGGATTGTAATGATTTGTATCTATTGGTGTGTTGTTGATTTTTTAAAGCTTTTGATTAGTTAAAAATTGTAGTGGGTATTTAGAAATAATACTGTAAAATTTATGGAAAAAATTAGTGGAATGATGATGTTAATTGATGGGTGAGTGTTTTATTAAAACTTGTGCAAAATCCTAAAATGACTTAAATTTTGAGACGGATGGAGTATCTATTTATATTTTTATATTTATATTTAAACTATATACACAGCAAATTATCGTTAAAAACGACAAGTCAAAGGCGGATCCTCTTTAGGGCCAAGGGTTGCAGTCGCCAAAATAAAATTTAACATACATATTCGTCTCGTCGATAAATTCGATTTGATATATTATAAGATCGATTCCGATATCTGAGCAAAAAGTTATAAGTGTTTCAATTTTCAGAACTGAACATATATAAATAAATTATTTTCTACAGCATACCAAACTGATATACTTTTGTCGTAATTATCATTTGTTAAACTCCATGTCTTATTAATATAATTATATCCGAGAACTTCAAATTAAGAGGTTATATTGAAATATTTGAAAACTATGAAATAAAGCATGCAAGATTTATGTTTTTATTCTAGTTACACATCCATAATATTGATGAATTTTCGAAAAAGAAAAATTATGGTTTAATTTTACAAACAATTTTATTTATCGTAATTTTTCTCTCCCCTCAATCAACAATTTTAGGATATGCAATGTCGTCTACATGGTATCACGTCATTTTCAATGTAATAGCACGTTAAAATCGACGTGATACTACGTTAAATCTAACGTGGCTTAATGACACGATATAATCCACATGAAATTAATTCAATGTTGTAAACGCCGAATATGATGTGGAAATGCCACGCCAAATTGAACGTGGATAACTAGTCCCGTCGTGGGGTTAGATCGGAAAATTTATCCAAAATACTCGAATATAGAAGATCATGTACATGTCAATGTTTGTTTCTACGTTGATCACGTTGTATTTATCATGGTTCTTCGTAGGATTGTTTTTTTTTTATCCAGAAATTGTAACTGACTAACTATAATCAAACTAATAACTCGTGAATAGATGGGTATCAATCTTTGAATTTAGACTGGTTGAGTGTCCTACCTTTTGAACTAATTTGTAAAATTTCCATTCCTTTTAGGTACCCAACAACACTGTCAGCACTCCCTCTCTCAATCCTCCTCAATTCCCCACGACCACCGACCTCTTCTCTAGACTAGCTCTTCAACTCCACTTCCCGAATTCCACCTCCACCATCGATGAACACTCAATCGACCTCTCCATTTCTGATCTCAACCGACAATTGAACCCCGATGTCGAAGGCTCTCCCTCTTCCCCTAGGGTTAGGGTGCTCTGCTTTGGCGGGTGAAAGAGTTGGCAGTGGCGATAGCGGCGAGTGGAGGAATTTGCCATGGGAGGTCTGAATTCCCTTCCTTCTACTTGCCTCCTCCAGATCCGAATTCGTCATCATCGCCAGTGAAGGAGGTGGCGGTGGAGGCCTTTTTGTGCTTCGCTCGCCTAGTACTCCAGTCATCTCCGACCCTAAGCTACTCCCCACCAGCCACCACATATGTGTCTCCGTCTCCAATTTCGACTCCTTTGTCAAGGTATTTCATCTCCGTTACGTTTCCGGCGCTAGTTTCATGATTACGAAAATCCAATTTGAGTACTAAATTAAATGTGAATATGATGTGGATTTATATGAAATCTGGAAGCTACTTTGAGTACTGGATGTGAATTTGATGAGGATTTCCAACCCACCACATGTTTGTCAAAACGCTTGATTTGAGAAGACAAATATAAAGAAATTAGAAGTGATACTTGATTATTTAGTTTGCAGTTTGATTTGCAAATGGCTACTTTTAACATTGTTTATTTACTTTTATTGAATCTTGTTGCTTTAGCTTCTGCACCACTTGACCTTGTTCAATTTCAAATTGTTATTACTTATCTTTCGGATTCTTCTTTTGTAAAGTACGATGTAGAGACAGTTAGAGATGCTGACACCGTGCAGGTACGTGTTTCTCCCTTTGTTTTTCATATTAGTGGGTTCACTAGTTTGTTGTACAGATTCAATATCCTAAAAAGCCAAACTTTACAATTTCTTTTTAATGTAATTAGATGGGGTGTTAACTAAGAATTAGATGTGGTGTTGAATGGGTTTTGTGCTAATAGAAGGGGGTTGGATTGTGTCAAATCGGTGCTGCTTCGAGAGGTTTCACCCTTATCTTCTAAGGCATTCATCCTTCTAGCTCCAGTTTCTCTGTGTGTGACAGAGGATTTTCAGTCGCCTTAAATCCTATCAAATAAATCCGACTAACCTAACTAATGTAGTTTGGCAAGTACGGGTCGATCCCACAGAGAGTCTATGATTTGTATGCAAGTCAAGTGTGCTAAATAAGAATTAAAGAAACAAAGAGGGGGGATTATGATGATTCAAACTAACTAAGTAAAAAGCAAAAGGAAGCAAACTAAACAAATTGATTTAACAAATATGAGACAAATAGCTTAGGTCAACCAATCTCAGCAATCATGTTTGTTCATTGATCATTGAAATCGAATAGATAACTTCCTCTTGAACAATTAGTTGTGGAAAGACTAGGTCTTTTGAATCCAATTCCTTATCAAAATTAGTTAACAAGACAACCAGACCCTGAAAACCCTAATTATCAAACAATCTTGAAACTATCAAGATTCAATAATCGATTAAGCTTAAAGGAAATCAACAAAGACAATCGACGCGCACAACTAGTTATTGCATCAATTGCAAATCAATTCTCTATACAAATCCCTAAATCAACCAGTTTCAGAGATTCATACTTTGCTACTCAAGAATATAGATAATTCAACCAGAAATTACCTATATCTAGCTATAGATTATCATGAAAAGGCATCAGTTGATCAGGCTAATGGAAATTCACGAAAACCCTAAACATTCGACGCAAAGAATTGATAATATTCAAAAAGGAGTATTAAGATAGAGAAATCTCACAATGAAACCCAACCTGAAGCTTCGATTAATTTTCCCAAGCAAAGAAGACTAGTTGTTCATACTTGGGAAATCACAAAAGGCCCCAAAATCCTACGTAGCAATTCTGTCCCCCAAAGGAACCAAAAACAAGAACCCCCCTTTTCAAAAGAAAACACACAACCTACTAGTTGTTTGTTCCACTTCCACCGTTTCAAGTACCCTCTAAAAACATTTAATAATTGAAAATAAAACACCCCATTTCATAAATGATGAATCCAAGTAACAGGCTCACAGCCCACGTCTTGAGCTCGACATAAAACTCGGGTGCGCCACCACACAACTCGGTCGAGTTCTTACTTGCTCCACCCGAGTTAGTTGTCTGCAGCCATATTGATGTCCCGTTTTCTCTGTTTTCAAGGCTGAATTTGGAAAAGTCGTAAACACGAAAGTTGTAGGTCTTCGAATCCTCTTTCCAACAAGTATAAGTACGCCCCGATCCGATAAATACAGCATTCAAACGACTCGTTTTAGTGCAGCGTCGCCAGCTTGGACAACTACAATCCCTTACATGTTTAGTTCATCTCCTCGGCTCTCGGGCTCTTCTATTTTCGTCCAATCTTCAAGCATTGGCTCGAGCTTAGCTCCACCATTCCACAATCACTTGAAATCATGCACAAAACTTGTAGATTCCGACTCTAATTGAAACATAATGAAAACATGAAAACAACTCTAAACGCATGCATTTTACCTTACCTAAACACATCTAAATGCTTATATTAACACTACCTAAATGTGTCCGATCAAACTCCCCCACACTTGAACCTTTCTTGTCCTCAAGAAAACAAAACTAATCCAATCAAGCATCCCACAAATACCCTCTTCATGCATTCAGCTCGTCAAAATACAATCCAAACCAAGTAGGAAGCATAAGACAATAATCAACATCCTCACATGTATTTGAGCAGCTCATAGGCTTAGGCACATTTCAATCCAACCTCACCGGGTATATAAAGTGTTTCACTCCTCTCTCTTGTGTTTAGGCTAAATCAATTCCGCTCAAACTCAATCCAATACAACTATGCTCCGTGAAAATTGAAATCCACATCACAATCTCCACCGTGAGTGACATTACAAGCAATAATCATCATGAGGTCTTGTAAGGGTTGTAATGGGGCTCGGTAAGAAAATCAAGGTAGGGAAAGATTTAGGCTTTGTGGTGCTAAAAATTCGGGAAAAAGAGATCTCAACTACAACCGGAAAAATATTCACAACCAAATATTTCTTCAACCAAAAAAATTCAAACTTTAACTCCATCAACAAATAAAAACTTAAGCACAACTCTTGTTAACCAACTCACTCTTTGTTAATTCTTCTCTCTTGATTTTTCGATGATTTTTCTTCTTCTCTTTTCTTGATTTTTTTTTCTTTTATGATTTTTCCTCGACTTTTACTCCTAAGTGAATTTTATCTTCCTTAGGCCCCGAGTATTAAGCACAATAATCATCCATATGAAGCTTAAAAAGAATACATCACCCATACATAATTTCCAAATGCTCAAAATACTCCACTAATACACATTTTCACCAATCTTCTCCCTATTTTCCGGATAGGGTAAGGCTAAAATTGGCTAATAGACATTTTGTGGGGCTAAAATGGGCTAAAAGGCTCAAATTTGGCTTCAAGCAGAGGATACTATGTAAGGTGGAAAGGGAATAACATGGCTAACAAAAGATTAATGCCTCAATCACATGAAAATCACAAGTAATAATCAAAATATACGGCCTTGACATAGATATCAATCTCAATTCTCAGAGGTAGTCACATTGGAGAGCATCACACACAAGAAGCAAAGAGGACATCCATAAAGCATAGTCCCAATAAGGATAACAAAAACTCACAAGGTAAATTTTTGTTGGATTTCAATGCCACCTAAAATGTAAGAGTTATACATGCTCAATCAATCCATTATCTTATGCTCCAATAGATCAAACAAACTAGACGAGGATCAAACAATTCAAGCATATCATGGGACTTATAATTAGATTAAGAAGACAAGCGATACAGATGGGGTTATCTGAAAGATCCTAAATCTAGAATGTCATGCATGCTGATTTTTTTTTCTTTTTATATGATTTTTTATTTATTTTTAAATATGCAAGACTAAGAATAATAAACATGAAATGCAAAGAAAGAAATATATACAATGCAACCTAAATGCAAACATGTAAATGTTCCCTCCCCCACACTTAATTCACACATTGTCCTCAATGTGAAAAATACAAGAGAAAGGAAGAAAACACTTACAAAGTCATCTACATGTCAGGCGGAGGCGGAGATGGAAAATTGAAGCGCAAGAGTAAGGCGAGCCAACATTTTTTCTTGTCTTGACCTCAAAGAGACACCACAATACAAACAGGAGACAAGACAACACCAACAAAGAAATATTTGTTGTCCCGGCAAGGACAACTCACAATAATAATCAATGGTGTCAAACCACTTACAATAACACACAACAAAGCAACAAACATCAAAAATTTGCAAATCGATAACAATTAAGCATAAATTGATCAAAACTATAATTGATAAACTCACCAAGAAACTCTTATCAAGTTTAATATCAAAAAGCAAGATCAATTCAAATGCTCAAGACTCATAATTCCCAAATTTGCAATTCAACAATTAAGCACAAGAATCCCAATCCAAATCACAAACCTCAATCAATCTAATTCACCCCCGAATTTCTCTATCAATAAGTTCCTAATTCACCCAATTTGACATACCATCCACAAAGTCAAGACAACTTCCCTAAATCAATCCTCTTCCATCAACATATATAGCACAAATAGGGTTGAATTTCACCCAAACAACTCCTAAATTACACAAATTTATTCAATTTGATAAAACCTAAAAATTGGGGATTTTTGAAAACTTACCTCAACACCTTCAATGGAGGAGAGAAAGAGGCGGGAGGCTGACCGGAGGTGGTGGCCGGACACGGGGCCGGAAGTGGCTGGACGAAGTCGGCGGCGTTCTGGTGGCTGCAGGGGCGGGAAGGCGGCGCTGGCGGCTGGAAGGGAGAGCGCTGGCGAGGTCGGTTGGCTGGGACGGGGGAGCGCGGAACGCTCGGTGTTGACCGGAGAGAGGCGTGAGGGCTTCGGAACTCGCCGGGATGGCTGCTGGTCGGAGGGAGGCTCGCGCCGGCGACTACAGTGGCGGGAGGCACGCTCGCTGCTGCAGCGCTCGGGTTGGAGACTCGGCCAAGACCGAAGACGCGCTTCCTCTTTCTTTCTTTCCCTTTTTTTTTGAAGACGCTATACAGCTCGGGTTGAGATTAATAACTCGACCGAGTTCTTTTCCCCACCCGAGTAGTATCTCGTAATCCCTGTTCGTTACTTGGTTTGGACTAGAAACTCGACCGAGCTCCCTACCCGAGTTTGCTACTGTAAATCCCATGGGTTTGGACGTTTTTTTTTTTTGTTGAAATTGAAAGGGAATTTGAGAACCTAAATTTTTTTTTATGAAATATGCAAAACTAATCTACTCACCTTGGGTTGCCTCCCAAGAAGCGCTTGGTTATGGTCGTTAGCTCGACGTTTTGGTTGTCCATTTAAGACCTATTCGGACATCGTCAGCGCCCTAAGCAGCAAAGCAAACTTTTGTGAATACCATCTAGGTAGGCAGACACTACATACGAGTAAGTTGAAGTCAAAGTATGTCCTCAACTTCTCATATGTCTGAGTGTGACTCTCCGCCATGGGTATGTAGAACCACCAATCCAGTTCCATTGGTGGTATGTCAAAGTAATGAGCCCAAGGATCGACATAATCACCGACCTTCACACCATTACAGAGGATATCAATTCTTTGGCCAGGAGCCACAGAAATCAGCTTCGGACTTGGTTCCTTGATAGGCGAGCTCGAGACAATCTCATCGAACGAAGGAGACAACAAATCACATGGAATCTCATGTGTCGACTCATGATACTCCATGTCAAGAAGCACTATACTCTCCTCTTCATCGCTAAAGAAATTGTCATCATTTGCGAACATATCCTCCTCCACCAAAACATTATCATGGTCATAGCTCAAGGGTAGGGGAGTTAGCGGAGTAGACTCGGATGAACTCAATGAGTGAGGAATAGGAAGCACACACTCACCTTTATCTTCATGACTTTCTGAACTTCCCTCCGGTGTGACAAACAAGTCCTTGCCCCTCCCTAGGGTATTCATGGTGAGCCTCTCTATCGGGTTAACCACCGGTTTAGACGGTAGTTCACTCGCTTCATATGCTAGAATATCATTCCCCACTTGGACCATTTGGTGCACTCGTTCATCTAGTTCAACGATCTGCTGACACAATTGCTCATTCTCCTAGTAAGAGGCCTTGAAAAGATCCTCCAAAGGTGCGTCAAAGTAATCCATTGGTTGAGGTTTTTGGGCAAAGGACACTTCCTGCAAGGCCTGGTGACCCATGTAGCAGATAAGATCCCAAATTCCCACCAAACCTAACCGTGCTAGATTTCCGCCACTCATGTATAAAGCACGCGCCTTCGTCTCAGCAGTTATCCCCTCTACAACGCAGACAATCATATCTCGCAAACTATCGTGGAAACCCCGCTCATTGCGGATGTCCACACACCTCTGCAACCTAGTGAGATATAGGTGAAAGTTTTCACCTTCGAACTGCAATAATCTCAACATCTTAAATTGTTAGTAGCATATGTGTTGTGAAACGTAAGACAGGTTCACAAAAAAAGTTAGTAGCTAAATTAATACACAAGACAAACACACAAATAACAACTTGACTCCCCGGCAACGGCGCCAAATTTGAAAGAGGATTTTCAGTCGCCTTAAATCCTATCAAATAAATCCGACTAACCTAACTAATGTAGTTTGGCAAGTACGGGTCGATCCCACAGAGAGTCTATGATTTGTATGCAAGTCAAGTGTGCTAAATAAGAACTAAAGAAACAAAGATGGGGGATTATGATGATTCAAACTAACTAAGTAAAAAGAAAAAGGAAGCAAACTAAACAAATTGATTTAACAAATATGAGACAAATAGCTTAGGTCAACCAATCTCAGCAATCAGGTTTGTTCATTGATCATCGAAATCGAATAGATAACTTCCTCTTGAACAATTTGTTGTGGAAAGACTAGGTCTTTTGAATCCAATTCCTTATCGAAATTAGTTAACAAGACAACCAGACCCTGAAAACCCTAATTATCAAACAATCTTGAAACTATCAAGATTCAATAATCGATTAAGCTTAAAGGAAATCAACAAAGACAATCGACGCGCACAACCAGTTATTGCATCAATTGCAAATCAATTCTCTATACAAATCCCTTAATCAACCAGTTTCAGAGATTCATATTTTGCTACTCAAGAATATAGATAATTCAACCAGAAATTACCTATATTTAGCTATAGATTATCATGAAAAGGCATCAGTTGATCAGGCTAATGGAAATTCACGAAAACCCTAAACATTCGACGCAAAGAATTGATAATATTCAAAGAGGAGTATTAAGATAGAGAAATCTCACAATGAAACCCAACCTGAAGCTTCGATTAATTTTCCCAAGCAAAGAAGACTAGTTGTTCATACTTGAGAAATCACAAAAGGCCCCAAAATCCTACGTACCAATTCTGTCCCCCAAAGGAACCAAAAACAAGAACCCTCTTTTTCAAAAGAAAACGCACAACCTACTAGTTGTTTGTTCCACTTCCACCGTTTCAAGTACCCTCTAAAAACATTTAATAATTGAAAATAAAACAACCCATTTCATAAATGATGAATCCAAGTAACAGGCTCACAGCCCACGTCTTGAGCTCGACATAAAACTCGGGAGCGCCACCACACAACTCGGTTTTCTGCAGCCATATTGATGTCCCGTTTTCTCTGTTTTCAAGGCTGAATTTGGAAAAGTCGTAAACACGAAGGTTGTAGGTCTTCGAATCCTCTTTCCAACAAGTATAAGTACGTCCCGATCCGATAAATACAGCCTTCAAACGACTCGTTTTAGTGCAGCGTCGTCAGCTTGGACAGCTCCAATCCTTTACATGTTTAGTTCATCTCCTCGGCTCTCGGGCTCTTCTATTTTCGTCCAATCTTCAAGCATTGGCTCGAGCTTAGCTCCACCATTCCACAATCACCTGAAATCATGCACAAAACTTGTACATTCCGACTCTAATTGAAACATAATGAAAACATGAAAACAACTCTAAACTCATGCATTTTACCCTACATAAACACATCTAAATGCTTATATTAACACTACCTAAATGTGTCCGATCAGTGTGTGTTTGAATTTGTCTTCTAATTCATTTAGCAGGTAGGCACTACGCAACACAACATGTTTTGGGAATTGGTGCTGTTTCGAGAGTTGATGTTTTCATGCCTTAACGTTGCACTTTCTCTTGTTTGTAGATTGGTACTGATGAGTAGTGTACCAGTTAGCTCTGATTTATCTTCTTTACTTCTTTAGGCATTGATTTTACAACTTGAGGAGTGCCATATTCATAGGTAATATTATATATTCCAATAAGAAATTAAATATTATATGATCCAATGAAATTTTCATCAAAATTGTATGTGTTTTACAACTGAGCTTGCATGCTAAATTGTTTGCGTTTTAATTTGAAGTAGCTTCTTTTTAAACTGAGCTGAGAACAACTACAGAAGCCAACAAGAGCATCATGCTAAGTTGATTAATATATTATTCATCAATGTATCATTATACCACCTTTCATGTTCATTTTTCACGAAACTTATTTTTCTTGTGAGATGGGTTGATTTTGATTCGATGGTAGAATTATGAGGATGCAAAAGAAACCATTAGGAAAATGTTAAAAAAAATTGAACTATTAGTCTTTGCATATAACACCGCTTGGGTAGCAATGGTTTCTTCTCTAAATGCTCTGGGAACTCCTTGCTACTTGGAAATTTAAAGTGGATTTTGGAAAACTAGCATCGTGATGGATCTTGGGGTCTTCTTGATAGAAACACTACACTAATCAAAGATGTTATCTCAGCTACTCTTGCATGTGTGCTTGCTCTTAAATTATTTTTTGTTTGTGGTGCTAAATGTCAATTGTAATTTGTAGGTGTTGTACATGAGACTTTTGAGGCAGTGAGATACAAGGTATGGAGTCATATGATATACATGGCATGACAAAGATATCATATGCGCCAATTGTAAGTTGCGAATACATAAAAACTCTTAACTTCTTAAGTATTGATCCCGTTAATCTTTCTATAGTATATTAATGTGCTGACTCTAAGCTTATTATTTTATTCAAGTTAAAGATAGGAAAGAAAGTAAGAGTACACATAGATTGCACATAACTTCAACCAACAGAAAGACTGGCAACAAATAGTGCTCATCAGTCATGTGGGACTACACCATCTCTGCTTGAATCTCGGGCAAGTGGAACTGCCTTAACAATTGGACATCAGTTGAAGGAAGCTGCAAATCATGCTGTTGTGCCCGAATCTTCTATTCCTAATGGAAATATCAGACCTCAAAATGATACAAATAAAGCAGAAAGTATATTTATTGGGGCTTACTGTGATCATGGCTCACCTTTTGCCAGTTTTGATCGATTTCACTTAAGTATACACTCACTTTTACTTCACAACGCCATATTACATTGATGCTTGGAGAAGATGTTGATTTTTCTAATTTGTCCTCTAGAATGAATGCATATATGGGCTACTCCATTTACATCTCGATTAGGTACGTACCCGATGGGACTGGGTCGTCCTATGACCCTAGCAAAGACTCTAGACTCACAACTTACGACCGTTTCTACCAAACGCATGGAGAGTACAAATCCTCAAACACTTATGTAGAACCTAGGAAGGATACTACATGAAATGCAGGATGTAACACCTAACATACTATATCACACATCACGCATGAGGTCCAATCACTTGAGCAAGCTTCGGAGGACTTACCTGGAGAATAGCATAATCCGAAACAATTTCTAAAAGAGTAAAATGGTCCAATCCTTCCAAAATTCTGAATTTGGTAAAACAATAAAAAAGAAAAGCCCACAATCCACTTCCGGCCCATCCCTCATTCAACCCAAATTCTCCATTCTTCTATCCAGATTTCGCACAACAACAATAAAACAAAATAAATAAATAAAATAAGATGGTGGGGCCCACGTGAGTCTTCTTCTTTGGCTTCTTCCCAACTTCCCTGTTCCGCCTGGTCCACGCGTGCCGTCTTCGCCATGGCTCAACCTTCTTCTTTCTCCACCATGGAACTTTGAAGCACTCCTACGGTTCCATACTTGACTACTACTTCCTCCCCCACCACACTCGCACTCACGTTTGCACTCGGCCCGCGCTCTCCCATTCACTCACATACCGCCCTCACACCTTTCTCGTCGGAACCCAAGCTCACACTCACTCTCGACCTCACTGATTCTCTCTTTCCCGACCACCCCGAACATGAAAAAAAAGGGGCGTTTACCATATAGGCCATACTTTTTGCCTATATTAGGAAATTGTCCACCATCCTCTCCATATTAGCAAATTGTCCGCCTATGTTGCTGAAACTGCTGAAATCGATGTTGCTGAAATTGTGCCCCTGTGCCCCCCACGTGTACCCCCACCTTTTTTTTCGCGTTGCTGAAATTGAAGTTGTTGAAACCCTGATTTCAGCACTGTGGTTGATGCTGAAACCGGGGTTTCAGCAACATTGTTGATGCTGAAATGGTTATTGCTGACACTGCTAAAAATGTTATACATACAAGCTACTGAAATACTGAAATGCTGAAATGTTAAAAGGCTGAAATGTTGTCATATATGCTTGTAAGATATAGAAGCTCATACAATTTTATAAGAATTAATTTAAGCAAAAATCAAGAAGCTAATAAGCTCTCCAAAATTTTAAGCAAGGCAATTTGTTTTTGCTGAAATTGCCAATACACAATAGACATTTGCATTCACAACAAATAGACAAGTACACTAGTTCAAACTTGCTGAAATCAAACCAATAAATATTTGTTCAATCTTCCTCTCGATCTCTCTCTTCCTTGTTCGAAGCAACTCAATTCCAAAATCATAATCGTAACAAAATTAAAACCTAATCAATTCCAAGAAGCTCCAAATTCATACTGCTGAATTTCGCAACCATTAAATCAGTACACACACCCCTAATCTCAATTTCATAGAAATTAAAAACTGAAACAATGCATGCGGAAATCAATGAATCAAGAGCATCCGACACTGCTGAATCAGTGAACTCCTAAAACAGAGCAAGATCATTCACCATCGGTAATGGAGATGAAGGCGACTGGAGGAGACTGGACAATAGGCGTTCACCATCACCAATGTTATATTCACCGTCGTCATCCTCACGATATCTTCTTCTCTCTTCTTCTGAAATTTCATAACTACACTAATTTTTTATAACAAAATAAAATGACGAACGTAAAATTATTAAAAAAAAAAAAGTAATGTCCATGATTTATGCCTTGTTTTTATATCTATTTTAGCTCCTTATTCTATCATTTTATATATTTTGGGTTAGAATAGTACATAATCTATATAGTTTATGCTTATTTGCTAAATTAGGGAGTCTACACTAGTTTCTGTTTAATTTTGCAGAAATCGGACGCACTTTGGAGCTTATAGGAAACTCATGAAGAAGCTATGTATGGTGCAGCCGAAGGAAAGCCCGCTTTTCACCATTCATCATTCTGAATCAAATTCTGATGTCTTCATGAGAGTTGTAGCCCTCAAAAAGAGCTTTCCAATGCATATTCATATGTGTCAATCGAACGAATGAGGACTTGGGAAAGTGCGTATCAAGACGGAGCAGAATGCTGAAAGTTGAAGATTGGTCGATTTCGACCATACTTGGTTGATATCGACTAAGAGTCAGTCGATATTCCCAGACAGACTCGGCATGGACCAGCAGACACGAAGACGGAGAAAGCACAACTCGATATTGAAGCGTTCGTGAGATTTCGCCTATACTTATTACCTCATTTGTGACGACATAATACTTTTTAGAATACCTGCCAGCCTTAGCTTGATAGGAAGATGGTCAGATTGTAAGCGTATTGGTCCAAGCGATGAGGGTTATGAATTTGACTTGCGATGAATTATGATTTACTGTTTAATTGTCGTCTGCGATGGAAGTTTGGCGAATTTGTTATCTCTAGGAACGTTCTTCTCCGACCGAGGATCTCTAGAACTCAACTCTGGGGGCTTTAAGTCCGAGAGGTAATCAGAGCTCTTATGCCTTTTCTTATCTTCGGAATCGGATCCCCCATTTATGATTTGTGATCCGGGGGGGGGGGGGGGGATTTATAGGGGAACCAAGAGAGCAGCTGGCTGGCAACCTCGTGGTTTTATGTAGGACACGTGTAGCGCATGCCCACATGCTTAGGGGCATAGGCAACACACGTGGAGCCATCGGAGTCGAGGTACTTTGAGCCAACAAGCTGCTTGCTAGGTCTTTAGAAGGTGATCGAAGTACAAGGGAGAATTATCTCTCATTCCTACGCTAGTTTTGAGTCGTGAAGGAGATAAAGGTTAATAGACGTAGGGAGCGTTGGGCCCAGTTCTCTGGGTCTAGTTGGATACTTTGCTCGCGATGCGTTAATGGTAGGACCGACCGTCCCTTTGCGTTGGGTGACCCATTTATGATGTAATATC
Organism: Persicaria tinctoria; assembly: GCA_037127255.1. NCBI lineage: Eukaryota > Viridiplantae > Streptophyta > Magnoliopsida > Caryophyllales > Polygonaceae > Persicaria > Persicaria tinctoria. The sequence continues at coordinate 24,609,479 of JBANSL010000014.1, forward strand.
CCGTGTTCTATAGCCTATTTCCTATGGCATCGTCATATCTCCTCGTAACCGGATCGGGAGTGATACCACACTCGCGATTAGGTTTCGACAATTACGATGCTTTCTGTTCGAATGTTATTAGTCTTGTAGAGAGACCTTTCTTGGGCCTATCGTGTCCCTTCGGCCCACTGGGCCGGCTGGCCCAACAGGGACCTATAAGGAGGATTTTTGCTCTTGCTTTTTCTCATTCCACACTTCTGAATTCTCAAAGAGGAGAGAAGAGAAAGGGGTCTTCAAAGGTTTTCCGTGCTTTTCGAAGAACCGAGGTTAGCCTAAGGTTGTGGTTCGTTTCCAGTTTTCTGAGTTCTTCAGTGCTCCACTCCGCAGTTGTTTAAGTAAGTTGCCCTTGATCCTTTTTTCCGTTTATTATGATTTCCTCAGTTTGCGCTATAATTTTTCGGGATTTTTATGGTTAGCCAGAAAAACTGAAATAAGTGACGGTTATGGGGCGGCGACTGGGGTTTGCCCCGGTGCCTCGTCCCTGACCTTCCCGTTGGGCTCTTTAGTCGTAACCGATCTTCGTGGAGCCGCGGATGGGTAGTTTAGTAATGGGGTGGTTTTGAGAGGGGGTAGTACTATATTTTGAGTTTTTCGGGTGACCTCCGGTGACTTCTTTAATCTTTGTGGAGTATACCTGACGAAAAAGGGCGGAAGAAATCCTTTCGACTTTGCCCTTTTGCCCTTCTCATGGCTGATTTTTCAAAAATCGAGAAACCTTTATGAGGGATTTGGAAGGGCACCTTTTAACCGTCGTTATGTGGGGGGGGGGGGGAGATGTCGTTTCAACGTCCCTTTGAGGGGGCGCGTGAGGCGCCACTATAAGTTTTTAAGAAGGCTTTTTTGGCGCCAAATTTACTTACTCGCGATGTTTGAAAATGTGGTTTTTTCCCCTTGTTGATTTTCCTTTTTCTTGCGGTTTTCTAGGAGGCTTTTCCTTTGTTTCTAGAATTACAATGCCCCCGGAAAGTGATATCCGAAATCTTCATTTCATGTTGCCTGGTGTTTTCGTTGTGATTCCCTTTTATTCTGACTTGTTTTTAAAACCTTTTGTGCAGGTATGATAGTTGATAAGTCAAAAATTTCCGCGCTTGCGAAGAAAAAGAGCGCTGCTGGGAGTGTATCCAGACCTGCCCTTATCGTTACTTCGCGGCCGGGTGGTGGTTGGCAAAACGTTCCTCGCGAGCCTCCTCTGGTGAAGAGGAATTTGAAAGGGAAAAAGCCGGTTGACGACCGGGAAAGTCTGTTGCTTGAAGACCAACCGTTGGTTCGTCCCGGGAAGAAACGGCCTATGGAGGAATTATGAGGCATTGATATTCTAAGCTCTGAATCGATTGCCCCGACGGGGATTTCTATGGCAGTTTATCGAATGTCTGGGTTTGTCCCTATTAGCTTTAAAGAGTTGGAGATCCCTAATCAGAGATGTCCCGCCGAGAGAGGTTATCTTCATCATCTGACGGATGAGGAGTTAGTGGAACATGGACGAAAAAGCCAAGGCTGGGTAGCCCCCTTTTTTGTGATGCACGATTTCTATTTTTGTTCTTTCTTCCTAATGCTTCTTTGTTTCTCATATGCTTTTATTGTCCTTTCTGTGCTGTCGTAGGATGACCTACAATGGTCTGAAATGGTTGGCCGTTTAAGAAACTATGGTGATAAAGTAAGGGAGTTGAGGTCGATCGTGATCTCTATGGAGGCGAAAGTGGAGAAGTTGAAAGATGTTGAGTTTCAGGAAGCGACTATCGTGAGTCTTAAAGATGCTTTAGTTAAGTCCTAGAAGGATGTGGTAATGGTGAGGAGTGAGTTAGACTTGTCGCAAATCGAGCTTGCGAGGGTTCGAGAGTTTGTGGCCCGATATGAATCAAAGGCCATGCTTCTGAAAGGTCGGCTCCAAGATCTTGAGCATGCGTTAGGGACTGTTTGTGAGGAGTCCACTAATGTGAAGAGTCAACTGGAGCGCTTCTTCTCTGGGGAGGATGCTGCTCTCTCCCGAAAGATGCTTCGTGAATTTATGCTTGGTGAAGTTGGGCAGGAGTGGTTAACTGAATTCCTAGGAGGGGCTGGCCGGGATTGGCTCGGTAATTATCTTGAGACGGATGGGGAAGATGTTCTTTATGAAAGGGTTACCGATGAGTTCATGGATGGGGTTGCAGGCGGAATTACACAAAGTATTAATCACTTTGCTCATCTAAGTGACGAGGTAAGGATGTTTTCTCCTAGTTATCAGAATAAAGATATGATATTGAAAGATCCCGACGCGAGTAGCCCCTCCCCCTTGATGCTCCTACTGATAACGCCGATCCTCTTTCCGACGGTGGTATCGCCTTTGAGCCTCTTTGTGGAAATGGTAATCTTCCTCTTGATGCCTGACTATATTTTGGGGTTGTGAACGTTTCGAACCGTGATAAGTGAAGCCTTTCTGTAGTGTTTTGTGGATATTATTGTTTTTCTTTGGATTCATCGTGTTTTTTGTTTGTATTTATTTCTTGTTTTCTCTTGTTGACCTGTTGCTTTTATTTGCCATGTGAGTTCGCGATACCCTTATCCATCTCCTGTCATTCCTCGTTTTATGGAATAAATCGTGAGATGACACAAAGTAGGGTTCGCGATACCCGGTACCCGACCTGTTATTGAATGTTTCAATATCTAGCGTGAGATTTCTTGAATGATTCATTCTCCTAGCGCGAGATTTCTAGATATTTCAATCTACAGCGCGAGAATTTTTAATATTCCAATCTCCAGCGCGAGATTTTCCAATCTCCAGCGTGAGCGTGAGACTTCTTAAATGATTCAATCTCCATCGCGAGATTTCTTGATATTTCAATTTCCAGTGCGAGAATTTTTAATATTTTCAATCTCCTGTTGGTGGATGTTGGGGATGAAAGGCTTAGGAGATCTTCCTTGCGTGGCTCGCGAATAAAGAAAATTATTCTTCAGTCGTTTTTTAGATATTGGGAATTTTTTGTGTTTTCATACAAAGATTGATGGCAAATCAGCTAATAAGTAAATTTTACTGACAAGTCGAGTTTTCTTTAAGAAACTTAATTTGAAAAAACTTCGCTTATCGAACTTATCCTAGGAGCTAATGGAAACTATTCTCTATTGGACCGTCGTAGCCGTTGTCGTAGGGCTTATCTTTTATATAGCGGTCTTTCTTGTCGAGGAAGTGGATTTTAAACCTTGCTTTTCCTAGGTGGGTGAACATTGTTGCTGTTTTCAGCTCTAGTCCTTGTGGTTCGACAAAATGACAAAATCCCTCTATCCACGTGCCCCTAGTGAGATTCGTAACTGCCTCCTATGATGTGGACAAGGAAGTTTTTGACAACGCGAGTGGATAGGAATATTTGTTCGGGAACATGTAGTTGGACATGTTGATCGAATTTGTAAGGTAACATCATGGGTATGTACTGTTCATTTTCTACTAAATATCAAATACAAAAGGATTGGTTGGGCTCTGGTTGCTGTTACTCGTTGCTATTATGAGTATTTTTAGGTCTACTTGGCATAGTTATGCAGGGATTCTTTGTCACGTGCAAGGCATGCAGGTTATCTCAGGAAATCCTTTGCAGACCTTTTGTCTGGTTTCAATGTATGTAATAAATGCTTTTTAGAATATTTCCAAAGCATACAACACTTTTTCTGAGTATAAGGAGGCGTAGTGTTGTGTTGGGGTTTTTGTAGATATTTGAGTTGCCTTTTACAGCCGTAGCGTTCTAGCATGCATGATTTTTTCCGTTGGGTTGATGAAGAGGGGAGGATGCATTGTCTTGTAAGTTGTACATACCCTTCGTGATTTATGTTTTTTTTCTGGGTCTGAACTGTTTACTCAGTGATAGCACTTTTTTGTATATAGCCTCTTCCTGATGCTTTTGAGAGGATGTATGGTCATGTTGTGACTGATCATGTTAATTTAGTCTCCGCCAATGGTGAGACCTTTTGGGTTGAAATTTCCAAGGATTCCTCTAGCCATTGGTGGTTATCTAATGGCTGGAACATATTCGTGACTAGCAACAGGGTTTCTGTCGGAATCTCGGTGGTGCTCTTTCAGTATGCAGAAAGAAACTGCTTCAAGACCCTGGGTCTGAACTGGATATTTGTTTTTTGTGTCGTGGTTTTAGCTCCTTCTAATCGCATGCTTTGGTATCTATAATCCCGAATACTCTTGTTTAGTAATATCTCGATGCTTTGAGTGATTTGGTCTTTATTTGTATGGTTTTTGTCTTCTTTTGACTTGGATGTGACCTTAGCTAGTGGGATAATGACATTATGAACTTTATTGTTGGTTTGTGCAATTTTCGCCACTTGGCTGGCATGCAGTTGGCTTTGAAAACGTCGCGTTCGGACAGATATGTGGTGATGAGACAACACTGTCCTGTTTGTTAGGTTTGGTGATAAATATCAAACGCTGTTAAAGTTGTGGTAGTTATCCTTTGGTTCTGTTTGATTTAGTAGTGTTCTTGTGAGGAATCATGACCTCCCCTCCCCCTAGCCGCCGTGACTTTTTCCGTCCCATTGATTCTGAAGAGAAGATGGAACATCTGGTAGGTTTCTCTGCCCTACTTCTGTAATTTGTGTGCCCCTTTTTTTAATTTTGATATTTTTGGTTTTGTGACCTGTAGCTTTTGCCCGAATCGTTTGGTGTTCAATATGCTCACGGGGGGATAACTCGCGTGTGTTTGGTCTCTCCCACTGGGCGGGAGTTTCAAGTAAGGGTATTTCGAGATAGCCAGAGTCGTTGCATCCTCGCCGAAGGTTGGCGTGCTTTTGTCGTGGACAGTTGTCTACGTGTTGGGGGGTCTCTTATTATTTTTACGTATGAGGGGGGTAATCGTTTCACGATAAATGTGTTGCTGGTTTGGTTTGTATGTCGGCTTGTGTACGCGTTTATACTGGACTTGTATTCCAGGTATGTTTTTAGGGTTTCGACCAAAATTGCCCATGCCCCAGATCTCTGCGATCTTTTGTAATGGTTATAGAAACTTAATTGTCAAAAATGATGGGGCAAAACTTACTGTTCTTATTAAATCTTCAGATGTTATAGAAACTTGTAGACGTGACTCACAAACAGTACAATGGTCATATTAAACTTATTTTGCAGATCTAGACCACTTAGTTTTATTCTCCTTGGAGGCTTTCTTGCATGTGGATCCGCACTTAAGGTGTACGCGATCGCTAAATTTATTTTCCTTGGAGGCTTGCTTGCATGTGCATCCGTACTTAAAGTGTACGCGATCGCTAAATTTATTCCCCTTGGAGGCTTGCTTGCATGTGGATTCGTACTTAAGGCGTACGTGATCGCTAAATTTATTCTCCTTGGAGGCTTACTTGCACATCCCCGTGCTTGGAAGGCACGTGATTGCTGAATTTATTCTCCTTAGAGGCTTACTTGCACATCCCCGTGCTTGGAAGGCACGTGATTGCTTAATTTATTCTCCTTAGAGGCTTACTTGCACATCCCCGTGCTTGGAAGGCACGTGATTGCTTAATTTATTCTCCTTAGAGGCTTACTTGCACATCCCCGTGCTTGAGAGGCACGTGATTGCTTAATTTATTCTCCTTAGAGGCTTACTTGCATGCGTATCCGTACTTAAAGTGTACGCGATCGCTAAATTTATTCTCCTTAGAGGCTTACTTGCATGCGTATTCGTACTTAATATGTACGCGATCGCTAAATTTTTGGTATCGACAACGTTTCTTGGGTTTGAAACTTTCATTTATATATATGAAGAGGTGTACCCAATTCTTGGAAACATGGTGACCCTTGTACATAGAAAATTTAAATCACCGAGTTTCTAATATGTCTAGCTGTTTACGCAAAATATGCCTTGAGATATTTTGTATTCCATGATTTTGCGAGGATCGCTCCTTCCGAATTTTGAAGCTTGAAGGAACCTCTGCCTATCTCTTTATGGATGGCATATGGACCTTCCCAATTAGGTTCAAGCTTTCCCCCAGTTGTTGCTTGTCGTATGACCATATCTCCCTTCTGTAGGGGTCGTACAAAAACGTGTTTGTTGTATCCTTCAGTCAGGCGTCATTGATACTCATTCGCCTTGAGACAAGCGACATCCCTTCTTTCTTCCTGTAAGTTGAGTTCTAGCTCGAGGGCCTCGTCGTTGGATTCTTTATTGAAATCGACTATTTTGGCTGACGAAATTAAGAGCTCTACTGGTATGACTGCGTCCACCCCAAAAGCCATGGCGAATGGCGTTTTTGCGGTAGGGCTCTTGGCGGATGTTCTATATGTCCATAGAATGAGGGGCAAGATTTCATCCCACTCTCCCTTTGTCGTTCCCAACCTTTTTCTCAAAGCGTTCAAGATTTCATCCGTTGGATTGTGGATAAGCTACTGATGAGAATCGGAGGTGTACGGAGACCAGCGCAGAAATCATGAATTCCTTCGCAATCAAATTGTGGTTCGTGATCTATGATGATAGCTTGAGGGACCCCGAAATGGCAGACCATGTTATTCCATAGGAACGTTCGCACTTTTGCCGCTGTAATGGTGGCCATGGCTTCGGCTTCCACCCACTTTGTGAAGTAATCCACTATCGCGATGATGAAACGTAGCTGGCCTGGCGCTGTTGGGAAAGGACCCAAAATATCCATTCCCCACATTGCGAATGGACATGGTACGGAGATGGTTTTTAGCGGGTGAGGGGGACGGTGATTGAGTGACGTGTGTCGTTGAAAAGGATCACATATGTAGATGAACATTTCCGTGTATGCACTAAGGGTGGGCCAATAATAGCCTAGGCGTGTGATTTTAGACGCTACGGCTCTCCATCCCTGGTGGTTGCCGCAAAGGCCCGCGTGCAATTCTTGTACGAGATCAAGTCCTTCCTGGTCCGAGATGCACATGAGGTCTGGGAGGTTGAAACCTCTTTTGTAGAGCCGGTCATCCCTGGCCCGGAAATGGGTCGCTCTTCTTCAGGTGCTTTGGCTGTCTTGTGCCTCACCTGCCACTGTCCCTTCGGTTATGTATTCCAGGAGGGGTATACGCCAATATCCGAGGTTTGATATTCTGAATACCCCTTGATGGATTCCCCGGGCGTGCATCTGCTCGATTATCACTCGATCACTTAATCCTAAAGGCAACGTGGCTCCCATTTTGGGCAATGTGTCGGCGCGTTCGTTTTGCTCGCGAGGAATGGATGTGATAGAACATTTTCCGAAGGTGGTCGTGAGTGTTTTTACACGGGCTAGGTACTCGGGCAGCATTCCGGTTTTTGCTTCGTAGTCCCCCTTAACTTGTAAGGCAACTACTTCTGAGTCTGTAAAAATTTGAACCTGTCGCGTCCCGTTAACCAAAGCTTTTTCGATACCCGCGATCAAGGCCTCATACTTTGCTTCGTTGTTGGTAGCTTCAAATAATAATTGGAAAGATAAATCAGTTATCTCTCCTGTTGGATTGGTGATGGTGACCCCTGCTCCACATCCCCCGCTGATACTGATCCATCAACATTGATCACCAAATCCTCCCCACTGCAATCTTGGCAGTCGGTAAAGATGGCCTCGACAGCGAAATCGGCCAGTGCCTGGGCTAAGCGAGATTTCCTGGGTTTGAAATGAATATTGAATTCGGAAAGCTCCACTGCCCACTTGACCATTCTTCCGGAAAGGGATGGTGAATGAAGAATTTGATGCAGTGGCAGATCAGACAACACTTCGATAGTGTGGGCCTGGAAGTAGGGTATTAATCTTCGCGCCGCGAAGACCACTGATAGAGCCATTTTTTCGATCGGAGTATATCGAGATTCAGCGGGTTGCAACACGCGGCTGGCAAAGTAAATAGGAAACTTGGATTCCCTAGTTAAAACTGTGCTGATAGTGGTGGAGCCAACAACGAGGTATAACTGTAAGGTTTCATGCTCGCGTGGAAAGTGCAAAGTGGGCAACACCGCTAGGTAATCTTTCATACTCTTGAAAGCCTTATCCAAACTTGCAGTCCACTCGACCGGACCCTTTTTTTTTTAGTTGTTCAAAGAAAGGGAGTGAATGATCAGCTAATCGTGAGCATAATCTGCTCAAGTAGTTAACAAATCTGTTCAGCTTTTGGATGTCGTTCAACGTCTTCGAAGGAGCCATGTCGACGATGGTTTGCACTTTTGAAGGATTAACATCTATTCCCCTATGGCTTATCATGAAACCTAGGAATTTTCCGGAATCAACTCCAAAAACGCACTTCTCTGGATTCAGGCAGACACGATTTCTTCTCAGTGTATCGATGGTTTCTTGCAAATCCTTGCAATGCTCCTCTGTTGCTATGCTTTTGATAATAATATCGTCGACGTAAACCGCAACATTTCTTCCAATCTGGGTGGCAAACACTTTTTCTATCATTCGTTGAAAGGTGGCCCCCGCGTTTTTGAGCCCAAATGGCATTACCTTGTAACATAAAGTTCATTGGTTGGTGATGAAAGCAGTGGCCTTTTCATCGTGAGGGCTCATTTTGATCTGATTGTAACCGGAGTATGCATCCAGAAAGATCAAGGTGGCGTGTCCTGCCGCGGTGTCTACCAGCTCGTCGATGGACGGTAAAGGATAGCTATCTTTCGGGCATGCTTTTTTCAAATCATTGAAATCTACGCACATTCTCCACTTGCCGTTGCTTTTCCTAACTAATACCACATTTGACAGCCAGGCTGAATCATTAATTTCGCGAATAAACCCTGCTTGAAGAAGCTTGTGGACTTCTTGTTTTGCTGCCTCAGATTTTTCAGCTGCCATCTTTCTTTTTCTTTGGCAGATTGGTTTTGCCTCGTGATTGAGTCTCAGGGAATGTTCCGCGATTTCTCGGGGAATCCCTTTCAAATCTTGTGGTGACTAGGCACAAGATTTGAAAGGGCGCTCTAAAGCGGGGCCAGTCAAGCTATGACCGTGGTATAGGACTTTCGATTTGTTTGGGAAAGGAAAGAAAGCGACTTTTTCTTTCACGATTTTATCAGCCATCTTCTCTGGTCGAACCTCCAAATCCGCCTGTTGTCGCTCAGATGTGGCTTCCTGTTCATTCTCTTCATGGTTCTCTTTCTTCAGAGATCCCCGAGCCGTTTCTTCAATCTCCAATATCCGGTTATGGCCCTTTCTTAGCGAGGATAAGTAACATAACCTACTATCGGCCTGCTGTCCTCGTGCTTCGCCCACTTTCCCGTCAGCGCACGGAAACTTAACGCTGAAAAGATATATGGAGCATGCTATTTGGAATCTGAATAGAGTTACACGGCCCAAAATAGCGTTGTAGATGGATGGTAGTCGGACTATGGGGAATTCAATCATGTGGGTTCTCCTATTTGGCGCGATGCCTAGCGTAAGGGCTAGTTTGATTGCCCCCGCTACTTCAACCTTGTCTCCGGAAAAGGAGATTAGCTTTCCCGAATAGCGACGTAGGACGCTTTCAGCGATCCCGAGTTGTTTAAAGGCGTCCCAATAAAGGATATCTACAGACGAACCCGTATCTATCATGACCCTTTTCACGGTTTTGGTTCCTATATGTACATGGATGACCATGGGATCTGAGTGAGGCATCATGAGATCGCGAGCATCACGGGGGTCGAATACAAAGAAACATAGCGTAGCGTGGACAATGGATGCTTGTCTGACATTGGCCTCTGACGGGGGGCGTTGGGCTTCTCTTTCATAGTTTTTTCTTTCCTGATTGCTGGTGCCCGACGTCGCAGGTCCTCCTGCGATGGTGTTGATGCACCCATTCGGAGGAGGAGGTTTTGGGCGATCCAAGTTGGAATGCTCAGGTCGATTAGATGAGGATCTGGTTGTAGGAGCATCCCTTGTGTCCCTAGGGGGAGGTTGATACCCTCCTCCTCTGCCGCCATTCCTTCTTCCCTTGTTCTGAAGGTAAGTTCCCATGCCTCTTCCCCCGGTGACGTACTGGGGATGGAAGGGTCTGGGTAGTGCGTTAGGCGGCTTATGTTGTAGGGGAGGGACCTCGGGGGGATGGTGTCGCCCTGGCATCGCCATGGGATTACGAAGATTTACTAGTGGGGCAAAAATTTGAAGGGGTGTCTCTTTTTAGGGGAGAGCTGGCGGGATCCCATAGACCCGGGGCGAGATATAGTCTGGATGAGCCATCATTACGTTTGTTGGCCCCCCCCCCCCCCCCCCCCCCCCCCCGCGGATTTGGCCCCCTATCTTTGGTTGTATTGAACCTCTTGGACAAGAGGGTGTGGCGGGACGGTTGGATATAGCCAGGAAGGATTACGAGGTTGCTGATTCCTGAAGTTTTCCCCTCCCTGATCTCCGAAGTTTTCCCTTCCCTGTCGTTTGTTCGGTGGCCGGTGGTAAGACGGTTGATGGAACGAAGGCTTATATTCGACAGGTCGCGAGCTTGATTTCGCAGCCTCCATAGCGTGGATCTGCTTGGTGACGAGTTTTCTCAAAACATCGTAGTTGGCTGGCTCTTTTCAGAAGACGCAAATTTTGAAATCTCCTTCAGCCAAGTTTCCCATTAGTATCCTGTTTGCGGACTCTTGGTTGAACCTCGGGATTTGTACCACCATGTTGGTAAATCTGCTGAAAAAATCTCCCAAGGATTCAGTCGCGCCCTGCTTGATGGAATTGAGGTCCAGCATGGTTCTCTTTCTTGTGCGGGCGCTTCCGAAGTGAGCGACAAATGTCCCTGATAACTGTGCAAAGTTGCTGATGGATGATCGAGCGAGGTTTGAGAACCATGTTAGAGCGACCCCACTCAGATGGATGGAAACGAGTGGCAGAACATAGCATCATTATCCTCATTCATTCCCATCGCCGTAGTGAATTGGTTGAGGTGGTCGTTGGGATCGGTATCTCCCTTGTTTTTGGTGATGGAGATGTCCCTCCATCTCTTAGGGACGGTTGCCTCGCGTATTTGTCTACAAAAGGCCGAGGGAAAAGTCGGTTCACCTTTGTGAGTTTGCTCGGGTGCTTCTGGGAGTTTGAGCGTGATGACGCATTCCGGGCCCTGCCAGAGCGGCCGACTCTGTTGTTGTTCTTGGTGGGCTCTGGATCGGGGTTGAGGGGGCCATCCGCGGGGTTGGGGAAATGGTTGACCATTATGGGCACTGGTTCTTGTTATTGAAAGTAGGCGCGGAGGTCATGTTGGAGTGGTACTCCGTTCGCTTGTAGGAAAGGCATGCCGTTTGCCTGTTGGTTAAAGTACATGCTTTGCGGGTAGCTTCCCGCGAAGAATTGGTACGGGGGGCCGCCAACCCACATCCCGTAGGGGGTGAACGGAGGGGGTTGTGTAGTGTCCCACGTTGTTTGTTGGGGAGCACCTTCGTTGCCGCCGTGTAGGGCCTCCTCATTAGGGATATTATTGAGGTTGATGCCGATCGTCTCCTCGTGGTCATGGTGTTGTTGCCCAAACTCTTCTCCGAAGAGAGTGAAGTTCATGGTTCTTGCAATAAAAAGCATTAGTCCTAAAATAAGGAAAATCAACGCGATTATCAATTTATACGAACATCTATTTGTATAAGGGTAGGGTGGTTGAGAAATAAAAGAAACGGAAAAGATAGTATCGTAAAGAAGCGTATTGCTACGCGGAACCTCTCGTCGCGAAAGGTTCCCACAGACGGCGCCAATGAAGCGTTCGTGAGATTTCGCTTATAGTTATTACCTCATTTGTGACAACATAATACTTTTTAGAATACCTGCAAGCCTTAGCATGATAGGACGATGGTCAGATTGTAAGCGTATTGGTCCAAGCGATGAGGGTTATGAATTTGACTCGCGATGAATTATGTTTTACTGTCTAATTGTCGTCTGCGATGGAAGTTTGGCGAATTTGTTATCTCTAGGAACGCTCTTCTCCGGCCGTGGATCTCTAGAACTCAACTCTGGGGCTTTAAGTCCGAGATGTAATCAGAGCTCTTATGCCTTTTCTTATCTTCGGAATTGGATCCCCCTATTTGTGATCGGGGGTGGGGTATTTATAGGGGAACCAAGCGATCAGCTGACTGGCAACCTCGTGGTTTTATGTAGGACACGTGTAGCGCATGCCCACATGCTTAGGGGCATAGGCAACACACGTGAAGCCATCGGAGTCGAGGTGCTTTGAGCCAGCGAGCTGCTTGCTAGGTCTTTGGAAGCTGATCGAAGTACAAGGGAGAATCAGCTCTCATTCCTACGCTGGTTTTGAGACGTGAAGGAGATAAAGGTTAATAAACGTAGGGAGCGCTGGGCCCAGTTCTATAGGTCTAGTTGGATACTGATAGGGTCTATTTTAGTCGTATAATTGCATATTAGATTAGGTCATTTTCATGCATATTTTACACATTTTATAGTTATTTTACATTATTTAGTTTTCGGAGTCTACACTAGTATTTTGATATATTTCAGGTATTTTCGGGTTCGATCGAATGAAATTGGAGGTTGAGATCAAATATTGGGCCAAGCTCTCGTGATGAACTGGGCTGATGGAATCCGGACGGTGCCAAGGCAGAAGAAATCCATACGGAGTATATTTTGGCTTACATAATTAGATAGATATAGTATATATATTTATATTATATATTATATAGATTAGGTTTAGTTTCTATACACTATATATATAAATATATATATATTCATACGGCAAGGGGAGAAGTGCTAGTGAACAATGAATCCACTGAAATGTTCTTCCCCCAAAGAGGGTTACGACAGGGATGCCCGTTATCACCATATCTGTTCTTAATAATTTCAGAAATTCTAACACGGGGACTACAACAAGAATCAGAAAAACCACAAAGCCATCTAGGAATCAAACTAACGCGCGGAGGAACGAAGATTCCGTTCTTAGCCTTTGCAGACAACATTGTCATTTTCGCATCAGCCACCAAAACCGGCTGTGACCAAACAAACAAAATTCTAAAAGAGTACTCAGATTTATCAGGACAAAAAGTAAATAGGCATAAATCCCAATTCCAAACGTTCAGAAATGTTTCAACCACACAAAAAAATCTCATTAGAAATGAGCTGGAAATAGCACACACCCCTAATATGGGGACCTATTTAGGCTGTCCCCTCATAGAAGGAAGAATGACAAAGGAAGGATTCAAGGATCTTCTAACAAACACTAAGTCGCAACTTCATAGGTGGAAGGCAAACTGCCTTTCACAAGCTGGTCGATGCACTTTAATCAAAACAACCCTTGCAGCCAAACCTTTACACATAATGCAATGCTTTATGCTACCCAAATCAGTACACACGGAACTTGACAGGATCAACCGGAACTTCCTCTGGAACAAAGGCCCAAACCATAAGCCCCTCATCGGGTGGTATGAGGTTTGCAAAACCAAGGAAAATGGTGGGCTGGGTCTCCGAAGCTCTGAAGACATGAATAAAGCCCTTCAAATGAAATTAATTTGGAAACTATTAGAGGAACCAACTAGCCCCTGGGTGACACAAATCAAAGAAAAATATCTCAAAAACCAAAACATTCTCACATATCGAAAGCATGGAACCTCGTCTTGGCAATGGACGTAGTTAATAAACTAATCCCTCTATTCAAACAGGGTCTTCATTCGTCTATAGGGGACGGCGCCTCTATAAACTTTTGGCACGACCAGTGGCTAGGCCAAACGACTATAAACTCACTTATTTCTGGAACGCAACAAATAGACGAGACAATCAACATACAACATTTCCTCACAGATAACAAAATGTGGAACCAAGAAAAATTACAGGAACAATTACAAAACATAATTCCAAATAATATAATTGAAACAATCAAAACAATACCGATCCCACAGCATATTCAGGTCGATAGACTTTATTAGAAATGGAGCAAAAATGGCTGGTTCAGCACTAAGTCTGCTATTGATATGATACATAAACACAAAAAACATGAAATTTCAGATATAAACTGGGTATGGGGACTAGATATCCCACCAAAAATAAAATCGTTCATGTGGAAAATCCTAAAAAAATGGGGTGCCCACTGCTGTCAGACTAGCTTCTCGGCATTTTGGTATTCCGACAAACTGCCCCCACTGCGACTCTTGTTTTGAAGACCTAAACCACCTACTTTGGAGTTGTCCTATCTCGAAGGAAACCCTGATCGCAAGTAACCCGGGTATATTTCAGAAAATTAATGGATGCTTCAATAAAGACGAACATTTAAACCACACACTATGGGACATCAAAAATACAATTGGAACTAAAGGTTTTGAAGAGCTGGCATTTGTTTGGTGGGGTATTTGGTACTTCAGAAACAAAACACTTTTTGAAAACATAAACCCAAACATAAGAAGCATCTTATCCTTCGTAAGAGAACAAATTTTTATCTGGAAAACATCGCATCTGAATTCACCGGACTACTGTACAAAAAACAAAACATCATCCTTACATATTGACAAACCAAGACCAATATCGAAAAGAAAGAGAACCAAATGGGAACCCCCGCCACCTGGAACTTATAAACTCAATTTCGATGGTTCTCTTCCCGGTGTGGGTTTGGGCACTTATGGCTTCATTCTTCGGGATTCCGTAGGTTCTCCAATTTACACCGGCAATGGACCATCACCAATCAATTCGGTTTGTGGCTGCGAAAGTATGGGTCTCTGGAAGAGTATTCTGGCTGCAAAAGAACTGAAAATAACTAACCTTACAATTGAAGGGGACAACCTAACAATAATAAAAAGTCTAAAAGGTTTGGGGAAGCCTACTGGAGACTCTGAAATGATTGTCTCAGACAGTCTAGTCTCGCTGGGCTTCTTTGGTTATGTTGAGATTCGTCATGTCTTCCGTGAGGCAAATCTGGTAGCTGATCGATTATCACGTATCGCTTTTGCTTCACACGGTTCCTTGACTCCTGATGACTCTCTGTTGCGTAGTCTCATCCGCAAGGATGCTCTTGGTTGATAGAGCTCTGCTCTATGACCAAATTATTTCCGTTTCAAAAAAAAAAAAAAAACGGCAAGGGGAGAGGCGGTGTACACAGTGGCCGACTAACGTTTTAACCTTAAACCCTTATTATGTTTTGTCTTATTTTTATGGAGATTTAAACTCTCCCGTTTCGTCTATGAATTGAAGCTTTGATTTGATAAAATTGTGAGATTTCTATTCTTGTTCTATTCCTATTGATTCGTATTGATTCTTTTGCGAATATTGTTGATTTCTTCTAGTCCGTACAACTAGTTGAGATTATTGCTAGGATTTTGTAGATTCCTCGTAGCGAACCTTAATTCATAGTAGCAAGCATGCCTTTTTAGGACTCGTAGGACTAAACTGGTGTGTAGATAATCAATTACATGTTGAATGCTGACTCGTAGCTTAGTGTTGCATTTATCCTGGTTAATCCTTAATCTTAATGCTACTATTAGGTTGAATCTTGACCGTGTTAGGGTTATCTAATTAGTAAGGGTTACTAGGACTCGTAGGCTTAGTAATTTACACAAGATCAGGATAGGAACAATAATAGGATGAAAAGAGAACTTGAAGAAGAATCAAGGATCAACTAGTCAAATTAAAGTGGATGTTTATAGATGAAACTCTATTCTTAATTGTTATCTCCATTGATTTGTTTATAGTTTATTTTATTTTCTTCTTAGTTTCACCACTCAAAACCCCCCCTTTTCTATTAATTGGTAAATAAACTTAACTTAGAAATAACTTGATTCTCTGTGGGATCGACTCGTGCTTACCACACCACATTAGTTAGGTAGGTTCGAAATTATTTTGATACGATTTAGGCGACTAAAAACCATCCATCAGATACTTTGCTCGCGATGCATTAATGGTGGGACCGACCGTCCCTTTGCGTTGGGTGACCCATTTATGATTTAATATCCCGTGTTATATAGCCTATTTCCTATGGCATCGTCAGATATCGACTTACATAACTCGATATTGACCAAAGGTCAACTCGATATCCCTTGGCAGAGTCAATATCGAGTGATCAGAGTCGAAGCCGAGCAGACAACTCAATATCGACCAACTTTAGTCGATATCGACCAACCTCCAGATCGAGTGTGAGGTCGATTCCGGGTCCTTGGAAGAATCCGAGTGGAGATTACTTACACATGAAGTTTTGAGAGATATTTTTCATCTTTTTATCTATTCTAGGGGTGGAACATTTAATTACTCTATAGGATTTATCTTCTTTACTATATTAGATTTATTTCTTTTCAAATAGAATTATATCTTTAGATAGGTGATAGATATTCCTTATGTTGATTAGCAAGGATTAAGGCCTATAAATAAAGCCCATGGGGCTAGTTTTTATTTATTCCAATTCACAAGAGAAGAGTAGGAGAGTTAGGAGAGAGAGCTTGGAGTCGAGAGAAGTTGTATTTGGCGAGAGCGGAATTGGCTTCGATCGGTTGTAAGCTTTGTTTTATTTCATTAATGCAATATAGTTTCTTTTTATTATTGATGAGTTTCCCTATGATGAAGAGTGAGTAGTTCCCCTACTTCTAGGGTCGGGGTGAGCCCGACGATAGTCATGCATGTTTGAGGTAAAGATTCGACCTTTATTGTGTTTTGATCATCCACTGCCTTTTATATGTTTATTACCTAATTAATAGAGATTCAGGTTAACAACTTGGATTATAAACATAAAATTGGTGGATACAATTAGGGTTTCTTGAAAGAGTTGTGTAATTGTTGGAAAAGGTGAACGCTTGATCCTTTGATGTGATTGCATGATTATCTCTCTTTATTTTACCTTATGCATGTTTAGTTATCGTTGTCGCAAACCCCGGTCTTGGAAGTTTTCTTTTACATTGTTTATTTTGAAATCTGCAACTCTTAGTTCCATTACGTTTTCTGCAATTCACTCAATATCGAGTTATATTGGTCGATATCGAGTCTTCTGGTCGACCGACAGTCTTCTAAGCCGGTTGATATTGGGTACTAACTTGGTCGATATCGAGTTGCACTTCATCGATATCGACTTTTGCTTGTTTTTGTCTCTGTAGGTACATGAAGAGGACGACGAGGATTGGTCGATATCGACCTACCATTGGTCGATATCGAGTAACTTGGCCGAAAATCGACTAACGTTGTAGAATAACCAGAAATCGACTGAAATTGGTCGATATTGACTAACCTTTGGTCGATATCGAGTTATCTCCCTAGAGTCGACTTCTGTTCATGAGATTTGCCTGCTACCTGAGATCTGCTGACACGCTTCCTCGAGGATCGATCCTGACTTCCTATTGCTACATCGGGAGGAAGTCTTGTAATTATTTGCGTGGGCACGAATCTGGTTTGATTTATATCATTATTTATTGAACTCGATTTCCTCCTCCGTCAATAAGAACTAGCATAGTAGCAGCACATCAATAAACAACTAGGAGAGTAGAAGTACTAGGGAATTTGCCCTTCTTTAGCCAGAAGCATACAACGTCATGGAGAATGATATTTTATTCGGCCCACAAAGGGCAAGAACATGTAGGTCACTTGTTCATCCATTTACATCCACAAACGTAGTAGAACTCGTATCCACATCTACCAATGCCATAATCAAATCAAAGAAGATCGCGGCGTTGGACATATCTTGACATATCGACTAAGCCTGAAGGTTGAACAAAAACAACGCCGCTGAAAATGACGCCGCTGAAGATGATCATCCAACGTGCAAAATCATCGTCAATGATGCGCCATCAATGATGAAACAAAGAATTGAGTAGATAATCAAGAAGAAGAAAGAGGAAAGTACCTCATAGAGTAAGAAGTAGTCCAGAAATTGAAGATGAAGAAGAACACCGGAGTTCCTACGCAATTGAGGAAAGTACCTGCCGGATGAGAAGAGTAATCGTCTTCATCACCTTCATCATCTGCATTTGTTGTGAAAGGAGATAGGATACAGACATGGCGGAAAAATGCTGAAACGGGGCAAGTCTTATCTCCTCTCTTTGACCGGATCGGCCATTGGAGGCGACGGAATTAGAGGAGAAAGTTTAGCATCGTCTCCAGATCGGCGTCCATGGCTCGGATCTATTGCAGAAGTGTGACCGTCGAGCGGTAAACACGGATCTGTTGCTTCCGGCGGTTCTTCATAGTGCCATCATTGGTGGAGCAGCAGGCCAGAAATTTCATATCCTAGTGAACCACGACCAAGGCGACTTAGCGGAGGCGGCGAACATATCGGAGGGAGTCGGAGATAGTCAACGCCGTGACAGAGTCGGATGCCAGTGCGGAAATGCGGATTCCGGTAGTGGTGAGGATAAAAGCCATCGGAGGCGGTGAACAGATGAGAGGGAGTAGGAAGGAAGGGCGAGCGAGAGAGTGAGAGAGAGATCTGAGCAATGGTGAAACGGCGAGGAAGAGAACGAGAGTTCCAGATTAGGTTTAGATGTTAGGAGGGTAGTTTTGTCCATAAAAAAAGAGATGGAAAAAAACCAAATATGATGGGTTTGATGGACACTCTCCCAACAAAGGCCAAAAAATAGGCTGGTTTGGCAAATTTTCTCGAAAAAAAATCAAAACAAAACCAAAGGAGAGGGAGAAGGGGCTCACCGAGTGGCCTTCAAACTCGCCGAATAATTTATTGTGGCACATTCGGCTCGTCGGAAATGGAATCAAGGTGGTCTTGGCCTCGACGGAAATCTATATTTGTGAGGAGAAGGAGTCGGAGGTGTTGCTTCAAGCTCGAAGGAGGTGGCATGGTTGACGTTTCCGAAATAGATGAGGGAAGGTTTTGAATTTTGAGTTTTGAATTGAAGAGGGGATGAGAGTTTGGTGGTGGTGTGGTGGTTGTTGACGGTGACCTAACGGAGGTGCTGGTTGCACTTGGTGGCTGTAGGGAAGGTGATGGGGTGGTGGGGCAGTTGTGGTGGCTCCGGCTAGGGGCGAACAAAGAGTGAAGAAGGGAGGAATGGGGGTGGCCTTGGGTTTGTTTGGAAGGGAGAAAGAACAGGGACAGTGGAAAGATGAGAGGGGAGTGTTTGAGCTTAAAAGAATGAAGAATGAAGAGGGGATGTTATGGGGTTTGAAGGCAAAGGAAGAGGTTAGGAGAGTGTTTGCTCTTCTGAAATCAACAGGAGGGAGGTGTGTGGTGTCTCAACGTGGGAACAAAGCAAGGACCAGGGGGTTGTTGGCTTTTTGCTAAAAATGGGGAGGCATGAGAGTGAGGGAGGAGGAGTTTGTGCTTGCCCAAAAGAGGATAGATGCAGCTGGTGGATGGTTTGAGCTACTATTGTGGTTCATTTTAAATAGAAATGGGTGGTGATGGGCCTTCTCCAAAAAAAAAAACACTACTTTCTCCCCTTTACCAAAACTGCTTATGGAGACAAGTTCAGCCACCGGATCGAAGACAAGTTCAAGTTGATTGTGTGCACCGAAGTAGATAGCGATACCACCAATTGGTACTGGCTACAAGCACGATGGCCTCTCGGAGTACCATCAATTGAACATGACAGAGAGTAGTAAGGCATAAAATTTGCATCTGGTTAGATGCAAAAATCATTTGTCAGAAAATAAACTCGAATTCAAGGGAGATGTGGAGTATTATATACAATTTGATCAACCCCTCAACCAATTCAGGTGAAAAACTTTAAAATATTTTGAACCAAAAAATTAGTGTGTTCTTCAAAAGAGCCGGAAAAGATACCCCGATGGAGCGCCGGTATGGGGATGAAAAAGAGGAGTTCGAGTAGGGAGACACACAATGTGGGTCGTGTGCTGGGGTTAATCTTCTTCCATAACCGTAGAAGCGACTTTCATTCCGGATCTGACTATTGATTCGAGTAAGGAGATTGAGAGTGACGTGGCTAGGATTCCACCCATGGGTGGTGGCGTCCAGCACAAAGGAGAGGCTAAGGCAAGCAATAGGAAGGGGAATCAAGTGGACGTTCCATCCAGGAGTGTGGTGAATTCGTAGTTGGTTGGGTCAAGGAGTCTTTATTTCTTCAATCACCCTCATCCATATTTGTTCTGCTAGTACCAAGGAGGATGAAGAAGGTAATAACTTTCCCTTTTATCTACGATTTTTTTTCAAAATAGCCAAAAACCCAATTTTTTTTTAATTGAATTAGCCAAAATCTCAAACTATTTTGAGATTTAGCCAAAACGGGGCTAAGTCGCTGTTTCAAAAAGCGACTTTCGCCCCTCCTAAAAAAAATTATCTATCTATCTATTAATATTACTAATTCTGTTAGCATTTAGCTATGTGTCAATTAAAGTTGGGGTTTTTAATCACAAATCCCTTTTCTTATTAGTCGATAGTATTTTGGGAAGGTTTCAATATATATTTCCTATATTGAATTTATCACAATCGTCTCCAAAATGTCTACATACATTGAATATAATAGATATATGTTTACTATGATTTTTTGTATATGGATATAATCATATTACTATAATATATAGCTTCATATTCTCATTTAATGTTTTTGGCCAATTAATTTTTTTTCCCCGTTGATATATGTCTTCCGAATGTGGATGTATCTTATATATATAATAACACTAAAGAAGGAGTACACTGTAAACGCATGTTGACTTCTCTATAATTTTCGATCTTATGTGACATTATCTTATTTCAACATGCTTTCGTGTCATTTTATGGTTTTTTTTTCTTTTAATTAACTTTACATTAATCTATGATTTTTTTCCCCGGTCAACTTTACCAATTATCCTAAGATTGTTTACCTACTTATCATTTTTTAATTTGAATTTAGATTATTAAATTATCATAATAGTATTCATACTTATAGTAAATTTTATTGATTACTACTTTGAATAATTGTATTATCTAATAGTCGTTAACAAATATAAAATACTTTGTAAAAAGAGATCAGCAGTCCATACAAGGTGTGGGTTATTAAACTAGTATAATACGAAAGTCGTTATTTGAAACATCGACTTAGTATTTTTTTTTTTAAAAAAAATTCAATTAAAATGGGAGAAAGTCTGAAAAGGGGAAAATTATATATCTTTTGTTTTTTAAAGAATATAGGATGGAAATGCGGAAATGTTGTGCCTAACTATCAGAACAAAAATACAAAAGGTAGGGAAGAAGAGAGAGACAGGAAGAGGGGAGAAGGAGAGAGAAAGAGAAAAGGAGAGGAGAGAGGGACATGAGGGGACCACAGAAATGTAGGAAAGAGAAATTTTTTTTTCAAAATATTCACTAAAAATAAATAATTAAAATATTATATATCAACTCAAAGTATTTACAAAAATATTCATTTTTGTCAGAGTTTGCAGAGAAATACGGTCCGAGATCACGTTTCATTCAGAAACACTAAAATTTTGAAATGGAAGAGGGGTGGAAAAAAAACCCGAAAAAAACGCTGTATGAAATCGCGTTTTATAAAAATTTGGAGTAAAACGCGATTTCAAACCGCCTTTATATAAATTTGTATTTTAAATTAAAAAAAATAGAGAAAAAAAGAGTAGAAGCGTGTGTTGAAACCCCGTGTCACTTGTCATCCCCTACCTTTGGCACATCCTCCTTGCTCCGTTGTGCCTCCTTCTAGCTGCACATGCTCCCACCTGCCACCATGGTCGGCCTCCTCCTCGGTGCACCGTGGCTCCTCGCTGCACCTACTCCCACATCCCACCTTGGCTGACCTCCTCCTCGATGCATCGTGTCTCCTCGCTTCCTCCTTCTCGCTGCACCTGATCCCACCTTCTACCATGGCCTCCTCCTCGCCCGTCGGCGTCACTCTCGTACCTCCTCCTCCTCGTCCACTACCACTTCTCCATCTTCGGCGGCGATGAGACGATTTCGGCCAGCGGTGGGCTGCGAGTAGGCGGGAGCGAGGAGGTGAGAGGCTAAGGTGGCAGCTGAGCAGCCGGGAGGTTATGGGCCATGGTGCGAGGAGGTGGGCGGTGGCTCAAGCTAGAGGTTAGGTGCCATGGTGGGAGGTGGAAGCAGGTGCCAAAGGTAGGGGATGACAAGTGAAGCACAGTTTCAACCCGCGCTTCTACTTTTATTTTCTTCTTTTTTTTAAATTTAAAATACAAATTTATATAAACGCGGTTTGAAATTGCGTTTTACCCCAAATTTATTATGAAATGCGATTTCATATCGCGTTTCTCTGTAAACTCTAACAAAAACGAATATTTTTTTAAATACTTTGAGTTGATGAATATTATTGTAAATATTTATTTTTAGTGAATATTTTGAAAAAAAAGAGGACAGAAAGAGACTCACCAAGAGAATAGGTAAGAATGAAGAATTAGGTGATTTAATAAATAAATAAATAAATAAACCCATGTATATTTTTTACCATCTTTTTCAGATTTTCTCTCATTTAAATTGAATTTTTTTTAATAAAAAACTAAGCCAAAAAGCAACTTTGATATTATTTTTAGCCCCGTTTTGACTAAATCCCAAAATAGTTTGAGATTTGGACTAATTCCATAATTTTTTTCGGATTTTTGGCTAATTTGAAAAAAAAAATCTTTATCTACACTCTTCCTTATTATTATATTATTTTTAGTTTTATCAAGCTAGATTATTTTATGTTAAAAGTAGGGGCAATTTTGTAATTTCACCATTTAACAGATTTATTGACGGAAACCTACAAAGGATATCTAATTGCTAATGGGAGCCTTATAAGGGGTGGTTTCATGTTGAAGGTTCGATAATGTATAACAAAGTAAATAAAAGATACTCTAGAAGGGGGGTTGAATAGAGTATGCCGGTTTTTAGCAAATAATCTCAAAACTTTTGAAGCTCGTGCAAGACCCTTTGAGATTAGACTTAATCTTTTCTCTGAAAACCTGAAGCACAAACAAGTTATACAAATCGAACAAATGCGGAAATATGGTAAAGCAGTATGTAAAGGACACAATGAGTTGTTTACGAGGTTTGGCACGAACTTGACCAACGTCCCCGCCTAGGGTTCTTCCACAACCCTAGGATTCAACCGGCTTTTATTGATTCACAAAACTTAGGATCCTAATAGCTCACCGAGAAGCCTCTCTCCTATACAATTGCAATATAGTCAACTCACGTTCCCTTGGAGTCCTAGACCAATCTATAAGAGCCCCACCTCTCTCAGCTATCTAGTACAATCCTCTTACACTTAGTGAATCAATCGCCTAGTGTCCACTTCCTGAGTTACAAACTCTCGAGTATAACACTATCTCGAAATATATCATATAAGCTCACTGTGTAACTCTCAAATGCTTTGAAACAAAATAACAGACTCTTAAGAACTAGTAGAGAGCACACGAAGAAGACATATTTCACTTGAAGGCTTGAGTAAGAATGAGAGCTTGTGTTCAACGAATGTATTACTGTCTTCTCTTCTTCCTTTCCTTTATAGAGAACAAATCGGCGCCTCCAAAGAAGAATCTTCTCTTCAACGGCTAGGCTGATCATGACTATCTTCGAGATCTTCTATACTTGGAAACTTGGGAGCCATGATCTCCGATTGTGTCCTTCTCATCTTCATGCTTTAAGGAAAGAGATCATATTCGAAAAGCTTCCTGAAAAGTTAGAATATAATATCTGGAAGCATATAATAATATAAAATAATATTCGAGCATAATATCATAGAGAACAGGTTTTGTGTTTCATCAACACTGTTGTAGCTTCAAGACCTTTGACAAAAACTGACTGTCAAAGCCTTTAAAACTTATTCCGATTTTCATCAAGGGAGGGAGTTACCAATCTCCCCCTTGATGAAAGACAAAACCTGTGCATCCCTAAAACTTAGTCAAAAACAAATATAATATAAGCAGAATCGGACTAAGTACCTACATGAGTTAGACAAATGTTGGATCATAAGTTTTCAAAGCCAAAGAAAAAACATCCAACAAAACATGGTCTTCCAAGACCCGTGGTTCACAGCAGTTTCAAAGTCTAAACCATCAAACCATCTCCCCCCTTTTGTCTTTCAACAAAGGGAAGAGCGTGAAAATAGTCACCCAAATCAGACTTACCAAAACAATTTCAAAATTTAAACAAGGAGCCGTTCGAATCTTAAAGGCAAGAAAAGATTTATCCGATTTTAAAAAAGATTTCCACAAATAAAAATATAATCGGATAACATGCAATAAAAAGGATTTTCCCGAATAGGTAACAATAAAGTAAAGATATTTAAAAATCCTTTAAAAAAAAAAATATTTGATCAGATATCTAAAAAGATACCAACCAAATATATAATCCGTTATATGTGCTCTACTGTTCAGTTCACAACCTTTGAAATGAGGTTCAAGGATCTTGACACTGAGTAGAAATTATCTTTCGTAAAGGGAAAGCTCCCCCTACGAAAGTGCATCCCTGTTAAGTATTCCGATCTCATGTCTAATGAAGGTGAACTTGTCCTCTGCCTAAGGCTTAGTAAAGATGTCAGCCCATTGATAATCAGTTGAAATAAAGGATATGGACACATCACATTTTTTGACATGGTCTCTAATGAAATGATGCCTCACATCAACATATTTGGTCCTTGAATGCTGAACAAGATTCTTTATGATTGATATGGCACTTGTATTGTCACACTTAATGGGCGAAACCTAGAAATCGATCACGGATCCAATTTGAGTACTTCTAGAGGATAGACCTCAACAGAAAACTGAAGAGTAGTGGCAACAAGTGATTGAGTAATGCCTTTGAGGTTAATGCCAAGATCTCTCACTTGTTAAGCTATCCAAAGGATTTGGGAGCAGCATGCTCCAACTGCTATGTATTCGGCTTCAGTAGTGGATAGAGCAACTGAGTTTTGTTTCTTTGAATACTTACTGACCAAGGATGCTCCTAAGAATTGGCAACATCCTGACGTGCTCTTCATATCCACCTTATAGCCTGCAAAATCTGCATCAGAATACCCGATTAATGTAAAATTTTTTTGCTTTGGGTACCATAAGCCAAGCTTCTTAGTGCCATTGAGATATCGAAAGATCCTCTTCACTGCTACGAGGTGAGATTCTTTAGGATCAGTTTGAAACCTAGCACACATGCAAACACTAAACATGATGTCAGGTCTACTAGCTGTAAGATATAGTAAAGATCCAATCATTCCTCGATACTCCTTTTGATTGACACTCTTCCCAGTCTTGTCTTGATCTAGAGATAATGTTGAGCTCATGGGTGTCTTGGCTGCTTTGGATTGATCCATCTTGAACTTCTTCAAGAGACCCTTAGTGTACTTGCTTTGGTTGACAAAGTTCCCTTTCTTGGATTGATGAACTTGTAATCCCAAAAAGAAGTTGAGTTCACCCATCAAGCTCATCTCAAATTCACTGCACATAATGTCGGAAAATTCCTTGCACAAAGATGTGTTAGTAGCACCAAACAATATATCATCAACATATATTTGAATAAACAGAATGTCCTTTCCTTTGGTCTTGATAAAAAGAGTCTTGTTGATCAACCCCCTTTTAAATCATTTTCTAACAGATATTTTGACAAGCGCTCATACCAAGCTCTTGGGGCTTGTTTCAGACCATAAAGCGCTTTGTCCAGTTTGTAAACATGATTAGGAAATTCCGTACTTTCAAAACCTGGCGGTTGAGCCACATATACTTCTTCCTCTAAGAAACCATTAAGAAAAGCACACTTGACATCCATTTGATATAACTTTATGCTCATAAAAGACGCAAATGATAATAAAATGCGAATGGCTTCAAGCCTGGCTACGGGAGCAAAAGTCTTCTCGTAGTCAATACCTTCCTCTTGATTGTAGCCTTGAGCAACAAGCCTTTCTTTGTTCCTCACGATCTTACCATTCTCATCTAGCTTGTTTCGAAATACCCAACGTGTGCCAATGACTGATTGATGCTTTGACCTAGGCTTCAAAGTCCAGACTTTGTTTCTTTCAAATTCGTTAAGCTCACTTTACATAGCAATGATCCAGTCTGGTTCTTCAAGGGCCTCATCTACCTTCTTTGGTTCTATAAGAGAAACAAATGCGTGGAAAGCACAAAGATCTTTAAGTTTAGAACGAGTTTGAACACTAGATGTACGGTCAGAAATGATAACCTTTAATGAGTGTGATGAGGAGTATTTTAATTTTCTTTTGCTAGTCTCAGCTCTTTGATTCGTCACAACAACAGGATTGATTTATGGTACATCTGACTCCGTGGTCCTGTTAGGTTCAGTTATAGCAGTTTTTGATGTTTCAACATTGTTGGATTGGACACCAAGGGCTTTGGACGAATCTTCAACACCTTGGGCCAATTCTTCAGTGTTGAAAATCTGTTCCTGCATGTTACTCTTCTCAGTGTTCTTGGTGGCAGCATCATCACCTTTCTCGTTCTCTGTATGGATGTTAAGATCTATATCTGCAACACTTTCACCCAAAGAACCGTCATTGCATTCATCAAATATAACATGTATACTTTCTTCAACTAACTGGGTCCTTTTATTGAAGATTCTATAAGCTTTGCTACTTGTGGAGTAGCCAAGAAATATACCTTCATCACTACGCACATCAAATTTCTCAAGGTTATCTTTTCCATTGTTATGAACAAAACAAGTACATCGAAAGGGTTTAAAATAAGATAGAAGTGGTTTGCGGGCTTTGAAAAGTTCATAAGAAGTTTTCTTTAAGATGGAACGAATAAGACATCAATTCAAAATATAGTTCGTTGTGTTAATAGCTTCAGCCCAATAGGTTTTAGGTAATGCATTTTCTAAAAGCATAGTCCTGGCCATGTCCTGTAGGGTGCGGTTCTTTCGTTCCACAACCCCATTTTGTTGAGGTGTCCTAGGAGCAGAAAAATTATGGGAGATGCCATATTTAGCACAAAACAAATCAAACTGAATTTGATCAAACTCCTTACCATGATCACTTCGAATTGACACTATGGGCTCGTTTCTTAAAGTTTGCAACTCCTTACAATGTTTTGAAAACTCAAATAAGGCCTCTGATTTTTGTTTTGAAAATGCAACCCAAGTATATCTAGAAAAATCATTAACAAAAACAAGCATGTACTTTTTACTATTGGGAGATTTGACTCGCATAGGACCACATAAATCAATACCTTTGAAGTCCATCTCAGGTAGCCCTCTTACAAGCCCTTTGGGCACAAGCTTCTGTAGTGTATGTGGACTCACATGACCGAGTCTCTTGTGCCAGAGCTTTGGATCGTCCGTCAAAGCCTTTAGACAGGTTAAGCTTCCTTGTGCCACTTGCTCAACATTTACAGTATATATATTGTTGTAACGATATGAAGTCAGAACAACTTCACCTGTATCTTCCCTGCATACTAGACAACTTTTCTTGTTAAATCTGACATCATTGCCACTATCACATAATTAAGAAACACTAAGCAAATTATACCTCAAACCATTCACAAGATAGACATTTTTAATACTATGTTTGGAATCAATCCCAACACTACCAATACTGACGATGTCACACTTTCCTCTGTCATCAAGAGTGATTGTTCCAGTGGATTGCTTCTTTAGATCATGGAAAAGAGAACTCCTTCCACTCATATGCCTCGAGCATCCAATATCAATAATCCATTTTTTCTCTTTCACCTTGGTGATCTCCTGCAAAACAAACATCAACCTTTGTGGCTAGACCAATAAGCAATTTAGATCCATTATTGGGATAAACCATATTTGGTAAAATAGTGCCTTTAGGGACCCAAACTTGCGTTATCCATTCTTTTCTCAAATGAATAGGAAATGTATTGCGAATAATATGTGGATCCTTTCTTCTATAGGGGCATGTCTCTTTTACATGTCCCTTTCTAGCACAGTGGTGACATATAGGAGAGGTTCTGCTTCCTTTTGCATTGACAAAAGTGATAATGTGCTGCTTCTTTAAAAATCTTGGATTGTAACCAATACCACTTTTGTTTAAAGAACTTTGTTGCTCACCCAACATCATATCAAGAGTGCCTTTGGATTTGGTAAAACTTATGAGGGCTGTCTGTTGGTCTTGAATCTTATTATTCAGGGAGATCTTCTCGTTCTCTAAGTCATGATGTTCACTTCTTAGAGAGGAGAGATCTTGCTTGAATTCAGATTTATCTGAGTCATGAGTCTTGACTTTAATGTCAAGACCTGAATAAGAAGCTTCAAGACTTTTGACCCTCATAGACAGATCCTCAATAGTTCTTCCCTGGTCCACAGTTTTCTTAATGCGAGTGTTAGTATGGGCAATAAGTTTCTCTTCATTGGCAATCATATTAGAAAGGAATTCCGATAATACCTCTTTTAGACTTGCCATAAGTTCTCTTACGGTTACCTCAAGCTTCTCATCGTGGGATTCATCTCTTGAGGCCATAAGACAGACATTGGCCTTCTCATCATCGGAGTCAGAGTCAGAATCGCTCCAAGTTGCCACCATGGCTTTCTTTTTCCATCTATCACCCTTCTTGGACTGTCTCTTCATCTTTTGAGGGCAATCTTTTACAAGATGATCTATTTCACCACATTCAAAACAAGACAAAGGTTTAGTCTTCTTATCATATTTGTTGTATTGAGACTTACCTCGAAATTTAGAAGACTCTGATCCATCCTTGTTGTTGAATTGTTTCTTCATTTTGAGGATTCGAGAAAGGCATCTTGTGATAAGAGCAAAAGGATCATCCTCATCGTCATCCTCATCTTCGGAATCAGATCCATCTTTGGGCTCATCCTTCTTAAACTTGAGCGCCAAGTTCTTAGTGCTTGCTAGAAGTTCTCCATCGTCTTCATTAAGGATCATCTCATGAGTGATCAGTTTCCCAAGTAGGTCATCAAGGGGCAGAGTGGTGAGGTCTTGAGCTTCCTCTATGGTCGTTACTTTAGGACCCCATTTTTCTTTTGGGAGGCACCTCAATATCTTCCTCACTTTCTCAACGTTCGTAAAGCTCTTGCCAAGAGAGTCAAGGTTGTTGGTGATTTCCGTGAATCGTGTGAACATGGCCTTGATAGACTCATCAGACTTCATTTTGAAAAGCTCATACTTTCGAAGGAAGATACTGATCTTGGTGTCCTTTACTTGGTTGGTTCCTTCATAGTTGACGACCAGCTTGTCCCAAATCTCTTTAGCTCACCTACAAGATAAAATACGGTTAAACTCATCAGTGCTAAGACCACAATAAAGTAAGTTAATATCCCTATAGTTTTTGGAGACGAGTTCAAGATCCACTTGGATGTATTCAGACTTCTTCTTCACAATTTTGGTTCCATTTGGTCTGTCTTTCTCTGGAAACTTCGGACCATTCTCTATAATGTTCCAAAGTTCTAGATCTTGATCTATAATGAACATCTTCATCAATGATCTCCAGTGGACAAAGTTGTTTCCTACAAAGAGTGGTGGTCTACTAGTAGACCTTCCCTGTGTAAATCCTCCACTTGCTTCACCAGACATGATAAAAAACCCACAAGATTGTTAGATCGAAAGCAGTGAGTAAAGCTCTGATACCAATTGAAAGTTCGATAATGTATAACAAAGTAAATAAAAGATACTCTAGAAGGGTGGTTAAATAGAGTATGTCGGTTTTTCGCAGATAATCTCAAGACTTTTGAAGCTCGTGCAAGACCCTTTGAGATTACACTTAATCCTTTGTCCGAAAACCTGAAGCACAAACAAGTTATACAAATCGAACAAATGCGGAAATATGGTAAAACAGTATGTAAAGGACGCAATGAGTTGTTTACGATGTTCGGCACGAACTTGGCCTACGTCCTCGCCTAGGGTTCTTCCACAGCCCTAGGATTCAACCGGATTTTATTGATTCACTAGACTTAGGTTCCTAATAGCTCACCAAGAAGCCTCTCTCATATACAATTGCAATCTAGTCAACTCACGTTCCCTTGGAGTCCTAGACCAATCTAGAAGAGCCCCACCTCTCTCTACTATCTAGTACAATCCTCTTACACTTAGTGAATCAATCTCCTAGTGTCCACTTCCTGAATTACAAACTCTCGAGTATAACACTATCTCGAAATATAT
Source organism: Persicaria tinctoria (assembly GCA_037127255.1). Classification (NCBI taxonomy): domain Eukaryota; kingdom Viridiplantae; phylum Streptophyta; class Magnoliopsida; order Caryophyllales; family Polygonaceae; genus Persicaria; species Persicaria tinctoria. The sequence goes on from JBANSL010000014.1 coordinate 24,639,280, forward strand.
CCTATAAGCTTACTATGTAACTCTCAAATGCTTTGAAACAAAATAACAGACTCTTAAGAACTAGTAGAGAGCACACGAAGAAGACAGATTTCACTTGAAGGCTTGAGAACGAATGAGTGCTTGTGTTCAACGAATGTATTGTTGTCTTCTCTTCTTCCTTTCCTTTATAGAGAACAAATCGGCGCCTCCAAAGAAGAATCTTCTCTTCAACGGCTAGGTTGATCATGGCTATCTTCGAGATCTTCTATACTTGGAAACTTTGGAGCCATGATCTCCGATTGTGTCCTTCTCATCTTCAAGCTTAAGGAAAGAGATCATATTCGAAAAGCTAACTGAAAAGTTAGAATATAATATATGGAAGCATATAATAATATAAAATAATATTCGAGCATAATATCATAGAGAACAGGTTTTGTGTTTCATCAACACTGCTGTAGCTTCAAGACCTTTGACAAAAACTGATTGTCAAAGCCTTTGAAACTTATTCCGATTTTGATCAAGGGAGGGAGTTATCACATGTAATTGTGATTATAAGGGGTGATTTTAAGCAATATCGCATATTTAAGATGTCCGAATGACTATTGACAAGATAAGTTCAACTAAATTACCACATGTCCTTTTCATTTTTTACAAACAATTGCAAATAGGCCCAAAACTCTCTGAGAGCGAATTGAAAAAACCTAAGTGCGTTCATCCAAATACTCCACCGAGTTAAATAAATAATTATCGAAAGACTTTCGACTATTTTTATTGATTGTCGTTTGAAAAATCTGTCGAAGTGCTGAAATCGAGTTAAATAACTAACCTCGACTCCATTGAGTTAGGTTAATGAGGGAGCTCGGTGCATATTGGTGAGGTTATGAAATAGCCTCATTGACTTAAGCCGAGCTTCATAAATTTCCTCGGTGACAACAACCAAGTCTCCATTATAAACTCGATGACAGCAAATGAACCTCCAACATCACCTCGGTGACAACAACCGAGCTCGACCCAGACAGCAAGGAATTCACGAGATTTATGCCTGACATGAACCACGGCAAAAATCACATAGGAAACAAACAAATTCTTTCATTTTCGTTCCAATTTGTACTCATAATTCAACTCAAACAACACTCAAATCAACAAAAACAAAAAAAGGACACAAACAACAACCAAGTTCATCAATTTTAAGTCTAATTTCAAACCCTAAAACACAATTTCTTCTCCAAAAGCTCATCAAAAATAAATTATAATGAAATTTTTTACCTTAAAGTTGATATATCTATAGAACTCTCTCTCGAATTGACCTCAAAACTCCAAAATATTGCTGCTCTTGGTTGCTCGTTGAAAGCACACGAGATGTTCTTGGTGGTGTTGATATTGCCGGAAGGACTTTGTGTGCAATTTTGTAAAAATAGTATTGACAATAGTGCTTTGTCCATCTTGTCTAAAGACCTTATTTATTTATAAACATGGCTGAGAGTTATAAGACTAATCAATTAGGCCCAAGTTGTAACTAGAAAACAAACTAACAAACTAAGGCGGGAGTCACAATCCACAATAGATACTAATCTGATTAATTTTGTCATTAAACTTTTTTTTTCTTCCTGTGGATTGGCTTGTGTTTTTTAATTAGTGGCAACTTTGGTACTTTAAACAAGTGCACTTTCCGTGATACTTAGGAGTGATATTCAAGCCGAACGAGCCGAGCTTGACATGTTCAAACTTGGCTCGAACAAGAGACGAGCTGAGCTCGAGCCCAAAAATTATTTGAGCTTATTTTGAAGTTTAAGCTCGGCTCGCGAGCCCAACCTTAAACTCGAGATCGGGTTGTTAGGCTTGAACAAGCCGAACGAACGAGATCGTCATTTGAGCTCATTCAAGCTCGATCGAGCTCGTTCTATGAACTATGCAAATTTCTAATCAACAAATCCACAATCTAGCACACATCAAATTTGAAGTTGTACATATTTGATATTTCCACAATTTCTAGTCAACATTTTCTCAATCTAATCAACATATCCACAATCAACATATTCACATATCCAATATCGACAATCCTTAGATTTCAAGTTGTACAAATCTCCAAGTTGTGCAAGAGGAAGAATGCATCAATCTGGCACTTCGTCACTTTTGTCGGCCTTGGGAAACTAAGATGAAGAATGGAAGAGAAAGAAGGAGGTGACGTCAGACTCAGATCTAAAGGGGAGCACAATGCACACCTACCTTGGACAAGATGAGTAATGGTCAACTAGCGAGAGATGCAGATCTGAGATCAGCAGTTCGTCACTTTCGTCGGCCTTGAGCGACTAAGAGGAAGAATGGAGAGAGATTCAGATCTGAGATCACACGACCTCCATGGACACCGGATCTGAGCAGGAGTCCTGATGGGTGATCAGAGCAACCGGATCTTGGTACGAACCATATTTGCTATTGTGGCACAGTGGGAGGCTCAGATCTGATGACGAACACACCAGATCTGAAAGCTAAGATGATGATGAGGGTAACCGACCAAGTAGCGCCGCCGTTTAGGGCTGGGTGAGTCGAGGATCTGAAACGGAAACCCATGAGAAGATTTACGATTATGTAGTAGTTATGGGTGAAATTCGGTGATGGGGGAGCAATATGTGTGGGAGGAGGGACGATGAGTGAGTAAGAGGAAGCCAGATTTGAGGTTAGGGAGAGAAGAGGCTATGAAGTGAAGTACTCTGTATGAAGTGGAAGACGGATACTCAACTTCCCATGTCTCAAAGAATGAAAGTGAAAAAGCCTCTCAAGTCTCAAATAAACGTAGGGGCATTTATGTAAGTTTGACACCTTAAGCGAGCTTTCGAGCTTGGCTCGGGCTCGGTTCGATCCCAAAATAATGTTCAAGCTCGGCTTGTTTAACATAATCAAACAAGCCAAGCTCGAGCTTTTGCGAGCCGAGCTCGAGCTGTTTGGCCCAGATAACAACCCTAGTGATACTTAATTAAACCCCAAACTTGAAGATGCTTGGGTTTATTACATGTACGCATATATGTTTTCTTAATTAGTTCACAATATAATCAGTTACTATATATTCCCTATAAAAGAGACATAATTCACCTTGACAACCTTTGTCTCACGATGCTACTGCTCTGATTTGGAGGTAAAGTGGCATGCTATCAATGTGGCCGGTTTCAGCGCCGTCGGGGGACACACCGGCCGCCATTGCTAGCCACTTTCCGAGAACCATTCAGCCCCTTTTAAGTTTATGGGACAATGAGAGCCCGCATAGCACTCCACCACACCCCCAAGCCTTAAGAGCAATTTGATGAGAGGATTTCTCAACCAAATAAATTTGTAGTCAAGACCCCGCTATAGTATAATGGAGTCAGGTTTGTCCTCCAGAGAGAAGTCAGCAGTTCTAGTTTAGTGTTTCAGGGTTCGGGGATAGCGGTAAAAGGGGGATGGGGTTGTTGTTGATGTCAACTAAGACTTGGTCGACGTCGAGGGATGGAGAAAGAGTTGTGGTCGGTGTCGAGAGCAATAAACCTGTATAAACCTTAAAAGTAACAAAATAAACAATAAAAAGACAAACTTCCATGGTAAAGGATCACCACAACAATAAACATGTGTGTAAGTCACAAATCACATAAAGAAGTATGCTTTACATCATAAAATCAACTTTTGCTAATTCCAACAATTTAGGCAAATTTACTCTTGAAAATAAACCTAATTGTTTCTACCTTTTCTTAATTAGGATTAATAATCTCGCGAATAAAAACCCTAGTTACTATCCAAGTTTGCAACATGAATTCCTTGAACTTTCATCCAACGGTTAAGCATATAGGTAGATGAAGATAGAAATACACAAAATTATAAATTCATTGACTTAGAACATATACCTATCGTTAGGCTCACCCCAACCCTAAAAGAGGGAAACTAGAAACAAAACATAATAAAAGAAACTAACTTTAAATTAAAACTAAAACTTACAAAATCTTCAATATTCACTCTTCTCCTAACTACTTACGCCCAAAGATGACTTGGCTTGAATGAATAAAACATAGGCCTAAGGCCTTTATTTATAGTAGACTAATCCTTGCTAGCCAAGGAAAGTAAATAATATAATAAATAAAAATATATCTATCTTTTATCTAAATCTTATCTATCTAATTGCAAAAGATAAAACTTCCTAAATAAAATAAATATCCAAATAAATTCCCTAGGGTAAATAGGAAAATACTCATAAGGAAAGAGTCTATCTAACAAAGATAAAGATATATCCCTTCATGACCAAGCAATCCTCCTTAGGTTTGGACTCATCTGCATGCTCTCGACTCTCTGGATTTCGGGTCGACGTCGAGTGGCTTAGTCGACGTCGAGTTCTTCCAGTCGATGTCCACTGGAATGCAATCGATCTCGAGTGGAACAGAGTCGACGTCGACCTCCTTTCAGCGTTTTCAGCGTTCAGCTCCGTTTTGAAGCGCACTTTCCCGAGTCCTCGTTTGTCCGATTGACGCATATGAATATGCGTTGGAAAGCTCTTTTCGAGAGCTACGTACAACTCTCATGAAAGCCTCAGAGCTTGATTGAAAATGATGAATGGTGATAATTGGTCTTTTCTCCAGCTGCACCATCCTGCGCTCTTCCTTAGCTTCTCTAATTTCTTCATGGTTTTCCTTTAAGATCCAAAGTGCGTCCAAACCTCTACAAATCAGCTATATATACAATCTCACCAACTTTGTGTAGACTTCATATCTTGCAAATAATCAATAACTACACAAATTCCTAATATTCCCAATATAAAATATGCATAAAAAGACTCAAATAAGACTAAAAACATGATGTAAAATAAGACCAAAAATGCGGACATCATAATCTCAGGGTAGACTGAGAATTAAGAGTGGGAGGCGAGGAAGACCAAGAAGCCATGCCCAACACCAGGATCTCCTCCGAATCGCCCATAGAACTGACGGGCCACCCCCAACGCAAGCTAGGAAACTAACTTGAACATTGTCTAACATATCTCTTCTTCCATCTTCTTCTTTGCCTCCAAATCCAAGTCATTCGAGTACCCTACCACCCCTTCTACCCTTTCTCTTTGCAATATATGGCTCGCTAGAAAGCTGGCTGGAAACAACCAAAGTTAGGGCCGCCGGCGAAACTAATCACCCCCCAATGGGGTTGGGTAAGGTCATATGTATTAGTGAATCCATTCTCAGACTCATAACTTACTTTTCAGTGTCACATCAACTTAAAGACCCCATTTCAGATTTTTATTTTTTCACCTCCCATTCATGAACCCCGACTTTAGACTCATGACTTATTTTTTCTTATTTTGCTTTTATATTAAATGAACTCTTCTTATATTAAACTCATAATATAATCCTCTCTAATTAAGTTTATTATTATTGTTGTTGTTGTTGTTGTTGTCGTCGTTGTTGTTGTTGTTATTATTATTATTATTATTATTATTACTACTACTACTCCGTATGGACCGTATTAAATATTAGTAATTAGTAATTATTTAATTATTCATGACCATTCGCTATTATTATTTATTACTATAATCAGTATAATTGTCAGATAATAAAGTACTTGGGTGTTATACGAAATAGTGTATTATTATGAATTTTTTTCCTCGAAACATATACAAAGTGGATGTCTATATATAGATAAAATTAAATTACATTATAAAATATGATTCTTTTTTTATAATGTTAAAATCAGTTGCGGCCCTAGTCCCCTTTTTAAATAAAAAAAAACAAAATTGGTAAGTTCTCTTCGATTTTGAATATGATTTGTTTATAATTGAAATGTTGAAATTTGAATTGATTTGGAGAAATTTTCTTAGGTTTTAGGGTTTGAGATTTGAAGAGTGAAAATTAGGAACACACTTGATTATCACATTTTAAGTTTGTTTAAGCACGATTTAGTCTCAAACCGGGATAAATATTTTTTGAAAAAATAAATGAAAACGGTTTCAAAGAAAATTGTGTTCCCAATAGTTTTTTTTTTTAAAAGTAGGCGAACAGTGGGAGTTGTTACTAATACAGTAACCTAACTCCCGGATCATCTTCAAGGATGATGTTACAAAGATTCCTATGGTAGGGGGGGATAGATTGTAAATTACAAATTACTCCTCGTCTAGCAATGTAGTCTGCAGAATTATTAGCTTCTCTGAAAATATGTCTGATCTCAACAAAGGTAAATTCGGATGTAAGTCTGCCAATTTCTTCTACTTGTCTCAGAACCTCCCATTTGGGCGCTTGCATTCATTTGACCGCTTTAACGAAGACTTGATAATCACATTCTAAGATGATCTTCCTCAAGCCTTTCATCTTTGCATGTTGGAGTCCTAGAATCACTGCCGAAGCCTCTATTTGGATGATGGATCCAACATTAACTTCTTGAAAGAAAATATCAATGATCTGTCCTTCAGAATGACGAATGATTCCTCCCACCTGACTCTTGCAAGATTGGGAAAAAGAACCATCTACATTAATTTTGTAGATAGTCCTCGGGGGTCTCGTCTATTTGGCTTTTGCCCTCCTGTTTCCTTTCTTTTTGCTATCCTTTCCTGTACTTCCTTCCATGTCCTAGTCCTTAATATTTTGCTTGATTTTCTGAACAAGGGTTGTTCCTGTCGGTTTCTTAGACCTGAAAATTCGATCATTTCTAGTTTTCCATATGGCTTGCCTAATAAAAATTAGGTCTTCAAATATACTATTAGTATCCTTGATTCTCACTAAATTTGTATGCAGAGGTTCTAGAGAGTTAAGGCGCTGAAAATAAATACCTAAAGCTTTTTCAAATTGTGCAATGAGTTCTCTAGCGAAGGTACAACTAGTAAACAGGTGAGTTGCATCCTAAATTCCTCATGGTCTTGGCTACACAAATAGCAATGGATTGGAACTCTATTTACATATCTATTGAGTCTATTTGCCATAGGTAGACCGTCAATCTTGATTTTCCATAAGAAATTCTCTATTCTAGGAGGAAGTTTTAGTTTCCAAATCCAATTTGAGATTGGATGTTTTGAGGTGTAGGAGTTAGGATTTTCTTTATTGACCTGGTAGTGAAGTTTCCTTCCAGATCGGGTCTCCAAATTAGCTTATCTTCCGTATGCCATTGAGGAATCTTCATTTGTAGAATCTTACTGGCAATATCTTTTGGAAATATTTGTCAGATTTCATCTTCTTTCCACTGTTTCCTGTCATTCATGAGTGAGTCTACAGTCATGTTAGGATCAAGCGATCCCATATACTGCTTAAGACTGATAGACGGGATCTAGTGATCCTCTCATACATTAATGGTCGAACCATTACCAACTAGCCAAAGTAGACCTTCTTCAAAAAACAATTCTTAGAGAAAGTAGTCTTCCGAATTGCCAGGATGTATCTCTATTGTAGTAGTTCCTGATGCTATTTTGTTTGAGATATTTTTCGCTTATAATTCTTACCCATATACTCTCTTCATTGTTGTAGAGTTTCCACATAACTTGCTCCATCTGATTGAGAATTCCTTTTGGGAGAAGAAAGTTTTGCATTAAATAATTGGTTTTAGAGCTAAGGTTGGACTGAATGAGGATCGTCCTACCTGCTTGCGATAAATTGGAAGCTTTCCATTTAGAGAGTTGTTTTTCATGTTGTTTATTGCATCCTCAAAAACACGATTTTTAATCCTACCATTCACAAGGGGAATTCCGAAGTATTTTTCAAGGGTTTTAGACACTGGGATGCCCATATGGGTAGCCAAATCCTTGGTGAGATTCAGATTAACATTTCTAGAGCATTGTAGAGAGCTTTTGTTGTAGTTAATAGTGAGGCCAGATCGATTGAAAAAGTAGTTTATAATGTTCTGAATTGTGTTTAGACTGGTATGGGCTTCTTTGGCAAAAGATGATAGTGTCATCTGCAAATGTTAAGAAGGGAATTGGAGTACCATATTTTTGCTAGCTTTATGCCAATTAAGTTGTCGTCTAGGAGGGCTTCTTTATGCAATTCTCTCGAAAGATCTTCCATAACTAGGGCAAAAAGGTAAGGGGCAAAGGGATCACCTTGTCTTATACCCCTATTAGGTTTAAACTAAGGACCAGGAATGTTATTAACTAGAACAGAGAACGAAGTGGAAGAGATACATTTCATTACCCATTTGATCCAAGTTTGATGAAAACCAAATTTTTCAAGGACCACTTGAATGTAACTCCAGTTTAGTTTTATCATAAGCCTTTTCCATGTCTAGTTTTAAGGCCATCCAACATTTCTTGTCTTTTTGTTTATGGAAGGTGTGGAAGATTTCATGAGCTATTAATGTGTTATCTTGAATCGATCTGCCTTCAATGAAGGCACCTTGGAAAGGATTATAGAGTTTAGAGAGGATGGATTTATGATGATTAGCAAGAATTTTTTAGATTATCTTGTAGATCGTATTACATAGGCTTACATGTCTGTAATGATTTATAGATGTTGGGTTATCAGTTTTCGGAATGAGGGCTATAAATGTTTGATTGATCTCAAATAACATTGGCCAGAGTGGAAGAAGGCATTCACAGCTTTACAGCAGGATCAACCTATGATATCTCAGTATCGTTTATAAAACTCTAGAGGGTATCCATCTGGCCCTGGAGATTTATCTTCTTCCGGGCTAAAGAGAGTATTTTTTATTTCCAAATTAGAGGGCTGAGAAGCTAGATTATTGTTTTCCTCTGGAGTTATCTGAGCTTGAATATTCCAAACATCTTGCGCAGAGATTCTGGGTTGATTATTACCTATAATCTTTCTGACATTTCACTTGTGATGTGTTTCGATATTAGATCTTGATCTGTTAGTAAAATATTATGTTTTTTAGTAAAGGATCTAGTCGATCTTCTAGAGGTTTTAATTCTAGTTGTAACTTGATAATACTTAGTATTTTTGTCTCCCAGATGGAGGTGTCTAATCTTAGCTCTTTGTTTCCAAAATTTATGATTAAATTCAAGGAGTAAGAATTTCTTGTGTTTTTATATTGCGAGCTTTTGTTCATCTATTAAAGATATGTTTCCCCATGGCATTCTCTCTTGAAGAGCCTTGATTTAAATATCCACTTGGGCAAGTTGCTTTTTTATATTGTTGGGATTAGATTTGCACCATTTTTTAATATTTCGTTTAAGAAGCTTTTGCTTTTGAATGAGCTTGAACCCATGGGATCCATTCATCTTATTACTCCGTACTCTTTTGATCATCAATTCAAGAGCATCATTAGTAGTCCATGCCATTTCAAATCGAAACGGAGTTCCATTTCTTTTAGCATGGGAGCCGATTTGGAGAGAGATAGGAGTTTGATCCGAACTAGAGAAAGGGGGATGTTTGATGCAAAGATTAGGGAACCGGTTTAGAATATGTTGATGGGCTAGAATTCTGTCATGTATTTCATAAGTGTTGTTGCTTGAGGATCTGTTTTTCCTCCATGTAAAGGGTAAGCATGAGAACGGTAAGGTTTGTAATCCAAGTTCATCCTTGATAGTTCTTATTCTTCTAAATCTATTAGTGTTAGGGAGAGATCCTCCAACTTTTTCTGTATCCAATTCTATATCATTAAGATCACATATGATGAATATGGGGAGCATGTAATTGTTGACAGTATCATAGATATCGTGCCAGAATTCATCCTTCTCATTTTCAACGGAAGGAGCATAGACAAAGATTAGGATAATTTCGTGTTTTTCTGTTGTTGCTTTTATTACTACAACTCTGTGCTTCAGCTCAAGGATGCTACTTATCTCTTCGAATTTTGTTTTTAATAGCAACCAGATTCTACCCTTGTGTCCAATAGATGGGACATTGAGGGCTTTGTGAAATCTATGCTATATTAACCATAAAATTTCTTTATAAAGGTAACCAAATCTCTGATGGACTCTGGGGTGAAGATTGAAGTGGAGTAAATTAAGATACTTAAGATTACAATTCATATCTTTGCTGAGAGAGGGGAACTTAAACACCTTAATGATCAGTATAGCTATCCTTGAGCTTGTCTTTGTTGTGCTGATGGATTTGTTTTCTCTTCTACATCTTCTGTTGTGGATATATTTGGCTTGCCTATTCTTGCTCTGGTGCTGTTGTTGAGTAAGTTGATTACTTTTGCCGGTGAGAGATATACTTTGAACAATGCTATAGTAGCATGTGCTTTTGGCTTGGTAAAGTTTGTTGGTAAGGTTGGGGCAGCTTGCAACCCACATGAAATCATAGATTTCTATGGGGCAAAGCTTAAGTTTTTCGTAGAGAGTGGCAAGAAGTTGTATACCTGATATCCTTGGTTGCTCTTCTATCAGCTGATTCTTCTTACTTGTCCTGCAACACGTTAGTGTTCTAGCATCCACATAGGTAATAGAAAGCAAGCTATCTAGAGGTTGACAGATGCTATGAATAGAGGATTCATAGAGGCAGTTAAAGGTAAAAAAAGGCCATAGCCGCAGGGTGACCTTGGAATAAGAGGCCTTCAGTAGAAAAATTAGGAGAACCTCCTATCCAGGAGTCACTTAAATTGTCAGAGTACAACCCAGGTCCACCTTAGGACATAAAAACAACATGGAGTTTTCAAAACAAAAGGGCAGAGAATTATTTAGATTTAAGTCTTGCAATCTTTGCTGCACCTCCCCGCACCTAAGAAGATCAGTCTTGCTAATCATCAATTCTTCTTCTTCCTGGATTTCTTCATAGCTGGAGTTGAAGCTTCATTTTTTTCTTCCTCATCTCTATGCTTGACAGACTCACTTTCATCTTGGTTCATGTCTTGCTCAGAGCAACCAATGACAATGCCACCCATCTTTCTCACCATTGAATGATATGATCTGATGGAAATTCTTGACTCCTCTGTCTCCTCTCCAGTTTAAGTAGCTACCATCTTGCCTTTCTAACGAACCTTGAAAAGCTCTTCTAAAGTTCCTTCCACGAGAATGTTATTGTTGACAGCAGCTGGGTTGTTATAGGAGAGGATGGTTTGGAGAATGGACGGGGCAATAGGAAAAGGAGGGGTACTGCTCTCAGCAGCAAGCTTAGCAACATGAGCATTGTTGAGAGATATAAGCTGGTTGATCAGGTCATTAGAAAAGCTTATAGACACAGTAGGCAAAGGGGGAAGCTTTGAGATGGGATGACCAGAGCTTGACATGGGTAGGAGGCCAAAGTCACCTTGCCTAGGCACCATGGCATTGGATACCAGGTGATCCTCAGGGAGAGAGTAAGGGACAAAGGCACTACAACCACCCAAAAGCCTGTTAACAGAGGGGTTTCTGTTGACAACATTAGGAGGAGTGTGGACAAGGAGATCTATTTGAGGGTTTTCTTCCAAAATCAGACTAAATTTTCTCGGCCTAGGGGCATTTAGAGAACACTCCTCAAAGATATGGTCGTACCCACCACAACAACCACATCTATCAGAAAAATCTTCATACCACGTACGCAACCTAATAGACTCAGAGTCGTTTTTCCTAATGCAAATGAAAGTGACAAGTTTTGAGAGAAGAGAGACCTTGATACAAGATCAAGCAAACCTCATCTTGTTATGAATATTAGACACTTGATCGATCCTGATTAAGCTGCCAACACCACCAGCCTCTAGGATGTAAGCTATCGCCTCAGCATTGTAGAATTGATGGGGTAAGCCTGGGATCCTGATCTAAACATCAGCAGTAAGGGTGTCTTCCTCCATACGGTTGAATGAGTTTGTTCAGGGATAGAGTGCCAGAAGAGACCCCTGCACATGGTAAGGCCTATTCGTCCAAACCATAGCACGTTCCTCCTTGTTAGCAAATCTAAAGATAAACCAATCGTTGCCAATGGTGTCAAGGTCCCAGCTACCATTGAGATTTTTCCAGTCTGTTTTCATCTTGTCGGCGACTTGCTTGAGCTCCACAGAAGCTTGAACAAATCGACCAACAAGACTGTATTCAGAGAGCTTTTGATGAAGGTCTTTCACACCCTAGATTTGGTAGGGGTCAACCACTTGCATAACAGTAGGATTGGCTTCATTTGGGAGAGCAGAGCTTATGGGAATCGTCGGGATAGGAGCAGCTTCAGAAGGTTGGGTGTGTATAACAGAATTGTCCAAGGGAGAGAGTGGGTTCAGTTGGTTGAGCAAGAGTAGGCACGGGCTCAAAGAAGATGCCCTGCCTAGTAGTGCTGATCAAAGCTTCAACAAAGGACAACTGATTATCCATGACTAGGAAAAACTCAGTAAGGAGGAGAGAATGGAAGATCAGAAGAGGATGGTGTGAGTTAATCAACCAACATGTAGAGGTATTTATAGGCTTAATCTGATCACTAGAACTAGTCACAGTATAATCCAAGTCTATACAACCATAGGAAAGATTTTTGGTAGGGGTAATCATACCTTTTTTCACTGAGAACAACTCCCAACGCTTCGATATATTGTTGTAGGATCGCCAGATTCATTGCTTGGGGGCTCTTTCTCTTGCGTGTTTGGGAAAGCACAATCTTTTCATCATCAATTACATTGGGATTTGGGGGGGGGGGGGGGGGTAGCTGTTAATCTCTTCATCTCCGGCCATAAGTGACCAATCAGCTCATTTGCATGCTCATAATTGCTCCTTAATCTGCAGAAAAGCCTTCTACTAATCAAAGGATGTGTGAAGTGTTGGAACTCTGGAACTTTGAAAAGATCCAGCAGATCGTATTTAAAACTTACCCCACACCTTTACATTAATGAGTGCATTCGAGCCACATTCATCAAAGAAGGGATGGAGATTAAGCGATTTTGGGAGGTTGAATGCCCATATATGTGATTGTCTGTTGGACTACTGAGATTTGTGAGCCAGAATTGGCAATTGAAGTTTGAGGGATAGATGTTGGTTAGCAACAAACAATCTGAACATGCATTAATCCTCCATGGGAGAAACCTGCATGTCGGAGGCAATGAACCCATAAAAACCCCCCAGAAGCCCTGTAGAGAACAAAGGCAAAAAGCAGAGCGTTTTTTTCTTCGTGTTCCCAATAGTTAAATTTGGTTTTAGGAACACACTTTTCTAATAAATCCATATTCATTTTAATTTTTTAAGCACACTTTTATTGTAATCTGGGTTAAATATTTTTTAAAAAACAAACGAGAACGAAAAGCGTGTTGTTTTTAGTTAAATTTGGTTTTGGGAACACACTTTGCAAATTAAACTATGTTCATTTTAGTTTTTTTAAGCATGCTTTTCTCGTAAACCGGGTTAATTATTTTTTAAAAAAAATACCTGAGAACAGTTTAATGAAAAGCGTGTTGTTTTTAGTTAAATTTGATTTTGGGAACACACTTTGCAAGTTAAACCGTGTTCATTTTAATTTTTTTAAGCATGCTTAATTTTCTCTTAAACCAGGTTAAATATTTTAAAAAATAAATAAACGAGAACAGTTTTAAAGAAAAGCTTGTTGCTTTTAATTAAATTTGGTTTTGGGAACACACTTTGCAAATTAAACCGTGTTCATTTTAATTTTAATTTTTTAAGAACGATTTCAAGGAGTGGATCTACGTGGAAGCTCTTGATTTTAATCTTCTACCCGCTGGCAGGCTCGTGCTTCCACCGGTTGAGGTGGTTTTTCCGAACAGGGACCCCGAAATTTTAGGGCCCCGTATATTTTTTAGGTATGTATAATTGTATGAAATAAAAGGCCATAGGTCAACACTTAACTCCCTTTTAGTTAGTGAAATACGGTCCAAAAATCAAGCCCAAAGATTAAAAACAACTTTACCAATTTTTTTAAAAAGAAAATCCCGACGTAAAAAAAAAAGCAAATTAATCAGACCTAAATACCAATACGCTATTCCGATTTTCAACATCAGTGAAAGGGCAAGGGGCGACTCATCTTCTTCCTATTCTCCATACTTCATCAATAGAACTATCAAGCATGCAATTCCTTTTAATTTCTCAAACTTCATTAATTGTAAGTGTGAAAATTTCCAACGGGAAGATGAGATCGATTCTGATTATAAGTTCTGACTTCCCTTACAATTCTTTCATAATCTCTCTCTGCTTGGTTGCTCCCTCTCTCTCATGTTTTGTGCTTTCACCCTATTTAATTTTCTAGAATCCATTCATCATCACTTAATTCAGATTTTTAGTGCGGCTCCCATTTACATCTATATCTCCAAATTCAGGCTAGTTTGTAAATTTATTTTTATATTTAGCTTTTGTTATTTTTAGAACAGGACCACCCAAAACATTGGCACGACCCTGCCCACATGCTCACCCGAAATGTAGGGCATTGTCCAGCTCCTACCTTCCACGACGTCGTTTTCGATTGGATTTTGTTGCAAAATGTGTGCCGCTCGCGTTTTTTTTTTTTGCGCCATGAACTCCACTTTTTTAAACTGTTACAGATATATCGTTTGTCCCAACCTCAGATTCATGTCTTTTTTTTTCAATTATTATTTCCTACGTGTACATACATATAAACCCATCAGTTTACTACTGCAAATGCTCTAAGGGACAAAATTATCAAGTTATGTTAATTATGAAAGATCATGTGCATAGACTTGTTATCATCTATGTGTCGGTGCTGTTCCCATGGAGTTCTATTAAAAACTCTACCATAGAGTTAAATAAATCTAGTCCATTTATTTCGATTAACGTCTGAGATTAAAACAATTACAATTTCTATCTTTAATTAGAAAAAAAGGACTAAAAAAAATAAAACAAACTATGGAGAGAATCAGAGAGAGCAACTGTCGACTGTCGGAGAGTTGCCTCAAAAGCTCAAACTCTTTCTCAACCCATCAATGGTGTGCAAGGAGATAAGGTGCCGCCCGGACGTACGATCCCGTCGATGGCTGGGTCGGGCTTTCATTAAATCGTTCTTGCCTCGATGATATGGAATTCCCCGCCGACCGCAGAACTTGTAGCTTTGCTTCTAACGGGCTCTTATAGGCTCCACGATGGATATTGCTCCCTCTCCGACCTTTGCCTGTCGTTTGCCTCCCTTTGAAGATAGAGATCCGGAATTTCGATGGCGGACTAGGCAACTCTTGTTGAAGATGCCTCGATCTATCAGGTCTGTGAACCCTAATTTGTCAATCCGTAAATCCTAATCTTTGTTTTGCCCTCTAATTTACCCGATCAATATGAGGGGTTTATTTCATTATTATCCCTAAATTAATTTGTGCAAGTTGGTTGGTTTGATTACACTTGGTTTTGCTTGCTGATTGAATATGAATGTTGAGTTGGGAGGCAAAAATGTCCATTGATTAATATGGTGTGGCAATGTCTTGAGAACTGTTTGTTGTCAATTAGCATAGTATATCCTGAATTTTTGTTATCAACTCCTGTGTTTTTGCAAGAGTAAGTATATGGCCCCTGTTACTGGATTCCCAATGCCTAGTTTGGTTGTTTGGATTAGTTGTATATTTATGTACTTGTGTTACTGAACAACCTGCAATGAATTGAAGAGCCAAGGCAAAAAAAACCTTCAAAATCAGGAGTAGTATATGTGCTATATTAACACCTCAATAAAATCACCTTGACAGGAGCCTAGACCGTGCTATAATGACATGAAAATACAGTATACCGTAATGGTCTCTTTAGAGATCAGTCATTCATGTTAAAATACGATAAATTACCCACTTATTCAATGGTTCAATATCTACTATGCCAGGCTTAGTCATAGCAGTAGTCTTCTCTGAGTTTTCAAAATTTCAGGCAGGCTTTCTACCATGGGATGTGGAGGAAGGGCACTTCCTTGGCTCATTGTGTAAAGAACAATTCATCTATTGTGATTTATGATGTAATTTCGTAGCCTATTAGCTCAAACAGTAGAGCTATGTGTTTTTACACATCGGTGTGGGTTCGAATCCCACATAGGCTTCAAAACTTGTAATTAACGCTCGAATGAATAAGTCTTATTGTCATAAAAATTACAGCAAACATTAGTAAGATAGCAACTACCAACAACTTACTGTCATAAAAATTATAGGAAAAGGGGGTGGTTTTTGATGTTAAAATGCATATATATTTTTATTAAATCAAGTTCAATTAATTAAGCAAAATTACAGGGCAAGGTTCCTGTACAAATCAGTTTAGCTTGACTAAGTGCAGTCAGCCAAGCACTTAGCCACATATATATCCATATATATTTTACTGATTTCAGTCAATGGCTATGATGGAATCAATTGCCAAATTATATATGAGATGCAACAATATAGATAAAAACATCTGAAAAAAATCAAATCTTTTGACAGTTCAAGATGGATCACATAAACTAGACCAAATCACTTGGCGAGTTGAAGGTTTGTTTTTCTTCTAGCATCGCCATTCCATATCATAGGTAATCTTGCTCATCTGAATTAACAGTCTCACAAGCAACTCTATGTTCAGATGATTCAATTTGAATCTCATCCCCCCATTCAGATCCTTTCAAAAACTCAGCATCTGATACAACTCACTCACTTCAATCAATTCCCTCCTCACCATCAATTCGCAGACCCTTGCCACCAACATTATCTCCACTTCCTTCTAACTCGTTCTCTAAATGATCAACAATATAGAAAAAATTCAAATCTTTTGGCAATTCAAGATGGATCACATAAACTACTTTATGTAGACAAATTCCAAAACCAAAACTTGGAAATTACAGCTCCACAGAAAGGAACATAAAATTTCATGACAACATTAATGCACAGAAACAATAAATAATACTGAAGCTCCAAAAAAGGATGTCATTACAATCTAACAAAGACATTGTCAAAATAGAAAATTTCATGACAGCATACTATGCTACTAACACAATCTTGGTAGAAGCCATGCTGTTTTTGTTGAACCATAACTTTCATTTGATGATCTTCCTCCCATAATCATCAATCATAGACCTACATTAATGTATTATAAGTTATAACTCAAACTCACCTAGTATATAAACGAAAGTAAAGCAAACAAAAAATAGAATACATATTATACGTACCAAGGCTAATATTTAATACATTATTTAAAAAATCATGATAAGTATGTTGAGTAGATTCCCTGTTCATATCCTATATCAACTAATTCTTGTTAGAAACTTCATAGACATTTTTTGAATAACTATATAAGAGTAAAAAAAAATTGAAATTACACCTGATTTGAAATCTGAGATGTACCCTCTAGGGAATTAAAAGAGAGCATTACTTCAGGACCTTCATTCGTTGGCCCCTAAACAAAACCACAAAATATGTTATGAAAAAATGAAAAACTAAAAAAGAGCATCACTTCACTGCATTGTTTGACACAAATAAATAAAAACAGAAGTTCTTGGTTATATATATAGTATACCTCTAATGGTTGATTTCCTTTGTTTTCTTCATCTTGTTTCTTCTTCTTTCTTTGTTTGCTCATAGCAGATTGTTCTTCAATATTATGAACTTGCAGGTTCTTTCTTTTCCTCATATGTAGTTTTTCGGTCCAAGATTTTAATCGTCGCTCTCCTTTCCGCCCTTCTTTTTTCTTTAAACCAACATTGCGAGGAATTACTGCAGCATCTTGCTGAACACTTTCATTAAGATCAGGAACTACTGGAGCAGTTCCATGCCCTTCATCTTGCATGCTTGACAACATCTTATCAATCTCAGCAATCAAAGTATTCAATTTGCTGTCTAAAAACACTAAGGAATCTTCAAAATTAGCGGCACGACAAGCTAAGCTCACAAATTTCCGACACAAAGCTCTAAATCTTCGTGTTGCACTCAGTTGTGGATCCTCAAGAACGATTCTCCCACTGATATCTCTCACTGTATCACTTCGTGCCTCATTAGTCCATCGCTTTAAAATGTATTTCTGAGGTATTAATTTAATGTTCATAGTATCAAGGACTTTTAAAGCATGAGCACATAATATTCCCATTCTCTCAAACATTTTGCATTCACAAGAAACTGTTTGAGTCAAAGGATCGCCTCAAACTGTATACTGCACATCAGCAACGTTACTGTCATCAATATTAGAAATTGCAATGACATACTTGTTACTTTGTTGGCCTTCAACTGGTGGCTTGATGTATGCAGCAGTAGACCAGTCATACTCTTCTTGAAAAGCTTCAAAAATCTTAGGAGTATACAATTGACCTGCTTGCTTGAGTAAGGGCGTCCTCCGCATTTTCATTCTAGGCAATTTTTCTCGAGAAGCAAATTCAGAATTTATCTCATTCTGTCGTTTCAACCTAAGAACACGCTCAAAGTGCTTGAAGAATCGCATTATATCCATTTTGCAATTTAGATAACATTTCAAATCTCGGTTGAAACTTTCACTTAATTGTGTGCTTCGCATACCCAAAGAATGCGCATCTTGCATGTAACATTCAGCCCACTTTTTCTTCAAAGCGTAAATACTTTCCAACCAAGCAACTTTTTTCACCTTTCCACGCAAAGCATTGAAAGCTTCTTCGAATTTATCAACTTCCTTAAAATCATACATACATGCCTTAAAATCTTGAAGAACATTTGACCCATCATGAATCAAGTGCTTCAATGCATTTTCCATTATATGCCATGTGCATAATCCATGTGAAGTATTTGACATAACCTCACTTATAGCCTTTCCCATAGCAATGTCTTGATCCGTGAAAATGGTCTTCGGTTGCTTATTGTCATGCGTTGTCAGAAATGTCTCAAATAACCATCTAAAAGATTCCATGGTTTCATCATACAAAAGTGCAGCTCCAAAAACAACAACTTCTCTGAAATGATTAAAACCAACAAAGACACGAAGAGGTCTATGTTCCTTGTTTGTACCGAATGTAGTATCAAAGGCAACCACATCTCCAAATGAAGCATAATCTATAAGCATATTTGCATCAGCCCAAAATATATTAGTTATTTGCTCTTCATTATCCAACTGAATTGAGTATTGAAACGAAGGATTCTCCACAGTTTGGATATGAAAGTACCTCAATAAACTACCAGCCTTCCCATACATCAGATTTCGTTGTCGCTTTCTCTGTAGATAATTTATGTGATCTTGATGGGTGTAGCCTAAATTAGTTGATCCTCCAACATGTGCGCCTATAAATTCATGAGCTGCTCTAGGATTGATACCAAAGTCATCCGCAAGATCAATCTGAACTGCCTCTGCTTCAGATATGTTTCTTTGTGACCTCAGTAGGTGACTGGTCTCTGGCAAATGAAGGAGGTCATTGTGCTCGGATACAAAATCATGTACTTTGTATTTCTTTGTTTCCTTGATCAGTGAAAAACCAATCCGTACTTTGCATCCTGTTCTAGTTTCAGCCCGGTCTCGTTTACCCAAGTTATCTCCCTTGCCAATCGCACGATGACCCTCTTTAGCACATACAAATCTTCTCGAAGTCACCTCTCCACTCTTATTCTTATTCTCATAATGTCTGCGGACATTAAATCCCATCTTTTGTCCATATTCTTTTCAGAATTTCCACACATCCTCTACAGAATCAAACACCATGCCTATTTTGGGGGTCGATTCGACCGAAGTCTCCATGTCTATTTTGATACTACACTGGGACGAGAGAAACTCTGAGCATTGAATTGATAGAATTACAAGGAATCAACCTGCAAAGACCATAAAATGGTGCAAAATTAGTAATCCAAATTTGATATAAGTCAATATTAGGAAGAATGAATTGATAGAATGATGAAAATACAGTAGAGAGGAGATGAATTTCACCATAACTGATGAAGCAATGAAGCTGGCGGGAAGAAGTAAAACCTGATGTAGGCGTATCAAGCAAACAGTAGCGTATCAGGCAGTTACTTTCTCCATGATTTTTTTCCTTTTTAATTATCTCCTATTATCCTATTATATTGATAGATCTTAGCCATTAATTGAAATCAAGGGCTGGGATTTATTTAACTCGGTAGAGTTTTAAATCAACTCTATGGGAACAGCACCGTCTATGTGTACACCGGCCCTATAATTTCTGTAATTAACAAAATATATAAATATAATTATCTTTTAGGTGGAAGCTGCATGTGCAGATTGAGATTCGAAATTCCAAATGAAAATGTACATTTACCCACCCCCAAACCTCCCCCAAATAAGATCAAAATTTCTTTACTATATTCCCGGGTGGTCGGATGGTAGTTCTATACTTGTTAAACAAATCACTCTTTATATACTCACATATTAAAATTTAAATCTCAGTCTGCATCTCCATCTCTTCAACCAAAGTATCTTAACAGAACAAGCTCAAAAATGAATCTTATCGAAGCCATTGAAACTCCAAAAAAAGCCCTCCTAATAGCCTTAGCATTACTCCTCTTCACCACCCTCGTCCCTGTTATCTTCTTCAACACCTCCTCCCCTCCTCCATGCGATCCTCCTCGCAATCAAGAAGATCCAACGGCGGGGAAGAAATGCAACATATTCAAGGGCGAGTGGGTACCGAATCCAGATGGGCCCTACTACACGAACACGAGCTGCTTCGCCATCCACGAGCACCAGAACTGCATCAAGTATGGCAGGCCTGACTCCGAGTTCATGAGGTGGCGATGGAAGCCCCATGGAACCGAGGAGTGTGAGCTTCCGATCTTCGACCCTCACCGCTTCCTGGAGATGGTGAGGGGCAAATCCATGGCTTTTGTTGGTGACTCCGTCGCCAGGAACCAAATGCAGTCTTTGATTTGTCTCCTTTCTAAGGTATTATTTCTAGTTTTCATTCTTATGGTTTCATTTCATTTTAAGGATCCGATGGTATAATGACGACCAAAAAATTAAAAAAAAAGGATCCGATGGTAATATATATAAATAATAACGTATTTATTTGTGGTTATAAATAGTTTGTGTATGTTGTAAGGTTTCGAGAGAGGTAATTGTACTTACTAGCTAGTTACCAAACGAAGTGAAAAGTTTAGTTTTGACCAAGGTTGTGAAAAAATTAGATCGGATCGGGGTCAAACCGGAAATTAAGGTATTGGATCGAATCGGGGTTATTACGGTATGCTCCATGGTCCAAGAAAATATGAATTTCGAGTTCCGGTCCAAACACGAGATCAGATCAGAATTTCCGAATCGGAATAGATTTGGGTGTTTTTTTTATAAAAAAAAATGACGTGACTATCCCTTGTTTAATTAAGTTTGTTCATTATATGTAATTTTTTTTTATAATTTACTATATTTGCACTATTTAAATTCAAATAGTCACGGGTCTAACACAAAGTACATTTTTATACCTATACGGATAAGCTGAGTTATAGTTATCATATATATCTTTTGTTTTCTCAATTTTCAATTTTAACTGTATAAATTTATCAATTAGCATATCGTTTGTAAAATCTTATTTAAAAAAAAGTGATAAAAGGTTTAGGCTGAAATATTTTCCCAATTAATATTTAACCATAACTTAATTACACACGACATGTAAGTTATATATATACAAAACCGAATAAAATATATAAGATAAGATCAAATCGATCTTATATACTATATGTTTATAGTTAAATTAAATTCCGCTTTAAGGTGCTAATAATTAAAATTCTTTTGTATGGAAATCAACCAAAATTATTTCTTTATTAATTTATCACGTTATGTTAATTATCAAGGATCAGGTGCATAGACTTGTCGTCATCCATGTATACACCGACCCTAAAATTTATTTAATTAGCAAAATATATAAATATAATTATCTTTTAGCACGCTGCATGTGCATGTGATTCAAAATTCCAATTGACAATGTACATTTGGCCCCGCAAAAAATATAATTAATGACCTAATATATAGTAATAAATAGTAATATATTAAAGTAGCGATTGTAATTGAATATCCTCGTTCAAATCTTAAGAGTATTGGTAGATCGATCTATGTTCCCACTTATAAATTAGCACTTATTGGCTCGATGAGTTATTTCTCATTAAAAATAAATTACGTGATTTTTTTTCAAAATATTCAAAGAAAAATAAAATTTTATAAAAAAAATCCACAATTTAAAAATATTTACAAAAATATTAAAAAATTACAGAGATGTCAGAAAAACGCGGTTTCAGTCCCCGTTTTATTGGCAATTGATATCCCACTACCAGAAAAATTTGGTCAAATTTAAAGTTGTGATAGAAACGTGATTTCAAACCGTGTTTTATAATCCGTTTTAGATAAAACGCGGTTTTAAACCGCGTCTTTATCACTTTGTATTTTCACATTTAAAAAAATAAGTAAAATGCGGGTTTATACCGCGTTTTATGTTAATAAAAAAAAGGGAAGACGAAGGGGGAAAGGGCAGGAGATGGGGAGGCGGGGAGCCAGAGCCTGGAGCAGCCACAAGCCTCGTCCACCGCCGAGAGCCCGAAGCCCGGAGCCGGGAGCCTGTTTCCTCTCGATCGACCACGGCCATCGCCTTCACGTACTCGATCACAACCATCGCCTTCGGCAATACCGACTGTACCTGGTGGTGGAAGTGGCCTGGTGGCCATGGTTTCTGACATTAGGCAACAGAGGCAACCTTCCCCGGCCTCCCTTCCCGATCCAACGGCTGCCCATCCAGATCCGCACCTTCACTAGCGCAGATCTCGATATAGGGCTCATACCCGGTGACGGAGAGCCCAGCGGAGGCGGTTGCCGGTTAGGGGTAGGGATTGACGGGGCGAGGTGGAGGAGGAAGCGGAGAAGGGAGACAAGGCGGCGGATTGCGGGTACAGTCGGCAGCGGATTGGAAGAGGAGGCGGATTGGCGGAGATGACGATGGCCATGGAGGATAAATTTCAACTGTATATCTATTTTTAATAAAAAAAAATATAAATTAGGATAAAACGCGGTTTCAAGTCGCGTTTTATCATAAATTAACTATAAAACGCAGTTTCCACTACTAGATTTTACTCCTTATGAATAAAACGCGGACTGAGTAAGGGAAGGTTCTGACCTGGAAGTAGTGAAATATGATTAAGAATCCCCACTCTGTGAATGTGGGTGCAATAGGTTACGTGCGGACGTGTTAGTGGACTCTGATAGCACATGGGAGTGCTCGACTTAGGGTTTTGGGTTGTGTTGAAGTGATTGATGAGTGGTGATGTGGTATAAACCAATAAAAGAATGATGTGTGTATAGTCTGTACCAATCTCGCAAGAATACGAGGTCAATTGTAGTATACGGTTATCGATTTCGGGGATTAAATCTTTATTAATTGCTACCTAAGTATTGATTAGCTAAGTCAAAGGAGAATTCGACCTTTGAATATAACCTAAACAAAGCAAACAAATGATTTTGAGAAGATATATGAGAAAACAATTATAAGGTGAAGGATCACAATGCATTAATAAAATCGGCTCAACATCCATATGAAAATTAATCTGACAATAAAATAATTGTAGGTAGACTATTTATTGTATGCACTATATCCTTTCGTACAATAGCAATTGTGCCTATATCAATCAACAATCGTCGGAGAGTGAGGCTTTCCCTTTTTGAGCAGGGAAGCCAAGGGCCTCATTGAGTTCTGCTACGATCATTGTCGGATCTTGGTTTCCCATCTGGAATGTGAGCATCCCTAAACCTTCATCAACACCTCTCTCGAATTTATAAGAGCTCAAAAACTTGGAAGTGATGGTTGAGAATTCCAACCCAAAATGGAGCAAAGACATAGCACCAATCCTCGAGCACAATTTAGCAATCTCACCATATAAACCCAGGATGATTAGAAATCTCTGACTAGTCCATCAAATGCTAAGATGAGCCCGAGCCAAAAAGCGTGTAAAGAGATCATGCTGACTTCATTCACATACTACCATGTCCATACCTTTAGTTATCCATCACTTTCGAGATCCATTACCTTTAGCCATAATATCTTAAATCTGTTCAATAGGATCACACAACACAAACGAGAACCCAAAGCATGCAAGCAAGCACGCACTTTAATTGTGAACACCTAGAACAAGTTGGTCCACACAACTCAGAGCAAGTAAAATTCATCCAAGAGCAACAACCCCATTCAACAAAATTCAACAAGTACACAAGTCAATCAAATTCACACCAACTTGAAAAATTCCTAGACACACCACTCATCATAGAAAATCATCTAATCTCGACACACAAATCAAATTTGAAGGACTCAATTGAGATATTATGAATAAATGAACTCCCAAATAACCCCATACATAGAATTTTACACAAGTTAATTATTTTTTTTTCTTCCAATTTCATTAATCACTTGCAGAAATTTCTAGAGGGCTATTACCACCACAAGGACAACCAATCCATCGAGTAGAAACAACCTCTATGCATTATATATATATATATATATATATATATATATATATATATATATATATATATATATATATATATATATATATATATATATATATATATATATATATAAAGAGAGAGAGAGAGAGAGAGTTTAGATCCTATGTAAGAGCATGAGCAATCATGAGTTTTGCTCACCTTAAGGTTGCTAAAAGATAATTCTATGGTTGTAGGCAAAACCTTAAGGTAAAGAGAGGAAATGGGTTACCTTGGTGTGGAGAGGTAGGAAGTGCATTGGACTATGTGCAAAAGTATGATGCTTTATTTATTTTTATGTTTTTTATTTAACTAATAATATTATGATTGGTGGAAATCATATAGTGGGTATAAATAAATGGGAAAAAAGAAGAATGAGGTAAACTTATGGTTGTGGAGTACAAATATGAAAATCTTAAAGAAAGAGGCTGATAAAATGAAAAATTATTTAAAAGAAAAAATAAATGAGGTGTCAAAATATTATAGGAAGAGAGGAAAAAAATTGGATAAGAGGTAACCTTATGATTGAGGATGGTCTAAGCAAGGATTACAATGCAATTTATGAGCACATCTAAACCATTGATTAATGGAGAATGAATGACTTTGATTAATAAGAAATTTAATTTATTTTAATTTAATTGGCGGTGGGGCCTACCTTGACTTCAATCCTACGCGCGTACTGCGCCCTATCTAAAAAGCCTTCCAAAAAAAATTGTGCACTATCTAAATTAATATTTAAAGACCTATAATCTTTCCCACCACAAACCCTAACCCCCTGTTTGAAAGGTGGGATTTGTAGGATAGAATGTGAGGGGAAAATAAAATTGGTGTTTAGGTGGACAATCAATGGGAAGGGATTATAAAAGTGGGTAACTACTCAATTTCATGAGATTTCACACCTCATCAAAACGGTGGAATTTGATGGGAGAGTGAAATCCTTTCCCTTCCCTCCCATTCCTTTCTCTTTACCAATTCCCCACCCATTTCCTCCCCTAAAAAACCCAGGTGCCAAGAAAGCGTTGCTCTCCTCTTCATTGTCAGATCTCACACCGGCATCTCACCTCCTCCACCCATTCATCATTGTCGATCAGTTCTATGTTAAACCACGATGGTGCACCTATCGATGTCGGATCTCACAACTCTTATCATGGCAACCCACTAACACGAAGATCTACCTTTTCTTTCGAGAGGATCGGATCTGATTGTGCGACTCCTTTGTTGAGTGACACCGCTACTAATCTATTCCAATTGATTTTTGTCACCAAAATTGAAAACTCATCCCGCTTCCATGGTGGATTTGATCGAGTTCTGGATGTTAGTATTACATCTTCTCAATTGCTAGTTGTCGTATGTCTATAGAAAATATATATTTGTCGATCTCCTTCCTGTAGATAAAAAATTGATCGATCAAGAGGTCATACATATCGAATTGCATGCCCTTGTCGTAGTGTATATATAATTGGAGCATTATGCATGTGCATCGGAGTTTTTATTAAAATTTGGAACAACAAAACTAGATTTAGTTTTCTTATTTTTGAGTTTCCAATCTATACATCTAGTCTGTGTTATCAGATCGATTTCTTTTTCACTTACGGATCTCCTTTTAATTTATTACTGATTTCGGTTGGGTTATTTTGGCAACTAGCACATTATGAATATCTAATTAGTTAACTAACACCCAAACAAAATTAATTAACTAACATAGCACCCTTCCCAAAATGACTATTAAGGTCAACGGTCAACCTGTTTAACCATTGACCGGTCAGCGTTGACCGTTTATCGGCCTTTCGGATTATTTTATTTTAATTTTTGTTAACAATGATGCCACTTTTTTTTATGCTATTTTTTGCTGTTTTGATGCCATTTTTTATTACATTTTATTTTCGCTTTGATGCCACTTTTCTAATAAAATTGATTGATGACACTTATTTAATGCCATTTTTTTTCAAAACCTTGATGACATTTTTTTGTTTACTGTGATGTCACATTGACCATTGATGCCATTTTTTTTTTACTTTTGACTACTGATGACACTTTTTTCATGTCAATTTTTTGATGATATTTTTACCGTGCTGCCAATTTTTTTTTTCAAAGTAGTGTTTTGATGACATTTTTTTCTTTAATGTGATGCAACTTTTTCAAAGTAGTGTTTTGATGCCATTTTTCTAATGTAATTATTTGATGCCATTTTTTTAATCAAACCGTTTGATGCCATCTTTTTAATTTAATCAATTGTATATTGATATATTTTCATCGATTCTACTTTTATTCACTGATGACACGTTTGCGATTACACTTCATTGATGCAATCACTTGTGGTGACATGTTTATTACATTTTTATTCATTGATGACATTTGTGATTACACTTTATTGATCTCAATCATTTGTGATGACATTGTTTGTTGAGGTGTAATTTGTGATTACACCTCATTAAACTCAATCATTTGTGATGACATTCTTTGACGATGACATTTTTATTGATAATATTTCTATACAATTGATAACATATGAGCATAAAATGTGATTACACTTCATTGATGACATTTTTTATGGTGACACATTTGTAATGACATTTAAGAATCTAATAATATGAAATACCACATAACATGTCTCCTCTCCTTGTTTTTCCGAGATTGGAACCGGTTGTGTACCAAAACACAAGCGGAGTTAAAAACATTTTATAACCTAGCTAATGTACCTATTTACAAGTCACTTGTGTGTGTGTGTGTGTATATATATATATATATATATATATATATATATATATATATATATATATATATATATATATATATATATATATATATATATATGCATATGGTTTGCAGTTATGTTTGCCTTGCTACTCGTTTTTTTTTGGGACCGACAAGATAGAATTTCTAACACTAAAAGAACAAATTCAAGAATCTGAACTTGCAAACAAAACAAAAGAACATTGATCTCATAAGAATAGTTTTACAAATTACATATATCATTGGGTCTAAGCCATGTTTGTAATGCAGAGAAGTCCGACAGTCCAACAACGCTCTGATTCCGTTACCTTTAAGGAGATCGAAAAGTGACACTCCTAGATAACACACATGAGATAAAAGCTAGATGGGCACTAACAATCTAAATAGATTACATCTAACAGCACCCAATGCTGCATATGAGCATCTCACAATGTTGGATGAAGAGATTAAGCTCCTCCTTGTCTAAGAAAGACAATGAATATAATTAAATCTAAGCAATTTGATGGACAAATTGATGCCGAGTTTAATATATAAAGATAGTATTCACCGAAGAGATGAGCTGCTCTTCAATTTGGGAATCTTGAAATTTGATGTGAATAGCTTTGGGGTCTCCTCTTCAGAAGCAACTCTCTTTTTGTCACTCCTATTATCCTGGGGTGGGCATCAAATGGGGTAAAAAACATATAAAAAACATGTAATGTACAACCCAATTGTTAAGCAAAGCAAAATCATCTGACATAAAAATACAACAAACCAAGCGTGCACATTATTATTTGGCTGCTTAATCAAGCAATGAACAATATTAAAAAATGCAAATTAATTTGGGAATGTAGGGAATTGTTAAAATATTTAATAAAAATGAATGACAGCTCTAAAGTCATACCTGTGGAGGGTTGATGATATGTGTGCTCAATAGCTTCCATACACACCATCATTGGATATGGTAAATGTACCACCTATCATTTCATCAAATAGATATGGATCCATCGGTGGCCTTGTTGGCAAAGGTGTTGATCTCCTTTTCTATCTCAGCCAAATTCATCTTCTCCGCATTACGAACAACTGGCACCACCAAGCCCTAGAAAAACATGTAACTCTTTCGGCGGAATGAAAGCTATTGTTCAAAGTGTTGAAAGAAAAGCCTAGAAACAAGCCAATTAGCAGTTCACTATTTATTTTGAACTAATGAGCTTCCTTTTTCTCCAAATCCACTCATGCCACATCCTCTCTCCCATGTCATCCCCACTCCAGTTCTCACACTGTATCCATATCTCGCAATTAGGTACCAACCCAGTTGACCAATCCATCAGTTAGTACTCCCAATACCAGCCCTCACAGCTACCTAAATCAAAGAGATTCAGAGTTACTCATGACCCACTGCCTATGCCTAGAGTTTAGTTTGTTCAAGGACTTGTTCTTTAGCCCTATTATAACTAATACACCCTGCTACAACAAGATCCATCCTGTTGATTCAACCCTTGGCTCTTATTCTCCTCTTCTAACCATTTCAACAAACTAGGAATTTTAACTTACCAGGTAGTGTAAAAGTCAACAAGGATTGGTTTGTCTGTACCCGCTAGCAATTCATCAAGGGAAGAAAAAGTTTGCAGTTTGACTTGAACCTATAACATGTAAGAACAGATTCATCATACCACTTTCCAGGCACATTATACATTTCACACACATTAATTTCATTTGAAACGGATCCAAAACAGTTGATGAATCCCAACAGAGATGCCAATTCAATGTTGTTTATGAATCACTATTAAATATCAACACCACCAGTCCACTGCTGCCATTCACTACCAAGCACCACCATCACAAAAAATCCACTGGATGTCAATTAACTGAAATCAATCGAAGAAATTGCAGATAATCTCATCCAATTTGTCAAGCTAAGCTAATTGTGATTTCTACTCACCATATTGCATGTCCTGCTTTTTCTACCTTTGAAAGATAAAAACCAATCATAGATCAACACTACATATTTCAGAAAGCCGGAAAACAGTTGATTGAAGTGGATAGGACAGTGTAACCTAATTCAGCTTTTAGAAACCTTATGTAATTCGTAACTTCCAACTATTCAGTGTTTTTCCCCTTAGAATATACAAAATGTTTGAATAGGTCGGCACTTGTAAGAAAAGTGAGTGAAGATTCAACATGATGATGTAATTTTTTTTATTGAAACAAGATGATGTAACATTAAGAAGCAAGATATTGAGAGAGATTTGAGGGTATCATGGTTTTACCTTGTTTTCTCGGTCAGAGGCGTATTAACAACAATTACATCACATTTTCATCTGTTAGAAGTAATTCCAGATTTTTGGCCTTTTTAATCCTTTCAGATGTGACATAAGCTAGATGGAATGGTGTTGTTATAAGAACATGGAGATCAGGAATGTGCTTCTCAAGTTCTGCAAGACACAAAACATACACAATCAATCAAGTAGAGCCCGGGCTAAGCTTGGGTTCAGAAATCTCATCAGAACTCATTTTCATCTTAGAGCTTATGTTATAATTCACATGACAGCAAGTTGCAAAGCAAGAAACTAAGCTTATCACCAGAATTCAAGGAATTAATTGTTTTTAATAGTTATCTCTTCGGTTTATACACAGTGATTCCAGAAGCTACACAGCTCAGTTTCTCCACCATTGTCACATAAACCACAATGGAAATCGGTGCAAGACAATTCACACACAGCAGATGGCAAATTTAAGCAAGAAAATGGAAATCGGTGCAATTTTTTTCATCGATTCAGCACAACAGTTGACAAATTTAAGCAAGACAATGGAAATTGGTGAAAATTCAAAGCACAAACTCGGTCAATGATACTTTTACTTGGCAAATGGCATCACTCAGGCAATTGAAAAAATTAAAATCCAGCAACAACAACTAGATGTTCAAGACAATTTGGTAGGGAGAGAGAGTACACGAATCGGCGATGAATCGGACGAAGAAGGATCTTGCTCATGTCGCGTCTCCATATTCGTCGATGTAGATTAGAGATCTTTAGGTGAAGAAGAAGGATTTTTGGCGATGAATCGCCGTCTCCGTAGCTCCGGAGGAGATCCATGTGGATTAGAGACCGAATTTCGCCGACTAAAAACCCTAGACTTGTCATTGCTTTCTCGTCGACGGCAATCCAAGATCTCCTGAGTAATGATGGCAATCGCGCGAGAGCTTCCTCGATCGAGACGTTCGGATCGAGAGAAGAGAGAGGAGAGAGTAATGATGTTACACGCTTAAAAAAATTGAATGGGTGCTATCACGGCCAATAAATAAAGTTAAGATGCTATTAAGCTAATTAGATTAGGAAAATGTGATATTTCACCAAATTTTCTGATTTCGGTTAGATAATTAATTACATGCATTTTTTTTATAGAGAAAATCGGATATTATTCATTTATAAATGGTCCATTATTCGTATGTACGTAGGATGTTTTTGGGACATGTTTATATATAGTATGGGTCAATATATAGATTATTCATGTGTATATAATAAATTATTTGCTTCTATACACTTGCACACTAATGGTGTAATCTTCCTACGATATTGTAATGAATATTATGTGTAATTTAGATTTATTCATTGTTGTGAATGGTTTATTCGTACCTATACGAGATATTTGTCAAAATAATAGCTATTTTATGTTTATTCGGTAGTAATAATAATTTTATTCTTAAGTAAATGAGATATTATTCCTCATAATATTGACAATTAGTTGGTAATAACGTTTCATTAATATTTCTATTTAACTAGACATTATTCGCACCTAAACAAGATATTATTCGTATGTAGTTGGACTTTATTCGTATGAAGCCGAAAAATATTCGTATGTAAACTGGACAAATAAAGAAAAAAACACGTGTACATAAGTTATTTAATTTATCCATATATTATAAAATCATTTTTTTTATGAATTTAATAAAATAAAAAAGGGTAAAATAAAAAATATTTTTTCCTAGCAAGTGAGTTTCACACTCTTATAACGAGAGTGAGATAGAATTCAATGTGGAGCCCACAAATAATAATTAATTTTTGAGTTAAATTTTGGATAAATCTTGTTCATTCATTTTCATCAATTTAAAGGCCAAGATTTGCTCACAAATTACATAATAAGGAGTGCTTATACAGCAACCTCTCTCTATATATAATCTTTTAAAAGAAAATACAAAAAAAAAAGACCAAAATTTTAAATTTCTACCTAGGTTCATCCATTTCATCTCACAAATCACAATAAACATATCAAATAACGCACACTCCATAAGCATCAATAATCATCAATTTAACATAATGTGATTCGAAAACACATCCATTTCAAACAATTCAAAATTTTCGCAAATCAATTCCTTCACCATAAACCCTAGAAATTCTAAATCTCTAAATCAACCAATAAAAGTCTCAATTGATTAAGAAATTCAAACCAAAAGAGATTAAGGATGAGAAAACTTACTAATTTCTTCAAGCTTAATGGGGGAATTGGGGATTAAAACAAGGGAGGGCAAATGGGAGGTGAGGAGGATTGGTTGTCGGGGGAGCTGGCCATCGGTGGTGGCAGCTGATGAAGCGGTCGGTCTCCGATGATGGGTTCAACGACGACGAAGGAAAGGTAGGGGCAGGTGTGGGGCAGTGTGGGTTGAAGGTGAAGGTGGGTGTGGGTTGAATGAAAAACATAATATATTTGAAATTTTTTTAGAGCAGAGCTGCGTGGTCACTAAGCCCGTGCGGGATCAGTCTGCATAGATGTATTTGGGCACACGTTCGGGTACCTGGCAGATCCCGTCATTTTTTTTTTTGTTTATAAAAGAAAATAAAAATAAAGGAAAAATATTCACAAGTCTACCCTATTAAGCATAAAAAGAAACCTTACCTCGGGTTCCCTTTCGAGAAGCGCTTCTTTGAAGTCATAAGCCAAACCTTCCACTTTCTTTAATTGCTTGGATCGAGATGATGTGTAGAAACCACCTTCTCAATCATATTCCTCCAAAAGTACCTCTTCAACCTTGAATAACCCTGTTTTGGCTCTCAAATCTCAATATATAGTCCCATGAAGGTACACCTTCTGCACTTGAAATGGACCAATCCAGCGAGACTTCAACTTCCGTAGGAACAACTTAAGGCGCGAGTTGTATAATAAAACCAAGTCACCCTCATCGAACTCTTTAAGCTCAGTCCTCTTATCATGACACTTCTTTATCCTTTACTTGTAGATCCGGACACTTTCATAAGCATTAATTACATCTCAATTCCTCTAACTCATGAAGTTGCAAGCTCTGCTTCTCACCCGCTTCTTTTAGATAAAAGTTAAAGAGTCTTGATCACCCAAATAAGCCTTGTGCTCCATCTAAACTGGCAAATGACAAGATTTCCCATACACAAGTCGGTAAGATGTAATGTCTAAAAGATTCTTGAAAGCAGTTCTATATGCCCATAAAGAATCATCCAGCTTCGATACTCAATCCTTCCTAGTGTGTGAAACAGTCTTATGTAAAATGCTCTTTATCTCTCCCTATTTGAGACCTCAACTTGCCCACTATTTTGGGGGTGATATGGTGTACCAATTCGATGAGTCACTCCATACTTATTCAACAAAGCTTCAAAACTTCTTTCAATAAAATGAGATCCTCCATCACTAATCAGCACTCGCGGGATCCCAAATCTTGGGAAGATGATGGATTTCAAGAATTTTCCTACCACCTTAGAATCGTTAGTAAGTGTGGCAATAGCTTTAACTCACTTTGACACATAATCAACAACAACCAACATGTACTTGTAGACCTTAAAATTAGGGAAAAGACATATGAAGTGGGTCCTATAAACATCAAAAAGCTCAACTTCTAGTATGCTATGCGCATCTCATTCCTTCAAGATCTTTTCCCTGAACATTGACATTCATCGCAAGAAGTTACATACGTCTGCACATCTTTCAACATGGTGGCTAGAAGAATCCAAATTGAAGAATGTTAGTGGTAGTCTTTAATACTTTAGTGTGTCCCCCCCCCCCCCCCCCCCCCCGGGAAAAGTATGATAGTTTTAGATCACACTCTCAATTTCTTCCCCATAATGCATCTTCTGAAATTTCTATCACTCCTTTGGTAAAAGAGAAGCAACTCATCCTAGTAGTATTCTCAATTTCTTCTTCCGGAATACATCTCATTTTGGTCTCAAACAATTAAAAGGAGTCTAATAAATTATCAATCAATTAGATAAAGCACTCTAAGATAGAATCAATGTAAAATTCAGATCTCAATTCATATGAACGTCAAACTATAATCCTACCGACACATTGTTGAGCTCACCTTAACCCTAAAATAAGAAAACTAGCCAGACATGGAGAAAATCATCATTAAATCAAGATATACAAACATGGAAACTTATAGAAGTGAAAAGATTAAAGGAAAAATATAAATCATGAATTGAAACAATGAAATCTTCAATGAGTTCTTCACAAAGTTGCGAAATCAAACTAAACAAAATTCTAGAAATTGAACGTCAAACGGGGATGGAGAGAGAGCCTAGAAGATGTCCGCCAAACGCTTATATAATCTAGGGCAAAATCTAATAACATAGTAATTTTTAAACCCCAAAATAATAATAAAATAATATCTTAGAAATCTACGTCATATTCCGTTTTTCGGCTCGTACTGTGAAGTGCACGCCCGCACGTCCTAGGTGCACGCCCATGAAGATTGGTCACACGCCCGCGCACTTTCACTCTGTTGGTCTGCTCAACATCGAGGACATCACGTCCACGTGGCTTATCCGCATGCCCGTGCATCTATCTTTTGTAAGTGCACCTAATGTCCACGATCATCTTGTGATTTGTGTCCTTGCTTTTTCTCTTCTTATCCTCGTTTCTCGTGCATAATTTCTACTTGGCTCCACTTACCTCCTGCACCCATCTTAAATGACCTCTAGCTATCGCTTCTTAGCTCCCAAAAACTCTTGAAAACACAACCATAACGAGAGTAGATCTTTATCCTAGAAAATAAATGAAAAACCTCTAAAAACACATAAACATATGATGACATCAAGTGTCAAATGACGAAGAACACAAGTAATAAGAGAGGTAGGGTTGGAAGATTGAATATTGTAGAATGCTTAGTCAAGTGCTTCACAATTTAATTTGAACATGCTTTATTCCATGGTAGTTATAACGTATTTAAGAGAAATCAAAACCCTAGAACCCATATGTATAGCCGAACTTAAAGTCTAAACTATTATGAATAGGTGCCTTGCCACTGCGTCATGAAGGTGAAGGAGAATAATGTTGTGATTGCAATGATGAGATCCTCCATGAGAGTGGTCATAGCCTTAAAGGCGGAATCAATTATGAATTTCATCTTGGCATCTGAGAGTTTGCTTGGCAGTGGGGGTGAAGAAGAGTTCAACTTGTCAGCCATGTTCCTCAAACGTAGGCACTAGCATAAGTAACCCGAACAATGAAATAGGAACCAAGACTTATTAGTCTTTTTATTCTAAGAGTGATTCAAGTCAGATATCAAATTTAGTTATAAAAAAGGCACCAAATTCAAGTAATTCTCCCAAACTCGAAAAATTGAGCGCAATATTGAATGCTTGCAAGGAAGTGATTAATTTGAAACATAAATTAGCCACAACTTGAATAATAAGGACAACTAGTAAAAAGCTTAGGGAATAGAAATAAGCTACGTACATTGCGATGCAAAGTTAAGCAATAGATGTAATAGGTATCTAATCACAAGGACAATCAATTAATAGAATAGAAGATTAATGAATTATATAGATTGTTGTGATGTGTGGATGATTGTCCCACATCGAAAAACACGAAAATTCGGACCTTATATATAAGTCAGTGGGTCACTCGTACTATTATCAATTGATTTTAGGATAGAACCCCGCTGATTTTGTGTGCTCGACTTGGGTGCGCATGATGTGCTCGGCCGTGTTGACCAGCAAGTTGACAACTCACCTTTATATACATTAATGTAAGTTTTGTACTAACCTTTACAACTCTTCCACTTTTTTAACGTGATAGGTGGAGTACCCGGTGGACATATCCTCAACTAATGATTTCTACTTCAAACAATGGTACTATGAATCCCACAACTTCACTCTCGCCGTCTACACCAGTACCTACCTCGTTAGATCCTCAATGGAGGACCCCGGTGGCCCCACTGCCACCGGCATCTTCGGCGTCCACCTTGACGTGGTTGACCCAGCGTGGGCCCTCCACATCAACTCCTACGACCACCTCATCCTCTCCGCCGGCCCTTGGTTCTTCCGCTCCATCCTCTTCTACAACCAAACCCGCCTGATTGGCTGCCGGTTCTGCCACCCTTTAAACGCGACCGAACTCCCCATCCCGCTCGGATACCGGGCTGTCTTTCGGACTGCGTTCCGGGCCATCCTTGACCGAAACGACACGTTCAAGGGCACCGTGTACCTCCGCACGTTTGCGCCGTCGCATTTCGAGGGCGGGGATTGGAACAGCGGAGGCGACTGCGTGCGGAGGAAGCCGTTTCGGAGCGACGAGACGATGTTGCAGGGGGTGCATTTGGAGATGTATAAGGCGCAGGTGGAGGAGTTTAGGGTGGCGGAGAGGGAGGGGCGGGAGAGGGGCGTGGCCTTTCGGCTGTTGGATACGACGCAAGCGACGTTGTTGAGGCCCGATGGGCACCCGAGCAAGTACGGCCACCGGCCCAAGGATAAGGTGGTGATGTATAATGATTGTGTTCATTGGTGCTTGCCCGGCCCGATTGATTCTTGGAATGATTTCTTGTTAGAAATGATGTAGACAAAGGGATGATTATTTACAGGGTAAGAGATAAAATTTAAAATTTATGTTAATTTTTTATCGAGTTAAGATTTTTAATTTCTTTATATGACATTCGTTATATATATATATATATATATATATATATATATATATATATATATATATATATATATATATATATATATATATATATATTATTATTATTATTATTATTATTATTATTATTATTAACAAGGTCGTGGCTAAATGGCTCTGGACACATGACCAGCCGGCAACAACCACGCACTAGGTTAAATAGCTCACACCAACCAACTAGACTTAATGGTAAGAAGCAAGGCGAACCTTGATTTTTGACAAAGAAATGGTGGAGGCAGAGAATGATGACCTTCGTTATTATTTTGATGTCAGTACAAATGATGGGATTGCTAGAAATAGGGCGGGTGACGAATGAATAGGGCTATTTTTTCACCCGAGCTGTTAAAAAAAAATTTCAATGGACTCATTACCTATCCGTGAAATGTTTGAGCCAACACATGATCCATCGAGATCGGGTGGTTATTCAAGTGAAGTAAATTAAAAAGAGAAGGGTTACAAAAAAAACTTAGAAAAATGTAGAAATTGATCATATTCGATAATTTCATAAATAATATCAACATGAGAATCTTACTAAGTAAATTTAAAAAAAAAAAACTTATTGAACACTACATATAGCATTATTGAAGTATAATTGAAGTATAGATCCTCAACTTACAAAATTGGATTTGGAAGTTTAATTTATGATTAGAAGGTTTTTAGAATGAATGTTTTTTCTCGTAAGCGATAGAGGGAGAATGGGTAGCAGGTTAACATGAATGATTCATTGGGTCTACCGAATTTCGATAGTCTAAGTGGTCAAGAGTCAGTCTCTCTAAAACGCCATGACAATCCCTGCCAAATCAGCACACCTCAAGCAAGGCAAAAGGATGTATGAATGCCTTAAAAAAAGAATGGGAAAAGGAGTCTAGTCGAGCCACGTATGCGTGTTCTAGAGACATCGCTAAGGCCACATAGTATGTGCTAAGTCTAAATAAAGGATGCTCTAATGCAGTGTAAGAAATTAAATACACAAATCATGCTTGAAGTATATAGTAATACGTAGAAATACTATAAAAGACGCCCAAAGAATACCAAGTGACGTATCCCTCTCTTACCCCGCACCCATTCTCGTTAGTTCAGGCATCGGCCGCGTTGAATGCTATATAATCATCTCATCGTATCAATCTCATGTTCATGCTTCATTCTCATTCTTCAAGAAATATTTCAAAAAGACGTATTATAACTAACCATTTTAATGTCCCAAATAATTACACAAGTGTTGAAATAGTTTAACATATAGGAAAATGGTCAATTTTCAAATAAATACTATATAAATATTAAATAAATAATATCTGAAATAATTAAATAAATAATAAAAAAATCAGAAATAATTTGATAATAAATATATAACAATTGAACAATAAATAAAAAAATAAATTTCCTTCAAAAAAAAAAAATTAAATAAGCCAACACTATTAATCCAACAATCCACACAAAATCACCAAAACCGGGCGATGGCTCCCTTTACCCCCCAATCCGAAAGCCCAGAAAGAATAGGCCCAGGCAGCCCCATCTTTCAAAATCTGAACCCAGAACTGAACCAAGAAATATAAGAAAAAAGGAACCGAATCGGCCAAAACAAAGAAAAAGGAAACCAGACCGGTTCTTCCCCAGCCCGATCTCTGCGCGAAACGGAAAAAGGAAAGGGAAGAGAAAGGCTCTCGCCGCGGCCTAGCTCCCACTCCGACCACCCTCACTGACTATTCCCGACCAGTCGACCACCCCTAACCCAAAACGACTAAAAGCGAACCAAGGAGGAAGGAGGAATTCAAACGCCCACCGAGGATCGAAGGTTCGCCAGAAAACGTTCGTCGGGCTCGATTCGGCTTCATCGGAGTCGGAAATCAAACGAGCTTTGCCTAGGAAGAGAGTAAGGGGGTTAAAGGTCGGCCTTTATTGGGTTTAAGAGCGAAAGGAGGAGGAGAAAGTGCTTACCAAGCTTAAACACGAAAAACAGAGGAAGAAGACGAAGGGGAATGGCTGGGCGACTCCGGGGCTTTCCTGGGTGGCTAATGGTGTCTCTGGTGCACTTGAACGTAGGAGGAGGGAAGCTCGTGTTGCTGACTGCTGCTGCTGCTCGGCGAGAGAACGAAGGATGAGGGTAGCTTGGTGATTCAGAAAACAGAGGATGATGGGAGGGGTGGAGCTCGACTTCAATGGAGTAAGGGGATGGCTGTGGTGGTTCTGGGAAGACAGAGAAGGGCAGCTGGTGATGGGGTTTACTCAGGGCTGGACCTGAGATTTGTGAGGCCTGATGCGAGATTTCAAAATTAGGCCCTCCACAATCACTACCCTAGCAAAAATCTTAACCTTTACAATATACGGTGTAACAAA
This sequence comes from Persicaria tinctoria, assembly GCA_037127255.1. NCBI lineage: Eukaryota > Viridiplantae > Streptophyta > Magnoliopsida > Caryophyllales > Polygonaceae > Persicaria > Persicaria tinctoria. The sequence goes on from JBANSL010000014.1 coordinate 24,677,366, forward strand.
TAACAATCACAAAATCTTTCAATAAACCATGAACCTTTCCATTTCAAAATTTCCAAATTCGTTCCGATTTAACACCGCCCTCAAATTCTCTAAAATTCACAAATCAAATAAGGATGACAAATCACAATCTCAAATTCCCAAATACAAAGGCACAAACCAATAAACCCTAACTCCCAAAACCACCTGGAGACTCCGAGAGAGAGGGATACCGCGAGTGCGAGAGAGAGAAAGATAGAGAAAGCTACCGCAAGAGGTCGTCGGCATAGGTGGACATCGGCGGGTCGGGCCAGGACCTCAGACGGACGACTTCTTGCCATCCTCACCAACAAGGCTCCATAGAAAGGATCCGAATGTGAGGATGAACAAGATGAAAGTCAGATCCCCAACCGGAGAAGCAGGAGTGTTTGGAGTTGTCGAACCAATGCTTGTCGTCGTTCACCGGAGCTCGGTCGCCGGCCTTTCTACACTCAATTCGAAAACATAAAAATGGGGATTCTAGGCAGATCTGTACGAGAAAGAGCTCTGAAGAGGATCAACTAAAAAATTGAAGATTTTTTGCGAAAATATTAGGGTTCAGAAAGAGAGATTAGGGACGCGTGACATAAACGCTTTAGTTGTATCATCATTTTTTTTTTAATATACATATATATATATATATATATGGGCATTGGGCTCCCAATCGGAAGTGAGCCTGAGGCGAGGGCCTGTTGGGTCTCGCCTCAGGTCCGGGCCTGGGTTTACTGGTGGAGAAAATGAGAGGAGGAGATGGTGGTGGTTCGACGAATCTAGAGGGAGAAAAGAGAGCTTTTGAAGGGGAGAAAACAGGAGGAGAAAAAAGGGTGCTGTGTTTGGGTTGTTTGAATTGTGGGTTGTGGATTTCAATTCTTAAAGAGAGAGAGTGAGGGGAGGGCTTGCATACAGGATCGAATGGGGGAGGAGTGGGTTGGTTTGTGTTTTGGCTCTTTGCCACTAAGGGGTGAGACAAGTAGGGTCGTAGGGGAAGAGGAGAAGGAGGGTGTGGTTGCTTATGCAAAACAAGAAAGGGAGGGGTTGAAGGTGAGCTGTTTGGTTACTAATCAAACAAAGGCAAGGTGAGGCCGTTGTCTGATTTCGGAAATGGGAGGTAGAAGAAGTCAAAAAGTTATTGACGAAACCGGTCGAAAAACATCTGAGAATAAATAAGAAAAGTAATGATAAAAAGGGGAATAAAACGATTAATATAATCACCCGCGGTCTAAAACAACCACCCACCTTTTAGGGTCATCCCATCCGCAGACAAGAGAAGGGGTCACGTGCCCTACATGCCCACTTCCCACGAGTAAGACACGCGCCGATCATGAAGCAACACGTGGCGGAAGCCAAAGGACTTCTCGTCAGCTATAAAAGGGAAAAATATAACTATTGAAAAATGACTTTTGGCCGGAACTGGAGAGAGAGAGTAGAGCGGATAAGAAAGTTTGTTTTCTCCATGAAAAGATCCACAAATAAAGAGACAATAGAGAGACAATAGAGAGACTACAACTAAGGAGAAAAACCGCTCCACGGATGAAATTAGGCCACATCCCCGTGTAATCGAAAGGGTCAGAGTCATAAGCCAAGATTCTGAGGTGAGGATCGAGGAAGTCGTGACCGTTCTTCTCATATCGAACGGGGAACGACAGGTAAACAATCGGTCCATATTTCGTTGACGAAGTCTCGAAATAGAGATAGTCTTGTAGGGACTTAGAACCTCCCGCGACATAGGTTGGTCCGCGCCGAATTTCTCAGTGCGGGTCAGGTAAGCCCATTGGGAGCGTCCCGTGTCCCACGAGGTCCACCTCCGGATCCCACCGAAAGTAGAAACTTGAAAATCGAGTTACTTTATCTAAAATCAGGCTAGGAGATAGATAAAGTAGTTTGTCCTTTTATCAAACTCCCTTAGATTGTTTTGTTCACTGGTCTCGTTGTTTTCCCAGTTGGAATTCTGCCGTTTGACAGGACTTATGGGCGTCCCTATGCGCTGCGTTCTTCTGCAAAGTGGGTCATGTCTTTTTTCGTTTCGATCTTTGCCTCCCTTGATTTCGGTTTTATCGAGGATTTTGTCTAGGCCTGCTGGGTGCCTTCTTTGTTATTTTGTGCGATCCTGAGCAGCTCATATGGATGGCTTTTATAAAGAGAACATGTCAAGGAGTATTTCATTCACTTAATTTTTCTCTTCAATATGTCTGCGTCAGATCAGGCAAGTTGGACATTTTTCGAGCCTATCCGCTTCCCGGAGCAACTGCATCGCTTGGTTAGTTTTTAATGTTGAATCCATTTTCTCCTTACCTTTCTAAAAGCTTTCAAACTTTACGAAACTTGGTTTTTTCTGGGTCTCCTCAGTCTCTTCTGTTGCGTTTTGAAGATGAGTTTCATCCGGACCTTCCTAGGAACATTCTTCTGTCGTCCAGAATCTTGCGGGATTTTCTGTGGAAGTTATTCGTGGAGATTACAGGATCCCTTACTTAGGTGGCGGGTGGAACGATTTTGCCTGTTCACACAGTATCGATGTTGGTTCTTCTGTAACCTTTATTCATAGAGAAGGGGTTCATTTTGAGGTTCGCATTCTAGATGCGGTAGGGGACGAAGTGGATGCGGAGTGGGCTCCTCCTCACTCAGAGGGTCCGCTTTCGAATGGATTCCGCTTGAAGCATGGCAGGACTCGTCTTATTCCGGCCAGGCCTTGGCGGAGGTGAATTAAGGACACTCGCAGGGTATTTCTAGTTTTTCTTCTTGCGTGATGTAACCCTTTGTCGTTTGCTGTTTGATTTCCGGCGACCACGGGTTGTGGTAGTAGTTTCCGCGGTAATAAAATTTCTTATGTCTTTTGGATTTCATGACTTAACTTTTATTAAACAAATGCTACGATCAAAGATTTATCGCGGAGTTAAGCTCCAACGTCGAAAGGACTTATGAAAAACTCTTCTCCGAGAGACAGATTGCTTCGATCGGAGGCCCGACGCGGAGCCAAGCTCCAGCATCACAGGGTCTTATTGAAAAACTCTTCTCCGAGAGACATATTGTTTCGATCGGAGGCCCGACGCGGAGCCAAGCTCCATCGTCATAGGGACTTATTGAAAAGCTCTTCTCCGAGAGACAGATTGCTTCGATCAGAGGCCTGACGCGGAGCCAAGCTCCAACGTCATAGGGACAGTTTGAAAAACTCCTCTCCGAGAGACAGATTGCTTCGATCGGAGGCCCGACGCGGAGCCAAGCTCCAACAACATAGGGACTTATTGAAAAACTCTTCTCCGAGAGATAGATTGCTTCGATCGGAGGCCCGACGCGGAGCCAAGCTCCAACGTCATAGGGATTTATTGAAAAACCCTTCTTCGAGAGACAGATTGCTTCGATCGGATGCCCGACGCAGAGCCAAGCTCTAGCGTCATAGGGACTTATTGAAAAACTCTTCTCCGAGAGATAGATTGCTTCGATCGGAGGCCTGACGCGGAGCCAAGCTCCAACGTCATAGGGACTTATTGAAAAACTCTTCTCCGAGAGACAGATTGCTTCGATTGTAGGCCTGACGCGGAGCCAAGCTCCAGCTTCATAGGGACTTATTGAAAAAACTCTTCTCCGAGAGACAGATTGCTTCGATCAGAGGCCTGACACGGAGGCAAGCTCTAGCGTCATAGGGACTTATTGAAATGATGCGTTAATGTCTCAAGAAAGCGCCCACTAACTGCTTATTGATAACTGTTGTGGGGGCGACTAAGATTCCTTACATTCTTACAACCCTAGATTATTACATATAATACTTCTTCAAGTTTTCCACATTCCAGATTTTGTTTAAAACCGCGCCTTCTGGGGTTCCAAGTTTGTAGGCTCCCTCCTGGATCACCTTCATAACAATGTATGGCCCTTCCTAGTTGGCATCAAGTTTTCCTCCGGTTGTTTTTTGTCGGAGCACTAGGTCACCTTCTTGGAACTGTCGCGGATGGACTCGTCTGTCGCGATATCTGGATAAACGCCTTTTATACTCTTGTTCCTTCAACGCTACTACCATCCGACGTTCTTCTATGAGATGCATTTCAACCTCCAAAGCTTCATCATTTGTCTCTTGGTTGTATGCAAGGATTCGTGCTGATGGGACTAGTCTCTCCACCGGTATAACCGCGTCTGTCCCATAAACTAGAGTAAAAGGGGTTTCTCCGGATGGAGTTTTTGTTAAGGTCCTATAGGACCAGAGAACTAACGGTAAAAGCTCTGCCCAACGTCCCTTCGCTGTGTTCCCTAGCTTTTTCTGTATTCCATGTAGTAACTGCCGGTTGGTTGTCTCCGCTTGTCCATTTGTCTAGGGATGGGCCACATATGAGAATTTGAGGTTGATGCCAAGGCCTACGCAGAAGTCCCTAATAGATTCACAATCAAACTATGGACCGTGATCCGTGATTATTGAGTCCGGCACCCCAAATCGGCAAACTATGTTCTTCCATAAAAACCTCATCACTTTTTCCGCGGTGATAAGTCCCATGGCTTCAGCTTCTACCCATTTTGTGAAGTAGTACACCAAGACAAGCACATACTTCAACTGCCCGGGACAGTCGGAAATGGACCTAGAATGTCCATTCCCCAAACAGAAAAAGGGTATGCTCCGAATATGCCTTTCATTGGTTCCGCGGGTTGATATTTAAAATTTCCAAACCTTTGGCACGCGTCACATTTTTGAATGAAAGATTGGACGTCCTGCTTCATGGTAGGCCAATAGTAACCAAGTCTCATAATTTTCGCCACTAATGCTCTCCACCCTTGGTGATGAGCACAAACGCTGGCGTGCAGTTCTTTCACAACAATCCCACCTTCCCCTGTCGAGATACACAACAAGTCTGGGAGGCAGTAGCCTCTTTTATAGATCTTTCCCTCCCTGATGGTGAAGCGGGCTGCTTTTATGATAACCTTTCTGGCCGCGTCTTTTTCTGGTGGTAGTGTGCCTTTTCCTAGATAGTCCGCGAGTGAGGTCCTCCAATCTCCTTCCTCATCTATTTGGACATGATAAACTTCTTGGATAAGTCTACGACTGTTCTTCTCCTCGAGAAAAACTTCTTCTCCTACTTCCACAGGCATGACAGCCCCCATTCGAGCCAGTGCATCCGCTTGTTGATTGTCATCTCTTGGAATTACTGCCAAACCAAAACTCATGAAAGCTTTTGATAGTGCTTGTACTTTCCTTTGGTAATCGGGCATCAATCCGGTTCTGGCCTATTACTCTTCTGTTATTTGCCGTGCCATGAATTATGAGTCATTGTAGATGAACACTTGCTTGGTGCCTTTGATTAGGGCTATCTCTAGACCCGCGAGCAGAGCCTCATATTCAGCCTCGTTGTTCATAGCCTGAAAGTTCAATTTATAAGCATAGTTAAATTGTTGTTCATCAGGTGCAGTGAGGGTAACTCCGGCTCCACATCCGTCTTTGTTGGCTGCTCCATCAACTTTGAGTACCCACTCGCTCTTCTCCGCTTGATCGCCCGCTTCAAAACTTGTTTCACATATGAAGTCAGTTAGGGCTTGGGCCAATGCTGCTCATCGCGGGACATACTCAATCTCGAATTCTGTTAAATCTACCGCCCACTTCATCATTCTTCCTAACAAGCACGGGGAGTGGAGGATTTGTCTCAATGTTAAATCTCTCATCACTTTGACGATATGATCCTGAAAGTAAGGTCGCAACCTTCGTGCCGCGAATACTAAATATAGAATCATTTTTTCCTCTGGTTCATATCGTGTCTCGACGCCTTGTAGAACTCGATTGGTGTAGTACACAGGATATTTCTCTTCGCGTGTTAGGACTGCGCTGATGGTGATGCTCTTAACCTCTAGGTAGAGATGTAAAGTCTCTTGTTTTTCTGGTTGCTGCAGAGTGGGCAATGTTGACAAGAAATCTTTCAAACTTTTGAAAGTGTTGTGTAACTCCAAGGTCGACTATATCGGCCCCTTTTTCTTGTGTAAGGAAATGAAAGGTAGGGACTTATCCGCGAGGCATGAACAAAACTGACTCAACGGAGGGAATCAAACTTTTGAAAGTGTTGTGCACCTTCTCGATGGTCCGCGGCGGTTGAAGATTCTGGACTGCGGTGATTTTCTCGGAGTTTACGTTAATTCCTTGATGGCTGACAATAAAACCAAGGAACTTTCCAAAGTCAACCCCAAAGACACACTTTTCTGCGTTGAGGTTCAAACCTCCTCGGTGAAGGGAATCAAACGTTTCTCCCAATCTGTCTGCAAAATATTCGATCAACTGTTCTTTGAAACGTTGCTCCAGCATTTATGAGTCCGAAGGGCATGACTCGATAGCAAAATATTCCTTGGTTGGTGATGAAAGTCGTTGCCTTTTTATCTTGTATATCAAGGCGTATTTGATTGTACCCAGAGTATGCGTCTAGAAAGTTGAGGACCTTGTTGCCCGCGGTCCCATCGACGAGCTCATCTGTGGACGGTAATGGATAACTGTCCTTGGGGCAGGATTTGTTGAGACCGGAGAAGTCAATGCACATCCTCCACTTTCCATTAGACTTTTTCACCAGGACCACATTCCAGAGCCAGTCTGAATCCTCCACTTCTTCAATGAAGCCTGCTTCTAAAAGCTTATCAGTTTCTTCCTTCGCAGTGGCTGCTTTCTCGGGGGCCATTTTTCTTTTTTCTGTACAATGGGCTTCATGCCTGGGCAGATCCTTAAAGTTTGTAATGCAGTTGCGGGTGAGACTCCCAAGAGGTCTCGCGGAGTCCATGCGAAAACATCCCTTGACTTTGCTATGATCTCCAAGACCCGCTCTTTCTCCTTCGGCTCTAGTGCTTGACCTACATAGATCTTTTCTTCTGGATTTGGAAATGGTGTGTAGACAGACCTCTCATCCGCGGTTGGTATTCTCGCATCTCTTGGTCTAACTTCGAGCTCAGCCTCCAATGGTTCTGAGAGGTTGTTGTCTACTACAACAAACTCACACTTCTCGCTGATGCACATTACTTCTTTTTTCTTTTTAATGGAGGTCAAATAACAACTTCGACTTTCAGGCTGCTGCCCGTAGAGTTCGCCCACTCCTCCTCCCAGTAAAGGGAATTTCCCAATGAAGTGGTAAATGGACACTATCATCTAGAATTTATAGAATGAAACACGTCCCAGTAATGCATTGTAGACAGTCGGTATTCTTACCACAGTAAAAAAGATATCCTCCATTCGCCTTCTTGGAATAGTTCCCAGTACTACTGTTAATTCGATTGTCCCAACCAGCTGTACTTCTCCTCCAGAGAAAGTAACCAGAGTGCCCGCATAAGGTTTTAATGATGCCGCGGAGATTCCCATTTCAGTGAAAGCATCCCATCACAGAATATCAATGGAGGATCCAGTATAAATGAAAACTCTTTTTACTGTTTTGGTAGCTATCTCTGCGTGGATGACTAAAGGGTCCGAGTGCGGCATTCTTACTTCCCCGGCATCCTTTGGAGAAAAAATGATTTCCTCGTCTGGTGTCGAAGATATTCTTCTGCTTGAAGCGGATGGTGGTTGCCTTCCTTCCCGTTCATAGTTCTTCTTTTCTTGTCTACTTACTCCTGTCATGGAATACCCTCCGGAAAGGGTATTTATGAATCCCTCAGGCTCTGGTATCTGACCTTCTCCTGGTCTTCTGACTCCTTCATGATTTTTTGGTGCTTGGTTGACGGATCCTTGCATAGTGGGGAACCGATTATGCCTGCCTCCATGCCACCTTCGCCCCCTGCCCCTTCCTCGTTTGAAAGGAGGGGCCTCCCCCTGTTGATCTTGAGGGCCTCGGTTTCGATTTTGTCGGTAGGAAGGGCCATCCGATCGTGAATCGTAATTTTCCCAATCTGGTCCTCGATCGAATCGATCCTCCCTCCGCGGCGGATACCTCTATTCCGGATTTCAGTAGGCATTTTCTCGTGGATGATAAGACCGCGGGTGGTTAATCTCTTGTCTTCGTGCATCCTCTCTTTGACGGAACCTCTGGCCTCTTTCGGAATTCATATGTACTTCGTCGCGGTGAGAACGAAAAGCTCCTTTACCTGACTGATCCCTGGGAGGTTTAACTTTTTCTTTCTTGAACTTACCGGCGAGTTTTCCAAAGAAACCTTGATTGCCTGAGTTTGCTCTTGAACTGGACGCGACCGCTTCCTCCGCTTCAATTTGTTTTGACACGCGATCTCTTAGGTCATCATAGCTGGAAGGCTTTTTACGAAACAAGTATGTTTTGAAGTCTCCCTCTGCTAGATTTCCCATGAGGATGATAGTCGCCGATTCATTATTGAAGTTAGGGGTCTGCACCACCACACTGGTTAATCGTGTAAAGAAATGTCCTAGAGTCTCTCTAGGTCCTTGCTTGATTGAGTTTAAGTGAAGCATTGTCTTCTTTCGGGAGCATGCGCTTCCAAAATGAAATTTGAAGATTTGAGTCAACTGGGCGAAGTTAGCCACAGAGTTTTTGGGTAGGTTGGTAAACCAAATGAGGGCTATCTTTGTTAGTGTTGAGGGAAAAGTCCGACACATCATGGCATCATTGTATTCATTTATCCCCATTGTTGTTATAAAGTGACACAGATGGTCTTCAGGATCGGTCGTTCCATCATACTTCATTAAACCCATGTCCCTCCATCTCTTTGGGACAGACGCGGAATAGACTTCTATGGTGAAAACAGAAGGCAAGATCGCTGGACCATTTGTTTTCATGTTTGCCGAATCTGATTTGGTGGAAGTTGAAACGTCCGCGGATCGTTCTCCACGTCGGTGTTTGTTCGCGTGCTGCCCCTCGTCATTCGGCCAAGATTGGTGTGGCATCGTATAGCCTTGGCCTTGAAAACCGTAATTTATGTTGCCGAAAGCATTGCCAATGTTATTGAACGCGGTATATCGCCGATCATAAGTATCATGTTGTCCACCTTGATAAGTCGTTCCTTGTTGACGCGGATATGGTCCTCTATAATTATAATAGTAGTAATGCACCTGCTCTTGCTGCTGAGGATTAGGTTGTTCATGAGGGATCTCATAGTGCCAAAAGTTCTGATGTATGTACGTCCCCCTCCCCCGTACTGATCATAATAATGATAGAGGGGGTGCCCTGGGGTTGCTCCCCTGCTTCACCTTGTAGGTCGGGTTGAGAAGATAATGGAACGTACGTACTTGACGCCTCCTGATCCTGATGGACGTCTTGGCTCATTTCATGGGTTGCGTCGTCCTGATTAACACTCATCTTTCTCTTCTGCACATTGGTTTCGACAAGTCAGTGGTTCATTGGTTTATATTTCCTCTAGAAAATTCTTTTTCTCCTACATACGTGGACTCCTTTTCTCCTCATAGAGTTGGGAGTTTATTCTGCTTCTTAGATTTAATTCATAAGGGAACCCAAGAAGAAAATCATTAGAAAAACCACGAAAGAAGAGGAACGAACGGATCATCTTGATATCCGCGAAAGAATTAGAAAAAGTTACCATAAGAAAGATTAAAGATACAAAGTATGGAGGGCCAGTTGCCATCAACAAAATCTTTGACTTTATTTAGAACTTTACAGCAAAAACAGAATTAATAGAAAAACCATGACTCCCTAAGGATGAAAACCATTTGCAGAATGATCCTGTGTGGATGATCTTGCGCGATCGATAACTCCATCTCCCTTGTCCAAATCCATAACCTGAACTTCAAAACGAGCACAACCATTATGGATAAAAACCGTCGGGTCAACGGGTCGACCCAACGGGTCAACGGGTCGACCCGAACCCGTCAACCCGTGAGATTTACGGGTTAGGGTCCGGGTTGGCCAACCCCGACCCTTGACCCGGCGGGTCGAACCCGTCGACCCGGCGGGTCCGACCCGTGGCCACGCCTAGACTAAGGTAGCCAAAGATAAAACAACGCAAACTAGGGTTAGGAAAACAAAGGCTGCCGACTATGGAACATCAATTTGATCGGCGGCGTCACACTGAATTGTTGTCGGCTGAACAAAGGCACAAGAATGGTTGCAATTCAACAAAGCTACTGTGGCCGAATAGGAGCATCAATGATTGCTATGGTCTCGGGGCTAGAAAGACTCTATTTTTGTAGGTTTTAAAATGTTCAGGGCTAAAGGCAACCACAACAATCACAAACAAGGATTAGTAGCAATCAAATTTAAAATTCAAGAAGTAAAAATCAAGAACTAGAAAGACTCTATTTTTGTAGGTTTTGTGTTGAGGGAAACAAAAGACACAATTTTGACGTCGGAAACCAAAGCTGTGATGCCAATTTGATACGGGGTTAGCCGTAGGATGGCCCGATTTTTGACAATCAAACTAGAAATAACAAGAACAGAAGCAAAGACTCGATGAACAAGAATAAAGACTCGAAATTGAAAACAAGACACGACCGATAAGGACTTAATCGAACTAAAATAGAACGAGGCAAAGACCCCAGATCTCCTAAGAGGGTAGGAACCAAATACCAACGACTATAAAGCCCGCCTCTACAACCTTACACAACCAAGCGGACAACTTAGAGGCACAAGGAGGGGACTTGTGATTACCAGGATCACCAAGCTCTCGCGAGGTTGATGAACTCAAAGCAAACCAAGTTAGATCGATAACCAATTTGCAATCGATGAGCAACGCTTCGAATCGATTTACTTACGCTCTATGTGTTTCAAACAAAAAGAGAACTTTTCGTAAAATTTCAACGTGAGTTTGACAATGGAAGAATCAGCCTCTTATAACCCTAAGGAGGCTGATTTCTAATAAAAATAATAAACAAAAGGAATTAATTAAAATACCCCTAAATTGCCTAAAACAACTTAAGTAAATAAGGTCTCTAAAAATAGTAATTTATTCCCGTCAAAACAGTGACAACTTACAAAGATGGTGATTTTCGGCCAAGATCAATGTCGAATCTGGAACAACCTTCAACACCAAAGTTGTAGATATGTTCGTCCTCGTTCTGATAAAGTATGGCACGATCCAATCCGAATATTATTGAATCCGTATGACTCATTTTACTGAGATGTCGAAAAGCTGTCAAACTGCTGAACGAATCTAAGAACGAATGACCCATCAAGCTTGCACCTTTGGTCCTTCTCCCATGGTGGAACCTTCTTCTTCCTCTTGAGGTTGACAACATTCTCATGAGCTCGAATCATAGGTCCATCCCCATGTATACGTGTGTCCGAAGGTGTCTTGGATGGTCCCGCATCATATTCCTCTTCAAATCTAAGAGGCAAAAGCTACAAAAAAGGAAAGGCACACGACTAAAACAGAATGAACGTGACTAAACCAATATTGAAAAACATCTGTAAAAAGTATAAAAATAGCGGAATAAAGAACACCATCCAGATTAAAGAACAAAAGGAAATAACATTATCCGCGGATAATTAACCAAGAGCTGACTCATAAACAATCATCCGCGGATAGAAGACAATAGGCACGTGGCGACCATGCCCACCCCCCACGAAGTAGAACACGTGTCGAAATATGAACACCACGTGGCACGGCTTACCAGACCACCCCGGACCTATAAAAGTGAGAAATCTCACCAGAAGAGGGGGGGACTTTTTTGGAAAGGAGGGGAAAAGAGGGCGGGACTTTTTTGGAAAGGAGGGGAAAAGAGGGCGGATCTCGGCCTAGTGAACTCAGAAGAAAGAAGAACAAGAAGAAATTGTATGAGTGGAAAGGAACCTGTTTCATAGAAAAAATCATCACCATTCACTGCGCCAAACTCCGCGGACGAAAACCCTGTTTGTCCTTAGTGTAAATTTCTATTAAGGAAAAGACTGTTGTTAATAAATCTCAAGACATTCAACAGCGACAGGTAAGCGAACCAAGTTTCCAAATTGTCTAGAAAAAACTCGATAAGGGAACCATCCTTCAGAATTAGCTTTAGGTTACTTCCTGCGGCACAGGTTGGGCCGCGTCGATCCTTTCGACGCGGGTCAGGTAAGCCCGTTGGGAAGATTGGTCATTTCGCCAGGTAGGTTCCCGGGCCCCACTAAAAAAGGTGGCCTCTAGAGATCGTGACTTTTTCACTGGCGCCGTCTGTGGGAACCCCCTCACACTAAGGGGTTTCCTTTTTTATAAGAATAGACAAAAACCCTCAAACCTTTGAAAAGTTAGGGTCCGCGTCTGAACTTAGAAATACAAGTTTTTAGATATTTAAAATTAAACTTTCTTATTACGACAGATTCACGACATTAGGAAGATGAGTGATAGCCAGAACAATCCAACTCAGGATATGAGTCAAGGGGTTCATCAGGATCAGAAGGCCTCTAGTATGTATATCCCGTTTACGCCACCACCAAATCCAGATGGTGAGATGGGAGATCAGAACCTCGGAACCCCTCCACATCATTATGGCAATCAGTATGGACTGGACGGAGGATTCATCCTGCAGAACTTCTGATATTATGAAGCACGACACGAGCAGCCTAACCCGTTTCAGCAGGAGCAATCTCAGTACTTTTATTATGATCAGTGGGGGCAGAATCCGCGTCAACAAGGGAATTATCGATCGGAGGAGCAGTATGGAAATTTTGATAGACGTAACACTGCATATGATAATCCCATCAACTGGAACTACAGCTTCAGAATCAGGAAATACCGCGCCAGACATGGCAGAATGATCACTGGCACCGAGAGAATAAACATCGACGCGGGGAAAGGTCAACATATGTTTCCACCTCTACAAAATCCGACTCAGCAGAAAAAAGAAGCGAAAATGCACCAGCGGGTTCCCCATCAATATTTACCCAAGAAATTTGTTCCGCGACAGTACCAAAACGGTGGAGAGATGTGAACCTCGTGAAATATGATGGAACAACTGATCCTGAAGACCATCTTTGTCATTTTGCAACTGCTATGGGAATAAACGATTATAATGATGCCATGTTGTGCAGGACATTCCCTTCGACCTTAACGAAGATCGCGCTCACCTGGTTCACAAACCTTCCGAAAGGGTCCGTGACCAATTTTACCCAGATGTCCCACATCTTCACGTCCCACTTCGGAAGTGCGCGATCGAGAAAGAAGACCATGCTCGACCTGAATTCCATTAGACAAGGAGCTAGGGAATCCTTGGGACACTTCTTCACTCGATTTACCAGTATGGTAGTCCAGATCCCCAACTTTAATCATGAATCAGCAATTATCATACTTATGGGCAATTTAGCATAGGGAGATTTCAAGACATACTTGTTTCGGAAGAAGCCAACTAGTTACGATGACTTAAGAGAGCGGTTGTCGAGACAGATTGAGGCAGAAGAAGCAGCCGCGTCCAGCTCTAAGGAAAATACTGGGAATTCAGGTCTCTTTGGGAAGCTGGCCGGAAAATTCAGAAAAGAAAAGGCCAAGCCGCCTAGGCATCATTCAGAAGCAATAGATTTCCATCCAAGAGAAAATCGACACGGAAACCGTGATATGAGATCTCCACCTAGAAGGGAGAATCGACCCGCCCACAGACCACGATGGGAGGACCGGAACCCTAGGTTTGACGAATCCCATAATCCACAGGAATGATTTGACAGGCAACAAGATCAGCGAAGAGATCTCCCTTTCCACAACCGGGGAAGAGGGAGGGGAAGAAGAGGACGCGGAGGTAGGTACAACTATACGCCTGCAGTCCAGAGATCTGTCAACCAGAGAGAAGCTCTAAGAACAGAAGCAGGCCAAATACCAGAACCTGAGGGCTTCATTAACACCCTCGCAAGAGGCTTGTCTATGGCCAGGTCCAGTAGACAGGAAAAAAGAAATTATGAAAGAGAAGGAAGACAGCCACCATCCGCGTCAAGTAGAAGAATTTCTCTCGTACAACATGAGAATATTTCCTTTACCCCAAAGGATGCTGAGGAAGTAAGGATACCCCACTCAGACCCATTGGTCATTCACGCGCAGATAGCCGCCAAGACAGTAAAGAGAGTATTTATTGATACTGGATCATCTGTTGACATCCTATCATGGGAGGCATTTTCTCAAATGGGAATTTCTGCAGCATCATTAAAACCATATTCAGGAACGCTAATCACGTTCTCAGGAGGAGAAGTACAAGTAGCAGGCACAATCGAGCTTACAATTGTTTTGGGGACGTCCCCAAACAGACGTATGGAAAATATTGTGTTCACAGTGGTAAAAATTCCCATTGTATACAATGCTTTACTGGGCCGCGTCTCACTCTATAAGTTCCAAATGGTAGTCTCAATCTACCACTTTATGGGAAAGTTCCCTTTCCCCGGAGGAGGAATTGGTGAGGTTCGCGGGCAACAACCGGAAAGTAGAAGCTGTTATTTAACCTCCATCAAGAAGAATAAAGAAGTGATGTGTATAAGTGAAAATTGCGAATCCGTGGTCGAGGACAATGACTCAGCTGGGCTTTCAGAAGCCGAACTAGAGGTTAGGCCGACAGAAGTAAAAGTACCTACCGCGGATGAAAGAATTACGTTTACACCCTTCCCAAACCCAGAGGAGAAGGTCTACTTGGGACAAGCACTGGAGACAGTAGAAAGAGTTAGAGTCTTGGAGATCATAACGAAGTCGAGAGACATTTTTGCATGGAATCCTCGAGATCTGCTGGGTGTCCCACCCGCGATAGCTTTTCACACCTTGAGAATTCATCCAGGAACGAAACCCATAGTACAGAAGAGGAGAAAGATGGCTCCGAAAAAGCTGCCGCGGCAAAAGAGAAAACTGATAAACTTTTAGAAGCAGGCTTCATAGAGGAAATGGAAGACTCAGAATGGCTCTCGAACGTGGTTTGTTGTTGCAGGAGGATGGTCAAGTACGAAATTAATATAAAATAAAGATCAAACTGACTTCCCTGTCTCAGCAATTAAATACAAGACTTCCTCCCGTTGTAGTAGAAGGTTGTCAGGATCGAATCCACGAGGAAGCACGTCAGCAGTTCTCAGGTAGCAACAGATTCTCACAGACAAGCAGCAGAAAAGACAGAAACAAAGAAATAAAAGCAAAATAGAAAATAACGAAAGAAAGTAAAGAACAAAAGCAAACGAAAGTAAAGAACAAAGCAAGGCAGCAGCGTACTCGATCTCGACAAGCAGGTACTCGAGATCGACAAGACTCGGTAAAAACAGAAACTTTCAACTCGACGACAGAAGCAGAAACTCAACTCGACCTAGACTAAAGCCAACTCGATATCGACTAGGGTCCTACTCGACATCGATGAGATTCTACTCTATATCGACAAGAAAGACAGAAACTTTAAATTGCAAATTTCGAACACAGAACTCAGATTTTCGACAGAAATAAATCAATATAATAAAAGACTTCCAAGGCCAGGGTATCAACACCACAACGATAACCATGCAAAGTAACACATAAAGGCATAAAAGATCATGCTTTCCATCAAAATAACTTTCGTTACTAACAAATAGGCATATATAGGCTTTTGCATAAACCCTAATTGTTACTAACCCTTTTCACATAATTAATCCAAGTTGCATTAAGATCACTTTCGCTTCAATAATACAAACAAGGATCACCTTCAACTCTCGCAAAAGTATCATGCTCATAGGGATAGAAGACGAATTGCATAAAAAGATCTGACCTTTACTGCATCTCCTCACATGGCCACCGTCGGGCTAACCCCAGCCCCAGAAGTGGGTGGACTACTCGCTCCTCATCGCAATCGCAGACATTGATATATAAAAAGAAAGTTGCATTAAACTATATTCAAAGCCTTTACAATCCCGGCAATCCAACTTTTGCTGAATGCCAAAACCTTAAAAACCTTAGAACTCCTAAACTGTCTATGTGGAACTACTTCTCTACCTCTGAAATTGAATGAATGAAAAAACCAGCCCCTAGGGCTTTATTTATAGCCTTCTATTCCTTTCTAATCAAGGATAGAATCTTCTATCTATATATAAAATTATATCTAAAAGGCTTAATGATAAATAAAAGTGATAAAGGAATTAAATCTAAAATGGAAAAGATAAATCTAAACTAGGTAAGTCTCTTCATGATGATAAATCTTCCTTCCATGGATAGAACTTGATGTATCTTGGCAATCTCGGATTTCTTCGGCCCCAAGAATTCCCAACTCTACTCAGACTGCTCACGGCGACGCGTTTCCAAGACTTGGTCTACTCGACATCGACAAGGGCTTGTCGACATCGACGAGGCTTCGTCGTCGACTGGCGTTCTCGGGTGACTCTGCTCTACATGGCTCGGATCTGGGCTCCTGGGCGTCGTCGATCTCGACTAGGGTTCCTCGAGATCGAGTAGAGTTGTGGTCGAGGATGGCTCTCTGGTGATGTCGAGGACTTCTTCTCGGCACGGACTCGGACAGGCGCTAGGTGGCTCGTTGATCTCGACAAGGTCTCATCGAGATCGAGTAGAGATGTGCTCGGCGTCTTCGTCCTCGGCTTCTCGATCAGCTTCTCTTCTTGTCGACTCCGGGTGTGGCGCTGAGGTGTCGTCGATCTCGACTAGTGGTCCTCGAGATCGAGTAGGGCTCCGGAGCTGGGTTGGTCTGGCTCTCGACACTACTCCTAGTCGACAAGGCCTGTGCTCGGACATGCTTGTCTAGATCGAGTAAGGTCCACTCGAGATCGAGTAACCTGGGCTCTAAACTTGATTCGACTGGTTCCGCTACTTCTTTGACCTTGGACTTCTGTAGTGGTTTTCCGAGCTTTTCTGACCTTCCTTAGAGTTGCTATAAAACGTCTCGAATTCTGCGAATTTAAACAGAAACTGGTGTAGATTCCATAATTTGGCAAATAAACATAAACTACATAGATTATGTACTATTCAACCCAAATGTATGTAATGTATGCAGAAAACGATATAAAAGTTACTGTAAAACATGACAGATTCAGCTCACAACAAACACCCCATACTTAAGCTTGCTTGTCCTCAAGCAATACCTTTAATTGTCATTCAGGGGAAGAAATCAAAACTCTCAACATATCAGATTCATTCTTATATAACCCAGCAGTCAATTACCATCCTCGAAAAGGTACTAGTGTCACAAATCCATGCATGTGCAATTATATCAAAGCAACATCTACTCACAAAAGGAGGGTTTTGCAAAAACATTCATAAGTGACAAAGCATTGATAATCAAGAGGACTTCAATTTAAGCTCAAATAAGGAGTAGATTTGGTAAAAGGCTAAAGGTGGGCAATTTTTGGCAATGTGGTGCTAATGATCCGGGGAAATGGAGTATTTCCAAATTGAATTTCCACATTCCTTCTCCATAATATTCATCACCTTTCATAATGCTTTTATCAACAATAATGCTTTTACCTCTCTGACCTCAGCACTGCCTTCTCGCGAGTCGCAAACATGGGTGTCATGAATGGCCCCGGATACTTAGTGCTTTGGACTCCTCACAATGTGTCCTATCTCTCCAAACTATTATCTTAGAGAGCAGGGTCAATCTACCTTTATCTCCTGAGGTGATTGGATTTTCTTTCACTCATTAAATTTTCCATATATTTCAAGCAATTTCCTTCCAAACTCCAAATATGATAACAATAATCACAAACACCATATAACATCTCCATAATGTAACATCATTCTCAACATAATCCCCGGATAAGGTAAAGAATGGCAAATATTTAGATCATATGGAGCAATAATTGAAATAAGGCATAATATGGCTTTTGTGATGCATAAGCATAGGTAAGGATAGGATTTCAAACAATGAGCATTATATGAAAATATAAAGTCCTCCATCATCTTATCATGCAACATGTCAAAAGCAACTTCAAATTTTACCTCATTCTATGGTTTTCAAGAAATAATGCACTTCATTATGACTTCCCTTTAGTAGGCAATTTCATGCTATATCTCTAATGAATCCAATTTTGCATCGTCGAGTCCAATATAAGCTTCCATGACATTAACCAAAATTTTCAATTGGGGTCATTTTTCAAACTTTTGGAAAACATGCATATAAGCACATGATTCAATAATGCATTTCCAAAATAGCCATGTAGCAACTCAAAGAAATAAATTCTAAACATGCACAAATAATGTCAAATATGGAAAATATACATAAAGTAAGCCCTTCCCCCACCCCATACTTAAACATTACAGTGTCCTCACTGTATAAAAACAAGGGTAAAGAAAGAAACTCACTAGACAGGTGTGTAGGGCCTCTAAATTTCGAATGGAATCACCTCCTGGGCCGAGTCTGAATGTAGCCTGCTTCTATCCATGGACCTGAAAAGTGTAGAAGACATATACCCACAATAGAAAAACTAAAAGTGTTCAAAACCAAAAAACAAAAACAAAGTCTCAAAAGTCCTAAAAAGTCTATCTACAAGCTCTAGATTTTATAGTCGCTAGGCCGACTTTCCATTTAGCTCAAGGTGGCATCTGCAGGGCCCATGTAGCTTGGGCCTCAAATAAGACTCCATTCTTGTCCATCAGCTGTAATCCTCCAGAATGGATCTTGTTCACCACGAAAGGTCCCATCCGCTTCTTGTTGAATTTGTTAGGGAACCAATGATCCTTTGATTTAGAGATATAGAGCTTGTCTCCAACTGCATACTCCTTGGGCTCATCATTGGATATCCTACATAAGCGCACATACTAAGGCAAACCTCTCTCATGTATAGATAGATCTTTAATAGAAATAGGAGAAGAGGGATCCATACCTTGGCTTACCTTTTCAGCGACGGAATCGGGGACCACTGTGTTTGGTCGATCTCGACTAGGGCTAGTCGATTTCGACGAGTCTGCAGGTTCTGGTGGTGGGCTGCTCGAGGATGCAGAAGCTGGTGAAGTCGAGGGCTTGTCGACATCGAGTAGAGTACTCGATGTCGAGTAGGGTTCTGCTCCTGGTTGCTGCAGCGTCGAGGAAGCAGGAACTGGTGGAGCCTGGTGGTGGTCGATCTCGACAAGCCTAGTCGAGATCGAGGAGCCTGGTTCATCTGGTGGAGTCAGCGTTGAAGAAGGCGAAGTCGAGGAAACCGAGTGGTGGTCGATGTCGAGTAGCTTACTCGATGTCGAGTAGGCCTTAGCTTCTGTATTGCTGCTCGATGACGCTGGTGCTGGTGGAGGCTTCTGTGTCTTATCGAGATCGACTAGGGTCCTCGATGTCGAGGAGTCTTGGTCGATCTTGACCCCATACTTAGTTCATGTCAAGGCATCCGAAAAATAATTAATCCACAACGACGTACCTTCATTTGTATCGATTCGATTTTCTGCGTCCTCCTTTAGGATTGCCATGATCTCCTCCACCTGGGCCTCCATGTCCCTTTTTTCCAGCTCTTCAGGGGTCATATTTCTGACCTTGGGTTCCCCGCAGGTGATGTAGCCAGCTGAGATAGATTTCACCTCTTCCATTGGACCTGTATGCCTTTCAGTTTTATTAAAGGAATATTCAATTACCTCATCGCTGATGTTGAAGGTGAGCACTCCTTTCCTTACGCTTATGTTGGCATCCACCGTCGCCAAGAAGGGTCTTCCTAAAATAATTGGACAAGCAGGATCTTCTTGCATATCAATAACTAGGAAATCAGTAGGGACAAAGAATTTACCTACTTGTACTGGCACATTGTCCACCATGCCTGTTGGAATGACCACCGTGTTGTTGGCCATATATAGTCTAGCATCCACAGGCTCTAGGGCACCTATCTTAATCTTGGACCAAATTGTTAAAGGCATTATACTCACACTAGCTCCAAGATCACATAAAACATTAATTTTGTATGGACCAAATCCAATGGTTATAGCAAACTTACCTGGATCTGGCCTCTTCTCCAGTATGTCCAAATGGCTGCATTCCTCTGTAATTTCAGCCATTAATCGCTTTTTGCTCAGTATCTCCTTCAGGAACTTGACATATGAGAGCATTTCATTGAGAGCTTCAGTGAAAGGGATGGTGACTTTGAGTTTCTGAAGCATCTTGATGAAGCGCTGAAATTTCTTTTCTGCCGGGTCCTTTGGAGATTTTGTGGGAAAAGGCAGCTTCTTTCTCTGATTTGGAGCCAGAACAGATGTCGGAGGTGCTGCAGCGTTCTCGATCTCGGGTTGACCGTCGTCGATGTCGAGTAGCCCCTTTTCGATCTCGACCAAATTGGGTGCAGTCGAGTTGCTGTGCAGTGCAGACGAAGGTTTATGAAGTTTCTCCTCTACGTCGACTAGGCCCTCCTCGATGTCGACTACATTGTTATCGATGTCGAGTTGTTGTTCCTCGTTGTTCTCCTGCTTTCTGACCTCTGGCTCTTGCAGTTGATGGCCGCTTCTGAGTTTTACAGCAGCGATGTGCCCAGTCTTTCCCTTAGGATTTGGTTCTGAAGACCCAGGGAGCGCACCTGACTGTCTGGGGATTCCTGCTGCCAGTTGACCAATCTGTGTATCAACTGATTTTCGCCATATATCAATCTCCCCAAGCCTAGAGTTGACCCCTTGCATCTGAGTGTAGACGGAGTTGAAGGAATGCCTAGTTTCTGAGTGATTCCTCCGTATTTCCTCCAGGACTGTCTGTATATCATCCTTTTTTTGGTCCCTTTCCGGATGTCCTGGAGCTCTATAGGGCGGGGGGTTCCTAGGGACACCATGGTTCCATTGTGGTTGCTGAAACCTTTGGTCCCCTATGTAGCGATTGGGCCCCCCTGCGTAAGCTACCTCCTCGTGGTGCTCTGCCAGCCTGACTTCCTCTGTGTGTGGGCACTCAGGAGTGGTGTGCCGTTGCGATCCGCATTCAATGCAAGGCTGGTTGACAGAAAGATACTTTACTTGCTTAAGGAGCTTCTTGTTCTGATCTCTGTAGCACTGTTCCCTTACATCCGGATCAATTTCCTTAGGAGGCTCATAGAGGGGCATGGATGGTGCTGGCCTAGCGTATGGGTTCTCTTCATAAGTTGCAGTAGACCCATACTTGTTGTCGTAGTTAGTGAGCTTCTCTAGCACACCCCATGCGTCACTTGGCGGCATTGTCAGATACTCATAGCGAGTATAATGGTTGATTCTGTCCTTAGTGATTTGATCAAGAGAGTTGAAGAAGATCTCCTGAATGACGTAGGGTGGCTGCCCATGAGTAGGGAAAGATTGCAGAAGTTCCTTGTAGCGTTCCCATGCCTTTGCCAGCGGTTCCCCTTGCTTCTGTTTGAAGGCGGTGATTTTCTGGCGGAGATGTGTTGTTTTGGCGGGTGGGAAGAACTTGTTCAGAAACTCTTGCTCTACTTGGGCCCATGTTGTTAGTGATCTTGGTTTCAGCCCTTCAAGCCACTTCAGTGCAGGTCCAGCCAGCGACCAGCGGAAAGACTTCATCTTGACATATTCCAAAGTTGTACCTTCAGCAAGAATACGACACATGTAAGAAAAGTTTGTAATATGTTCAAGAGAACACTCATTAAATCTACCAAAAAAGGCATTATTTTTAAGCTCTATAAGAAATTGAGTGCGAATTTCAAAAGAGTTTTCAGGGATAAGAATCGCCGATTCAGGCACGACGAGGGTTGGGTGCATATAATCCTCAGCAGTAGTTGGATATTGGGCAAGCTCAGCTTCTGCTTGCCTTGCGCGCTCAGCTTCTTGTTCCCTCGCTGCCCTTTCATTGGCTATAGTGGTATCCTTTGCGGCTAGCTCCCTTGTAAGCCTGGCAATCAACTGCTCTTGTGTTTCAGCGGCCGCCACGATCCTTTTGAGTTTAGAGCGGATGTGTAGGTAACGCTCTGGTTCGTCTAAGCTGTCAAACTCGGGTGGTAGACCAGAACGACGCATACACCTGAAAAGTAACTCAAAGTAGACGTGAGATTCAACTACCTAAGGCGCGAATGATTGCCTCCCCGGCAACGGCGCCAATTTGTTGTTGCAGGAGGATGGTCAAGTATGAAATTAATATAAAATAAAGATCAAACTGACTTCCCTGTCTCAGCAAATAAATACAAGACTTCCTCCCATTGTAGTAGAAGGTTGTCAGGATCGAATCCACGAGGAAGCACGTCAGCAGTTCTCAGGTAGCAACAGATTCTCACAGACAAGCAGCAAAAAAGACAAACAAAGAAATAAAAGCAAAACAGAAAATAACGAAAGAAAGTAAAGAACAAAAGCAAACGAAAGTAAAGAACAAAGCAAGGCAGCAGCGTACTCGATCTCGACAAGCAGGTACTCGAGATCGACAAGACTCAGTAAAAACAGAAACTTTCAACTCGACGACAGAAGCAGAAACTCAACTCGACCTAGACTAAAGCCAACTCGATATCGACTAGGGTCCTACTCGGCATCGACGAGATTCTACTCTATATCGACAAGAAAGACAGAAAGTTTAAATTGTAAATTTCGAACACAGAACTCAGATTTTCGACAGAAATAAATCAATATAATAAAAGACTTCCAAGGCCAAGGTATCAACACCACAACGATAACCATGCAAAGTAACACATAAAGGCATAAAAGATCATTCTTTCCATCAAAATAACTTTCGTTACTAACAAATAGGCATATAGAGGCTTTCGCATAAACCCTAATTGTTACTAACCCTTTTCACATAATTAATCCAAGTTGCATTAAGATCACTTTCGCTTCAATAATACAAACAAGGATCACCTTCAACTCTCGCAAAAGAATCATGCTCATAGGGATAGAAGACGAATTGCATAAAAAGATCTGACCTTTACTGCATCTCCTCACATGGCCACCGTCGGGCTCACCCCAGCCCCAGAAGTGGGTGGACTACTCGCTCCTCATCGCAATCGCAGACATTGATATATAAAAAGAAACTTGCATTAAACTATATTCAAAGCCTTTACAATCCCGGCAATCCAACTTTCGCTGAATGTCAAAACCTTAAAAACCTTAGAACTCCTAAACTGTCTATGTGGAACTACTTCTCTACCTCTGAAATTGAATGAATGAAAAAACCAGCCCCTAGGGCTTTATTTATAGTCTTCTATTCCTTGCTAATCAAGAATCTTCTATCTATATCTAAAATTATATCTAAAAGGCTTAATGATAAATAAAAGTGATAAAGGAATTAAATCTAAAATGGAAAAGATAAATCTAAACTAAGTAAGTCTCTTCATGATGATAAATCTTCCTTCCATGGATAGAACTTGATGTATCTCGGCAATCTCGGATTTCTTCGGCCCCAAGGATTCCCAACTCTACTCGGACTGCTCACGGCGACGCGTTTCCAGGACTAGGTCTACTCGACATCGACAAGGGCTTGTCGACATCGACGAGGCTTCGTCGTCGACTGGCGTTCTCGGGTGACTCTGCTCGACATGGCTCGGATCTGGGCTCCTGGGCGTCGTCGATCTCGACTAGGGTTCCTCGAGATCGAGTAGAGTTGTGGTCGAGGATGGCTCTCTACTGATGTCGAGGACTCCTCCTCGGCACAGACTCGGACAGGCGCTAGGTGGCTCCTCGATCTCAACAAGGTCTCATCGAGATCGAGTAGAGATGTGCTCGGCGTATTCGTCCTCGGCTTCTCGATCAGCTTCTCTTCTTGTCGACTCCGGGTGTGGCGCTGAGGTGTCGTCGATCTCGACTAGTGGTCCTCGAGATCGAGTAGGGCTCCGGAGCTGGGTTGGTCTGGCTCTCGACACTGCTCCTAGTCGACAAGGCCTGTGCTCGGACATGCTTGTCTAGATCGAGTAAGGTCCACTCGAGATCGAGTAACCTGGGCTCTCAACTTGATTCGACTGGTTCCGTTGCTTCTTTGACCTTGGACTTCTGTAGTGGTTTTCCGAGCTTTTCTGACCTTCCTTAGAGTTGCTGTAAAACGTCTCGAATTCTGCGAATTTAAACAGAAACTGGTGTAGATTCCATAATTTGGCAAATAAACATAAACTACATAGATTCTGTACTATTCAACCCAAATGTATGTAATGTATACAGAAAACGATATAAAAGTTACTGTAAAACATGACAGATTCAACTCCCAAAATGGTTCTAGTGAAAAAATCTAATGGGAAGTGGAGGATGTGCATAGATTTTACAAATCTTAACAAATCTTGCCCGAAGGACAGTTATCCATTACCATCCATAGATGAACTCATCGATGGAACCGCGGGTAACAAAGTCCTTAGTTTTCTTGATGCTTACTCGGGATACAATCAAATAAACCTGAACCCTTCAGACAAAAAAGCTACAACTTTCATCACCAATCAGGGGATATTTTGCTACCGCGTCATGCCTTTCTGACTCAGGAATGCTGGGGCAACGTTTCAGAGAACAGTTGACCGGATCTTTCGTAATCAAATTGGCAGGAATGTATCGATTTATGTCGACGATATCGTAGTCAAAAGTGAAAGACCAGAGGATCACGCAACGGATCTACAGGAGACTTTTGATTCTCTTCGAAGAGGAGGTTTGAATTTGAACGCGGAAAAGTGTGTCTTTGGGGTTGACTCCGGGAAATTCCTTGGTTTTATGGTTAGCCATAGAGGAATTGATGTGAATCCTGAAAAAGTCACAGCAATTCAGAATCTTCAACCACCGCGGACGATTAAAGAGTTACAATCTTTGAATGGAGCAGTAAATTATTTAAGCTGTTTTTGCTCCTGCCTGGCGGATAAGTCATTACCTTTCTTTGCTCTGCTCAAGAAAAAGGGGCCGATACGATGGACTCCCGAGTCACAGGAAGCATTTGGAAATTTGAAACTTTTTCTGTCATCACTTCCTACTCTTCATCAACCCGAGAGGCAAGAGGTCCTCCATCTGTATCTATCAGTAAAAAGTGTCACCATTAGTGCAGTCTTGACACAAGAAGAAAAATTCCCAGTTTACTACATCAGTCGTGTTCTGCAGGACGCTGAGACAAGATATGAACCAGTAGAAAAAATGGTTTTGTGCTTAATATTCGCGGCGAGAAGGTTGAGGCCTTATTTCCAGGACCATCCTATCCGAGTTATGACGGACTTACCAATGTGTCAAATCCTCCACTTACCATGTTTTTCAGGAAGAATGATGAAGTGGGCAGTCGAACTCACAGAATTTGAAATAGAATATACCCCGCGAAAAGCAGCTCTCGCTCAGGTTTTAGCTAATTTAATCGGTGAAACAAGTTTCGAATTAAATACTCAAACAGAAAAAAGTGAGTGGACACTCAGGGTAGATGGTGCAACCAACAAGGATGGGTGCGGAGCAGGGGTCACACTAACAACACCTGATGAACGGCAGTACAATTACGCTTATAAATTGGACTTCCAGGCTACAAATAACGAGGCTGAGTACGAAGCCCTGCTCGCTGGACTAGAGATAGCTTTGATTAAAGGTGCCAAGCAAGTATGCGTTTACACTGATTCAGAAGTGGTGAGATGTAAAATAACAGAGGAATATGAAGCGAGAACTGGATTGATGCTTGATTATCAGAGAAAGGCACGGGCATTATCAAAGGCTTTCTTAAGTTTTTGCTTAACGGTTGTTCCCATGGATGATAACCAGCAGGCGGACGCGTTAGCACGGTTGGGAGCTGTTATGCCTGAGGAGGTGGGAAGAGAAGTGATTCTTGAAAGGATGAGCAATCGAAGACTTATTCAAGAAGTCTATCAAGTACAAGAAATTGAGATATAGGATTGGAGGGCACCGATCGCGGACTATCTGGGCAAGGGTATTCTACCTGAAGAAAGAACCGCTGCTAAGAAGATAATTGTCAAATCCTCTCGATTCACCATCAGGGAAGGAAAGCTGTACAAGAGAGGATATTGCCTACCAGATTTATTGTGCATATCATCAAAAGAAGGAAGTCTTGTAGTGGAAGAATTGCATGATGGAGTTTGTGTGCATCACCAGGGGTGGAGGGCTGTTGTGGCCAAAGCAACCAGGCTAGGATATTATTGGCCAACCATGAAGCGTGATGTTCAAGATTATATCCAAAAATGCGATGCGTGTCAAAGGTTTGGAAACTTGAATCACCGCCCTTCTGAGACACTGAAGAGTATAACCGGTTCTTGCCCTTTTTCCGTCTGGGGAATGGACATTCTAGGTCCATTTCCCACTGCTCCCGGTCAGTTAAGATATGTATTGGTCTTGGTTGATTATTTCACAAAATGGGTGGAAGCCGAAGCAATGGGATTAATCACCGTAGAGAAGGTGAGGAAATTCCTATGGAAGAATATTGTTTGCCGCTTCGGAGTACCCGACTCAATAATTACGGATCATGGACCTCAATTTGATTGTGAAACAATCAGAGATTTCTGCGTCGGTCTAGGCATCAATCTCAAAATCTCATTTGTGGCTCACCCACAGACGAATGGGTAGGCAGAAACAACCAATCGACAATTGTTATATGGGATACAAAAGAAACTTGGCAACACAGCAAAGGGACGATGGGCAGAACTTTTACCTTTAGTACTCTGGTCCTACCGCACGTCAGCAAAGACTCCGACTGGAGAAACCCCGTTTTCTTTAGTCTTTAGTATGGATGCGGTTATCCCAATTGAGAGATTGGTACCTTCGGCGTGAACAATGGCATACGACCAGGACACCAACGATGAAGCATTGGAATTCGAGCTCCATCTCATAGAAGAACGCAGGATGAAGGCAGCTTTGAAGGAGCAAGAATACAAGAGGAGGCTTTCCAAGTATCGGGATAGACGAATTTTCCTGCGGCATCTCAAGGAGGGGGATTTGGTGCTATGCCAAGCTACCTCTGGGGGGAAGCTAGACCCCAACTGGGAAGGACCTTATGTAATCATCAAAGAAGTTCAAGAAGGTGCGTACAAGCTCAGCACCCCCGAAGGAATCGTCCTGAACAAGACTTGGAACGCGGACAATCTAAAAAAGTACTATGTGTAATCACTGAGTAGCTATATGAACATAAAATTTAGTCGCCCCCGCAAAAATTAAATAAAGCGGTTAGAGGGCGCTTTCTATGATGACTCGCACTTAAAGAATTTTATAATAAGACCTAGGACGCTGGAGCTTGGCTCCGCGTCAGGCCTCTGATCGAATCCGCATTCTCAGAGATGATATTTCATAATAAGACCTAGGACGCTGGAGCTTGGCTCCGCGTCAGGCCTCTGATCGAATCCACATTCTCATAGATGATATTTCATAATAAGACCTAGGACGCTGGAGCTTGGCTCCGCGTCAGGCCTCTGATCGAATCCGCATTCTCAGATATGATATTTCATAATAAGACCAAGGACGGTGGAGCTTGTCTCCGCGTCAGGCCTCTGATCGAATCCGCATTCTCATAGATGATATTTCATAATAAGACCTAGGACGCTGGAGCTTGGCTCCACGTCAGGCCTCTGATCGAATCCGCATTCTCAGAGATGATATTTCATAATAAGACCTAGGACGCTGGAGCTTGGCTCTGCGTCAGGCCTCTGATCGAATCCGCATTCTCAGAGATGATATTTCATAATAAGACCTAGGACGCTGAAGCTTGGCTCCGCGTCAGGCCTCTGATCGAATCCGCATTCTCAGAGATAATATTTCATAATAAGACCAAGGACGCTGGAGTTTGGCTCTGCGTCAGGCCTCTGATCGAATCCGCATTCTCAGAGATGATATTTCATAATAAGACCTAGGACGCTGGAGCTTGGCTCCGCGTCAGGCCTCTGATCGAATCCGCATTCTCAGAGATGATATTTCATAATAAGACCTAGGACGCTGGAGCTTGGCTCCGCGTCAGGCCTCTGATCGAATCCACATTCTCAGAGATGATATTTCATAATAAGACCTAGGACGCTGGAGCTTGGCTCCGCATCAGGCCTCTGATCAAATCCGCATTCTCATAGATGATATTTCATAATAAGACCAAGGACGCTGGAGCTTGGCTCCGCGTCAGGCCTCTGATCGAATCCGCATTCTCGGAGATGATATTTCATAATAAGACCTAGGACGCTGGAGCTTGGCTCCGCATCAGGCCTCTGATCGAATCCGCATTCTCGGAGATGATATTTCATAATAAGACATAGGACGCTGGAGCTTGGCTCCGAGTCAAGCCTTTGATCGAATCCGCATTCTCAGAGATGATATTTTATTATAAGACTTAAAACGCTAGAGCTTGTCTCCGCGCCAAATCTCAAAACGTATCTAAACATTCCAAGATCCAAACTCCACGACGAATCACTATTGAAGACAATCTAAAAAAAAATATGGTTTTTCATGAACCTTCCTGGGACTCCCGAAGTTTTATAATTTTCAAAGGAAATCATAGCTATAAATCCATCGTTAAAGTAAAGAGCAACCAAGGATAAAATATGACACCAAGTTCATAAGGGTTGACAATACAAGATAAAAGAAAACAAGCATCCATTAGCTCATGTCTGCGGAGCACGAGCAGGGATAATGCGAGTTCTGCCCTGACTTAAGCGAAATCCGTTTGAAGGAGGACCTTCTGACTCCGGGGAGGTCCACTCCGCATCTACCTCATCCCCCACAACATCTAAGATCTGGTCGTCAAAGCGATTTCCTCCTTTATAGATAAATGTTAAAGAGGAACCAATGTGGACGCTGTGTGACTCAGAAAAATCATTCCAGCCTCCCCTTAAAAATGGAACCCTATAGTCTCCGCGTATAACCTCCACTGGGAAATCACGAAGAATCCTGGTTGACAAAAGAACACTCCTGGGAAGATATGGCCCAAGTCTATCTTCAAAATATAGCAGCAAAGACTAACAAAAAACAGATTTCAAGGGATTTTAATAGATAAACTGACTCAATAAAAGGAAAATTCAACAATAAAGGAACTAACCAAACGGAGAAGTTGCTCAGGAAAACTAATCCTCTCAAAAAAGGACCAAGGTAAACCAACAAAGGAGGGCATCATGAAAGCATGCAACAAGTCTGGTAGTCCTTTCCCCATACTCTCTTTTATAGAGCACGTAAACAATTCTGGACATGTGTCGAAAACAGAAATATGGGGTAAATAAATTTGAAGGGTCAAATCATTGAGACAAAAAACCAAAGGCACCATGCATGAGATAAACAGTAAACACTATTACTGAATTTCTCAGAAATCCCGTGAGGAGAACATCATAACAAATAGACCTCGAAAGACTGAAACAATCACACCATCAACATACATAACAGAGAAATCTCCAGAAACAATTATCAAAGGCTTGATAAACAACATAGTTACGATTAGAACAACAAAGAGGCTTAAAATCTTATTCCATTGAGAAAAGTACAGCTTAATGTCCATTCAAAACTGCGACATGGGAGGTAAGATTATCATGATTTCCCCCGCGTGGATCCACCACCCGAACCTCGAAACGAGCCTCACCCATGTGAGTGAAAATCATAGAGACCCCCTGCTCAAAACCATGTGACTCCACAAAGTCTTTCCATCCGCGGCCAAGGTAGAGAAGACCACTGTTACGCCGCTCTACACAAACAAGGAAATTGCACAGTAGATGAGAAGAAAGTAAAACCTGGCCAGGAACAGCATCCGCATACTCCTCCTCAAACCTAAGTGGAAGCAACTAAAAAAAAAAGTATAAGTTAAAAGGAAGTTCTCTAAAGATTTTTAGTATAGTTAACTCACCAATTGCAAGAACTGTTCAGGGTAATCGATTGCTTGGAAAAAAGCCCATCGGGGTTCTGGCCCAATAACCCCGTCTGCCCTAAATGACAGGGGAGGAACTATAATGGATCCCCACATTTCGATGAAATTAGAGGAAAACAGTAAAGATCCCCTTACTTGTATTATCAATCATAAGGGAACAGCTGAACAGGAGAAAAGAGAAGCGCATGCATGACATGTAATGGGTGACACAACCACCAAGGTCACGCGTCTCTCTTTTTCTGAAAATAAAGTTAACCAGGGAGGAACCTTTTCCCAAAATCAGTAAAAGCAAATTACAATGAGGGAAATTTAAAATTACTTTTTGGTAAAAAGCGATAAAACCGACGACAAGAAAACCTCATGAAGCGAGTATAAAACATGCTCAAGTATCCGTGAGTGATGAGCAATCCTAAAAACGAAATGGATCCAAATCCACAGCCTAGGGCTTTTTATAGAGTCATTATGAGGGAAGAACAACTTCAAACCCTTCGCCTCCCCCTCATGTATGTTCTAATCGACGAAGACGCTCACACTCAAGCTAGGCTCTGGTCCCGCTCCAACCAGGAACACGAAGTAAAGGTAGACAGAGATGAAGATGGCCTTTTCTGGTTAACCCAAGGATGGCACGACTTCACGAAAGCAAATCGAGTCAATGTAGGGTCCGCTTCGATTTTCACCTACATGGGTGATTCCATCTTTGAAGTCGACGTCGTCAGCCCAGACAACGAAGAAAATGGAGAGATAGGCCATCCTTGAATTCCCACTAGGTTCTTCGCGTCAATAATGTAACAAGGTTAGAGGGATCCAACCACTGTGTAAGGTTTCTGTACGCAGTTTCGTATTATTAATAATAAAAGATCCCTCCTTTTATTTCATTTCTAAAAAACACACGAGTACAATAAGGAGAATCACGGATTCCCTTTTTTCTTTATTCTACGAAAAGCTTATATCAAGAGACCGGTTTGAAAACTCTAAAAGTATGACGTGGAAATAACTCAATTAGAACTGCATGATGAAGAAATTGAGTCCAAGGTAGCCTCGTGTTCATCCTCGATTTCACGACGTGGACAAACTTGGAAGGAAACGTTGCCCTTATGAAAAAACATCATGGCACTTCCTATTCCTAGGTGGTGAAGCATAAGGAACTCATCCCAACCATTATCAATTTGAAAAAGACCATTCTCACTCCAAGATACAGCCACTGGAAAATCGCGGACGAGATATGTTGAAAGAAAAGCCCACCGAGGCGAAAGAGGCCCATACTCAGCCTCAAACTGGGGAGGCATTACCTACATATTAATAAAATTAAAGACCTAATATAAAGAACCCGAACTCTGATTGAAGTAAAATTAAAAAAAACTCACTAGCCGAGAAAGTTGTTCCCCATTCTTAATCTTTTGTAAAAAAGCCCAAGGATTAAAGCTTCATGGAGGCATGAAACTTACAATAGCACAATCGGTTTAACACAACATGGGAGGCAGCAAAAAAGATGGAGATTAGGGCTTTAAAAAGAAAATTCATCCTGTGGAATGAAGACAAGTGGTAAAGGATTTTGAAGATTAGGACCAACCCGTTCGACACTTGGAGAATTCGGAATATAAATATATAGATATTTACTACAAACAAAACATGCAACTAATACCAATGTTTCGACCAAAGATATCTTCAACCCATAAACAAAAGAAGTATCTCGATGGTATACCAAAAAACAGGGAACCACATACAGGTTCCCAAAATCCATAAAAGTTTCATTCCCCATAAAAACCAAAGATCGAAATCTACTAAGGGGTGGCTGCCTTCTCAATTTCTTCCTCCGCGTCCTCATCGTCGTCATTTTCAGAATAAGAATCTTCCGCGGCCATCTCCTCTTTTGAAAGTCCCCAGTCGGCACTTTCCAAGCTAGGCTCAAACTTTTCCAGAGGGACACCCGGGTTGCTTGATGAGCGCGTAACGCTTTGATTGATCCCTGCAACCATTCCCTTCCGAAAATAGCTAAAGCACATGTCCTTCAAAATACAAGAGCCTTTTGAAGTCTGAAGGCCGGCTTTTGCCACGGAAGACAAGAGGGAGTTACCAACCTCAGTTTTGATCCACTCGAAAGAAAGGTAATCCAAACCTTCAGGACTCTGAAGCCATTGGAAAGCCACGTCTTGATCTGAGCGCGCCTTGATGGTGTCAAGATCTTGTTTGATGATGGACAGTTCTTCGCGAAGAATGGAGAAATCCTCTTCCATTTTATCAACGATAGCTTGTTTAGTTTGGAGAAGCTCCCGCGAAGCCCCTTCAGTAGCTTCCAGCTCTTTGACACGAGAGACGGCAGAGCCCAAAAAAACTTTTAAATCATCGTATTTTTTCTGTAAAGCTGCCATGGCCTCTTTCTGGTTTTGCACCTCCTCATGAAGGTCAGCTGACCTTTTCTTAAATTTTTGCACTGAGACTGGCTCTCCCACGGTATTCCCCAATATTCGAAGCTGATGGTTCAGTTTTTTAATTTCTTCGTCTTTCTTCTTAAGATCTTCTTCTCCGCACACCATACGTCTCTCAACATCCGGTTGAATTACCCTTAACTATAAAAATCAAAGTAGAAGTAAGAAAAATTGAAAATAAACCGCGTCAAAAAAGACGAAGAAAAGCGAGAAAGGAATTTTAACCTACCCACTGGATAATGCGATCAAAGTTAAGCGAAAGAGTGACGGGATCCAGTCGTTTGATATATCCTTGCTCTGGGAGACAACGCTTCTTGGCTGGAAAAGCAAGGACTTGTAAGTCAATCGGATCAAAGCCTGGGTTAGGAAATTCACGAAGAGTAGCTACGCTTTCCAAAAAGAGCCCCTTTTTGTCTGAAGTTGATGGCCCAACAGCAATGGCAATCTTCCTCTTTTTCGATTTAGAAGTCTCGGGCGCGGACGGACAAATACGCTTCTCTCAAGGTACAAGAACCAGTGAAGAAGATTCAACCAAAGCCCTAGTCTCGTCCACGACATTTACATCAACATTCGATGCCACTTCTAAGGCCTGGGGAGGAACAGGAGGATCATTGGCTACCACATTTGATTTCTTCTTCTTCCCAGATTTGGTCTTATGCCACTTCAAAAGTGCATCCAAATCCATTTTGTCTAAACACAAAAATACATTTCCCAATAAGTTATCCATTGAAGAAAGACAAAACATAAAAGACACAAATCTATATACTGAAAGAAATAAATAAACAAAGAAGCCACCTAGTCGCGGATGAGGCATACTCAAGCCAGCCATCTCAAGACGAAACGCGGATAACATTTTATCCCATGGAAACCTAGGAATATGAGAAAATGACAGCTTGAACTGAGAAAGATTGGAAATTTTTGGTTTCATCAAAGAGCAAAAAAGCGCTGGGACTGTTCGACAGTTAAAACCTTGCACCTCATAATAAAACTGGTAAAAAAAATCCAACCATTGGGGACGATCTGAGCAGGACTCAAATTATATTCCTCCAAAAATTTCGAAAAAAAAGGATGTAAAGGAAGTCGGAAGCCTTGAGATAAGCTAGCCGCGTATACGACCAAACAATCTTCATAAGCGTCCAGACAACCACCCCCTTCCTCAGGGAGACAGAATTCTACACCCGCTGGCCAAGGGAAGACTTGCGAAATAGCGTCAAGATCTTCTAAGTTCAAAAGAGTAGTACAACCCCTCAACTCGCTCACAGGAGACCTCCACGGATGAATCCTATCAGGCACAACTGGTGGACGACTGGTTGGAGGTGGAAGAGGTCTAAAATCTCCCAAGAAAAGACAAGTATCTAAATCCCCTAAGTCATACACTGGGGTGTCCAAGTCGCTCAAGTTCTCCTTAGAACGGATTACCTTCGGACTTTCTACAGAATGAGAAATAGACGAAGTCCCCGCGTCCCCTGAAGAACTAGCACCCGATTCATCCATAGCCCTTGGATTTTCATCTTCCGCGCATTCCTTCGAAGAAGAAGAAACTGAGTAAGGTGAAGAATAGTAATCAGGGTCAGAACGCTTCCGGCGCCTTCTCACCTTAATAGGACTACCAGTAGGACCAACTCGATCCGGAGTAGACGCGGATGCAGAAGAAGATGACTCCGACGAAGAATCATCAGAGTTGGAAGAAGAACTCCCAAAAGAGGAAGAAAGAGCCTCTGGGGACGGACGCACCTGAGAGGATGAAGCGACACCACTCCTCCATCCTTTATCCCTCTCAAAATCTTCTAACAAATCACGCTCCTCGCTGAGACTAGCCATTTCCAAAGAAATTAGAAGAAAATCGCGTGAAATTTCACTAATACAAGGCAAGATCTCATCCAAAAAACACATTCAGAGACAAACCTTCACCCAAACTTACGATCTAAATGTCAAAAGTTTACAAAATTTAACAAGGAGAAATCAAGAACAGTTTAGAACAAAGAGAAATACCTTGCAAAGTTGAAGAAAACAACCGGGAAGTTCAAGTAAACCACCGGAAACCTAGAGAACCGCCGCCGGCAAACATCAAGATGGATAAGGATAAAATCTCTGAGAAAGTAGAAGAAGACAAATGTGGGGTAAAAAAGAAACGGAACAGAGTAACTTATAGAAAATTACTGACGTTTGAACTTTCGAGCCTAAATGGGCCTAATGGGCCCAATTTGGGCCAAAAATCTATAAAGAAAAAGCCCACCACATCCAAACCAGAATTATACTAGTAACAAAACCACAGATGTTTCCTCGAAGAATCTTTTATCGATCCGCGTCAATCCCCGTTTGGGATCACCTCGGTCCGAGGAGCTGTGACTAAACCAATATTGAAAAACATCTGTAAAAAGTATAAAAATAGCGGAATAAAGAACACCATCTAGATTAAAGAACAAAAGGAAATAACATTATCCGCAGATAATTAACCAAGAGCTGACTCATAAACAATCATCCGCGGATAGAAGACAATAGGCACGTGGCGACCATGCCCACCCCCCACGAAGTAGAACACGTGTCGAAATATGAACACCACGTGGCACGACTTACCAGACCACCCCGGACCTATAAAAGTGAGAAATCTCACCAGAAGAGGGGGGGACTTTTTTGGAAATGAGGGGAAAAGAGGGCGGATATCGGCCTAATGAACTCAGAACAAAGAAGAACAAGAAGAAATCGTATGAGTGGAAAGGAACCTGTTTCATAGAAAAAATTAGCACCGTTCACTGCGCCAAACTCCGCGGACGAAAACCCTGTTTGTCCTTAGTGTAAATTTCTATTAAGGAAAAGACTGTTGTTAATAAATCTCAAGACATTCAACAACGACAAGTAAGCGAACCAAGTTTCCAAATTGTCTAGAAAAAACTCGATAAGGGAACTATCCTTCAGAATTAGCTTTAGGTTAATTCCCGCGGCACAGGTTAGGCCGCGTCGATCCTTTCGACGCGGGTCAGGTAAGCCTGTTGGGAAGATTGGTCATTTCGCCAGGTAGGTTCCCGGGCCCCACTAAAAAAGGTGGCATCTAGAGATTGTGGCTTTTTCAGAACGGAAATAAAAATTCAAGAGAATACAACCTTACCATCCGCACAAGTTGCTCTGAGTATTCGATCGCCTGAAAGAAAGCCCACTGGACTCCGCCGGTAGGGGCCATATCGACCCTAAACGTTAGAGGAGGAACAATCATAGAACCTCGCATTTCGAGGGGAGGGATCAGATCAACAATTCACTTTCTTGTTTTATTATTCACATGAAAATAATAAATCCTTCAAGGGGTGCATGACCGACGCATGCTGCTATACTAAAAAATACAGAAACACGTTCATTTCGAGTAGAGAGCTATTCTATCGAAAATAACAAAAAGTCATGTCAAGGCTATGCAGAGGCCTCAGAAAGAATCCCTAAAGTAAAAAAAAAACAATTCAGGGTATCACACCAAGAAGAAAAGGAGTCAGATCACAACTATGGGCGATAGAAACTAAGCAAGAAACATCCCTTGGAGGGTATAAAAACCCAAGAAGGTAAGAGTAAAAAACATCCCTCAAGAGATGGAACCCGGAGCACCTCCCAGAGCTTTTTACCGAGTCATCATGAGAGAAGAGCAACTCCAGACACTTCGACTTCCCCTGGTGTATGTCCTGTCCCAAGAAGACGCGCATACTCTAGCTAGGCTCTGGTCTCGCTCCAACCAGGAACACGAAGTCAAGGTGGAAAAGGACGAAGATGGCCTGTTCTGGTTAACTCAAGGATGGTTTGAGTTCACCCAAGAAAATCGAGTTCATGTGGGATCAACTCTAATTTTCACCTATGTGGGAGATTCAATTTTCGAAGTTGACGTCGTAAGCCCTCACAGCCACAAGAATGAAGAGGTAGGACATTCTTGATCTCGTAAGTCATGTAGCCGCGGAGTCGGCCTTAGTTTGATGTATTAGGTTTGAATGGATCTGTGTTTCGCACACCAAATCCATTTTCTCTATAATGATGAATAAAAAATCCCCCTTAAGCTCGACCAAGGGTATGATTCTGAAAGTAGGCGCTCGAAATGAAATAGATAACTAACGAAAATCATGATTCTAATCTAAGTTACATAAGAAACAAAACCCATACAAGAAAAGTTACAAACATGCTTCACTTTCCACTAGAAATCAACAAGACCCGCTAGAAAAAGACGCGGAGCTGTCAATAACCACGTCGTCTCCAATCTCACGACGCGGGCAAACTTTAAAAGAAACATTGCCCGTATGAAAAAACATCATGGCACTACCCATCCCAAGGTCATGAAGAGTGAGAAAATCTTCCCATCCACGTTCGAGTTGAAAAAGACCATTTTTACTTCAAGATACTGCCACTGAGAAGTCACGAACTAAATACGAAGATAAGAAATCTTATTTTGGTGGTAGTGGCTCGTCTTCTGCCTCAAATTGAGGGTGTAAAACCTATTTGCGGCAAAAAAAATGAATCAAGAACCCGTTTAGACTTTCTTGAGAAACCAAAAAAGAAGCTTACTAGTCGGGAAAGCTGATCCACGATCTCTATTTTCTCGAAAAAGGCCCAAGGATTAAAACCCCCTGAGGCCATAGATCCCAGAGTCATATAAATAATCAAAATATTTTAAAGCAATGATCAATAGAAAGAAGACGGTTCTTAAAAAGGAAAACCACATCTCGCGGAGAAAGGACAAGTGGTGGGAAAACTGCATGCACCTGGACTAAGTTTCTCCACACTTGGAGAAGACGTCAGAACATTAATAAGCAAAAATTTACACGAACAGAGTAACGCGTCTAGGCTTCAAGCAAAACCTTACAAAAGTAAATATTCCATGAAACACAAAAGGGCCTTAACGAGCGCCCGAGATAAAGAGTTAGTCATATGCACCAAGCCAGAATAAGACTTAAGAGATCAGTTAGTCGTAGTCAAAGTTTGTATTTCATCAACGGCGTTTTCATCAACTTCATCCTCAATGTCAGACTCCTCCGCGACCATTTCTTCCTTTGAAAATCCCCAATCCTCGCTTCTCATGCTTGGCTCGAACTTCTTCAGAGGGACCCCAGGGTGAGATTCAGAACGCGACACACTTTGGTTGATACCCGCGATCATTCCCCTTCAAAAATAGCTAAAGCATCTGTCCTTTAGAATATCATCACCCTTTGGGGTCCGAAGACAAGCCTTTGCCACAAAAGACAAGAAAGATGCGCCGATCTCTGTTTTGATCCATTCAGAACACAAATATTTTAAACCCGCGGAGGTTTGAAGC
This sequence comes from Persicaria tinctoria, assembly GCA_037127255.1. Lineage (NCBI taxonomy): Eukaryota > Viridiplantae > Streptophyta > Magnoliopsida > Caryophyllales > Polygonaceae > Persicaria > Persicaria tinctoria. Next base: position 24,714,480 of record JBANSL010000014.1, read on the forward strand.
CATTGAAGAGCCACATCCTGGTCCGAACGAGATCGAATAGCTTCGAGTTCCTATTTTGTAATGGACTGCTCCTCACGAAGAATCGAATAGTCCTCCTCCAACTTATCAATGGAGACCTATTTTGTTTGAAGTTGGTTTTGTAAACGCTCATCTGCAATCTTGAACTCGTTGGCTGGCAGACAAACAGCATCCAGCGCGGATTTCAAACTTCTCAACTAAAACTGGGTCCCCAACTATATTCCCAATGATCCGCACTTGGTGAGCTAGCTTTTTAATCTCCGCATCTTTCTTCCCAATATCCACCTCATTACAAACCAGACGCCTCTCGAGATCAGTTTGTATCACCCTCAGCTGAAGCAAGAAGCAAATAATAAACATGATGAAAGACGATCCTTTATCCTCTTTTATATATAAAAAAAGGGAAGAAGATATTCAAAATACAAAGATCATTTACCCATTGGTTAATCCGGTCAAATTCCGTTGAAAGACTGGTAGCATCCATTCGCCTAACATAACCCGGCTCGTTGAATGCAAGTTTTTTCATAGGGAATGCAAGGCTGGTAAGATCAGCCATCCCGAATCCAGGAATAGGGAACTCGGGGAGATTCACCTCACCCTCAATGAAAAGACCCTTTTCAACCACGACGGATGCCTCAACATTTTCACTAACTTTTCTTTTATTCTTAGAAGTAGCGGGAACAGACGAACAAGCACGTTTCTCGCGAGGTTCAGGAATTGATGAAGTGCATTCCACAAGGGCACCAGGTCTAGTGACTGCGGCAAGATTAATGGTCGGGGATGCTTCAGAAGTTGGAAGAGGACCGCGGATGCCGAAGCTCTTCTTCCCGCTCCCAGCCTTCGCTTTATGACGCTTCAGGAGGGAATCCAAATCCATTGTATCTGAAAGCAAAAAACCAAAGCATAAGTAACCGACTAACATGAATGAAACACAAAAAGGTAAATATTAAAGAAATATCCCTAAAAGAAGTTAATGGAAACAAAGAAGACAGCTAGACGCGGATGAGAAAGGCTCAACCCAGCCATCTCAAGACGAAGAGCAGAAATCATCTCGGGCCAAGGAAACCTAGGCTTATGGGCAAATGACTCCTTGAATTTAGAAAGACCAGAAACCATCGGTTTCTTCACAGCGCTAAATCGTCCCGGGATAGTCCGACAATTCAAACCATTCCCTAATTTGTCGCGGACAAGAAACCACTTGTGCTTCCAGTTGGGTTTGCTAGAAAGCCTCTCCACATAGCTAGAAAGCCTCTCCACATAGCTACAACTAGAATTACACTGGTAAAACCTTGAGTCCTGAGATCCCTTTTTCAGAGAAAATATGCTAAACATCAGCTTCGGGGAAGGAGGAACCCCAATTTCCATGCACCTCATGATTAAACTGGTAAAGAACATCCAACCATTTAGAACTATCTGCGTAGGACTCAAGTTGTACTCTCCGAAAAACTCCACAAAAAAAGGAATGTAGCGGAAGTCGAAATCCTTGAGATAAACTGGCTGCGTAGACAACCAAACAATCTTCATATGCGTCTAGACAACCTCCTCCTTTTTGAAGAAGACAAAATTCCAACCCAGCAGACCAAGGAAAGATTTGAGAAATAGCTTCAAGGTCAACTAACTCAAGCAAGGTGGTACATCCCCTAATATCCTCAACGAGAGATCGCCGCAGACGAACTCTCTCAGCCACTATCAAACGACGGGTAGAAGGAGGAGGCCGAAGGGTGAAATTCTCATGAAAAAGACAAGTATCCAAGTCTTTAAGCTCATATAAGGGAGTATCCAGATTAGTTAAATTTTTCATAGAACGAATCCTTAAAGGAACTTCCTCCACACCAATAGGAGAGGTTGCGTAGGGGATCCAGGACAGTTCAGGTTCTTGAGCAGCTGCTTCAGGATGAGAAGTGGAGGAAGGGCCCGCGTCATCAGAAGAATGAAGTCCCGATTCACCCGCGTTTGTAGAAATATCATCTCCCGCGCTTCCCTTCGAAGAAGAAGAAACCGTGTAAGGAGAAGAATAGTAATCAGGGTCCGAACGCTTCCGTCACCTTCTCACTTTAATGGGACTACCAGTAGGACCAACCTGAGCAGGGGTAGACGCGGATCGAGAAGAAGACGAATTTGACGACGACCCACTGAAGCCAGAAGAAGAACTCTCGGAAGAAGAAGAAGAAACTTCTAGGGTCTGACGCGGATGAGAAGTCGATGTCACGTCACCACTCCTCTCTTTCAAACTCGTCCAGCGCATCTAGCTCTCCGCTAAGATTAGCCATTCCCGAGGAAACTAAAGAAAACCGTGTGAAGAATTGCACACGTGGATTAGAAATCTCGATCTAAGGAAAAACAAGTTTGGAAAAGGAAAATAAAAATTCTGGAAAAGTATGAACAAGAAGAACTACGTTGGTTTTGAAGAACTCTGCCGAAAACTTCAGCCGGAAAGGGACCGCCGACTAAGAACCACCACCGAAAAGAAAAAATCAGAAAAGAACAAACTTTGGAAATTACCGACCGTAGAGCTTCCCAACACAAACTGGGCCTAATGGGCCCTTAATGGGCTTTTTAAAGAAAGTTCTAGCCCATCTCATCTAAATAGATCAAGAATAGACCAGTTTAGACACTTTGACATTTTTCACAATAAGATTATAGACCCGCGTCGATCCCATCCGGAATCAACCCGGCCTAAGGAGATGTGACGAAACCGGCCGAAAAACATCTGAGAATAAATAAGAAAAGTAATGATAAAAAGTGGTATAAAATGATTAATATAATAACCCGCGGTCTTAACAACCACCCACCTTGTAGGGTCATCCCATCCGCGGATAAGAGAAGGGGCCACGTGCCCTACATCCCCACATCCCACGAGTAAGACACGTGTCGATCAAGAAGCAACACGTGGCGGAAGCCAAAAAACTTCTCGTCAGCTATAAAAAGGAAAAACATAACTATTGAAAAAAGACTTTTGGCATGAACAGTAGAGAGAGAGTAGAGCGGATAATAAAGTATGTTTTCTCTAGGAAAACATCCACAAATAGAGAGACAATAGAGATACGATAGAGAGACAACAACTAAGGAAAAAAAACGCTCCACGGATGAAATTAGGCCACATCCGCGTGTAATCGAAAGGGTCAGAATCATAAGCCAAGAGTCTGAGGTGAGGATCGAGGAAATCGTGGCCGTCTTCTCATATCGAATGGGGAATGACATGTAAACGATCGGTCCACATTTCGTTGACGAAGTCTCGAAATAGAGATAGTCTTGTAGGGACTTAGAATCTCCAGCGGCACAGGTTGGGTCGTGCTGAATTTCTTGGTGCGGGTCAAGTAAGCCCGTTAGGAGCGTCCTGGGTCCCACGAGGTTAACCTCCGGGTCCCACCGAAGGTAAAAACTTGAAAATCGAGTTTCGTCAGTTATGTGGTCTCATAAAACTAGATTTCGAAATGATAGTAAAATCCAAATTATATTTCAAGTCTCGAAACTCGAAAGCAGAATAAATCTATTTTTAAATCAAAATTCAAAGTTATGCCGGAATCCGCTTCAAAACGATAAAAATAAAATTAATTGCTCGAAGACGGAGATTTTCAAAATTTCCCGAATCTTTGAAATTATATAGAATCCAAGAAAATAATATTTTAAAATTTTGAGTCTTTATAGGTTAGGTATTGGCTTCGAAATTGAATGCTCAACTTCCTATAGCTTTATATATGTTGAATCATTGAAACATCTATGGCTGGTTTGAGTTGTTTGAAAGTTATGGGCAAATGAATGAACTATTGATCTTCCTGCTTAAAAGGGAATTAAGTTCCAATCTATTGAAAAAGATGATAATGCATATTTTAGATAGGCATTATAGGTAGGTCTTAGGTGCATTAAGTATTCATATTGCGTGTTTAATAAGCGTATTCATATTCTTGATCATTTGGTATTCATAGTTTGGAATCTATGGTTTTTAGTGTTTATTTGTCGGTCTTATGATTCGGACTCGAAAGGTGGAGAAAACTTGGAGAGAATGGACAAAAGAAGAGTTAAGGAACAAGAGCGAAAATGGAGAACATGGAGAAATCCCGTCTTTGAGGTTCTGAAAAGTTGGAATTGACTTTTGAGGTCTTCATGAGAGTTGTAGTGCTTAGAATGAGTTTTCCAACACACATTCATATGCATCAATCGGACGAAGGATGACTCTTGAAAGCGCGTTACAAGTTCAGTCTATTGATGATGCCAAGCTGTACGGACGACGGCCGCCTTCCCGTCAGATCCGGATTTGCAATATGCAGCCCGAATTTATTTTTATGGGACTTTTATCTATCTTTTCCGAGGGTCTTCGAGGGTTGGTTTTGAGCCTTTAAATACTATTCTTTTTATTATTCATTCATTAGATAACTGTGGAGAGAAGAATGGAGTGTTATGGCCCAAGGCCTTCACAGATGCTGTTGGTAATGCTGTTATGAACACAGAGATAGGGAGAGTGTGAGGTAGAGAGAATGCAGAGGTAGGAGGTGAGAAAAGAGAGAGTAAGGTGAGGTAGTTTAGAGGGAAAATATCATTTCTATTCGATACCCATCCTCAACACACATAAGAGCCTTATATAGGCTATGAATCTCTATGGGGCATTACAATGCTCCTCTCACAGAGAGCCTTATCCCAAGGCTCATATACTAGGTACATTACAATGCTCCTCTCATAGAGAGCCTTGTCCCAAGGCTCATATACTAGGTACCTAGTTGGAAACGGGGAAGTTGTGTGAGTATATGAGCAGCTGCCTCCCAAGTAGCTTCTTCCTTTGTCATGTTTTTTCATTGTATAAGCCAGTCTGTCACTGGATCACCATTGGCAAGATACTGAACCCGGCTATCCAGGACAACTTCTGGTTCAATAAGGATTTGGCCCTCAACATCTGTTTCTGGTGCTGGTAGTGCCTCCACATGAGATTCTTTCTTCAGTTTAAGTTGAGACACATGAAAAACGGGATGGATGCGGGATGAATCAGGCAATTGTAACCTGTAAGCCACCTTCCCAATCCGATCTAACACCTTAAAGGGCCCAAAATATTTGGCACTGAGCTTCAGATTCCTTCGAATTGCTGCTGAAGATTCTCTGTAAGGCTGTAGTTTAAGGAATACCCAATCACTAATCTTCAATTCCATGTCTGTTCTTTTAGCATCAACAAAAATTATCATCCTCGCCTGAGCCTGTTGCAGATAGTACTTCAGCTGTCTGATCATGTGCTCAATGTTGTTCACCCAATCACTCACTGATGAGTTGGCTGTAGAGAGTGTGGGGAAGCCTAACTGAGAGGGAGGGCAACCATACAAGGCCTCGAATGGGGTCATTTTTATTGTCGAGTGGAAGGCGGTGTTGTACCACCACTCTGCCAAGAACAACCACTACAACCACTTTCTTGGGCTGTCATATGTCATACACCTAAGGTAGGATTCCAAGCATCTGTTGACACGCTCAGTCTGACCATCAGACTGGGGATGGTAGGTCGAGCTCATGTCTAATCTGGTGTGCAAGGTCTTGAACAGCTGCTGCCAGAAATGACTGAGAAAAACCTTGTCTCTATCTGACACAATACTACAAGGCAACCCATATAGCTTAAAGATGTTCTCCATGAACAAAGATGCTACTTTAGCAGCTGTGAAGGGGTGTGATAGAGCAATGAAATGGGAGTACTTAGTGACGCTATCCACCACCACTAATATGGTGTCCTTGCCCTGAGACTTAGGGAGGCCCTCCACAAAGTCCATACTAATGTGGCTCCATGGTTTTTCTGGGATTGGGAGAGGCTGTAATAGACTAGGAGTGGTAACACTTTCAGTTTTGCATCTCTGACATACCTCACAGACATTAACAAATTCAGCAGTGTGAGCCTTCATTCCTTGCCAATAAAAGACACTCTTCAACCTCTGATATGTGGCATGAATTCCCGAGTGGCCACCAAAAGCATCCTCATGAAAGGTTGTTAGCTACATAGTCCTCAATCCAGAGCTTATCCCTATCAGCAACCTTCATTTGTATCTCAATAACCCATCAGTCAAAGTGAATTGCCTGGTTGTCTCTGTCACTGCAGTAATGAGCAACTGTTGGACCACCTTATCATCTTTATAGCTACCAAAGACTTCTGTGAGCCAAGTAGGTTGGACCACTGACATAGCAGCACACTCACATGACTGTTCCTCAAAAACCCGAGATAAAGCATCAGCAACTTTATTTTCCACCCCTTTTTTATACACAATTTCATAGTGCAGGCCTAGCAATTTTCTAACTGCTTTTTTCTGAACATGGGTTGTTAATCTCTGGTCCAAGAGATGTCTTAGTGGCTTATGATCAGTTTGAATCAAAAATTTTCTACCCTCTTGGTAATGTCTCCATTTGTCAATGGCCAATAAGATAGCCATAAGCTCCTTTTCATAAACTGCAAGGAGTAAATGACGATCATGGAGAGCCTGACTGATATAGGTAATAGGCTTCCCCTTTTGCATCAACACCGCCCCAATGCCAGACTCACAAGCATCTGTTTCCACAGTAAAGGGCAATTCAAAATCTGGCATAGCTAGAACAGGTGGGGATGAGAGAATTTTCTTGAGTTCATGAAAGGCTCTCTCAGCATTAGCATTCCACACAAAGTTGTCTTTCTTCAAAAGCTCAGTTAATGGTCTAGCAATGCCCCCATAACCTCTAATAAATCTTCTGTAGTAGCCAGTAAGGCCCAAAAACCCTCTCAATGCTTTCACTGTCTTTGGTACAGGCCAACTGAGCATTGCTTCAATTTTCTTAGGGTCAGTAGAAACACCCTTACCAGAGATAAGATGACCCAAGTACTCCACCTCTTTTTGTGCAAAATCACACTTGGATCTTTTAGCATACAACATGTGATTCCTCATGGTAGCCAGTACCTCTCTCAAATGACTCACATGTTGCTCCACATATCTGCTATAAACCAATATGTCATCAAAGAAAACCAAAACTGGTTTCCTCAAAAACTTCCCAAATACATCATTCATCAAGCATTGGAAGGTGGTTGGCGCATTTGTCAATCCAAAGGGCATAACTCTGAACTCATAGTGCCCATGATGAGTTCTGAATGCAGTTTTAGCAATATCTTCTTCCACCATCCTTACATGGTGGTAGCCTGCCCATAGATCCAGTTTTGAAAAGATGCTAGCACCATTCAATTCATCTAATAGGTCCTCAATGTGAGGAATTGGAAATTTATCCTTGATAGTGATCTCATTCAGGCGCCTATAATCCACACAAAATCTCCAAGAGCCATCTTTCTTTTTAACCAATAATGTGGGAGAGGCAAAAGGGTTGTGGTTAGGTCTGATGATTCCATTGCTCAACATTTCAGATAATTGCTTTTCAATTTCAGTCTTTTGCAAATAGGGGTACCTGTAGGGGCGAGAAGCAACTGGGGCTGCACCTAACTTTAGACTGATAGCATGTTCATGGTTGCTTTCTGGAGGTAGTGCCTTAGGTTCCTGGAAAACATCATTGAATTCCACAATAACCTCACTGATCTCAGGTGGTAATGCAGCATCTGTAGCTCTCAAATTGCAGACTTAGGCAACCTTTATGACCTCAGCAACTGTCCTCTTGCAAAGCTTCAAGAGCTGCTTCCCCGTTAACATCTTTACACATGCAACTTCATCATTGTGATCCTCTTTGAACCCTTTTATAATGACTTGTTTGCCCAACCTCTGAAATGAGATTTGGACTTCAACAAAATCAAACAGCACAGGGTTAAACCTCACTAGCCAATCTGTCCCAAGTATCATATCACTGCCTTCCATCTTCAAAAGCCTAATGTCATGCACATAATCTGCACCTTGCATCTCCCAGACAAAAATTTTGCAGATCTTGCTACTAAACATCATTCCACTAATGGTGTTAACTTGCATGACATTTGCTTTGCTAATCTCAAACCCAACTTCCTTGGCAACTCTAGAGTCCAAGAAGCTATGGGTTGCACCACTGTCAATCAAAATGGTGATTCATTTACCTTTCACTGCGCCCCTCACACGGATTGTGCTACCTGATTCACCTGTGAGAGCGTGCGCATACACTTCGGTATCTTCCTGCTCCTCTTCATGGACGAGTTCTTGGCATGTTTCATCAATCCCCTGATCTTGCTCCTGCACTTCCTGGGCAATCAAGCTAAACAATGATTGTGTTTTACATTTGTGGCCATGGAAGAATTTATCTCCGCATTTGTAGCACAGTCCCTTCTTGAACTCATTTGAGCGGCCAGTGCTTGCCTCTGAACTGGCAGGAGATGGGTTCTTGAAGCTTGCTGCAGTAGTTCTTGTACCATTTTTCTCTCCCACCGGTCCCTTGCTGCTCATTTCCCTGGACCAAGGACTTCGATATTCCGAATTAAAGGACCCGGATGGTTGCTGTCTCCAAGGTGGTTTAGATGCGCGCAGCAAGGCCTGGACTACCTTATAGTGCAACCTTGCCTGGTCTAACACCTCCGCCATAGAAGCAGGTCTACTACCAAGCTTGACTAATGACTGTATTTCTGACCTTAATCCACTAATATAACTCGATACAAAATAAGATTCGGAAAGTTGAGGATTAAATGACAGCATTCCCGCGCGCAGATCTTCAAATCTTTCATTATACTCCTCCAGGTCTTCGTGTTGCTCTAACTTGTTGAATTCCCCCACAATCTCGGCTTCTCGTCGATCCCCAAACTGAAGGCACAGATCATCACAAAAAATCTGCCATGATACTCTCGGATTTCGCAATAGGTACCCCTGAAGCCACGTATCAGCCTTGCCTGTCAAGTACATGGCTGCAATCTCAACTTGCTGTAAATCTGGCACTGCAAAAATCCCAAAATACTTTTTGCATTTTCTAATCCAATTTCGTGGTTTCGTCCCGTAAAATCCTGGGAAATCCAGCTTTGGTAATCTCTAGAATCGATTTTCGGTAAATCCTTGATGTTGCGGGTTGAATTTTCCCTGACCTGAGTGCGAATTGCCCTGGCTGGAGCTTGATTGTCCTCCATTAAAGCTCGGATGCCACCGTGACCCATGGATCTCGTGCTGTGGTGGTCCTGATCCCTTCAGCAAATCTCGATCTCCTCTTGATTGCTGCGTCTCTGATTTATTCGCATCTGCCTGACGATCGTTTCTCCTGCCAAGATTTGGTGGATTTCTTACGAATTTCGCTAGCTGTTCCATTCGTTGCTCATTAATCTTCTTGAATTCCTCGAATTTGCTTGGTCTGTTCTTCTTGAATCTTCTGTAAATCTGCCAACGATTTTGATGTCGACGCCATGAATGATCGAGTATCATCCCGGAATTCTTGGAACTGGGTGTCGGTCACCTTTGATCTCGTTCCGTCCGCCATGGATTCTAAGCCGTAGCTGCAGTCGTGCGCCGGCTCTAACAAGCTCTGATACCAGTTCTGTTATGCCCCAAGGCCTTCACAGATGCTGTTGGTGTTGTTGTTATGAACACAGAGATAGGGAGAGTGTGAAGTAGAGAGAATGCAGAGGTAGGAGATGAGAAAAGAGAGAGTAAGGTGTGGTAGTTTGGAGGGAAAATATCATTTCTATTCGATACTCATCCGCAACACACACAAGAGCCTTATATAGGCTATGAATCTCTATGGGGCATTATAATGCTCCTCTCATAGAGAGCCTTGTCCCAAGGCTCATATACTAGGTACATTACATGGAGGTTTTCTACTTTGGTATGATTCACTAAACCTCTTTAGTTTCGCCTATAATTCGAAGACATAGTTGGTTGATGTGTGAGACTTGAATTCTATATTATTCCGATGATTAATTCATTACATTTGCGCTGATTTTGTTTTGTTGATTCTATTTTTATTAGCTACCTTGATACATTGAGGAACGTAGAGGAAGCATCAGCTTTTCCCGTGGAAGTATGTCATACATCTTGTTTCTGTAATTCTTCCTAATGCTTGTTTGTATTAACAAACCAATTTATGGTTGTTATTATTTACACCCCAAAAACTTACTATTTACACCCAAAAATCCAAGTTTTTTTAAAAAAAAAACTAAACCCTACACCTCCTGATGACGTATGACTCAAGAGGGGTAGGGTATGTATATAGAAAAAATTAGTTGCGCCTCTTGAGTCACACATCTATGACTCAAGAGGCGTATGGTATATTTAAAAAAAAACAAAAAATTGAATTTTGCGTGTAAATAGTAAAATTTTAGGGTGTAAATAATAAATCCTTTCTTTTATGCTCAAGTGACTATTGACATTTGTTGGTAGGAGGAAATCGAGTATGCAAATTAGAATGTAAATAAACTAAGGCAAACCAGATTCCGTCCCTTGCAAATAATTACAAGACCTCCTCCTGATGCAGAAGTGGGAAGTCAGGATCGATCCACGAGGAAGCGTGTCAGCGGATCCTAGGCAGCAATGGAATCTCACGGTCAGAAGTCGACAACAGGGGTACTCGACCTCGACTAAGGGTTAGTTGACAGGGGTCAGGCACAGTCGAACACAGCGCAGCAGCGGTCACAGGGGCTCGTCGATATCGAGAAGGCCTACTCGATGTCGAGTAGAGTCTTCGTCGACTTTGCTTCATCTCGTCGAGTACCTGCACACAGAAGCTACAGCGACTTTGGGTCGAAGATCAGTAGTCGAGATCGACGAGTGCTATTCGATCTCGAGTAAGACAGAAATTGAAACGAAATAAAATAAATGCAAAGGCTTTGGGATTTCGAACTAAACTTAATTTAAAAGGCTTCCAAGATTGGGGTTTGCAACAACGATAACCAAGCATGCATAAGGCAGAGATAAACAGATAATCATGTAAATCGCATCAAAGGACTAAGCTTTCGCCTTTTCCAATAATTAGACAACTCTTTCAAGAAACCCTAATTGTCTCTACTAATTTTATGTTTATAATCCAAGTTGTTAGCATGGATCTCCATTAGACGGGTAATAAACACATAAACAAGTAGGAGATGCTCAAAACATGATAAAGGTCAGATCTTTACCTCAAACACGCATGGCTATCGTCGGGCTCGCCCCAACCCTAGAAGTGGGTGGACTACTCGCGCTTCATCGCAACCTCAGACATTGATTGAAAGGAAATAACTACTTGCATTAACTAAATTCAAAGCCTTTACAATCCCGGCGATCCAACTCTCGTTGAACGCTAAAACCCTAAAACCTTCGAACTCCTAAACCGTCTCTGTGGAACTACTTCTCTGAAATTAAATTCATAAAACTAAGCCTCATGGCCTTTATTTATAGCCTTCTAATCCTTGCAAATCAAGGATAGAATATCTATATCTAAAACTATATCTAAAATGCTTAAGGATAAATAAAGCAATAAGGAACTTAAATCTAAATATATCTAAATGTCTTAAAGTGGATAGATCTCCTCTTCCATGATGTATGTTGATAGATTGGATAGATTCTCGGCCTTCTCGACTTCCTTCGTGCCCAAGGAATCCCAACTCTACTCGGACTGCTCACGTCGACGTGTTTCCAGATACGGGTCTACTCGACTTCGACAAGGGCTCGTCGATGTCGACTAGGATTCGTCGTCGGCTGGACTTCTCGGGTGACTCCGCTCGACATGTCTCGGATCCGGGCTCCTGGGCGTCGTCGATCTCGACTAGGGCTCGTCGACATCGACTAGGGTACTTCCTTTCCGTTTTCGCGAGCCGCTTCTTCCGCTGCAGCGAGTTCGTCGATCCGCAGGTGCGAGAGACCCCTTCCCTGGAGCGAGTTGGCGAGCTCCGTCGTCTTGGTGCATCCCGCTGGCAGCGAGGATTTCTGCGGCACCGAGTGGCTCGCTGCAGCGAGTCTAGTCGCTGGCAGCGAATGCTGCCTGGTCGTCTTCGTCCTCGGCTTGTTGATCAGCTCCTCTTCTCGTCGACTCCGGGTGTGGCGTTGTGGTGTCGTCGATCTCGACTAGTGGTCCTCGAGATCGAGTAGGGCTCCGGAGCTGGGTTGGTCTGGCTCTCGACACTGCTCCTAGTCGACAAGTCCACCCGGGCTCTCTACTCGACATCGAGTAAGGTGTACTCGACATAGAGTAGCCCTGGCTTCAGCTCGTTTTGTCCTGGTCTTGTACTCTCGGATTCTGGACTTCTGTAGTTATTTTCCGAGCTTTTCTGACCTTCCTTAGAATTGCTGTAAAGACGTCTCGAATTCTGCGATTTTAAACAGAAACTGGTGTAGATTCCATAATTTGGCAAATAAACATAAACTACATAGATTCTGTACTATCTAAACCAAATGTATGCAAAGTATGCAGAAAACGATATTCAAATTACTGTAAAATATGGCAGATTTAGCTCACAACAAACACCCCATACTTAAGCTTGCTTGTCCTCAAGTAATACTTTTATTTGTCATTCAGGGGAAGAAATCAAAACTCTCAACATATCAGATTCATTCTTATATAACCCGGCAGTCAATTACCATCCTCGAAAAGGTACTAGTGTCACAAATCCATGCATGTGCAATTTAGAGAGCAACATCTAATCACAAAAGGAGGGTTATGCAAAAACATTTATAAGTGACAAAGCATTGATAATCAAGAGGACTTCAATTTAAGCTCAAATAATGAGTAGATTTGGTAAAAGGCTAAAAGGTGGGCAGTTTCTGGCAATGTGGTGCTAATGATCCGGGGAAATGGAGTATTTCCAAACTTGAATTTCCACATTTCCTTTTCATAAGTTTCATCACCTTTCATAATGCTTTTATCAACAATAATGCTTTTACCTCTCTGACCTCGGCACTGCCTTCTCGCGAGTCGCAAACATAGCTGTCATGAATGGCCCCGGATACTTAGTGCTTTGGACTCCTCACAATGTGTCCCATCTCTCCAAACTATTATCTCAGAGAGCAAGGTCAATCTACCTTTATCTCCTGAGGTGATTGGATTTTCTTTCACTCATTAAATTTTCCATATATTTCAAACAATTTCCTTCCAAACTCCAATAATAATAACAACAACACAAACACCATATGATAATCTCCATAATGTAACATCATTCTCATCATAATCCCCGGATAAGGTAAAGAATGGCAAATATTTAGATCATGTGGAGCAATAATTGAAATAAGGCATATTATGGCTTTTGTGATGCACAAGCATAGGTATGGCTAGGATTTCAAACAATGAGCATTATATGGAAATATAAAGTCCTCCATCATCTTATCATGCAACATGTCAAAAGCAACTTCAAATTTTACCTCTTTTCATGGTTTTCATAAAATATGCACTTCACTGTGACTTCCCTTTACTAGGCAATTTCATGCTATATCTCTAATGAATCCAATTTTGCATCGTCGAGTTCAATTAAAGCTTCCATGACATTTATCAAAATTTTAAATGGGGGTCATTTTTTCTTTAAACTTTTTTTTTTTTTGGAAAACATGCATATATAAGCACATAAATCAATAATGAATTCCAAAATAGCCATGTAGCAATTCAAAGAACTAAACTTTAAACATGCTCACATAATCTCAAATAAAGCAAATATGCACAAAGTAAGCCCTTCCTCCACCCCATACTTAAAATTTACAGTGTCCTCACTGTATAAAATCAAATAAAAACAAGAGTAAAGGAAGGAACTCACAAGACAACACATCGAGGGAGGCGGATCTTGATAGGTCGAGTAACTGTTCTTGTCGATATCGAGTACAGTACTCGATATCGAGTAGGCTCTCAGCGTCCAGTGGTTTTCTGAAGTCGAGGAGCCTCTGGGCTTGTCGATGTCGAGTTGGCCTACTCGAGATCGAGTAGTGTCTGGGCTGCTCCTCCTTGTCGCTGTCGACTTGGCCGTCGTTGATTTTGACTGTTTTTCAGGGACTTCTTATTCCACTTTTCGCGATCCTTTTATGCTTGCCAACCTAAAAGTGTTAGATTGCACACAAAACAAGACTATCCACATAAAACATTCTAAAAGACATAAAACCCTAAAACCAAAAACAAAAACCAAAAAGTTCAAAAGTCCCAAAATTCATAAAGTTCTATATACATGCTCTAGATTTTAGAGTCGCTAGGCCGACTTCTCCACTTCTCCGTTTGCGCTCAAGGACCATTATTGTGGGGCCCGCTCATGCTTGGTTCTTCCCCTGGATCATCTAGGTCCTGCTGGTAGTATGCAAGCTCAGCTGACAGGTTGTTACTTGCATCATCTCCCTTCTCTTTCTTCTTCTTCCTTCCAGCTCTCAGTTTTCGCAAATTCTCTTGCCACGGTGTCTTATCTCCCCTTAAATCATTGATAATTTTCTTTATGGACTGAGGGGGAGTAGGATTCATACCTGAACTTACCTTTTCGGACCCAAAACAGGGATCTTTGGGCTTTGGGCTAGTCGACATCGAGTACAGCTGGTCGACCTCGAGTACAGGGACCCCATACTTAGGCTCTTGGCAAGTTTCTGGCTCTGTAGTGGTTTTCGACATCGACGAAGTCTTGTCGACATCGAGTAGGTCCTTTGTCGAGATCGAGTGGCCTTTGTCGATCTCGAGTACAGTGTTGGCTCCTTCCTCCGCTGTTTGCTTGGTCCCGTGGTTGCTGATGCTTTTCACCTCCAGCCATGAAATTTCCTCTTTTGCAGGGCCAAAAGAGAAATCCAAAACCTCATCGCCTATGGTGAAGGTGAGCAATCTATTCTTGACACTTATTTTGGCATCTGCAGTAGCTAAGAATGGTCTACCAAGAATAATAGGGCTAGTAGGATCTTCAGCACAGTCAATGATAAGGAAATCAGCTGGAACAAAGAATTTACCAACCTGGACAGGGACGTTCTCAACTATACCTGTAGGGATGACTACTGTATTGTTTGCCATGTATAGCTTGGCATCCACAGGTTCTATGCATCCTATCTTTACTTTCCGCCAGATGGATAAAGGCATGATGCTCACACTTGCTCCTAAATCGCATAGAGAATCATATTTATATTGTCCAAAACCCACAGTAACAGAAAACTTACCAGGGTCAGGTCTCTTTTCAGGGAAGTGGAGTACTTTGCATTCGCCTGCGATCTCTGAGATGGATCGCTTCTTGCTTAGGATTTCCTTGAGAAATTTGACATATCCAGGCATCTCTTGCAGGGCTTCTGTAAAAGGAATAGAAACATTCAGTTCTTGCAGCATATTAACAAATCTGGTAAACATTCAGTTCTTGCGGTGGGATCTTTCTGTGCTTTTGAAGGGAAAGGCAGTGGCTTTTTCAATTTCGGAGCCTGATCAGCCGTCGGAGGTGCTGCAGAGTCGTCGACGTCGGCCAAATGTTGCTCCTCGATCTCGACCACAGGCTCCTCGACATCGAGTAGGGTGGTCGACCTGGAGTTGCTGGTCTGCGCAACGGAGTCCGAGCTCAGCTTCTGGTCTGTGTCGAGTAGCGGCTTGTCGATGTCGAGTACACCCTCCTCGAGATCGAGTTGGTTGTGCTCTGTGTCGAGTTGCTGCTCTGCGTTGCTTTGCTGTTTTTCGACCTCTGGCTCGTGTAATTGATGTCCACTCCTGAGTTTGATAGCTGCGACGTGTCCGGTTTTCCCCTTAGGATTTGGTTCAGTTTGCCCAGGGAGTTGTCCGGACGGTCGTGGGATTTGCACAGCGATTTGACCCATTTGCGTTTCAATTCCCCTTTTCCAGATGTCCAGTTCTCCAAATTTTGTAGTGATGCTTTGGAACTGGTTGTTGATGGTGCCCTGATTCCGACGCATCTCCTCAAGGATCAGCTGCAGATCATCCTTCATTTGATCCCTCTCTGGATGTCCTGGAGCTCTGTAGGGTGGGGGGTTCCTAGGAAGACCTTGGTTCCACTGTGGTTGGTAGGACCGTTGGTCTCCCATGTATCGATTTGGACCCCAGCGTAAGCTGCCTCCTCATGTGTTTCTGCCATCCTGACTTGCTCGGTGTGTGAGCACTCAGTAGTGGTGTGCCGCTGTGATCCGCATTCGATGCAAGGTTGATTGACAGATAGGTATTTGACTTGCTTGAGAAGCTTGCGATTTTGGTCTCTGTAGAACTGCTCCCTGACATCTGGGTCAATCTCCTTTGCTGGCTCATAGAGTGGCATTGATGGTGCTGGCCTGGCGTAGGAGTTCTCCTCATAGTTTGTAGGAGCCCCATATTTGTTGTCGTAGTTAGTGAGCTTTTCTAGCACACCCCATGCGTCGCTTGGTGGCATCGTCACATACTCATAGCGAGTATAATGGTTGATCCTATCCTTAGTGATTTGATCAAGAGAGTTGAAGAAGATCTCCTGAATGATGTAGGGTGGCTGTCCATGAGTAGGGCAAGATCGCAGCAGTTCTTTGTAGCGTTCCCATGCCTTTGCCAGCGGTTCCCCTTGCTTCTGTTTGAAGGCGGTGATTTTCTGATGGAGAAGTGCTGTTTTGGCGGGTGGGAAGTATTTGTTCAGGAACTCTTGCTCTACTTGGGCCCAGGTGGTGAGAGATCTCGGCTTCAGCCCTTCAAGCCACTTCAGTGCAGGTCCAGCGAGAGACCAGCGAAAAGATTTCATCTTAACATATTCCAGAGTTGTACCTTCAGCAAGAGTACGACACATATCATGGAAGTTAGTAATATGTTCAAGAGGGCACTCATTAAATTTGCCATAAAAAGCATTATTTTTAAGCTCTATCAGAAATTGAGTGCGAATTTCAAAAGAATTATCAGGGATTAGAATTGCCGATTCAGGCACGACGAGAGCTGGATGCATATAATCCTCAGCAGTGGTTGGATATTGGGCAAGCTCAGCTTCTGCTTGCCTCGCGCGCTCAGCTTCTTGTTCCCTTGCTGCCCTTTCATTGGCGATAGTGGTATCCTTTGCGGCTAGTTCCCTTGTAAGCCTTTCGATCAGTTGCTCTTGTGTTTCAACGGCCGCCATGATCCTTTTGAGTTTAGAGTGGATGTGTAGGTAACGCTCTGGTTCGTCTAAGGCGTCAAACTCAGGTGGTAGACCAGAACGGCGCATACACCTGAAAAGTAACTCAAAGTAGACGTAAGATGTAACTACCTAAGGCGCGAATGATTGCTTCCCCGGAAACGGCGCCAATTTGTTGGTAGGAGGAAATCGAGTATGCAAATTAGAATGTAAATAAACTAAGGCAAACCAGATTCCGTCCCTTGCAAATAATTACAAGACCTCCTCCTGATGCAGCAGTGGGAAGTCAGGATCGATCCACGAGGAAGCGTGTCAGCGGATCCTAGGCAGAAATGGAATCTCACGGTCAAAAGTCGACAACAGGGGTACTCGACCTCGACTAAGGGTTAGTCGACAGGGGTCAGGCACAGTCGAACACAGCGCATCAAAGGACTAAGCTTTCGCCTTTTCCAATAATTAGACAACTCTTTCAAGAAACCCTAATTGTCTCTACTAATTTTATGTTTATAATCCAAGTTGTTAGCATGGATCTCCATTAGACGGGTAATAAACACATAAACAAGTAGGAGATGCTCAAAACATGATAAAGGTCAGATCTTTACCTCAAACACGCATGGCTATCGTCGGGCTCGCCCCAACCCTAGAAGTGGGTGGACTACTCGCGCTTCATCGCAACCTCAGACATTGATTGAAAGGAAATAACTACTTGCATTAACTAAATTCAAAGCCTTTACAATCCCGGCGATCCAACTCTCGTTGAACGCCAAAACCCTAAAACCTTCGAACTCCTAAACCGTCTCTGTGGAACTACTTCTCTGAAATTAAATTCATAAAACTAAGCCTCATGGCCTTTATTTATAGCCTTCTAATCCTTGCAAATCAAGGATAGAATATCTATATCTAAAACTATATCTAAAATGCTTAAGGATAAATAAAAGCAATAAGGAACTTAAATCTAAATATATCTAAATGTCTTAAAGTGGATAGATCTCCTCTTCCATGATGTATGTTGATAGATTGGATAGATTCTCGGCCTTCTCGACTTCCTTCGTGCCCAAGGAATCCCAACTCTACTCGGACTGCTCACGTCGACGTGTTTCCAGATACGGGTCTACTCGACTTCGACAAGGGCTCGTCGATGTCGACTAGGATTCGTCGTCGGCTGGACTTCTCGGGTGACTCCGCTCGACATGTCTCGGATCCGGGCTCCTGGGCGTCGTCGATCTCGACTAGGGCTCGTCGACATCGACTAGGGTACTTCCTTTCCGTTTTCGCGAGCCGCTTCTTCCGCTGCAGCGAGTTCATCGATCCGCAGGTGCGAGAGACCCCTTCCGCTGGAGCGAATTGGCGAGCTCCGTCGTCTTGGTGCATCCCGCTGGCAGCGAGGATTTCCGCGGCACCGAGTGGCTCGCTGCAGCGAGTCTAGTCGCTGGCAGCGAATGCTGTCTGGTCGTCTTCGTCCTCGGCTTGTTGATCAGCTCCTCTTCTCGTCGACTCCGGGTGTGGCGTTGTGGTGTCGTCGATCTCGACTAGTGGTCCTCGAGATCGAGTAGGGCTCCGGAGCTGGGTTGGTCTGGCTCTCGACACTGCTCCTAGTCGACAAGTCCACCCGGGCTCTCTACTCGACATCGAGTAAGGTGTACTCGACATAGAGTAGCCCTGGCTTCAGCTCGTTTTGTCCTGGTCTTGTACTCTCGGATTCTGGACTTCTGTAGTTGTTTTCCGAGCTTTTTTTACCTTCCTTAGAATTGCTGTAAACACATCTCGAATTCTGCGATTTTAAACAGAAACTGGTGTAGATTCCATAATTTGGCAAATAAACATAAACTACATAGATTCTGTACTATCTAACCCAAATGTATGCAAAGTATGCAGAAAACGATATTAAAATTACTGTAAAATATGGCAGATTTAGCTCACAACAACATTCTAACAAATGCTTGTACACTTGTACAGGTCTTAAAATTTCATCTACCAACCACTCTATCTAAGATTGGATCCCCCTTTTTCTGGTTCAGTAACTACTAGTACTTTTCCCGTACCTTGTACGGGTGGGTATTTTTCATCAAATTTACTGTTTTAGTCCTCCATACCATGAAAATATTTCATTTGAATAATTGTCATGCTATCAATTACAACCCTTGTTATAATATAATAACACTTACAATTACAAAAAAAAATCTCATAATTGATAGGAGTAAAAATGAAAATTATGTAATTAAACAGACCCGTGGGTTTATTACACCCAATTTCTCATAATAACCAATTTTGCAATGGGTGGATACTTTATATACAAACACGATGTGCATCATCTTGTGTTTTTCCGTAATTGTTTGCTAGCCTTTGTCGTCATCCATTCTCCTAACAAATTTAGGCTAACAATGTCCCTAGTTGTACTGGCTTGCAGTATCACGTCCAACCGTACGAGAGCCATTTAACTTGAGCAAAATAAGCAACAATTATCTAATAGCACAACCCATTTGACGGTGATGAATTGGTAATCTCTTCAGTATTTTGTCCCAAATCATCCTACTTTATATGAAA
Source organism: Persicaria tinctoria (assembly GCA_037127255.1). NCBI lineage: Eukaryota > Viridiplantae > Streptophyta > Magnoliopsida > Caryophyllales > Polygonaceae > Persicaria > Persicaria tinctoria. The sequence goes on from JBANSL010000014.1 coordinate 24,733,888, forward strand.
ATGCTCCAATATCAGAAACAAAATTCATTAATATTTCCCAATGCTAATGTGTATGCAGTAGCGGCTCTTCTAAACTTGACCCAATCTCTTGAAGCATCACTTCCTGTCACTTTCTTTTTGATAATGAAAATCTACGACATCAACTATGAAAAGCACTTCCCATGACAGCTCAGCTAGGCAACTATAACAGTAAAAAAAAAAATTCACCAGCTTCATGACAACATCAAGCATTTTAGGCAGTAAAAATCAGTATGAAGACATTAGTTTACTTGCTTCATCCTTCCAATAAAGTGAATCCAAGAATTAAATATTGTCATCGATATAATTACTGATGAAAACATCAGTTGAAACTTTCCTAACCCTCAACAAAATCATAACATCAACATTAACAACTTTTATTTGTAGCTCCCGACCCCCTAGATCAAAGACAAAATTCCTTACTAAAATCAATTGTACGTCACTATCTCGACAGTCAGTACCACAATCAACAAACCAATTCCAACCCAGCATTCCACCTGGATCAAACATCAATATTTCAACCATTTCCATGTATGCACCAATGAGTTTAAGAGCACCATAAAATATATCATGGTTGTAAAAAAGTCATGACACGTAACTTTAATTTTTCACCCTGAAAAATGACAACAACTTGTCAAAAGCTAATGATTTTTATTAAATCTATGTGGTAAATAACATACAATGATCAAAGTTGCATACCTTGAGTTTGATAAATAAAGAGCGGTCATCCAGGGTTCGAACCGGGGACCTAAAAAGAAACATATTACTCAAATTAACTGATTTGAATGCAGATTGTTTCATAGGGGTACAATGAAATATTTCATGGTTTTGAAACAATCATGACATGCGCCTTTAATTTTTCACTGTGAAAAATCACTCAATCCTGACAAAAGTTGATGCTTTTTATTATTAAATCTATGTGGTGATAAAAAATAATAAATCATATGATGCCAACCAAGCCCGATTTCGAGTTCCAAGTCATTTCAAATTAGTTTTATGACACTCATAAAACAAAATCCACAAAACTAACTTTAAATGACTTGGAACTTGAAATCATACATGAAACTTGTCTAATATTCTTTTTGTCAAGAGATTAAGATGGGTTCGAAGATGATAATGTACTCATGTACTCGGGATATATATATATATATATATATATATATATATATATATATATATATATATATATATATAGGACCATGAACTCTTTTGAACATGCAAATAGCTTCACTTCCAAAATATCATTATGCCAACTTTATCATTATTACTGATACATACCAAAAGTCAAAATTTCACATATAGCAAAAATCCATTTCAACCAAAGGAGACCTCATCTTATCATAAAATGAAATTGTATACTTGTTGCCTTTTACATATTTTCTAGAAATGACAAAGGGCAAACAAAAGTTGCTCACTCATTTAGGATTTCTAATATAAGTCATACATCAAAATAGAGAAAATATAAGCAATACATTAAAATATAAGCCAAGAATGCTAGAAATATTAAACTAACAGTACCTAATATATACTCCAGGACTCCTACAAATAGAAGACATATATCAAAATAGAGAAATTCATGGAAGATGATCACGGCCTTGCATATAATATGTCTAGGATAATCTCATTTTTGGCATTAATAACCCCCTAAAATTTGATGAAATCAACACAAAATAATAGTACCCAAAAGTCTCAAGTTCGAACCCCGGCTATAACCACTCATTATTTACAAATTTTCGAGTAGTACCCATCAGATTCACAACTAACTGGACACCATTCACCAACCTCTTTGATAAGTGTAATCAGAACTACAATTCACAACTAACTGGACACAATTCACCAACCTCTTTGATAAGTGTAATCAGAACTACAACTTGATTACACTTATCAAAGAGGTAATCCGAGCATCTATCCATTAGATTCACATGTAATTTGCTTGAAATTTTACATTCTATTAAACCGATTCAATCCAATTGCGCTCTGCTTCGAAAAACAACAACCACCAATGGAAATATCAATTGTGACGAAGAAGGAAAATATTGTAAGGAAGAAGATAATATAACGTGGGAAAAGAAAACCAAAAAGAGATGAAATTTGTACTGGGAAGCAGCTGAATGGAGAGAACGTGGGGAGAAAGGGCTCAAAGTTGATTCTTAATTTTGCTCAACCATAGACACGTGACTTATTCTTTTATAAAGAGGTTGCTTCTAGTTTTATAAGTATTAGGATTGGATGCGCTAAACCACCTTGCAACATATGTTCGTGTCTGGTATAAAACATGTTTATATAACCATTGCAACTAAATATCCATACAACTTCAACCCTATTAGAAAAAAAATACAGTTGTTCCAAAAGAAAGAAAAAAAGACCTATAAATCCAACTAAGCTCGTGTGTTTAACTCCAAAAATCAAGAAGACAACATATCAGGGGCAAAATGAAAGAAGGCTACTTGTTGTTGGAACCACAAAAAAAATTCAGAGTATTTAAAATTTTTGAATATTTTTAACCGATTCTTTTACATGTTACATTGTTAGAGATAACATATGGGCAGAAAAATCAACATATTATACCTTTAATTTGGTCTCATGAACTGTAAGAGAATTGATATGTGTCTTAATAATGTCCTCTTCATTCTTTGCCTATTCATTTTTTTTTTGAAGTCTCTTTCCCACCTGAATACCTGATCATACACAAGCATTGGATAAAAGCCAAGTTTAATGAAAAATTTATACACTACGATCTTATCAATGATAATCATGCAACTATATATATTAGCCCCATGTTGACAGCAAAAGACATTTTGACAATCATAACCGAAAATTAGCATAAATTTCCTTCGGAGAGCTGCTTAGAAATCCACACAAAGAATATGGAAGCACAAATTAAATTGATTTATAGAGCTACTTCAAAAAACAGATTATACCTAGCAGCAGCAGCATGAGCAATGTCAAATCCACCAATCACCATAACACCAAAATAAGTTTAAATAACCCAAGAGGATGAAAGGGGGAAAACAACAATGTCGAACCTTCTTAAATCAATTGTGCGCTTTTAATTACCTAAATACACTGCGTCTCCTTAAATCAATCTATGGTTTGGTCGAGCCTCCTTCCTCTCCTCCTTTTCCGCCGGTGCCGACCCTAACTCCATCGATCCACCGCCTCAGTGGCTTCGACGTCGCTCTCCCTCTCCTCTTCGCCTACAACCGCATCTCCATTTTTAACTGCAGTAGTAACAACTCCGATTGAGTGCATCCATTCTAGATCCGCTTGATGATGCGCCTATCGACCACAACCGCGTGCGTCGTTTTTACCTGGAGATGATGTTTCCTTCCAATATTTTCCTTTCTTCATCGGAGGGGGAGAAGTTGATGTGAAGGTTGTCTTATCGCCCTCCTCCGACTGCCGACAGCCCTGCCTCCAACAACGATTTTCGCCGGCTGCGCTGACGTCCACCAATCGCCCTCCTCCGACCGCTGATCAATTGTACCCTTGCTCCAACAACGACAACACGAATGGAAATATCAGTTTTGAGGAAGAAACTAAAACATTGGGAGGAAGAAGATAATACGTGAGAAAAGAAAATCAATTTCAGATTGGAATTGGTTAGTAGCAATTGAATCGAGATCGTGGGAGAAAAAACTTGAAATTTTTGTTTCTTAAATTTAACTATTAAAGGACACGTGGCTCATTTTTTAACAAAGAGATTGCTTCTAATTTAATAAGTATAAGGGTGGGATATGTTTGGATCTGTTATTTGGGAATTAAAGAAAGGCATTCTTTGTTGACCTCACCCCTTTAATAGACGTTCGAGTCCTAGAATAATTTCCTTCGCACTGGGTTTCCTGTGCATTTTTCTCACAGATATAAGACTTATAATAGGCTAGCACCCTTGCCGCCTTAGTATTATTACATCTACAGTCTGCAATTTTGGTTATGTACAGCCATGGACCATGGTAGAGAAAGTATATCATTCTTATATTGATAAAACAGTAGTAGTGAAACTGGTGGTTATTACATCTATTTTCCGTTGCTAAATCCTATTTTTTCAAGCAGTGAAACTGGTGGTTATTAATGCTCTTAATGACGGATGACAATCTCGTTGGGAGATTGAAGCCCTTCTCTCAGTCATCCAAATTTTTGTCCTTCTATTCGAGCACGTCTCAATGTCCCATTTTTTCAGAAAATTAACCGGTGTGCGGACCATGTCGCTTGATTGCTCTAGGCTTTGATCTTGGCTGATTCGATGCAAGATAGGGAACTTTGCATTTGGATCTGCAAGGATGCCATTGGTTAGCAGGGGTGTCTAGCCTCTTCCAATTTTTTACATGTATCATTATAAAAAAATTCCAAACATCGAAGAAGACGAGCAAACCCACGCATTTTTGTAGAGACCACGAAACATGAGAGCTTTTCGTGTATAGGTACCACCATAGAGGATGGATACGGTATGAACACTCTTACGGTGTGAATTGTGAACAAACCGATTATTCATATGTAACACCATACATATTTCATGTCGTGCACCTGGATTTTTGTTAGATTTCGCCTCGGGCCCTCGATGGCTAAACTTATCAAAGATACGAATCAAACTTGTTCAACCATGCATGCTGTGGCGGAGGACTTTGTCGCGATTCAGGACTGTGATGGCGAAAACGTCTTTGGTCTCAACGTTTTTGGCGAATTTGACCTTAGCAAAGCTTCCCTCGCCGATGGTCTTGCCGAGCTCGTACTTGTCGATTCGCGTCGTCGTCGTCATCGGAGGTGGGGCCAAGCCTCTTCTCCTGTCCATCGTCCTCCTCGAATCAACAATTTCTCTCTCCAGCTTCAGGTATCCACGAAGATGAACGAAGCCACAAAGATAGAGAGAGAGAAAGAGGGAGGGGCAAATGAGACCATGAAGATGAACGAAGTGAAGAGCTGGAACGACGAAGGAGACGTACGACGGGATTAACACCCCCCATAGATACACATTAGAAACAAAATTTCAACTTCCAAATGCATCAATTTCAACCTAAACCCTAAATTTCACGTCACAAGAGTTGTATACCCCACGAGAATTGCAATACCCCAAGGGCACCATGCGAAATTTCCGTATAATAATTCATATGTATTAATAGTTTTTTCACATGAAAATTATATGTCTATTGCAACATGATTATTCATACTTATTTTCATGAGTTATGTACGAGCAATACTAATTAGGTTGTTACAGATGAATAATTTTCCTTTTCAAAATTTTCTATAAATCTCAAGCGTTCATCTTTTTAATCCAACGATTCAGATTTGTGTCCAAACTATACCGTAAAAGGTATTCACAATAATATAATATAATACTCCCTCCGTCTTAAAATACATGTCTTTTTAGGACGGAGCACGGGAATTAAGGTGTATGTTAAGTGTAATAATTAGATGTAAAATGTAGGGCAAATGTAATGATTAGACTTTGGTATTAGAATATTTGTTTCTTATTTTTTTTAAATTCGTGAGGAGAAGAGTAGAGGTGATGTAAAAATTAGAGTAACGATTAGATGTAAAAGTAGGTTAGGGATAATGATTAAATAAAAAAAGATATGTATTTTTTACAAAATTTTAGGGGCTAAAAAAACATGTATTTTGAGACGGAGGTACAATACAATATAATATAATATAATATAATATAATACAATACAATGTATATTTTTTTATTACTTTTTCTGTACTTCCTCTAATTAAAAAGAAGAAAACTTTAATTGCAACCACTTGCGGTTTGGAAGGTTAGGGCAACCTTTTTTGGCTCTTCAGAAAGCAAGAGGCAAGGCTTTTTATTAATGGAGCCAACAAGGTAGTTACTGTAAAATCAAGAAATGAAAATATTTCAAATGTTAAACTGGTTCTTAAACTGAGGTGAGGCAGGGGATATTATATATAAAACATGAATTTTAAACAGCACTGAATCTTCCCGCGAATGAGGAACAATGAAGCTGCCTTTACAGTTAGTTTACATCACATGCCGCAAGTGGACGACCGGAGGACTGATCTCTCTGACATATATGGCATATGCATGCCTTCGATTCCTCCAACTCATCCTGCCGGGTCCCCTTAAAAAAGGCTATAAATAGCACACTTGATCAGGGCTTCAACTGCATCATATCAATCAACACAGATCGATCAATCTCCATCATCTTAAAGATTAGATGGCAACTAACAAAATCCCAACGGTCACATTCTTTCTTTTGTTGCTTCTAATTAGCCATTTGATCATCCTCCCCATTGGAGCGAGGCGCCTTAAGCATTGCAAGAGATGCTCAACAAAACACTCTCAACACCTCCACTCGTCTGGTGGCGGAGCCGAAACCACCGCCTGGACCGCTAACAGCGAATTAGACGAGTATCAGCCCACCACGCCGGGGAGGAGCCCTGGTGTTGGCCACTCAATCCTTCCGAATTCCTTCTCGAATGAGTTGGATGAATTCCGGAGGACAGCGCCCGGGAGGAGCCCCGGCATCGGCCACTCCGATCAAAATTCCACCATCATTAATAATGGGACGGCGAAAAATCAGCCGAGTGCCGGTAGTAGCGGCGAGTCGGCGCTCTGGCGGAGCCATGGCGTCGGACACGCCGTCTTGAATTCGGCAACGGGTGAAGTCGATGTGTATCCGCCGGGGGGGGCTGATGTTGGTCAGCCCATTCAAACCAAATTGGATCAATATCGCCCCACGGCTCCCGGCAGAAGCCCCGGCGTCGGCCATTAGTTGCTCCTTAGCATTGCCTTATTCTCACGTACGGTTGATTTGCTGTTTAAAGATGATTTCATTAGGTTTTCTAGCTCTTGTTCTCGCTTTGATTAATCGTGTTTGCATTGATCTAGCTAGGGTTTTAGTTAATTAGCTTTCTATTCCCCGTATGTATAGTGTGCTGATCGATCGGTTTTAGTTCATTCAATTGTGACTTTTTCCATGTAAGGACTTCTACGGATGTTGTACGTGTTAGTGTTTCTAGTAAACTAGACGGAAGTAATCACAAAAGCATGACAAGCGATTGTATGTGAAAATCCTCAAACTACACGCAAGTAGTGTGAGATAAAAATCATCGACCTCCCTTTGCCTCCGGGTAGATTTTTAATAGAATTAGTAATTTTATTAATGTGAAAACCTTCGTACAACACCCAAGTACAACGCATAGTTGGAGAATCGTTACCCACCAATGAACCTAAAGCACACATATTACACACTCGGTAACCAACCAAACTCCACAAAGAATATAAGTAATTAACTCAAATCTATACTCGTGGAAGTATCGTTCTACATCGATGAGCTTTGAGGCTAAGTAATTAACTCAAATCTTCTCTTCCACCGTAGAAAACGAGAAACCGAAATTTGGAAGAATCTAGAATGCGAGAGAATAGAGAGAAAGAGCAAGCAAGAAGACTGAGAACTTTCTCTCCATTGTAATTGAATCGAAATCGTGATAGATTACATAGGTTTCATATTGTATAGTGGGCTAAAAGCCCGTTAAGGCCCAATACCTGTGTAACCTATATATATATGTTATATCAATGAATGGAAACCCTCAAGGAGGACATTACAATCAATCTCATGATCTCACATGGTATCACAGCCTAAGATCCAAAGACCCAAATTTTTCTCTCTCCCCTTCTTCTAAAAACCCTAGCCGAGATCAGTCCCCCCCCTCCTTCGGCCGCCCCTCACCCCTCTCGGCCACCCCTAGCCGAGATCAGTCCGCCACCTCCCCCTTGTGCCGCCACCCTTTTTCCCCCGTCGTCCCCAGGCGCGCCCGCGTCGTGCTCAGCGCGCCCGCGTCGCCCTCAGCGCGCCCACGTTGTCCTCAGCGCGCCCGCGTCACCAGCCCTTCTCCCTCTCCACGCCGCCCTTAGCCCTCTCTTCTCGTCCCCATGGCTAACCCACAACCTACCGACCCTATTAAGCCGCCCTACCATTCCGCCCTAACCATCTCCAACATCAAAAATTGCATCCCTATCATTCTTGATCATGAGTCCAGTACCTACACCATGTGGTCGCACCTCTTCACGACCCATGTTAAGGCTCATAAAGTCCTCCACCACATTGACTCCTCCGCTAACCGCCCTACAAGCGAAGACGACGATCTCTTCGCTCAACTTGACACCATTGTTCTTCAATGGATCTTTAACACCATCTCAAAAGATCTATTGACCACCATCCTTGACCCCAAAGACAACGCCTTGAAAGCTTGGAAGAAACTTCAGGATCTCTTTCAAGACAACAAGTCCACCCGTACTGTCTATCTCGAGCACGAATTCTCAAGTTGCAAGCTTTCCTCCTTTCCGTCGATATCTGCCTACTGTCAGCACATCAAGACCCTGGCTGATCAGCTCGAAGCTGTCGACTCCAAACCCAGTGCCACCCGTCTTGTTCTTCAGGTTCTCTCTGGTCTCCCTTCTGAATACAACGCTGCTGCTACTCATATTCAGCAGACAGAGCCTCTCCCTACATTCGAGAAGACCCGGTCTCAACTGATCCTGGAGGAGACTCGCCTTCACCGTCAGACAACCAACGCCGCCAAAGACAAGACGGCGTTGGTCTCATCCAGTGACATCATCGAGCAACTCGCCCTCCAGCCTGGCCGCAGCAACGATCAGCAAGGACCTAGAGGCGGCGGCCGCAGCGGCGGGCGCAGCCGCGGCCGCGGCAGAGGCCGCGGCGGCCGCAGCAACTGGCGCCCGCAGCAAAACGATAACCGCCACCCCTCTTGGTACCCCAACCCTGGCTACCCTCCTTGGATGCCCTATGGCTACCCCGGTGCGTCGTTTCGTGGACCTGCCCCATATCCCAACCGCCAGCAGGGCTTGTTGGGTCCTGCTCCCCGTCCATCGTCCGATCAGGCATACCCGACTGATGTGCACAACGCCTTCTCTTCCATGCAGCTGACACCTCCTGACGGATCTTGGTACATGGACACTGGCGCTACCTCTCATATGACGAACTCCTCAGGTACTCTCTCATCTCTTTCTTTTAAGGGTCCTGCTCATTCTATTATCGTTGGCAACGGTGGTCGCCTTGTTACTTCGGGCATTGGCCACACCACACTACCAACCCCTACCAATCCTTTGCACCTAAACAATGTCCTTATTGCCCCCAAACTTGTCAAAAACCTTATCTCTGTCCGTCGGTTTACCACTGACAATGATGTTTCTCTTAAGTTTGATCCGTTTGGTTTCTCTGTGAAGGATCTTACTACGGGGGTTACTCGCCTGAGATGTAATAGCACTGGGGAGCTCTATCCTGTGTCGTCGCCTTCACCATCCAGCCCGTCAAGTCCAGTCGCCCTCTCGGCATCATCATCCAGTCTTTGGCATGCTCGTCTTGGTCATCCCAGTCCTGCAGTTTTAGATTTACTTCGTTCTAAGAGTCTTGTCATTTGTAATAAAGAGCACCGCTCTAGTTTATGTTCGTCTTGTCAGTTAGGCAAGCATGCCAGACTTCCGTTTCAGCGATCTTTAAACGCTACTTTCGCACCTTTTGATATTATTCATAGTGATATTTGGACATCTCCTGTGCCTAGCAAGGAGGGTCATAAGTATTACCTTTTGTTTCTGGATGATTTTACACACTTCTTATGGGTTTTCCCTTTGCACTTTAAATCTCAAGTGTTTCCTATCTTTGCCAAATTCCACGCTTACATCAAAACACATTTTCACGCCTCTGTCAAGTGTTTCCAATGCGACAATGGCCGCGAATTTGACAACAAGGATTTTCACACTTTCTTTAATACCAATGGAATCTCCTATCGCTTGTCCTGCCCCTACACCTCTCAACAAAATGGCAAAGTCGAACGAATCATCCGAACCATTACCAATATGATGCGCACCCTTCTTTTCCACGCATCCATTCCCCTCCTTTATTGGCCGTATGCCTTGGCCACCACATGCTACCTCCTCAACATACTCCCCTCAACCACCCTCAACCATCGCTCACCGTTTCAGGCATTGTATTGCACTATGCCTATATATGATCACCTTCGTACCTTTGGTTGCTTATGCTTCCCTAATCAGTCATCCACTGCCCCCCACAAGCTTCACCCACGTTCCACCCCTTGTGTCTTTCTTGGCTACCCGTCTGATCATCGCGGTTACATTTGCCTCGATATCAAGACTCACAAGATCATTCTCTCTCGCCATGTCACCTTTGATGAGTCGCGATTTCCCTTCGCGTCTCCCACACCCCCTGTGTCGTCCACAGAGTCTGAGTCACCATTTCCTCACTTCATTCTTCCCTAGAGCTCTCCCGGTGCTCCTGTGTCTCCCCCTCCCCCACCCCCCCCCCCCCCGCCACCATCCATCACCAGACCTCACACCCGCAGCGTCTCCGGTGTCTTCAGACCCCGACAGATCGTCTCCATGACCACCGACCATCACCCCGCTATACACCCCACATCCCCTCCACCAACATCCACGCCTCCCCTACGCGTGCCCGCGCCCCAAGTTGGCGCGCCCGCGTCCCGAGCTGGCGCGCCCGCGTCCCGTGCTGGCGCGCCCGCGTCCCGTGCTGGCGCGCCCGCATCCTTAGCCTCTCCTGCCCCCATCTTTCCCGACTCCCTTTCACCCTCTACCTCCACCCAGACCTCCCTCTCCCCCGTTCCCACCTCCCACAAAACAGCCCTCCTAGACCCGAATTGGCAGGCGGCTATGCTCGACGAATACAGGGCCCTTACGAAGAATGGTACTTGGGTTCTTGTGCCTCGCCCTCCTGAGGCGAACGTCATTCGCTGTATGTGGCTCTTCCGTCACAAGTTCCGCTCTGATGGGACATTGGAGCGCTACAAGGCCCGTCTGGTGGTTAACGGTAGATCTCAACAGGCCGGTATTGATTGTGATGAGACCTTCAGCCCTGTGGTCAAGCCTGCCACTATCCGAGTGGTCCTGAGTCTGGCTCTGTCGCGCAACTGGGGCATCCATCAGCTGGATGTCAAGAACGCCTTTCTGCATGGTCATCTGAATGAGACGGTTTACATGTTTCAGCCTCCGGGGTTTGCTGATGCTGAGCGTCCACAGCATGTCTGTCTCCTCAAGCGCTCTCTGTATGGTCTGAAACAGGCTCCACGGGCATGGTTCCAGCGGTTTGCTTCTCATCTGCTCCGCTTGGGTTTCACTGGCAGCCGATCGGATACGTCTCTGTTTATCTATCGCAGAGGCTCGGACTTGGCTTTCCTGCTGCTCTATGTCGACGACATCATTCTCACCGCCTCTTCTGATGCTCTTCGAACGTCCATCGTCTCGAAGTTGAGTGCGGAATTCGCCATGTCTGATCTGGGTCCGCTGTCTTACTTCTTGGGGGTTGCCGTTCAGCGGCATGCGTCTGGTCTCTTTCTCTCACAGAGTAAGTATGCTGCTGAGATTGTTGCTCGGGCTAAGATGGTCAACTGTAATCCCGTCGCCACCCCAGTCGACACATCCAACAAGCTCAGTGCTCATTCTGGTCCTTTGGTTGACGATCCGACATTGTATAGGAGCCTCGCTGGTGCTCTTCAGTATCTCACTTTCACTAGGCCTGATATCAGTTATGCCGTTCAGCAGATCTGCTTGTTCATGTATGCCCCTAGGGAACCTCACTTTCAGGCTTTGAAGCGGATCATTCGGTACATCAGCGGCACCCTAGAGCTCGGCACCACCATCACTCCTTCCTCTAGACTTGACCTTGTGGCTTACACTGATGCGGATTGGGGTGGTTGTCCAGACACACGTCGCTCCACGTCTGGTTACTGTGTCTTCCTCAATGACACTCTTGTGTCCTGGTCCGCTAAGCGTCAGTCCGTCGTGTCTCGCTCCAGCGCTGAAGCCGAGTACAAGGGTGTTGCCAATGTTGTCTCCGAGTGCTCTTGGCTCCGCAATCTCCTGCTTGAGCTACGATGCCCCTTGCAGAAGGCCACTCTGGTCTACACTGATAACGTCTCCGCCGTCTACTTGGCTAGCAACCCAGTCCAGCACCAACGCACGAAGCACATTGAGCTTGATCTCCACTTCGTTAGGGACAAGGTTGCCATTGGACATGTCCGCGTTCTACATGTCCCGTCCTCCTATCAGTACGCTGATATATTCACAAAGGGTTTACCTAGACAGTTATTCATTGATTTTCGATCCAGTCTCACTGTACGGACACCTCCCGTATCGACTGCGGGGGTTTGATAGATTACATAGGTTTCATATTGTATAGTGGGCTAAAAGCCCGTTAAGGCCCAATACCTGTGTAACCTATATATATATGTTATATCAATGAATGGAAACCCTCAAGGAGGACATTACAATCAATCTCATGATCTCACAGAGTTCTGTTACACAGATGAGCTTCTTATTTATACAAGACGAAGGCACGTGACTAGCATGTGTGATCTAAATGAACTGAAATGAAAAACGAGTTAGAACGGCGTCGTATCTGGGACGCGGGAACCTTCATCTTCTTCCTCCAACACCCCCCCTCAAGCTAAAGGTGGTGAAACCAACTGAAGCTTGCCGAGAAGCTCTTAATGTCGAGGGCCAGAGAGGGATTTGGTGAAGATATCGACTAGCTGGTCACGAGTAGGGAGATACGAGAGAGAAATCAGGCATTCACAAAGCTTATGTCGGACAAAATGACAGTCTAGATCAACGTGCTTTGTGCGTTCATGGAAGACGGGGTTTTTGGCGATATGAATCGCGACCTGGCTATCACAACGAGCTGGTATCGGAGTGATCCCATCAACCCTTAATTCTGCAAACAATCGAGACAACCAAGCCAATTCTGCAATAAGACGTCGTAGGGAGCGATACTCGGCTTCTGCAGAAGATAAGTAAACCACATTTTGCTTCTTTGCCTTCCATGAAATTAGGCATCCTCCAAAGGTGACAAAATATCCACTAAGCAATCGACGGGTATGAGTACAGGTAGTCCAGTCACTATCACTATAGCCAATCAATTTGTAATTGATAGAGGAACTAAGAAGAATTCCTAAATCTGGTTTCCCTTTCAAATACCGAAGAGTTTGTAGAGCTGCTCTCATAGTTTCAGTGGTAGGAGATTGCATAAATTGGCTTAGAAATTGCACGAAGAAAGCAATGTTCGGGAGAGTATTGCTTAGAAAATTGAGTTTGCCTACAAGACGCCTGTAATTCATAGGATCTTCGAATGGAGGACTGGAGGAATTGTGCAATTTCAATCCTACCTCTAGAGGAGTAGAAACAGAAGAAGAGGAATCACAATCAAATTCATGAATCATTTCTGAAAGGAACTTCTTCTGGCTCATGACCAAACCTTAGGGAACCTTGATGAACTCAATTCCTAGAAAATACTGCAGCTCTCCCAGATCTTTGATCTTAAATGTGGTACTCAGAAACCCTTTAAGATCCTTAATAGCATTCAAATCATTGCTAGTAAGCAAGATGTCGTCAACATAAATGGCAAGATGAACTACTGAAGAACCAAAACGCCTAGTGAACAAGGAATGATCATTCTCTAATGCACATAAACTTGAGAACGAAGTGAAACTGAAAGCTTCTCATACCATTTTCTAGAGGCTTGACAAATACCATAAAGTGATTTGTTGAGCTTACAAACCAAGGACGGATCAGAGACATTAAGGCTCTGTGGAAGACGCATGTAAACATCCTCATGGAGATCCCCATGTAGGAATGCGTTGTTTACATCGAGTTGAAACACATGTCAATGTCTTTTGAGAGCCACAGATACAAGAGCACGCATTGTGGTCATCTTGATGACCGGAGAAAATGTCTCAGTGAAGTCAATTCCTTCCTTCTAGGTGCAACCTCTGATGACTAAACGAGCTTTGTGGCGATCTAAGGTTCCATCAGCCTTAAGTTTAATCTTGAAAACCCATTTGCAGCTTATAGGTTTCTTGCCAGGAGGAAGAGGGGCAAGGTCCCAAGTTATGTTTAAATAAAGAGCAATAAGTTCCTTCTCCATTGCCTCTTGCCAAACCTGATGTCGAGCTGCCTCTGCATATGAAGTAGGCTCTTTCATGGTGCTTAGATTCAAAAGAAAACGGTGTTCATCCTGGGAATGGACACTGGCACAGATGGACAAATGAGAATGGCAAGCAGATGTGATGGTATTGGAGCAAACAAAATCAAACAAATAAGATAGAGGAGCATGCATTCTAGTGGAACGTCTGACAGGGACAACTGGGGCAAGGGGAACTTGGGGTGCAGGAACAATTGATGGTGTAGGTGCAGGAGGTGCATGATCAGAGGGGACTGTATCAATGTCAGGGATAGCAAGAGGGAAAGTAGCATCATGAACATCAGAGATTGAATGAAAGGGGGAAACTTGTTCATAAAAAATGACATTTCTTGAGATGATGACTTCCCTGGAATCAATGGTCAACAATTTATATGCTTTCTTTCCAAAAGAAAATCCCAAGAATATGCAAGTCTGGGATCGAGATTGGAATTTATCCCTTCCCTTGGCCGAAGTAGTGGCCTAGCATAAATACCCAAAGGGTTTCAGCTAATCATAAGAAGGAGGCTTAAGAAAGAGCCTCTCATATGGTGTAGTATTGTGTAACAGTTTAGATGGAAATCTGTTTATGAGATAGGTAGCCATCAAAACACACTCACCCCAGTATTTGAGAGGTAATTTGGATTGAAAAAATAAGGCTCTAAAAGTCTCAAGGAGATCTTTATGTTTCCTCTCAACCACCCCGTTTTGTTGAGGAGTATGTGCACAACTTGTTTGATGAATAATGCCAAGTAAAGAAAAGAAAGACAAGGCTTGATTACTGGAGCCAAGCTCGAATGCATTATTAGTTCTAACGATTTTAGGGACAACAGAAAACTGAGTTTTGACCCTGTGAACAAATCCCTCAATGAAAGAAAATGCAATGGACTTTGTTGGCAACAATTGTCCAAGTACATGTAGAAAAGTCATCAACAATAGTTAGAAAATACTTGTGGCCATTATATGTAGATGTGTGATAGGGTCCCCAAAGATCAACATGCACCAAATCAAAAGGTTTACTAGTTTTGATGCTACTGTGAGGGAAAGGTAGCCAATGTTGTCGACATTTATGACAGATATCACATACAACAGGCTTTGAAACATCAAAATCACCACAACAATGTAACAACTTGAGCTTTTCAAAAGGGATACAACCAAGTTTCAATTGCCAAAGAAAAGACAAGTCAGAAGAACAAGTAAATGTTTTACGTTTATTCTCACTAGAATGCATGAAAGAAGAAATGTTTGTGTGTGGCTTGCTGTCAAGAAGATAAAGTCCTCCATGTTTCCTACCGAAAGCCACTGGCCTCTTCAGTGAAGGGGCCTGCAATAGGCATTCAGTGTATGAGAATGATGCATTGCCATCAAGCTGAGAGGTAAGTTTACTTATAGACAAGAGATTGAATTTGAATTCAGGGACAAAAAAACATGATGAATGAACAAATCAGGAAATAAATGAACAGAACCATGATACTTGACAATGACAAAAGTAGCATTGGGCAAGGTTATTTTGTAAGACTGAGATAGGGGAGACAAAGGAAAACTCAACAAAGCACATGTGGTATGTTGCACCAGTGTCAATAATCCAAGAATCACAACATTTCTTTGAATCGATTTGAGCACTCAAAGCCATGTATTTGAAATAGTTAGGAAGGACATAAGGGTGAGTACCTGCCATTGAACATCCATCAAGATCCACATTCTGTTGCTAAGATTGAGAAACACCACCCTTAGTCAACATGCTCATGAGTTGTGCACATTGCTCAATTATAAAGCCTGGTATAGTAGACATCTGAACATCACCATCAGATTCACCAGATGCTTGAGCAGCAACCTTCCTATCTTTAGGAGCCTTAGAGTCAGATGGATAACCAATGAGCTTATAACAAAACTCAACTTTGTGCCCGGTTTTCTTGCAATGAGTGCAGACATAAGGATCACTTTTCCTAGGGATAGTCCCTTCTGATTTGCTTGATTTCCAACTCTGAGATTGATTAGAATATTGTGGTGGAGTAGACGATTTATGTCGCTGAGAATACATAGTAGAAGAATCCCCAGCAAACTGAGTAATTGACTTGAAATCTCGTTGTTTCTCCTCCTGGTTGAGCAAGGAATAGGCCTCTGCAATAGTAGGACTCGGCTTCATCATCTATATTTTCCCTCTAGCAGAACTGTAACAATCGTTAAGCCCCATCATGAGCTCAAGAAGCTTCTGATCCTCATCAATTTTGCAAAATTCTTGACTAGCTCCACAAGAGCATCGTGGAATTGTCTGCAAGGCCTTTTGCTCATCCCACAAACGCTTAATCTTGGTGTAATATGTTGCAAAACCATCGCTTCTTTGCGAGATCACACACAATTTCTTTCTAACAACAAATCATTGAATCAAATTCGATTGTTCAAATCGCTGAACAAGATCCAACCAAATCTCAGAAGCGGAATCATTGTTAATTACACTTGCAGCAATTTCTTTACTCACAGCGTTCACCATCCAAGATGCTACCATATCATTGCATCTTTGCTAGTTTCTCAATTCAGAACCAGCAACATCAGGTTTTGCAATTGATCCTTCTATGAATCCAATTTTATTCTTCGCAGATAATGCAATCAATATAGACCTTTTCCAGGTAGCAAATCTAGAACCATTGAAAAATCTTAAAACAAGCACCATACTTGGATTGTCGGATGGGTGAAGATACAAAGAATCGTTCGTATCCATCCGACTCACCATCTGCAAGCGATCGTCGTTGTTGTCCATGAATCTGATGAAAAAAAGCGCGGAAGAAACAGAGATCAAGATCTAGAAATTGATCTTGTGCTCTGATACCATGTAGAAAACGAGAAACTGAATTTTGGGAGAATCTAGAATGTGGGAGAAAAGAGAGAAAGAGCGAGCAAGAAAACTGAGAAATTTCTCTCCATTGTAACTGAATCGAAATCGAGTTATGTTACACAAATGAGCTTCTTATTTATACAAGATGAAGTCATGTGACTAGCACGTGCGATCTAAATGAACTGAAATAAAAAACGAGCTAGAAAGACGTCGTATCTGGGATGCGGTAACCTTCATCTTCTTCCTCCAACATCCACCTCGCCTTGCATGCTCTTTTGTTCTTCCATTCATTCCCTTTAAATCACCTTTCTTGAAAACTTTGACTTTCCAATTTTCTAAGCATGCACTTTACATTGGGAAGAGATCTTCAATCTTCCAAACATGCACACCAAAATCAGATCATAGGCAATGTATATAGCCCATATATAATAGACATACGTACAATATAAACTCAAAAACAAAACCCAAATCTTTCTTTCCCTTTGGATAAAATATAATCCCATATAATTTATATATCCAAGGAAATTTCTCAATCTGTTGCACCATATCTTCCTTCCAACAACCAAGATCTTCTCTAAGCATGGCTACTGAATATTTCATGGGCCCTCGAGATTATCTCAATCTAACCACGTCGTTTAAATTCTCTGCAGGGGTCGTCCAGGCCCTCAATTCCATCTATGTCGAAGGTCTTCATGACCCTCTCTTCACCTGAAAAACTGCACTATCTTTTAAACACTTTTGATTGTCAATGAATAATAGGTTAAATTTAATTCAGGAGTACTTAACTAAGTGTTCTTCAATTCCAACTCAAAAACCCTAGCTCTTAATCTCATACAACTCAAACTAATCCAACAATCACCCCCCCGGATCCCCCCCCCCCCCACCCCACCCACCACACACACACACACACACACAAACAAACCCTAAACACAAACTCTTCACATCTGTTTGTTTAAACCGAGTTCCGGGTCGAAGCCCATCATAATTCACCGGCAGTATCAAGTTTCGGGTTGGAACCTTGTCGTTCCAGGGTGGAATCCTTGTGTTCCAGATCAGAACTTCGCTTCTGTCAAGTTGATGCATTTGCTTCCACCATCGATCCAAACCTTTGGTTGACTTGAAGGATAGCTCTTCAACGCATTTGCTTCCACTAGTCGGCGAGTAGCCACCTATACCCTCAAGAAAATGGTCTATACTCACATCAATACATGGATGGAGCTGTTTAATAGCACACATTTAGGTAGGAATAAAAGGTTGTATTTATTTTGGTGTGATGTATATATATTGCATATATAATTTAGTGCACATTTTGCATTTATACTTATTATGTTGCTGGAGTCGGAATCTAAACATTTTTTTATCGATTATTTCAACTAGAGTTGATATTGATATAGATTATTCTATTGCTAATGTTTTGTAGATTCCTCATAGTAGAGAATCAATTGTGTGTTAAGTACTGACTCGTAGCTTGGTGTTGTCTGAAAAGATAAACATATAGATGTAGCTTGGTGTTGCCTTCATCCTAGCTAATCCTTAATCTCAATGCTACGATTATGTTACATTTTGACCATGTTAGGATTGTCTAATTAGTGAGGGTGGCTAGGACTTGTAAGACTAGTAATTTACACAAAGACAAAGTGAAGACATCTACAATGGCAAAAAAGTGTAATTCGACACTTAACTAACTAACAACTCAACCCAACTAAACATACTAAAACTAAACCTTAAAATA
Organism: Persicaria tinctoria; assembly: GCA_037127255.1. Classification (NCBI taxonomy): domain Eukaryota; kingdom Viridiplantae; phylum Streptophyta; class Magnoliopsida; order Caryophyllales; family Polygonaceae; genus Persicaria; species Persicaria tinctoria. The sequence continues at coordinate 24,752,435 of JBANSL010000014.1, forward strand.
GTGTAATTCTATGTATCATCAAATTACTCCATATTTAAGCTTTATATATTGACACATTGTGTTTCGAGACTTACTATGAGAAACAAGTAAAAACAATATTAAAAGAAATTTATATTAAATTTCCTAAAAACACACAGATATAAGTATAGGGAAAGGATCGAACACAAGAACTCGGTCGGGATGGTTATCTTTAACGAAATCGATTAACTAGGCCAATGGAAGCAATATAATAATCTGAATTCTAACTAATAACTAATGCAAATAACAATATGAGAACAAACAATATGCAAACATAGATTATAGAGATCGGATCCCACAAGGCCACAACGTCTTCATCACATGATTTCAATGGACTAATCACCTAAGTAGCCACTCATGACCATGCTCAACTACAACATAAACATGTCGGATAACCTATATATGATCATAATTGTAGCAGAACCTATTGCACACATATATTGAATAGCATTCAAACAAAGCTAAGACAATTCAGAGCTCAATGAATCAATTCACACACAACGTAAGCTTTTGATTTAGGGTTAAATATTTATGTGAAATCAGAAGATCGAATAAGCACAAAAACCAAACCCATGAATCATGTGTCGACATCGGTCAAACCCTAGAACCAACTAACTACTCAAACATAATTAGAACGGAGGAGAAAAAAAATCAATCAATGTATAAGAAATATAGAACAAAGCAAAGAAATAGAAAAAGAAATAAACAATCTCGCAATGCAATGCCGCAAAATAATGATGAAAATTGAAAACCTAAACCTAAGTGTTGCCCGCCTCCTAAGGACGAGAACTGAGGTATATATGACAAAATCCCCAAAAAACTGATAAGCTGAAATCCACCGGATCAAAGAATTCTCAAAATAAAAGTTATGAATAATTTATAATAATGTCTCAGGCGTTATTAAATACAGTAGAACCCTAATTGCTAATTAATAAACGATATCACCTTGAAAGTTTTGGAGACTCGTGAACGTTTTTGTATTGAAGAGGCAATATATTGGGTGATTTGGCGGCTCGTGAAACTTTTGGTACGAATTCACAGTCGATGATAGCTTTGTTTATTGAACCCAGAAATATATAAAGGAGTCCGTTGCTTTGTATTATATATGTTCATGTGCTAATTAACCTTTTGTTGTTGAAGATGCTTTCCGTACGAATTATTTGTTTACTCGTCTCTCTTTTCCACTTCCTAAGTAATGTGTCCCCATTTTTAATTCCCACTCTGTGGTATATATATATATATATATATAAGAACTTGCATTGGTAGGGAGGAAGTGCTGGATTAGCTGTCCTTGTTGAGATTTTCGTCCTTTGTCTAGATTTCATAAATTAATTCTTCTCTTTAAAGCTCAGGATCGATTATAGCTAGTGGTTGTGGTGCTTAATTACTGCTAGCTAGCTGCTTACTAGCTAAGGAAAGGGATTACAGGGAGTGCTTTCATCCTGGCATCACTTGTTTTCAATATTATGCTCAAATATATATTATTTATAGTTAGCGTGTGAATTGATACATAGATCTGAGATTTTCGAATAATATATACTACATACATGGTAAAATTAATTCATTGCACAATGTCGTCAAACACTTGATTTATATATATATATATAGTACATTAAACTAAATAATAATAATAATAATAATAATAACATAATGAGCAAACACAAGAAAATAAATCATTGCAAATAATTAATGTTCGAACCCTTACATTAAACTAAATAATAAGAGATAGATGAGGAGTGAGCGACTGCCAGTCAAACCCACTCTTGTAGGCTATCACATGGATAGATGAGCATTTATAATTTATATATACAAGTTATCAGAAGTGAGTTTGTTCCGTGGTTTTGGAAACCGTATTTTCATTCGGAAAATGATGACCAACTCCTGGACTACGACCTGGATTTGTATCATTGGGATGGAGGTCATCCGGACGTTCGCTGACTTGGTTTGGTGCAGTAGTTGTCGACTGGAAGCCATTAATCCACAATGTACCATCACCTTTGCTATGTTTGTTAGTCTCGGCTTTTCCCTCCTCCTCTAGATCTAGTGCATGATCAAGATCAAGACTAGGGCCTTTCTTGTATGTTGTTGCTAATTTTTTTGAGCCATCAATTTGTTCCATATTTGACAAACTGTTTTTGTGTATCATAAATTTAACAACATGATTACCTTCTTTGTGCTGCACACTACTGATATGCCTTGCTTCTGTCAACATGATTAGGCTGCAGGTGGTAACAACAAGTAGTATAACTATTTTAAAGGTGGAAGGAATGGGTTGTGTTTTCACCATTGCCAAGTCTGGACTTGGAAAATTTGGTGTACCTGGTGTTTCTTAGTTCACTAAAATGAGATAATTAGACGGCCGGCTAAATTAAGGAAAGGGGAGGGAGAGGCGATTCAGGAACGTTACGTACTGGAAGAACTTAGAAGATGAGTGTTGATGGTTGCTGATACCAAGCTTGCAATGATGGTCATATATATATATATATATATATATATCACCAGAAGTTGAGAACCATATAACATCTCGACCACTAATTGCAACCATAATTAAAGAAAAGTATAAACCAATATGGAAGGTCAGTGTTGAAGAATGAGGAAGACCCACCTTTCACCAAGGAATTAGCTAGGAATTGTATATATGCTCCAGTACGTACGTACGTTCCTTATTGAGTTATTATTGTATCTATTTTGTTTTTGTAATTTCTCTTCTTCTTTTTTTTTCTACCCTTGCTTAATGCATCATGATGTATTATTGGTCAAGATTAATTGAGTTGACTACAGCTAGCTATAGGTTTTACAAACAGGTATGTTTATGATCACTCAAATAACTTTAAAATGCATGCTTTCACTATGCCAGATTTACGTTCGGGAGGCGAACATATTCCGTCGCCCCAAACGAATTCTGGTCCCCTGCACATTCGGGCGACGATTTGTTCGTCGCTTCGACGTCGTCCAGCCAATACTGAAGCAATGAAATGCATAATCTCGTCGCGCCAAACCTCTTCAGGCGACGGATTTTGGTCTTGGTCGCTAGATGATATTGTCAGAAGCAATAGGGCATATGTATTAGGGCGACGACAATGCTAGTCGCTTGAGATCTGACACGATGGTACAATTTACTTATTTTCGTCACCTGAAGGTATTTGTATTTGTGTGATCGAAGCTCAAGCGACAGTATCTAGTGATGTTAGTCGCCCCGCATATTTTTTTCCATTTTTTTTTTACTTGTAGGGACTAGGTTTTTCATTTTGTTCGTCTCCTGAACAGGTTTTTATTTAAAAATATTATTTATTTAAAAATATTATATATGCAATTGTCCTAGCTCCCTGCTTTTGCCACTTTTAAAAAACAATTCACCAATCAAAGCATTCAGAACCTATTTCATTTCACACATTTCAATTCAGAACCTGTTTCATTTCACACATTTCCATTCAGAACCGGTTTCATTTCACACACAGCCAATTCATTCATCACACAAATAAACCAATTCATTAAAAATACATGTTTTGATCATTACATAACCAACTATAGTAGTTCGTAATGGTTGCCAACTTCACGCAGTTGACAAACAACCCAAAAAACAACATGCAGGTAACCTATTTAGTCTCAAAAACAACCTGCAAATCAGTTTAGATATGCATACCATTTCGCAATCTAACTTGCGAGAAACCTACACAAACTTTACCAAAAACCTGCACAATCCATACCAATTCACAAGCAATCTAACTTGCGAGAAACCTACGCAAACTTTACCAAAAACCTGCACAATCCATACCAATTCACAAGCAATCTAACTTGCGAGAAACCTACACGAACTTGACAAAAAACCTGCACAATTTAGAATGTTCTAGGGCTGAGATTTAAGCATCTTCTACATGAGACAAAGGCTGCGAAATAGACTTGGAGGACATAAAAAATGCCATAGCCTTCTCGAACTTGTCAATGGCTTCCTGAGACTTTTGGGTTGCTACTTGTGCATCCTGTTTGGCCTGTTGCGTCTCCTCTTTGACTTGTTGCGCCTCCTCTTTGGCCCGTTGTGCCTCCTCGTTGGCCTGTTCAGCCTCCTCCATAGCCATTTGCACCTACTCCTCATCTTTTTTGGCTCGCTCCTCCAACTCTCTACGCCTCTCAGCAGCCTCACTAGTTCCTGGCCCTCCCCTTTTTTTTGCTGGCCTCCTCACAACCCTACCAAGTCCTGCATAGAAAGCAAAGTATAAACCATTTAAATGAAATTTGTGGTGAACCATATCAAAATATAACAAAAAAAAAACAGAAAGATTAAAATTATTGATAAAGCAACTGAAATAGAAAGAAGAAAGAAGAAAAAAACAGAAAAAAGAAATAAAGTATGAATTCTAAACATAAAAAACCAGGTGAACTTACTTGAACAGTATGAATTTATAAACAAAAAAAACAGAAAGAAAGAAAGTATGAATTCTAGTGATAAAGCAGAAAGAAAGAAGAAAGTATGAATTCTAAAGAAAGAAAGAACATATGAATTCTAAACATACAAACCAAAAGTATGAATTTATATAACAAAAAAACAGAAAGAAGAAAGTATGAATTCTAAAGAAAGAAAGTATGAATTCTAAAGATACAAACAGAACGTAAGAATTTATATAACATAAAAAAAACAAAAATTAATGATAAAGCAACTGAAATAGAAAAAAGAAAGAAGAAGAAAACAGAAAAAATAAAAAAAGTATGAATTCTAAACATACAAACCAGGTGAACTTATTTGAATATATTTATAACTTCAAGATATAAAATATCATTGTAAATCATCTAAATTGATTTCATTACACTAACTTAATCATATCGCTCAACTAACTCTACATGCCCATGAGTTGACTAGTGACCACAATATTATGAGTTGGGTTTTAATGTGTTACCTCTCACTTCGGTTCCCCGGCGTTCTCCAAAGCTGTTGATAATGAGTTGGGTTTGTTGCTCAATGGTTAGTGGAGCTACTTTGCTGGTCTCCGAGTCTAAGACTTCCTGACTTTGGATAGCTTCATCACGGGATCTCTTCAAGCTCGCCTATGAAGGTAAAGACAACAAATGGAAAATAAGTCATAAGCAAGGTTAATAAAAACTGTTAAGAATGGGAATGAAGGAAGGTTAAGATCTCACCACTTTGTCCTTCGCATTCAAACATGGATCATACAGATAAATTGTAGCTTCGACAAAGGGCGCTGATTTACCATCTATCGCGTATTCCTCTGCCCTATGACTCATGGGTTTGGACCCTGAATGGTCATTTATCGGGTTGGGATTCTTGGTCCTATTCTGTTGGTTTCGAGCGCTCAGCAATACACCCCTTTGGGAAGCGTGGGTTACGCACATGGCCTTTATAAGAGCCAAGTTGCCTAGGAAAAGAATGTAAGTGCATGAAAACTAGTAAAGAGAATAGATGTCTACACTAGTTTTTATTCTTTTTCCTATGCGCTCCAAATGTATATGAAAGTATAGTACTATATATGAAAGTATGAACATACCTTTCTATTGGATATATCCACGTGTAATGCACAGGTCCGGTTTCCAGCAGTTGTTGTGGCAGATGAACCATAAGGTGCACCATAATTATGCAGAAATGTGGAGGATATACCATCTCTAAATTGCATAGAATCTGAACTATCTCATCCTCCATTGCCCGAACATCCTCCTTCCTTAACTCTTTAGCGCATGAGAAAACGTTGAAACATAACATGACAATCATGAGTCTTCAATCCCCGAAACTTCTTCTCACGAACATTGACTTTATTCTGCAGTGACCCAGCGTAATGGTGAGGGTACTTCACCTCACTGAACCACTCGAATACCTCTAGTAGATCCTCACGCTTCACTAAAAAAGGTACATGAGGAATTCGTCCATTGCTTCTCTGTGCCTGGGGCCATCTTTGGACTTCCCGTCAATACTGAGAGTGGTTCCAATGATGTTATCAAATACGTTTTTCTCAATGTGCATAACATCAAAGGTATATCTAACTTTAGTATATGGCCAATATGGCAATCTCCGGAACTGACACTTGTTGGTCCAACACACTATTTGTCGAATTATAAGGGATCTTGAACTTCTCATGCAAGCTAAGGATAGGGAAATTGATCATGTCGATTGAGTGCGAAGATAATTTAGTCAAATTATAAATGTACAAAAAGGAAAAGTTTGTGTATAAAGTTCATACCTGTTGATTTGTTCAAGCATATCCTCCCCGGACAAACGACGAGGTCTCTGTTTGTATTCACACATTCCATTGAATGCCTCACTAGCGAACCGCCAAGGGTGGTCTTCTACAAGCCATTTACGATGCCCTTCGTATACCATTCTTCCCTGTTCATGCGTTGCAGAAATGTCATCCAAATAAACAGGACATGCTTTATACCCCTTCGTGGCTGCACCTGCCAACATCCCCAATCCAGGGAAGTCACTAATGGTCCACATTACGGCAGCCTTCATCATGAATGTGGATCTTGAATGGCGATCGAAAGTACAAACTCATGTCTTCCATAACTCTATGAGCTTATCTATCAACGGCTCCATGAACACAGTAAGACATTTCCCAGGAGACTTAGGACCAGGGATCAACAAGGCCAACATGTTGAATTATTTCCCCATGCACATTGACGGTGGCAAGTTGTAGGGCATTACAATGACAGGCCATGTGCTGTAGTTCAATCCTAGAGTCCCAAATGGATTGAACCCATCAGTCGCTAGTCCGAGCCGCACATTTCTCACGTCATCGGAAAAATGCGAAAATGTTCTGTCAAACTCTTTCCATGCTTGACCATCTGCAGGGTGCTTCATCCACTCATCATCTATCACCCTCTCACCATCCCAACGCATCTGCTTCGCAATGCGTGGCTCCATGTACAATCGCTTCAGTCTAGGTGTCAAGGGGAAGTATCGAAGGACCTTTCTCGGAACCTTGCCAGTTTCACAAGCTTCCCATCTCGAAGTGTTGCATATGGGACACACTTCATAATTTTTGTACTGTTTATAAAAAAGCACACAGTGATATTCACAAGCATCAATGTTCTCATAACCCAAGCCAAGGTCCCTAATAAGTTTTTTCATCTTCAGTACATCGACTGGGTATTTATGTCCAGGTGGAAGCATTTCCCCAATATAGCGACACATGTCATTCATGCTTTTATCTGACCACTTGTTGTCTGACTGAATCTGCATTGCCTTTATAGAAGCACCTAAAACAGTTTCTCCACTACCAGGAAACAACGGAGTTTGAGCTTCCGATAAAAGCCTTTCATATTTCTGGTAATCATCATCAACGACATCACTGAATGTAGGCTCGTCGCCAACATTATTGTCTTCATCATTGCACGCCTCATACCCAGTATGATAAGGGAAAGTATCATGTAGGATTTCCATAATGGGACCAAAACTAGAAGAAGATGCCCCTTCATCCACGAAATGTTGTCTTAGTTGGGAGATTCTCAAATCAGGTGGTGCTTTGCCGTGTTTATCCCAAACCGTGTAACTAGGCCACATTCCCCTATTGGACAAATGTCCATACATCTCAGCAATGTTTACCAAATCCCTGTTTCGACATTTTCTACACGGACATGGGAAATTGGTCTTACCATTGCTATTCTCAAGGACCCAATTCACAAAGAAATAAATCCCACCAAGATATCCCTTATGAGCGCGAGGAAGTTGCATCCAACTCTTATCCATTGTTCTACAATTTCAGTCATAATCCCATTACCAATCCCACTTTCAAATTCTTATGAAACAAACTCTCAATCAAATTCTACTAAAATCTCAATCTAAATCTCAATCTACAACACAATAAATCTCAATAGAATAGGGAGGAATAAACTTCAAATTAACTATTACTCACATATTCTAATTTAAATACATTACATATTCCATTAAATCACAAAAAATCTCTATCGAATTCAAACAAACAATATTTCCTCACTACAAATCTAAAATTTAATTACTCATTACAAAATATAATTGCAAAATAATTCAATCAACATTTCTCAAGTCTAAATCACAAAGTACCAAATTTTTTAACAAATTCCTCACTACAAATCTAACCAATATTCCACACTCCCCCCCCCCCCCCCCCTCTATTTCACATTATGTGTATAAAACAAAAATAAAAACCATTACTAACCTTGTTATGAATGCTTCCTCGTTTTGATCTTCTCCAAACCACAATAACCACTACATTCTACAAAGAACATCCAAAATCATCAAACTATTCAAGATTTTACAAATCCATCAAAATATAACATTATATGTATACAACTACATACCTTTCGACAACTCTAAATAAATTGATTTTGTTGAATCTCCACAACCCTTGTGCAAATTAAAAAAAAAAACAAGCTTTGAAAAATGGAGAAGTGAAAGAGGATAGATGAGGAGGAAGAAGGCTTCGATAGGTTAAGGTTACAAAAGTAACCTTAAAAAGTGAAAACATTAATGGGGGTAAGTAAGCTTCATTTATTGTCCGGAATTAAAAATGTTCGGGAGACGAACTTGTACATATTTCGTCGCCCCAATCAGTGTAAAAAAAAACCACTGCATATTCAAGAGACGACTATATGTATATCCGTCGCTCCAATAAATTCAGGAGACGAACTATATATAATTCCGTCGCCCCAATGAGTGTCAGAAAACCACACAGCCCACTTCCACATTCCAGCGACGGCTCATATATATATCCGTCGCCCCAGTATACTCTAGTGACGAAGTAGCTCTGATTTCGTCGCCCCAATGTACTCTAGTGACGAAGTAGCTCTGATTCCATCGCCCAAGAGTTGTGCCTCATTGAGTTACAGCCGGATCGCCCACGCGCGACGGCTTATGTTTTGTTCGTCGCGAAAACGTTATCCAAGCAACGAAAAAATTGTTTCCCGTCGCCCGAATGTAAATCTGGCGTAGTGTTTGCCTTTTGTTCGACTTTCTGTACGAGTTTGCTGAACACGTATATATTGCCCAAGTGTCTTTAAAACTTTACAAGCCCTATTATGCTTGGTATATTTAATCTGTACTTCACGTCGTGTTGTGACGTGTCTTTAGTGTCTTCTACCTTTTGCTTATTGCATTATCTAAGATTTACTATACTGTCGTGTTTGTCTTACTTCATTTTAATGCCTAGATAAGTCTTGTCTTATATCTCATCATATATCCTCATATGTCTTTATATATTTTATATTTACTTTTATACTATCTGTATAATACTTTCGAGTTACATGGAAAACATCCTGGTTGGGGAAAGGGTGTGTACTATTAGACCCAAAAAAAAAAAATTAAAAACCCTGCTAGGTGCGGGATTTACTGGGATGATTGTTGTTTTCGTAGCCAATTATGCTTATTATGTTGTGCTTACTGGACGTATGAGATACACTTGATTTATCACACGAGGGAATTCTTCTGATGAAATGTTGAGATCTTTGTTACCTAGGCTCCTTATTTATTGTTTCTATGTTGACTTGCATTGGCAAGAACATGAGATGGTTTATTAATTATCCTTGATGTGATAACTGAATACAAGAAGTAACTAGATTATAACCATTCCGGAATGGTTCAGTCGGAAAAAATTGTGGGTAGTACCCAAAGATCTCTGGTTCGAATTCCAGATAGTTGCGGTATATTTACCAAAATCAATACGTAACTATATTATAGCAAAAGTTCACTGTTTTGAAACTTTGTCCTTTATATATATGTTCCCTTTTTTATGTTTGAATAACTACTCTCCCTCTTATTTTTTTCAATCATGTAACTCATTATAGAGAGTTAGAGACTTGACTAGTTTGCTATAATACAAAGTCCCCAGGTCCCAACACTACGGCAGATTGTCATTCAGGCGACGGACCAATGTCGTCGCTTGGAATGGGGGTTTGGCCCCCTAAAAGCTCAAGTGACGGATGTTCGTCCCCTGAGCTATCGTCCGGTGACCGCCACCCCTTGAGCCTTCCGACGGCGACCATCCATATGTTCGCCGTCTTAGACTATTCAGGCGATGAAAAATTGTTCGTCTCCTCATAGCATTTCCAGACTTCAAGGGTCATCCAAGCCCGCCCATTAGAACTCAAGCGACGAACATATCTTCATAACTTAGTCTCCCTCTTATTTTTTTTCAATCATGTAAGGCCTTATAGAGAGTTAGAGCCTTGACTAGTTTGCTATAGTACAAAGTCCAAGCCAACTAGTACATATTAAAATATTTAAACATTCATATATATGGCTCCTGTAGGAACACCCCTTAAGATGGGAACCTAGGAACAGATCTTGACCACACAATTAAAAGAAATCAAAGGTCTACATTAAATCATAATTTTTATTATAAAAAAAGGGAAATTATTGCACCCCACTTAATTCACACACTCACGGGGCGCATGAGTAAATTAAACGAAAATTAACTAAAGGGTTGACCTGGAGAATCACTATTTGCTGAATTGATATCCATCGTTTAGAAGCTATGTGAATGCTTTGATTTGCTCTTTTTTTAGTTTTGTAGATCACGATCCCCATTTTCCATGAGCATTGGAAGCACGCTTTCTTGATGACAGATTGACAGTGTTGGGCTCAACTCCTTATGGAAGATTTCAACTGATGGAGAAGGTGTTTTGTTTGTTTGTGTAGATGAATTGGAAATTTATGATGTATAAATCCTTCTAATGTCACTTTCATTGTATAGATGGATTGGAAATTAGAGGTGACACTCTTGGAAATTCATGATGTATATTTTTCGGTGATATTGTGTTTGATTACACTATTTTTTGTAGAGATTGTGTTTGATTACACTATATTTTTCATGAAATTATATGTTCTTTTTTATTTATTTTGGTCATATTGTATTTGATTACACTATTTTTTTTTAATTTTTCATGAAATTACATGTGTCACCAAGATTGTCACCTCTAATAAGGGTGGTGACAGTGATAGAGGTGGTGGTGACAGTGATAGAGGTGGTGGTAACAGCGATAGGAGTGGTGATAGCGATAGGGCGGTGACAGCGATAGAGGCGGTGACAACAATAAGGGTGATGACAGCGATAGGGGTGTTGGTGACAACGATAGGGGTGGTGGTGAAAGCTATAGAAGTGGTGGTGACAATGATATGAGTGATGGTGACAGCGATAGGAGTGGTGACAACGATAGGACGATGACAGCGATAGAGGCGGTTACAACAATATGGGTGCCGGTGACAGTGATAGGACGGTGATGACAACGATAGGGGTGGTGGTGACAGCGATAGGGGTGTTGGTGACAGTGATAGGGGTGGTGACGACAACGATTGGAGTGGTGGTGACAACGATAGGAGTGGTGACAACGATAGGGCAGTGACAACGATAAAGGTGATGACAGCAATAAGGGTGGTGACAGCAATATGGGTGTTGGTGACAGTGATAGGGGTGGTGGTGACATCGATAGGGGGTGGTGACAGCGATAGGAGTGGTGGTGACAGTGATATGAGTGGTGTTGACAACGATAGGAGTGGTGGTGACAGTGATAGGAGTGGTGGTGACAGCGATAGGAGTGGTGACAATGATAGGGCGGTGACAACGATAGAGGTGGTGACAACGATAGGAGTGGTGGTGACAGCGATACGAGTGGTGACAGCGATAGGGCGATGACAGCGATAGAGGTGGTGACAACAATAAGGGTGGTGACAACAATATGAGTGGTGGTGTCAGTGATAGAGGTGGTAGTGACAGTGAGAGAGGTGGTGGTGACAGCGATAGGAGTGGTGGTGACAGCGATAAGAGTGGTGATAGTGATAGGGAGGTGACAGCGATAGCGATGGTGACCGCAATAAGGGTGGTGACAGGGATATGGGTGGTGGTGACAGCGATATGGGTTCTGGTGACAGCGATAGGGCGGTGACACTAATCTCGTAAAAAAAAAATTGTCACCCAAAAATTTGTTTATCATTATACATGTGTCACCAAAGTTGTGTCACCAAAGCCATTGACCGGTGTGACCACTTATAAAGGTGGTGACACTAATTTCGTAAAAAAAAAACGTGGCACTAAATTTTTTTTTGTGTCACCAATTCATTGACTTTGGCCGGTCAATGGTCAAAATAAAAATGGGAAGGAAGGAAGGAAATGGGAAGGAGGGTAAAAAATGTAATATTAGGACATTTTGCAAAAGGAAAAATAAAAGTGGACATTTTGTAAAAGGCCTTGTAGAAAATAGACACTTAGCTAAAAAAACCCTTTAACAAAATGATTATTCGGTTCAATTATATCGAGATTATTCGGTTCAATTATATAGATTATTCATATATAAGAGGATAATTATTTATATATTTATTAATTTTGGAATGTTAAAATAATAATCAATAAAATTATAAATTATTTGGTGAAATCACATCGATTATTCATATGTGAGAGCACAATTTTTACGGGTTCATTTATTTTTAATACAACCGATAATGGATTTTTATTTGTGAAAAATATTTTGAATATATATTTATCTGATTAATGGAAAACATTTCAACATTTTTTTTTAAATCCAACCTATTGTTTTGAACACGCGCACACAAATGAGAGTCCGGAGAAATTTTAGTGGGTCCATAATTTTATTCTTTAAAGAAAAAAAAAAGAAATTGAGGTTTAATCTCAACCCTTAATTCCAACCTATTGGAGGGCCCAGATTTGTTCCTACGTTCCCGCCCTAAGGGGTGTTCTCATCCGATCTAGACATATATATATATATATATATATATATATATATATATATATATATATATATATATATATATATATATATATATATATATATATATATATATATATATATATATAGGGAAGCTTTAAAATGTAAAAACTCCTTAACGTGCAAAATCCGCTTAACGTGTAATTTTTTTTTTTTTAATGAATTACCACGCGCTCCACGTACAACAGTCAGCAGTGGCTTCTCTCTCGGCCGCCCGCTGCCGCGCACCCACCCCACGTCGAGCCACCTCCGGCCATCAGGGCCTATCCGCGCTAGAGCCCACCCCTGGGCGCACCCGCCGAGACTGGACGTGGCCTGGTTCGAGCCAGCACTGGCGCGCCCACCAGCAAAGTGCAGCGCTGGTCGACACAGCGCGCTGCTTCTCTCCTCGCTGTCCACGCCACCCACGAGCCACCTCCGGCCACCAGCCCCCACCCGCTCGAACCCCCTCACTCAGGTGCACCCCCGACACCGGAACCCCCTTGGTTCGTGCCCAGCCGAGCCCATTTTCCCCAACAGCGCTAATCGGTTCTTTTGGCTCGGAATACCTTCGAAATACCGATTTTGCTCCTTGTTTTCACTCGAATTTGGTATGATTTCTAACTCTAAACTTGTTTATTACAGTTATTTGGATTGTTTGAATGATTTAGGTTGAGATTGAAAACCTAGGGTTTGATTTAGGAGCGGAATTTGAGGCTTTTTGACAAAAGCCATGATTGAAATTGATGATATGGTTGTGTTGTTGGGTTGATTTTGAGCTAATTTCATGTTCATATCATTGTCAAATTGTTTATAAATCTTTAGCTAATTGGATTTTAGAATTTTATATTGCGATATGCTTTAGAATTTGGGGCTTTTTGACAAAAGCCAAATTGATTGAAATTGATGATATGGTTGTGTTGTTGGGTTGATTTTGAGCTAATTTCATGTTCATATCATTGTCAAATTGTTTAAGGATCATGAGCTAATTGAAGTTTGGAATTTTATATTGCGATATGCTTTAGAATTTGGGGTTTTTTGCCAACGGCCAAATTGACTGAAATTGATGCTATGGTTGTGTTGTTAGGTTGATTTGGAGCTAATTTCATGTTTATAGCATTGTCAAATTGTTTGTGAATCATGAGCTAATTGAATTTTAGAATTTTATTGCAATATGCTTTAGGTCGATTAGGTTCTTCTATTTTAGCATAAAAATCATAATTTAGCCTATTAGCTCAATTGGTAGAGCAATGTGCATTTGCACAAAAGTTGTGGGTTCAAATCCCACATAGGTTACATAATAGACAAGAGCGCAACAACCGCAAATTGTTAATCATGCACATTATAATCTAAGTTATGCACTTTTTAACCTTAATTATGCACATTTTAATCTTATTTATGCACTTTAATTTTAAAAGCTTATACGTAAAAAATCGATTTCAAACTTACATCTATCAACCTAAATTATCCGAAAGGTGAACCCAAACTCTCAAAAGTAAAAAAAAAAACAAAATTAAAACATCGATTTAAAAAGCACATCTTTTATCTTATTAATGCACATTATGATCTTACATTTGCACAATTGTATTCTTAATCTGCACAATTGTATCTTACTTTTGCATAATTGTAGTTTAAATTTGCACAATTGTATTCTACTTTAAATTTGCACAATTAAAGTTGCACAAATGCACTTTACAGTTGCACAAATGCACTTCACAATTGCACAAATGCACTCCACAGTTCCACAAATGCACTTCACAGTTGCACAAAAGGTATCGAAAACGGGAAAAAGTGCATTTACCCATAAAATTAGACATATTTACCAATTTACCCATAAATTAAATATATTTCAATTATAAATTTTTATAATTGAAATAGGCACATTTACCTATTTACCCCATAATGAATTATTTGTCTGCACAAAATAAACTTATATTTGCACAATAAGATGTTATATGTGCACAAAAGCAAGTTATACTTGCACAGCAGAAAGTGTTACCACGAAAAAAAAAATTTGGGCAAAAAAAAAAAAAAAAAAAACGGGTCCGAGAAGGAGGGGCAAGGGGGGCACACGCATGAGCAGAGGGGGGGCAGATATTCTACTAATGAAATTAAATCCATCAGTAATTAAATTAGACCCATTAGCAAATTTTAATCTATAAGCATATTTTACACTTTAAGGACTTTTTACATGTAAACTCTATATATATATATATATATATATATATTTGACAAACTTGATATTGACGAATACAACCGTTTAATAAATGACCACTAGCCCCTCCCCCTAATTTTAACTTCTTGATCGACTTAGCTAACATGCTTTTTCCTATATATATATATAATTTTTGACATATGGTGTGTACTTTTCATGTTTGCTGTATCTTATTTCAAATCGAGAGTCTAAAAGG
The DNA here is from genome assembly GCA_037127255.1 of Persicaria tinctoria. NCBI lineage: Eukaryota > Viridiplantae > Streptophyta > Magnoliopsida > Caryophyllales > Polygonaceae > Persicaria > Persicaria tinctoria. Next base: position 24,767,542 of record JBANSL010000014.1, read on the forward strand.
CGAACCTTTCACCTTTACAGCTGAACTTTTTTACATTTCCTCTTTCAGTTGGTACCCAACGCTTTCTAATAATTAATCACCTTATATATGTTTTTGGTTGATTATTTGATCAAAAAGCCTAAAAATGTAATTAAACACCGGCCCTCATCCATCCTTATTAAACACCGGCCCTCATGACTTTATATTATCTTACTTACAACTACTTTCCTTTCTCGTTTTTATGAATCCTTACAAAGTAAGTCACGCCAAACATGTCCTAAGATATCATTATTAATTTGTTGTTAGAGCATCTCCAACAGCTTCTATAAAAAATCTCTAAAATAGATAACAAAATAATAAAATCTCTAAAAAAATTTACACCACAACTCCAACAGATTCTCTATTATACAAATTGCTACATTTATTATACACTATAATAGATGCATAATATAAATTCATAATTTAATAAATAAAATTTCAATAACTTCATTAAATCAATAGACAACAACTAATGAACAAATAGGTTGACATTGAAAGGGGTGAGTGCGTTAAATTTTATAGATTCTAACCCTTCCTCTAAATTTAGAGATTTTTTCCCCTCTCTCTATCAATTTCTCTATTTTAGAGATAAGTTTAGAGAAACTGTTTAGCAAAAAAATGATTTTTTTCTCTAAAAACTCTCATTTTCTCTATTTCAAAGAAGCTGTTAGACTTGCTCTTAGTGGCCATTTCCATGAATCCTTAGCGCATAGAAATTTTTTTTCCCCCCAGCGTAGTGGAATTTAAGCATAGACTGTACTAGCAGTATAGTACAGTTCACAATATATAAGAAGGTAACTCCGCAATAGGCTATGTTGAGGTATGGGATTGTGGCCTATCTATCTGTGATTATTTTATGTAGGAATTTTTTTCCCCAACTTTTTGTTTTCTAAGTGCTCGGAGTACGTCTTCCCTATGATAGTGCCGGAATAAATAACTTACATATTTAGGCCCGTTTGGTATAAAATTTCATTTACCGTAAATGGAATAAAAATAAATTTTATATGAGAAAATATATTATAGAAAAGTTTTGAGTCTAAATGAAATAAGGATGTCCATTTTTTGCATGAAAAATAAAATAAGAGGTAATGATTAATTAGAGAAAGTATAGGGAATGCAGGGAAGCATTAAAATTTGAGAAATGGTGAGTAATGATTAAAAATTATTATAACAATGTCACTAGTATAAATTATACGTACCTGTCCGAATTTTGTATAAAACGGGCCTTTAGATATTTTGATACTTGTTCCTTATAAAACTTAACTGTAGATTAAAATTAGATGAGTAATTTAAACACATTTGTTTTTAATTTCTAGTGATATTACATACTAGTGACATGAATCAGTGAATCCATATATATATATATATATATATATATATATATATATATATATATATATATATATATATATATATATATATATATATATATATGTGGAAGCTTTAAAATGTAAAATATCCTTAACGTGTAAAATTTATTTAACGTGTAAAATTTTCAAATCAACACAAACATACGCGCGCAACCCCCGAGCCCTCGGACTCCCGCACCCGCACCCACCTCGAGCCACCTCTGGCCACCAGCGACCAGCCGCCCTCGAGCCCACCCCGGTGCGCAACCCCCGAGCCCTGGACTGGCCTGGTTCGAGCCCATACGCGCCCACCCGGACCATTCGAAGCCTCATGTCGCAACTTCGATCGTCGGCCTCCCACGCCACCCACGAGCCACCTCCGGCCACCAGCCCCCACCTGCTCGAACCCCCTCCCTCAGGCGCACCCCCCGAGACCGGAACCATCATGGTTCGAGCCCAGCCGAGCTCACACCGAGCCCATCTCTCCCGACAGACCTGTTCGACGTTTTTGGCTCGATATACCTTCGAAATCCCCATTTTTCTCCTTGTTTCAACTCGAATTTGGTATGATTTATAGCCCTAAACTTGTTTATTACAATTATTTAGATTGTTGGAATGATTTAGGTTGAGATTGAAAACCTAGGGTTTGATTTAGGAGCGGAATTTGGGGCTTTTTGCCAAAAGCCAAATTGATTGAAATTGATGATATGGTTGTGTTGTTGGGTTGAATTTGAGCTAATTTCATGTTCAAATCATTGTCAAATTGTTTATGGATCATGAGCTAATTGTATTTAAGAATTTTAGATTGCGATATGTTTTAGAATTTGGGGCTTTTTGCCAAAAGCCAAATTGATTGAAATTGATGATATGGTTGTGTTGTTGGGTTGATTTTGAGCTAATTTCATTTTCATATCATTGTCAAATTGTTTATGGATCATGGGCTAATTGAATTTTAGAATTTTATATTGCGATATGTTTTAGAATTTGGGGCTTTTTGCCAAAAGAAAAATTGACTGAAATTGAAGATATGGTTGTGTTGTTGGGTTGATTTGGAGCTAATTTCATGTTCATAGCATTGTCAAATTGTTTATGGATCATGATCTAATTGAAGTTTGGAATTTTATATTACGATATGCTTTAGAATTTGGGGTTTTTTACCAACAGCCAAATTGACTGAAATGGATGATATGGTTGTGTTTTTGGGTTGATTTGGAGCTAATTTCATGTTTATAGCATTGTCAAATTGTTTGTGAATCATGAGCTAATTGAATTTTAGAATTTTATTGCAATATGCTTTAGGTCGATTAGGTTCTTCTATTTTAGCATAAAAATCATAATTTAGCCTATTAGCTCAATTGGTAGAGCAATGTGCGTTTGCACAAAAGATGTGGGTTCAAATCCCACACATGTTACATAATAGACAAGAGCGCAACAATCGCAAATTGTTAATCATGCACATTATAATCTAAGTTATGCACTTTTTAACCTTAATTATGCACATTTTAATCTTATTTATGCACTTTAATTTTAAAAGCTTATACGTAAAAAAATCGATTTCAAACTTACATCTATCAACCTAAATTATCCGAGAGGTGAACCCAAACTCTCAAAAATAAAAAAATAAAAACAAAATTAAAACATCGATTTCAAAAGCACATCTTTTGTCTTATTAATGCACATTATGATCTTACATTTGCACATTTGTATTCTAAATCTGCACAATTGTATCTTACTTTTGCACAATTGTAGTTTAAATTTGCACAATTGTATCCTACTTTTGCACACTTGTATTCTAAATTTGCACATTATAATTTTATTTTCACACTTTATGTTCTTATATTTGCACTTTAAAGTTGCACAAATGCACTTTACAGTTGCACATATGCACTTCATAGTTGCACAAATGCACTTCACAGTTCCACAAATGCACTTCACAGTTGCACAAAAGGTATCGAAAACGGGAAAAAGTGCATTTACCCATAAAATTAGACATATTTACCAATTTACCCATAAATTAAACATATTTCAATTATAAATTTTTATAATTGAAATAGGCATATTTACCTATTTACCCCATAATGAATTATTTGTCTGCACAAAATAAACTTATATTTGCACAATAAGATGCTATATGTGCACAAAAGCAAGTTATACTTGCACAGCAGAAAGTGTTAACACGAAAAAAAAATTCTGGGACAAAAAAAAAAAAACACAAAACTGGTCCGAGAAGGGGGGGGGGCAAGGGGGGCACACGCATGGGCAAGGGGGGCAGACATTCTACTAATGAAAGTAGGCCCATTAGTAATTAAATTAGGCCCATTAGCTAATTTTACGCGGTAAGCAAATTTTACACGTTAAGGAGTATTTACATTTGAAGTAAACCCTATATATATATATATACATATATATATATATATATATATATATATATATATATATATATATATATACATATATATATATATATATATATATATATATATATATATATATATATATATATATATATATATATATGAGCATATATAATAGCTGTGTTTGAGCTAAATTTATTTATTTTCGTCGTACATCTTTTCCTGTTGTCCTGATTTAACTGTAAATATTTGTTTCTTATAAATATGTTTCATAAAAGTTGATGTTAACATCTTCAAAAAAATATTCCCATCTTTCTAGTTAGTACTAGTAGTTAAGAGGGTTTTTAAATTGTAAAGGGACTAGCAGCTAGGTTTGAGGAGGTGCACATGAATGAGAATTTAATATAACTCAGTGTTGTACACTTGTACCTACAATTGATTAAAAGGATTGTTGACTGACAATCTAGGGAAGATAATGGCGCTGCTGATCGTCTCTCTCATCTTTCTCTTTTTAACTCGGGCTCATTATTGAACTTTCTGCCGATGCCGCGTTTTGCAGTATCATCCTTCGGGATGCTCTTGGCTAACCGTGTTTGCAAATATCAAATTCTTTTTGGTTCAAAAAAAAGGAGGGTGGGAAAATTTATTAGATCATTCTAGAGGTTTATCCTAAGGAATCGAATGTTGGTAAATGTAACAAATTTTATATGAAAAATAGAAAAAGGGTAATGATTAAAAATTTAAATTAGTGATCAATAAATATTAACTTAAATATAAATTATATTTATAAAGGTAATCATTATCATTCTCAATACAAAAACAAAGGAAGTAAATATATATATATATATATAGAGAGAGAGAGAGAGCCGAAATCTGACCAAATTTCCACTACCTGGCACAATGATTTTTAAGAATCTCCTTTCAAAATGCAATCTTTGACCCTCAATATAGTATTTTATTTCTTGTGTTAGTATCTCCATTATAATATACTTTAATTTTGAGTTATTCAATTGCCCACTTTGTAGAGTGGGTATAGTAAAAGGCAAGTTAACTAATGACCCCCCTACGTTTCGTTAGCAATGCAGAACAGTAGAACACACACACACAACAGATCTAGAGGAGGACAATGTTCGGAAAATCCTCTCCGTTAACGGGAGGCAAACACGTGTCGGGTTACATTGATTTATTATTATTATTTTTGCGATTATAAGGTCGGGATCCACCAACTTAACACAAAAGCTCAAGCTGTTGTATAGAGTGTCACCTTTCTATATAATCCATCATTTTTACTCTTTTATAATCAATGTAGGAGGGGTGCTCCCATAATTGATTAACCACACTCCATACATAGTGGTTACATCTTGAATAACTTCTTGATAAAAATAACTACCATTAACACATGCACTTCCTAAATCATGGACAATGAAGCAAATAACTGCTACTGCAGAGAAAAGGAAATTCAACTAACTTAACTAACTAGCTCACAACTAACATGAAATCAGCTCCTAGAGTTTGAAACTCATTACATTTTAACACATTTGCCTTGTTTCATGCTTCCATTCTTAATTTTGAGACCATCCAGCATGCATTTAGGTAAAGCTATTCTTAATGTTACCTGTTACTGTTGGGAGAAAAAAGTCAAGTGGAATAAAAGCTGCCAAAGGCTTCAAGTTTTTAAATAGAAATATATATCCTCCACTCATATTGTCGTTCACTCCTCACCGCCCACTTAATTAAGCCAGGGAAGAACAATCAAGAACTCGACCTGACCCACTTGAAATCAATTGTACCAAATACCCGAAGACTTAGTGAATTACATCACCTGAAAATTGACCCTACCCAACCCTTTTTTGACCTGACATCCAAATAATCGTTAGAGAAAAGGGCAGTGATTAGACCAAAAAATGAGCTTATTGGCTAAACTAGACATGTACCTAAAAAATTGGCTAGGGGTAGAAAGTGGTGTATTTTTGCAAATGCAAAAATCCAACCGGCAGTGGAGGTAGCAGTTGAAGGGGAGTTGAGCACTGTAGCTCCATCATTTGAAAAAACAGAAATCAGGAGGGGGAGGTGCTGGACATGGTGTGTGACTCAAATAAAGTAGGAAAATGGGGAGGGGGGCATTTATGAGGGGAAATTTCAGTGATTGAATTAAGGGTGTCAATCAACCCTTAGAAAATCTTGATTGATGGGTGTCATTCCTTATTAAATGCTCTGCAAAAAAGGGAGCCAACATAGGAGACGAGTGGAAAGTTGAGGGCAAAACATCACCTTTATTTTTGGGAACTGAAAACGGCTGGCTTACCAATAGAAGACAAATATCTTACCAATAGAATACATGTGTCTTACCGATAGGACAAACTTATCCTACCATACATTGAAATTTTGGAGATAATATGGAGGGGGATGTCCATAGCGATTTTGGCGGGATGTCCGTGTAATTTTGGCGCCAAAACAGGGTTCTTCATTGGGGGGGGGGGGAGGGAGAGCATCTGTCTGACCAATATGGTACAGTTATCTAACCAATAGCATATAGTTATCCTACCAATAGGCTTAAAATGTCTTACCATACCTGAAAATTTGGAGAAATTTGGAACGGATTGACCGAACCTGTTTTGGCGGGTTGTCAGTGTAATTTTGGCACCAAAACAGGGTTCTTCATTTGGGGGAAGGGGGGGCATTTATGAGGGGAAAATGCAATCATTGCATTGATGGGTGTTCCCCAAGCACATATATAAGCTTGAGATGATGATCTCAAACACCCCAACATGCCCTGCAAAAAGTGAGGAAGAGCAGGAGAGAGGCGGAAAGGACAGGGGAAAAGGCACACGTGGATCCGAGGAAACGATACAGTTGTCATCCTACCAAAAGTACAGGTCTGGACTACCAAGAGTGTTCAACTGTCTTTCCATTCCAAGAAAAGTGCAACAATCTTGTGAGTGGCAGTGGCAGCGATGGGTAAGTCATCTTGTACCTTTCCTTTGTAGTTGTTCCTCTTTCCTATATCAGAACTACCCCCTAGGCTGATCCTCTATTCCCGTGGTGTACCCCAGGTGATAGGGTATGTATAAACGTCGTGTGCGGCGGTTGGTGGGCTCCCGGGAGTGGGAGCTTGGTGTTCAAGGGAGAGGCACGTACTGCAGCTATGGTGGTGGCACAGAATATTGGTTACGCCAAATTGAAGGAGAAAATTGTTTCCAAATTCGACGTGGACATGGTATTGTACGACATTGAGTTCACCTACCTCCCTCCTTCGATGGGGCGGGCCACTCTGATTCTGGTCAAGGACGACGATGACCTAGAAGCCTACAAGTTCTACAACACTGAATCCGGTGCACGAGCCTGGCCAATCGCACTGCACGCCACCTTAAGGATGAAAACGACAACCCCTTCCACAACATCCAAAGAACATGAGTCGGAGAACTCCGACTCATGGGCTGAGGACCTGTCGTCTCCCACCCCAGGGGAAATACTCCTAACCGGGCCTCCCACCACGCAGGAAGACTTCGAGAATGGTCTTGATGGAGGCGGAGGGGCGGATGAGAAGGTTCGAGGCTCCATCGAGGAGAAAGGGAAGTTGGACGACCTTAGCAGCGAAACTGGAGGGACCTGCCTGTGTGATGAGTGTGTAGCGGGGGAGGGAGAGTGTTGTCCCACTGCAAAGGACAGCGTCAGTGGGATGCAGGATGAGCTTGCTGGGATCGGTATACATTTAGACGGAGTTGGTAGGATGGATGACAACAAAATGGTTGGACAGGCGGACGAAGTTGGTAGGATGGATGACAACATAATGGTAGGACATGGCGATGATGTGGGACAGCTTCACGAAATGGATGAACTAGAGAAGAGTGGTGACGTGAGCAGGTCCGATGCCATTCGACGCGGAAAGCAAGTGGTGATCGTGGACACCGACGATGATGTGGACGACCTACCCCCCCACAGAATGGAGGACATAATGGACGTAGGAAGCTTCGACGATGAAATGATCGGTTGTGGTTTCCCCGTGAAATTGGAGGGTGGAAGGTCGAACGAGAAATCTGAATCATGGGATGAGGAGGATGAGGCAGCGGTGAGAGAGATAGAGAGAGCGTACAAAGGACACAAACAACCTTTGCCGACGTTGGAGAAAGTGGAAGAGGACGTGGCTCGGTTCATTCCTCTAGTCGGAGACCCTCGGGAGAGTGTGAAGGAGTTACGTGAGGGGGAGATGTTCGATACGAAGGCTGCCATTCAGTCTATAGTGAAGTGGGAAGCTTTGCGCGGGTGCTTCGTGGTCCAAGTGAAGCGATCGACAACAAAGGCGTACGTGGTTGTTTGTCCCGAACCGAACTGCTCATGGTATTGTCGGGCGTCAACGTATCGGGAAACTAAGAAGTGGGTGGTTCATAAGTTCGTTGACACACACAGTTGCAAGGTTAGTGTCGCCAGCAACTACCAGCGCAACGCCAATTACAAGCTGATGGGGCAGAGTTTGGTGTCCGAGTAAGTTTCTAAACCGGCGTCTTGTTCCCCGTCTATGTACTGTGTTGGTGGAATTTTTTTGGTTTAACTCTTATCTTCGCGTCTTTGTAGTTTTGCTGGGTCAGGGAAGGAGCTGCTTCCCCGTCAGATCAGTACGATGATGAAGTCTCGGTTGGGCGTGGACTGCAGCTATTGGAAGGCACGCAGGGCAAAGGGAGCCGCAAGGGAGGGCTTGTACGGGACCTACGAAGCGAGCTACGATCGGATGGCCTCATACCTTTACATGCTTGAGCGAGCAAACCCCGGGACCATAACCACATTAGTCCGTGATGATAACCAGCAATTCAAGTATGCGTTCGTTAGCTTGGGTGTTTGGCGGACAGCCATCCCACACCTCAGACAGGTACGCCCTCACAACTTTATAATCCTACCAAATGGCAGATATCATCTTACCATCTGTGTATATTTGTCATTCCAATTCATGTATTACCAATAGGCACAGACCATCCCACCATTTACGATCATACCAACTGTCTCCATGTATCCTACCAACTGTCTCCCTCTGTCCTACCAATAGTTTTATGTTAGCCGACTGTTTAAACTGTGACATTGACAGGTATTCTCGGTGGATGGAAGTTTCTTGAAGGGGAAGTATCGGGGTTGCTTGATGTTTGCAACTGCCCAAGACCCAAACCACAACATATACCCCATTGCGTTTGCCATTGTCGACGGGGAGAATGACGCATCCTGGGGTTTCTTTTTCCGTCAAATGAAACGCGTGGTCCCGGATGAGCCCAATGTGGTGTGGGTAAGCGACATGCACATGAGCATCGCTAAGGGGATTCGAGCGAGTTACGACATCGCAAAGCATGGCCGTTGCACTTACCATCTATTTCATAATGTGAAGGCATATCACAAGGCGGGTGGGCTACAAAAACTGTTCTTCCTAATGGCAAACGCGTACACCGTTGCGGAGTTCAATGGCCACTTCACAGCTTTCAGAGAGAAGTCTCCCACTGGTGCTGAGTACATTAAGATGACCGGGTTCTCCAATTGGCCTCGGGCTTTCTATCCCACCAATCGGTTCAACGTCACCACCACAAACCATGCCGAGTGCTTGAACTCGGTATTTCTTGAACCTCGTGACCTGCCCTTCACCTCCCTGATGGACAGCATACTCGACAAAGTTCTAATCCCGATAAGTTGTTCGTGAAGCGCCGAGAGCTAAGTTCTAATCCCGAGAAGGTTGTCACTGACCATTTGGACGCCGTTTTGAGGCAAAACGCCATGCAGCCTATATGTCTTCAGGTAAGGACTTTGAGCGACCACGAGTATGACGTACGTAAGGGGCTGTCCGCCTGGCTGGTCAACCTTTCCGCTCGGAGTTGCACATGTAAGCACTTTCAAATTGACCAGATTCCATGTCCACATGCCCTCGCCGCGGCCAAGGTACGTCGGATCGACCCATACTCCCTCGTCCATCCTCTATACAGGGCTGAGGCTTGGCGCGCCTGCTACGTCAATGTCGTGTACCCAGTGCCACCTCGTGAGACATGGGTGGTGCCTGCTAAAATAGATGCCAGGATTTGCTTGCCCCCGGTGGTGAAGCGTGCGCCGGGAAGGCCGAAGACGAAGCGCTATCCGTCGAAGGGCGAATACAGGGGTCCAAAGCGCCGTCGACAGTAGTGTACTTAGAACATAACAGAGTGTGGATTCTGCCAGTATGTTTGGTGGACGATCAAGTCAGCTGCCGGGTTTATTTTGGGCAGTGATCGTCGTGGACTAGAGTGTGGATTCTGCCAGTATGTTTTTTGCACGTGTCTCGTATTTTCGTGTTCCTAGGGGGCTAACTGTGATGCAATCTTTGGGATTTCGCATGTTTTGGGCACAGTCACATGAATTATCGGATCTGTTAAGTATTTCTCATGTCGTCAGACCACTATCCTATCTTTATCTACCCAATAGTTAAAACGTATCCGACCATAACAATTTCTTTATCTTACCAATTCCTTCTCAACTTAACTGCAATTGACATCCTCAACAATGTTTAGTTATATCATGCCAAAAGTTTCGTATTATCTTGCCAATAGTTTCGTATAATCTTACCACTTATAACAGTCCTGCAAACGTAAACTTACCCACAATATAATACAAGAATGAACCTTGGGCGTACGCAGGAACTAATTAACGTGAACCATAAATACCAGTTTTAACCATTACAATCACAAAACATCCTACCAACCGTGAACAACATAAGTTTTGAAACTACAAACAACATAAGTTTTGAAACCATGAGAGAATGTCTTTACAAACATGAGAGAATGTCTTAACAAACAGGAGAGACCTACAAATCGTGGCGCTGGATGGAGAGCCCCAAGTACTGTCGATAGGGGGCAATGTAATTGTCGTTGACGGTCTCGAAAGTCTCTACGCCCTCTGCCACCAGCTGGATAGTCCTGATAACGTATGCCCCACAGTCACCGCTGCCCGTGAAGGAATTAACAACCAGCATAAGTTAGTTACGTCTTACCACTTATGACATTTTATTCTACCAATGGATGTAATATATCCTATTAATAGGCCTATTATATCCTACCAATATTAGTATATGTACATAACCCAATAGTTAAGAGAAACTTACGAGGTTTCGTTCCTAGGGATCTTGGCGGTTCGAGTTATGGTGAATGGGTTGGGGACATCAACTGTGTGCCTGGCCCGGAGCTCGATAGAAAATTGCATCACCACCGGTATCAGCTTCGCAACAGGTTCAAGGTGGGCTTGAAGATCCTTCTCCTTTATCTGGTACCAGTCACAGTCGAGCACTTCTATGTTCCACTTTACGAGGTCGATGACGAGCCCAATCCAGTGCTTCGCCTTGTACAACCAAGGAGCTAATATCTTCGCGTTGGCCACCGACCATGTCCTCCCGTGGTGGTCCGGCAGTATCCCCGAGAAGTACCTCAGAAGCACCTTGGACACATTGCGCTGGTTAATGCGGTTGACATCGCCGGAAACAGTGTCCAACTGCTTCACCACGGCTTCCTGCCAGTATGGGTCGACCACGACGACACTGGATGTGCTGCGCTAAGAGGTACGTTCCAAATTCCCGTGAGGGCTTGTCCCATGACGTAAGTGAATAAGGAAACATGCGTTACAGGACAGAAGTTTGCGTACCCCGGTGGAAAGCTATACGCCGGGTGATATTAGGTTGTTGAAGAACTCCTTGTTCAATTGGGTCCCGTCTGGGCCCTTAACCTGCGCGGGGAACTTCAGGAGCCACGCCAAGAAGTCGTCTCTCTATTTATCAGTGACCATCCCCTCCGCAGCTACGTCGGTGGTTGGACACGATGCCTTTGCCCCCTTCTTGGCCCGCTTAGCGGGTTGAGTAACCACGCAGTCCCCTAGCTTTGATGTGATCTTCCTGTCACGCTTGCCTCTCCTAGGCTCCAGCTTTGTCTCCTAACAATCAAACACACCCGAGTTATGTTCAAACAACTTTCATTATCCTACCAAAACAGATTCAATATTATACCAAAAGGGTAAATATATCCTACCAACTGGGTTATTATATCTGAACAAAATCAACTGCCTTTTTTATCATACCAAAACGCACCTTTTGTCTTACCAACAGGGTCAGACTATCCTACCAATAAGTAAGGTTTACCTTTTCCTCCGCATCGTCTGCATCAGACTCACCCTTGGAACCCTCCCCTGCAGCTTCTTTTACATGCTCCTTGCCCTTCTTAATCTGTTCCTCAGCCTGCACCACCTTCTCTCCATCGTTCTTGCCCTCGTCACCCTCCTTTGGCTCTTCCTCAACCTTTTCCTCAACGTCCTCACCAGTGCACATGCCCTGCCCCTTCAGATCAGAGTTCAGCTCTTCTTTCTCCGCCGTGTTATCCTCAACGTTATGTCCCTGCTTGACCGACCCCTGGTCATCAACAGTCATCTCTTCCTTCTCCTCCACCTTTTCCTCAACCTTCTCAGCCTTGTCAACCACGTCGGCCACAACCTTGTCCAAATCTCTCTCAAAAACCTTCTCAACAACATCGTCATCAAATACATCAACAGGATCCTACCAATTATACATGTATGTCATACCATAAGGCTTAGAATGGTTTACCAACACAAAAACATTATCCTACCAATTGCACATATGATGGACAATGAAGCACATACCTTTCCCTTGCCGGTCCTCTCTGATAACACCTGCTTGCATTCTCTCGAAACTTCAGTGACCTTCTCCTCAAGCTCCCTGAACCTGGTCCCCATCTCTACCATCATGCCCTTGAATAGAGCCTCAACCTTAGCCACAATCCAGGCCTCCAAACCGATGCTCGATGCGTCTGACCCGGACTGGCTGGTGCCTTGACTTGGTCCAGCAGTGGCATCCTCATGTCTCCGCTTATCTCTGCGGGCCCTCATGTGGTCGCCCACAATCTGATCAAAGAAGACGTCTGGAGAGTCTTTCTTGTATGATGAGTGGGGGTACGCATCTTTTTCCTTATGGGTGGGGTGCAAGATGGGCTCTGGCGTCGCCAGTAGAACGTGTTCATCAATTGGGTCGTTGGCGGGGGCGTCCAGGCTGAGGAAGGACTTCACATTCTCGTATCGTATGTGCGAGTTTGGCGTTCCCCATCGCAGACACCTAGGGATGATGGTGTCGTCGATGTTGCGGCCAAAATGATTACCAATCTCAGGGAAGGTCTCGTACACCCACAACTGCAAATACAATATGCTAAATTTGGGTAAGCTATTATTGCGCAGTTTGCATGACAACTTCATAGATTTGGTAAGATAGAAATACACAGTTTCTATGTCAACTTCATATCTCTGGTAAGATAGACATATATTATTGGCATGATATAATTGCCTTATTGGTATTCCACACAGTCACACATAATCTGAAATGGAAAGGGGTTGAGCCTTTTTTCAGAACTTGACTAACCTGGAATGCCATGGGGAACCCGTAGAGCGCGTACGTTGACCTATCTTTCAGGTGAGCTTTTGCAGCCACCAAGTCCTTCAACGTCCCGGCCAGGCTCTCGTGTAGCCTCTCGTACACAAGGCGTCCCCAAGGAAATTCCAGAAACCGCGTCGTGTCCTCCAACAGCAGCTTAACCACCCACCCTCTAATTTGTGTCTTCTTCTCCAATCCGAAAAGAATGCCCTCCACAATGACTAGGAGGGCAAGCTTGTACTTCTTCATTAGGGAGCCCAAGTCCGTCTGTTTTTCGCGCTCCCAAGCTCTCTCCAAATCCTTCAGACTTACCTTCTCTTTCTTGAACAGCTGGTATATGGCGTCTTTGTGATCCCCCTCCATCACATCCCTAGGGGGTGGTGCGCAGTTTAGCCCCGTTATCAACGCGAACTCGTGAAGCGAGAATCGCACGTGTTGCCCCTGGATGGAGTACCACGTCTCGTGTTGCTTCCGGGTCTTCAGCTGCCACAGGAGGCAAAAGTGCACCAGTTGTGCGGCGAACTTGTTCCTCGACCCCATCCTCACTATGCCTCCGAATTGGCTCTTCGTCGGGGCCTTCACATCATCACGGTCGATGGCTAAGTCAAGACCGTTTAGGAGGTCTAAACTGCCATGTGATAGCGCCCTGCCACTGAAGTGGTCCTTCTCCGCCACAGCTAAGACAACCTGCAACACATGTAACACTCTTAGGTTCGAAATTTTTTTCCCAAGCATAACTACCAAAACAAGGGAACTTTCTCAGTGTCCTTACCCCCTGGCTGCTTGGTCCTGCCTTTACTTTCCTCTTGCCGGCCTTTGTCATTTTGTATGGTTGTTGCACAAAGGTTACCTGCAACACAATCACCACACACATGCATTCAGACATTCAGATCACCAACTTTTATCTTACCAACAGTGTATTTGTATCCTACCAATAGATTATTATTTTCCTACCAACTCTGCTATATTTTTTTGTCCTACCATTTTCGAATTTCATACAAGTTTGGTTCATTTTACCTCTTTCCCAACCCAAGAGATAGCCAAAGTAATTCACCAACACCAATACCAAATGACCAACAATTCATCATACATCTAGGCATTTAACCAACAAGTAATTCACACATTAAGTTTCAAACATATAGGCAAACACCTACTCTGTCATACCAACATGTCTTACTTGTTTTCTTCATTTTACGTCTTTAACAACACAACATATAGGCAATGAGATTAACCAAAACCAAATCACCATTTATTCATCTTATTTTTAGGCATTTCATCAAACACTTGGTGGGCGCTTACGGTTTCAACATTAAAAACCAATCAACCAAAAATTCCTTCATCCCACTCGGCATACCAGATGTTCAATTTTATCGTGCCAATTTCGTTACCCGGTCCTACGAAATCTGCTACCCCAATCCTTTTCCCGACACCCTCAAACCCTAATCGAACCCGCCTCCCCAAAATCGACTCACAATGGCACCCCTAACCCCTCCTACTTCATTCCTCCTCTACTGCTACGCATCTACCCCAAATTCGTCTCAAATCCTTCAGAAAACCGCACCCCCATTACCCCAATTTTGCAACTTAAAGAAAAAACTCCACAGTTCCTTACCTTTGTCAAGGTCTTCAACCTTCTCCTCCCTGGTTGTGACTGGTGGCCTTCTTCTTCAACCGGTTCTCCGTCTCTCTGTCTGTCGCCTCCTCCTTTCGCTATTCCGTCTATCTGTCTTCGTCGCCTCCTCCTTTCGGTTTTGAGAACATGTAACCGTCTCTCTCCCTCCCTCCTCCTTTTAATTTCCCAAATACTCACCCACTACAACCGGTTATGCACAGTTAAAAAAAACCGGCACTTTAATTGGCATGGGGGTAGAGAGGTTAGTTTGGGCCAAGTTTTGGGCTAGTGGTCTAGTTTAGCAATTAGGCCCATTTTTTGGTCTAGTTTAGCAAATCGGCCTAATCGTTAAGCAAAACAAACCTAAATCCAAAATGTACCCAACTCAAATTAATCGAAATCCAATAAGACTCAAACTCATTATAATAGAAACCCAAAATAACCTGATCTTTGAAATTAATTCTATAATTTTAAAAAAGAATGTTAAAATAATAAAAACCCAAAATAATCGAATACCCGAAATAACCGAAACGCAATATAACCAAGAGTCGAGAAAACTGAACTCAAAATAAATGAAACATGAGAGAACTAACCTTCGAATAGCCGAAACCTACACACCTGAAACTCGAATGGCCCAACCGATCAAATCACAAAACATTACCTAAATACCGAATGACCTGAAACCTGAAATCGCAATCGGTTCGACAAGAAACGAGTTTGACAAACAAGCAACATAAGTGCAAAAGCCAAAAATAAGAACAAGACACAACGATTTTACGAGGTTCGATCAAAATGACATATACTGGATCTGCAGCGAGTTAAAGCTTCATAGCCAATCGGATTTAGGGTATATACCGATCCTTCTCAGGCCCAATCTACATTGCAACACCAAGATAAGCGGGATGGAAGTTCCTACAAAAAATAAACTTATCAGATGTAACAATCTTAGTCCCAAAATCTGTAGGGTTTTTATCACCACTTATTTTAAAAACCTCTATAATATTCTTATCAACCTTTTCTCTTATCAAATGATATCTCACATCTATATGCGCAGTTCTTTCATGATACATAGGATCACGACATATGTATAAAGCAGATTGAGAATCAATATTAATAGTTGAGGTCCAAGGTTTTTCCAGAAATCTCTCTATAAAGGGTCTGAAGCCATATTGCTTCCTTTAATTTGCAGCTTTTGTAGATGTTATATATTCTACCTCAATCGACGAGAGAGCAACTATAGGTTGCAACTGTGATTTCCAATAGACATTGTTTCCTGTCCATGTAAACATGTAAGAAGTAGTAGACTTCCTATTGTCCTTGTTGCTCGCGTAATCTGCATATACATTGCCTTGAAGGCTTATAGCCGAGTGCCTTCCATAGCTCAAACCAACATTCTTTGTTCCACATAAATATATCAACAAGAATTTCATGGCAACCCAATGCTTTTCATTGGGGTTAGACATAAACATGCTTAATACACTGATGGCCAAAGCTAAATCAGACCTAGAACAGATCATTGCATACATAACTGAGCCCACAACAACATCATAAGGAACCTTCTTCATATAAGCATCTTTATTCTATGAAAGAGGATCAATCGTTTTAGTCAGATCAAGATGAGCACCAAGAGGCATAGAAGATGTCTTAGCACATATCACATTAAACCTTTCTAAAACTTTATGAATATAATCAGACTGAGATAAAATGATTTGAATTTTCTTCCTATTTCTAACAATGTCAATTCCTATAATTCTCTTAGCTGCACCAAGGTCCTTCGTATCAAAGTTGGATTTAAGACCTTTCTTAAGTTCTTTAAGCTTGGCCATATTTTTATACACAAGCAGCAAATCATCAACATATAGCAGAACATATACACGTTCAACAGTTCTCACACCCTTCATATACAAGCAAGTGTCAAAATTAGATCTATAATAGCCCAACATAAGCAGGCAAAGGTGAAATTTAATGTTCCACTGTCTGGGAGACTGCTTCAAGCCATATATAGATTTTCTAAGCAAACACACATAATTAGGATTCTATTCTTATCATCCACAAAGCCTTTTGGTTGTTTCATATAAATTATCTCATACATATCACCATGCAAAAAGGTTGTCTTAACATCCATCTGTCCAATCTCAAAATCATAAACAACGACAATGGCAAGTAAGAAACGGAGAGTTTTATATTTAACATCAAGGGAAAATATCTCATTATAATCATCACCCTTCTTCTAGGTGAAGCCTTTCACTACTAGCCTGGCCTTGTACCTGGGAGGATCATCAGAAGTAGAACCAGATTTAATCCTATAAACCCATCTATAGTCAATTATCCACTTATTTTTGGGTCTCTTAACCAAGGTCCAAGTTTTATTAGCATGCATAGACTCGATTTCATCTTTCATAGCAGCAAGCCAAAGGTCAGATTGAGAACATTTAACATCTTGTTCATACAAATCAGGAGTGTGAGAATTTATAGCTTCAAAAACCATAAGAGCAAATTCAACCACATTAGACTCTATATACTTAGGATTTGGTTTCTTAGTCCTGGGCTCGATCCCTATCTCTAGTCAACTGGTAATCAGCCAGAGGCTGGCTATCCAAGTCGACCGAGATAGCATCCTCAGTATCATCAGGAACCAATCCAGAAGCATCGGAATCTAAGTCAGAAGAAGAGCTAGAAGAGGAGGAAGAAGAAGATAGAGCTTCAGCCTCACCAACATCATCAGCTCCGAGTTGAACTTGATCGCCATCAGAACCATTCTCTGGGGGGGGGGGGGGTGTTAGCTTTAGGCAAATAAAATAAGGTGCCATATGCAGTCTCGAAACCCTTCACACCTTCATCAAGATGATCTACAAGGGTTAGCTTAGACTTGAAATACAATTAAGTCTCTTTAAACACCACACTCATGCTGACAATGACTTTATATGCACCAGGTTGAATATGTAAGACCTGGAGTCTTTAGAGGCGCCAGCCCATTCCACCCAGCTCTCTCAGGTCCGTTGTTCTAACTTTGAGCTGGAAAAGGAAGGGCTCTTGTGACATGGGTAGGGCTTGAATCACTTATAAAATACTCCCAACATCCTTATGATATCTGATGTGGGACGAGGTGTTACAATCTCCCCCACTTGCAGCAATGACGTCCCCGTCGGGCCCAAGGGACTGCCCTCCGAGTGGAGCGTACCCGAGCATACTTTCGATGCACCTCCGATCCCGGAGTCGGCTCTGATACCATCTGTAAGACCCGGGGTCTTTAGAGACTTCAGCCCATGCCATGCACCTAGCCCTCTCGGGTCTTTTGTCCTCACTTAGAGTCGGAAAAGGAATAGCTCTTGTGACATGGGTAGGGCTTGAATTACTTATAAATTACTCCCAACATCCTTATGATATCCGATGTGGGACGGGGTGTTACAGAATCAATAATATTTTATAACTCTTAACTCCCTCAGGATACCCCACGAAAACACTCTTTTCAGATCTAGCATTTTGTTTTCCATCAGACTTATGAGAAAACACATTGCACCCAAAAGGTCTCAAGTAACTCAAGTTAGGTTTTCTTTATACAACAGCTCATAGGGGGGTTTTATAGTTAACAACAGAAGAGGGGGATGTATTAGTCAAATATGCATCACCTCAAACAAAATGTGTAGTGCCAGAAGAAATAAGCATGTATTTGGTTTTTTTTCTAATAGAGTTCTATTCATCCTCTCAGCAATGCCATTTTGCTGGGGGAGTCACAGGAATAGTCATGTGTCTTTTAATACCATTTTCTTTATAATAAGCATCAAAGTCTTAATTGCAAAATTCAAGGTCCATTGTCAGTTCTTAAACATTTGACCTCATAATAAAAAAAAAATTCAACACTAGTTTTCCAAGTTTTAAAGGTAATGAAAGCATCACTTTTAACCTTTAAAAGATAAATCCACACATATCTACTGAAGGGATCAATAAGAGACATAACTTCATGCTAGAAAATGAATCAACTTGGGCAGGGACCCATATATCAGAGTGAATATACTGTAAAGGATGCTCAGTGGTGAAACTAGACTTGTCGGATTTAGACCTAGTATGCTTACCAAGCAGACAATCATCAAACATTTCCGATTCAGCAGGTTTAAGCTAATTAAGAACATCAGTTTTATAAAGCTATAACATGCCATATTGTTTCCAATATGTCCTAATCTCTTATTAGCAGTTTTAGCATTAGACATAAAAACAAAAGCAATTTAAACATGATATTTCAATGTAGACTTAACAATAACATGATAAAGAACCTTCTTCTTCACGGTTTGAATCATAACCTTTCCATTTTAGAAACTCTTTTATTTCCTAGATAAGTGTTAATATGGCATCTCATATCATCAAGCACACTTTTAGATAGAAAATTTCTTCTCAAATCAGGCACATATCTAACATTCTGAATAATCCTAATGTGGTTATCAAACATGAGCAAAGGCACAGTACCCACCCCTTTAATGGAAATAACATGATGATCACCCAGCAAAACACCCCCTTCATCAATTAAGGTAAGATAATCAAACCATTTCTTATGAGGTGTAGCATGCATAGTGCAACCAGAATCAAGGATACATGCATCATCACAAGCAGAATCATTACAGATATGCAATAACTCATGCTCGGAACAAGAACCAACTTCAAACAAAACATACACACCAAATTTCTCTTTCTTAACCTCGTCCTTCTTTTTCTTACAACAATCTTTCTCGTAATGTCCAGTTTTATCACAATAATAACATTTCACATTTTTCTTTTGGTTATCCTGCTTATTAGACACTTTCTCTTTGTTGATACTAGAAGCAGGCTTATTAGATTTAACGGTGTCATCTTTCTTCTTAAAGTTCTTGTTCCTATCCTTCTTAAATTTAGCCCTAGCCATTAAAGCCTCAGACTTAGCTTCATGTTTAGATTTGAAAACCTTCATGACATCATTTTTCTGATTAATAGACTCTATAACCTCATTCTTTTCTAAGTCCTTGCGATTAAATTGAATGACATCTCTAAAAGTGTCAAACTGAGAAGGATGAGAATTCAACAACAACACAGATTGATGCAAATCAGAAATATTAACACCACAACTAGTTAAATCCTGAGTCATATTCAAGAACTTGTCAAGTTTATCATTCAGAGAAGCAGAAACATCCATTTTAAAATTGAACAAACGACACAAAAGATTAATACGACTAGGAAGAGATTTAACCAAATATAACTCCTCAAGGGTATCCCATGAATCTTTAGCTATCTTCTTACCCATAACCTGTCATGCAACCTCATCAGAAAGACGAATCATAATCTCACTATGTGCCATCATGTCCATCTACATTTTCTTTTTCATCATCAACAGTGTTTGGATACACTACTACATAAACATCCAACCAACACTTTTCCTTTATAAGGACCGCATTCATCTTTAGCTGCCACATTGCAAAGTCAGCGATCCCATCATAGGGCTTGTTACGCACAGAAGACTCAACCATGGCAATCACTGTCAGAAAGTACAAGAAAACAAGTAACCTTAGAATAACCAAGAAGACCTTAGCTAAAGCAAGCAAATAACATAATTAAGATCCGTAGAGAGTAACACAACGAAATCAAAGAATCCAAAGTTATCCAAGAGTTTTTAGTCCTCAAGAAATACCAGATCCAAAACAGAAAAGTTCAGATCGAAGGAGTTCGAGAACAGTAAAAGCTTTCTGGTCCGGGGGTAACCAAGAAACACACACCTCCTTGCCTTAACCCCTAACTTATCCTTTAGATCATTAGGTTGAAAAGCAAAACAAAGACATCCCATAGTTCTCAAACTGTCAAGGGATGGAGGCACCTTGTGTAGGATCTCAAATGGGGATTTCTAATAAAGAACAGATGAAGGCATCTTATTGATCAAGTATGTAGCACTTAGGATACAATCTCCCCAAAACTTAATGGGAAGCCCATCATGATGCCTAATGGTCCTAGCTGTCTCAGCAAGATGCATGTGCTTGCACCCTACACTTCCATTTTGCTCAGGAACCCCTGGAGCTGATCTCTGTTGCACAATTCCTTTCTGATCAAACAAGTACTTACAAGCCCTTTGTGTGAATTCAGTATCATTATCAGTTCTAATGGTTTTGATGGTTGAATTAAACTGATTCTCAACCATTTGAACAAAAGCACACATAACCCTGTACACCTGTGTTTTATCTTGAATCAAATAGACCCAAGTGGCCCTAGAACGATCATCAAGGACAGTTAGAAAATACCTTGCACCACACAATGATGCAACCTTGTAAGGTCCCCACACATCCATATGCACCAATTGGAAAGGGAAATCAGCAAGAGAAATACTTCTATTAAACTGTAACTTGTGATGTTTAGTTATGCCACATGACTCACAATAGAAAGAACTAAAATCAAACCCATTACAGACATCAAGGTGTTTCATCTTAGACAAAGAAAGATGCCCCAACCTGGCATGAACACGTGACACATTGTCAACCTTATTACAAACAGTCTGAGCACAAGACTGTAAGTTCTTAGCAAAAACAAACTGATAATTAACAACATCTAATTGTCCAGTAAACTGAGACTTCAAGTAGTATAAACCTCCTTCTTTTGTCCCTTTAGCAACCACATTCCTAGTTATAAGGTCCTGTAACACACATGAGATCGAATCAAAACTAAATCCCAACTGCTGAGCAGAGAGAATTTTGGACACAGATAGCAGGTTGTGGCGAAACTGGGGCACATATATTACATGTTTCAAGCTTAACATGTCAGATACAACCACAATTCCATACTCACGAACAAGGAAAGTGGTGCCATCAGGTAATCCCAGTGAAACCACTTTACTTAGAGGATACAAAACAGTGAAGATGCTTTTGTCAAAAGCAATGTGGTCTGTAGCTCCTGAGTCTACAATCCACATTGATTTTTCTGCCTTTTGATCACCAACAAGAAAGGAATGACTTATCTTACCAGCAAAGTTGAAAAAGGCATGATTCACAGATGAATCAGACTCATCCATCTTGGCTTTCCCTTTCATCATCCTCATAACTTCCTGAAAGATAGCATTAACCATGCTCGGATCTGGCTTAGCCTCATCAAACTCCATGGGATGTTCAAGCTGACCACTGTCACCCTGAAAACCATCAACATTAGCAGCAAACTTACCATTGCCTTTCTGAGAATCCCCATCACGTGGTCCCTTGAACCACTCTGGATATCCCACCAATTTGAAACAATAGTCCATGGTATGGCCTTTCTCCTTACAATGCTCACATAACCTATCAAATTTAGGCTTCTTGTACTCCTTTCTTTGCTGATCCTCCACCTTATATTGGAAATTCTTATTGACAGCAAAGGCATTTCCATTAAAGGAACCAGTCATTCCCACAGCAAGAGCATTCAGATCGGTTTAAGGAGAAGTAATTCCTCTCCGCCTCTCAATCTGAACTGCCATTTGAAACACTTTATTATTAATTCCAGGAATTTGATCCATAGACAACACATTGTTCCTGAGATGTTCATAACCATCGTTAAGCCCCATTAGAAACTGCATAACCTTTTCCTTAGTCTCCCTATCCACTATCTTTTTCAAGATCAAACAAACACACTGATTGATTCCTTCACAGCTACACACTGGCAAGGGATCAAGAAGCTGTAATTCGTCCCAGATCCGCTTAAGTTTGCCATAGTAAGCAGTGACAGACAAATTCTCCTGGTGCAGATTACTAAGTTTTCTTCTTAATTGATAAATGAGAGGATCGTTTGACTTACAGAACCTCTCCCTAATCTCGTCCCATAATTATTTCGAGGACTGCACACACATGAAGTGTTCACCGACTTCGCTAGTCATCGAATTGATGAGCCAGCACATAACCATGTAGTCGGCTCTACTCCATCTCTCAAATTCTTCACTAGTCTCATCCGGTCTCACACAATTCCCGGTGATGAATCCTAGTTTCGCTTTGGCTCCCAATGTCGTCCTAACCCCCCTACTCCAGCTAGTAAAGTTCATTCCATTGAACAAAGTGGACACGAGTTGCATCTCGGGGTGGTCTGAGTTTGAAATGAAATAGGGATTGATATGAATGTTGTTCATACCTTGCGCGAAATCACCAAATTGCATCTGATTCGGAACAAAAGCACCAGCACCCGCACCTCCCGGAGCTCCACGGCTTGTTCCAAGCATTCCATTTCCAAATCCAGGCGATGGGGGTGTTATAAAGGTTCCTCGGCCGACGCCATTGCCGGCACCCCTGCCAGATCCGTTTCCCGGTTGATTCGGAGAAGAACCAGCTCCTCTTCCAGCCATCACGAACACAACGAAAGCTAGATCTCACAGATCATAAACAAAGATCGGAATGATCACACTGAATCTCAAGGAGATTCACTGCGCTCTGATACCATTTGAAGTAAAAGGGAAGATCATAAGTGAAAGAAGAACAGAAAACTCAATTGTGAACGAAAATATCCAACACCAACTTGTTCTATTACAGCAACCAAAGAACTCCTTTTATACCCAATACAGACGGAGGGAGATCTAGTTCTAACAACCTTCTAACAACCATTTGAACAATCGGAAAAGACTAAAATACCCCTCTGTTCTAACACACACAATACTCTACACATACAAAAAAATAACGTTCTTCTCTTTTATATATATATATTTTTCTATACAAAATTTATTTTCATTCCGTTTACCTTATATGCTTATACCAAACAAGCCCTTAGAGTAAAAGAGAAGGAGAAGACAAGAATGAAGCCAAAGGACGATTTCCAACAACCGAGGAAGGGAATAATTAACCAGCTTTATGCCATTACTATTTATATTATAGTACGTACCGAAGCAAGTTGAAGTTGTTTATATGTTAATTTTGTACAGTGCATAACTATTATAATAGTGATGAAAGCTAGCTAGCAGGTGCATTGTGCGAGGGTGTAATACACACACTTTTTAATAAAGGTAGAATGTGCGGCTGCTGTTGATTGATGTTAGGTCCACTGCCTTGTGAAAGTAGAGGATCTTCGCCCCTCGTGTCCGAATCTCGGTTATTTAAATAATGCAATTAAGTGTTTTTTAATTGTAATTGTAATGTACTGATGGCGTGCTATTTGTCTTAAGGGTTACTTACCGCACTCTCCTTGTAAGCTAGAAAGGCCATCCTATGTGCATGTGGAAACTAGTACAATGTACATCCAACTCAAATCATGTGATGATGAACTTGGATGTTAAATTTATGCAGTCGTACGTATTCGGAAGTTTAATTTCCTGCAACAATATTACTTCATATTCCTTTGTGTTGTAGCATTCCTACTCTTAACACAGTTTGACAACAATGTCTTACCCGTCCACGGGTAGATTTGTATTATGGAGGCGAAGAACAGGTTTACTTAGGTTACAAACACCGGCATTTCATGAGTATTTATAGGCGTTCATAAAACCGTAAACAGACAATGGATCGTAATTAAGTCCAAAACAAATAGACGATAGGTCCCCCCTCCCTCACCGTTGGGGCTCCCTGGACCCTCTGGTGTGTGGTCGTTCAACGATTGAGAAACAAGTCCAAATCGCGCACACAAGACCAGTAGGGTGATGTCAAACAACTCCAAACCAAGAACACAAGACCAATGCTAAAACCAATTATAAATAAGAGTAGTAGTCCACTGACTTATTAAATGCAAGGTTCGGGTTCTCGTGTTTTTCGATGTGGGATAAAGGTTCCAACACTTACTACACAAACAGTGTTGGAACTTGCTGTCTGGAACTAGCTTGATGAACATGTCAGTGGGACTATCAACATAGATCCTTGATTATAATTTTTTATTTTACTATAAATAAATTTAGGATCCATTGATATGTATTTTTTTTTCACAAATTACAAATTATGATTGATGAACAAGTGTCGTATTATCGTCACAATCCATTAAAAAAAATGAAACTAAATAGGGTTGAACCCATGACATCATTCTGAAACCCCCTAGACTCCAAGGTTGAGCATAGGCCTTCTTTTGACAGGTTGACACCATCCTTTATATTCCATGAAGCTAGTGGCATGGGTCAAGGTGAGGGGAGTTCTTTTGACAGCCTGACTTGCGTAAGTCGATTAGTTTTCGTTGATGTACACTTTTGGCATTGCCGTCATTTTGAGATTCTTTTAACTGTTTGATCTTATAGTAATTAATTTGCCTACTTGTGACAGGACCGATGTACGTGGGTCCTTCTACGAGTATTGTTAATTTTCATGCTAAAAAAAAAAAAAGTTCACCACCTTGTATTTTGTTGTGACCGGTTCCCGCCCTTTTTTGCACTATTTGGTGAATTCTGTATTTTGTAAGGCATACTAAACCAACTGACTTGCTTGCAGGTTGCACCTGCCCATCCTATAGCGAGACTAGTTTTTACCCTTCACAATTTGCTGTTCCTTTTTTGCTTTGAATTTTAATCAGATGTAGATTAAGGGTGTGTTTAGGTGTAGTGATTATGGGATGTATGAGATGGGAAATTTGCAATGGGAATACCGCCCGGTTGTTTGGTTGTCTGGCTTTGTGGGATTCATGGGATGGAAAAAGAGGGATTTGGGGGATGAAAGCGGATGGATTTTTTATCCTCCTTGGAGGAGGTTTTCTAGATGGGGAAGGGTAGATGCCCTTTTCTACCCTTTGGGCTTCACCTTTCTCCATCTCTTCTCCCACTCTACCGCCACCACTACCCTCACCTCTAACTCATCCTCCGCCGCCACTACCCCTCCCCTCTAACTCATTCTCCGCCGCCGCCCTTGCCGACCGACCACCACAACTGCACTATTCGGAAAGCCTGTGTTCGGGGAGTCCTCGCAGTTGTCGCAGAAGAGGCGGCGATATCAATTTCTTCAGTACCTCGCTCAACTGTACCGAATCCAAATTCAATAATCTCATCCAATTCGAAACTTCCAATCTCGAAAGCATGGGATTTCTCAACGCATTGATGAAGTAAATTCATGACAAAAGTTACCTGGTTCTCGCGATCCATCGTATCTTCGAACGAGCTCGATCCGAAAACGCAGAAATTGGGTCCTCCTGTCCAATTGTAGGGTTCCAGATCGAAATCGCTGGTCGGGTGGATGTGTTGGTTGTTGAGGGAGATATGGTCGGAATCGGTGCCGTAAATGTGAGAATAATACGGGAAAACGAAATCGAAGGCCAAGAAATCATCCTCCTCGACATCCCCGACGGTTTCTGGGAGACGAAGGAATGAAACCTCCGCCATTGATGACGTCATAGAGAGATGGTTTGGGTTGGGGAGAAAAGGGGTTGGGGCCAATTTGGTCTTTTCATGTGGGTAAGTGGGGGTAAGTTGGTCTTTTCCCGTCACTCCATCCACCAAAAAATCAAAATACAACCAAACACAAAACGGAAAAATTTGGGTGTTGAGTTTTCATCTCTTTCATCCAAAAAATCCATCTTCATCCCACACATCCACTAAAATCCAACACATCCACTCAAATCTATCCCGTTCCCAAACACACCCTAAGTATGTGTGTTTGTATTTCTAATTCATTAGGCTAATAAGGATAATCACTTGTAAAGTGTTTGGTTTAAAAAAAATATAAGATATTCAAAATAACGTAAGTTTAATATAAAATACCTTATAAATAGGTGATAATATTTTTACCGCTAATTTTAACTATTTCCACCGCTAATCACCGCATAGGTTGCCGCTGGATTTAATAACAGTCAACGAGGCCACCGCATAGGTTGACGGTGGCCACCTTTGTACTTTGCGGTGAGTCGAGGAGTATACAGGCCCACCGCCATACTTTGTGGTGGCCTACCTCGTTCCGTTTCCACGCCCACCGCATAAGTAGACGGTGGGTCTTGGATGACGCAAATTTGGGGGTGGCGTCCGGACCGGACACGTCACCCCATAAATATTAATTGTGAAAACATACATTATTATAATTTGGAATTTAAAAAATTTATGTTTTAGGTAAGTGTCATTATCATAAAAAACGCACGTAAGTTTAATAAATTGTAAATGATATGTTTTGGTTAGAAGAAAAAGTATATAATGTAATAAGAAACGCTTAGTACGTATCGGGGTAGTGCCCGACGGTCCCCGAATCGATTCCGAATATGACTGCTCCATGTCAAAATAAACGAATACTGTATAGGAAAAATAAGCAAATCGAAGTGTGGGAAATGTCAAGCACCATTAATAAAATGTGGGTCGAAAAATGTCATACGTCATAGAACGCAGTTTGGGAATTGGCACAGACAAATATCTAGTAACCGAAGTAGCAAACATATGGAGTTCGGAAAATGACACGGGAAAATAAAAAGTGCTAATAGCGCAGCGGACGGCCACCATCTCGACGGCGGTAGGCTCTATATCGTGTCATGCCATCCTCGCCGCAAACTGCTCGTCCCAAACGTTGCCTGTGGAATCGTGATGCCGTGTCCAGGTAGTGTAGATTGGCGGTAGAGGCGAACCAGGCAACAACCAAATCTGCAGATAACAGGTGACCGTTGACATTAGAAGGGAAAAACGAAAATGTAAGAAATGAATGACTATGAAATTCGAAATGTACCAAAACGAAGTGGCTGTTTTTACCGAATAAAGCTATCCCATCTAACTCTTCATATGCATGTACTGACGGCCCCCTAGTGGCGTACAGATGTAGGCATAACATCGGCATCATTTGTGACAATATCACCAAAGGACGCTGGTGAAGCGTGGCAAACACCTCGCCCATGATCGGAATCTCCATCCAATAAGTAGCATCATGACACGTGCTGAAATAGTTGACCCTCATGATGAGCTCATCTAAGGCAGGATAGTAATGGTACCGATCTGCATGCATCTGCAACTCAACGGCCAACTCCCGTCGAACTTGAGGCCATGCGTACGTCTTGCCCCCAAGTTCAGAAGACAAGCAAAAGATCTATACTTGACGAATCTCAAACTAAAAAGGTCTCCATTTTTAGTGGGACCAGGAGATAGACCCAGTAGGGTTCGTAATACTTCCAACGGGCTTACTTGACCCGCACCGAGATAACCGGTACGGCCCAACCTGTGTCGCGGGAATAAACTACTTCCTAAAGAAATTATCCCCTCACCGAGGCTTCGTCAATGAAATGGGGATCAATCATTTACCTGTCACCGTCCGCTGGTTTTGAGTAGTCGGTTACGAATTCTTGACCCTCACTTCAGACTCTTGAATGGCAAGAAAGAGTCTAAAAGTTTTACGCGGATGAAATCAGCTCTTATCCACGGAGCGACTCTTTTTCCTGATAAAGATCTCTTACACTCTGCTTTCCTTTTATCTATCTCTCTTTCTCTCTAGATCTTATTCTTTCAGGGATATCGCTTCAAGTCCGCTCATTCTTTTCTTTCCTAGCCGCCCAAAAGTCCCTTCATTCTGTTAAACTTTTCTCTTATATAGGTGACGAGCAGTCCCTAGGCAGTCGCCACGTGTCATTTCCTAATCGACACGTGTCCTACCCGTGGAATGGGAGCATGTTGGGCACGTACCCCCTCTTCCTATCTGCGGATGATATGGCTTTGGAGATGGAGGATTCAATTCTATCCGCGGTCGCCTTCGTGGTGTTTTTATTTCCCTTTTTGTTTCCTTTATTTATTTATTTTTAGATGTTTTCATTACCAGTTTCGTCAATACCTACATTGACAATCACCTGCAACATTCATGACGAATCGTATGAAAGTAATCATGAATTCGTTGATGTTGCTAATGCCCCAATTGAAATCTACAAGAGGGAGATTTTGAGGCGGAAGAGAGATGCGGAGATTAAAAAACTGACGCATCGGTTGCGGATTCTTGGGAATACAGTTGGCGACCCCTCTTCGGTTGAGAAGTTTAAAAAGAGATTCGTGGAACTCCATGAGGAACTTCAGGTGACCAAAGGGATTGTGGAGGTTTTGAAGAAAGAGCGCGACGACTTAAAATCTTCACTGGAGGCTGTCTGCTTGCAAGTTAAAGAGCTCGAGGTTTCGTAAGAGCGCTCGTGGACACTTCTTCAAACAAAACAAGCTAGTATTGACAAGTTGGAAGAGGATTTCTCGATTCTCCGCGAGGAGCAGTCCATTACTAAATAGGAGCTTGACAATATTAAAGCTCGCTCAGACCAAGACGTGGCTCTCCAATGGCTTCAACGCTCCGAGGGTTTGGAATATTTGTCTTCTGAGTGGATTAAAACAGAGGTTGGCGCATCCTTCTTGTCTTCCGTAGCCAAGGCTTGTGTCCATACCCCAAAGGGCACGAGTATTTTAAAGGACAGGTACTTTAGCTATTTTTGGAAGGGGATGGTCGCGGGTATTAATCAGAGTGTGTCGCGTTCTGCAGCTCATCCTGGAGTTCCCTTGGAGAAATTTGAGCCAAGCATGATTAGTGCAGATTGGGGGATTTTAAATGAGGAGATGGTCGCGGAGGAATCGGACACCGAAGATGAAGACACTGAATATGTTGATAATGAAAACGAAACAGTGACTACTACTACTTGATTCTTAGTGTTTTAACTCTAGTTTGTAGCGTAAGACTGAAACTTCCTTACCTTGGGTGCATGTGACGCCTTTTTGGTGTTTCATGGGATGCTCGTTCCCTGTGAAGCTTGGCTTGAGACTTTTAGACGAAACACTTTATTTGTGTAAATTTTTTGCTTGCTGATGCCCTGGCGTTTCTCCAATTGTTGAGAGGGTTGGCCCAAATGTACAAAGCTTTCCCTCCACTTGTCTCTAATCCGCAAGATGCGACTTTCCCTTTTTAAGGACCAAATCCTCTTGCAATGGTTACTACTTCTCATGATTTTGTGATCAATTACATTATCATGTCTTCAAGAGGTTTTAATCCTTGGGCTTTTTTCCAAAGAATAGAGACCGCGGACCAACTTTCTCAACTTGTGAGCTTCCCTTTTCTTTTTTCTTTAGAAAGTTCAAGACAGTTTTCGAATTACGTTTCTTGATTGCATGCAGGTTTTACCGCCTCAATTTGAAGCCAAAGATGGGCTGCTTCCACCCGAATGGGCTTTCCTCTCGTCATATCTAGTTCGTGACTTCCCAGTGGTGGTATCTTTGAGCGAAAACGGCCTTTTTCAACTTGAACGCAGATGGGATGAGTTCCTTATCCTTCACCATCTAGGGATAGGCAGTGCTATGATGTTTTTTCATAGAGGCAATGTTTCTTTTAAAGTTTGTCCGCGTCGCGAGATCAGAAATGATGATGATGCTAATCCCAGCTCCGCTTCCTCTTCAAGTGGTTCTTGTTGAACCTCCGAATAATAAATTCCAAAATTTTGTAATTTATTCACGGGTTTCGCTCCGCATGTGGCTCGGAGAAGAAACATGACTTTCATTTCCTATCTATTTCACTTTGTAATTTTTATCAAGCTTAAAGGGGGATCTTTTATTATTCATAATAAAAGGAAGTAGGTTTGGAGTTCGGAATGCTGATCCATTTTAACCTAATACATCATACTAGGGATGATCATGTGGCTACATGGCATGAAAAATTAAGGATTCCCTACCTCTCCATTCTCCTTGTTGTCGGGGCTGACGACATCAACTTCAAAGATGGAATCTCCCATGTAGGTGAAGATCAAAGCCGATCCTACATTAACTTGGTTTTCTTGAGTAAACTCGCGCCACCTCTGTGTTAACTAGAAAATGCAGTCTCCATCTCTTTCCACATTTACTTCATGTTCCTGGTTGGAACGAGACCAAAGCCTGGCTTGAGTGTGTGCGTCTTCATCGATCAAAACATACATTAACGGAAGCCGAAGTGTTTGGAGTTATTCTTCCCTCATGATGATCCTATAGAAAGCCCTAGGAGGCAATCCTGGATCCATTTTTTCTAGGCGGTGTTTATCATACATGTCCTTCTTGTGCGTTTTATACCAGCCGAGTGAGGTTCTTTTGCTTTGCTTTTATCGCCCCTTGCTAAGAGGTAGTCCATATGTTTTTTCTTTTTGAACTATTTTTGTCGCTTAGGGACTCTCTTGAAAGGATTGCTGGGTTTTGGCCAAATGACTAGTCGTCTTCTAACAGAACAAATCTCTGCATGAAAAAGGACGCGTGCCATACTTTTCTGTATCATACATTGCGCGTCATGCATGCACTTCCCTTTGTTTACTGTTTCCTCGTGATCGATGGGATAAGAACGAAAAACTATTGATCTCCTTTTTCTTTTTTCGAGATGCGAAGATCTACCATAGTTCCTCCTCTAGTTTTCAGGGCTGACGTGGCTTCCGCACAAGGGTTTCAATGGGCTTTCTTCCAGGCAATTGATTATCCGGAGCAATTCATGCGCATGGTGAGGTTCTATCTCTATTTTAGCCTTCTTTCTTCTCTCGCGAATTCTTTTCAAATTTACTATCTCTTATCTTATAGCTGTTGCCGCTCATATTTGAAGAAGTGTATGAGAATGCCATCCCTGGGCGAGTCTTACTTTCTTCTCATCGGATACGAGATTTCCCCATCTGTATAGAACGTCGTGACTGCGGTCTTCTCTACTTGGGCCGCGGATGGAACGATTTTGTTGAGTCGCATGGCTTTGAGAGGGGTGCTTCTATGATCTTTACCCATATGGGTGATGCGCATTTCAAAGTCCGGGTGGTGGACCCCCGCGAGGGAGTGCGCGTGATTGATCGTAATAATCCCCCATCCCAAGGCCCAGTTTCAAATGGCTTTTGAGCATAGCGTCTTCTGTTTGTGCTAATACTTTAGCTTTGCTTTGTATAATGGCACTGAAAACTTCTTCCGCGACTGCCTGTCTTTGCTACGCTTAACGTATGTAC
The DNA here is from genome assembly GCA_037127255.1 of Persicaria tinctoria. Classification (NCBI taxonomy): domain Eukaryota; kingdom Viridiplantae; phylum Streptophyta; class Magnoliopsida; order Caryophyllales; family Polygonaceae; genus Persicaria; species Persicaria tinctoria. Next base: position 24,799,078 of record JBANSL010000014.1, read on the forward strand.
TATAAGTAACCCCTCTTAATTTGCAATCTACGTGTTCGTTTGTGACAGAAAACGAAGTTCAAAGTTTGGTTTTCGATTGGTAAAGCAATGGATATGTCCGCGGTGGTGTTGACAATACGCACTTTATCTTTTTGTTCAATCACTAATTTAGCCCTTCTACTTGGATTTACTCTCAACCGCGGGCTCTCGTCTTTAAGAGTGAGCGAACGAACTGTTATTATAATGGTCGTTAATTATAAATCTTCGGCCTTTTGAATTTTTCGGGATTGTGCATGTTGGCCACGTGAATCAGATTCAGGGTTTATTTCTTGTCACTATCCTATCATCATATGCCATTCAAGGGTTCCCTAGATTTATCTTAACTAGCGATGTTTTCTGTTGCCTCGTGCATGGCGTGCCACTTGTCAGGTTCGGCCTATGACCTTTCAATTCTTCTAAGGACCTGTTCTCTGTCCGTGTGGTGTATTCTTTTCGAAATCCTAAATCATTTGTTAAGATTTTTTCTATAAAGAGAAATATGTTAGGGTATGCCTAACTTTAAAACTTGTTTTTTTCCTTCGGCATGCCTTCTCCTACTCAATCAAATTGGTCATTTTTTTAGCACATCAGCTTTCCAGAACAACTTCGTCGTTTGGTTAGTTTCTGTTTCTGAGTTTATCCTCCCTTTAAATTCCAGCGTCCTAGGGACTTATTGCAGAACTCATCTCCGAGAATTAAATTGCTTCGATCGGAGGCCCGATGCGGAGACAAGGTCCAGCGTCCTAGTGACTTATTGCAGAACTCATCTCATAGATTTAAATTGCTTCGATCGGAGGCCCGAAGCGGAGCCAAGCTCCAGCGTCCTAGGGACTTATGGCATAGCTCATCTCCGAGAATTAAATTGCTTCTATCGAAGGCCCGACGCGGAGCCAAGCTCCAGCGTCCTAGGGACTTATTGCAGAACTCATCTCCGAGAATTAAATTGCTTCGATCGGAGGCCCGACGCGGAGCCAAGCTCCAGCGTCCTAGGGACTTATTGCAGAACTTATCTCCGAGAATTAAATTGCTTCGATCGGAGGCCCGACGCGGAGACAAGCTCCAGCGTCCTAGGGACTTATTGCAGAACTCATCTCCGAGAATTAAATTGCTTCGATCGGAGGCCCGACGCGGAGACAAGCTCCAGCGTCCTAGGGACTTATTGAAAATGCTTCAACCAAACAGCTATAAAAGCACCTGCTAACCGCTTATTTAACTGTAGCGGGGGCGACTAAGATTCTTATGCTTACAAGCCTGGGCTATTACACATAATACTTTTTCAAGTTATCTGCATTCCATGTCTTGTTTAAAACTATACCTTCTGGGGTGCCGAGTTTGTACGCTCCTTCCTGGATTTCTTTCATGATGATGTACGACCCTTCCCAGTTGGCGTCTAGTTTCCCTCTGGTGGACACTTACCGAAGCACTAAATCTCCTTCTTTGAATTGTCGTGGGTGGATTCGCCTATCGCGGTATCTAGATAGACGCCTTCTGTACTCCTTCTCTTTTAATGTTCCAGCCATCCTCCGTTCTTCTATGAGATGCAATTCAAGTTCCAACGCTTCATCATTGATTTCTTGATTGTATGCTAGGATTCGTGCTGATGGGACCAATCTTTCCACCGGAATTACCGCGTCTGTCCCATAAACTAGAGTGAAAGGAGTTTCTCCGGTCGGGGTCTTTGTTGTTGTTCGGTAGGACCAAAGGACTAATGGCAAAAGTTCCACCCAATGCCCTTTCGCCGTGCCTCCAAGCTTTTTCTGTATCCCATGTAACAATTGTCGGTTGGTTGTTTCTGCTTGCCCATTCGTCTGGGGATGGGCAACGGATGAGAACTTGAGGTTTATTCCCAAACCTACGCAAAAATCTCTGATAGACTCGCTGTCAAACTGTGGTCCGTGATCTGTGATTATTGAGTCAGGCACCACTACAAAAAAAAAATGAAATTTACTTCAGCAAAAAGCCGTTGCAAAATGCCTTCAAAGGGTGGCAGAAGGCATTTAGCTTCGGCTAAGCTACGGCAAATGGGGGGGTGGTGAATTGTGGGGTGGCAAAATTTTGTAGCTTCGGCAAATAGCCGTAGCAAAAAAAATTTAGCCACAGCCAAGCTACAGTAAGCATCCCCTAATGAAAGAACCACATTTGCTACGGCAAGGTGCCGTAGCTAAAGAGTGAGTGAGAAATTAAAAAAAAAAAACTTACTTTTTAGCCCGGATTCTTCAGACCCGGGCTAAAAAGTCCAATATTTATTAAAAAAAATAAAAGAATACACATAATTTAACATATATAATAAATTTTCATTAATTATACAAAATTTATATATATAATAATATGTCAAAAATACAAAATTTATATACAATAAATATACGTACATAATTATAAAATTTACATATACAATAAAATGTCCAAAACTACATTTTAACCAAAAAATGCCCAAAACTATATTAACAGAAATTCATTATCCATACACACCACTTCAATCCCAAATTGAACACTGCAATTTGCAACCGAAGAGAAAAATTGGCAAAAATATTGACCAAAATATGAGACCAAAGAATAAGGAAGAACTCACTGAGAGAGAGGGCTTAGTATCTGGTGGAAAGAGAAAGGAGGGTGGAGATGATGATGAATAACCTTCTGCCCGCTAATTGCTTTCTCCATTTTCAGACCAAATCCAGCAATACCCCTGATGCATTTACAAGATAGAATTAAAAAGTTACTTTTGAATAAATGAGTGTTTCACAAATCGGGATCATGGTTTATTGGGATAAACTAATGCATTTAAAAGAAAGATTAATTATTACTTTGTAGCAACTTCGTAAATGTAAACAACTTTCATAACTTTGTAAAGGAATGTATAAGCACACAGAATTCTCGGCACATCAATACACAACAAATACCCAATTAAAAAAAAACCCATGACACTAATGAACCTAAGCATGTCCTTTAGAGATTCATATCATGCCTTTGTAGTATCCTTTTTGCTAGAATGTGATAGTGTTGCTGCTACATTCGTTGTCTAACCATGTAGCAATTAGCACACCTAGAGCTTCATCCAAAAGCAGCCAGCAAACAACTAAGATGCCTAAAAACTGAAATAAAAGCTTCAAGTAATCAGCTCTCAATGATGAAAAATTGAGTCAGCATACTGCCCTCAGAACAGACCTTCAAAGTGAAATTTAAAACACACAAAACTCCCCCCCCCCCCCCCCCCCCCCCCCAACAGCCCATTAAAATGTAGCATTTAGCCCCACAAACATGCAGGATTGGCCCCAAAAACAACTCTCAATTTATTTCATGAATCAAACTACCAAACCAGCAGGATTGATAAATGCTGGATCAAAACAACAAATAAAGAAAAAATATTATACCACTATAAAGAAGTTTAACCCCACCCCCAGTCAGAATACCCCACAAACAAATGGGAAAAAAAACAAAATCAAAATGAAGGAACATAAAAAGGACAAAAGAGCAGATCATGAAAAAGCTTAATTTTAATTACCTGAGTCGCAGCCCAAACATCAACAAGAACATGAATCAAGCTTTTCCCTGTATGGTGTATAAAGAGGAAGACATCAAAGGACATGATGAAAACAGCACACAAGGCTCCTTTTGAAAGCATTAATTCAAATTAACTATTGAACTACCAAATTTCTGCATATAGTCGAAAACCATATCATGTGGTTGCATAAAAGCCAAATACCATAAACATATGCATAATATGAATAACTTAATATGTTGTATGCATCTTCTTTTCTTTTCCTTGTTATTTTCTATCATTGCTTTTTAAAGGGGAGAGCGTGAGAGGAATGGGAACTCGTACTTTTTCATGTTAAAAAAAAAAAGATCACAGTATAGACCAACAAACAGAAAGCTACCGAAGTTCTAGTCCTTGTGTCCAAGCAAATATGGCCAAAGATATTTGATCAGATATCATTAGATTCATTACCTTCCAGAAAATGTTAATGGACAATCCGTGAATCCATCACTCTTGTTTCCTGTAAAACTCATGGCAACACAATTTGTCACTTAAATGAAAACAACTTCATATCATTCAAAACTAAAGATTTCTCAAATCTCGTGGCACCAAAAGGAGATTATGATTTATGAGAAACCACATAGCACCTAAATAAGAATTTTCCTATACTTGTTAAACTCCTATTGTGCTCATTCTAAATTAACAAAGATACATCATGCAATCAATTAAAAGGTTTAAAGTTACTTCTTTTGAATAAGTCATAAAAAGTTAGCCAAAATTATGGAATTTATTGAATACTCCGTGTAAAAACTACAGATTAATTAGGTGACGACAAACAAAGTTGAAAGATAAAGTACAGTCAAGAAGTGATGAAACTTGAATAACTGCAGTCCCTTTGGGGTTTCAAAGGGACAAGCAAGGAATCCCTAATAGAGATACAAGGATAGAGCCCAATGCAAGACACAAGCCACAGCTTATCCAATTGAAACATGGGGCACTTCCAGAAGTTGTAAGGTTTTGTGAAGTTTAAGATAGATATTTTTTCCCAGGTACATCTCAATTATTTTATGCTTTAGGGATAAGGAGCTTTTTTCTTAGAAAAGAAATAAATAAATGGTAATTGATCGCTATCCTATAAGTAAATAACTAATTATATTTAGCTTTGAAAGACAATGATGCAGATTAATATTCTATGATTACTTATAAATTACAGTTAAGAGTTTTTTATTAGCTAATGAACAGCTAATAAGTCAAAGTGTGGCAGTTTACTAACAAACCCATAGAACAATAGACTAGGGCTTTAAAACCTGGAGAGAGGCGGGCCTATTTGGCCCTATTACTGATGAAAGGAAATGCCTAAGCCTCCTCTATGATTTATAGAAGAGATGATCTTTCATGATTACTTGTGAAATCTTGTAGCGACTTTGTTTAAATCAGCAAGTAAAAGTATCCAAATGCTTAAAACATGGAATGCAATTCTAAAGCAAATTCAAGGTACTATGGATATTCACATTTCATGATTAGCATATATTTGAAGTTTATGTTTCACCAGAAGTTTTCACTCCATTCATATCACAAGAGACAAAATAGAGCTCTTTAAAAGTATAATGGAAACAAGCTTGTTACCAAGATTCATGCTGCATTTTGACTTGGAAATGCAGCATGAATCTTGGTAGAAATAAGCCAAGGAAGCATAATGAGCTCTGAAAGAAGAAATAAAGAATCTGCACATAAACTAAAAATAATGGAAACATTAATGATGATGGTATTTGTAACTTTAAAAGAAGACGAATTGAAACCCAAAATAAAATATATACCTCATCCTTGTGAAACAACAGGTACTCATCACTGTCGAAAGCATTTTGGCCATCTCCTTCCTCTTCAATGCAACCCAACTCAACTTCTTCTGCAGTATTTTGACCGAAGAAGGTATAATGTGATGCATCAAATCAGGCATTACCTATACAAAATGGACAAATAAAGGTCAAAACCTCTACTTGATGCCTAAATCCAGCAAGTAACAAGTAGAACATACAATACTTAGCAATGCCTAAATCCAACAAGCCAAGTCAGTATCCATGCTCATAAACCTTCACCCGACTTCCGTCCTTTGTCTCAACACAACAACTAAAAGGTTGTCAAGAACCTATAATGTCATTTAATATAATCCACATGTGAGCTCTAGAATGTCAATCAGTTTGCATTAAAGTTTGCAATGCACAACAACCGGTTTCAAAAACTCACAATAAACTATATAAGTCAATAAGGTCACCGCAAAAGAACATAGCCCACTCTTCCTCGTAGAAAAGGTCACTTGCCTCTTTGTGGTGTTGTCTATCCTTTTGATTTCGACCTCTCACCATCCCATTGTAATTCGCTCTAACGATCTTTCCCTGCAAAAATCCAGGATTCAACTGGATCAGCAGTCATCACAATTAAGTTACAACATGTTGAGCACCAGCAAATTATTAAATAAAAATACACAAAAATCAAAAGATGACAATTCATGGGAAACGTACAAAATTATACTATGTTCCATCAGAAACCATTAATTAGTTATAAATCTTGAATGTGTGGTTCTAACTTTGAAGCTTGCAAAACGTGCGTTTTAAAGAGGGTAAATTTCAGAAAATCCCTTTTAAACCTAAATATGAAGTAACTGATAAATTAAAGAAAAAGGGGCTAAGAGATCCCAAATGTTGTATGAGATGTATGGATCTGTAGAGATCCCAAGTGTTGTATGAGATGTATGGATCTGCAGAGATCCAGTTTTGTTCGGGTTGTTTATATGCAAGAGAGATATAGGAAGCCAGACAGCAGATAGAAGAGCACGAATTATCAAATTCCGTTTCATAGCTTCGTTCTTACAGATCTGTTCTCAGTTTCAGTTCATGTATTATCAATTTTGATTTGTCGAAGGATTGCCAAGGTACCAGATCTATATGTAGGTAGAGAGCATACCTGGATTTATTAGGGTATGGGTCTATTTAACTCCAAATCGACCCTTTTCACTTGCATCTACCTTGAAACCATCGAGAATCCCGAGATCCCGCTACTGCTGGCAAGGAGGAGAGAGCAAACATCTCCATTGCCGAAGAGAGATTTCCACCCGAGAGGACACTTTCGAGCATCCCACTGAGAGAAGTCGCCGCCGCCAAGACCAGGGAAAATCAACCAGCCAACCTCCATTTTAATCGACCTTTTTCCTCATCCTGTAATTTCTTCTTCTCCTTTTGATTTCTTCCTCTTTTTTCCTCTTCTTTCCTCGAATCCAAGCCTCCTTCAGGCTCTCCTTTCCTTTCTGGATTTGATTTGTTTGCTTTGTTGGAGTTTTAATGGTTATCGTTGTTTTTGTGAACGGATCTACTCTCGCAATTTGTGGGTTATTGTGCTTCGGTTTTGCTTTGGATTGATTTATGTGTTGGGTTGGAGGTTGGATCTGGTTTGGACGGTGTGGTGAAGGTCGGTGGCGGTGGCCTTCTCTTTGCTAGGGTTCCTCCTCTGAGAAGGTAGGTGTGGAATAGAGGATAAGGATACAAGGGTTTAAGATGTTTTTTCAACTTTTCCTAAAAACTGTAATTTTGCCACGACAAATATTTAGCCATCGCAAAATTTGTCTGGCAACCACCTCCGGCCCGTAGTGGCCATGGCAAAAAAGGCCTCATTAGCGACGGCAATCTTTGCCGAAGCTACCATCGGTGGCAAAAGGTATCAATTCCTACGGAAAGTCCCTGCCGAAGCTAGGTAGCGTGGCAAAAGGTACCAATTGCCACGGCACACATATGCCGAAGCTAGCAAGGGTGGAGAATTTGATTATTTTTTGTAGTGCACCCCAAATCGGCAGATTATGTTCTACCACAAAAACTTCCTCACTTTTTCCGCGGTGATAAACCCCATTGCTTCAGCTTCTACCCATTTTGTGAAGTAATCCACCAAAACAAGTACATATTTTAATTGCCCTGGAGCAGTTGGAAATGGGCCAAGAATGTCCATTTCCCAAGCAGAAAACGGGTATGCTCCAAATATACTTTTCATTGGCTCCATGGGGAGATGCTTCAAATTTCCAAACCTCTGGCACACGTCACATTTCTGAATGTAGGTTTGGACATCCTGCTTCATGGTAGGCCAGTAATATCCAAGCCTCGTTGCTTTCGCTATCAAGGCTCTCCATCCTTGGTGATGTGCACAAACCCTAGCATGCAGTTCTTTCACAACAACACCGCCTTCCTCTATTGAAATACAAAGTAAGTCTAGGAGACAGTAGCCTCTTTTATAGAGCTTTCCCTCTCTGATGGTGAAACGGGCCACTTTTGTGATCACTTTTTTGGCCGCGTCTTTTTCCATCGGTAGCAGGCATTTTCCCAGATATTCCGCGAGCGGTGTCCTCCAGTCTCCTTCCCCATTTCCTTGGACATGATAAACTTCTTGGATAAGCCTGTGGTTGTTCATTCTTTCAAGAAAAACTTCTTCTCCTACTTCTTCGGGCATGATGGCTCCCATTCTAGCCAGCGCATCCGCTTGCTGATTGTCATTTCTATAAACTATTGTCAAACAAAAACTTAAGAAAGCTTTTGACAACGCTTGTACTTTTCTTTGATAGTCAGGCATTAAACCAGTTCTAGCCTCATATTCCTCTATTATTTGTCTTGCCATAACCTCTGAGTCGGTGTAGATGGATACCTGTCTGGCTCCTTTGATCAAAGCTATCTCAAGGCCCACGAGCAGGGCCTCATACTCAGCTTCATTGTTCGTGGCTTGAAAATTTAGTTTGTAAGCATAGTTGTATTGATGTTCGTAAGTTGCAGTGAGAGTGACTCCGGGTCCACATCAGTCTTTGTTGGCTGCTCCATCAACTTTGAGTGTCCACTCGCTTTTCTCCGCTTGATCGCCTAATTCAAAACTTGTTTCACAGATGAAGTCGGCCAAGGTCTGGGCTAGGGGTGATATACGAGTCGAACGAGCCGAGCTTGACATGTTCAAGCTTGGCTTGAATGGTAAACGAGCCGAGCCGAGCTTTTTTTTATGATCAAGCTCGGCTCGTGAGCCCAGGGGAAAGCTCGAGCTCCGCTTGTTAAGGCTCAACCAAGCCGAATGAACGAGCCTAAGCATGTTCGAGCTCGTCATCTGGGCTCGTTCGGCTCGTTCAAGATCGGTTCCGAGCTGAGCTTAAATGAAATTACAACAATTTTATACAGTAGCTGTGCAAGCAAAAAAAGGGTTAAACAATAAAAGTTTAATGGATATCAAACCATTAGAAACCAAAAGCATAATCTGTACAACTTACTTCGCCAAATTCATTTAACTTGAATTCATTTATAACCACACAAAGGTCAATCTTTACATTTCACTTGAATTCATAATCTGTACCACTCGAATATGCCAAAACTGGACTCAAGGCACTCATTGACTCAACCGTCAACACAAAGATGGCGAGGTCGACAGCCAATAACCCAGTATGCCAACGAAGATGAATCCACAAGGGGAAAATTCAGTATGCCAAAACTCTGATGACATCGACAGTAGGAATCCACAAGGGGGAAATTAAAATTTCAGATCTGAGGAATATACCAGCAGAAGGAGGAATCCATAAGGGGAAAATTCAGATTTCAGATCTAAGGAACGAAGGCAACGAAGTGCTCAGTTGCTCACCTGTGCCGCTGAAGGATGGAATACACCCGCAGATCGCAGATCTGAGGAAGGAAGACAGTCCAACAAACGAAGGATGGCCGGCCGATGCTGCTACGGTTTACCGGCGCCGCCTGAGCCGAGCTCGGAAGGATGGCCAACTTCAGCCTTGAGGAGAACCCAGGAAGAGGAGAAGCGAGCGGCTGCTGAAGCCTGAAAGTGTTCTTCTACGTGAGCGAGTGTTTAAAACCCTCAAATCCCTCCTCTCTATTAACCCTAGGGGCATTATAGTAATTTCCTATACCGAGCTTACGAGCTCGGCTCGGGCTCGGTTCGAGCCCAAAACTATGTTCAAGCTCGGCTTGTTTTCCCTCTACGAACGAGCTCGAGCCGAGCTTTCTCGAGCCGAGCCCGAGCCGAGCCTGAGCTGTTCGGCTCAGATAACACCCCTAGTTTGGGCCAATGCTGCTCGTCGCGGGGTGTATTCAATTTTGAATTCCGTTAATTCTACCGCCCATGATATCATTCTTCCTGATAGGCACGGGGAATGGAGGATTTGTCTTAAGGGTAAGTCTGTCATTACCCGAATGACATGATCCTGGAAGTAGGGTTTGAGCCTTCTCGCCGCGAATACAAGAAATAAAATCATTTTTTCTACCGGTTCATACCGCGTCTCGGCATCTTGCAGCACTCAACTAATGTAGTACACAGGGTACTTTTCTTCTCGTGTTAAGACCACGCTGATAGTGATGTTCTTGACTAATAAGTATAGATGCAAAGTCTCCTGTTTTTCTGGTTGCTGCAGGGTGGGCAGTGTTAACAAGAAGACTTTTAATTCTCTGAAAGCTCTGTGCAGTTCTGGGGTCCAATGTATTGGACCATTTTTCTTGAGTAAGGCGAAGAAAGGTAAGGATTTGTCCACGAGACATGAACAAAAGCGGCTCAAGTAATTTACTGCTCCGTTCAGTGATTGTACCTCTTTGATAGTCCGCGGCGGTTGGAGATTCTGGACTGCGGTGATTTTTTCAGGGTTTACATCAATTCCTCGATGGCTGACCATGAAACCTAGGAATTTTCCATAATCAACTCCGAAGACACATTTTTCTGCGTTAAGGTTCAAACCTCCCCTACGGAGGGAATCAAACGTCTCTTGCAGGTCCGCCGCGTGATCTTATGCTCTTTTTCTCTTAACAACGATATCGTCTACATATATCAACACATTTCTCCCAATCTGTCTGCAAAAGATCCGATCAACTATTCTCTGAAACGTAGCCCCAGTATTTCTGAGTCCGAAAGGCATGACGCGATAGCAGAATATTCCTTGGTTGGTGATGAAGGTTGTTGCCTTTTTGTCTTCTGGATCAAGGCATATTTGATTGTACCCAGAATAAGAATCAAGAAAGCTAAGGACCTTATTGTCCGCGGTCGCGTCAACGAGCTCGTCTATGGATGGTAATGGGTAGCTGTCCTTGGGGCAGGATTTATTGAGGTCAGAGAAATCAATGCACATCCTCCATTTTCCATTGGACTTTTTCACTAGAACCACATTCGAGAGACAGTCCGAATCTTCCACCTCTTCAATGAAATCGGCTTCTAACAGCTTATCAGTTTCTTACTTTGCCGCTGTCGTTGGGAGGAAATCGAGTTTAAAATATAAAATATAAATCAAACCAGATTCTGCCTACGCAAATAATTACAAGATCTCCTCCTGATGCAGCAGTGGGAAGTCAGAATCGATCCACGAGGAAGCGTGTCAGCGGATCCTAGGCAGCGGAGAAATCTCACGGACAGAATTCGACAACAGGGGTCCTAGATCTCGAGTACAGTTACTCGACAGAAGATCGGACAGTCGAACACAGCGCATCAGCTCTCGGCAATTCCGGTCGATCTCGACAAAGAGCTACTCGAGATCGAGTAAAATCTTCGTCGACGTCGGGTTAGCTTGGTTGATCACCTACACACAGAAGCTACGGCGATGCTGGATCGAAGATCAGTAACTCGAGGTCGAGTAGTGCAATTCGAGATCGAGTAAAAACAGAGAATAAAACGAAAGAAAATAAAGACAAGTGCTTTGGGACTCGAACTAAACAGTATGAAAAGGACTTCCAAGATTGGGGTTCGCAACAACGATTACCAAGCATGCATAAGGCAGAAATAAACAAATAATCATGTGAATCGCATCAAAGGACTAAGCTTTCGCTTTTTCCAACAATTAGACAACTCTTTCAAGAAACCCTAATTGTCTCTACCGATTTTATGTTTACAATCTAAGTTGTTAGCATGGACCTCCATTAGATGGGTAATAAACACATAACAAGTAGTAGATGCTTAAAACATGATAAAAGTCGGATCTTTACCTCAAACGCGCATGGCTATCGTTGGGCTCGCCCCAACCTTAGAAGTGGGTGGACTACTCGCGCTTCATCGCAACTTCAGACATTGATTTATGAAAAGAAACTAATTTCATTAAATCAAACAGAGCTTACAACAAAAGGAAGCCAATTCCGATCTCGCTTCACCAACTCCTCTTGGCCACTCACTCTCTCTCTCTCTCTACTACTTCTCCTACTGAAATTCTGTGTGATTGAATGAATGCTAAAATCAGCCCCATGGGCTTTATTTATAGCTTTCTAATCCTTGCTATTTAAGGATAGAAATATCTATCTATATCTAAAACTATATATAAAAGCTTTATTGATAAATAAATGCAACAGCATAATTAAATCTAATAAAGGGAAATTATATCTAAAAGTCTTCAAGTGGATAAACCTCTCTTCTTCATGATAGATGTTGATAGATCGGATAGACTCGGCTATCTTCGGCTCCAAGGATTCCCAAACCGAGTAGGACTGCCCAACGCGTTACGCGGCTTCTGGAAGCTTCCTCGATCTCGAGTAAAACGGCGTCGTCGACTTCATTGGCTCGGCGTCTTGGGTTGATCTTCCTCGATGTGGCTCGGACATGGCTAACAAATCTCCTCGATCTCGAGGTAAATACTCGATCTCGAGTAACAGTGTCGGACATAGCTCGGCCTGGTGACGTCGAGCAGCTCTTCCTCGGACTGGCTCGGATGTGTGCTTTGGAATTTGTCGACATCGAGAAGATTCCTCGATCTAGAGTTGTGGTGTCCGGCTTCCAGGTCAGGTCGGGTAGTTTCTCCTCGGCATCCTCGGGTAAGCTCTCCTCGACTCCGGGTTGTCTCCGAGGCTTTGTCGACATCGAGTTGTGTACTCGATCTCGAGGAAGGTGTTGGAGTCGGGTTCTTCGTCTCTCGGCTTTTCGACATGGTGCTCCTCGATTAGTGCAGTGCCTAGACATGTTTGTCGATATCGAGTTGGCTTAAGCTTCCGTCCTTGCTTCCTAGTTTTCTCCCGAAATGACTCCATATTCTCCAATATTAAACCGAAACTTATGTAGATCTCCATTTCTGACAAATAAGCATATACTACATAAATTCGACATATTCCCAACCCGAAATATGCAAAATGTAAAGAATATGGAACTAAAATATGCATAAAGACATGACAACTTTAGAGACATCAAATCACCCCATACTTAGACTTGATTGTCCTCAAGCAATAACCAAACAATAACCAAGACCTACAACACATCCTTCAAGTCTTCGCCTTTTGTTAAAAGCAACATCTCAAGTAGTAGCAATGTAAGACAAGTGAATTTAACGTCATTACACATATATGAGCGATCCATAGGCACAGGCAATATAAATCAAACCTCGCAGGGATAATGTGTTTAGACTCAACTCTCAATGTGTTTAGGCTATGAAGATCAACTCTCAACTCAATTCCATATACAATCTCATAAACATTGCAATTTAAATATTAATCCACTTCGCAACCAATTATGCAAATGCAACAAGAATTATCTGGAGGACTTCGCTCAATAGAAGTCTTCAAAGAAGATTCTATTCGGCGGGGTTGTAATGGGGCTTGGTAAGAAATAAAAGGTATGGAATTATTTGGCCATGTGGTGCTTAATAAAATTCGGGAATCAAGACTCCTAAATCTTCAACACAACTCAACCAAACCATAACTCTCAATCATATGCATCAACCAAACTCTCCAATTTATCTTAATGAATTATATAACCTTTCAAACTTCCTCAAACTTTCCAAAGTATGTATCTTGCGAATAATGAAAGAAATAAGGTAAATTTGGCTCATGCACTTTATTCACAAACATATATACTTTTTCTCTTCTTTTTTTTCGTTTTTTTTAAGGAAATAAAATAAAAACTAATGGTGCATTTATAGGGTGAGCCAAAAATCCTTTTACATAATATGTATAGCAAGATAAAAATATAAAACCAACCCATATCTCAATAAATTTTAACAATCCTCTCTACTTAAAATGAAACACAAGTTCATGCTTTCCACAAATCATCATTCCAACCAACTCTAAGTCTTAATTCCCAAATGGGGGTCAAGCTCAATTTGGCTAAGGATAATTTCGTGGAGTTTACAATAAAAGTCTCAGGCTAATGTTCTGGCTTCAAGCAGGGATAATACAGGGTAGGTAAAGAGAGGATAAAATCGGCTTAAAAGGTGCATCCATCATTTAATTCTCATTAACATAAACATATAAATGCATTGGTTTTGAATAACTATCACAACATTTAGAGATGCATAGGAAGAGTAAATGCACTCAAGAAAGAAGAGGGATTTTTTTATGTTCTCCCTATAAGGCCAAAATTCTCACTAGGACAATTTTTGTTGGATTTTAACCTTTAATTAGCTTAGGATCATATGTGCTCAATTTTCATCACAAGTTCACAATCCACATAAAAACAATTTTTAGGCTAAACCTTCCAAATATGCCATAGGATTTACATGATCAAGTCAATCATTATTCATCATCATAGGACATCTAAGTTAGGGTATAAAACTTAAAACAATGCAGAAATTTAAACATGCATTTTTTTCTTCTTTTTTTTCAACATTTTCTATTTTTTTTTCTTTTTTCTCTATGCAACTAAAAACAAGACTAAAGTGCATAAAATTTAAACATGAATGCATAACATAAAAAATTAAAATTTCACCAAAAGCAAGACTAAAACATATAATAATGATAATGAGCCCTTCCCCCACCCCATACTTAAAATATACAGTGTCCCCACTTTATAAAATCAAATAAAAACAAGAGTAAAGGAAGGAAATCACAGAATAACACATCGAGGGTGGCAGAACAGGCATGTCGAGTAAACAATTTTTGTCGATCTCGAGTACAAAACTCGATCTCGAGGAGGCTTGTCTGCGTCCAGTGGATTTCTGAAGTTGAGGAGCTTCTGGGCTTTGTCGATATCGAGTTGGCCTACTCGATATCGAGGAGTGTCTAGGTTGCTCCTCTTCGTCGTTGTCGACTTGGCCTTTGTCGATTCTGACTGTTTTTCAGGGACTTCTTATTCCACTTTTTGCGATACTTTTATGCTTGCCGACCTAGAAGTGTTAGATTGCACACAAAAACAAGACTTTCCACATGAAGCATTCTAAACCAATAAAAAACAAAAACCAAAACCAAAACCAAAAAGTTCAAAAGTCCCAAAATTCATAAAGTTTTATATACATGCTCTAGATTTTAGAGTCGCTAGGCCGACTTCTCCGTTTGCACTCAAGGACCATTAGTGTGGGGCCCACTCATGCTTGGCTCTTCTCCTGGATCATCTAGGTCCTGATGGTAGTATGCAAGCTCAGCTGACAGGTGGTTGCTTGCATAATCTTCCTTCTCTTTCTTCTTCTTCCTTCCAGCTCTTAGTTTCCGCAGATTCTCTCGCCACTAGGCCTTACCTCCCCATAAATTATTGATAAATTTCTTAATGGACTGAGGGGGAGTAGAATTCATACCTGAACTTACCTTTTCGGATCCAAAACAGAAATCTTCGGGCTTGGGGTTAGTCGATGTCGTGTACGGCTGGTCGACATCGAGTACAGGGACCCCATACTTAGGCTCTTCAGCAGAGGAAGTCGATGTCGACGAGCCTTGGTCGAGATCGAGTAGAAGGGTTATCGAGATCGAGGATGCTTGGTCGATCTCGAGTACAGTGCTGGTGCTTTTCTCCGCTGATTGCTTGGTCTCATGGTTGCTGATGCTTTTTACCTCTAGCCATGAAATTTCTTTCTTTGTAGGGCCAAAAGAGAAATCTAAGATCTCGTCACCTATGGTGAATGTGAGCGATCGATTATTGACACTAATTATGGCATCTGCAGTAGCTAAGAATGGTCTGTCAAGAATAATAGGGCTAGTAGGATCTTCAGCGCAGTCTATAATAAGGAAATCTGCTGGAACAAAGAATTTACCAACCTGGACGGAGACATTCTCAACTATACATGTAGGGATGACCACTGTATTGTTTGTCATGTATAGTTTGGCATCCACAGGCTCTATGCATCCTATCTTTACCTTCCTCCAGATTGATAAAGGCATGATGCTCACATTTGCTCCTAAATCACACAGAGACTCATATTTATATTGTCTAAAACCCACAGTAACAGAAAATTTACCAGGGTCAGGTCTCTTTTCAGGGAAGTGGAGTACTTAGCATTCGCCTGCGATCTCTGAGATGGATCGCTTCTTGCTCAGGATTTCCTTCAGAAATTTGACATATCCAGGCATCTCTTGCAGGCCTTCTGCAAAAAGAATAGAGACATTCAGTTCTTGCAACATATTAACAAAACGGTTAAACCTACCTCCAGTGGGATCTTTCTGTGCTTTAAAAGGGAAAGGCAGTGGCTTTTTTTGTTTTGGAGCCAGATCAGATGTCGGAGGTGTTGCAGAGTCGTCGACGTCGGCCAAATTCTTCTCGATCTCGACTACAGGTTCCTCGGTCTCGAGTTGGGTTGTCGACCTCGAGTTGTCTGGTTGTGTAGTGGAGTCCGAGCTGGGCTTCTGGGCTTGGTCGAGGAGGTTGTTGTCGATCTCGAGTACCGGCTCCTCGAGATCGAGTTGATTTTGCTCTGTGTCGAGTTTCTGCTCTGCCTTGTCTTGATGTTTCCTGACCTCTGGCTCGTGTAATTGATGCCCACTTCTGAGTTTGATAGCTGCGTGTCCGGTCTTCCCCTTAGGATTTGGTTTTGTTTGCTCAGGGAGCTGTCAGGATGGTCGTGGGATCTGTGCAGCGATTTGACCCATCTGGGTCTCTATTCCCCTTTTCCAAATGTCCAATTCTCCAAATTTTGTAGTGATGTTCTGGAACTGGTTGTTGATGGTGCCTTGATTCCGACGCATCTCCTCAAGGATGAGCTGCAGATCGTCTTTATTTTGATCCCTTTCTGGATATCCTGGAGCTCTGTAGGGTGGGGGGTTCCTAGGAGGACCTTGGTTCCACTTTGGTTGATAGAACCTTTGATCTCCCATGTAGCGATTGGGACCCCAGCGTAGGCTACCTCTTCATGTGTCTCTGCCATCCTGACTTGCTCAGTGTGTGGGCACTCAGTAGTGGTATGCCGCTGTGATCCGCATTCGATGCAAGGCTGATTGACAGACAGATATTTGACTTGCTTGAGGAGCTTGCGATTCTGGTCTCTGTAGAGCTGCTCCCTGACATCTGGGTCAATCTCCTTTGCTGGCTCATAGAGTGGCATAGATGGTGCTGGCCTGGCATAGGAGTTCTCCTCATAGTTTGCAGTAGACCCATATTTGTTGTCATAATTGGTGAGCTTGTCTAGCACACCCCAGGCATCAATTGGTGGCATTGTCAGATACTTATAGCGAGTATACTGGTTGATTCTGTCCTTAGTGACTTGGTCAAGAGAGTTGAAGAAGATCTCCTAAATGATGTAGGGTGGCTGTCCATGAGTAGGGCAAGATCGCAGCAGTTCTTTGTAGCGTTCCCATGCCTTTGCTAGCGGCTCCTCAGGCTTCTGTTTGAAGGCTGTGATTTTCTTGCGAAGGAGTGTTGTCTTGGCGGGTGGGAAGAATTTATTCAGAAACTCTTGCTCTACTTGGGCCCATGTTGTGAGTGATCTTGGTTTCAGCCATTCAAGCCACTTCAGTGCAGGCCCAGCGAGAGACCAGCGAAAAGCTTTCATCTTGACATATTCCAAAGTTGTACCTTCAGCAAGAGTACGGCACATGTCAGAAAAATTGGTAATATGTTCAAGAGGACACTCATTAAATTAGCCATAAAAAGCATTATTTTTAAGCTCTATAAGAAATTGGGTGCGAATTTCAAAAGAGTTTTCAGGGATTAGAATCGCCGATTCAGGCACGATGAGAGTTGGATGCATATAATCCTCTGCAGTGGTTAGATATTGGGCAAGCTCAGCTTCTGCTTGTTCCCTTGCTGCTTTCTCAGCGGCGATAGCAGCATCTTTAGTGGCCAGTTCCCTTGTAAGCCTCGCAATCAGTTGTTCTTGCATCTCAGCAGCCGCCATGGCTCTTTGTAGTTGACCAGAACGGCGCATACACCTGTAAAGCAACTCAAAGTAGACGTGAGTTTTAACTACCTAAGGCGCGAATGATAGCTTCCCCAGCAACGGCGCCAATTTGTCGTAGGGAGGAAATCGAGTTTAAAATATAAAATATAAATCAAACCAGATTCTGCCTACGCAAATAATTACAAGACCTCCTCCTGATGCAGCAATGGGAAGTCAGGATCGATCCACGAGAAAGCGTGTCAGAGGATCCTAGGCAGCGGAGAAATCTCACGGACAGAAGTCGACAACAGGGGTCCTAGATCTCGAGTACAGTTACTCGACAGAAGATCGGACAATCGAACACAGCGCATCAGCTCTCGGCAATTCTGGTCGATCTCGACAAAGGGCTACTCGAGATCGAGTAAAATCTTCGTCGACGTCGGGTTAGCTTGGTTGATCACCTACACACAGAAGCTACGGCGATGCTGGATCGAAGATCAGTAACTCGAGGTCGAGTAGTGCAATTCGAGATCGAGTAAAAACAGAGAATAAAACGAAATAAAATAAAGACAAGTGCTTTGGGGCTCGAACTAAACTGTATGAAAAGGACTTCCAAGATTGGGGTTCGCAACAACGATAACCAAGCATGCATAAGGCAGAAATAAACAGATAATCATGTGAATCGCATCAAAGGACTAAGCTTTCGCTTTTTCCAACAATTAGACAACTCTTTCAAGAAACCCTAATTGTCTCTACCGATTTTATGTTTACAATCCAAGTTGTTAGCATGGACCTCCATTAGATGGGTAATAAACACATAACAAGTAGTAGATGCTTAAAACATGATAAAAGTCGGATCTTTACCTCAAACGTGCATGGCTATCGTTGGGCTCGCCCCAACCCTAGAAGTGGGTGGACTACTCGCGCTTCATCGCAACCTCAGACATTGATTTATGAAAAGAAACTAATTTCATTAAATCAAACAGAGCTTACAACAAAAGGAAGTCAATTCCGCTCTCGCTTCACCAACTCCTCTTGGCCACTCACTCTCTCTCTCTACTACTTCTCCTACTGAAATTTTGTGTGATTGAATGAATGCTAAAATCAGCCCCATGGGCTTTATTTATAGCTTTCTAATCCTTGCTATTCAAGGATAGAAATATCTATCTATATCTAAAAGACTAAAACTATATCTAAAAGCTTTAAAGATAAATAAATGCAACAACATAATTAAATCTAATAAAGGGAAATTATATCTAAAAGTCTTCAAGTGGATAAACCTCTCTTCTTCATGATAGATGTTGATAGATCGGATAGACTCGGCTATCTTCAGCTCCAAGGATTCCCAAACCGAGTAGGACTGCCCAACGCGTTACGCGGCTTCTGGAAGCTTCCTCGATCTCGAGTAAAACGGCGTCGTCGACTTCATTGGCTCGGCGTCTTGGGTTGATCTTCCTCGATGTGGCTCGGACATGGCTAACAAATCTCCTCGATCTCGAGGTAAATACTCGATCTCGAGTTACAATGTCAGACATAGCTCGGCCTGGTGACGTCGAGCAGCTCTTCCTCGGACTGGCTCGGATATGTGCTTTGGAATTCATCGACATCGAGAAGAGTCCTCGATCTAGAGTTGTGGTGTCCGGCTTCCAGGTCAGGTCGGGTAGTTTCTCCTCGGCATCCTCGGGTAAGCTCTCCTCGACTCCGGGTTGTCTCCGAGGCTTTGTCGACATCGAGTTGAGTACTCGGTCTCGAGGAAGGTGTTGGAGTCGGGTTCTTCGTCTCTCGGCTTTTTGACATGGTGCTCCTCGATCAGTGCAGTGCCTAGACATGTTTGTCGATATCAAGTAACATTTGTCGATATCGAGTTGGCTTATGCTTTCGTCCTTGCTTCCTGGTTTTCTCCCGAAATGACTCCATATTCTACAATATTAAACCAAAACTTATGTAGATCTTCATTTTTGACAAATAAGCATATACTACATAAATTCGACATATTCCCAACCCAAAATATGCAAAATGTAAAGAATATGGAACTAAACTATGTATAAAGACATGGCTACTTTAGAGACATCGGCCGCCTTCTCAAGGGCCATTTTTCTTTTCTTCTGTACTATGGGCTTTGTTCCTGGACGGATCCTCAAAGTGTGTAATGCAGTTGCAAGTGGGACTCCTACGAGATCTCGCGGAGTCCACGCGAAAACATCCCTCGACCTTGTTATGATCTCCAAGACCCGTTCTTTCTCCTTTGGCCCTAACGCTTGTCCCACATAGATCTTTTCTTTTGGATTCGAAAATGGTGTGTAAATAGTCCTTTCATCCGCGGTCAGTATCATTGCCTCTGTCGGTCTAACTTCAAGCTCAGCTTCCGATGGTTCTGATGGGTTATTGTTTCCCACCACAGATTCGCACTTCTCACCAATGCACATCACTTCTTTTTTCCTCTTGATGGAAGTTAAATAACAGCTTCTGCTTTCAGGTTGCTGGCTGCGGACTTCGCCTACCCACCCCCCTTGTAAAGGGAATTTCCCAACAAAATGGTAGATGGACACTATCATCTGAAACTTATAGAGTGAAACGCGGCCCAGCAAAGCATTGTACACGGTTGGCACCTTTACCACCGTAAACACAATATTCTCCATCCGCCTTTTTGGGACTGTCCCCAAGACTATTGTTAACTCGATCGTCCCAGCCACCTGTACTTCTTCTCCCGAGAAGGTGACCAAAGTACCCGCATATGGCTTTAACAATGTCGCTGACATTCCCATCTGAGAGAAAGCGTCCCATGACAGAATATCAACAGAGGAGCCAGTATCAATGAAAACTCTTTTAACTGTCTTGGTAGCTATTTGAGAATGGATGATCAAAGGGTCGGAATGTGGCATCCTTACTTCCTCAGCATCTTTGAGAGAAAAAATAATCTCATCATGTTGCGTCAGAGAGAATTTTCTTCTTGAGGCAGATGGTGGTTGTCTTCCTTCTCACTCATAGTTCCTCTTTTCTTGTCTGCTTGATCCTGCCATAGAGTATCCTCCAGCAAGGGTATTTATAAATCCCTCGGGTTCTGGTATGTGGCCTTCTCCCGGTCTTCGGGCTCCTTCTTGATTTCTCGGTGCTTGGTTAACAGATCCTTGCATAGTGTGGGCGTGATTGTGTCTACCTCCGCGCCATATTCGTCCTCTGCCCCTTCCCCGATTGAAAAAAGGGGCATCTCCCCGTTGATTTTGTAGTCCTTGGTATCGATTCTGTCGTTGGTGGGGGCCATCCGGTCGAGAGTCACAATTTTCCCAATCTGGCCTTCGATTGTGTCGATCCTCTCTTTGCGGCGGATATCTCGGTTCTTGATTTCGGTAAATATTTTCTCTCGGATGATAAGACCGCGGATGATCCTCTCTTTGGCGGGATCCTTGGCCTCTTTCAGAATTCATGTGCACTTTATCGCGGTTGGAACGGAAAATTCCTTCTGACTGGTGTCTGGGAAGTTTGACCTTCTCCTTTTTGAATTTTCCGACGAGTTTCCCAAAGAAGCCTTGATTGCATGTGTTTGCTCTTGAACTGGACGCGGGTGCCTCTTCGGCTTTGATTTGCCTTGATACACGATCCCTCAAATCATCATAACTGGTAGGCTTCTTGCGAAATAAATAAGTTTTGAAATCTCCCTCTGCTAGATTCCCCATGAGAATGATGATCGCCGACTCATGATTGAAATTAGGGATTTGTACTACCACGCGTTTCCCCAGCTCCTTGTCTGACTGAGTTCAAATCAAGCATTGTCTTCTTCCGCGACCGTGCACTCCCAATATGAGATTTGAAGATATGAGTTAGCTGGGTAAAACTGGCCATAGAGTTTTTCGGCAGGTCGGTAAACCATGTAATGGCGATCTTTTTCAGGGTTGAGGGGAAAGTCCGGCACATCATGGCATCGTTGTACTCATTTATTCCCATCGCAGTGGTAAAATGACACAAATGATCCTCGGGATCGGTCGTTCCATCATACTTCATCAAGCCCATGTCTCTCCATCTTTTTGGTACTGGCGCGGAACATACTTCTCTGGTGAAAACAGATGGTAGGATTGTCGATCCTTCCATTCTCATGTTTCCTGAATCTGACTTGGTGGAGGTTGAGATGTTCGTGGTTCGCTCTTCACATCGATGTTTGTTCTCATGATGCCATTCGTCACTTTGCCAGGATTGATGTGGCATTGCATGACCCTGACCCTGAAAAACCATAATTCATGTTACCGAATGCATTGCCTTGGTTGTTGTACGTTGTATAACGTCTGTCAAAATTTTCATGCAGTCCACCGTGGTGGGCTGTTCCCTGATGTTGACTTAGGTCCCCCATAATCATAATAGTAATATTGCGCTTGTTCTTGCTGCTGAGGATTAGGTTGCTCATGACGAAACTCATAGTATCACAGATTCTGAGGTATGTATCCCCCCCCCCCCCCCGACCCCATGCTGATTATAATAATGATAGAGGGGGGAAACGTGAGGCGGCTCCCCAGCTTCACCTTGTAGATCGGGTTGAGATGACGGCGGAATGTACATACTTGAGGCTTCCTGATCGTGGTGGATCTCCTGGCTCATTTCCTGAGTCACGCCGTCTTGATTAGCACTCATTTTTCTGTCACCGGATTAAATTTGGTAAATCAATGACTCATTGATTCATTATTCATTCAAAATAGTTTTTTTTTCTTCTATGCGCGTGAACTCCCTGCCCCCTCCAGAACTTGGGAGTTTTATTTGACTTTTCCCTTATATAGGTGATGAGCAGTCCCTAGGCAGTCGCCACGTGTCATTTCCTGATCGACACGTGTCCTACCCGTGGAATGGGGGCATGTTGAGCACGTACCCCCGCTTCCTGTCCGCGGATGATATGGCTTTGTAGATGGAGGATTCAATTCTATTCGCGGTCTCCTTCGTAGTGTTTTTATTTCCCTTTTTGTTTCCTTTATTTATTTATTTTTAGATGTTTTTATTACCAGTTTCGTCAATGCCCACAATGACCATCACCTACAACATTCATGACGACTCGTATAAAAGTAATCATGAATTCGTTGATGGCCATGGGTCACGGGTCGGGCGGGTCGACCCGTGACCCGCCGGGTCAGGGTCCACGGGTCCAAGGGTCGGCTCGGGTTGAGGGTCAGGGTTAGGGTCAGGGAAAAGATAACCCGTGATCCGGTGGGTCGACCCGTCGGGTCAACCCGCCATTTTGAAATATGTTTTTTTTTGAAAAAATTTATTTTAAATAAAATAAATTTATAATTATTATGTAAATTATATAAATTATTCTTAGAATAATTCATAATATTACATAATGTAATATGCAGTGGCAATGTGAGACTTAGCACCCCCATGCTTCTCCTTACCTCTAGTTTTCAATGTGGGACAAGAACAAGGGTAGAAACTAGAAACTACACCATGTCTTCAATCTCTACCATTCGGTTTAATGTCAATCCATGCTTATAAATTTTTATCATATACAAACACTAGTACTATACTTTATATAAATATTATTTTAAAATAAAAATATTTTACCTATCAATTATGAAAGAAATAACGAACGGGTAACAAGAAAGTGTGAAGTTCAACAATATACCTTAAACATTTGTGTTATTTGGTGGATCCACTATTAAATCATTCTATATCATTCTATATGATACTAAGTTATGAGTCTTTATAATATAATTTCAAATAATACAAATATTGTTATTGATAAAGCCGTTACACTTGTATAGTATCCTTAATGTCGAGTTTTCGTTTATTTTCAAAATGATATAGAACTTCGGATTTTCAAACACAAGAATGAAATATAATATTGGCAATACTTTTTCAATGTGTCTTTTCATGTACGTCATAACAAGCAACCCAAGTATGTAATTCTAATAACATCGTCATTAAGTGTATACACAATATGTGGCTAATTCAACTTTAAACGAGAAAGTTTAACATATCTATATGAAAAAGAACCTAGATTTGAAATCATTGATCAGGAAATTAACATAATAATGCAAGTAAAATAAAAATACTTATGATTGATTAATGGATCAACACAACTATCAATTAAATTAAATAGAAAGATTAATCCAACATAACTTGATATATTGTATCATGATGTTTCATCACCATGTGTTATTCATTTCATTAAATCCTAAGAGGTAAACACTTTAATTCACTACAAAAAAAAAACAATTTAGCATCGGCAATTTTCCGTGGCAAAAAGCCAATCTGGGGTAACAAAACCTATTTAGCCACGGGAGTAGCCACGGCAAACAAGGGGTGGCCAAGTCTGCGGTGGCAAAATGATAGTAGCTACGAAAGTCTGCCGTGGCGAAAAATCTAGCTACGGGCTAAGCGACGGCTACACGACCCCTCGTGAAAGACCCGACACATTTGCCACGGCAAGTTGCCGTAGCTAAAGGTGGATGGAAAATTAAAAAAAAACCTACTTTTTAGCCCAAATTCTTCAGACCCGGGCTAAAAAGTCCAATATTTTTTTTATAAAAAAATAAAATAAATAATACACAATTTAAATATATAATAAAATTTCATTAATTATACAAAATTTACACATAATAAAATGTCAAACACTGCATAATTTATATACCATAAATATACACAATTATAAATGTTAAATATACAATAAAATGTCAAAAACTACATTTTAACAAAAAAAAACATATGCCAGGAGAGCATCATTGTTTTCCTTAGTTGAAGATGAAGTAGGATCGGTTTCAAGTGGCTTCAAAATCTATGATGCAAGCAAAGAAAAAAAATAAGTTAGCAAGTATGTTGACAATTTAGCCTACTTGATGTTATCGGTTGATAGAGTAAGCATCAATTATAAAGGACTAGTTATATAGTAGAATAAGCTTCAAGAGAAATAAAGTGTACACAATAGCGGCAATTTTGGTGCATACTCAATGAAACGTTAAGGATTATAGGCTTTATAGCTATTAATAAGGATATAAAGTTATAAAATACTAAAAGCAAATGCTGTGATTGCTATTAGTAGTTAGTACCACAGACGATAATGCAAGACAAGGTGGAGCAACACCGTATTTTTAAGGTATTACCTTGAAAGCACCCGAAAGAATGCCAAATACACTTGTCATTTGCCCTTTTTTTGCCCAGAATGAAACCAAGGAGACCTATAAAACATGATAAAGACAAACTAGTTAGTACAACATTAAATTGAGATAAGTTATGAATGTAAAATTCAGACCTAAAATTGCACCACGAAATGGAAAGATAATAAGTGTTCTTATCCAAAAAATAAAGACTTATCCTATACACATGTAAGATATAAATTGTAAGTTGCAATCCATAATTAGAATCCTTGGTCTAAAAGCACAGTTAAAACACATTCTCATGTTGCTCCAAAGATCAATCCTGCTACTGCTAGAGAAAGTTTCTAGGGGTTTTGGCTTGTACACAACATTAGACTAAATTGCTTCTAAATTGTAAATTGATTAGCATGAAAGTTCTAACAAGAAAAAAAATCAAATAAATTGCTTGTAAATGAAACACAAAAGTCCATGAAACTTAAGTCCCTCACCTTGACACAATGGCGCATGCACTCTTTTAGCATTGAACTATAATGCAGAGCCATGTCAGAGTTCTCATAGCTGCATTAAACAAGCAACGTTGAGCTTAGAAGAGAAAATGAGTTGAAATAACCATATTCATACAGCTGGGATGCGAATTAAAAGGTTTTTGTTATCTACTGAGTCAAAAGGCAAAACAAACAGAGTGAAAAGAACAAAAAAACCACTCTGATTTCCTGCTTCCAGTTTTAGAAAGATTGAGGAACAATAAATAATACTAAGTAAATTAGTAAAAAGAAGAAAGCAAGAATCATGTGAAAGACAATCACGAGTACCCCCTACCCCCAAGTTAGCATAGGTGAAACCCCCATATTCTTCAAAGTAACCTACCCTGATATCAGAATATCATAGCTGCAACCCCCATATTCTTCCAGTTTTAGAAAGATTGAGGAACAATAAATAATACTAAATCACATTGGATCAGTTCACATATGTCTGACAGTGGAAAAATAATTAGCAATTAGATCTTATTCCATTATGAGGTATAATCATTATAAAATAAAAATAAATAAACAAAGGTTGCCAACAATATACCATTTTATGAATTTTCAACTAAGGTCCCAAGTGGAGTAATTATATTCCAGCTTCCCTTATCCTAATAATAGAATTAACCCTCCAAAGTGGAACAATGAGTATGAGTCATTCATGTGCCCAGTAAAATACACAAAAAATTCATAGAAGATGACCTCAAGAGGAAGAATAAATACACACAAGATTCAAAGAAACTTGAAACTCAAAAGTGGACGAATTCAGTTGGGTTTTAAAGAATCAAAAACCATAAGGACCATATCATGAACAAAATAAGCTATCACTCATCCAAGCAACTAAAAGACAAGCTATATATTTAAAGGGAAACAACTACTAGGGATGTTAAAAACAAGCTAATAATTTTCCATCCAAGCAACTCAAAAAGAATAAGGAATCATCAATATATAAATTCCATTCATAGACACCGTATACAATGGAAATCCTAGACTATTTAAAGGGAAACAACTACTAGGGATGTTAAAAACAAGCTACCACTCATCCCACTAACAGCCACTACACTTGACAGGAATAAAAATAGGAAACTGTTAACTTGACTAAGGCACTAAATCATCATGACCTGATGGCTTATATGAAATGAAATTTTCCATACGATACAATTGCAGACACCCATATTGAAATAAGCAAACCCACTAGCAAGAATCACTATTTAGATGTACAAAGTGAATCAACTAAAAAAGGCAAGAGCATTAAAGCATGACAGTAATTCCAGGGAGGTATATGCCTAACCATGGACAGCAAACCCAACTGCTAAGCCATAGCCAACAGAAACTGAATCAAAGTAGAAACAACAGGGAGGTACATGAATGCTTTGCCAAATAACCCCAACGTCTAATGGGAGTACATGTTTAGTAAAAATAGCTAAATGTGACTGTTAGGTAAAGATTAATTGTAATTGTAATCAAAACATCTGGAAGATTCTAGATACACTTCCCCTCACAAAGGCTAGTGACAATTAGGTTTGAGTTCAATTTTGGTGCCTCTGTATTTATAAGACAATGAGGTGCCTCTATAAAGAAGATAGGAAGATGTACAGTTTGAGTTCAATTTTGGTTCTTTCAAAATTGATTATTTGAATGCACAGTCACAAAATCAAATATAGACAGGCCTATAAATGCAATTACAGCTGAAAGTGTAATTGAAAGCCATTTACAATTGTGAGTTGGTAATATGCAAACAAGTGACTATGAACAGAAATTACATAGATATTCTTTGCACCTGGCTAAATAAATCAAATACAACTTGAATATAAACATAACTTGAATATAAATATAACTTAACAGAAAAAATATTGCTTTGTAGAGATATTTAAGGTCTCAAAGGTTAAAAGATACTAGGTATGCAAGATCTCACATGATTTTTTCAACACACCATGAACTAAACAGAAAAATATTGGTCAACCTTCAAGACAAGGTCATCCATCATAAGACAGAACACAGTAAATTACCTCAACTTCAACATAACACTATCCTAGACATCTCTTATGTAATCCAAACTGCGCTCCTCAAATCTAAAGACTAAATCGCAATGCTAACAATTGAAAATAAAAGACCCAAGCTGTGATCCAGAATAACCAGTAGAAAATCCTCAATTAGGGGATGGTAACCTCATTTTGAAACCACAATCCTGAGTTAGGTCGGATCCAAAATAAGAAAATTCCTTAACCAGTAACTTGAAGGGGCGAAAATTCAAGCAAAACATAATTTCTGGACCTAGGTCGGATCGAACAAAACAACAACAAAACATCAACGAAGAGCAAACCCTAACAAATTAAAAATTAAGCAAATTAAGGAAATTGTAAAATGTCGATTAGAAAGGGGGAAGATGGGCAGCAACTTCCCTAGTCAAAGAAAGAACAAATTGACCTTCAAATTAAGAGTGCTAGACGAGCAGGCGGAGAACCTAATCAAAGAAAGAGAACAAACTGACCTTCAAAGGGGGAAGGGGGAAGACGGCCATCACTGAGGACGGGTCGCCGGAGGAGGAAAACAACACTGAAACGACGAGGACGACTAGAGGAGGAAGGCAGGACTGAACCGGAGAGATGATGACCGGAGGAGGAAGGCAGCACTGAACCGACGAGGATGGGTTGCCGGAGCTAGCTAGGTATGGAGAGAGGAGAAGATCGATTTGGGGTTTGGTGGCTCGGATCTAGTGAGAGGGCGAATTAGGGTCTTTAACTCCCGTCCATTTTCGCTTCAGAGAGATTTCAACCGGAGGAGGAATGCAGCACTGAGGATGGGTCGCCTGAGAAGGTCGATTTGAGAGGTGGCTCGCGGATTGACTGTGGGATTTGGGGGTTTGAGGGCGATTTAAGGTTTGGGATTTGGGATCTGGTGAGAGGTGGCTTGGGATCTGATTGAGTGGGGGAGAGAGAATGATAGAGAAAGTGAAAAAAGGGGTTAGATGTTTTTTTAAGTGTACGACTTTATTTAGCTACGGAGCCAAGCCGTGATAAGTCTGGCACATTTTTTTCATTTTTTGCCACGGCAAGACCTTACCGTTGCATATATTATTGCCAGCTTTAGTAAAGTTAGCCACGGGATAGCCGTTGTCGTGGCAAATTTCAGCTACGGCTCCTCATCCGTTGCTACGCCATAGCCAAAGTCTACCTACTAGCTACGGCAGACCCTTGTCGTTGCTACCGTGCTCCTCATCCGTAGCTCCACCGTGGCCAAAATCACCCTACTGGCTACGGCAAACCCTTGCCGTTGCTACCGTGCGTGGCAAAATTCTTTTTTTTTTTTGTAGTGATTATATTATTATATGTTACATCATATAATCCAAATACTTAAATTACATTATATTCCACCATATAATCCAAAGACTTTAATTACATTACATTTTACATCATATACTTAAATATCAATTTCTCACATTTTCTTTCATATATCTCATATTTCTGTCCCATATCGAAAGTGGGCTTCATACCTCTATTTTCTCTATATATAGATCCTCATACCCTACTTGTCATTCCCACAATCCAACCTTTTCTTTCCCACATCTAAAGTGTGATGAAATGATGGGAGTGGAATGAAGATATCTATATATATCTTCCCACATACCATGTTTTGTCAACCTTAAATCTTTCCATTTCGAAAGTGTGGTGAAAGATTTGAGTTGAGTTTTATTTTGGGTTTAAAATAATTTTTTTTTTAAAAAAAATGGTTGACCCGGCGGGTCAACCCGCAAAACTCGTTGCGTACCCGATTTGGTGCCACGTGGCCGACCCGGCAGTCCGACCCGCCGGGTCACCCAACCCGCCGACCCATCCCAACCCCGGGTCAGGGTTAGGGTCACCCTCCCCGGGTTGTCGACCCGACGGGTCGGACCCGTGGCCGTGTCTAGCCGTAGGTGCTGTCGGTGGAATGCCACCTATAGGCTCCGACGCTGATCGACCTCGGCCACGTCCCCTCCTACGACCTCGTCCTTTTCCTCTTCCTCGACCACTAGGAGGGTCATCGAAGGCAATTGGGTTCGACCCAGTGCCCTTTTCATTTCCTTCCTCGGCATCTGCTTCGTTTGATGAAGATTGACCCCGATCTCGACCTAGTATTTGATTTGGATGAGTTCTTACCGACAAATAGTACTCTTGATGTTGATATTTTTTAAACCAAACTGTCTGAAGTAATATTGGTGGATCATAAAACATGGAAGGTTCTCACATTCGAGCGCATTATGTGTTAATCCAGTCGAGCACACTCTTAGTGGAGTTTCATTCTAAAATCAAGGTTGGACCTCAAGAGAGGCAAAATAGGCATCCGCTTCGGACCCAAAATTTAAAAGGGACATAATTTATTTTAGGTATATGGTTTTTTTATTAGTAAATTTAACTAAAGTAATTATAGTGTATTGGTTAAAAACCTCATTTTTTGTCGTTAGTCCAAGGTTCAATTCTCTTTATCACCCATTAATTTTGTTGCATTTTTTCCTCCAAAATTTCATTTAATAATCACTAAAAAAACACCAATAAAATAGAAATTATTCGCTATATATGGTTACGAAAAATAAACTAAATTTTTTAATATTTTATTTTCTTTTATCTTGTGCAACTTCACATTTTAAACATGCAATTTAGAATTTCACAAACCCCTTCTAAAAGAATAATTACCCAAAGTCACAAATAAAAAAATTTATTTAAAACCACACATATTGAGCTTTTTTAA
Source organism: Persicaria tinctoria (assembly GCA_037127255.1). Classification (NCBI taxonomy): domain Eukaryota; kingdom Viridiplantae; phylum Streptophyta; class Magnoliopsida; order Caryophyllales; family Polygonaceae; genus Persicaria; species Persicaria tinctoria. The sequence continues at coordinate 24,828,886 of JBANSL010000014.1, forward strand.
TATAAAAAATAGCTAAATAAAATAAAAGAGTGAAATGATAAAGAAAAATTTCCCAAAAATAATAGTTGAGGACCCCGTTTTTTATATCTCATCTCGGGTATTTCAAATCTCATATCTGGCCCTGCTAAAATGAACTGGCAATAAGAGGAGTAGCATATCAACTTATATATGTAATTGAAGTAAGAGACCAATGATCGAGTCTCATGGGCATAGCTCAGCTACTCACGGGGGTGGTATTTGGAGCAAAGAGACCAAGGATCCAGTCTCGCCAGCGACAGGGTGGGAGCAACACCTCAAATGAGAAGGGCTATTTGTGCACAATGAGTACTGGTCCTAACCTTTGTTGTCGATTGAGTCACCATAATTTATCTCATCTCAGAATTTTCGTCGGACCGAGAAATAAAGGGTGTTCGAGATGAGCGATTTCACCTTTTGCAACAAAAGACATAAATTCTACGTACATATTATTAATGATCATGCTTAAAAAGGTGAAGCCATGTGAACCTCTCAACAACTGAAATTGAACATTGTACTGAGTTCTAGATCGTTGTGTTAAGCATGTGCATCCGTGCCAGTGAGAACTCGGGATAGCTTGACGTCTAGGTACATTTTATGTAATATTCCCTTTTTATGCTTCTTTTTGCATGTTATAAACAGAACAAAATTTCACTAGCAGTTAGTGGCAGATCTAGGGGATTGAAGTCTTCTCCTTGTCCGGAAAAAAAATGTAGGGTGAAAAATTTTCAGGAGAATTTTAGTAATTTTTACTAGAGATAGAAGATTAATGTAGAAAGAATAATAAATTACAAAAATAACTTAGTTGGTAAAGAGTCATTTTTTTATACTAGTAAAGATTTTGATGAAGCTAGTTACGTTCTTACTTGACCACCACTTAAGAACCTCCTTTTGGATGAAAATACGGGGATGTTTGTCAAGTTGAGCATCCGTCCAACTAAAAGAGGCGAGGGATGTGGTTATGAGTTCAAACCTCATTAGCCTTTTTTTTATATCATTTTTTATTTCTTTTCGTTTTATTCTATTAAAAATGTATAATTAAATAATAAATTTAAGAATTTCACACACACATATCTCATTTTTTATAATTATTTTCTTAATTTTCTACTAAAAATGACTATTTAAATCATAAATTTAAGGTTTTTTTTCTATTATTAAAGAAAAAATATTAATATTTCATAAATACATGGAAAAAAGTTCTTGGAAAACTTTTAGCCCCCTTTCTAAAATTTCTAAATCCGTCACTACTAGTAATAGATCACGACCATGGTTTGGGAAGATGCATTTTTGTAAATTGTATTTGCAGTATCCCTGATGTACTCCTTGAACTTCTTTTTTTTTTTTTGATAACTACTCCTTGAACTTCTTGTGCCTGAATAATCTGTCCAATTCTTGAGAATTGAGATTCAACCTTTCTGAAAACTGGTATAAAAGCTTTTAGGGTTTGCTTGTTTCATGTCATTATTAGCTTGCTATCAGCTCCAAACTGTATGAAGAAGCTTCTAATTATTAGCAATTATTAAAAGAATAGCATTTTTTATGAGATGTGTCACGTACTATCATAATAATAGATTTTTCAACCAATCAAATTATACTAGATTTTTGTATGTTTTTATTAACAGATTCTACATTCTCTAACTATTCTATCTATAATCTATAATCTATGACTAACTATTAAAAGATAAGCATTTTTTATGATGTGGTATCACCACTATATTATACATTTTTTTTAATTTTCATCGCCAACATAATAATAGGTTTACAACCAATCAAGTGAAAACAGATTATACATATTTTCTTAACATATTCCACATTTTCTAATCAATTGATTCAATAAATTGTTAACTTATGAATTTTTTACTCGTTTTGTTTTCAAATTATATCTAACGTTTTCAAATTATATCTAACCATATAATGAGAAGCATTTTTTACAAGCATCATAACCACCTTAATTTTAATATTTTTTACATCTCAATCTTTCTTATTTTTATGCTAACTTCTCTTAATACTTTATTTTATTTTATTTTATTTTATTTAATAGTAATTTATTATATTATTATGATTTTATTTTTAAAAAGATTGCGCCATTACACAAGTATTATACTCGATATTCATTTGTTTAGGAGCAAATTCCTTAAGTCTTGACTGAACTTCTATGTCAGGATACATGGTTTGGTTAGTATGTATTAAACACAATGGGCTTGCGAGATGCATGGGCAGGGGCTGTAAATTTGGGTCAAATATAGCATTGTCTGCTGGCACAACAATTAATTGAATGTACATAGCCCAGTGGACACATATTGGGCTGAAATTAGGCACAGGTGGCGGCATCATTTTGTAAAGGGAAAATTGCATAAAACCACCCCTTAAATAGACCATTTTGTAGAAAACCACCACTTAAAATAAAAATTGCAAAAAACCACCCTTTAGACGAGTTTCATCTGCAATTCACCACCCACTCCCATATTTTTGTTAGTTTGGTGTTAAAATGGATGAAAAGTCATTTATACCCCTCCTTTTCAATGTTATTTTTATTAAGAAAGAATAAACGGGTTAGTAATTAAAGTTAATATAAAAAAAACATAAGGACTATTAGCAAGATCTGAACGGTAACACTATTAGCAAGATGAAAAAAGGCTATTGACAAGACAATTTTAACTAAATTACTAATTACTCCTTTTTATGTTACGAGTCAATTAGGAATCAAAGCACCGCCTGCTATGGAGATTGCTAGCAATCACCGCCGATGCCTCGGCCTGTTGTCCCCCTCCGGCAGCCGAGCTAGCAATTACTGCATCCAGAGGCCGCAGTTCCTCCTCCCCAACTCCCTCCGTCATTGCCCCGACTCCATCGCCCCCTTCCTCTGTGTCGTTCTCTAATGGCGGTTGAAAAGTGAGACGACAAAACAAGGGCACATCATCCTAATCACTCAAATCCATCAATGGAACAACAGAGCCAATACCCACAAATGAACCAATCCCAAATGAACCAATCCCAAACCCCCTCCACTTTCACCATCTCCTCGGCACTCCCTCCGCCGCCGCCCGACTTGTAGTCCTCATCCAGAAGTCCGGGCTTGAAGCAATGTATTGGATGAATGAAGCTTTCAATTTCATGGGTTTTGTGTTCCTCAGTCAGTCTCGATCCCAATTGTTTAACAGTGGTGATTAAGGGCTTTAGGTTCATTAATACAGAATACAAAGGAAGAAGAAGATGGTTTAGCTGAGTCATCAATCCGAGGCTCTCAAGAACGTTATCACAATCGTCCAAACAAAAGCAATATGGACGGAGGATAGAGTGTCAGTTTGTAGTGTTAGTTAGCTGGCATTTCGTAAATAGAATAAAAGGAGAAGAAATAAGATGTGATTAATATCTCATCAAGAACACTTTCTCTGTAATCTGGTTTTGATCAACAAACGCCATCATTGATGGTCCCAAACCAAAATCTCTGTGCATCTCATACATTCCTTCACTTGAATTGCTTGAATTGTGACATGGTATCAGAGCAGTAAGAGATCCGTTCTTGCTCTGTTGATTGAGTTTCATCTTCATACCAAGCTCTTCCATGTCGGACATTGACGGCCATGGAGTTTATCCGAACAACGTTCTGTTTCTTCACCACTCTGATGGTCCTGATTTTGTTTTGTCTACGCAATTGCTCAATGATTGCAATTATTACCCCTGGAAGCGATCGATTGAGTTCTCTTTGAATGCGAAGAACAAAATGGAGTTTGTTACAGGCGAGTGTCCGAGACCGGAGCCAGGCTCTCCAATGGCAGCACACTGGAAGAGATGTGATATATTACATAGGTCTTAATATTGTATAGTGGGCTAAAAGCCCATTAAGGCCCAATACCTTTGTAACATATATATATATATATATATATATATATATATATATATATATATATATATATATATATATATATATATATATATATATATATACATATATATATATATATATATATGTTATATCAATGAATGGAAACCCTAAGGAGGACTTTACATCAATTCTACAATCCTACATGGTATCACAGCCTTTTCTTCCTCACGGAATCCCAGTTTGATCCTCCCGCCCCACCTCCTCTTCCCGTCACCGGCGTCGTCTCCTCGCCGCCTCTCTCTCTCTCCCCTCTCGTTTGCACAAAACAAAAACAAAAAATTCTCTTACCATGGCTCTCTACGATCACCAACATCACGCCTTCTCTGGATACTCTAGATATCCTACCCCTCGACATGCCGGTCCTCAGGCCTCTCTGACATCGCCTGACCCAGTCTATGTTCCGCCAGCTCTGCATCACGCCTTCTCCTCTACGCAACCGACATCTTCAGACTCTTCTTGGTACATGGACACTGGTGCCACCTCCCACATGACGAACTCCTCAGGTAACCTCTCATCTATTTCTTTTAAGGGCCCTGCCCACTCTATTATCGTCGGAAATGGTGGTCGTCTTGCTACTTCGGGAATTGGCCACGCCAAATTACAGACCCCAACCCACCCACTACACCTCAACAATGTCCTGATTGCCCCAAAGATTGTAAAAAACCTTATCTCTGTCCGTCAGTTCACTACTGACAACAACGTTTCCCTTACGTTTGATCCCTATGGTTTCTCTGTGAACGATCTTACTACGGGGGTTACTCGCATGAGATGTAACAGCACCGGGGAGCTCTACCCTGTCACACCACCTGCGTCCAGTCAGTCGTGTCCGGTCGCCCTCTCGGCATCATCGTCTAGCCTGTGGCATGCACGTCTGGGCCATCCCAGCGCTGCCGTTCTAGATGTCATCCGTTCCCAGAACCTTGTCACCTGTACTAAAGACCCACGCTCTGGTTTATGCTCTTCCTGCCAACTCGGCAAACATGCCAGACTGCCGTTTCAACGGTCTTTGACCTCTACCCTTGCTCCCTTTGATATCATTCACAGCGACATTTGGACCTCTCCCGTGCCTAGCAAGGAGGGTCACAAGTACTACCTCTTGTTTCTTGATGATTACACTCATTACTTATGGGTCTTCCCGTTGCATTTCAAGTCCCAAGTGTTTCCTGTCTTTGCCAGATTCCATACCTACATCAAAACACAGTTTCACATGTCCATCAAATGTTTCCAATGTGACAATGGCCGTGAATTTGACAACAAAGACTTTCACTCCTTCTTTGCCGCAAATGGGATCTCCTATCGCTTGTCTTGCCCCTATACTTCTCAGCAGAATGGCAAGGCAGAAAGAATCATCAGAACCATTACCAACATGATGCGCTCTCTCCTCTTCCACGCATCTATTCCCCTTCCCTATTGGCCTCACGCCTTATCCACCACATGTTATCTCCTAAACATTCTCCCTTCCACTACCCTACACCATCGCTCGCCAGCTCAGACACTTTATTACGCCGAGCCTAGGTATGATCACCTTCGCACCTTCGGGTGCTTGTGTTTCCCAAACCAGTCATCCACAGCCCCGCACAAGCTTCACCCGTGCTCCACTCCATGTGTCTTCCTAGGCTATCCATCTGATCATCGCGGTTACATTTGCCTCGATATCAAGACTCACAATATCATTCTCTCACGTCATGTCACCTTTGATGAGTCGCGATTTCCCTTTGCGTCTCCCACACCCCATGTGTCTCCGTCAGAGTCTGAGTCACCATTCCCCCACTTCCTTTTTCCCCAGAGCTCTCCCGGTGCTCCTGCGTCCCCCCCTCCCCCACCCCCACCACCCCCCCCCCACCAGACCACACACCCGCAGCGTCTCCGGTGTCTTCCGACCCCGTCAGATTGTATCCATGACTACCACCCATCGCCCCACCATCCAACCTCATGGCCTAGCAAAGCAGCCCCCCCACCAAACACCAATGCCGCGGGCGCCGCACACTGCTGCGCCCGCAGCATATCAATTGCCCATGCCCCCAACATCGCATCACCTACTGGCGGCGCCCGCCGCAACACATGCTGCGCCCGCCGCAACACATGCTGCTCCCGCCGCATCCCTCCCCGTCTCGCATCACCCACTTGTGGCGCCCGCCGCAGGGTATGCTGCGCCCGCCGCCTCATCCCCATGCTTAGCCCCTCTTGCTCCCATCCGTACCGACACCCAATCACCCTCTGCCTCCACCCAGACCTCCCTCTCCCCCATTCCCACCTCACACAAAACAGCCCTCCAAGACCCGAATTGGCAGGCGGCTATGCTCGACGAATACAGAGCCCTTACGAAGAATGGTACTTGGGTTCTTGTTCCTCGCCCTCCTGAGGCGAACGTCATTCGTTGTATGTGGCTCTTTCATCACAAGTTCCGATCTGATGGGACTTTGGAGCGCTATAAGGCCCGTCTTGTGGTGAACGGTAGATCTCAGCAGGCAGGTATTGATTGTGATGAGACGTTCAGCCCTGTGGTCAAGCCTGCCACTATCCGAGTGGTCCTGAGTCTAGCTTTGTCGCGCAACTGGGCCATCCATCAGTTAGATGTCAAGAACGCATTTCTCCATGGCCGTCTGAATGAGACGGTCTACATGTTTCAGCCGCCGGGGTTTGCTGATGCTGACCGTCCGAAGCATGTCTGTCTCATCAAGCGCTCTCTATATGGTCTGAAACAGGCTCCGCGGGCTTGGTTCTAGCGTTTTGCCTCTCATCTGCTCCGTTTGGGTTTCACTGGCAGCCGTTCCGATTCGTCTCTGTTTATCTATCGCCGAGGCTCAGACTTGGCATTCCTGTTGCTATATGTCGACGACATCATTCTCACCGCCTCTTCTGATGCTCTTCGGACGTCTATTATTTCGCGGTTGAGTGCAGAATTCGCCATGTCTGATCTGGATCAGTTGTCTTACTTTTTGGGAGTTGCGGTTCAGCGTCATGCGTCAGGTCTGTTTCTCTCACAGAGTAAGTATGTTGCAGAGATTGTTGCTCGGGCTAAGATGGTCAACTGTAATCCAGTCGTCACCCCTGTCGATACATCCAACAAGCTCAGTGCTCATTCTGGTCCTTTGGTTGATGACCCGACATTGTACAGGAGCCTCGCTGGTGCTCTTCAGTATCTCACTTTCACCAGGCCTGACATTAGTTACGTCGTTCAGCAGGTCTGCTTGTTCATGCATGCACCTAGGGAACCTCACTTTCAGGCTTTGAAGCGGATCATTCGGTACATCAGCGGCACTCTTGAGCTCGGCACCACGATCACTCCTTCCTCTAAGCTCGATCTTGTTGCTTACACTGATGCGGATTGGGGTGGTTGTCCTGACACACGTCGCTCCACGTCTGGGTACTGCGTCTTCCTCAACGACACCCTTGTGTCATGGTCAGCCAAGCGTCAGTCCGTCGTATCTCGCTCCAGCGCTGAGGCCGAATACAGGGGTGTTGCCAACGTTGTGTCCGAGTGCTCTTGGCTCCGGAACCTCCTACTTGAGCTCCGTTGTCCCCTTCAGAAGGCCACTCTGGTCTATACGGACAACGTCTCCGCCGTCTACTTGGCTAGCAACCCAGTCCAGCATCAACGAACGAAGCACATTGAGCTTGATCTCCACTTCGTCAGGGACAAGGTTGCCATTGGACATGTCCGCGTTCTCCATGTCCCGTCCTCTTATCAGTACACTGATATATTCACCAAGGGTTTACCTCGACAGTTATTCATTGATTTTCGTTCCAGTCTCACTGTAAGGACCCCTCCCGTTTCGACTGCGGGGGTTTGATATATTACATAGGCCTTAATATTGTATAGTGGGCTAAAAGCCCATTAAGGCCCAATACCTTTGTAACCTATATATATATATATATATGTTATATCAATGAATGGAAACCCTAAGGAGGACTTTACATCAATTCTACAATCCTACAAGATGCAACAACATGGTAACTTACTGGCTCTTACACTCCATTGAGAAAGATATTGCAGAATCCTTGCTCTATTTTGATTCTGCTGCTGAGATCTGGTATGAGGTTAGGACTCGATTTGCGTTTCCTAATTGCACGCGAATCTTTCAAGTCCAGAAGGAGCTCTTTACTCTTAGTCAGGGTAATCTTGCTATTAGCGCTTATTTCAATAAATTTAAGCGTCGTTGGGACAAATACGTCGTGTTGATTGAGATCCCAAGTTGTGGATCTTGCGGAGCTAGAGGATCATTGCCGCAATTCTTGCTTCAACTCCAGATGATTCAGTTTCTAGTAGGGTTAAACGATTCCTACAATCTTGTTCGATCCAATATTCTGATGATGAAGTCGATGCCGGCTATCGTTGATGCTTATCGAATGGTTCTCGAGGATGAGAAGCAAAGAGAGTTGCGATCTTCTCCATCTTTGGGAACTGATTTAACTGCTTTGATTGCTGCACAGAGAGGTCAATAGGTCAATCTGGTGGTAGCAAAAGCACTGGAGGAACTGGATCATCGCAACAATGGAGCAATGGCAGCAATCAGTGGGGCAACAGCAACAAATCCCAACAGCAATGGGGTGCAAATTCCCCAAAGAACAACGGTGGAAATGGAAATTCTCCCAATGGTAATAGTTCAAGCATAAAGTCTAAGTACTTTTGCGATTTCTGCAAGAAAGAGGGACATAGTATGGAGAGATGTTTCAAGATACATGGTTATCCTCCAAAGGATAAGGATGTTTCTCAGTCAAGGAATTTTTCTACAAACAACTCTTCATCTGATGTTAGCTTTGGAGGATTCAATGAGAACAATGAACAAGCTCCTGCTTTTACCAAGGAACAATACAGTCAGTTGATTGCACTTTTTAGCAAACAAGGTACTCCAGAGATTAACACATCCTCAGAGATGATGGCAGGTAAGGTCTTTTGCTTCTCTATTCATGGCACAAATCAACGTTGGATCACTGATAGTGGAGCTACCCACCATATAACCCCTAACCTTGATATATTTGATTTATTTCACAAAGCCCCACCCACTGCTTTCATTACTAAGCCTGACAAAACACAGTCTCCCATTGCTAATGTTGGCACAATCAAACTAAGCAAAGATATTGTGTTATCTGATGTTCTTCATGTTCCCAATTTCGCTTATAACTTGTTATCTGTCAGACATTTGACAGCAAGCCTTCATAAAAACATTTTGCTTACTCCTACCCATTGTTTTCTCATTCAGAGTTTTTCCATGAACAATTCTCTGGTTCTTGGTGAAGTGCAAAACGGCCTATATCTCACAGATCTGAGACACATACAAACTTGCTGGAGATCTCGCAAATACTCAGTCTTCTTGTTCTTTTCCTTCTGAACAAATTCATGCTTGTAATGTTTCTTTGCAACTCTGGCACTTTCGTTTAGGACATTTACCTTACCATCGGATGCATCATTTTCCTTTTGTTAAACATGGTGGTCTGAAAAATACCACTGTTTGTCGATGTGTGCCCAAGAGCTAGACAACACAGGTCTGTGTTTCCTGTGAGCTCCATTAAGTCTTCTTATGCTTTTCAGCTCCTACATGTAGACATATGAGGACCATACTCTACCCCTACCTACAACAATTACAAATTTTTTTCTTACTGTGGTAGATGACTTTACCAGGACCAACTGGACACATTTACTTTCCCACAAAAGCAATGCCTTGCATGTCTTAAAAGCCTTTGTCATGTTTGTCCAAACCCAATTTGATTGTCGAGTTAAGATCATACGTTCTGATAATGGAGCTGAATTTTGCAGCAATTCTGCCACTGAGTTTTACACAGAGAATGGCATCTTGCATCAGACTTCTTGTGTTGAAACTAGACCTGTCAAAACATAACCCGACCCGAAAACCCGACCTAACCGCCCGAAATTTTTGGGGTCAAGACCCTAAAAATTTAACCCGGAATTTTTTTCCGACCCGAACCCGAAAACCGGAAATTTTCCGGGTAATCTGGGTTTCGACCCGGTGACCCGATTGACCCGGTAATTTTGACCCGATTTACCCAATTGACCCGGTGACCCGATTTACCCGGTTGATTTATAATTAAATATAATTAAATTTTTTTATATATAATTAAAATTTATTGCAAAATTATCAAATCATGATTTTTTTAATTTAAAAAAGAAAAAATTGACAAACCCGAAATTGACCCGAAATGACCCGAAACCCGGTCAAACCCGGGTTCTAGTCAACCCGAAATACCCGGAACCCGTTTTACCCGAGACCCGAAGTGACCCGACCCGAATGGCCCGTTTGATAGGTCTAGTTGAAACCCCTAAACAAAATGACGTTGTTGAACGCAAACACAAGCATTTGCTTGAAACTGCCCGAGCCCTCCATTTTCAATCCCACCTTCCTCTTCAGTTCTGGGGGGAGTGTATTCTTCATCTATGTTGCACGGACACGAACACGGACACGGACACGGGGACACGACACGATACAGACATGGGGAAACGGCATTTTGAAAAATATAGGACACGACACGTCGGGGACACGGTAAGATGAATAATATGTTGTTTTAAAGGTCTAATAAAATCTAGTAGATATATCAACAATATACTTATATAGGGAATTACATCAGAACTACAAAGCCCTTACAATACCAATAACCAGAAATAAGCTAGCAGAAGCATAAGTGTATAGCAACATAACAAAAGTAAGCAAGCAGGAGCACAAGTGCCTAAACATAACATACAAAAGTTCAAAATGAAACCTTAATCAAGCTAATAAGCAAGGTTCAAACACTACTTAAAGGCAATCCATAATAAAGAAGCACTTCATATCATAAATCATCATTCTTCCAATAAGAATTCTTCCTCCAACTCTGGCTCGTCAAGGGTAAGCTCTGCAATCTCAAGAATCCCAGTATCTTCCATTGATCCATAGTCATCTCCTCCAACATCCCACATTTTAGAATGATCATCCTTGTATACCGTTGAGTTTCTTGACAAAAGTCGAAGGTTGTTGTGAACAAACACGAGTTCTTCAGCACACATTGGAGTCAACCTGTTCCTCTTCATGGAATGTATAAAGGAATATGTACTCCAGTTTCTCTCAGAACACGAAGAAGAAGCGGGCTGTCCGAGTAGTTTGAAAGCTAATCCTTGGAGTAACGGGTTTGATGCACCAAAGTTAACCCACCAAAGCTTAGGATCCTCAGCATCCATCATAGAGATAGTCACTAAATCTGCAAGTGGCCCAGTTTTAAGAGAAAATTGAGTGTATTCAGCTACCACTTTTCTGTAGACACTAACATCTAGGAAGAGTCTTCGAAAACACTTGGTTCTTTCGGTAGAAACTTCAGCATCCTTATGCGGTGGCACTCTAGTTGGATCCTCTTGTAGCCATGTTGTGCTATAGAATCTGTAAAGTGTAAAAAAGTTAATATCAAAGTGCTAGACAATTTGAATATAAATAATTAAATAATAAATACTAAATTACTAATTTACCTTGGGTTCAAAAAGTGAGCTAAACAGTGAAGAGGGGTGTTGCTTTTTGCCCAACGGCTATTGAGAATTTGATGCACAACATCATAAAAATCAGAATCATCAATCTCAGTTTTGCCTTCATGTTGGTAAATCACCTTCCTCACTTTCTCAATCATGGAATCCCACATCTCATAAACCAAGTGAAGGCAAGGCTTATCAGTGTCACAAACTCTTATCATATCATAGATTAGAGATGTAAACTCAACAATGTAAGTCAGTTTTCCCCACCAATCGTCATCTACAACGGTGTCTCTCACAAACTTTGCTTTCACGAGATCATCGTCTTTGTATAAAGACCACTGATCACTCATAACCATGGACTCTAAAGCACGCCTAATCAATTTAAATCTCTTCAACATAATCACTACAGAAGCAAAGCGAGTATCAGCTACGGAAAGCAACTTAAGTGGAGTGAACTTGGTGAACATGGACAATCTCATGTTGTGGTTCATTATGAAGTTCTTTATCTGCATAACACTATTATAAACTTCGGTGATCCAATGGCACTCAACATATGTCTCTTGATTGCTCTCCACATTTTTCGCATCACAAATATTCTTTAATGCAAGATTAAGGGTGTGAACAACAAAAGGTGTCCAATAGATATGAGGATACATGCCTTCAATGATTTCTCCAGCTGCTTTACAGTTAGCAGCATTGTCCGTCACAACTTGAACCACCTTTTCATGGCTAACCTCATCTATCACCTCTTTCAACAAGTTTGAAATGAAAACCTTATCCTTCACTTCCGCAGCACAATTCACAGCTTTAATGAACATAGGACCACCTTCAGAAACAACCATGAAGTTGATCAGCGGTCTTCTTTGTGGATCGCTCCATCCATCCGACACAATAGTTACCCCTTTATCTGGCCAAGTGCTCTTAATCGGTTCCAACAAGAACTCGACATGATTTTTCTCTTGTTGTAGCAATGAAGTTCTCAAATGATTATAACCTGGAGGCACATAACTAGCTAGCTTATGATCAGCAGCAAAGGCATAGGAGCTCAAATAATAAGGGTTTCTTGCAAGATTGAAAGATAAACCACCCGTATAAAACATTCTAGCAATCTCACAATCAAGTTGATCCCTGTGTTGCATATCAAAAGCTTCTGAAATACTTTTATCTGTCTTTCTTTTCTTCAATGCAGCAGAAGGACAAGGAAACGCACTAGTACAACCACCAATACCACCGAGTGATCATATATTCGACATTGTGGCTCCAAAACAAGGAAGAGAAACATTTTTAGGGGCTGTCATATTTGATCTAGTTGTACTCTCCTCTTCTAATTTCAGCATTTCACGAATTTGGACAGTAGTTACCTTCCCACAAATCTTTATCCCTTTCTCCTTCAATCTCAACAAATGAGCCCTTACTCTTGTGTAGGTTCCTTGTCGCTCTTCATTACAGAATTTACATCTCCATCGGTAATTACCACCTCCTTTTTTTGATTTTTTAACTTTCACAACATATCTCCACAAAGGATCCTTATCATCGTCTTCATTTGGAATACTATCAACCTCAGGTAGGGAGTTTGAGGAAGCCATGGAAACAAAGAATCATATAGCAATCGGATTTCAGAATAAAACACCATAAATAAGTCTTCAAAATTCCAAAGAAAAAAACATTGTAAAGATAAAGACAGTTTGATAATCTAAGATAGAAGAAAAAAAACATTGTAAAGATGAACAACTTACCTGGAGTCTCTGAAAGGGTTGCGAGATGAGAAGGGAGCATACAATGGAGAAAGGAGGGGACTAATGACTATGACTCTGTCACTGAATACTTATTTGAGAGGAGGAGGAAGTCAAGAAGCCGGTCAAACTCAAACATCATCCCATCCTTTTAATTTGAACCATGTGCCATTCACGTGACCTTTTAATTTGATCTTTAACATCTTATTTTTGGTCACGTGAGACTCACATGTCATCTTCTTCCCCTTAGGGTTTGGAAAAAAAATCAGTCCGGCCGCCAGAAACAATTCGACCCCGTCTTCTGCGTCTCGGAAACGTTTTAGCCCCGTCCTCAAGCAGCGTCGTGTCCGTTTCTTCCCAGTCTCTGACACGTTGACCGTGTCCGACACAAATCAGTCGTGTTGCCGGTGTGTCGCGCCGTGTCGCCGTGTCGTCCGGTGTCGGACACATAAAACGGTTGGCCCTGGCGTGTCCGTGCAACATAGTTCTTCATGCTACATACCTTATCAACCGATTTCCCATGTCTTCACTTCAATTTTTTACCCCTTTTGAGAAATTGTATCATCAACCCCCTTTATATGATCATATTCGTCCATTTGGTTGCCTATGTTTTGCATCTACCATCAAAAGTCATCGTCTCAAGTTTGATGCTCGTAGCTCTAAATGTGTGTTTCTTGGTTTCCCACCAGGGACTAAGGGTTATAAGCTCCTCAATATCACCACTATGAAAGTCTTTATCTCACGGGATGTTATCTTTCATGAGATGGAATTTCCTTTCCAGCCCACCTCAACAACCAATCATGTTCCTCTTCCTGTCACCAGTGACAGTTTCAGTCCAAGTTTGGTTGTTCCCAATCCCAATCCCCTTATTACCACTCCTTTACCTAGTGCATCTGATGAAGGTAATGTCCATACTGTGCCACCGGTCCCTCTGAGGAGATCATCCAGAATTCACATACCTCCAACCTATTTGAATGATTATGAATGTTTGAGTTCATTTTTCATATTCTCAATTTCCTTTGTCTCATGGTTTTCATGATTCTCTTTCTTGTGCCACAATTTCTGCCATCAATACTTCTATCAGTGAACCCACTCCTTATTCCCAAGCTTCTAAAGATCCTCGTTGGATTGATGCCATGAATAAGGAAATAGAGGCTTTGCAGGCCAATCAAACCTGGGATGCAGTCCCTTTGCCACCTTATAAGAAACCTGTTGGTTGTCAATGGGTTTATATATAAGACCAAACTGCGAGCTGATGGGTCTGTTGAACGCTTCATGGCCAGATTGATGGCAAAGGGGTACACTCAGCAATACGGGATCGATTATGAAGAAACTGAAATACCCCAAATTATTTTTGGAATATTTCCTTAAATAATATTATATTATACTATGTGAATTTAGGAAACTAATAAATTCACATAAGATATATAATATATTATTCTAATTTTATTCTCTAAACATTCTTGTTATTTAATTTATAAGGTTAAATTAAATAATATTTCTTTCCGCTAATATATATATATAATATAATCAAATACATATTGTATTTCTACCGTATAAACCCAATAAAGAGGGCCACCTATTTTTCTCTTGATAGACTACGGTAATAAAAGAAATATGAGATTTTCCCCTCTTCTTTTACCTTTTTCCTTTAATTTTATCCCAATCCTAACCAACCAAGCCAAGATCTCATCAAAATTAATCTGATCAATCTCTACCTCTCTATCCTATGCAATTTCAACCCTGTAGACAGAGGGGAGGGCTCTCGGTATTTTGCATCAGTCAAACAAAGCTCTCGCCCTCACCATCATCCATGATCCTTGCCTCCTAATTCAACCCGCAGCCGCCTCGTCCTCTCTCTCTCTCCAAGCAGCTTCGATTGCCGCAGACCACCACCGCCAGCAAGGGAGTCACCGTTGAACCACCGAGCCGCAGCCCTTGCCCGGAGAACGCTCAGGTCGAGCCGCCACCGATCGCCGCTGCCCTGCGTCTCGAATTGCCACCGAAGAATCCATCGCCGCCGCAGTGCAATACCTCCGCAGATCCTCGCCGTCGAGCCACTGCAGCGGATTGCCGTCGCCAAGCCCTGCCCGAGCCGCCGCCGATTGGAGCCTTCCTTTGCCGGGAGCCATCGCGGCCGAGGAGCATCGTCGGTTCGTCCCCTGTCCCCTGTACGTGATTTCAAAGAGATGGAAAACAGACTTTTCAATTTCTTTTATAGAAATTACAGAAACGTCCCTTATATTTATACTATTTCCGTTTTTGGCCCTAAGTTAATTATTTATTAAATTAAGCGGTCAATATTTCTAAACTATTCAATTCTTGCCCGTTTCAGCGACACCAATAAATCTCGAAGCACCCCCGCCGGATCCCGCTTCCCGAGGAATTCATATTGGTATAGATATTTAACTTTATATAATTAATTCAATTTTGAAATTGAGTTAAGTAAAGTTAATCGTATAAAATATCAATATTAAATGTTCCTTTTTCCGTTGGATTCACTAGGTGCTAAAATCTCACCTTGTTGTCATCGGCTGATCATCGAAGGTTAAGGCAAGTGATTTCGTTCATCGCCCTTTTGCGTGTTTCGTGATTCTTTTGGTGTGCCTTTTAAATTCTTCTGTGTCGAATGCGGCCCTGTGGCCAATTTCCTTGCCAATTTCGATAAATTGCATATCCGTCTGCTTGATGTAGTTTATCTTTTCAATCATAAATTGGCATGAGTTAAATAAATGGGCAATTATTATTAAATTAATTATAGTGTTATAGTATTAAATGTGATTTGTTTATTTATAACTCGAGATAAGTAAAGGTTGCCCATTTTCTTCTTCCTAAAGTGCATGATATTCTGCTTGTTCTTTCATGCAAACTAGTGACATGTGATAGTAAGACCCTTTGAATTATCCATGCGTGTCCCTGTTTGATTTAATGTCGTTATTATGATCACCTAGTATAAATTGTTTATATATGATAAGATAGGCACCATGTGATGCTTAGTTGTGATATGTTAAAATGTGCACCACGTGATGCTGCGAGTGGCTTTATGCCTTTGGCAAGTTATGCAGTAGACTGACTTGCAGGTTGTGGTTCGTTAAGCCACCGCCTTACAAGGTTTCATGAAACACCATCCCGGAATGCATTCTCTGCGGGGTGATAAAACAACGATCTGATGTAGGTTGTGGTCCTTGTTAAAGGCCCGACCGGTACCACATAGTATTATTATTATTAGTATTATCGTTATCTTTATTATCGACTGTTAAATAGGTGATCATTTCAGTTACTATACTTATCTATATCGAGTATAATTCCTTTTCTTACCTTATAATCGATCGTTATGATCATCCGAGTCATGTCGTGAATGTTTACCCTTTTTATTCAGTTTCCTCTATTAAATATTTGTGTCTTTCCCTTAACCTATGACATACCGTTTTATGGTCACTGTAAGGTTAAAGTCTGAACATTTTCCCTATCATTTGATAGTCTTAATTGTACTAACCATCCTATTTATTGGATGGCTGGTGTCCTTCGTTCTCACGAAACACCAGACCATATTCTACAGGTTTAGTACGAGCAGTGGAGCAGGAGAGAGCTGAAGAAAGGACTATCACCCATGGATTTTTAAACGACGGTTTTCTTTAAACCTTTGAAGTTTTCGCAATGCTTCGTCAGTTTTAGCTATTTTTGAAATTATTTATATTTTATGATTATGTTATTGTGATCAGATATTTCAAACTATGATATTTATTGGACTTCCGCATATTTTATTTAACTTCTTAAAGTACTGTCTTGTTTATGGGAGCATGGTTGCATGTCCCTATAAGCCTCAGGTGAATTCAAAGACATTAAAGTCTGCGGATTCACTGACGCTGTAACGCTCCCTTGGGATTTAAAAGGGGGTGTTACATAAACTTTCTCTCCGGTGGTTCGTATGAACATTGTGCGTGCTCTGATTTCTCTTGCTGTTTCTAAAGGATGGTTAATTCAAGAATTGAAAGTGAATAACACATTCCTCCATGGTGATTTACCGGAGAAAGTGTACATGGTCATGCCACCCGGGATTCCCAATCCTGCAGGTCATGTATGTCAATTGAGAAAGAGTATATATGGGCTAAAGCAAGCTTCTCATCAGTAGCATTCCAAGCTTGCTTCCACATTGCAGATGTTAGGATTTCATTCATCCAAGTATGATTCTTCACTCGTTCTCAAATGGACAGCTTCTGATTTGGTGCTTGTAGCTGGCTATGTTGATGACATTTTAGTCACCAGCACCAGTATAGATGATATACAACATCTAAAGACGACTTTGGATAATTTGTTTAGTATTAAAGACCTGGGGCGTTTGAATTTCTTTTTGGGCATGGAAGTTATATATTCTGATGGTTGTGTCATTCTACATCAACAGAAGTTTGCAACTGAGATTCTTACTGATGCTGGGTTACTTGATGCAACACCCTATGTTACTCCAGTACCTATAAATTTCAAGTTGGGCATGGATGCTGGAAATCCTATTTCCGATCCCATGTTATTCCGTCAACTGGTAGGTAAGTTGAACTACTGATGAAGGGTTTATTTTCAAACAAATAAATTTATAAGATCGAAACCCCGCTATAATATAGTAGGGTCAAGTTCGTCCGCAGGGAGAAAGTCAGTGACTCAATTCTAGTTACCAAAGAGCAAGAAATAGCAAGAAGAGATTGAAAATTATAGAATTTTTGGGGTTTGTGGGCTGCTGAAATTTTTAGGAAAAAAATCAATATTATGAAAGATCTAGGGCATAGGGATCACCACAACGATAATCATAAAAGCATTGCAATGAATTAAGTAAAAATCATGTTTTTATCTATTAAATAGGTCAACTTGCATCCACCTTAGCAAAGCAATCAATTTATTTTCACAAATTAATTAACTTTACTAACAATCTTAATTAGGTTATCAAACTTTCGTTTCAAAATCCTAATTACTATCCAATTCACAAATCAATCTTTCAATTTAATTGCAAAAAGAAATTTCCCCAATTTTCATTGAGTACTTAAGCACATAAAATAGATAAAACCAATCAATTCATCAATTCATAGCAAAATTGCAAGCATAACTATCGTTGTGATCACCCCAACCCTAGAAAAGGCGACTACTCACGCATAAACATGGTAGACAATGTAAAATTCATGAAATAAATAAAAATCAGAAAATTAAATTGCATAAAAACCTGAGAATAATGTCAACAAAGCCTCACAAAACGTTCTCCAACTTTCGCCGATGAAATCGCTTCAAAAAGCTCTCAAATCCGCTCCCAAACGCTCTTTAAACGTGTGTTCCAATTTCTAAAAGTGGTGGAAGGAAGAAGAAGATCCTCCAAACCCTAAAAATCCTATTTATACTTAATAGCCCATAAACTAAATTAGAAAATAACAAATATATGAATTTTATCTAAAGTCTATCTAAGGAAAAGGGTAAAAATAATTAAATCCGAGTAAATAAGCTCCGCTGGAGCCCATACCGATGTGGAGGGCCTCGGTACCGACCCCCTTAGGGTCGGTATGAGCACTGTTGCCCTTTTCTTGCTTCGCACTTCCAAATTGAGCCTCGGTACCGACCCCTCTTAGGGTCGTTATGGGGTCGGTATGACGGTAGTCCATCTCGGACTTAGATAAACGCCCGTATCTCCTTTGTTATAACTCCGATTGCTTCCGTTCTTTTTCCTATACGCTCTAAATTCTTTTCCGCATCTTTTCATAGTTGAACATTTCTCCAAAATCAGATTCTAAAATTCTGTAAAACACACAAAAGCTAGTGAAGACATCTATTTCTCATGAAATATGAAAACTTATGCAAAAGACAATAAACCCAATGCAAAATCCTATGAAAATGACTCAAATTGACACTAAAACACATGGAAAAATATGACCACCCCATTATTCATTGTTGTTTGCAAATAATCACCCCTTATTAAAAAATTGTCGAATAACAACCCATTTAATATAGGTTGTTTGCAGCTAACCACCCATGACCCTTTTCTTGTTAAACCTCACTTAATTTAATATGAAAAGACAATTATACCCGAAAATCCGAAAATTTTCCGGGTAATCTGGGTTTCGACCCGGTAACTCAATAGTTTTGACGGTTTGATCCGATTTACCCGATTGACCCGGTTGATTTATAATTATATATGATTAAGTTTTTTATGAAGATTCCAATTTATTACATTTTATAATTACAATAACTTGATCTTTCATTTTCAAATCAAATTTTATATTTATTTGTATTATGTAATACTCCATCCGATCGATAATATTTGATTTTTTATTTTTCAACACATTTTTTTAAGAAGATAAAAATTCTAAAAAATATTAAAATATTAAAACAATTCTATGCTTATTACTAATTAAATGAAATTATTTTAAAAAAATTATTTAAAATTTTGATATTTTATATATTGTTACATTTTATTAAAAATTATGTGAAATAATAAAAATTAAATGTTTTTAATAAGATGTAATAATATATAAAATATCAAATTTTTAATAAAATTATTTAAAATTTTGATATTTATATATTATTATATTTTATAAAAAATTATGAGAAATAATAAAAATGAAATATTTTAGATTAGATATAGTATATAATTATAAGCACTAGAATTTATGAATGTCTTTAATTTTAGAATTTTAAAATTATCGCAAAGTTATCAAATCATGATTTTTTAATTTAAAAAAGAAAAAATTGTCAAACTCGAAATCGACCTGAAATGACCCGAAGCCCAGTCAAACCCGGGTTCGAGTCAACCTGAATATATCTGAAACCCGTTTTACCCGAGACCCGAAGTGACCCGACTCGAATGACCCGTTCGACAGGTCTAATTGTAATACCTGAAAAATCAAACAACAGAGAGAAGTATAACTGCTTTTTTTACTAAAAATGAAACATTAAATAATAGGGGTATAATTGTCTATTCATATTAAATTAAGTGAGGTTTAACAAAAAAAGGGTATGGGTGGTTAGTTGCAATCAACCTATATTTAACGGGTGGTTATTTGACAATTTTTTTTATAAGGGTGGTTATTTACAAACAACAATGAATAAAGGATGATTTTATGCATTTTTGCTTATAAATTAATACGATTGCATTTAAAAATCCCGTACGTCACGCACGGGCTCTATGCGACGGGCTCTGTACTAATTACATAAATGAATATTTTACCAAAATTCTTGTTTATAATTTAATCTCATCCTATATCCCTCGACAAATAATAAATGGGGTGAATATAAAAATGACCCCATCTCCTGAGAAGAACGCGCTTACATGCGCCCCCTTTTCCTCCATGTCGAACCCTTCCCCAACCCTAAATCTTCGAGAAATCTCCGGCCGGATTTCGGCCGATCTGAGCCCCTTTCTTCCAAATCGCATATCTTTGTGCCTATGGAGTCTAATTCCTGGCAAATCCCTTTCGGTTTGGGGCCTTTCATCTCAGTTCCTCTTAGTAGCTCCTAGAGTCCTTGTCTCGGTGATTTGTGCTCTTTCAAGACAAAATCCCTACATTGGAGCGATTCAGTTGCATATCACATCGCCATGGTGGTCAATTAATCTGAAATTGCAAGGATCGATGGCCGATCCGAGCATCCGGCCTCCTGTTAGAAAGAATTTCAGAAAACGGAAAAAATATCTTCTTGGGGAAAGATGTATTGGTCAGTTCAGGCTTGGACGAGGCGGTTTCGGTGCCTGGTGTTTCTTAGGTTGGTGTGCCTAAGAGCTTCTCCTCCTGTTGTCTTCGTTGTTGGGAGGCTTCCGAGGGCATCGATGGTGGGGAGCGATCGTATCTTGTCTCCCCGACATCCGTGAAGGCCAAATCCGTCCCGTACGGATTGGTGCGTGGTCATCTCCAGATCCCGTGCGGTTTGCACCCTCTCCTTATTCTTTTATTCTCCCATCCTTGGGAGTGGAGGTATGGATCGATTATGTCCTTCCTCCTCTCCTGTCTTCTATCTTTACCCCCCTTTGATAATCCCTCAACCGGCTAATCATTTATGTGTAACTGTGCTTATCATGGAATCCTCTGAAATTTACAAATATGAGAAATCCGTGGGAACAGATGATCTTGTTTCCTCAATGAGTATCCCCCATAAGGGATTGACACAGCCGGAGGGATCTAAACTTCCTGAGGAGGTTCTTTTCTCCGATGATGGAAATAAGGAGCAGAAATTGGAATCGGCCGAGAAGATAGTCTAGAGAATTGTAACCAACATGCACTGCTGATTGGCTTCTAGGATATGTGTCGGTGAATAGATTGGCGTTCTTGCGTCTCTCTCTGTTCTCGACTTCCATTGACAACCCCATTCAGGCAGAGAAGATCCGAAATTGGACCAGGTATGTGTGGAAACATATTTCTGATGAGTTCAAGTCTACCCCGCATTCATATAATTATTTTGGTTTGAAATGGTATTTCATGAAAACCTACCGAATGGACAAACAAAACTTTGTCGACAACAAAAGGCTGAGGAGGTCTCTTTCTCCAATGATGCTTTAGAGAAGAGATGTTGTATGAAGGAATCCCTTGACATTAATTCCTCTAAAGGAAACAACAGTACAAAATTGAAACAGAAAAGAATTATCAAAGTGAATGCCATATGTGGTTTGTTTTGGTATGTACTCTTTACTCGAATTGGCCTCTCGGTTATCTTTGTGTGGCTATTGGTTTTGAAACCAGAGTGCATATCGTTGCAGAAGGAAAGCATCTATGGGTTGTGGATACTGGTTATAAACCTTGATGGTGTAATTAAGGGTCTTGCGGCAAGGGTTTATCCGGTGGCTGTTCGTCATTTCACCAAGGGTTATGATGCATTTCTAGAGTACAAAGCTAAGGCAATTCGAGATCTTCTCCCTGTGAGCACTCCACCTGCCGCTCCTGGTACATCTCTCTTGAGGTGCTATTAGTTGAAGTTGGCAGGGCGGAGAGACATTGCCAAATGTCAACCCAGGTGGTGTATGAAAAGCTCAGGTAGAATCAGTGTTGCATCGCCCTTGCTGAAG
Source organism: Persicaria tinctoria (assembly GCA_037127255.1). Taxonomy (NCBI): domain Eukaryota; kingdom Viridiplantae; phylum Streptophyta; class Magnoliopsida; order Caryophyllales; family Polygonaceae; genus Persicaria; species Persicaria tinctoria. The sequence goes on from JBANSL010000014.1 coordinate 24,850,998, forward strand.
GGTTTTACCAACAAACACTATGGAAACATGCTTTTTTGCAGAAATATCTATTTTGTGGTTTGTTGGGGTGTCACCTTGTGAATCTACTACTATCTCATGTATTCGGACTAACTATATGTGGCAATTATACTTGTTTAATACTTATGATTGTGCCCATTCTCATCCTTGCATGTGGTCTCTATCAAAGAAGTTTTGTTGGTGTGTAATCAGCATTCTAATTGTCCAAGTGGTATTCTCTTCTTTTCTCGAATATGTTTATCTTATTCACAGGTTGACAAAACCCGTTTTGCCACTCACACTTCTTGAAAGTGCAGTCCAGCTTATCATCTATTCATTACTTCCTTAACTCCTGGTCTGGTATGTTTACCTCTATGCTTTGATGCGGTGTAGAATTATGACGGATAATTGTTCGATGTATGTATTAAGGTTTTGGCCAGCAGGATATGAGCAAATAAAACTCCAAGAACCTTACATCATAGTGTCTAATAGGAATCTTCCCTTGTTTTTAGATAATCAAAGTCATTATACATATTGTGGAAAGATTGGTAGACATGGGTATACTCTTGAATCCCGTGTGTTCAGAATGGAGACTATCATTGTAATGTTACTAAAGCCTATCGACAATCTGGGGGTTCTCGGTGATGGCTTCGAGTTGCTCCCTGCCGTGATGCGAATAAAGACATTTTTAATGTCATGTGTTGTGTCCTGTGTCAAGGTATTTAGCACTTGTGTTTGGTTTATGATTTCATCAAGTTTTTTGAGACATGTATTGATGGACAATGATAATGCCATGACTATGAATCTGGTGGTTGGGTCTAGAATAAAATGTATGTTTATGCATCTTTTGCTAGGTTATATTGTTATGCGCAGCTGGAAAGTTGAGAACAGAAGGAATGTCTGTGATATTAGATAAGTATCTCTATGTTTGAATAGACTATTAGATGTTTTTAATGGTAAATCATGAATGGGATGGTTGGTGTTTGTCCTATATTCTCCTTTCTTGTGATGTTTTGTGGGACTGTCGACCTATAGTTTTCACTTGCATCGCGCGCATGTTCGAATGGAATTAGAGTTAGAACCATCTTGATTAAGCATAAAAGATTAGCATTTGGTAAGGCCATAGCACACATGATCAATTCGAACACAACACAAAGTCATGGTATAAACAATCAAATGAGAATTAGGCGAGTGCAAAACAAAAGCTTAACAAACATAAAAAATGTGTACAATCCTTTTCTGTATGAAGCCCTGCTCCCCTAGCTTCTGATGGACCATGTAATCAAATAATGAAAATCTGCTTCTGGCATGTTAGAGGTCTAGGAAAGTCAAATATTTGGACAAACGTTAAAGCAATGAGAATCAATGAGCATATCTCGATAATGGCAGTTGCAGAGATTAGAACAAATAAAGTTCCTCTTGAGAAAACTTGGAGGTCGTGTGGATACAATAATGCGATTTGGTATGTGGGGAATGATAGAACTGGAAGAATAGGCCTCCTATGGAATGAGAACGTTCTTCATAATGAATCAATTGAGGTTGATACGGTGCTACCAAGAGTAATCTGTGTTAAATATTCATGCTTAGATAAAAACTTCATAGGAGTATTATTTTTTGTTTATGCCCCACCCCATGAATTTGACAAAGATATCTTTTGGAATGAATTGTCAAATATTAGCATGCATGAACCCTTACCATGCCTAGTAATAGGAGATATGAATGAGATTAGTGTCAGTAGTGGAAAGCTCGGGGGAACGGGATACATCAGAATAAACCAATTCAAAAATCGATGCTCTATGCTTGAAATTTCATCATGGGGAAATAAATTCACTTGGAGGAAAAAAATGAAGGGGAGGACAATATTTGGGAAAAATTAGATCGAGTACTGGTTCAACACAAGTTTCTGGTGACCTTCCCCGATCTTGCAACATTTAATGGAGCCTTTACAGGATCTGATCATTGCCCCATTTCTACCAGCCTATCGTCTGGGAAAGAATGACCTTGATCCAGGTGAGCTCTCAAGACCGATTCGAGGGCCATTGATGGCAAAGAGTCTTGTCCTCAAGAGAAAGAAGAAGGCGCCACCATGGAAGAAGATTCAAGTCTCATGTCGAGTACACAAGGCCCATGTCGAGCACTTCTAATGTGTGGGCAGGTTCTAGTCTTCAAATTTGTTTATTATTTTATTAATTGTTATTTTATGCAATTAGATTAATAATGTACAAGATTATATCTCTTCTAGATAAATCTTGTCCCATAAGTTTTAGAATTATATTTCTTAGATTTAATTCTATCTTAAAGCTATTTTACTTATCTTTAGATAGTTTAGATCTATCCAAACCCCTTTCCTTTGCAAGGAAGATTGGTTAGAACTTCCATTACTTTTCTATTTAAACAAACACATGTACTTTGATTTTCTGAGATTGAATTAGAATTGAGAAACCCATCATCATCACCGTTACTTTGATCCCTGATCAAAACCAGATCCAAACACAACCTAATCCCTAAATCAAACGGTCGCAAGAAGGAGCTTGGTTACGTTCTTGGTGTCGCTCACGGCGGTCCTCGCTCCCAGCGAGCCCGGCGTCTTCGGCTCCGCTCCGGCGCGCACAGGCGCTTGTGCGCCAGGCGTCTGGGACTCCCACTCTCACGATCGCCCTCCCCGGCTACGCGTGCTCGTTCCCGCTCTCGTTCCCTGCGAGCTCACTCGGCTTCCTCGACATCGTCGCGCCGTCGACTACCCTCGCATACCCAGCGCCCTGAGGAGTCTGTCTCCTGCGCTACCATCCGCGCACACGGCGATTCCGGATCCGACCTCGCGAGCGCTCGCACCAGCATTCCGGACCTCCCCTTGCGCGCTCGCAGACCTGCGCTTCTTTTGCTTTCTTTGCTTTTCGTTTACCGTTACTTGTTAATTTGAATCTTAATTGTTAATTAACTTCCTTAGCTTTAGCTTTGTTAGAACTTTCTTAAGTTATAAAACCTGTTGCTTTTAGTTAGTATTACTTAGATTAGTTTAATTTTTGTTAAGTTAATTTCTATCGTTGTATCAAGTAGGCTAATTAGTTTAATTCAATTGTTAATCTGGAGATATCGGAAGAGCATTGCAAGATCGGGTAAATATACGGCGTGGTTTTTGATCTTGAGCCCCACAAGCGAAGGATCGGGTATCCCAAACGTATCAGGCATGGAGAATTAGGTGTACGAGATCAACAATGTACATATTAATGTACAAAACTAAATTTCTGAAAGGAGCGCTAGCTTAAAGTATGGAATAAGAACTCCTTAGGAAATATATTCCGTCAAATACAAACCGTGGAAAAAGATCTGGTTAGTATCCAATCAAATACTTTAGCCAGGACGTGTAAGGATTACCTAATTGATTAGGAAAAAAGAACAATTACTAAAATTCCAAAAAGAATATTGGGGACAAAGAGCAAAATCAAAGCACCTCAAGCTCACTGATTCAAATACAACATACTTTCATAGAGTAGCTTATGGGAGGCGAAATAAGAAAATTATAAGAAATATCATGACTAGTGATGAAGCACAGATTATGGGGGAAGAGAATATCAGAGAGGAAATTAAAAATGATTTTAGGAGACGATTCTCCAAAGAACAAATCAACATGACACTACTCAATGAATACCTTGAGCTAATTCCGCGAACGATAACGGAAGAAGAAAATAGGACCCTAAGCCAACAACCGTCTAATAGTGAAATAAAAAATGTGGTATGGTCTTTAGGCCTCAACAAATCCCCGGGACTAGATGGAATGACCGCGGAGTTTTATAAGTCCCACTGGGACATTGTCGGGAATGATGTGATTAAAGCAGTTAAAGCCTTTTTTCATTCAGGTGGAATTCTTCAACAGATAAATCATACATTTATCACTCTGCTACCAAAGTGTGACAATCCATCAAAGACGTCAGACTATAGACTTATTAGTCTGTGTTCAACAATATATAAAATAATATCGAGAATTTTAACAAAAAGACTCAAGAAAGGTGATAGGGAAATTAATCCACCCATTTCAAGGAGCATTTGTATCTGATAGAGCAATTCAGGATAACATATTGATAGCACATGAGATCTTCCATTCATTTAATACAAGGAAAGGATCAAAAGGATGACTAGCTATTAAACTAGATATGGAGAAAGCCTACGATAGAGTTCATTGGACCTTCACCGACGCAGTTTTAAGAAAATTTGGTTTCAGCGACTATGTCATAAGCTTAATAATGGAATGTGCAACAACGGTTTCCTTCTCGATTTTAGTGAATAATGGGCCTACAGAGGTCTTTAAATCATCTAGGGGATTAAAACAAGGCGACCCCATGTCTCCATTCCTGTTCATCCTAGGAGCAGAAGTGCTCACGAGGAAACTAATAGATGAATCAAATTTCAACCAGTCTAGCATTGGCTTTAGGTTTGGTCCGTCTGGACCAAGAATACCGTTCCTAGCATTTGCTGACGATATCATCATTTTCACGAACGGCAACATGTGAAAAAGTAAGGAAAATTGTCGATGATTAATGTTTATTGTTTGAGCATAAAGTCACTAGTACAAAATGATAGATTAATAGCGGAAATTTAAAAGCGCTTGTTTTAAACCGCTATTAATTTGTGGGAAGGATAGCGCTTTTTATAGATAAACGCTGAGAATGTATTTAAGTTTATTTTTTTAAAAAAATATTTTTAGAAGCATAGCGGTTATATATAAAAAGCGCTGTTAAGTTAAATTTCTATTAGCGTTTTTATTAAAAAGCGCTGTTAAATTAAACCTCTCTTAGCGTTTTTGTTAAAAAGCGCTATCTAATAAGTGATTGAAAAACCCGCGCAAACATGATCGAATTTCTTTCCCTCTATCTCGTAAAAAATTTACAAAGAAATTAAGTCGAATAAAAGAAAATTCATGTAAATAACTTTGTTTTAGGAAAAAAATAGTTCCTGATTTCCAAAATACTATCGATACAATTCCAAATCCCTAACTTCCGATCGATCGTCTCCCTGTTTTCCAAAAGCCCTAACTTCCGAACGTCTCCCTGCAACTAAGCCGTCGGCCAGCCGTGCATTGCTGACTTTCGACCGCCATCGTCGTCGACCAGCCCTACTTCCGACCGCCCTCACCGTCGAAAATCACCTACCAAGCACAATCAGTCCTCGGCGCCGCTTCGGCCACCAACAGCACGCCCTACTTCCGACCGCCATTGTTGTTGATAGGTGTGATTTCCGACCGCCCTCACCGTCGACAAGCACCTACCAAGCACAATCAGTCCTCGGCGCCGCTTCGGCCACCAACAGCGCGCCCTACTTCCGACCGCCATTGTTGTTGATAGGTGTGATTTCCTCTCTGTTTTGATTGAGTTCTTGTCTTCTTCTAGTCTGATTTGCTATATGCGATTTCTGATTTCCTGCTATTGCTTCTTCTCATATGCGATGTGATTGTCTAGGTTGCCCTTCGATTTCTGATTTTGATTTATGGGCTGCGTTTTTTAGATTTATTTCTGGGTTGCGTTTTGCGATTTTTGATCTGATTGCGATTTCTGGTGCGTCAGAAACTGGTACTGCTGTGATTGGTGCGGTATGGTTTCGTCTGATCGGATTTCGTTTGATCTCTAAACTAGTACTGTGTCTTTAGGGCTGTTCGAATGCATTTTGGAAGTCAAAGCCAATGGCCGTTCCAGTGTCTATGACTCTAATTCATCTGCCCCTGCCTTAGTCCAGGCATCGAGTGCTCAACAGTAGTGTAACTTCTAGATTACCTTTTAGATTATCTAATGGAAGAAAAATTATATAATGGAAATAACATATGGTATTTCCATTAGATCATTCATATGCCTCTGCCTTAGATTTATATTTCCTCAAACATTTCTTTTTGTGAGTAGCTAGACTCTCTTCATTTATATTTCCATTAGATAATTCATCTGCCTTTGCCTTAGATTTATATTTCCTCAAACATTTATTTTTGTGAGTAGCTAGACTCTCTTCATTTTGATTATGGTGACTTCTTACATTTATATTTCCTCACACCTTTCTTTTTGTGAGTAGCTAGACTCTCTTCGTTTTTGGGATTAATATTTATTTTTGAGGAGACTTGCTATAGACTTTGTGTAAAAAAAAAACATTTTCTAAAAAAACAGATTCTAAAATCAGAACTGAATTTCATCCACCGCCACTTCTTTAGAACTGAACTGAATTTCTAAAATGTAAAAAAAAAAACAGATTCTAAAATCTGTAATAGAACTGAACTGAATTTCTAAAATGTAAAAAAAAATCAGATTCTAAAATCTAAATTACATAACAGCCTAGAACTGATTTCTTTTTTGCAAAATCTAAATTACAGAACAGCCTAGAACTAAATTACAGAACAGCCTAAAATCAGATTCTAAAATCTGAATTACAGAACAACCTAAAATCATATTCTAAATTGTAACACTCTTCTAAAATCTGAATTACAGAACAGCCTAAAATCTGAATTATAGAACATAACTCAATTTTTGTAAAAACAGAACTCAATTTCTAAAAACAAAAACAGAACTCAATTTTTGATGCAAATGACCTAAAATGTAGATTCTGAATTGTAAAATAAAGTACAAAATTGAATTTCTAAAATAACAGAACTCAATCAGATTCTTAAATAAACAGAACTGAATTTCTAAAAAAAAAACAGAACTCAGCAGATTCTAAAAAAAACAGTAGACAGATTCTTAAATAAACAGAACTGATATATGCACTTTGAACTGAATTTAAGCTGTAGCATGTAGTGTAGTATAGACTATAGACAGTAGACATTAAAATTTAAAAGTTAAAAACATTAAAAAAACAATTTATAAGTTTCATAAATTAATAAGATTATAATTCTTTCATATCTATAAAAAAAATAAAAATAAAAATAAAAAATCCTTTCATATCCTTGCATTAGTTATATGTGGTAGATTGAGTATAGTAATCAATATTATAGGACCACAAATGAGTGTATCGTTGCTTTGATGAAAGTGTTTTGGGTATGAATAGAATAATAGTTGATGGTATTCACAATAAATTTCCATATCACTAAAATTAATTGTTTTTAGGACATCTCTTATGGATCGAAAATGGATGTCTGCTAATCGTTTGACCAAAGAGTATGAGAAAGGAGTTGACGAGTTCATTATGTTTGCAGCTCGTAATGCTAAAAATCATAGCAAAATTTTTTGTCCTTGCACAAAATGCTTCAATACCAATCAAAAGAGTATTAAAGATGTGAAAGGTGATTTGTTTGAAAATGGAATTGATCAAACATACACTTGTTGGGCATTTCATGGTGAAGAAGAGCACATATCTAGTAGTGGTGATGGAATGTCTAATGCACATGACTATGAAACTGATCAACTTGAAGAAATGGCCCAAGTCGTCGCACTAGACTTCCATGATAGGAGTGATATGTTTGAAAATATACTAAGTGATGCTCAAGAACCTCTTTATCCATCATGTACCAAGTTCACCAAATTGTCAACTATATTGAAGTTGTACAACTTGAAAGCAGCCCATGGGTGGTCTGACAAGAGTTTCACGGCCTTGCTTCAACCGAAGCTGATGTAACCGAAGCTCAGAAGGCTGCTGTAACCGAAGCTCAGAAGGCTGATGTAACCGAAGCTCAGAAGGCTGCTGTAACCGAAGCTCAGAAGGCTGCTGTAACAGAACATCATTCACGAAAAACAGCTGCTGTAACAGTAGCTAATTCGTCAAAAAAGGCTGTTGTCACCAAAGCTACTGTAACCAAAGCTCATTTGCAACCAAAGGCTCCTGAAAACGAAGCTTATTTGCAACCAAAGGCTGCTGCAATAGAAGCTCATTCGCCAGAACAACAATTGTCAAACTCTCCAAATGTAGATGTTAGTCTCTCGATAGGAAATTCTCCTTCACCCGTTGAACCAAGGGTACGTATGACTTTTATATAACTATTATTACCATGCATCATGTCTTTAATATGTTATATATATTTATATTATAAGTCCGAATTCATGTCATGTTTGTTACTCGTTATAGGAGGAGATTAGAAGCTGCAGATTATTTAGCCCAACTCTATCAAATGAAGTGGCTAAGGGACGTGCATTTATCCCTCTTGGTGGTTGCATTACAGTGCTTCATCGGACTCTGGTGTGTTAAAGGTTACAATACACACAATTGTTGACGAGAATGGGCAATTGCCGTTACCAACCGAAGAAGTTCCATGTTTGTCAGAAGCATTGGGAGGTTTCATCGGATGGCCAAAGGATTTAGTTATCCTTGAACCGGTAAAGTTAATATTATATTATGCAAGCATGCATTATTTTTGTTATATTACTATTTCTATATTCAATTTACTGAATTAAAGTACTCTCCAATATAGAAGTCTGTCCAAAGGTCAAAAGGCAGTAGTACCTCTATGCCTAAGTCGTTGCCGTTGCAAGTTGACAAGAACAACCATAATAAACGTCAAAAGTCTACTGCACTTGCTAGATGTATGAAGTTAGCATCCACGGGAAATGACTTTCTAATTGAGATCAATATGGAAAAAGATATTGTGCATCATACACATAAAATCCCAATCGATAAAGAGGATCTCAACTTGTGGTTAGCATGTGGAGAGATTGAGGCCATCCATGTTAGCTTCTATATAAAGTAAGTATAAATGTATAGAATATGTACGTGATAGTAACCATACGCTTTTTTATCCTTAATTCAAATAAATATTTTTTTTGTCAATTGTATAATGCTAGGTTGCTATTCGAGAAGTACAAGCCAAACCTACACTCTTTTCTTTGCCCAACACGTTTGGCTTATAGGTTTACACCTAAGGAAGGAAGTGTAGATATATGGCCACTTCTATGTGTCAGGCACACGACCAAGATATATGGCCACTTCTATGTGTCAGGCACAACTCACTCAGCGTCTTTGGCTTGCCCCATACAATGGAGGGTAGGTAAATTAAATTAGTTATGTGTAGGATACATGCTTTTATATATGTCATTGATGGAATTTTATTTTATTTTGTAGGAGACATTGGATGCTAGCCATGATAAATCCAAGATTGAGTGTAATATATTGGCTAGATCCATTACAAGAGGAAATTCGAGATGATTTTAAGAATTTATGTGAAGCGTAAGTATTTACTTTCACTTAATTATGCCATCATTTGATTATCTATATATTGGTTCTAGCTACTACCTTTAATCTTATTTATAACCCTTGAAATCTCATATGCAGTGCATTGCGTGATTTTCATAAAATTGGGAAAACTGAACGACCACCAAAACCTTGCTGGAAAAAAATCAAGGTTAGCATTATATAATTTCTTGTATTTTACTGTATAATTTCTTATCGTGAAATAGTGGATCAGTTTAGTGTAATAGGAAGAAGGTCTACTTCGTTGTATTTTACCGTATAAGTTTGCGAATCTACGATTATAATTATTAATCATATAAACCTAGTATAATAATGTAAAAAATTGATTTTTAATCTTTATCATATTTCTGTTTATAATAAATATTATTATTTCTTGTAAAAATATCTGAAATTTTCAAATTTTATTATGTTTAATGGAATATTTATTTAGCATATCTTGTAACATCTTATAAAATAAGGTAATCAATGCCTACTGCCTAGGCATAGTAGTTTAGATGGAAAATATTTTCACATTGACTTTAGTGTTATATACGGAGTATAAAGTTTGTAGATTGTGTCCCGTCCCTTATGTATTAATATAAATTGCGTTCATGGATTTATTTTCGTTGTATGTATATAATTATGAAAGGATATCTAACACGATGATCTAACTCTTTTTTTTTCTAACTAGTGTCCTCTTCAACCAAATGATGAGCAATGTGGGTTTTATATATGTCGGTACATGCGAGACATCATTCAACAAGTTGCCGACTTTATCCCCAAAGCGGTATGTCTAAATGTTTAGTACTCTTCTATATATATATATATATAAAATATTAAATGCATGAATAAATTAACTGATTTTGGTTTAACAAACTCTTCTGCAGTACTTTCCAAGTTCAGGTTCCTCATTTACACAAGATCTAATCAATGAAGTAAAGGAAGAATGGGTTGAGTTTCTGGAACCGTTTCTTAGACTGAATGTGGATATTTAGGTGTGATTCGACTACCAATAGCAGGAAACGACTCGTGTGTATGGTAGATGGGAATCATTTTGACTATCTAGGAATTATTTTGATTATCCTGGAAATACTTTTTCGTACCTAAATAGATTAGACATTTCATTTTCATTATATATGATGCAGGAATTAAATATTTTAGACATTGTTATGATAATTTAAGTATTTGGTATTCTCTGTGTATGAAAATGGTATTTTTGGGTTCATATGTACATTTGAATAGCTGGAAATCTTGAATGGTCAATTGTTCTTATTATTAACAGGGATGTATTATTGGATTAATATATTAATTATCTACGAAAAAAAAATATAGATAGACAGCGGTTATACTAATAACCGCTGTGATTTCAATTAAAAAAAAATAGACAGCGGTTGTTATGTCAAAAGCGCTGTCTTCTTTTAAAAAAAAAAAAGAAAAAAAAAGAGGCAAGACAGCGGTTTTTACAAATAACCGCTGTCCGTGTCCTTTTAACAGCGTTTTTTAATTTCCGCTCTTAGAAGTACTAACAGCGCTTTAGTTAACATCACTCCAATAAGCGCTGTCCTTCTCTATAAAAAACCGCTCTTAATTAGTAGATTTGTACTAGTGAGTTAACTACAACAAGTCGGCCTTTCAAGGCTCTCCAAGGATTCCTGCATCGCGAATAGTAACTATTGAGGGATATCTAAGTATATCAAAGCACGTTAAACTTGGCAAGTACCTAGGGAATCATGGGGAAATTGAGGTATATGTCCATGAGAAATTGAGCTAATCATGACTGATATTAGCACCCTTCTTGCGGGGTTTTACGAAGTATCGTTTTCACACATCCTTCGTAACGACAATTGTGTGACGAATAAGGTTGCACACCTTGCTCATATTGCCTTCACCCCCATCTATATACAATGACCCAGGTCTCATCAACCTCATCCGAAAGATGTTGTCGGATAGCGGTTTCGCATCCAAAATTTTACTTAATAAAAAAAAAAATGTTCGCACCCCATCAATAGTCACTCACTTAGCATCCGTCGAAAAGCGGTGAGCTGAGACTCCTGAGGGGAGTATCAGTTTTGGGGAAATTCATCAGCTCCCCGCTATCAACTGACGCCTTCAACCTTCCGACCAAGAAATTTGGTTGCTCAGCACGAAACCCCTTCGCCCCTCCAAACCAGAGGCGCCAATTCAATTCTCCCCCGGGGGTTATCGACTCTTTTTCCTCTCCCTCCATCTCTCCTCCTCCCCCCTCCTACTCCCATGGCGGAGAGTACATCTCCGGACTCACAGGCGTCTCCCCTTGGCCACACGCTGATCCCCATAGTCAATAAGCTCCATGACATCTGCTCGCAGTCCGGAATCTCCCTCCCGATCGACCTTCCTCAAGTCGCCGTCGTAGGAGCCCAGAGCAGCGGCAAATCCAGCGTTCTTGAAGCGCTTGTCGGCCGCGATTTTCTTCCCAGGGGATCCGATATTTGCACTCGCTGCCCTCTCCTGTTGCAGCTCATCCAGACGAAGCCTGTTTCCGATGGCTCTTGCCCCGAGGAGTACGGCGAGTTCTTGCATATCCCCGGGAGGAGGATCTATGACTTCTCCGAGATTCATGATGAGGTCCAGGTAGATATCTGTGCTTCATTTATTGATCGAAATTTCAGTTTCGTTGACATATGTGGGACAGTGTTGTTCTTTGATGAGTAATTTGGTCAGGATTTTCAGATTTTCGCTTTTAGGATCAGCTTCAGACATAAATCATTAGAGGCAATGTCTCTTGTGTTCTCAGCCGGTGGAAATTCATTTGATTCTTGGAAATGTTCCCTTTCTAATGGAGCTATCCCTAATTAGATAGATTTATCCCTATGGAAATCCGATTTTGTTGAACACATTTGTATCCTTTGCTAGTTTTGCCTCTTGTGTAGTATATAGACAACTCCTGATGGTTAGGGTATGGTAAACTAAGAAACCCCTTCTAGATAAAAGTTGATTGAGAATTTTGGTATGATATTCCAAAACTTTCAATTGTGAAATATTTTATGCTAATCAATTTTCGTATCAACTTTCAATTGTGATAGAAACTAAAATCACTTGATATGCTGGCCTTCCATAAGAAGATTTATCTGCCGATTTTGAGTAACTTTGATGCCACATAAATGTAATCAATTGATGGCCTTCTTTTATCTTTGTGTTTGATTCAAGTTAGTCTTAATCAATCTTCAGAATTCTGTGTTCTGACATAAACTTTCCTCTCCCCCACCCACCCTTCTTAAAATAAGGCTTTCACTGAGAGAGAAGCTGGAGCGAATAAAGGCATTTCAGATAAACCGATACACTTGAAGATCTACTCCCCACACGTTCTTGACATTACCTTGGTGGATTTGCCGGGAATTACAAAAGTCCCAGTTGGTGACCAACCCTCTGATATTGAAGCACGTATCAGGACAATGATACTTCATTTTATAAAACCCCGGAGCTGCATGATATTAGCAGTTACTCCAGCAAATTCAGATTTAGGAAATTCAGATGCTCTTCAAATAGCTGGAAATGTTGACCCTGACGGTAAGTTTTCTTCAAATTGCCAAATGTGTATATTTGATATTTAATATGTAGTCTTTTTTTATATGGTCCATTTGATAATCCATTAAGCTGTTTTATGATCTTCCTGATGCAGGAAGTCGAACTATTGGGGTAATCACAAAGGTTTGACCACTCTCCATCCGTGCTTCATGATTAAAATGATTTGAAGACAACGTTTTTGTTCAGTTGTGCTGAGTGATGAAATTGTTCTTGTTTTTTTAGCTGGATATAATGGATAGAGGCACTGATGCCCGCAATTTATTGATTGGGAAAGTTATCCCACTCCGTCTTGGGTACATAGGTGTAGTGAACCGGAGCCAACAGGTAATGCTTTTCTAATCGAACCTTGATCAATTTAAAAAATGTCTTGTCAACAATACCATGTACTTCTCGGTAGTGGGGTTCTGGGCATTCTCATCTGGTTATTGACTCTGTCGATTGATCTTTCTCTGTTACCATATTGACTTTTACATGCTTTTAGGGAATAGTTTGTTAATGAGTTTATTGACTGCTATGTGGATTTCTTCGTCATATCTTTGATTTCACTGCCTGATATTGGCAATTAACGTTCTACTTGCCCGAATGGCTCCTCAAACTTGCTCATATCTGGACCTGGATTTTATTATAATGTCCAAAAATGTGTGCATTGTCATTTCTTAGAGTCCAAGTGCATGCTTGATTTTATATTTATATTTTTTTATTGCAGGACATCAAGGAACAGAAAAGCATTAAGGATGCTATAGCTGCTGAGGAGAAATTCTTTCGAAGTCACCCTGTATGACCATGCTGTTCAATAATATGTTACTTATGTTTTAGTTGACTTGCTACTGTCATACTTATTCATTTATATGCTGTTAGACAGGCATATATGGGACTTGCGGACCGTTGTGGCGTTCCACAGCTGGCAAAGAAGCTAAACCAGGTCATAATTTTGAGCTCATGTTTTATCCTGTAACATCTTATAATTTGCCTCTGACACTTCCATCTTTTCAGATTTTGGTACAGCATATTAGAGAACATCTTCCAGGGTTGAAGTCTCGCATAAGCTCACAGTTGATATCAGTAACAAAGGAGTATGCTAGCTACGGGGAGATTACAGAATCTAAAGTAAGCTATTTATCATGTATGTAATATCAACTTTGTTTTGATTGCAGTCTTTCCTTGTATTCCCAACATAGAAATAGCCTGCATTCTCTAGCTTTCTTGAAAAGTGAGAAAATAATGAGAAGATATGGCCTTTCCTGCAAAGTGGATCTTATATTCTTATGTGTTCTTTTTTTTTTTTTTTGGTAATGAGGATCTTATGTCATCTTAAATACTCATGTAGAAACCTGTTCATAATACGTGACAAAATTTGTTATGATGTCGGATATATGTATTTGTTTCCTGATTACTGCTTCATTTTCGTTAGTTAAAATTGCCAATTGTGAGCGTTGTTTGCCTTATATAACTGAGGTGTTTGTCAAACTTGCTGATTTGATTTTTCATTTCTTACCATATGTTTCAGGCTGGTCAGGGAACACTTCTTTTGAACATCCTGTCAAAGTATTCCGAAGGTATGATACACACAAATGCTTTAGTTTCATATCATGATGGACCTAATATATGACGTCCTTTGGTTTTCCCCTCTTCTTAGCATTGTTTTCTTCTCCTATTCTGAACCCTTGCTTCTCCAATTTGGCAGTTTAACCCTCTTTTTTTTCCTTGGATTTTTTCGTGTATTCACATATTTTGACAGCTTTTTCTTCACTGGTCGAGGGGAAAAGTCATGAAATGTCCACCTCAGAGCTCTCTGGAGGAGCCAGAGTCCATTATATTTTTCAGTCCATCTTTGTGAGACGCCTAGAGGTGAATATGCTGCTTCTAGGTATTGGGGCATGTTATAATATCAGTGGATATTGCTTAAGGCGTAACTTCTGTATGAAATTAGGATGAAGTTTTTCTGAGAATTCACTGCATGAAGTTTTAAAGTTCCATTTTGTGCTCTGCTTCTGGCATTTTATAAGTTATTTGTGTTGCTTTCAACCAACAAGCAGTTTGCTTTGTGGTAGTTGTCATTTGGCATATTCTGGGTGTGTATGCACACTAACATTTTATACTGTTCCTTCATCTTAAATAAACTGTCTTAGAAGTTGTAGAATCTGGTTGTCTGTGTTAGATGCATTGTTGTAACGACATTTGCTATTCTAGATCATTGGATTAAGAATAATAATGAAATTAGTTATATTCTTCAGGAGGTGGATCCGTGTGAGGGCATATCAGATGAAGATATCCGAATTGCCATACATAATGCACGGGGGCCTAGATCGGCCTTGTTTGTCCCAGAGGTGAGTTTATAATGCGTACAATCTTTTTCCTGGCCAATCGTCTTCTTCCTTTCTTTGGAGGGATTTAGGCCGTTAGGTGCACCTTCAATTGGGACCAGAACGTCTTGCTGTCTTCATTCTCTCCCACCTCTAAGCATCCCAGCCCGAAATTGGATAAATATATTCCACGTATACTTTTCAACCTAGTGTAATCCTGCATAAAGCAGAGACCGGGGGGTCTTACCCGAGCAAATTGAGAGGGGGTTTCTGAAAGACCGGGAAATGTATTCCATATACACACGCACAAACACACACACACACACACACATGAACCTAGCTACTGAATTATTAGTTATAATTGGTATCTTTCATTTTTCCTGCATAATTAAGTTAGTTTCTGATCCCATCTTCCTAGTTTTTAGGCAGTTTCCTCATTTCCTCTACTTTCTCTTTCTTCCATTTTCCAGAATTTTAATTATTCAGTTTTAGGAGTTAGTTGCTTTGTATTATATAAGGAGGAGAACCTGGAGCTTGTAAGGAGACTTGTATTATTGAGTTGAATACATATTTGGAGATTCTCCACCAATTTCCTCTTGCAAGATTCTTTCTTGAGTGGTTTTCCTAGGAGCGAGATCCTTGCTCCTAGTGGTCTCTATTAATGTATATATTATAATTGAAAGTGTCAACAAAAAGTTCTGTTCTGGTCGTTCCACAAACCTGAAATTTCCTGGGCTTGGACCAGACCGAATTGAAATAGGGTTCATATGAAAAAGCAAGGCATCAGTTTCTCGTGGAGATATGTTTATATATATTGAGATCTGCTAATCTTCATAGAGGTGAAAACTTAAAGTTCAGAAAAAAGAATCCTTATTTTTCATAAGTGGGTATGCTTTTTGTATTAATCAGATTAAATCATAAAATTGCAGGTCCCATTTGAATTCCTTGTCCGAAAACAAATAGCTCGTCTGTTGGACCCAGGTCTTCAGTGTGCGAGGTTTATATACAATGAACTAGTAAAGGTTAGATTCCTGTTGAACCTATGCAATGTATGGACTCCTGGATCCAACTTTTTTCTTCTCTCCTGTAGGCAGCACTAATACCTTGAAGCTGTTTACCTTTTGAAAATTTAGATGAGCCACCATTCTATGATCAGTGAGCTGCATCGTTTTCCTGTCCTGAAAAGCCGAATTGACGAAGTTACAGGAGAATTTTTGCGGGAAAATCTTCAGCCTGCAGAGAGCATTATTGCCCATATTATTGAAATGGAGGTTTGTTAACATGGAAGGGCCCTCCCAGTTCTTTCACTGTCAATATCTGATTATGGTTCAATTCATGAATACATTACTCCTCGGGAAGCTGACTAAAAGTTTATTTCTCAACTTAACCGGTCTAAACCATTGAGCATCTGACACGATGAGATGACTAGGGTAACATGAAGTGTCTGTGATCTATATCCATAATCGAAGTATGCTCTTGCATTCTGACATGAAAAAGCGAGTTAAAAGTACTAACTCTGTGATAAGATTAAAAATCACCTGTTTTACTATGCTCCTTTTCGCAGTAAACTAGAGTTTCAGCATGGTGAGTTTGATGAATATCTGTCCCGGTTTACTTGACAAATTTTCTTTCACTCAGTTGGACTCCTTTTTAAAAACACAAATGATTCCTTGAATTGAAGGGCATTGGTAGAAAAGGCAATCTGACAGAACATAGTTGTGGTTATGACTTATGAATCAGATTCTTAGTTTATCTGTAATTTCATCAAGGCTGGTTGTTTATTCCTTAAGATATGATATGAAGATTAGGTGTTACTTGTCCAACTTTATGCTGACTTCTTTTGTTCATTTTTACCCCTAACTTAACAATTTCTCTTTCTTTGGTAGATGGACTACATCAATACTTCACATCCAAAATTTATTGGTGGAACTCAAGCTCTGCAGGAGGCAGAGCAAAATACCAGGACTCTTAGAGGGTTAAACCTAGCTCCTAGACAAAGGGTATTCCTTCTTTGAAAAGGTCTTTTTATTCCTCCTATTGTTCACATACTTTTTATTCAATGTGACATTACTTTTCTTTTATCTTTTGTCTTTTAGGATGGTAGAGAACTAGATACAGTGCAACCTGAAAGAAGTTCCCATTCTAGACCTATTGTTGCTCGATCCACAGCAAATGGATTTATCCGGTCCCCACCAAATGGAGTGATCCCAGAGCAGGTATAATGATATTCTGTTTGTTTATTGGTTATAGTTTCTCAGAACCTATAGCTTCTTTGAAAGCGAGAAGCAAGGTTGAGACATCTGCTGCAAACTTGAATGAACAAGATTGTATTATATACGTACCTTTTATCTTTTTATCCCAGTGTACTCAGTGCTTCGCGCTATTGATCCTTGTAGCAATAATTTGAAACTCTCTATAATTGCAAGTTGTAACTATAAGAGTCCCTGAACTTTTCATCCGTTTTCAATAGGGAGTGCGTCCGAATGGAGATGTTGAGAGAAGTCGGGCAACTTGTAAGTTTACCCTTTTACCTTCCTATATTGAACATCAATATTTATGTGGTGCACATGTTTCCATGCCATGGCTATCAGCGCTTTTTTCCCCGCCTTTTGAGTTTATTTTACTTGAGGGGAGAAAGTGCTGTTTTATGCTTGCATTCAATTTGTCCCTGAAACTTTCCTCTTTTTTTTTTCACCCTTTCAAGTGAACATCTATAACGTTGAGTGATGTTATTTGATTGATTATGGGAGTATAAAAAATTAGTAATGGAGTTGTGGATTTAAAATCTGAAAGTTCAAGACAAGCTGCTATATATTATTAATATACTTGAAACTCAACTTGTCTGGTAAAGGCAAGGTAATAGATGTAGTTGTGAATGTCAAATTTGTCTAATTTCTTCTATTTTATTGGTGAAGCAAGGCTACTATATTAGCCTTCGTAGATATAAAGTTGTGTGTCTGTGTCTTAACTGTCTTTGGTCAAGCTATTAGGTTTGATGTTGAGCTGTTATTTAATCATCAAATACGTTTTCGAACTTCAAGATCCTTGTTTGCATACATCTCTGTTCAGGAAGTTGACATTCTTTGGTGACTCTTTGAATTTGAAATACAGCTGGCGCTGGCTGGGGCATCTCATCAATTTTCACTGGAAGAGAGAATCGGGCATCAAGCAGAGAGGCTTTGTCGAATGGACCATCATATGTCACCGAGCATGCCTCGACAATGATTCATTTGAGAGAGGTGCTTTATGATGTGCTTTAAAATTACAAATATTTTTCTTTTAGGTTGTATGAAATCTCTTCCCAATGCATCGAAATTGGTTGACTGGCTTGTTCTGTTTTCCCTTAGCCACCCACAATTTTGAGGTCTTCAGAAACTCCTTCAGACTCAGAGGCCATTGAAATGGAAGCCACCAAGCGACTGATGTCATCTTATTTTGACATTGTCAGGAAAAATATTGAGGACTTGGTTCCCAAAGCTATAATGCACTTCTTGGTTAGTGCTTTGTGAGGACTTTGCTACCCTGCTCTTATATTACTCTACAACCTCACAAACAGAAATGCTAAAACTGTTTCTAGGTTATGGATGTTAGACTGATTTCTGTAGTCGTCTCCAGGTCAATCATACAAGGCGTGAGCTTCACAATGTCTTGATTGAAAGACTTTACAGGTGAAGTAGACAACCATTTACTTGCAAATTAAAATGCAAATCAATGGGCATTATCAGACAAAGTTTGTTTTATCAAGCTGTTTATTCATCAATGATGTTTTTTCCCTTTCGGTCCGAAATCAGAGAGAATGGGTTTGACGAAATGTTAAAGGAACCAGAGGATGTGGCAGTTAAAAGAAAGCGTGCCCGAGAGACTCTTCGAGTTCTCCAACAAGCATTCCAGGTGACCCATCAGCAATTTCTTCAATTGCATTCTTTCTTCAATTGCATTCTTCATTGCATCTGCACTGAGATAAAATTTGGAAAAAGAACCTGCATATAGCCCAAGACAGAAAAATATTTTGAATGCAATGGCCCATTACATATCTCTACGTAGCTAATGGAAATTATTTCCTGTGAATGCCTTCTTGTAGACATTAGATGAATTGCCACTTGAAGTGGAAAATGCAGAAAAGGGATACAGCTTCAGTACTGATTCAATAGGGTTGCCAAGAACTCGAGGCTTGCCATCCTCATCCTTTTACAGCACAATTGTTTGATGATATTGCACTCGAGGTAATGTGTCAAAACTCTACCAAAGTTTTATTGAACAGCAGTTAAAGTGAGGAAGATCTAGAAAGTTGTGTTGTCTTTCATTTGAGAATTTGGTCCGGGGTAAAATCTAGTGTCCACAGGTCTTGTACAATATATCTTTTATGCATATTGAATCTTTACTCTTCCCCAGTATGAATAAGGGAATACATTCATATTTTTCTTAGGTTCCATCAACTTGTGGAAATAATAAAGCTGTAATTCTTTGAATGATGCATGATTTGTGCTATCTTGTTATTGTTGACTGTTGAGTATAAAACAAACATACTTCTGTTGTTCAACTCTGTTCTTGTGGATCCTAGTACTGGCTAGTAGCCAGTTGGGGTTATGCATCTGAAGTTTAACGCTTCTATTATAAACTTCCCGTCTGTCCCAAATTAAATGACGTTTTAGGCATTGCATAGGAAATAAGGCAGCAATCAACATGAACTGAAGGACAATAGAATCGCCAGAAAATGACGTTTGAGGCATTTGCACAGGAAATTAGGCAGCAATCAACTCTGATCTTGGCTATCCTGGTAGCCAGTTGATTGCTGCCTTATTTCCCTTGATTAATTTTCTGGCCAGAAAATTCATCTTGTTGAGTAATTATTGCGTCTTCTTTCCCTTTTGATTAATTTTCTGGCCATTTTATAGTCTAATTAGCTACCTATTCACCAAACCATCCAAAATAAGTAAAAATCCAGCTCTTTTTTTTTTACATGAAAAAACCTACATATTTTATCCCGCCGTCTTCTAGATGAAGATGCGTTGAATTGGATTTCCTTGCCCTTGATCTCTCCACACGGATCTCTTTCTCCTCCAGATCAAGACGCTATCAATTGGACTCGGGAGCTCTTTCTCCTCTTAGATATTTGGTCACTGTTGACAAGCACTGCTTCGATGGGGGGCTTTACAGTACGCAGTGAAGGACAATAGAAACATTAATAATGCCATGAGGGGACTTTAGGAATCGGAGTTGGTTTGGCAAACAATGCTTCGAAGCCTCATCCTTCTGAATTGGAACTGTAGAAGAGGAGAGTTGAGGCTGAATTGGGCGGGAAACACAAACTGCGGCAGAAACATGAACTGAAAGGAAGTAGAAGTTCAAAGAGTTGTAGAATTGTTATGGAAATCGTCGGTTGAAAAAATTGAATCAAATAAAACAAAGACTAAAACCAAACAAGAACACCAGAGATTGTTGGTGCGGTTTGGTTACCCTACTCCGTGGAGCCTCAGAGGGTAGACTCGCCCAAAATCAACTAGATCGAAGTTCAAATCAGAACTCGGTTTACAAACACACGACTAGCAGAAAACCAAAACGGAAAAACCCTTAGAAAACAAATGCATGCAAGAACGAAGAGATAACACAAAAACATAAGTGATGCCAGAGATATGATGATCTCCCTTTTTCTAGATCAGAGATTCCTCTGTGAAGCTGACACCAGATCTAATTAGTAACTATAGTTACTTGTTTTAATATTGTTAACTCCACCTTGATGATAAGATCTAACTAAAGGATGTAAGGCCTTGGTTGATGAAAGCCAAAACCCAGGAATCCTGAATTTGGTAAGGTCTTACCAAAAGGCTCAAGATTTTAGTGTGATTCTATTGGACTCGGAAATGGTTTTGAGTAAATGGGTCTATTTATTAAACGGGCTTAATTTACTCTAATATAAACCGAGATCCAGTTGTTCAAAGATCCATTCCAGTTGGGCTTGATCTTTAGCATATATTGGGCCTAATTTTATTTGGGCTCATATTTGTTATTTGGTTTTGTTCGGAATTGGGTTATTCTGTCTATATCCAATTGCATATCTCTTTGGTTCGGTTAAGATATTACAGGGATCTATGTATATCTTTGTTTGCCCAACTATCTACAAGATCTCCAGAACTTCGGTAAGATCTCACGCAACAAGAGAAGGTTATGGAATTGGCCAAGGATCTCGCCCAGAAGTTTCGGTGTAAACGTTGGTGTTCAAACATTCAAATTCAAATCTGGGTGCTGGCCTATTTAAAGAAGAAGAAGACGTCTGCTGGATAGATATCTCCCACAACGCTCAATCGTTCACTGCTTTCAAGTCTTCTTCAATCGATCTCACGCAGCTCCCCACGCAAAGAGCTTGTATTTACTTTGAGTGTGTGTGAGGTTTCATTACGCTTTATAGTACAATTCATCTAGGTTATACTAAGGGTTTCTTTACCCAAAAGTATAGGGTACTTCGGTATCCTTAGTTGCTTTGTTTCACTAGAGAGTTTGGGTTGCTAGATAGTAAGGAAGTCTAGAAGTGTGTAAGTCTTCTAGAGGTTGTATCTAGGACTCATAAGGCAAAGTGAAATAAAGTGTGTTGAATCCTACGGGTTGGACAACCCTAGGCGGTGACGTAGGCGGTTGTGCCGAACCTCGTTAACAAGTATCGTGTGCTTTACTTTCCTGCTTGCATTTACTTTTGGTCATTGCTTACTTGCTTGCGTTATTAATCGTTCTTCTCTTCTCAGATAAGGTCTTACAGCTTGCGGTAAGGTCTTACCTTTCTGGTTTGCGAAAAGTTTACATACTCTATCCAACCCCCCCTTATAGAGTATTTGCGTGCTCCTTTTCTGCCTATTCCGCACTTCAATTGGTATCAGAGCCTAACTCACGTCTTTAGATATTACTATCTGTGAGAACTAACAATGGCAGGCGAAGGTCCAGGCGGCTTCGGTGAAGGAAGATCTATCTCTCTTCGTTGGGGACAATTTTATGCACTGGAAATCTCTGATGAAAATGTTCATCATTGATCAGGATCTAGAGCTCTGGCATATCATTACGCGAGGGCCAAATGTTCCCAAGAAGGATGGACCGAATGGAACCAAGCTAGACAAGTCAGAAGAAGAGTTCACCCAAGCTGATCTAGAAAGCATGGCTAAAAACAGCAAAACAGTTCATGCACTTTACTGTGGGCTGAGCACTGATGAATTCAATCGAATTTCATCCTGCAGATCAGCAAAAGAAATCTGGGATAAATTGGTCATGACCTATGAAGGAACTAGTCAGGTCAAAGAGTCCAAAATCAATATTTATCTTAGACAATACGAATTGTTTAAGATGAAATCTGATGATTATGTGAAAGCAATGTTCACCCGTTTTACGGAGATCATTAACAATCTCGACTCTTTGGGAAAAACATTCCAAAATGAAGAGAAAGTTAGAAAGATACTTCGATGTCTTCCTAAATCAAAATGGGGTCCCAAGGTGACCGCCATTGAAGAAGCTCAAGACCTTAGCACGCTGGCTATTGACGATTTGTTAGGAAAACTAATCACCCATGAAATGATCCTCAATGAGGACTATGGGGAGCCTTCCAAAAATGTCAAAAACTTAGCGTTGAAGGTTAAGAAAGAAGAATCCCCTGAAGATTCCGAGGATGATGAAGAGGAAGACCCCTTTGCTCTTATAACAAGGGGTTTGGCTCGCATCCTCAAAATGAAAAAGCAATTTTCCAACAAGGAATTTGGAGGATCATCAAGGAATCAAGGTAAGTCTTCTACCCCTTCCAAAAGAAATCGAGTCTTAATGTGCTATGAATGTGGTGAAACTGATCACCTGGTTAAGGAGTGTCCTCTCCAAAAACGCAACAAGGTGAAGAGGAAAGAGTCCAACAAGAAAGTCATGGCGGCTTGGAGTGACTCACATGCATCAAGCGACTCGGACTCTGAAGAAGAACAAGCCAACCTATGCCTCATGGCCAAAAGCGGTGATAAAGATCAACACCTGAATGGAATGGTAAGAAACCTTCTTTCTAGCTCCAAAGCCGTTTTGTCTGAATTTCTCAAAAATATGATCTCAAATGAGGAAAGTTGATGCAGAGAAATCAGCAACCTACAAGAGAAGGTATTGGATCAAGAAACTTGCATTAAAAGGCTATCACAGAAATTGCAAGATCTTGACAATCAGAATTCAGATCTTATCAATGAAGGTAAGACCTTACGATCGGAAAATTCCGAACTTAAGGAAAAACTTTCTACTCTCACTGATCAGAACACTGATCTTGAGAAAGAAAAGGTGAAGCTGTCTGAAAAATGTCAAGATCAACAAAAGGCCTTAGTGCAATTCACAAGATCCAAGGCTACTCTTGATAGGATGCTTGGAGAACAACAACTTTCTTTAAATCGAAATGGTATAGGCTATAACAAGAACTTTCCGGTTAAGCCTACCGCCAAGTTCATCAAAGCAAAAGGAAGTTGGAGGTGTCCTACGTGTTTCTTCTGTTGCAAGAAAGGGTCATGTAAAGGAAACGTGTCCTTACAGGAGAACAGATCCTTACATTATCCGAAACACATATCCGGTACGTTTAAATGAACGGATAAGGAAAGTTTGGGTCCCTAAGGGAACAAGGTTGCCAAATATGGTATACCCCCACAACGGACTAAATCGGTCTATTGGTCAAGCCGGAAAGGTTGATTTTTTGTTTTGTAGGATATCACCAAGACTAAGGATCATAAATGGATTTTGGATAGCGGTTGCTCCAGGCATATGAGTGGAAAAGAATCTCTTTTTCATCATCTAAAGAAGCAATCCAGCGGTACTATAACTCTTGGTGATAAAGGAAAATGCGACATCGTTGGTATTGGTAACATTGGTGTTGATCCTAAAAATTTCATTAAAGATGTATATCTTGTTGATGGTCTTAAATATAATCTTCTTAGTGTTTCCCAGCTTTGTGATAAAGGCAATCGTGTTAGCTTTAATAAGGAAAAGTGCATCGTTCAAGATGAGAAGACAGGAGATGTGGTCCTTACGGCATATAGAGACTCTAATATCTATGCTCTTAATACAGATCGAATTCCAGCATCCAATCTGAAATGTCTCAAGGTCTTATCAGAAGATCCAAGAGTGTGGCACATACGTCTTGGGCATATCAGTATGCATTCTCTTGGAAAGCTACTGTCCAAGGGTCTTGTCCGAGGTCTTCCAGATCTGAATTTTAAAGTTGATGATCTTTGCAATGTTTGCTCAAGGGGAAAACACACTCGTAGCTCTTTCAAGAAAAATAAGGTCATTAGTACTACTAGACCTTTAGAATTGTTACACATGGATCTATGCGGACCTATGAGTGTCAAATCTCTCAAAGGTAAACAATACATTCTTGTAGTTGTTGATGATTATTCACGATTTACTTGGGTTTTCTTTCTCAAAGATAAATCAGAAACTCTGTTTTATTTTTTAAAACTTTATAAGGAATTACAAACATTGAAAAACCTACCCATCGTTTCTATTAGAAGTGATCATGGTAGAGAATTTGATCAATTAAACTTTGACCTATTTTGTGCGAAATATGGTATTTTTCACAATTTTTCAGCTCTAAGGACACCTCAACAGAACGGGGTGGTGGAACGGAAAAACCTCACCCTAGAGGAGATGTAAAGGACTATGCTATTAGAAAATAACCTGCCCAAGTCATACTGGGCAGAGGCTGTAAATACAACAAACTATATTCTCAATAGATGTCTGATTCGATCAATTTTAAAGAAAACTCCTTATGAGCTTTTCAAATAAAGAAAACCAAGTATATCTTACTTCAAACCATTTGGATGTACATGCTATGTACATAACAATGGGAAGGATAATCTTGGGAAATTTGATACACGCAGCGACGAAGGTATATTTCTTGGATATTCGAATCAAAGCAAGGCTTATCGAATATTCAATAAACGTACCAAAATAGTCGAGGAAAGCATACATGTGTTATTTGATGAAAGTGATAATGGTACCTTGAGTGAAGGTTTTGCAGATCTCAACTTAAACACCTATTAGGACTATGAGTCGGATGGAGAAGGCAATGATCAAGGAAAGAGCAAATCAAGAAATATGCAGGAGCCATTTCAAGATCTTACTGAGCTATCACAAGGCCCTGGAACTCTGTCTCAAGGCCTTACCAATGAAGCCAGTCTAGAAAATGAAATTCCTCCTGAACCTCTTGAACCATATCCCACGAGTCCTCCTGAACCTCAGGAGCCTGAATCTTCTTCCCATGGTGCTTCAACGTCTAATCAAGGATCAACACGAAGGAAATTCAAACATGCTTCTTCTCATTCCTTGGCAGACATTATTTCGGATCCTTCGTCGAGTATTCAAACTCGCTCCAATCTTAGAAACTTGTGTGCATTTCACGCTTTTGTCTCTCTTATAGAACCAAAGAAATACACCGAAGCTCTCAAGGAACCAGATTGGATCATAGCTATGCAAAATGAACTCAATGAGTTTGAACGCAATAAAGTATGGACCCTTACGGCTAAGCCGAAGGGGAAATCGATTATTGGAACTCGATGGGTATTTCGAAACAAGCTGGACGAAGGAGGCAATGTTATCCGTAACAAGGCTCGACTAGTTGCACAAGGATATAATCAAGAAGAAGGTATTGACTACGAGGAGACTTTCGCTCCTGTAGCCAGACTCGAAGCCATTCGTATGCTTCTTGCCTTTGTATCCTTTATGAATATCAAGCTTTATCAAATGGACGTAAAGTGTGCCTTTCTTAATGGGTTTTTGGATGAAGAAGTTTTTGTTGCTCAACCTCCTGGTTTTGAAAACGATGAATTTCCGGAGCATGTTTTCAAGCTTGATAAAGCTCTGTACGGTTTGAAACAAGCTCCTAGGGATTGGTATGAGAGGCTTTCTAAATATCTCTTGGAAAACGATTTTAAAAGAGGATTGATTGACAAAACTCTTTTCATCAAAACTCATGGAAAGGATATACTTGTCGTCCAAATTTATGTTGATGATATTCTTTTCGGAGCTACTAACGATTCTTTGTGCAAGGAATTCTCTAACATTATGTGCAAGGAGTTTGAGATGAGCATGATGGGAGAGTTGAATTTCTTTCTCGGCCTTCACGTACATCAAAGTTCCAAAGGCATATTCCTTAATCAAGGAAAGTATACACGTGAGCTACTCAAGAAATACAAGATGATCGATTCCAAGGTGGCCAAAACTCCTATGAGCTCCACACTTTCTCTGGATCAAGATCTTACTGGCAAAGAGGTAAATCAGAAAGAATATCGAGGTATGATCGGCTCTCTTCTATATCTTACTGCTAGCAGACCTGACATTATATTTAGTGTTTGTATGTGTGCAAGATTCCAAGCTAATCCAAAGGAATCACATCTGATTGCGGTAAAGAGAATCTTAAGATATCTTAATGGTACTAAAGATCTCGGATTATGGTACCCACATCAAACAAGCTTTGATCTTATCGGATTCTCCGATGCTGATTTTGCAGGGTATAAAGTAGATAGAAAAAGTACCTCAGGGTGTTGTCAATTTCTTGGGGCATCCCTTATAAGTTGGCATTCCAAGAAGCAAAATTCAGTAGCGCTTTCAACAGTCGAAGCTGAATATATTGTTGCTGGAGCATGTTGTTCGCAAGTCTTATGGATTGCACAACAACTCCAAGATCTTGGAATCAACTATAAGGGTATTCCCATCAAATATGATAACACTAGTGCTATTTCTATTTCTAAAAACCCTGTACAACACTCAAGAACAAAGCACATTGATGTGAGACATCATTTCATCCGAGATCATGTTGAAAAAGGAGATGTGTCTTTGACATTCATTTCTACTGAGCTTCAACTTGCAGATATCTTTACGAAACCTCTTCCCGAAGACAGATTTAATTTCATCCGATTAGAATTTGGAATGCTTAACAAGGAAGTATCGATGTAGGGGGAGCAATCGTATCTTATGATAATTGTATTATCTCCTACATCAAGATCTTGAATTAAAATTTAATGTCTTACTTTGGAATAGTTTGATGTTGAATTTTAATTTCAAATAAAAATTTTGGATCAAATCTTTTAGGTAATATCTCTTTAGATATTTATCCTTAAAGATCTCTTGGTTTTATCTTTTCCGGATTTCTTTTGGTTAAAATTGTTTTACCCTATTCACTTGTATTTATCTTGAAAAGTGGTTATGATTTTAAATGGAGATATGGCCGGATTCCTTGTACGGATTTTTAGAAGTTCAAAGGTCTCTCTTTCTCCTCTATTTATATCTCTACTCTCACCCGGTCATATCACACTTCCACTTCTCTCTCTCTATTTCTCTCTGTTTTCTTCCCTTCCCAAGAATACTCAAGTACCCCCCTCTCCATGGCTCCAAAGAAACCCTCCTCGCCTCCCACTACCAGATCTGGAGCAAAGCGCCACCATCCTTCCGATTACAAGGGCAAGGGAGTAGCTGTTGATGACGACTTCAAGGGGAAAGCACTTCTCAAGCAACTGGATACCTCCTCCGAGAGTGAGGAAGAAGGGGCGCGCCACCACCGGAAAATAATTAAACGGGAACCCCGATATCCCTCTCACAAGCATCCACGCCAAGTGAATCCGCGTGCTCCAAAGAAGGCGCCTCGTCAGCATCATCTCCAGGTTCCAATTCCACACGAGGCATTCTCCGATATCCCTCATGCCTGGTTTATCAATCATACGACTTCGGGAATGTGGAGGGATGGATATGTTCATCGACCTATTAACTGTTGTGAGCATGTGGATCTAGAATTTCTAGAATCTACAAAACTCTCTTGCGTCAATTTGCTGAAGAACTCACACGTCTGGTCTTTTCTCAACCCCGGAACTGTGGCTTACCCTCGTCTGACTAGGCTCTTCTTCCTTAAACTTACTGCCAGCCGAGAAAATGGGAGTCTTACTCTCACTTCTCAGGTAAAGCAGCACCAGATCACCCTTACTCGCTCTTCTTTGGCCCTAATTCTCGAAATCCCTGAAAATGTGAACACCAGTTCTCATCCCACCAAAGCCTACTGCATTCACAAAGGCCAAAAAGAACTTTTTGTTCGTCGCTCTAACTCTGCTGAATCCTCAAAATCCAAGCCCAAGTACACCCATAATGTCCTACCTCTTGATGCTAAGATGGTCTTCACCATCCTTGCTCGGTGCGTCCTGCCAAGAAAGAATTCCCGCGAGCTTGTCACCGACAACTTGCTGCACTATCTTTATCTGATTATGGTAGGCCACGAATTGGATATCCCCGATCTCATCCTTACCTACATGCTCCACACCATCAATACTCCTGTGACTGCTCCTCTCCCCTACGCAAATTTCCTCCCCAAATTTTTTAAGTTCTTCAACATTGACACTCAAGGCGAGGAATTTATCTCCTACACCAGTCGTATTGATGAAGATTGCTGGAAGCGTTTGGGGGTAGAACAAACTCTGTCCGGTGGCTGGATTTTGAAGCCTCCCTCTCAGGCTCAAGGAGACTTTGTGAAGCTGGAGGAACGGATCGAGATTCTGTAAGCAGAGGTTGATTCGCTAAGGAAGGACGTCAACGCCGCCAGAGCAGATATTGTTGATCGCCGGGACAGCACCTACCTGCAGATTATGATCCTAAATGAAAAGCTGAATCAGCTTTTTATGCTTTGTGGTCTCAATCACCGGGCTACTACTTCAATCTTGCCAATGGATCCTGATTCTGTTAAGCGTGTCGAGGAAACGGCGAAGAACGTTCTCCTCAATTGTGAACGCAGGGTGCGCAATTATCCTATCCTTCGTCCTCTTTATCCTGAACCGAATATCCTCACTGTTGAGGAGGACGGTATTGTTAAGAAATGGCGAGACGAGGAGGCCAGGATTCAAGCTAAAATGTGGAGTGCTCACCATGTGAAGAATGCAAAGGATCGCTGGCGTGAAAAGATTTACACAAACCGTCCGGATGAAGATGGAGTTTCTTCGAAGTATGGCCAGTGGTACGATGAGGATGTGGTGGTGGTTTCTGACGACGAGTGATGTTGATGGTGGCTCTTGTGCTGTTCTTGAAAACTTTGTCTCTTTCTGCTCTAAACTCTCTGGTTTTTGGACAATTTCTCTTCCCTTCTTGTTGAAAGACAAAAAGGGGGAGATATCTCCGGGTTTTTAGGTTTTTATGGTTTTTGGTGAAACTTTCGTAAGGCCTTACTTTTGGTTTGCAAGGTCTTACTGTTTTGGTTGTGTTAAAAACAATGATCCAACATGCTGCTATAATATCTGCTATAATATTATTGCACTGTTATCTGTGGATTGCTGTAATTTTTCAGGTAAACATGTGCATAAGTTTTGTCTTTCATCAAAGGGGAGATTGTTAACTCCACCTTGATGATAAGATCTAACTAAAGGATGTAAGGCCTTGGTTGATGAAAGCCAAAACTCAGGAATCCTGAGTTTGGTAAGGTCTTACCAAAAGGCTCAAGATTTTAGTATGATTCTACTGGACTCGGAAATGGTTTTGAGTAAATGGGCCTATTTATTAAACGGGCCTAATTTACTCTAATCTAAACCGAGATCCAGTTGTTCACAGATCCATTCCAGTTGGGCTTGATCTTTAGCATATATTGGGCCTAATTTTATTTGGGCTCATATTTGTTATTTGGTTTTGTTCGGAATCGGGTTATTCTGTCTATATCCAATTGCATATCTCTTTGGTTCGGTTAAGATATTACAGGGATCTATGTATATCTTTGTTTGCCCAACTATCTACAAGATCTCCAGAACTTCGGTAAGATCTCACGCAACAAGAGAAGGTTCTGGAATTGGCCAAGGATCTCGCCCAGAAGTTTCGGTGTAAACGTTGGTGTTCAAACGTTCAAATTCAAATCTGGGTGCTGGCCTATTTAAAGAAGAAGAAGACGTCTGCTGGATAGATATCTCCCACAACGCTCAATCGTTCACTGCTTTCAAGTCTTCTTCAATCGATCTCACGCAGCTCCCTACGCAAAGAGTTTGTATTTACTTTGAGTGTGGGTGAGGTTTCATTACGCTTTATAGTACAATTCATCTAGGTTATACTAAGGGTTTCTTTACCCAAAAGTATAGGGTACTTCGGTATCCTTAGTTGCTTTGTTTCACTACAGAGTTTGGGTTGCTAGATAGTAAGGAAGTCTAGAAGTGTGTAAGTCTTCTAGAGGTTGTATCTAGGACTCATAAGGCAAAGTGAAATAAAGTGTGTTGAATCCTACGGGTTGGACAACCCTAGGCGGGGACGTAGGCGGTTGTGCCGAACCTCGTTAACAAGTATCGTGTGCTTTACTTTCCTGCTTTCATTTACTTTTGGTCATTGCTTAATTGCTTGCGTTACTAATCGTTCTTCTCTTCTCAGATAAGGTCTTATAGCTTGCGGTAAGGTCTTACCTTTCTGGTTTGCGAAAAGTTTACATACTCTATCCAACCCCCCCTTATAGAGTATTTGCGTGCTCCTTTTCTGCCTATTTCGCACTTCAAATATTAATTAGTATAGTTACTAATATATGTAAATTTTACTCTCTCCGATCCAAAATACATGTCGTTTGACTTTTTAACACATATTTAAGGAGCTAAAAACTATATAATATATTAACGTTTTTATTTTTATTTTTTTACAATTTAATACTACTTATTACCAACAAATATTAAGTTGTAAAAAAATAATTTTAAAAAAGTTGATATTTTATATAGTGTTTACCTTCATAAAATATGTGTTGAAAAGTCAAACGACATATATTTTGGATCGGAGGTAGTATTAGATTTATTAGTAACTATATAAAGAGTAACTATATATACTCCCGACTCCTCTTCCTCTCTCTTTTTAGATTTGGGTTTCTTACCATCAAACAACATCAAGATAATCAAAATCAAGCCTAGAACTTAATGGCCAAGTGACACCATTATCTACTGCTGCAATAAGCATTTCCATATCTCTAGAAATCGTGTGTGTTGTCTTACGCTTATGGAAATTGGAAACTGCATCGCTTGGTTTTTTTGCATCTCTCTAAACTATGCGTTTGAGAACGATAAATACTAGCATCTCTCTAAACTAGGTTATTTGTGCACTTTTGAATGTTACATGATAAGATACGAGTATTTGATTCTCTATCTGTATTCTAGCTCTTATTAAAGCTTTAAAAGTTTATTAGCTCAATTGTAGAGTGGTGTGTTTATACAATAAAATATGGGCTCTATTCCCACATTAGCCAAAAGTGTATAATTTTGATAACATGAATTATATAATAAAAATGGGCCCGGCTCCCATCCGGTTTCCATCTAACTGTATTATGCATTTGGGCAAATCTCCACCCTTGAAACTTATGAATGGATAGGATTAATTTCAATAATTTTTTTAAGAAAAAATTTGCAATTTAGACTCCTTGCCCATTCTTAAGAAAGGTAAAAACTTATTCGCCCTAACTACTTGATTTGCAGAATCAAAATTTGACTCAATTAGTTTATCTACTTTGCTACGTTAATTTAAACTACTGTATTTGAATTTATCAAATCAACTTCAAAGTAAAAACCTATTATGCGTATTCCCTATCCTTACAATTTGCCTTCAAAGTATTGTCATTGAAAGCTAATCCATGAGTATGGAGGGTTCTACAATTTGGATCCCTCAAGTCGGTATGGAGTTCGATTCCATAGAAGATAGTTGGACGTTTTGGCTAGCATATGGAGGTAAGATGGGTTTCAATGTACGCAGTCAATACAAAAACAAGAATAAGGAGGGAGTGTTAAGTTCAAGAAGATATGTATCTGCAAAGGAAGGGCATCATGTGATTGGCAAGGCAGACAATTTACAACAACGCTTCCGGGCTGAAACTAGAACCGGTTGTAAAGCTCGCATCGGGATACAATTGAACAAGGAGACGGGAAAATATCAAGTACATGATTTAGTATCCGAGCATAACCATCCGTTGCATTTACTTGAGACTAGTCACTTATTGTCGTCGCAAAGAAAATTTTCGAAGGCTCAGGCATTTGAAATTGAGTTAGCTGATGACTCTGGAATCAAACCTAAAGCAGCGCATGAGTTTATAGGAGCACATGTTGGTGGATCAACCAATCTTGGCTACACACACACAGATCATAAAAACTACCTGCAAAGA
The DNA here is from genome assembly GCA_037127255.1 of Persicaria tinctoria. NCBI lineage: Eukaryota > Viridiplantae > Streptophyta > Magnoliopsida > Caryophyllales > Polygonaceae > Persicaria > Persicaria tinctoria. The sequence continues at coordinate 24,883,119 of JBANSL010000014.1, forward strand.
AAGCGACAACGGAACTTGATGTACGGGGAAGCTGGAAGTCTATTGAGGTACTTTCATACTCAAACTATTGATAATCCTTCCTTTCAATATTCTATTCAGTTGGACAATGAAGAGAAAATAACAAACATCTTCTGGGCTGATGCAAAAATGATTATTGATTATGCATTATTTGGGGAGGTAGTTGCTTTTGACACTACATTTGGTACAAATAAGAAGCATAGGCCCCTTGGTGTATTTGTTGGATTTAACCATTTCAGAGAAGTTGTCGTTTTTGGTGCTGCACTTCTTTATGATGAAACTACAGAGTCGTTTAGGTGGTTGTTTGAAACCTTTCTAGCAACACATGATGATAAAAAGCCAAAAACTATCTTCACAGATCAAGACATAGCCATGGGAAAAGCTATAGAGGAGATCATGCCAGAAACTTCTCATGGATTATGCACATGGCACATAATGCAAAATGCAACCAAGCATTTAATTCATGATGGGGCTAATGCTCTTCAAGATTTTAAAGCTTGTATGTATGACTATGATATAGAGGCTGACTTTGAAGAAGCTTTCAGTGCATTGCGTGAGAAAGTAACAAAAGGTTCTTGGTTGGATAGTATCTATGCCTTGAAGAAAAATTGGGCAGAGTGCTATATGAGAGATATTTTTTCATTAGGGATGCGGAGCACACAATTAATTGAGAATCTAAATCGGGATCTGAAAGATTATCTGCATTGCAACATGGATATAATGCGGTTTTTTAAGCACTTTGAGCGAGTTGTTAGGCAGAAGCGTCAAAATGAGATCAACTCTGAATTTGAATCTCAAGAAAAACTGCCTAGAATGAAGATGAAAAGGATACCTTTGCTCAGACAAGTTGGTCTGTTGTACACTCCTAAAATTTTTGAAGCCTTTCAAGATGAATATGATTGGTCTACAACTGCCTATATCAAGTCACCAGTTGAAGATCAGCCAAGTAATGAGTATAAAGTTGCAATTTCCAGTTTTGATGATAGCAAAGTTTCTGATGAAGAATATACAGTGTTGGGCAATCATTCAACTCAAACAGTTTCATGCAGCTGCAAGATGTTTGATAGATTGGGAATACTATGTTCTCACGCTTTAAAGGTCCTAGATGCAATGAACATTAAATTGGTTCCTGAAAAATATATTCTCAAACGATGGACTAAAGAAGCACGGAGTGGAATTGTACAAGATATCAACGGGAGGATTGTTGTTGAGGATCCTCAGGTGGAAACTACACGGAGATATAGAGATTTGTGTCGCAAATTTGTGAATATAGCTTCTCATGCTTCCAATTTTGAAGAATCGTCCTTATTTTTGGATAGCAAGTTGAGTGTTGTAATTGAAGAGGTTGATAAGATGTTGTCCAACTTACAGTTGCAAGGGCATGAAGATACTTTGTCAATTCCTGATTTGAATGCAAGTGTTCAAAAGAGTAGTGAAATACTTCCTCCCAATGTTGTCTTGAAGAAAAAAGAGGGGAGAAAAGGAGGAAGACGGTTAAAAAGCTGGAATGAAAAATTACATAGAATGAAAAAGAAGAATCCGATTCAAGCTTCAGAGGGTCAATCAGGTGTGCAAAATAAAAGAAAAAAGAAACCAACTCAAAAAAATCAATCGTTGAAGGTATGTTTTGTGTATGCATATGAAATGAAAATGGAATAAAAACATATTTTAAATTATCACATGTATATATGTATGTGTTGCTGATTTGTATGGTCTTAACAGGAAGTTGGAGTTGAGGATATTTTGCCAAATGATGAATCAGCTGGATATATATATCAAAGCCCCCACATCTATGACAATACACACCAAATGATGTATAATGAGATTTTTCCAGAGCAACCTTTGAGTAATTATGATATTAGTTCTGCTCAATTCTTGCAGGTAAACTGGTAAAGTTCATTAATTTTAGGTTATTTCATTTTTTAAAAGAACTTATATCTGATTTATTAGGAACCAAAGAATGGAAGTGATCAGATGATGTCTTCTTTCCATCACTTGCAAGACTCCCATTTATTTAGTCAGGTAAAATCATAAACTAATCACATCTGAAATTTTTATATAAACTAAATTTGCTTATAACTATTGTAATAAGAATTTTTTTTTATAGGCTATGAATGTGGAGTTTACAAATCAGAATCATCAAAGATTTTTACAGAATAGTTCAACACATAATCACGTAAGTATATATGCCAAATAAATGTTTTTTTTTTTTGATGAAATGTAGTGTAGTTCAACTTTAACGGGTAACAATTTAATGCAGGGTTATGATGGTTGATTACAAATTTCAAGTTATACTTCAGAATTCAGCATATGATTGAGCAGAAAGACATGTCTACAGTTTTTTTTAGTGTTGTTTGTTTATGAACTCAGCATCTTAGTGTTGCAACTATGTTTCCTCACATTAGTTTTAATAATTTTCTCACCTCATCTTGTATTTTTACAGAATGAATTATGGTGGACAAGAATCTTTCCTCAAGTTAATGAGCTCTGTTTCTAGGAGCATTGTTTACCCTTGTACTGAACAAACAGACCTCTGTTTCTAGGAGTATTTTTACAAAATGAATTATTGTGTACTGTAGTTGTCCTTTTGATTTGAGATTTATCATGTTTCCTTATACTCATTTTTTTTTACAATATTAGCCTATACGGGACTTGAACCCGCATCTTTGTGCATGAGCACACCGCTCTACCATTTGAGCTAATATGCTAAAAATTTTTTTACTGAATATACATGAAATCTAAAAATTATCTTCCGGGTGTTGGTCATCATCTTCATTAGTTTCAGTTTCATAATTCTATCACAACAGATGGTATGTTTGCTAAATGGTATGCTTGACAATGGATTTTTATCACTTGACAACCGATTTTATGCACTTATTTCAGCAAAAAGACGACACTAAAATATGAGCATACCTTGTGAAAATCCAACGCTTTCCCCAAGACTTCATATGATAGTAAACCATAACAAAAACATACAAAGGAGATAGCACCTTCACTGTGAGCAGCTCTTTGTAAAGTACCTGTAAACCATAACCAAAACATACAAAGGAGATAGCACCTTCACTGCACTTGGTGAGCAGCTCTTTGTAAAGCAACGGTAAAAAATTCAGCAGCAAGGTCATAGGTGGGCTGATTATGCCTGAAGATCCAGTTGCAACCATGGATCTTATGATAGACCTGGACAACCCTTTTTCATCACAAATCAGCCCCATAACACGCCCTTTTACATCACAAATCAGCGCAGGCAAGAGCTGGTGTTTCTCCTGCTTAGCAGTCCGGTCACAAGAAGATACTAATCATGAATCAGTTAAAGAAATTAATAAAAAAAAAAGTATTCAACTTATGTGCTCTTTGTACAACATTAGCCATTACTTTTGATCGAATTGCAATGTGCATCACAAAGAAACCCAATATTCTTACGATTTCACAAATTCAATTTGATTCAATTTGTATACCAAAGAGCACATAAAACCCAAAAACTCAAACATGAATTCAATTCTTACGATTTCACAAATTCGATTTCACAAATTCAATTCTTACGATTTCACAAATTCGATTTCACAAATTCAATTCTTACGATTCCCATTCCGATTGTGCAGAAAGTACTTGATATCAAATTCAAACACATAAAACCCAAAAACTCTCTACATTTGACCTATGAATCCATTAAACTTGATCCACAAATTCAACCACGACACATGAATCTCCAAACCGATCAATAAACTCTAATTTTGTCCAAACCCATGAAACTCCCTAAATTTTACCTACAAATCCATTCAATTCCACGTATTTAATCACAAATTGCGAATTGCCAAACCCATAAACCCTGTTTTTTTTTTTCAAACTAAACCCTAATTTTCTCATAAACCCCAAATTAATGGATAAACATACCTTTCTTCGGCGTCCTCTCTCGCGCACCACACCAGCGTCGGCGCCTCCTTCATTCTGCCTTCAATCGTCTGTGTCATCTTTAGTTTCCTTCTTGTCATCGTCGGTACCTGGGCATATCACCATACAAACTGGGAAGGAGGAAATTTGGGGAAGGTAGCTAGGAGTTTTGTAAAACTTATTTATTTATTAAAAAATTAAAAAGTAGAATTATCCTAGCCATCGGTTAGGATCAAGGGTGGAGAATGCCCCAACCGTATGCTACAGTTAAATTAGAACGGGATGGGAGTCGGACCCAATAAAAATGCAATAGTAAGATATATCCGTGCAATTTTAGTATTCAAATATTCAATTTAGACTTATTAGCAGTTTGTGCATACGGTCCATATCCATGTACGTACTCAATAAGATCGTTCAAATTAAGGTCAAGATATATCTCCTCAAGAAAAATATCCCCAAATCTGCATAAGAACAAACAGCAGCAAAAACCTATGAAATGCACTAGGAAATATCCCGTATTTGACCGAAAAATAGCAGTCATACTCCAACAATACATTGCTGAAATAATGGTGCATAAAAAATTAGATTCAAGTGCTCGTAAAAAATGAAATTACCAGATGAGGAATTCCCGTCCTGCATATTTTATGAGGGATGAGATCGGCACAATATTCACTACTCCTCTGTTAATTAAAATTTGTCGTTTATTATTTATATACGTTTTTTTATAATAATAAAAAACTATATAAAATATCAAACTTTTTACATTTATTTTTATAAATTTATACTTAATAATAATAAGAATGACGTTGTTTAAAAAAATTATTAAAAAATTAATATTTTATATAATGTTTAAAGCTCGGAATTTACGAGTTTTGTGCCCACTCCCTTGTTCTCAAAGGTTAAGTGGTTGTCTGATGTTTGTTCAAATCCTCAAAATATCTGGTAAAGTAGATCTTCTGCATCTGGAAACCACTAATCTTCACGCGGTTCAGTAGTCATACATTTAGTTTCATACAATGTGATTAACATCCACCCTTGACCTGGCCAGTGGAGCTTATTTCCCCTTCCAAAGCCTTAATAATCAAACTTTGAATCCCAATTTAATGGTACAAATCGACTAACGTACGTACAGGAATACACACTTACGCAAACTTCAAATACAGAAAAGAAAGAAAGAAAGAAAGAAAGAAAGAAGAGATATATGAAACAATTGAAACTGATGAAACAGCATCCAGCTTTTTTAATTAACTAATTGAGAGCCATTTCCATAGAGCCTCTTCTGTTCTCTGAGGTGATGATCTTGACTTTCTCGGTTGACTGTGCTCAGATTGGAGGCACCGGAATCCTTCTTCAAGCTCCGAGATCGAGTGTAAATGTCGTTGAATTCTGGCTGGCCGTATTCGAAGAAGCTTGCAGAACTCGGTGGCTGAAACTCGGACTGCGTCCGGCGATGAGCGGAGCCGTTGAAGGAGTTCCCTCCGCTGAGGAGGTGGTGGTAGCTCCTCCTTGAGCTGTCGGAGAGGCTCTTGTAGGTGTGAAGCTGCTTGTTCTTCTTCAGTGCCCTGAAAACAAACGGGATCAACCCTTCCATAATTTCTTCGACTCTGTCTCTCTGTCTTCAGATCCTTTTCGGGGTCGCACTTAATTTGCACGGGCGGAGTATGAATTGTGTTTTAGTTGGGGGTTTTGTGCTTTTGATTTGTTTGAGATTGTTGTTGTTGAAATTGATGGGGTTTATATAAATATACATATACATGTTGGAGTTGGTAAACAGCTGTTATGGTTGTGAAATGACTCATTTGCCCCTGCAAGTTGCAGCGATGCCAGCTGGTGCAAACGGTAATTTCGGGGTCAGCCGGAGGACTTTTCAGTAACTTAATGGTTAGGTGAAAGTCAAAGTGGATGACTTTCTTTGCCATCCTAATCCAAATTTACATTGACAATAATACGTAACGTAACAGTATTAAAAATCAAAATGTTTGTCCTAACTTAAATGAATGCGTGTTTTGACCACAGTTTGTCAGTTTTGACGCCCATTGCCATTGGTGGGCTTCAAACTTCAAACTGCATTTCCCCTCTCCTTCATCTTTGTTTATCCATCCCACATTCCCATTGCTGGGAGTTTCAAACATGATAACTTTCTCCATCTTCTAACAAAAAAGCACGTGTATCGCGAGGATCTCAATCCTGTATCTCTCGAGATATCCTCGTCTCCCAGTCCCACCCATTTATTCAAGGATACATTTGACGACCAGATATTCAATTGTAATAGTATCACATAAATTAGTAAATTTTTTAACCTGTTCCATACAACATTCAGTCGGTTTTCCATTAAATTGAGATCTCTTAATTAAGGATATAAAGCGAAATTTGATCTTAAAGTTACGTTGCGATCAATCTCAAGGACTATTATAGCCGATTCATACACCCTCAGTTTAGCGTGCATATATTGATTTCCGTTCCTTGGGATAACGTTCAGTTGTTCTTGAAGCCAAGTACCGTTCTCCCTTTCACGTGCTGCAGCAGCGACCTGAGCATCTCTAACTCATATTGTGTCAGCGTTGGTTCGCTGCAATATGCGTCCATCTAGCGAAAATTTGCCAATAGCTTGGCCAAATCATTTTTTCCGTCGGTCATGGCTCTTGGACAATCACCCTGTTGGAACCTGCAATAAGCAACAAACTAGCTATAGAGCGTTAGTGGATGTAGTCGAACTCATTTCTTTGAAGGGGCTAGGGCTGCGGTGAAGCGTGGTATGAGAGCCACTGAATGAGAAACGTATTTTCCCTTGACAGAGGTGCAGATCGTATGCGAGGCAACGCCCCCAAGGATTTAACCGGCATCTCTCACAAGTGCACTCGAGGGAGAGAAGATGTAACTGGAACATGCGCTCAGAACAGGAAAAGGGTAGGAGAAAACAGGCGAGGGAGAGAGGCGATTGTTGTTTGCTGTGTTTAAAACCCTAGCATGTGATCTCCTTATATAGCTGCAGAGATCATCCTTAAGCCGCAAGAAAAAGGAGATTTTAGTCTATCTTCAGAAGATATTGGCTTATCAAAAACCGAAAAGATAAGTTTTAGCAAAAGATAATTTCAGTGAAAATAGATATTCGCGGATATATACTATCAACTATATCCGTAATATCTTCGGCCTCGAGAAAATATATTTTTCTGCAAAACTCCATCTCATCCTTTACCTCTCAATGTAGGTAGTGGAAGAGTCTTCTTAAAACCTTTTTTAGGATACCCTTGAACATTCCATGTGGGATGGGGAAAGTCTAAGAGACACCTTAAAACCACCAACTCTAGGCATTATATCCATCAATCCCTCACAAATGCCGAGAGAAGGGTTTAAAAACTAAGGTTTTGGAAACAAGTTCTGAGCGTTTCGAGGTTAGTGTTTAAATGTCGATGTCTTGCACATATTGAATCAGCACATATTGAAACTAGCGATCCCTTCAATAGAGTGAATGGTCAAAGGCCTTGACTTCCTCCACTTAGGGGTAACCCATCAACGTACACCTTCCACGAGGTCCTGTAACGTTCCGCTAAGTCTTATCTCATAAGACATCTAAGTTTTGGCACACCTTGGGTGCTCATGAGTGTTCTAGTGAAGACTGCCCTATGTCTCACCTTGGAGGGTTTCCAATCCCTCACACTCATGTAGGTGACTTCAACATATTTATCTCAATACATACTACCCCCACAATGGGTAATGAAGTCATTAAGAGCTCTAAGGCTCAACCTCTCTTTTGTCGTTCGGTGATCTATCAAGTCCGTCTCAAAGGACCACCCAGTGCCTGGGCTATAGAATCATTAAGAGCATTAGCTTAGCCTTACTATACACTTGCCATAGGAATGGGAGATGTGTTTCTCATATGAGTCTTTCCATGGCTTGCGTTTGACCAAATTAATGGTTTTCGCCACATATTCCTCATCTCACGGGCTTTAGCCCCATTCCCCTTGACATGTCAAGGACTAGCCTTCTACAAAGTCCTAAAAGACTTAAAAAAACAAGCACATGACCTAGAAATTGAAAAGATTAGAAGAAAGGTCGAGGAAAACTCACTTGAGAGATATGGATAAAGGACGCTGGCAAACTAGGAGAATTGGAAAATGAACTGCCACCTAACTCCGATCTCGTCTCTGAAAGTACAAAAAACCCTTGGACCCTCTCTCTCTCCTCTTCGTGTTTTCAGAAATGTGGAATGAGGAAGTTGTGAGGCAAAAACCTCACTTATAGGTCTTTGTGGGACCGTTCCGCCCAGTGGGCCGAAAAACAAGTTGGGCCCAATCAAGGCCCATCCCATGAACGGGTTTTTGGCGGGAAGCATCGTATTTGTCGAAACTCAATCGCGAACAACATATTGCTCGCGATACGGTTACGAGGAGATATGACGATGCCATAGAAAATAGGCCTATTAAATAATACAAGTATAACGTCATAAATAGGTCACCCAACGCAAAAAGACACCTGGTCCCACTACATGGTTCGTCGCAAAGTAAGGCACTCAACCAAACCCCGGCCAAAGCCCCTTCGCGACCTAAATAGGGATGTCAACTCGCGTAAGAAACCAGAGTGGGTCCTCCACAGGACCTCGTGGCTCTCGGGAGCCCTAGCAAGTAGCTCGCTGGCTCAAGCACCTCATTTCTCATAGCGCCACGTGTATGGCCTATACCCCTAAGCGCAAGGGCATGCCTTACACGTGTCCTATGTAAAACCACGAGGTCTCCAGCTAGCTACTCGCGTAGGTTTCCCTATAAATACCCCCCTCCAACCTCAAAGGGAGGGATCCGATTTCAAGATAGAAAAGCATAAGAGCTCTGATTACCCCCCCCCCCGGACTTAAAGCCCCCGGAGTTGAGTTATAAAGATCTTTGATTAGAGAAGAACGTTATTTGGGATAACAACCCCGCCTAGCTTCCTCTACAAATGACGACCGAAGAGTAACTTAATTCATCGCGAGCCAAACTCATAATCCCCATCGCTTGGACTAATAAGTATATAATAGGTATTTTAAGACATTTTGTCGTCATAGTGAGGTAATAAGTATAGGCGAAATCCCATAAACGCGTCAAAGAGAATAGGTGTCAAAATAATCTACTAGCATGTGATCTCCTTATATAGCTGTGTTTAAAACCCTAGCTTGTGATATCCTTATATAGCTGCAGAGATCATCCTTAAGCCGCAAGCAAAAAGAGATTTTAGTCTATCTTCAGAAGATCTTGGCTTATCCAAAACCGAAAAGATAAGTTTTAGCAAAAGATAATTTCAGTGAAAATAGATATTTGCGGATAAATACTATCAAGTCTATCCGTAATATCTTCGGCCTCAAGAAAAGATATTTTCCGCAAAGCTCCATCTCATCCTTTACCTCTCAATGTAGGTAATGGAAGAGTCTCCTTAATTAAAACCCTCTTTAGGATACACTTGAACATTATATGGGATGGAGAAAGTCTAAGTGACACCATAAAACCACCAACTCTAGGCATTATATCCAACAATGGCTCTGTTCTCTCGTTGTCCATGGTGAAAATTAAGAGCGCTAAGGTTCTGGATTGGGTAATGGATCGAAAACTAGCATGCGTCTTCCTAATGGTATAAAATGAAAACAAAGACAAAAGAAACAAAAATGAAAAGCAAGGGTGTGAGCTATATTCTCAAACCTTAATAGTATAGACTTGGCACAATTGAAATCTCTCTGGCAACGATGCCAATTTATTAGGAGGGTTTCTTGATCGACCTAGTAAGCACATAAATTTATAAGATCAAGAACTCACGTTGAGTATATTATGTAAAGTCAGGTTCATCCACGGGAGAGAGTCAGTTCCTTATTTAGTTACTTTAGAAATGTGTAGAAATAGTAAAAAGATGTGAATAATGTAGGTTTTGGGGGTTGGGGGGGAGGGGGGTTGGAATCGAATTTCAGGAGTTCAATCAATAGAGAAAAACTTCAATGTTTAGAGATCACCATAACAATAGTCATGTATGCAAACACGATGAATCACACAAAGATAACACATTTATCTATAAAAGAGTCAACTTTCGTCAACCAAGCAAATCAAAGCAATCAATCTATTTTTGTTAAATTAATCAAATTTCCTACCTTTAATTAATTAGGATATTCAACTCTCTTTTCAAAACCCTAATTCCTATTCAATTCACAATTATCTCTTTCAAAATAATTGAAAATAAGGAAATTCTCTAAATTTCGTGGTAGGATTTAAGCACAAATGTATAACGATATATAAAAACTTTCCAACATACAATTGGTGCTCCGTCTCTTCTCTCGGTGGGTTTTTTAGGGTTCTCGAAATTGAAGATCCTTAAGCTCGGTCGCCATTGTTAACCAGAGGAACCAATTGATGGTTGCGCTCATTGAGAAAAATATGAAGACGCCACCATCGGTGGTTTTTTTGTATTCTCAAAATTATATTGAAAACTTAAGCTCGGTCGCCATTGTTAATTCGAGAACCAAACTGTTGGTTGTGTCCAATGAGAAAAATCTCAAAATCAAATTGCAAAGGTTATTAAAGTTAAGCTTTAATGAGTTATAATGAGAAGATTTTGCTATAAGTAGACATGGGATATGAATCAAGAAATTGAAAATTTTGAATTGATCTACAAAAATTTGGGGAAAAGATTGGTAGGGATATCGGTGAGGAATCGTGAATGAGTTTGGGTTTCCAGCAGTTGTGTGGGGCCGACAAAAGTTTGGAGTTTGAAGAAGTGATGATCATGTTTTGTTTGGATTTGTTTTTGATTTGGGTTATGGAAATATTTGACGAGGAACTGAGACACTCATGAATACCTCTTCATAATTTCAACACTAAAAAATCTATGGAAAAACCCAATATTGTTTCTCGTAACATTTTAAATGAACAAAATTATAATTGTTTTCTATACCTCTTCAGATAATCAATCAATACCTCCAGGCACAGAACCAGGATTACAATTTTGGGTAGGCTGGATTTACATATAATTTTTTCTTCACTGTTTGTCACGATATCTAGTGATTTTAAAATTAGAGATTTTTTTTACCAAAAAAAAGAGATGTTTTTTAATTTATATTTGAATTAGAGTTAATAAAGTTTTGCATTTATAAAAGATAAATATCCATCAAATAATGGAATCTGGGACAATGAGTAAGATTGTTTTTTTTTTTACAGTAGGCAAAAGATTGATGTACTACTGACATCCATGATCATCTCGCAAGATGATGTTTTGGAACTCACAACAACAAGCACTCTCTATAGCAATTGAACTGAGATTTAGCAATAAAATCAGCTACACCATTGGCCTCTCTATAGCAATGCTGAAACGTGACGCTCTCAAAATCTCTTCTTAATGAATGGATCTCTTTGACTATTTGAGCGACCTCCCATGGTATATTGTTCGCATGATTGATGGCGTCGATGATGATAGCACAATCACTCTCAATTATAAATCTTCGGATCCCCATATTATAACTGTGTATACTGCAAAAGCTTCTGCCGAGATGATAGAACCCATCCTAGCGTTACATTTATGTATCCGAATAACTTGACCATCATTATTCCTCACAACACAACCAAACTGTGGCTGAGTATCACTTTTTACCGAAGCATCTACATTAATCTTAACTACATCTATTGGAGGACATTTCCACATCATTTTATCAGGAGGCCTAACATGTTTAGGTAATTTCGTTTTAACCTGACCTTTATTCCAACAAGAGATATTATCAATAGCTTGAGTTAACGCATAGATCATACCTGTATCAGAAGTATTGCGAAAAATAATTCTATTTCTGAGCTCCCAAATTGAATGCCATAAATGACATAAATCTGTAAAATCTAGATTAAGAGCCCTAGTATTTAAAATATTCTCTTGCACATCACTTGTTAAATTTGGTATAGTGAAACATTTTTTCAACTTAACACCCAGATTTTGAATAAGTGATTTTGTAATCCGACAATTAAACAATAAATGATTTGTATCTTTTATATCAGAATTACAAAGAGAACAAGTACTAGGAACTCTATTTATATATCTATTTAACCGGACAGTCGTGTGCAAGATATCCAAAAAAATTTTCCAATTTTTTTTTTAATATTCGAAGGGATATTAAGTTTCCAAATCCAATTTGCTGGAATTTTCTTTGTATTCCTAGTTTTATAAAGCGATGATGTGGATTTGACAGAGAATTTTCCATTATTACTATAAATCCAAATTAACTTGTCTGGAATATCAATTGCAGGAATATGGATATTAGTAATTGCTTGAACAATATGAGAAAGAAAGATAGAATTTAACTTATCAGTATCCCAAGAGTTGGTATTTGTAAATAAATCGCATACTTTTAAATTAGGATCATGATCATTCCGAAACCTATGTAGATATTGCGCATCAACCCAAATGTCAGACCATACATTTATGGTTTTCCCATTACCAACTAACCATAGCAATCCTTTAGAGAATAGATCCCTAACATTAAGAAGCCTACCAAATTGCAAAGAAGCTTTGAATCTACCTCTTTCCATAAGAGATTCTGTCGAGAGATATTTCTCTGTGATTACCTTTGACCAAATATTATCAGGATTAGCCATAATTCTCCACAGAAGTTTCATTTGCATGTCAATATTAATCTGCTCAGCCGATTTAAAACCTAACCCACCATTTTTTTTAGGAGTGCACAGATTTTCCCAGCTGATTAAAGGATGATAGTTATCAGATTGAATTTTATTCTAAAAGAATTTTTTGTTGATCTGATCAATTTTTTGTAGAACTCCTTTCGGAAGAAGAAATGATTGCATTAAATAATTTGTTTTGGAAAGCTGCTTTTTAAGGCTATTAATCGCCTCATCAAACAAGACATTACAAACCCTACCACTAATAAGTGGAATACCTAGGTATTTTTCCATTGACTTCGTAACTGGAATATTTAGCTGTTGAGCAAGAGACTGGGCTTTACTGAAAGGAATATTTTTAGACACTTGTAAAGAACTTTTATTGTAATTTATAGTTAATCCAGACATATTGGAGAAAGTATTCAGAAGATTTCTAATCGTATGAAGACTTAAGTCATCAGCTCGTCCAAAAATTAGAGTGTCATCTGCAAAGGAAAGGAATGGAATAGGATCACTATTATTTGAAAGTTTGTTTCCAACCAAAGGGTCACATTCCAACGATTCTTGTTGCAACATTCTCCCTAATTGTTCCATAACCAATACAAAAATATATGGTGCAAGAGGATCTCCTTGTCGAATTCTCCTATAAGTATGAAACGTACGGCCCGGTAAATTATTCACTAAAACTGAAAAGCTAGATAGTTTTAGTTAGGCATGTCATAACCCAATCAATCCATCTAGAATCAAAACCAAATTTATTTAGAATAATGCGAATAAAACTCCAGCTTATTTTATCATAAGCTTTCTCCATATCTAGCTTTAACGCCATCCACCCAGCTTTACCTTTTTTGTTATGAAAAGAGTGGAAAACCTCATGAGCTATTAGTATGTTATCTTGAATATTTCTACCTTGTACAAAAGCTCCTTGAAAAGGATTAATAATACGTGGTAATATAGGCTTGAAACGGTTAGCCAAAAGTTTTGAAATAACCTTATAAATAGTATTGCACAAACTAATCGGACGGTAATGGTTAATGTTACTAGGTGTATCAATTTTAGGAATAAGTGCAATGAACGTTGAATTTACTTCATTGAGTAGCACACTAGAATGAAAGAAAGATTTAATAGCTTTACAAACTAATTTACCAACAATATTCCAGTATTTTTTTATAAAACTCTGGTGGAAAACCGTCAGGACCTGGAGACTTGTCATCTGTCATTGAAAATAAGGTATCCTTAATTTCTTCATCTGAAAAAGATTGTTTCAACATTCTGTTTTCAGATTCAGTAATGGTCTGATCAATTAAATTTAGGAAATATGGATTACTACTAATCGGTGCGTTATTTGAAATAAATCTTTCAGCCAATTCAGTCGTAATTTCATCTCTAATTTGATCCTCATCCTCAATCAATAAACCATGTTTATTTGTAAAATTACGAGTGACATTTTTAGAATTTCTTATTTTAGATATTGATTGGTAGTATTTAGTATTTCTATCTCCAAACCTTAAAAAAATTGATTTAGCTCGTTGTTTTCAAAAGGTATTATTAAAGTCCATGAGAGCTTCACGCTTACTTAACAATCTATTACGCCTAATGTTTATGGTATCATTTGAATTCCCATTAATTTGTTGTGTTTGAAGTAACAGAAGCTGATCTTCAATATCTGTTATCTGGCGAAAATTATTATTTGGGTGAGACTTACACCAGATCTTTGTATTTTTTTTAAGCAGTTTCTGTTTTTGTAACAATGTAAACATAAACGACCCATGAAGCTTATTCTGCCAAGTTGATTTAACTAATCTGTTATAATTATCATTACTAGTCCAAGACATTTCAAATTTAAACGGTGAACCATCCCTAATTTTCGTACTTCCCATTGACATAGATATTAAGGAATGATCAGAAGTCGTAAAATGATGATTGTGTACTAATAAATTAGGGAACTGTGTTAAGATATCTGTATGAACCATTACTCTATCTAATCTTTCATAGATATTATTAATAGGATTTTGACTCTTCCTCCACGTTATTGGACTTCTTGTACAACGGATCGTATGCATATCTAATTCTTCCACAATCTGTCGGATTCACATAAATCTATTAGCCTGCGGAATTATGCCTCCAATTTTGTCAGAAACTGATTCAATTTCATTGAAATCTCCCATAATCAAACATGGGAGAGATTGGTTATGAATAACAATGAATAACTCATTCCAGAACCTATTTTTATCTACTTGATTCGAAGGACCATAAATGAAAGTAATAATAAAACTAAAGTTATCAATTTTAACCCGATAAATAATATACTTATCTGATGCTAAGCTTTGTTGAAAAGATTCTGTAAATTTTAAAGTCTTGAATAAAACCCAGAAACCCCCTTTTGTTCCAATAGAGGCAATGTGATGAGCATTGTTAAAACCTGCTCGAATATAGAGGGATTGAGCCAGTGGCTCAGTTGATTTGGTTTCAGCAAGGACTAAAATATCCAGTTTATTTCTTTTTTGAATATAAGCTAAATCTTGCCCCAGATTAGATTTTCTCACACCCTTAATATTCCAATATGCGATGTTTGTCATTTAATAAAATGTTTTATACATACCTGCTTTGCGAGCATTTGTAAGACATACAATAACCATGATTGACGACATTGAAGGAAATAAATCTACATATCAAGATTTTGCAAATCTGTCCACCAGTGTTTCCAGATATGTATATGAATTTTTTTAAAACAACCAAACCAGTGTGTTAACCCACCACTCTGGTTGTTAAGCCAATTTCCACCATTTGTAAACCAACTTATTTGGGACCCCTTAATTTTAAACACAGTAAACACCAAACAGGAAGTTTGAACACTATAGCAAGACCCTGGGAACCCAAGCCCAAACACCACACAACCCCTAATCATAAGCCGGATCCAAACCTTCAAAGAGACACCCATATACACAACCAAAACAGGGATGCTCAGAGGAAGACTAGACGACAGACAAACTAAATCCACAATCCTAAAAATCTTACAACATACCGAGACACTGATAACCAAAAAAACACACCTATTACAGAGCCAAAATTCGAGGGTAATTCGGTTACAAACCGAATAGAACCAATATACCCGACGAGATCTATGAACCACTGACCTTTAAGGTACCTCCAATCAACACGCATCTTTTCCAGAACTTGTTTGAAATGAACCTGGTTGTTCACAAATCTTCCCACCAGCGCCGTATCTTGAAGCTTGGACTGCACCGATAAGGAGTCACCCATGTGAACAGCAAAAAAATTGGTGCTCCGAAGACAACCTATCCAAGCCACCAGAAGGGACTCCCTATGAGCCACAAACCAGGGGAGAACCTGATACACACTTGTACAAACAAACCACAAACAAGCACACCCAACCCTTATAGAACGACATCAGACAAAGCCAACAAACAACACACTTCTACCACTATTACAATACCAAAACTCAAGGGGACATAGGGATGCAACCCTAGAACACCAAAACACCCTCTTTAAAAGTGTTTCTGTCATAAAAACTCTTAAGGAGACTGCTTCTGTTGGCCCATTTTTTAGAAACATAGAATCCCCACTACCCATAAATCTATCTTTACAAACATAATGGGATAACATTTTAACAGATTCCACATCCAATATTTGCAGCCAGAAATCTCGGACAAGCCAAATCGGATATTTGCAATCCACCCTTAATTGTAAACCGTGATAAAAAAATATCCCGAGGGGTGTTAACCCATAACAGTTGCTGTTGTTAAGCATCCTTGCATCATTTTGAAACCACAATTTGTAAGAAGACATGGTAGTATATGCCACACATAATGTAACACCCCGTCCCACATCGGATATCATAATGATGTTGGGAGTGATTTATAAGTGATTCAAGCCCTACCCAGCTCACAAGAGCTCTTCCTTTTCAGGCTCCAAGTGAGGAAAACTGACCTGAGAGGGCTGGGTGGCATGGGATGGCACCTCTTAAGACCCCGAGTCTTACAGAGCTGACTCCGAGCTCAGAGGTGCGCCGACAGTATGCTCGGGTACGCTCCTCCTAGAGGGCAGTCCCTTGGGCCTGACGGGGTCGTTAGTGCTTTAAGTAGGGGAGATTGTAACACCCCGTCCCACATCGGATATCATAAGGATGTTGAGAGTGATTTATAAGTGATTCAAGCCCTACCCATGTCACAAGAGCTATTCCTTTTCAGGCTCCAAGTGAGGACAACGGATCTGAGAGGGCTAGGTGGCATAAGTTGGCGCCTCTTAAGACCCCGGGTCTTACAGATGGTATCAGAGCCGACTCCGGGCTCGGAGGTGCGCCGACAGTATTCTGGGGTACGCTTCTCCCGGAGGGCAGTCCCTTGGGCCTGACGAGGTCGTCAGTGCTTTAAGTAGGGGAGATTGTAACACCCCGTCCCACATCGGATATCATAAGGATGTTGGGAGTGATACAAGACCTCCTGAGAGGGGTAGGTGGCATGGGCTGACGCCTCTTAAGACCCCGGGTCTTACACATAATATGAAACAACTAGCACACAGAGTATGAAAACAGCCACTAAAAGCATCCAAGGAAACAAACACAAAGCACCTAACACCCTTACCTATCCAAGGCGCCAGCAGGAGCTCCCTATGAGACAAAGAGGCACACAGCAACCAACAATTACGCCAATTACAGTCCCAAAAATTGAGGGGAATTCGAACAGTAACAGAAAGGAAGGAAGAGGACGTAACGGTACTAATAAATGGGCAGTAGATATTGTATCTAACTTGTATAAAATTGATGATAAAAACACCATACCATTTCTTGAGATGCCTAAGCTTGGCACAATTACTACGGAAAACATCCCGACCACCATTTAATTAAGCCGAACAAACAGTAAGAGCAATGAATGGGGATTCTAGATGGAACTTCACAAGGTGAGAATAATGAAAAAGGGGCCTCTGACTGGAAACAATAAGAATTATACCAGTGAAAACAAATTTGAATCGAGATAGATACATGGTTACAAAGATTCGATGTAAAGCTATGGAAGTGAAATCATAATTTGCATAAAAATCAGCTGTTAAGCTGTGTGAGAGATACATCCCCAACAGTTCACAAAAATCGACATAGCTGTTAATATTGTTGAATATTGATCAAAGAAAGAACAGTTGCAATAATTAAAATGAACAGATGCAATAATTAAACTGGGTAAGAAAGAGCAGGTGCAATGCTGCAATAATTAAATGGGTAAAAAAGAATAGATGTAAATAATACTAAAAAATCTATGAAAAAACCCAATATTGTTTCTCGTAACATTTTAAATGAACAAAATTGTAATTGTTTTCTATACCTCTTCAAATAATCAATCAATACCTCCAGTTACGGAACCAGGATTACAATTTTGGGTAGGCTGGATTTACATATAATTTTTTCTTCACTGTTTGTCACGATATCTAGTGATTTTAAAATTAGAGATTTTTTTTACCAAAAAAAAGAGATGTTTTTTAATTTATATTTGAATTAGAGTTAATAAAGTTTTAAATTTATAAAAGATAAATATCCATCAAATAATGAAATCTGGGACAATGAGTAAGATTGTTGAATATTGATCAAAGAAAGAAAAGATGCAATAAAGATGCAATAATTAAAGTGGGTAAGAAAGAGCAGGTGCAACGCTGCAATAATTAAATGGGTAAAAAAGAATAGTTGTAAATCCTTACTATCTTAAAACCGCCGGTAGTTCGACACTATCTGGCCGTTAATTACCAATTGTTAAAAATGGGGATCCGACGGCTGAGAACAATTGGAGAAAGAGTCTATCTGGTTCGTTTGCCCTCGTGGCTCTCGCCGTCGTCATCACTTACCGCCTTCTTCGCCCCTTATCCTGGTTCGTTTGCCCTCGTGGCTCTCGCCGTCGTCATCACTTACCGCCTTCTTCTCCCCTTTTCTGTTGTCTATCTTCATCCTTCTCTCTCTCAACTTCTATCTTATTTCTCCGTCCATCTTCATCATTGTCCCATCACCGACTTATGGTTTGTTGCCTTCTTCCTCTCTTACTGTCCATCTTCGTCTTTGTCTCTGTGAGCTTCTGTTTGCTTCCTCTATTCATTTATTTATCCACCATGGATCTAGGTATGTTCTTGCCGGCTCTGATTTTGGCTTTCTTCTCTTCATTTAGGTTTGTCTACAACCTCTTCATCTATTCGCATCGCCACCGGCTCCAGTAACAGTCTTCATTCCCATTGTTATGGCAAGGTATTTCAATTTTTCATCCTCAACGTCTCCTTTTAATTTGGTGGCTTATTTGGATTGTTCACGGTTGATTCAAGTTTAATGTCCCATGGATTTCTTTTAGGTTTTTTCCCTGATCAGTTCTTGAGTTGAGTGGAATAAACGTAGCTTGCAACAATCAAGGATTAGGTCTTGAAAGTAAGGGCTATGAGCTTTAAATTGAGGATTTTGTTCTTTAAATTGAGGATTGGGGACTTGAAAATTAAGTTTGTGGCCTGATGTATTGTTGAAATCGAGGATTAGAGTCCTGAAATTAAGGGTTATGAGCTTCAGATTGAGGATTGCGGACTTTATGTTGAAGTTTATGGCCTTGAAATTGAGGATTGGGGACTTTAGATTGGTGTGGTTCGGGGATTTGATTTTGTGATTAAGGATTCAGGTTTTAAGAGACAATTCGTTCTCTTTTTTTTTTTTTTTCATTTGTGTGGTCGCGTATATGCTGTTCGGTGATAGTGTCGAGTTGGGATGGCCCTGCAGTGCGAAGGCAATCTCATTAACTTTTTCATGTTGGCAGTCATTGTGCTTTGGTTTCTGCTGATTTCTTTTGTGATGTCTTTCTATGACATATGAGAGTTTTGTTGTCTTTGCATGGTATGTGAAGCTTCTTGAAATTGCTTGCTGAGAAGGGCCTGTTTTGGTCTCCTAACGGAGTTTGCTATTATGCTGTGTTTTTGTACAGATTTCAATCAAAATGGGGCTGTTTTTGGCTGTTTAGATATGCTTGATCATTGGTGAAGCTGCAGGTACTTTCATAGCCTTTTTATCTCAGATTCTGGGGCTGCTTCTAACATCAAAATGGCTCAGCTTGTTCGTTGTTGAAGGAAGTTGTAGCTGTTTTCTACAACTTCTTTTTAAGGGTATTATGGGTTATGGCTGTGAGTAAATTTCCATAATTGCTTCTCATCTTTGAGTTGCATCTTTCTTGCATATAGGAGGAACATGCTTCAACAACATTGGTCTCCTCATCCTCTTCGCTTGGTCAGGTAACACTACTCTCCTTATCCTCTTCGCTTGGTCTCCTCTATCCACTCTTCCTTTCATTTCTTTTCTTCGATGCTTTGTTCCTGACTTTGTCTAAGATCTTCTCTAATTGCCATTCAGTTTCAGAAGTTTCTGCTCTCCTCGTTCATGTGCAATTTCAGCGGATCTGGTATTGTCTCTTCCCTTTGCTGATATCAATTAGCATATGCTTCTATCTCTCTTTTTTCCTCCATGATTTCTTATCGTTTTTATTTCTCATGTTTGTTTTGACTGTTGATGAACCCTAATTTTTAAATTGCCATTAAATTTCAACCATTTCTAGATTATCTAACTATTCGATTTGTCCGCCTCTTTAAATTCCTTCCTACTTTTTTTGTTGTTTGTTTGAATTTGGATATTTCGAATTTCTGCAATCAAGAAGTAAGATGCTGAATAATGGTTTTCTTGGTCAGTTTTTTTTTTAGGTAGTTTAATTAAGGTTCTTTTACTCGGCTACCTGCAACGGGGCTAACTTATTCTCTTACTCATTGTCCATCTTACATTTTGTAGAGGCGTTTTTTCTCGCATCTGGGCATGGTGAACCAAGCAGTAAAAGTTGCACAAGAAGCTGTACAAAAATCAGAGGCCACTCCCAATTTGTTGCCAATCAATTACCATGGCCTCTCCAAGGTTCGAAGATTATAACATCTATTGGTTGTTATTTAATAAAAACATATCAGTTTGATTTTGCTATATGATTAACTCCCATGTTATCTTTAAAATTCTTTGTAGGCTGTCAAGAAAGGTGATACTATTTTCATTGGACAATATCTGTTCACTGGCAATGAAACAGCCTCCATTTGGCTGAAGGTACAAAAACTGTCAAACTTTCTTAGCATCAAAAGGAATAAATAGTTGGCATGCTCTGAATAAATGGTCCACCCTGAATTGTTCATTCAAATTCGAATTCAGGTTTAATCGAATTCGCTTTGCAGCTTTCTCAGATAAATGGAGATGATGTGGTTTATCTTGTGAAGAATTCAGGAACCTTGTCCGGCTCTTTGTACAATTTGAACGTCTCTCAAAGTCTCAAATTCATATTGATTTGCTGACCCTTTCCGATGCAGAGAAGAAAGTAACCTTCCTTTTAAACCCTATGCATCTGACTTCTATTCACTGATTTCCCTTCTCGCTGAGAGCTTATGTTGTAGGATGTAAATAACAGATTATGAGATTACAACTTGAGCTTTTAAGTAAAAATGTTTTAGGATGATTTTGTTAGCTTTAGCACGGCAGTATGTTTTATTGGTTAAGTCTTTAAGACTCGTGAAAATTTAGAATAAGTATATAAGTTATCCATGTTTTCCCTTTAAATATGATATTTTTCAGAGATTCGTTTTAGAAACGTGGTATTATTTTCTGTTTTCAGGTTATAAGTACAAGGGATGTGCGAAACAAGATAGTCTTTCTTTCTCTATCAACCACCCGCCATGCGGAAGATGTTCGCTTGGTAAGGATTTTTCCATATTGGAACTTCTCTGCTAAACATAACCTATTTTGCAAATTTGGAAAATCTTTTAAGGACTTTTTACTATACATTTAGGTCAGGCCACTTTTCATATTTTAACATATCTTTGGAATGTTAATTGTGAGCTGCTTATAATTTGCTTTCGTTGACCCTTTAACACTGCATCTCTCATCTTTCAGGCTCGTAATTCCCTTGATCAATTTGGTGAGCTTTGTCAGACTCAGATTTATGCTATGATAGAAAATAGAGGTAAGGAAAATTAAAAGTACTGAGCAGAAAATCTTTTTTTTTTTCCTTCTAATTTTTCTACTTGTTTTGAGGTCTATAAATTTATGACATTGCTGTTGAAATTACATTCCAGGGTTTGACTCATTTAATGAGATTCTTAAAGAAGCATATGGTATCAACTACCTTAATGCTTTCTTTTCTGTTGGGAGTTTGACAAAAGATTAATCATGTGCTGGCTAAGAAGGTTTTCAATCACAAAGTACATTTTAGGAAGACTGTCATGTCTGTTGGAGAACCCATGTCTCACTTGGAAATTGGAATCCATCGCTTCCTCTGCGGTATAATATTAATACTTTTATTGACCTCATGGATTTTTGTTTTGTTTTTTATGTTTTCCATTCATGCTCTAGGCTTATTGTATTCCTTTTGTAAATATGCTAGGTACGAGCTGCCATCAAAGTAAAGGCTTCGATTATAATTTCTTTTACGTCTTCTGGAAGAGCTGCAAGGTGCACCCTCTTCTTTCAAATTGTTATTCTTGTAGAACCCATTGTTCAATCAAATCATGCGCCAGAAATTATGCCACTTTGGAGGTTTCCTTGCTTCGTGTACTTAATTTGTTGAATTTCATTATACAATCAGATATTGAATTTTATAAGGATTTCTTTATTTTACTTTTCTCTCTCAATCGACTGATATTCAATTTTACTTTGTGATTCCAGGTTGAATTGATTATAATATCAACCTTTATCTGATGTTTTTCGATTCGCCCAACAAGTTCCTTGACTCTCTTTTGAAGTCACCACTCCAAGGTACCTATTTAGGCTATTTGTTTGTGTGTCCATTGATTTTCTTACTGATCCTTCCTTTCTATATCTCAACGTTCTAGAGTTGATCAATTGGCCAAGTCAGACATTATAGGGCATCTTAATCATTGGTCTTTTCCTCTTTTCATTAGGGTTTTAGTTTCATGAATGAGATGGAATTAGTTTTTTTTTCCCTTTTCAATGTTCTGAATTAGAATTGTTTTTTTTCCCTTTTCAATGTTCTGAATTAGGGTTTTAGTGAAGGACGTTATTAGGATTACATATTTCTTTTGTTTTACAGAATTATCACTCATTTCTTTACACATTTTACATTTTATCTCCTTTTATTCTTCACCCTCGCAGCATGCATAAGAATCTCTGCTTCCTTCCTTTCGCTTAGGTTCATTCATGCTCTTTCTCTATATCTGTTGAATTGAAGTTGTTTTTGGTCCATGGTGGTTTTCTTTTTGTGATTGATTGGTTCCAATTTCTCATAAATGGCAGCTGTCTCGGCTTGAATTTGTTGCTGAAATTGGATCTACACTGACTGTATGCTTGCCACTCTGTTTTTGTTCGATTGTTGGCCTTCATTTTGACCTTAATTTCAACTCTTCCTTTTTATTGTGGATTTAGAGGTGGGTTTGAATGCTTCGATTATGTTTTCACGAAAATATATCCAATTCCTTCCCCCATTTATCTTCTTTCCATTTTCACCATTGTAGCAATATGGCGGTTGGATTTAGATGCATCTATGTGTTTGCCTCAGTTCTCATGTGGACAAGGTAAATCTTGCCCTCTTTAATTTATTCGGCTTT
The DNA here is from genome assembly GCA_037127255.1 of Persicaria tinctoria. NCBI lineage: Eukaryota > Viridiplantae > Streptophyta > Magnoliopsida > Caryophyllales > Polygonaceae > Persicaria > Persicaria tinctoria. The sequence continues at coordinate 24,906,248 of JBANSL010000014.1, forward strand.
CTCAAACTTTATGTATTAATTTTATGTATTTTGAATTTAATTGGTGTAATAGTTTGCCTAGGTATTTTGGGGGATCATTGCCTCATTGGCCACTTTTAGTACAAGAATTTTGTTTAATGGCAGTGCTTTTGGCTATTATCGGAATTCTGCCCTTTTCCCCTTTTAACTTGTCCATAATATTGCACAAATTAAGATTATAATGGATATGTTCGTTGGAATTTTAGTACAGGAATTTCGTTGGGAGCCGCTTTGCTCCCATGCTTATGGTGTTCTTTAAATATATACAAATGCTCTTTGTTGATATGTCATTTCCTAAGAAGGTTACCGAGCTGCTCTACTTTTGCAAATGCCTTTTTTAATTGGCCTATTTAACTACGTTTCTCTCAGTTTATTTTGATTATTATTGATACTGTTTAATTCTGCTTTAATGAATTAACCGTGTCTTTTTTAAGGATATACGTGAGCTCTTTAGACCTGATGAGTGAAAGTGCTTCCCATTTGATGGCATGAAATTGGTGTGGACGTTAAATGATAAATAGGGTTGTTAGAACGTAGAAGTTATTTTTTGATGAAATTTGAGCTCGGAAAGTTATGGTTGTATCTCCGTTGGCTAATGTGATATAATAACGTGTAAGTTTCATAATTGAAAGAAGTAGGGTAGATATAAATTCATTGGTTCTCTTGTCTACTTGTGACATCGAATGAAAATATGGCACTGAATTAGAATCAACTTGCTGAATTGCTGAAATTGTTCTGTCCTATTCCAGTTGATGTAGAGACTTTATGGAGGCTGCCAAGAAGCTCTGGTTATATCTTACTGCATTGTAACGAGAGGAGCACTAAGATGCTATGAAAGGTTGTAGTTGGAGTATTTCAGTTTCATTTTTCCTGATACAGGTCAAAGAGATAGTATGTTTTGCTTGCCTGCAACAGGATATTGGTAGAATGGAAGAAGGGTTGAATTTTAAGACGACGATAATCAAGAATCAAGAACAACTTATAGAAGGATGGAGGAGGCAACTTCAAGATCAAATTGACATGCACAAAGACTAGCTCTGCAAAGTGTAACTCAGTGGCTTGTTAACTTCAATTGTGGTATTTAAACACATTGAGAACACACTTGGTTGTTTTTTAATATGTTTAGAACCTACTGTGCTAAAATTGTACACTTTTTTCCCAGTCCTTCATGTTGTGAGATTTTTGTAGTTACAAACTGTTGAGACAGATTTCTGTACATCCAGAATTGTACACTTTTTTGTCCCAGTTAATGCTGGTGAGAAAACTGTTTGGACAAATTTTTGTAGTTGAGCTAACTTCGTTAGAACTGCAATGTTTTGTAGCTTCAATCTGCTATGGTTCGACAAAGGATCTGCTATGTTGCACTGGGTTGTGCATGAGCTGTCTTATTCTCTACATTTCATGTAGTTATGATTTGTTGGTGGTGCAGATTTAGTTGGTTTTATGTTCCCTCTCTGGAGAAATTTGTGGTTTCTTCAACTAATTTTAGGGGAGTTTCACCTGGGTCTTTTTTTTTAAAAAATATATTTTTCAAGGGTTTGAAAATGCGTTCAGCGGTAAGAGATCTTCTTGATGGCTGCCTTGCTGTGTTTCTGCTGATAAAGGCTTAAAAAGGGACATCTATGTCTCTGAACTGGCTCAACTTAGTGTCCTCTCAACTTTCTATCTCAACCTGATCAACCTGTAGTATCTCCTACAAATTACGGAGTACGCTCATCACATCCTGACGCCGTGTGTAACACGGCCACGTACCTAGTAATAATACTAAAAAATCTATGAAAAAACCCAATATTGTTTCTCGTAACATTTTAAATGAACAAAATTGTAATTGTTTTCTATACCTTAGGCGTGACCACGGGTTACGGGTCAACCCGTGACCCGTCGGGTCGTACGGGTTGGCGGGTAGGGACGGGTAGCAGGTTAGGGTTAGGGTCGGGGAATCCGTAACCAGTGACCCGCCGGGTCGACCCGCCGGGTCGCCCCGCTTTTTCAAAATATTTTTTTTTGGAAAAATTTATTTTTAATAAAACAAATTTATAATATTATGTAACTCACAATAATACATAAACTAATATGCAAAGTGCAATGTGAGACAAATAAACCCCATCTTTCTCCTTTTATAGAGTGGGAAGTCTTCATTTCTTCCACTCATTTCCAATGTGGGACAAATGCTTTGTCCCACATCGAAAATATGGAGTTAGAATGAGAAGGCATGGAGCTATATATATGTATCACACTACCACATTTCTTCCACTTCACTTGTTTCCTACATTTCCTACATTGGAAATTAAGTTGGAAATGAAGTTTGAGAAATATATTCTCATATTTTTCTCTTACATCACATAATGAAATTATTGTGGATGAAAGAATTAATATGGAGATATAATCTTCCTACATTTTTAACACTTCATATCAAAGTGATAAAATGTGATGTGAAGATAAAATCTTTACATATTATTTATTTATTTATTTTAATAGTCATTTTTTAAAACAAAAATGATTTTTTTTTAAATAATGTAACCCGCCGGGTCAACGGGTCGACCCGAACCCGTCAACCCGTGAGATTTACGGGTTAGGGTTCGGGTCGGCCAACCCTGACCCTTGACCGGCGGGTCCGACCCGTGGCCACGCCTACTATACCTCTTCAGATAATTAATCAATACCTCCAGGCACGGAATCAGGATTACAATTTTGGGTAGGCTGGATTTACATATAATTTTTTCTTCACTGTTTGTCACGATATCTAGTGATTTTAAAATTAGAGATTTTTTTTACAAAAAAAAGAGATGTTTTTTAATATATATTTGAATTAGAGTTAATAAAGTTTTGCATTTATAAAAGATAAATATCCATCAAATAATGGAATATGGGACAATGAGTAAGATTGTTGAATATTGATCAAAGAAAGAACAAATGCAATAATTAAACTGGGTAAGAAAGAGCAGGTGCAACGCTGCAATAATTAAATGGGTAAAAAAGAATAGCTGTAAATTAATACCGAAGCAGCATGGATTCAAAACCCGGGCTCTTAATTAAGGTTCTCTCCAACCGTCTTAAACAAATGAAGACAAATGGGCTAGCAAAGCTTTCTGATACATGTACACCTATATCCCACCCTTATAAAATTAGAAGCACTCTCTTTGTTAAAGAATGAGCCACGTGTCTTCTCAGACCAAAATTAAGAAGTAAAATTTTTAGTCCTTTCGCCCCACGTTCTTCTCTGAATTCAACTATTGAAAGACAGTTATCTACCCACATTCTCTTCCTCCGTCACAATCTCTTACCAGTTCCACCAATCCGATTTTAAGGTTAAAATTGGGCTCATCTCCAATCCGATTTTAAGGTTTTCGCAACCAAATTAATTGAATTCTCTCATCCAACGGAGAGAATTCGATTTTAGCCGGAGAAGACAAGGTCCGGAGCCGCCAACCTTGGAGGAGGAAGCAGGCGGTGGAGCCTCTTTGCAATTGACCGTTGTGGCATCATCACTGCAACCGATTCGTCTCTTCCATCTTCCTCTACAATTGTTGGTGTCTCGGGCACAATCACGACATCACGGTTGCGGCTGCGCCAGCCTTAGAGGAGGAAGCAGACGGTGGAGGTGGCGCCGGAGAACACGTATAGTAGCCGGAACCCCTGGAGGCTCAGTCGCTCTGTGTCGTTTCCTGGGGCGGAATACCCCGACTGCATCGTTAACCACTTGTCTCTTAGATTCTTCAACACGCCGTTCTCTAACAGCTGCAGGATCGCCTTGGAAACGTCCGCCGCTATCGGTGACCCCTTCTGAAAAACCTGCAATTAAGCGTTTAGGGGTTTTGGCTAGGGTTTTTATCAGGTACTATTCAATACCCTAATTTCACAATTGAACCTGCGAAATTGAAATTGATAAACCAAATATGATCTTGAAGTAGACAATTTTAAGATGATTTATTTATCTTTGGCCTGTGATGATTAGGTTTCTGCAATTCAATTCCCAAATTTCTCAATCATCTTCTTCCTCTTAATAGAATTGATAAATTGATTGATTGTTGTCGTTGTGGAGGCGGGGCCCAATCGATCGGCGGTCGGAGGAGGGCGAATTTGGGTGGCGATGTAGTCAGCGACCGTTGTAGTTCATGATCCAGGAACTTCCGCTGCCAATGGCGAAGCGTAAGCCTCAAATCCCTTTCTTTGAATTTAATCCTCTCTCCTGTTCTTTTTAATTACAAATTAGGGCTTGCCTTTGTGTGATTAATTTGAGTTTTGTGTCTTTGTTGAGAACTATAATCGTTATCTGATTGTTTGTTTGTTTTCAAATTATGATTCGATGTACACTCCAAAACCAATGAGTAGACAATACAGGTTTGATGATTGAAATGGTTTGAGATGTATACATGTGGTGAATGGGCACTTATTCGATTTCAGCTCATTGGACATTTCAGCTTGTGGCCGGAAAGGGCAACATTAATGTGAGTTTGTCCCTTTGATATTTTATAGCAGTTGTATTAATTTTGCCTTTTGCTTATTTGTTCTAATATTGATAGATGATTTTATAGCAGTCCTTGCATTTTGGTTACAGGCCATTGCTGATATTAAGTATCCCAAAAAGGTGATGAATGGAATGACTAAAGTCAAGAAAAGGGAAATAACAGAGGCTATGCTTGGTCTTGAACCTCCATGTAAGGAGGTAGGCAAACATTTACATGTCAATTTATTAATTTTTGAGAGTGGTAATGTTTTGTGTGACTAAGAGTTTTCCAAACAATAAGTAAGTTATTTGATTCTCCCTCACACTTTTTTTTTATGTAAGATCATTAGGCATCCCTAAATTTGATTTCACTCTTTAGTTTTTGAAAACCAATCTTAGTCTTTTTAGATTAAAAAAAATTACGCATTTTCTCCTAGATTCTTTTGGAAACTTATGCATTTTTTATTTAAAAATCAATCTTAGTCTTTTTAGATTAAAAAAAACTATGCATTTTCTCCTAGATTAAACAAAACTAGTATAGTTCCCGCGCCATGGCGCGATTTTTTAAAAATAAAATAAAATAATACTCCGTACTACTATTATGAAATTAAATAAAATAATAGTTTGAATTAAAATTTTACAAATAAACTCATAAAAGAAATATATAATAAACTCAATCAAGATAAACTCCTAGGTTAATATTAATTTAATATTTTGAAATAAACTCATTTGTTATTTCAAGGTTATTTCAAAGATGAAAATCAATTTCCTAAAATAGCTTCGCGTGAGAAGATGACATGTGTAAATAATATTATATAATTTAGTTGCCATAATTAGTGGATATGATATATAAGAAAAAAAATAAAAATGAATTTCCTAAAATAGCTTCGCGTGAGAAGATGACATTTGGCGAAAGTGCTTTGGTTTTAATAGATATATAGATATAGATATAGATTTGTTATTTCAAAGATAAAAAACAATTTCCTAAAATAGCTTCGCGTGAGAAGATGACATGTGTAAATAATATTATATAATTATTTAGTTGCCATAATTAGTGGATATGATATATAAGAAAAAAATAAAAATGAATTTCCTAAAATAGCTTCGCGTGAGAAGATGACATGTGGCGAAAGTGCTTTGGTTTTAATAGATATATATAGATAGATATAGATATAGATAGAGAGATAGATAGATAGATATTATGAAATATTAATAAAAGCTAAAATAATAATCATTACCACAAATGTATTTTATAATTCTCTGAAAAAAATATTTTTAAAAAATCTCATGCAAAGTATAATACATAAATATAGATTGAATCACTCAGTAATAATAATAATAATATCATTGTAACTTCTTTTAAATGTGATGTATCATAACCAATAGTTATATTCAATACTTTGAATTAAGCCCAATGGTAACATTTTTTTCCTTTAATGTTTTAAATTAAGCCCAATTGTTACTAAATATGTTAAGAATAAAAAACATGTGATTAGTTTAAAGAGATAAAAAAAAAGAATAAAAATAATAATTAAAGAAAATAAATAATTAAAAAAGGGACAAAAAACTTGATTGGTGGAAAAGAGATGATTAAGGAGAAGTTGACACATAAGCCTAAAGTGTTCTAAATTAAGAGTATATATAGATATATAGATTGTTAGTTAATATGTTAAGAATAAAAAAAAATGTGATTAGTTTAAAGAGATAAAAAAAAAAGAATAAAAATAATAATTAAAGAAAACAAATAATTAAAAAAGGGACCAAAAACTTGATTGGTGGAAAAGAGAGGATTAAGGAGAAGTTGACACATAAGGCTAAAGTGTTCTAAATTAAGAGTATATATAGATATAGATTGTTAGTAAATATGTTAAGAATAAAAAAAATGTGATTAGTTTAAAGAGATAAAAAAAAAGAATAAAAAGAATAATTAAAGAAAATGTAAATAATTAAAAAAGGGACAAAAAACTTGATTGGTGGAAAAGAGAGGATTAAGGAGAAGTTGACACATAAGCCTAAAGTGTTCTAAATTAAGAGTATATATAGATATATAGATATAGATTGTTAGTAAATATGTTAAGAATAAAAAAAAATGTGATTAGTTTAAAGAGATAAAAAAAAGAATAAAAATAATAATTAAAGAAAATGTAAATAATTAAAAAAGGGACAAAAAACTTGATTGGTGGAAAAGAGAGGATTAATGAGAAGTTGACACATAAGCCTAAAGTGTTCTAAATTAAGAGTATATATAGATTGTTAGTAAATATGTTAAAAATAAAAAAAAATGTGATTAGTTTAAAGAGATAAAAAAAGAATAAAAATAATAATTAAAGAAAATGTAAATAATTAAAAAAGGGAAAAAAACTTGATTGGTGGAAAAGAGAGGATTAAGGAGAAGTTGACACATAAGGCTAAAGTGTTCTAAATTAAGAGTATATATAGATATAGATTGTTAGTAAATATGTTAAGAATAAAAATAATGTGATTAGTTTAAAGAGATAAAAAAAAGAATAAAAATAATAATTAAAGAAAATGTAAATAAATAAAAAAGGGACAAAAAACTTGATTGGTGGAAAAGAGAGGATTAAGGAGAAGTTGACACATAAGCCTAAAGTGTTCTAAATTAAGAGTGTATATAGATATATAGATATAGATTAGTTATTTCAAAAATAAACATTAATTGCAAAAAGGAAAAAAAAAAAGAAGTGATTGGTTAAAAAAGAGAGGATTAAGGTGGGCGTGTCACGTAGGCAAAAACTCTTATGTTTTAAGAGTTTATATAGATATAGATAGATAGTTATTTGAAAAATAAACATTAATTGCAAAAAGGAAAAAAAAAGAAAAGAAAAAAAAAAGTGATTGGTTAAAAAGGAGAGGATTAATTCAAAATACAAATTGAAGGAGACTGTAAGATAATCATAGACCATCTAAATAGGACATCTAAATGCCCCTGGGAAATTGAATTGATCCTATCTGATGCTCAAGTCTTGTTATCATCTATAAAAGAAGTAGTTTACTTTCACGTACCTCGTATAGAGTGGCGGACAAGGTTGCACACCTTAGCCACTCTGCCCGAGGTAGTGATATTGCAAATAACCTAGGTCTTATTGACCTCATCCGCAAGGATGCTGCTGGGTAGGGCTTGCCCACCCGAATTTTTTCCTAATCAAAAAAAAAAAAAAAGGAGAGGATGAAGGTGGGCGTGCCACGTAGGCAAAAACTCTTTTGTTTTAAGAGTTTATATAGATATGTAGATATAGATATAGATGGTTAGTAAATGGGTAAAAAAAATAAAATGTAAATGTATGAAAGAGGTGAAGAGAAAAAGAAAAAATAATAATAAGAGAAAATTGTGATTAATTGAAAAACCTTAAATCAAGGAGATGTTGACACGTCATCAAAAGTCTTCTAAATTAAGGTATTATATAGATTAGTCTTTTTATTACAACTTTATTTATTAAAACTTTATTTATGATGCTGAAATACAAGTCTTTTGGAGCTGATTTTTTTTTTATTTCTCTTTTATGATGAAATTGCTTTATGAATATGTACCCTTGTGAACTGTTGTCTATATCTCCATTGTTCACAGTATGCCTTAGTGATGTTTGAGAGTAGTGGTAGTGGTGTGGCAAGATCAAAATACTTCAGTTTATGATTTGAGTGTTGTTTCTTTGTCTTGACATCATCAACAAAAGCAAAAGGGTTGCTGCAGCAGGAATAAACTGTACAACACCTAGATTTATAGAAAGCTTAACTTGCAAATTTAAAAAGGTAGTCTAATTTTAGATTAAGGGTAACAAAGGTACTTAATTTCACTTTCTTATTTTCACATGGAGATTTTAATTACAATTATGTTTTTTTTTATATGCACGAGTCATTCCTTTGTCTTCCCTACTTTTCATGCAAGGTGTATGTTGAAATCGTGGATGCTAAAAACACACCTTATGTAGGTACGAAGTTCCTTATTGATCCAAATAATGGTAGCTAATATACTGGTAGCCAATATAGTCTAATTTTGTTCCAACAAATTGAGTTTTGTAATTTTGTAAAAAAATCCACTTCTGTAATTCAATTTTTTCCTTCTTCAGCATCTATATAATTCTGTTTATGAAAATTTTCTTTAATTTTGTTCTAAACTTTATCTTAATTAAATTAGTTTCCTTGATTCTTTTCTATATTACATTCTTTGTAATTCAACGTCTATAAATCAGTTATGTCATTCTATTTATGAAATTCGGCAGCTCTAAATGTGTTAAAAAATTCAGTTCTTTAACTTGGTTTTAAAAAAAAATCTGTATATATTCAGTTTATAAAATTCAGTTCTGTTATTTTATTCTAACATTCAGTTTAGGTAATTCAGTTTGGTGATTGGACCACACCCATTGCTTTTTTTTTTGTTAAACATCATTGCATTTTTTTGGTTTTTGTCTTCTCATTGAGCATCACATTATATTTAATCCATTTTTAGTTCATTGACCAATTGGTAAAGTGACTCAAAACTCCAAATAAAGGTGGAGGGAAGTTGTCTTTTGGTGTGTGGAAGATAACCTTTGCCATCCGTCAACTACCTTTGTGTATCAGGGACACTTGCAGATTGGACAACCTGTCTTATAACATTAAGCTTTCATAAGGTTACTACCTCTCAAAAGTCTGATGTTTATTTTGGATTTGTAAATCAGCCTCTCTTTATTTTTCATTTCAATATCTTCCTTAATTCTGAGCACAAGTTGATTAAATTAGAGTCGATGTTGCATCTCAGGTACCCACTGTCTACTTTTAAGATATTCCTTAATCTGTTATTGATTCATGTTTCCTAGAGTTTAAGATCTTCTTTCTCCCGTCCTCTATGTTTAGGACCCAGGTGTGCTTGGTTTGACATAATCAATTGGTAGCAAATGTAATATGTAGGTGTTTTTTAAACTGGATCACTTTATATTTTTTTGTAGTTATGATAATAAAACCTTGAGCTATATTACGAAATATATCTAGGAATTTTACTATGTTATTTTTGTCCTGGGAAGCTTTCAAACCTCCACACAGATTAGTCTTGATGAGTCCTCTTGGTTTTTTTGTTTAAACGACCATCTGTAAAGACTGTAATATGTTTAACAACCCATTTCCTTGACTCTATAATAGAAGATGAATTCTTTGAGAGTTTGTTATGTTATTTAGCATTATATTTTTTTCTTCTTCTTTAACCTTTGCTTTGTACCTATTCATGGGATGCAGATTCAGTCACCAACAGATACCAAAATTATTTAAGTTCCAGTTATACTCTATTTCTGGCCTACCTTCATTCATGTTTTAATTTAGCCTTTGCCTTCGGCAAGTTATGTTATTTAGCACTCTAGGATGTTTCCATAGGCAATGAGTGCGAAGCAGCACTACAATGTCGAGTGTGTTAGGACTGAAGCTACTCGATACACTGCCTTGGTTATCATGAACAACCTTAACCTGGTCGATGCCTTCCTAGATACCATAAGTTCTGGGCTGTCATTATTTTGCTTGTTTAGAATGATTAGAACTATATATAAATACTGATTTTGAGTTTTGCTCTCTTTTATTAAAGAATAAATGGATTGAGCTATTCCCTTCAGTTGTTTCGCGGGCAAATACACTTCAAATTGTGGCTTTTGGAGTCTCCGGTCATGCAAGTGGTTCATTTCACCTGGTTTGTAAATGAGCAGCTAATTTGTGTGGCAATGTTTCCTTATTGATTGATTAATTAGTGATAATTGTATTTTTATACTTGAACCTTCTTAGAGATGTATGCTGAAGTTCAACTTCTTTCACCTTTGGTACCCACAAGGGAGACCTATTTCATTCGCTACTGTCACCATAACGCGGAGGCTGGGATCTGGTCAGTTGTTGGTTTCCCCATAGACAATTTCCAATGTGCCACTGCTTTTCAACCCTTACTGCTCAGGTACAGGAGATGGCCCTCCGGTTGCATCATCCGGGACATGCCTAATGGTTACTCGAGTGTAAAGGCCTATGGACTTGGGCTTTCTAAATTTGAATCCTTTCATGGCATTAGTGTTCCTCTTGTTGCACATTTTTTTGGCACCAGATTATAGCCTCTTTTTATTTTGGATATAGATGATTACATTTCCACATGAGTGAAAATTCATAAAGTGGATTCACACACACATTTCTAATTATTAGAGACATCATTCATTTATAAACAGCTTTGTTTACAGTACATGTCATGAAGTTCAAGTGTACTACATGTCATGAAGTTCTGGTGATATAGTGTCAGACTCCGATGAAAATAAACATGTCCTTATATTAAATACAATAAAAATAAAAAAAGTAAAAACATCTAAAAATAAATCGTCTATTGTATGTCAATTTGGAATATTTGGATTCCCATAAAAATACACATTCTTAAAACGAGTAAAAACATAAATCATTCATTTTATTCGGTCTAATTGACGGACATGGTGTTAAATATATTATGAGGATGAAAATCAAGTTTCAATATTAGATACAATAGGAATAACAAATACCAAAAATAATAAGTATCTAAAAAGAATAGTCTATTGGAGGGAAAAATTGAATAATTGGGCTCCGATTAAAATACACACGACCTTAAAACGAGTAACAACATAAATCATTCCTTTTCTACAGCCCATTTCACAAGCATGGTGTGAAATCTATAATGGTTGTGAAATTGATTTTCAATATTAAATACAATGGGAAGAAAAAAAAACCCGAAAATACTCGATGCTCAACCCATCATATATTTAAGCCTGGAGCTTTGACAAGGGTTCCAAGATATCTTGGTTGTAATTTTTTTTTGAGCAGAATATTTAGATACCATTGCATAAATTGTGTACTCTATTGATGAAATTTGTGAAAATATTGAAGATTATAATTATTGATCAAATTTCGTTATCAGATATTGGTGTTATTCAAGTGAAATAGAAGATTATAAATTGTGATTTGATAGGTTTGTATCATTGTTCATGATGTGTTCGATTAAATGCATCTAAGTATTTAATATTTCAAATATGGAATTGAATTTAAAGTTAAATTGGGCCGTATTGAAATTGATTTATCATTTAAACTAATTTGGGAGGTATAACATATTTTTTAAATATTTTGGCCTCTTTATCATTTTTTTATTCTTTAGCTATATAGGGTTTATACATTTAAACTTATGGTATCTTTATCAAATCGCTTTATAATTTAGACCAATTTAAAAGGTGTAACATGATGTATAATAGATAAAGTATCATAGAAGATCCGAACTCAATTTTCTTAAGCAAAAAACTACTATAAGGTTTCTTTTCTTTGCCTTCAATTAGAATGGATGTTAGGAGATGCGTGGAAGTGGCAATTTACTCTTTTTTGTCAAATTTAAAGTATCTATCATCTCAAAAAAAAAAGTATTTCACCATGATAACCAAATATTTCAAAGATCAATAAGAAGCATGGACAATATAGTAGTAGAAAATTGACGTGTTAAATATTTTGTTTAGTACGTTAAAGTTGACTGACATCCACCCCTAGACAATCGACATAAGAAACATTGATGACTTAGAGAAATCAAAACATACTTTCAAACCTAAAATTGAGATGGTTTTTGACTATGAGAATGATGCATAACACTACAAATGTTTTTTTTTTTTTTTTGCGCTTAGTTATTTGCTTATATTCTTTGGTATTTTGACAGATGGGTATACATGAATTGAACATGTTACATTTCAAACCAAATGTCTTGGATGCCTTATTATGAACTCGCGAGACCAAGTTGACAAGCATTTGTTCCGTCTAATATCATTTTAGAACTAGCATAGAAGAACTGTAGAAAGTTTCCACTTGATCCATGAGCTTCAAATTGCGAGGAAAACTAGCATAGAAGAACTGTAGAAAGTTTCCACTTGATCCATCTTTTTTTTAATAATCATTTTAGAAAGCGTCATTGCCCATTAAACAATGTTTTGCTCACGCATATTCATGCAAATTATGTTTGTAACTTAACATATATACTATTGGTGAGGTTACTAGCTCACCCGAAAGGCTTAAAAGGGAGGCATTTGATGTTTGATAATTAAGTATGTGTAAATGTATTCTCAATTGGATAAGCGCATGTAAGGTTCATTGTTGTTCTCTGTTGACTATTTATGCACAACGAAGATATTTTATTTTTCTAAGTAATTTAACACGTGATAATTTTTTTTAAAAATAATTAAAATTGCTTACTCAAACCACGGCTTAGGAGTGTTTAGTTGATGGCTATGCTCTTATTTCTATAGTCCTGTAAATGAGGAAAAGTTTAAAGCGGAAAATAAGGAGATCAACGAATATAAAGATGACACACAACCCTTGAGTTATAAGTGTGCAATGTGTCTTAGACTCTTAGGTCATCAATCAAGAAGAATTTTTCAATTTGAGAGATGTAACTTCTTTTTTATTTAAATGTAATGGATAGCATGACAACAATTCAAATGAAATGAAATATATTCGAGGTATGATGGAGAACTAAAGCGGTAAATTTCAATAAAAATTCTCTCCCGTACAAGGTACGGGAAAAGTACTAGTTATATATGATACCGGTAAGATGGGGTAGGTTGCAGCACACACCAGCCCACCCCTAGTGCGTCCCTATTATACCTCTTTAAAATTTTGGGATTTCGATACAGAGGTGTATATGGTCTCTTTCTCTTGAACAAAAAATGTAATTGTTTTCTAAAAATGAAAAGGACTAGATCGCAATTCTTTATATATCTTGCCAATACACAAATTATATCTTGCTAATAGACTCTCATGATCTCTTCTCACAAACTCAAACTATGCAAATTCCAAAGCCTCTACAAAATCAACATAGTACATTCCTTTTCATTATCACACTCTCCAACCCTTATATCAATTATATCCAACAACAAAATCGATGAAAGAGAGATAAAACCCAATGCTTGTAGAGGATTATTTTACAAGTTAAGTCCTCTTCTTCCTAGTCAACAAAAGCCAACCAAAGGGCTTCTTCTGGCCATCCTTCCTGAACGAAGCTGTCCCAAGTGCCCTATTCTCCGCCCGAGCAGGGGTTTGCAACTCCCTAACTAGAGATGGCGGGCTTGCGAAGCTCACAAACTTCTTCAACTCCCTTGCATTGTTATTACTGTTGTCCTCTACGAACTTGATCTCTTCGATCTCCGGGTTGATGTCCGGCTTCTCGTACAACTGATTGTAGTACAAGTGGTCTCCGTTGGATTTGAGAAGTTTTAGCTCTCTCCTTGTCTTCTGAAGCTCTTCCCTCAACGACTTGATCGCGCTCTCCATCGCCTTCCCTTCTTCTCTGGCTTGCTCCAGCATCCGTTTTGTCTCTTCTAGTTCCCACTTCAGACCACCTCCTGCGTTGATGTTCCAACCACTTGCACTGCCTTGTTTTTTCTGTTCATCACTCATTGCTGGTGTAACAGCTTGCATCTGTAAAATCATGCATAATTTAATTAGGGTTGTCCAATCATTTTTAGAAGCCTAGTGCTAAAAAATACTTATAATCAAATTTTAAATAGTTATATAAGCAAACAAATAGACCGTATTTTGAATGATGATGTTAAATCAATTCTTTAAAACATTTTTTTTGGTAAGTTTTGGGAGGCTAAATTAATTAGTGTATCTTTAAAGCAATTTTCTCCTAGCACAATTAATTAAATGTAATTGTAATTGTTATTCAAGGGTACATAATAATACAATTTGATTTTATTAGATGAAAATGTAAAAACTAATATAATTTTTTTTTTTATATATATAAGAGAAGTAAAATTAGAAATTAATGGAAAGAAATTAAAGGACCAATTTGGAAGAAATAGGGAAGACGATTAGTTCATACTCGTGCTTTGTACGGATTGTTTGTTGTAAAAATAACTATTAAATCAATTTTTAGAAAAACATAAAAAATAAATAAATTTTTAATCTTATTTTTAATGTTTCTAAAATATGAAATAATTTTTTAAGCAGAATTAGGATTAACCTAAACTTGGTTTAATCAAAATCCTATTGAATGACTTTGTATTTAAAATTTTAATCAGTTTGATATGTATCTGATTTAACTTAACCCAAAAATAATAATTGTATCTCACAACAATATAAATTTAAATTGATTATCACATCTATTCATCATGATAACCACCACAACCATACTATATAAACGTTCAATTGCAACAATCTCATGCTCCATTACCGAAAGTATACACCCCAAACTATAGTTATTAATTAAAAATATAGTTGGAAAAATTATAGTTATTGAAACTATAAATTTGGGAAGTTACAACTCCCGTGAACATTTTTAATATAAAAGAGATAGTCAATAAAGAAAGTAACTAACTAAATAATAAATTATATTAATATATTAATAGATAATTTTAGAATAGATAAATAAATGTTGGCATGCTTAATATTTTACAATAAAAGTATAATATTTTGATTCACCATATATTATGTTAGAACAAAATCAAAGCATTACCTTATTATATGATAGTTACTTAATTTAAAATAACATATACCTAATATTAATAATTAGGTGGATAAATATGTGGCGTTATAGATGACAAGACATAGTAGAATTTAATTGGTAAAAAGATTTTGGAGGGAAAAATTTTCATCATATATAAGACATGGAGTCTTGCCGCTGGAGTTTCAGGATCGAGAACGTAGCTGAATATATGGTGGTAGATCGAGGCTTGCTTTCTTCAATTGGATTTACATAACTTGTAGAGGCTAATCAAAGACTCCACGAGCCAAAGCCTAGGCCTCCGTCGAAATCTAATTGCTTTACTCCATATCAAAGTTAGAGAACCTCCGTCGGCATGCCGCAAAAGCCAATATGCTATCATCATTTTCCCTGTGTTATAGACTATAGTTTAATTTAGAGTTGTTGACACCCGACACTTGACAGTTGATACTTTAACTAATTGTTGACTAAAAAAAATGCTCATAATTTTTTTTCTGAATAATATTGTCGACATTTGTCTGTTGACACTATTCACACTTAATGTTGTGCTAACATTGCTGTGTTGTTTTACTCAGGTTAGGGTAGCAACGCTACATTGACAATGTTATGTTGTTAAGTATTATATTATTTTGAATTAGGACTTGAATGTGTAGCAAATGTCTTGATTTTATTAAAGCCCCATCAACCACTACCAAAAAATAAATAAATTAAAGCCTCACCAGTAGTGGCAGAGCCAGGATTCTGGGCCGGAGGGTGCTAAAAAAAATTTGTGATTTTTTTTTTGGTGTATACTTATTAAGAATATTTTTTGAAAGAAAATATTCAAAAATTACTAAAATTTTGATTTTTAAAAATTTTTCTTTGTATTTACATAGTTGAGAGTAATAACAAAAAAAAAAATAGAAGAGAAACAAAAAATATAAGGAAAAAATCACGAAAAATTATTTTTAAAACAATATTGAAAGAAAAGGTTAAATGCATAATTTAAACATAAATATGACATTCTTTTAATGAAATAGTTGGTAGAAACAAAAAATATAGAGAAATTAAGAAAAATTAATGATATGGTAAAATAAATAAAAAGTGAAAGAGTTGAGGTTTGAACCCAAGACCTTTTATGGTTATGCTTTCTTCCTTCCTTCATTTGCCACTTGAGCTAGTTAACACTCTTGTTTTAAATACTATTTAAATATGTTATATTTCCTTAAAAATACTAAATATATGCAAAAAAAAAAAACATTTTGTATTTTTTTTTCGCCAGGGGGTGCTCGAGCACCCCAAGCACCCCCTTGGCTCCGCCACTGCTCACCAGTCACTAGCTTCATATTATTCAACTAATATAATGAATTTGCTAGCTATAAGCAAAATCATTTTATTAAAGCCTCATCCGTAATTAGTTTTATTAATTTTAAGCGAATAATTATAATAGTCGATCAACTATTAATTTTATTGACTATTAGCAAATAATTTTATAATTATTAAAAATGTTATCAGTAGTTCGATGGTTTGGACATATCCAGAGGTGAGACTCGAATGTGTCGGTTCGAAGTTATGACAGTCTTGCTATAGAGAATATTAGGTGTGCGTACGTACTATACACTATTTTCTTAAGGAAACACTCGAGTCTCTCGAAAATGTCTTCTAGACGTAACTAAGAAAAGAGTTAGTATAAGTCGACCTCCTGATCCTTGCTGTAAGTGGGACTAATTCATACGTTATAGTTTTAATTAGTTTAATGAACTTAGATATTTGCTTAAATATAATATGTATAAGCCTATAAATCATTTATGGATGACTGATGTATACAATATAACACAAGTATCTACATTTACCGAAAATAAATAAATAATAACAAGTGTATTTATATAGTGTCACCTCTTTGATCAAGGGAGCATAAATCTCGCCGGCTAGCACCTTTTCTCCAAACAACATGACCGCCTCCTTAACAGATCCAAAAGGTGGCCTTGTGTCGATCGTGGCTCGCCCTTTAACTACAACTCCGCCTTCTCCGATGTTCTCCATTTCTCTCGACTAGCGCCTAAGAGAAGACTGATCGACAGAGAGGAGCTAACAATAGCAAGTTGTATACTTGTAGAGGGGCAATGCCAATGGGTACGTCGTCCACAAATGTAACTCTATTTATAATACACCTACTAATCAAATTAAAGTAAAGGCAGGGCATCACTTAAAGTGGGGGGTGGGGATTTATTTCTTTGCGTCCACTTCACTGGAATTTAGTTATACATTTAGAAGGTGTGATCAATTGCGGGTGGTTGTTTTTGTGTGACTCTTATTATATCCATTTCTGTTGCTAATGCCTTTCGTTAGCGTTATTGAATGCTGTTTATGGGTGTAACTTCAGTGCACAATCACCATCAACGTTTGACCTTTTAACAGATATGGGCCCTCTTTTGATTTTGACCTTTCTCCGTCTCATTACCAGTACCACACGTTTGGGCCGGCCCAATAGAACTGCTCTGGCCCAATAATTCATGGGCTGTCTTTCTGTAGACGAGGAAGTCCAACAAAGGCGATCTATTAGCTCTGGTTTCGCAGTCGTCGATTTACGCTGTTGCAGCTCTCCAAGAACGAACAACGCCAAGCGCCTGAAACGTGTTTCTTCCTTCCGAGTTGCAAATCAAGCTCCGAACCCTAGCTGTAGCCTTTCATAATGGTAGGATCATGTTTATTTGAAACCAGAGTTTTTTTTTTGTTTCAATTTCATCTTTTCGCATCTGATCTTATCGCTCTTTGTCTTTCAAATTCAACCAAACCTCTTTTTTTTTTTTTTTGCCAGATCCGGTTTATATTGTTGCAGAACAGGCAAGGGAAGACGCGACTTGCCAAGTACTACATCCCTCTAGAGGATTCAGAGAAGCACAAGGTCGAATACGAGGTTCGTCCCCAATTTCAGATCATTTCTGTATGATTACTTTTGTGTTTTAATTTGATCAGTCCGCATCTAATGCTTTAATACTTTGCAGATCCATCGATTGGTGGTCAACAGAGACCCTAAGTTCACGAATTTTGTCGAGGTTAGCTCCTCTCCCTTGCTCAATTGCCCTAGGTTTTCATTACATTCAAATTAGCATATCTATGTATTATATGAATTTCGTCCCAGGAATTGTGATTTAAATTTTATCTCTCCCTTACACAAACTATATATAGTACATTTGAAAAGTGACAAATGTTAGAACATTATTTATAGCGTGGGTGTTTCTATACATCATTGCTTGTGGTTTTTTATTGGTATCATCTAGCTCTTAGAAATGGTTGAGTAGATGATTTGTTTCCTAATATGCAACTTACTATCCTAAGTTTTACAGACGCCACTAGATTATCCCTCACACAGCATGTGATACGCACTCTATTTCTTCATACTAATTCAGCTTAATGTTATCAAGCTCAATCACCATACCAGGGGTGTATAATGTTTATCACCTGTGCTGAGACATTGTTCAGCGTGGCTCCGGTTTTGCTTTTTCTATGATGTCTGTCGATTGTCTTCTTCACATACTGCAAAGTGTCTGAAAGTGAATATTAACGTTGATAGTATTTATTACCTTGTAGTTTCGCACTCACAAGGTTATCTACAGACGCTATGCTGGTCTATTTTTCTCCCTGTGTGTTGACATCACTGACAATGAGCTCGCATATTTGGAATGCATCCATCTTTTCGTTGAGATATTGGATCACTTTTTCAGCAATGTTTGCGAGCTAGATTTGGTATTCAACTTCCATAAGGTGAGCTCATCTTTTTTAATGATTAGGTTTCTGTTCATACGTTAGGCGATGCTCTCTTTTGTTGTCTCGTGTTACTGATATTCTTTAGTTGATTGTTGATTATTTTGTGCCAGTTGACTTGATTACAGTTTAAAAAGGTGCATTAGTGTTGCAAACCTATGGATTAGAGCACCAGAATTGATCAGAGGAAAAATGTGTCTTTGATTTTTATTTTACATTTTGGGCTGGTTTTTTTTTTCTTGTTAATGAATAAAATAAAGAAAGCACAATCACCGGGTCTCATACAACAGCAGAAAGCACTAAGAATACCAGAAGTATATGTTTTAAGCTCTTGAGGCAAGATATTAGCATTTCAGAAAGAGAGAAATATGTTACTGTTCAGAAAGAGAGAAAGCTGTTGCTAGTTTTAACTGGGGCAGCCCCTATAACATAGACCATGAGTTCCTATAATATTATTAGTGTTTGCTAACTTTAATTTGTAATTTAACTGCTAATGCATATTCATAAAAGAAATAGGATTCAAATTGTGTCATCTGTATGATAAAATTTGCTTACTACTATCATCTTGGTGTGTAAATGTGGTTTGTTTGAGATTAATGGTCCAACATTCAAGGCATATCTTTCTCCTAGAACTACTGTACGTCTATGCACCTTGGTGAATCTTCTCTGTTCTTTGCTGGTTTAACAAATCCCAAACTTTTGATGCATGTCAAGATAAATTACTTTCACCTCACAATTTAGGCTCACCCTCTGACAATCATGTGTTATCATCTTCTTTGTTATCTATTCTTTCCTGTCTACCTCTGCAGGTGTATCTTATACTTGATGAATTTATTCTTGCTGGTGAACTGCAAGAAACAAGCAAGAGGGTAATTTCTATTCTTAGAATTCTCTGATAGTTTTGTTGTCAAATGCATGGAGTGCCTTCTATCTTAATCGTTTATTCATATTGGTTCCAGGCAATTATAGAGAGAATGGGTGAATTGGAGAAGCTGGAGTGAGTTGTTGTTCCATTGTGTATAACTTTTGTTGATGTAATACCCATGTTTTCCTTCTTTTTTCAAATGTAGACAGACCTTTGAATTTGTTCTATACGAGGGACCAAACTGAACTCACGCTTCGGGCTGTCAATGTACTTATTGCCAACTTGTAATGATGCATTATGACAAGATATTCTATTGGCCATCTTTTTTTTGTAAGCTTTGCATCCAAGGAGTGACAATATTGTGATGTGTTTATCTGGCAAATTTGGTCGTGACTGCTGAAGTATAATTTATTATTATTAATATTTTTAGGAAAGGTTTTGGTTGCTGAAGTATATACAAGTTTCACGTCTAGGGGTGTTATTCGAGCTCAACGAGCCGAGCTTGACATATTCAAGCTTCGTATGCCCCTTACGTTTAGGATATGGGAACGGTATCTAGTGCACTCATTTTCCTTTGTTTAATTTTATTTTCTTCTTTTTTTCGTTATATATAAATCAAAAAACAAATAAATTAGCCTGTGAAAAATTCAGTGGTGAAAAGGAGAGAAGGGCGATGATGATGGAGAACATTAATTAAGGCAATGTAGATCAAGGAGTGAAGGACTAGATTCAAATATCAGCTGGACCAATGACTAGATATATCATGCAAAGAGATATGAGGAAGCTATGCATGGTTTTGTTCAAGCTTATTTGAGTGACATGGAAATCAAGTGGCACAATCCAATTGCAACACCATTTCTAGAGTCCAAAGAACTAGTATTTGACAATGTTCTAAAAGGCGTTAGACGGCCACCCGGCGAGACGACGCATAGGCGGACTTAGAACAAACTTGATTATTTTCTTACATTTTAACGAATACCACATGTCAGTAACTCATATAATGTAATAATAATTCATAATATCATTTATAAACCAAAATTTAGGGTGCTTAACTAACATTAAAGTAAATAAAAGCAAATAATACGCATCTGACTAGTGACTCTAAACTTTCTAAAATCTAAAACAATAGGTTCGAATCAATGGAAAATACATCCCAACTTGGGTGTTAAAAAACTCTAAGTCGACTAATCACGTGCCTAGAAGCTAAAATTGAATAATCGTTGGGCTAGGCGGGCCTAGACGGGACTAGACGCTGTCTAGGCGGCGCCTAGATGGGACTAGGCGGTGCATAGACGGATTTCCGTATAGAAGACCGCCTAGGCTTAAAAATTCCTAGGTGCCCTCTTGCCTAGCGTGTCTAGGCGCGATTTTTAGAACACTGGTATTTTGTAACATTTTGGAATCGGGCTATGGTGGGCAAACCCGGCCGAGTACATCAAACAATTCGGTGTGATTGCAACGTCCTCTATAAAACCATTTTGAAATTGTTGGTGATGAGAATTCAAAATACCTTATGTAAGTTGACTGGTCCTAGCTATGGAAGGGAGCTTTTTGCCTGAGAGATGGATGTACAAAATATAGCCCTCATGCAAAAGATTGCTTATTCCATGAGGAAGTAATGATTAGAAAAGAAAGGGATGATACTTAAACTCAACCTTTACAAGGCCTACGAGATATTAAGATGGGACTTCATTGAGGAAATTAATGCTTACCGAATAAGGCTTCCCTAAAGTTTTGAATGAATGGATTGGAGAGTGTGTGGAAACCAATAGTATGCATAATGCAAACTTTTTATATAGAAGGGAAAAATTACGAATATTTTCAAACATGGAAAAGGGGTGAGACAAGGTGATCTCATCTCACTTATCTCTTTGTTCTTTGCAACGAAAGACTCGGCCATTTAATCCTAAATGCGATCATGGAGATTAGAGAACTATTCACATATCGAGAGGTGGTCCTCCTATATCAAATATGTTCTTTGTCAATGACATTGTCCTCTGTGTAGAAGCTTTGGTGCAATATATCGATTTGTGTGATCACAAGGGTTTTAGAAAAGTTCTATATATCCTCGGATCAAAGAATAAGCTATAGAAAAGTCCAGGATTTTTATCTCGAGCACCATCCCGACTGAGCTATAAAATAAATTTAACAACATTTGAATGCTAGTACAGTAGTACTCCACAACTAAGTTATTAAAGATACTTTCTTTCCCTTTTCGGAGAGAATTAAGGCATGCTTTTTGGGTGGAAGAGCAAGACCCTTAGTTTCGCTAGTAGAGTGACGCTAAGTACTTAATTGATACTGACTTACCGATCTAACCTATGGGTTCTTTGATTGTGCTCAAACCCTCAAGCAAGAAAATTGACAGAGTTTGTAGAAAATTCATATGGGGAGAGTGCTTGCAAAAGGAATCTAATACTCATCTTGTGGCTTAGAAAGAGGTATGTAAACCCAAGGTTCAGGGATGGTTGGGTATACATAGCCTAGACCGGTATGAATATGGCACTCATGGAAAAGCTTGGGTGGACATTTATAACAAATGATAATTCTCTCTGGTTTGAGGTCCTATAGGAGCCTAATCATGTATGGAGCAGCATACATGTTGGAGTGAAAAAAGTAGTTAAAAAATGAATGAAATAAAGTCTAGTGGTGTGAAAGACGTTTGCTTTTGGACTGATGTTTGGCTCAAGGATAGACCACTTATGCAACTAGTTTCAGAAATTAGAGATTGAATTCTTCGATTAGAGTAACACGCAACACAATCAAGGAAGTGAGGAAGCCATGGACGAACAATTGAAGCTTTTGATTTCACGAATTTGTTACAACGGAATTGGATAAGTTGACTGAGTGTGAGGAAGAGGACATCTTATATAGCCGTCGGAGTCACGTGCTATACACGTGAGCTCATTAACAAACCAATAGAGCAATCTGGGTTCTGTAACTAATATATAAAAGAAACCCGGTTTACATATAATGACACACTATCATCCCCCCTCAAACTAGAGATGAAGCTTCAAGGTGCATTCCGAGTTTGCCGATTAGCTCCCTGTGATGTGCCACTGGTAGGATTTTAGTCAACACCTCCGCTAGCTGATTCTGTTTTGGTAAGTATGTAAGTTGAAGGAGACCATCCATAACCTTTTCTCTTGTGAAGTGGCAGTCGATTTCTATATGCTTCGTTCTTTCATGAAAGATTGGATTCTGGGCAATCTGAATCGCTGAATTGTTATCACAATGCAATGTTACTGGCTTCAAATCTGTTTCTCCAAGTTCTTGTAAGATGTTGACAAGCCAAGTGGCTTTAGCGGCAGCTTGGCTCATTGATCTGTATTCAGCTTCAGAAGAGCTTCGAGATACTGTCGGTTGTTTCTTAGATTTCCACGTGATAGGATTATCACCATATAAAACCACATACTCAGTGACTGATTTTCTTGAGATAGGACAAGAAGCCCGACCAGAATCAGAAAAGGCTTGCAATTTGATAGAAGACCATCTTTGTAATCGAATGCCATAGTGCATTGTCCCTTTGACATATCTCATCAAGTGATGCAAAACTTCTTGGTGCTTGATATCAGGATCCTTTAGGAATTGGCTCAAAACCTGTACAGAGAAGGAGATATTTGGTCGAGTATTTGTTAAGTAATTCAGTTTATCAACAAGGCTTCTGTATGTAGTAGGATCAGATAACAAATTGTACATATCAGATGAATGAAGTTTGAAATTTAAAGGTAAAGGTGTATGTTGTTGTAGGAGGATGGTCAAGTATGAAATATAAATAAAATATAAAGCAAACTGACTCCCTGTCTCAGCAAATAAATACAAGACTTCCTCCCGTTGTAGTAGAAGGCAGTCAGGATCGATCTACGAAGAAGCGTGTCAGCACTCGCCTTTTTAGTTCAGAAACTCAACAAAAAATAAACCAGACAGACAGAAATAACAGAGAAAAGCAGAAAATAAAGCAAAGCACAGAAAACTGGTCAATATCGACTACAGTTACTTGATATCGACTGGGAAAATCGACTAACAGTAAGCAAAACTCAGCTAAATAACTCGACTTTGACAAATTCAACTCGACATCGACCAAATCTTCCTCGATTTCGACTAAATCTGCTCGATTTCGACTAACAACAGAAACTAAAACTCGAAGCTTTTCGCAACACAGAACACGATTTTGGTGAAATAAATCAATAAACTAATGACTTCCAAGATCAGGGTTTCAACACCACAACGATAACCATGTAAAATAACACATAAAGGCATAAAAGATCATGCTTTTCATCAAATAACTTTCGTTATCAACAAATAGGAAGATAGAGGCTTTCGCATAAACCCTAATTGTTACTAACCCTTTTCACATAATTAATCCAAGTTGTATTAAGATCACTTTCGCTTCAATAACACAAACAAGGATCACCTTCAACTTTCGCAAAAGAATCATGCTCATAGGGATAGAAGACGAATAAAAGCTTATACCTTTACCGCGTCCTATCACATGGCTACCGTCGGGCTCACCCCGACCCTAAAAGTTGGGTGACTACTCGCTCTTCATCATGAATAGACTCATCAATAATAAAAGTCGAGTAGAATTTGGTCGACTTCGACCAGTTTGGTCGATTTCGAGTAACTCTGTCGCTTTCAGCATCCTACTCCGTTCTTGAAACGCACTTCCCCGAGTTCTCATTTGTCTGATTGACGCGTATGAGCATGAGTTGGAAAGCTCTTTTCGAGGGCTACAATTCTCATGAAGACATCAGAGCTTGATTTAGAATGATGAATGGTGAAAATTGGGCTTTTCTCCAGCTGCACCATCCTTTGCTTCTTCATGACTTTCCTTTAAGCTCCAAAGTCTGTCGGATTTCTGCGAAATATAACAAAAACTTGTGTAGGCCTCCATATATTGCAAATAAACATAAACTAAACAGATTCCATATTATTCTAACCCAAATGTATGAAATGCATGCAAAAATCGATATAAAAGTAAGTATAAAACATGGCAAATTAGGCTAACAACAAACACCCCATACTTAAGCTTGCTTGTCCTCAAGCAATACTTTTAATGGTCATACAAGGGAAGTATTCAAAACTCTCAACATCTTAGATCCATTCTCATATGTCCCAGCAATCAATTACCATCCTAGAAAAGGTACTTCTGTCACAAATCCGTGCATGTGCAAATAAAAGAAACTTCGCATATAAAAGAAGGGTTATGCAAAAACATTCATTCGTGACAAAACATTAATAATCAAGAGGACTTCAATTAAGCTCATAGTGAAGAAAAGGTAAAAGGTATAGTGGTGGGCTATTTTTGGGCAATGTGGTGCTAAATCCGGGGAGAACTTCTTCAAACTTGCTTTCTTGCTTTGATGCACTTTCTCCCATCATAATTTCCACATCACTCATCCTCTGATAAATCATTCTTTGCTTTTTTCACTATAATGTTTTTACATCTCTAACCTCAGCACTGCCTTCTCGCGAGTCGCAAACATGGGTGTCATGAATGACCCCGGATACCTAGTATTTTGGACTCCTCACCTTGGTGTCCCATTCTGCGGAACTATTATCTCAGCGAGCAGTGTTGATCTACCTTTATCTCCTGAGGTGATCGGATTTTCTTTCACTCATTAAATTTTCCATAATTTTTTTCAATTCATCCAACCAAACTCCAAATATGATAATAACAACACAAACACCATATAATATCTCCATAATGTAACATCATTCTCAACATAATCCCCGGATAAGGTAAAGAATGGGCAATATTTAGAACATGTGGAGCATAATATGAAATAAGGCTCAATATGGCTTTTGTGATGCATAAGCATAGGTAAAGCTAGGATAACAATATGAGCATTATATGGAAATATAAAGTCCTCCATCCTTTTATCATGCAACATGTCAAAAGCAATATCAAATTTTACCTTCTTTCATGGTTTTCAAGAAAATAATGCACTTCATTGTGACTTCCCTTTACTAGGCAATTTTATGCTATATCTCTAATGAATCCAATTTTGCATCGTCGAGTTCAATAAAGCTTCCATGACATTAATAAAAAAAAATATTCAATGGGGGTCATTTTTATAAATTTTAGAAAACATGCATATAAGCACATAAATCAAATATGAATTCCAAAATAGCCATTCATAAGCAATTCAAGAAATAATGCACAAATAATGTTAAATAAATCAAATATGCACAAAGTAAGCCCTTTCCCCACCCCAAACTTAAACATTACAGTGTCCTCACTGTATAAAAAATAAGGGTAAAGAAACAAAACTCACTAGACAGATGTGCAGAGCTTCAAAATCGGGTGCTTTGCTGTAGGGCCCTGGTCAATTTCGAATGCTTCTATCCTCCATGGACCTGAAAAATTTAGAAGAGAAATACCCACAATAGAAAATAATGTCCAAAACAAAAAACCAAAAACAACACTGTCCAAAAAGTCCTAAAAATAAATGTCTATTTATAAGCTCTAGACTTTATAGTCGCTAGGCCGACTTTCTCCGTTAAGCTTAAGGTGGCATTTGCAAGGCCCATGTAGCCTGGGCTTCAAACATGACTCTATTCTTGTCCATCAGTTGCAGTCCTCCGGAATGGATCTTGTTCACAATGAAAGGGCCCATCTTCTTTTATTTGAACTTTTTAGGAAACCAATGATCATTTGATTTGGCAACATAGACTTTGTCACCAACTTCATACTGCTTAGGCTCATCATTGGAAATCCTACATAAGCGCACATACCAAGGCAAACCTCTCCCATGTATAGATAAATCATTAATTGAAATAGGAGAAGAAAGATCCAAACCTTGGCTTACCTTCGCAGAATTGGATTCAGGAACCTCCTATTCTAGTCGATTTCGAGTAAGGGTACTCGACATCGAGGAATTCGGCACGTCTGGTGGACTACTGGTTGAGGAAGGAGAAGTCGAGGAAGTAGGGTTTTGGTCGTCGTCGACCAAGTTGGTCGATGTCGAGTTGTCATCGGCTACGAGTTGTTTGCTCGACGCTACTGCTGTAGGTGGAGAGCTCTAAGTCTGGTCGAGTACATCTGGTCGACTTCGACCCCATACTTGAATCCTGTCAAGGCATCCGAAAATAAGTTAGTTGACGTCGACTTACCTTGGTTGAATGCGAGCAGATCCTCTGTGTCGTCGTTCAGGATGACCATGATCTCCTCTACCTGGGCTTTCATATCCCTCTTTTCCAACTCTTTGGGAGTCATATTTCTTACCTTAGGCTCCCTACAGGTGATGTACCTCGCTGATATAGACTTGACCTCTTCTATGGGACTTGTATGCCTTTCGGTTTTATTGAAGGAATACTCCCTTCCTTACGCTTATGCTGGCATCCACCGTCGCCAAGAAGGGCCTTCCTAGAATAATTGGACAAGCAGGGTCCTCCGCCATATCAATAACTAAGAAATCAGCAGGGACGAAGAACTTACCTACTTGTACCGGCACATTGTCCACCATGCTTGTTGGGATGACCACCGTGTTGTTCACCATGTAAAGCTTAGCATCCACAGCCTCTAGGGAACCAATCTTAATCTTGGACCATATTGAAAGAGGCATTATACTCACACTGGCTCCAAGATCACATAATGCATTAAATCTACATTGACCAAATCCAATGGTTATAGCAAATTCAGTGCTTTGAGCCTAATTCGCCATATTTTACATCTTCTTTTATATCGATTTCTGCATGCATTTCAATATATGGAGGTCTACATAAGTTTTTGTTATATTTCGCAGAAATCGGACGCACTTTGGAGCTTAAAGGAAAGTCATTAAGAAGCTAAGAATGGTGCAGTTGGAGGAAAGGCCATTTTTCACCATTCATCATTCTAAATCAAGTTTTTATGTCTTCATGAGAGTTGTAGCCCTCGCAAAGAGCTTTCCAACTCTTGGTCATATGCGTCAATCCGACAAACGAGGACTCGGGAAAATGCGTTTCAAGAACAGAGCAAAATGCTGAGAGCTGAATGTTACTCGAAATCGACTAAATTGGTCGAAGTCGACAAAGCCCAAAACGAGTGAAGACCCCAGAAATCGACAAGGAAGCTGGGAGCTGAAAATGTTCATCGATGTCGAGGAAATTACTCGATGTCGAGGAAAAATCAAGTCGATGAGCCGTCCTGGAGCCGAGATCGACGAAGAAGACTGAAGGCAAAGAAACCTTAGTCAATGTGGAGGAAACACCCAAGTCGACTTTGCTCCTGGACACCGGAATCGAGTTGCTGAGCGGAAGACGAGAAAAGTGCTACTCGATATCGAGGAATTGTACTTGATATCGAGGAAATCCCCAGAAGCAGACGTCGAGTGGTCCGGGTTCTTGTTAAGTTTCTATCCAAAGTCCAATGGTGATATTTTCGAGATGAAATTCTATCAAGATCTATCAAGTGCCATCAAGTCAAGAGAGAAGATATTTTATCCACATTAGATATAGTCCTAGTTGATTTAATTATTTTATCTTAAGTAATTAGATAGATAGATATAAATAAAGATAGGATATTCTTTCCTAATTAGAGAGGGAAGGAAGCCTATAAATAAAGCCTTAGGGGCTGATTTTCATTCATTCAATTCTAGTTTCAATTACATCAAGTAAGTAGGAGAGAGAGAGAGAGAGAGCTTGTGGCGAGAGGAGAGAAGGTGTTGAGAGACGGTTTGTCTTCGATCGGTTGTAGGTTCTCTTTAGTTTATTTTTAATGCAATTTATTTTCCTGAAATATTTGATGAGTCTATTGATGATGAAGAGCGAGTAGTCCACCCACTTCTAGGGTCGGGTTGAGCCCGACGGTGGCCATGTGAGGTGATACGGTAAATGTTTGATCTTTTTATGCAATTCGTCTTCTATCCTTATAACCATGATTCTTTTGCGAAAGTTGAAGGTGATCCTTGTTTGTGTTATTGAAGTGAAAGTGATCTTAATACAACTTGGGTTAAATATGTGAAAAGGGTTAGTAACAATTAGGGTTTATGTGAAAGCCTCTATCTACCTATTTGTTAATAACGAAAGTTGTTTGATGAAAAGCATGATCGTTGTGGTGTTGAAACCCTGATCTTGAAAGTCTTTAGTTTATTGATTTATTTCGTC
Organism: Persicaria tinctoria; assembly: GCA_037127255.1. Taxonomy (NCBI): domain Eukaryota; kingdom Viridiplantae; phylum Streptophyta; class Magnoliopsida; order Caryophyllales; family Polygonaceae; genus Persicaria; species Persicaria tinctoria. The sequence continues at coordinate 24,934,868 of JBANSL010000014.1, forward strand.
GAAATCCGTGTTCTGCGTTCGAAAGGTTGCAATTTAAGTTTCTGTCTTTTAGTCCATTTCGAGGAGTTTCTTGTCGACATCGAGTTAATTTGGTCGATATCGAGTTGATTTTGTCGAGGTCGAGTAGTTTCTGTTGGTCTTCGTTTTCTGTTTCGTTTTGCTTTCTGTTTTTACTCGACAGGTTAGTCGATATCGAGTACTTTACTCGATATCAAGGAATCTTCTGGTCGACTTTGCTGAAGATCTTTCCGCTACGTGAGATCCACTGACTCGCTTCCTCGTGGATCGATCCTGACTTCCCACTCCTACATCAGGAGGAGGTCTTGTAATTATTTGCATGGCCACGAATTTGGTTTGATTTATATTTTATATTTTGAACTCGATTTCCCTCCTTACAACAAATTGGCGCCGTTGCCGGGAAAGCAATCATTCACGCCTTAGGTAGTCAGATCTCACGTTTCTTTTGAGTTACTTTGCAGGTGTATGCGTCGTTCTGGTCAAACACCTGAGTTTGACGCCTTAAACAACCCGGAACACCTTATACACGTCCACGCTAAACTAAAAAGAGCCATGGCGGCCGCAGAAACACAAGAACAGCTGATATAGATGCTTAGGACAGAACTAGCCACCAAGGATACTACTCTCACCACTGAGAGAGCACAGAGGGAACAGGAAGCTCCGCGAAGGAGGCAGGTGGAAGCTGAACTTGCCCAACACCGAACCACTGCAGAGGATTACATGTACCCGACTCTCATCGTGCCTGAATCGGCCATTCTAATCCCTGAAAACAATTTTGAAATTCGCACTCCTTTCCTTATTGAAATTAAAAATAATGTTTTCTTTGGTAAATTTAATGAATCTCCTCTTCAACATATTACCAACTTTACTGATATGTGCCGTACTCTTGCTGAAGGTACCACTTTGGAATATGTCATGATGAAGGCCTTTTGTTGGTCTCTGGCTGGTCCAACATTGAAGTGGCTTGAAGGTCTCCGTCCACGATCCCTCACAACATGGGCTGAAGTGAGGCAGGAATTTCTCAACAAATTATTTCCTCCTGTCAAGACAGCGCTCCTTCGCCAGAAGATTACAACTTTCAAACAAAATCCTGGGGAGCCGCTAGCAAATGCATGGGAACGATATAAGGATCTACTACGATCCTGCCCTACACATGGACAGCAATCCTGCATCGTTTAGGAGATCTTCTTAAATTCTATTGACCTGCTTGCTAAGGATAGGATCAACACATATACTCATTATGAGTATCTGACAATGCCGCCAGCTGACGCATGGGTTGCCCTCGACAAGCTGACCAACTACGACAACAAGTATGGGAATCCAATCAACTATGATGAGAATACCTATGCCAGGCCAGCCCCATCCATGCCCCTCTATGAGCCTTCTAAGAAGATTGACCCAGATGTCAAGGAGCAATACTACAGAGATCAGAGTCGCAAGCTCCTCAAGCAAGTAAAGTATCTTTCTGTCAACCAGCCTTGCATCGAATGCGGATCAAAGTGGCACACCACTACTGAGTGCCCACACAGAGCAAGTCAGGATGGCAGAACACCACGAAGAGGTAGCTTACACAGGGGGTCCCAATCGCTACATGGGAAACCAAAGGTTTCAGCAACCACAATGGAACCAAGGGGCCCCTAGGAACCCCCCGCCATACAGAGCTCTAGGACATCCGGAAAGAGACCAGAAGAGGGATGACCTACAGTCAATCCTAGAGGAAATGCGGAGGAACCATTCAGACACCAATCAGTCCTTCAATTCTGTCTACACTCAGATACATGGTGTCAACGCTGGGCTGGGAGAAATCGACGTCTGGAGGAGATCAATTGATACACAGATTGGCTAGCTAGCAGAAGGCGTCCCCAGACAATCAGGTACGCTCCTTGGATCTTCAAAACCAAATCCTAAGGGGAAGACTGGACACATCGCAGCCGTAAAACTCAGAAGCGGGCACCAACTACGCGAGCCAGAAATCGGAAAGCAGCAGGACAGATCTGAACAGCAAGTCGATATCGACCAGAACTTGGTCGATGTCGAGGAAAGTCAACTCGATGTCGAAGAACAGCTTGGCCTGGATTCGTCTGCACAACAATCCAACTCGACATCGAGGAAACTGGTCGATGTCAAGCAGAATCAAGTCGATGTCGAGAAGACTCACGTCGACAACGAGGACGCTACAACACCTCCGACATAGAAAAAGCTGTATTTTCCGACAAAATCTCCAAAGGATCCAGTAGAGAAGAAATTTCAGCGCTTCATCAAGATGCTTCAGAGGCTCAATGTCACCATACCCTTCACAGAAGCTCTTAATGAAATGCCATCATATGTCAAGTTCCTCAAGGAGATCCTAAGCAAAAAGCGGTCAATGGCTGAGATCACAGAGGAGTGCAGCCAGATGAACGTTCTTGAGAAAAGGCCAGATCCAGGTAAGTTTGCTATAACTATTGAATTTGGTCAATATAAATTCAATGATTTATGTGATCTTGGAGCCAGTGTGAGTATAGTGCCTTTAACAACATGGTCCAAGATTAAGATAGGTGCCCTAGAGCCTGTGGATGCTAAGCTTTATATGGCAAACAACACGGTGGTCATCCCAACAGGCATGGTGGACAATGTGCCAGTGCAAGTAGTTAAGTTCTTTGTCCCTGCTGATTTTCTAGTTATTGATATGGCGGAGGACCCTGCTTGTCCAATTATTCTAGGAAGACCCTTCTTGGCGACGGTGGATGCCAATATAAGCGTAAGGAAGGGAGTACTCACTTTCAACATCAGCGATGAGGTAATTGAGTATTCTTTTAATAAAACTGGAAGGCACATTGATCCCATGGAAGAGGTAAAATCTATATCAGCTGGTTACATTACCTGCGGGGAGCCTAAGGTAAGAAATATGACTCCTAAAGAGCTAGAAAAGAGGGATATGGAAGCCCAGGTGGAGAAGATCATGGCCATCCTGAACGACGACATAGATGATCTGCTCGACATCGACCAAGGTAAGTCGACATCGACTAATTATTTCTCGGATGCCTTGACAGGATGCAAGTATGGGGTCGCAGCCTACCAGAATTCCTCGACATCAACGAATTTGGTCGACATCGACCAAAATCGGAGCCCTGCACCAGCTGCAGCTTCGTTGAGCAATCCAGTGGAGGCCAAGGACTCCTCGACATCGAGGAAATTGGTCGACATCAACCAAAATCCTTCTGCCTCGACTTCGCCTTCATCGATGAGCAATACACTGGAAGCCGGGAATAACTCGATATCGACCAAATTGGTCAATATCGACTAAAATCCTTCCTCCTCGACTTCCTCCTCCTCGATCAGCAGACCACCAGACGAGCCTACTTCCTCGACATCGAGTAATTTTACTCAAAATCGACCAAAACAGGAGGTCCCCGAATCCGATTCTACGAAGGTAAGCCAAGGTATGGATCTTTCTTCTCCTATTTTCATTAAAGATCTATCTATACACGGGAGAGGTTTGCCGTGGTATGTTATGTAGGATTTCCAATGATGAGCCCAAGGAGTATGAAGTTGGAGACAAGCTCTATGTCTCCAAATCAAGGGATCATTGGTTTCCTAACAAATTCAACAAGAAGAAGATGGGGCCCTTCGTGGTGAACAAGATCCATTCAGGCGGACTGCAGCTGATGGACAAGAATGGAGTCCTATTTGAAGCCCAAGCTACATGGGCCTTGCAGATGTCACCTTGAGCTAAATGGAGAAAGTCGGCCTAACGACTATAAAATCTAGAGCTTGTAAATAGACATTTATTTTTGGGACTTTTTGGACATTGTTGCTTTTTTTTTTTTGGTTTTGAACTTGTAGTTTTTCTATTGTGGGTATTTTTCTTCTACATTTTTTAGGTCCATGGGGATAGAAGCAAGCTGAAATCATACTAGGCCCAACAACATAGCACTCGATTACAACATCCTGCACGCCTGTCTAGTGAATTTCTTTCTTTACCCTTGTTTTTATACAGTGAGGACACTGTAATGTTTAAGTATGGGGTGGGGGAAGGGCTTACTTTATGCATATTTGATTTATTTGACATTATGTGTGCATATCCAAAGTTTATTTCTTGAATTGCTTATGTATGGCTATTTTGGAATTCATATTTGATTTATGGGCTTATATGCAAGTTTTCCAAAGTTTGAAAAAATGACCCACATTGAAATTTTTTGATAAATGTCATGGAAGCTTTATTGAACTCGACAATGCAAAATTAGATTCATTAGAGATATAACATGAAATTGCCTAGTAAAGGGAAGTCACAATGAAGTGCATATTTTCTTGAAAACCATGAAAGGAGGTAAAATTTGAAATTGCTTTTGACATGTTGCATGATAAGAGGATGAAGGACTTTATATTTTCATATAATGCTCATATTGTTATCCTAGCCTTACCTATGCTTATGCATCACAAAAGCCATATTATGCCTTATTTCAATTATTGCTCCACATGTTCTAAATATTTCCATTCTTTACCTTATTTCCTATCCGGGAACTATGTTGAGAATGATGTTACATTATGGAGATTAGCAAATGGTCTTTGTGTGGTTATTATCATTATTGGAGTTTGGTAGGAAAATGTTTGAAATATATGGAAAATTTAATGAGTGAAAGAAAACCCGATCACCTCAGGAGATAAAGGTAGATCGACCTTGCTCGCTAAGATAATAGTTCAGTGAGATGGGACACACAGATGAGGAGTCCAAAGCACTAAGTATCCGGGGCCATTCATGACACCCATCTTTGCGACTCGCGAGAAGGCAGTGCTAAGGTTAGAGAGGTAAAAGCATTATTATGGATAAAAGCAATATGAAAGGTGATGAATCTTATGGAGAAGGAATGTGGAAATTCAGTTTGGAAATACTCCATTTCCCCAGATGATTAGCACCACATGGCAAACATTGCCCATCTTTTATCCTTTTACCAATCTACTCCTTATTGAGCTTAAAGTAAAGTTCTCTTGATTATTAATGCTTTGTCACTTATGAATTGTTTTGCATAACCCTCCTTTTATGAGTAGATGTTGCTTTTTAATTGCACATGCATGGATTTGTGACATAACTACCTTTTCGAGGATGGTAATTAAGTGCAGAGTTATATGGCAATGAATCTAATATGTTGAGAGTTTTGATTTCTTACCTTGTATGACAAATAAAAGTATTGCTTGAGGACAAGCAAGCTTAAGTATCGGGTTTTTGTTGTGAGCCTAATTCGCCATGTTTTACATCTACTTTTATATCGATTTCGGCATGCATTTTATACATTTGGGCTAAAATAATACATAATATGTGTAGTATATGTTTATTTGCAATATATGGAGGTCTACACAAGTTTTTGTTATATTTCGCAGAAATCGGACGCGTTTTGGAGCTTAAAGGAAAGTCATTAAGAAGCTAAGAATAGTGCAGTTGGAGGAAAGGCCATTTTTCACCATTCATCATTCCAAATCAAGTTTTGATGTCTTCATGAGAGTTGTAACCCTCGAAAATATCTTTCCAACTCATGTTCATATGCATCAATCCGACGAACGACGACTCGGGAAAGTGCGTTTCAAGAAAAGATCAAAATGCTGAGAGCTGAATGTTACTCGACATCGACCAAATTGGTCGAAGTCGACCAAGCCCAAATCGAGTGAAGATCCAAGAAATCGACAAGGAAGCTGGGAGCTAAAAATGTTCCTCGATGTCGAGGAAATTACTCGATGTCGAGGAAAAATCAAGTCGATGAGCCGTCCTGGAGCCGAGATCGACGAAGAAGACTAAAGGCAAAGAAACCTTAGTCGATGTCGAGGAAACACCCAAGTCGACTTTGCTCCTGGACACCGGAATCGAGTTGCTGAGCGGAAGACGAGAAAAGTGCTACTCGATATCGAGGAATTTTACTCGATATCGAGGAAATCCCTAGAAGTCGACGTCGAGTAGTCCGTGATCTTGTTAAGTTTCTATCCAAAGTCCAATGGTGATATTTTCGAGATGAAATTCTATCAAGTGCCATCAACTCAAGAGAGAAGACATTTTATCCACATTAGATATAGTCCTAGTTGATTTAATTATTTTATCTTAAGTAATTAGATAGATAGATATAGATATAGATAGGATATTCTTTCCTAATTAGAGAGGAAATGAAGCCTATAACTAAAGCCTTAGGGGCTGATTTTCATTCATTCAATTCTAGTTTCAATTACATCAAGTAAGTAGGAGAGAGAGAGAGTGCTTGTGGCGAGAGGAGAGAAGGTGTTGAGAGACGGTTTGTCTTCGATCGGTTGTAAGTTGTCTTTAGTTTATTTTTAATGCAATTTATTTTCCTGAAATCTTTGATGAGTCTATTGATGATGAAGAGCGAGTAGTCCACCCACTTCTAGGGTCGGGGTGAGCCCGATAGTGGCCATCTGAGGTGATGTGGTAAAGGTTTGATCTTTTTTATGCAATTCGTCTTCTATCCCTATAAGCATGATTCTTTTGCGAAAGTTGAAGGTGATCCTTGTTTGTGTTATTGAAGCGAAAGTGATCTTAATACAACTTGGGTTAATTATGTGAAAAGGGTTAGTAACAATTATGGTTTATGTGAAAGCCTCTATCTTCCTATTTGTTAATAACGAAAGTTATTTGATGAAAAGTATGATCTTTTATGCCTTTATGTGTTATTTTGCATGGTTATCGTTGTGGTGTTGAAACCCTGATCTTGGAAGTCATTAGTTTATTGATTTATTTCGTCGAAATCCGTGTTCTGCGTTCGAAAGGTTGCAATTTAAGTTTCTGTCTTTTAGTCGATTTCGAGGAGTTTCTTGTCGACATCGAGTTAATTTGGTCGATGTCGAGTTGATTTTGTCGAGGTCGAGTACTTTCTGTTGGTCTTCGTTTTCTGTTTCATTTTGCTTTCTGTTTTTACTCGACATGTTAGTTGATATCTAGTACTTTACTCGATATCGAGGAATCTTCTGGTCGACTTTGTTGAAGATCTTTCCGCTACCTGAGATCCGCTGACTCGCTTCCTCGAGGATCGATCTTGACTTCCCAATGCTACATCAAGAGGAGGTCTTGTAATTATTTGCGTGGGCACGAATCTGGTTTGATTTATATTTTATATTTTGAACTCGATTTCCCTCCTTACAACACTTACATGGATCTGGTCTTTTCTCAAGTACGTCCATTTGGCCGCACTCATCTACGAGGATCGATCCTGACGTAGGCTGGCATTTCATTGAGAGCTTCTGTGAAGGGTATGGTGACATTGAGCCTTTGAAGCATTTTGATGAAACGCTGGAACTTCTTTTTTCTGCTGGATCATTTGGAGATTTTGTCGGGAAAAACAACTTTTTCTTCATCCGAGGTGCTGAACGTTGGTCGACGTCGAGTACAGGTTGGTCGACATCGAGTTGGTTCTGGTCGATATCGACTACAGTGGTTGACTTCGGCTTGGGTTGCACGTTCTAGTCGACATCGAGTTGATACTGGTCGATGTCGAGCAAGTTTTGGTCGATGTCGACTGGCTTGCTCGATGTCGAGTTGTCTCCTTCAGCTTCTCCTTCTGTGTTGGGCTCGGGCGTTTATATCTGTCGCCCACTCCTTAGATTCATTGCGGCTACTTGCCCCGCAGATTTGCCCTTAGGGTTGGGCTCAGAAGATCCAGGGAGCATTCCTGACTGTCTGGGGATGCCTGCTGCTAGCTGGCCAATCTGTGTGTCAATCGATTTCCTCAAGATATCGATTTCTCTGAGCCCGGAGTTGACACCATGCATCTGAGTGTGGATGAAATTGATAGCCTGCTTGGTGTCTGAATGATTCCTCCGCATCTCTTCAAGGATGGTCTGTAGGTCATCCTTCTTACCTTCTCTGTCAGGGTGACCAGGGGCTCTGTAGGGAGGGTGATTCTGATTCTGGGGCTGTCGATAGTAGCTCCAGTTTTGATTCTAGTGTAGTCCTGAGTAGCGTCCCTCCGCATACCTTACCTCCTCATGGGTCTCTACTGCTTGTACTTGATCGATGTGTGGGCACGTAGTGGTGTTGTGTCTCACAGACCCACATTCCAAACAAGGCTGATTTTTGGAGAGGAATTTAACTTGTTTGGTAAGACGACGTACCTGATCGTTGTGAAACTGGTCCCTGATGTCTAGATCAACCTCCTTAGGTGGCACATACAACGGCATAAATGGGGAAGGCCTTTCATACCTTTCGTCAGAAGCGGCCGCAGAAGTCCCATATGTGTTGTCATAGTTTGCCAACGTCTCAAATACCTCCCATGCTCGGCGTGGAGTGTATCCAAGATACTCATAGTTGGTGTAATTGTTGATCCGGTCCTTAGTAGGCGCATCCAAGCAGTTGAAGATGATCTCCTGGATGACGTAGGGCGGCTGGCCATGAGTAGGGCAGGATTTCAGAAGCCTCTTGTAGCGCTCCCAGACTTGTGCTAGTGGTTCCCTTGTCTTTTGTCTGAAAGCCGTGATTTGTTGTTTGAGGGTAGCTGTCTTTGCAGGAGGAAAGAACTTGTTGAGGAACAGGTCTTGTAGCTCATTCCAAGTGCGAATTGATCGTGCAGGCAATCTTTCCAGCCATTGTTGGGCTATTCCTGCAAGGGACCAACGAAAAGCCTTTAGTTTTAGATATTCAACATTGGCACCATCAGCTATAGCTTCGCATAAGTCTATAAAAGTGGTGACATGCTCTAAAGGACATTCATTAATTCTTCCCCTAAATTGACTCCTTCTAATTTCAGTAATAAAAGAAGGACGAATTTCAAAGTTTATAGCAGGAAGAATGATCGTTGATTCTGGAACTTCCAGAGTAGGATACAGATACTCCTTTGCGTTGGTTGGGATGTGCCTAATGCGCTCCTCAAGTTCCCTTCTCGCGTTGACTTCGCGATCTACCCTTGCCTCCCACCGTTGTTGATTCTTTGCATATTCCGCCTCTCGTCGGGTGTGTTCAGCTTCTCTGGTGGTGAATGCCTCACCTTGTTGACGGAGTTGCTCAATCTCTTGTGCAGGTGTGAGCGGGCCCGCATTCTCGTTGTCGGATTTTGACACGAGTCTCCTCCTAAGCCTTTGCTGAAGGTGGAAAAATCGCTCAGGCTCGAGAATTGGGTCTATAGGCGTGCGACCAGTTCTTCGCATGCACCTGAAAAGAAAACAGAAAAAGAAAGTAAAAAGGAACTGAAAATAAAAACAAATATAAAGAAAAGAAATAGAACTAAAAAGGTCGCGATTGATGGCTTCTCCGGCAACGGCGCCAATTTTTTGTTGCAGGAGGATGGTCAAGTATAAAATATAAATAAAATATAAAGCAAACTGACTCCCTGTCTCAGCAAATAAATACAAGGCTTCCTCACGTTGTAGTAGAAGGCAGTCAAGATCGATCAACGAGGAAGCGTGTCAGCGCCCGCCTTTTCAGTTCAGAAAATAAACCAGACAGACAGAACCAACAGAGAAAAGTAGAAAATAAAGCAAAGCACAGAAAATTGGTCGATATCGACTACAATTACTCGACATCGACTGGGAAAATCGACTAACAGTAAGCAAAACTCAGCTAAACAACTCGACTTCGACAAATTCAACTCGACATCGATCAAATCTTCCTCGATTTCGACTAAATCTGCTCGATTTCGACTAAATCTGCTCAATTTCGACTAACAACAGAAACTAAAACTCGAAGCTTTTCGCAACACAGAATACGATTTTGATGAAATAAATCAATAAAATAAAGACTTCCAAGATCATGGTTTCAACACCACAATGATAACCATGTAAAATAACACAGAAAGGCATAAAAGATCATGCTTTTCATCAAATAACTTTTGTTATCAACAAATAGGAAGATAGATGCTTTCACATAAACCCTAATTGTTACTAACCCTTTTCACATAACTAATCCAAGTTGTATTAAGATCACTTTCGCTTCAATAACACAAACAAGGATCACCTTCAACTTTCGCAAAAGAATCATGATCATAGGGATAGAAGACGAATAAAAGCTTGTACCTTTACCGCGTCCTCTCACATGGCTACCGTCGGGCTCACCCTGACCCTAGAAGTTGGGTGACTACTCGCTCTTCATAATGAATAGACTCATTGTTCTTGCAGGAGGATGGTCAAGTATAAAATAAAGATCATACTGACTTCCCTGTCTCAACAAATAAATACAAGACTTCCTCCCGTTGTAGTAGAAGGTTGTCAGGATCGAATCCACGAGGAAGCACGTCAGCAGTTCTTAGGTAGCAACAGATTCTCACAGACAAGCAGCAAAAAGATAGAAACAAAGAACAAAGAAACAAAGACAGAAAAGGCAAATGAAAGCAGAAATAAAACAGAGCAACAGGCATACTCGATCTCGACTAAAGATTTCTCAGCTTTCTGCTCTATTCTTAAAACGCACTTTCGCGAGTCCTCGTTCGTTGGATTGACGCATATGACCATGCGTTGGAAAGATCTTTTCGAGGGCTACAACTCTCATGAAGACATCAAAGCTTGATTCAGAACGAAGAATGGTGAAAAATGGCATTTTCTCTAGCTGCACCATTCTTAGCTTCTCCATGAGTTTCCTTTAAGCTCCAAAGTGCATCCGATTTCTGCCAAATATAACAAAAACTTGTGTAGACCTCCATATATTGCAAATAAACATAACTTACACAGATTCTGTATTATTTTAGCCCAAATGCATGAAATGTATGCAGAAATCGATATAAAAGTTACTGTTAAACATGGCAAATTAGGCTCACAACAAACACCCCATACTTAAGCTTGTTTGTCCTCAAGCAATACTTTTAATTGTCATTCAGGGGAAGAATTCAAAACTCTCAACATATCAGATTCATTGTCATATGTCCCTGCAATCAATTACCATCCTTGAAAAGGTACTAGTGTCACAAATCCATGCATGTGCAATTTAAAGAGCAACATCTACTCACAAAAGGAGGGTTATGCAAAAACATTCATAAGTGACAAAGCATTGATAATCAAGAGGACTTCAATTTAAGCTCAAATAAGGAGTAGATTTGGTAAAAGGCTAAAAGGTGGCCAATTTTTGGCAATGTGGTGCTAATGATCCGGGGAAACGGAATATTTCCAAATTGAATTTCCACATTCCTTCTCCATAAGATTCATCACCTTTCATAATGCTTTTTTCTCAATGATAATGCTTTTACCTCTCTGACCTCAGCACTGCCTTCTCGCGAGTCGCAAACATGGGTGTCATGAATGGCCCCGGATACTTAGTGCTTTGGACTCCTTACCATGTGTCCCATCTCTCCAAACTATTATTTTAGAGAGCAGGGTCAATCTACCTTTATCTCCTGAGGTGATTGGATTTTCTTTCACTCATTAAATTTTCCATATATTCAAAACACTTTCCTTCCAAACTCCAATAAATGACAATAATCACAACACAAACACCATATGACATCTCCATAATGTAATATCATTCTCAACATAATCCCCGGATAAGGTAAAGAATGGCAAATATTTAGGTCATGTGGAGCGATAATTGAAATAAGGCATATTATGGTTTTTGTGATGCATAAGCATTGGTATGGCTAGGATTTCAAACAATGAGCATTATATGGAAATATAAAGTCCTCCATCATCTTATCATGCAACATGTCAAAAGCAACTTCAAATTTTACCTCTTTCTATGGTTTTCAAGAAATAATGCACTTCATTATGACTTCCCTTTACTAGGAAATTTCATGCTATATCTCTAATGAATCCAATTTTGCATCGTCGAGTCCAATATAAGCTTCCATGACATTATTAAAAAAAATTCAATGGGGATCATTTTTCTCAAACTTTGGAAAACATGCATATAAGCACATAAATCAATAATGCATTCCAAAATACCCATGTAGCAATTCAAAGAAATAAATTCTAAACATGCATAAATAATGTCAAATATGGAAAATCTGCATAATGTATGCCCTTCCCCCACCCCATACTTAAACATTACAGTGTCCTCACTGTATAAAAACAAGGGTAAAGAAAGAAACTCACTAGACAGGTGTCCAGGGCCTCTAAATTTCGAATGAAAGCACCTCTTGGGCCGAGTATGAATGTTGATATAGCTTGCCTCTATCCATGGACCTGAAAAGTGTATAAGACATATACCCACAATAGAAAAACTAAAAGTGTTTCAAAACCAAAAACAAAAACAAAGTCTCAAAAGTCCTAAAAAGTCTATGTACAAGCTCTAAATTTTATAGTCACTAGGCCGACTTTCCATTTAGCTCAACGTGGCATTTGCAGGGCCCATGTAGCTTGGGCCTCAAATAAGACTCCATTCTTGTCCATCAGCTGTAATCCTCCAGAATGGATCTTGTTCACCACGAAAGGTCCCATCCGCTTCTTGTTGAATTTGTTAGGGAACCAATGATCCTTTGATTTAGAGACATAGAGCTTGTCTCCAACTTCATACTCTTTGGGCTCATCATTGGATATCCTACATAAGCGCACATACCAAGGCAAACCTCTTCCATGTATAGATAGATCTTTAATGGAAATAGGGAAAGACAGATCCATACCTTGGCTTACCTTTGCAGCGACGGAATCGGGGACCATTGTGTTTGGTCGATCTCGACTAGGGTTAGTCGATTTCGACGAGTCTGCAGGTTCTGGTGGTGGGCTGCTCGAGGATGCAGAAGCTGGTGAAGTCGAGGGCTTGTCGACATCGAGTAGACTACTCGATGTCGAGTAGGGTTCTGCTCCTGCTGGCTGCAGCGTCGAGGAAGCAGGAGCTGGTGGAGCTTGGTGGTGGTCGATCTCGAGAAGCCTAGTCGAGATCGAGGAGCCTGGTTCGTCTGGTGGAGTCAGCGTCGAAGAAGGCGAAGTCGAGGAAGCCGAGTGGTGGTCAATGTCGAGTAGCTTACTCGATGTCGAGTAGCCCTTAGCTTTTGTGTTGTTGCTCGATGACGCTGGTGCTGGTGGAGGCTTCCGTTTCTTGTCGAGATCGACTAGGGTCCTCGATGTCGAGGAGTCTTGGTCGATCTTGACCCCATACTTAGTTCCTGTCAAGGCATCCGAAAAATAATTAATACATAACGACGTACCTTCATTTGTGTCGATTGGATTTTCTGCGTCCTCCTTTAGGATTGCCATGATCTCCTCCACCTGGGCCTCCATGTCCCTTTTTTCCAGCTGAGATAGATTTCACCTCTTCCATTGGACCTGTATGCCTTTCAGTTTTATTAAAGGAATACTCGATTACCTCATCGCTGATGTTGAAGGTGAGCACCCCTTTCCTTACGCTTATGTTGGCATCCACCGTCGCCAAGAAGGGTCTCCCTAGAATAATTGGACAAGCATTATCTTCTTGCATATCAATAACTAGGAAATCAGCAGGGACAAAGAATTTACCTACTTGTACTGGCACATTGTCCACCATGCCTGTTGGGATGACCACAGTGTTATTGGCCATATATAGTCTAGCATCCACAGGCTCCAGGGCACCTATCTTAATCTTGGACCAAATTGTTAAAGGCATTATACTTACACTAGCTCCAAGATCACATAAAGCATTAATTTTGTATGGACCAAATCCAATGGTTATAGCAAACTTACCTGGATCTGGCCTCTTCTCTAGTATGTCCCAATGGCTGCATTCCTCTGTAATTTCAGCCATCGATCGCTTTTTGCTCAGTATCTCCTTCAGGAACTTGACATATGAGGGCATTTCATTAAGAGCTTCTGTGAAGGGGATGGTGACGTTGAGTTTCTGAAGCATCTTGATGAAGCGCTGAAATTTCTTTTCTGCCGGGTCCTTTGGAGATTTTGTTGGGAAAGGCAGCTTCTTTTTCGGATTCGGAGCCAGAACAGATGTCGGAGGTGATGCAGCTTTCTCGATCTCGGGTTGGCCGTCATCGATGTCGAGTAGCCCCTTGTCGATCTCGACCAAATTGGGTGCAGTCGAGTTGCTGTGCAGTGCAGACGAAGGCTCTCCTCGATGTCGACTACAGTGTTGTCGATGTCGAGTGGCTGTTCGTCGTCGTTCTGCTGCTTTCCGACCTCTAGCTCTTGCAGTTGATGGCCGCTTCTGAGTTTTACAGCAGCGATGTGCCCCGTCTTTCCCTTAGGATTTGGTTCTGAAGACCCAGGGAGCGCACCTGAGTGTCTGGGGATTCCCACTGCAAGCTGACCAATCTGTGTATCAACTGATTTTCGCCATATATCAATCTCCCCAAGCCTAGAGTTGACCCCTTGCATCTGAGTGTAGACGGAGTTGAAGGAATGCCTAGTTTCTGAGTGATTCCTCCGTATTTCCTCCAGGACTGTCTGTATATCATCCTTTTTCTGGTCCCTTTCCGGATTTCCTGGAGCTCTATAGGGCGGGTGGTTCCTAGGGACACCTTGGTTCCATTGTGGTTGCTGAAACGTTTGGTCCCCTATGTAGCGATTGGGACCCCTTGCGTAAGCTACCTCCTCGTGGTGTTCTGCCATCCTGACTTTCTCTGTGTGTGGGCACTCAGGAGTAGTGTGCCGCTGTGATCCGCATTCAATGCAAGGCTGGTTGACAGAAAGATACTTTACTTGCTTTATGAGCTTCTTGTTCTGATCTCTGTAGTACTGTTCCCTTACATCCGGATCAATTTCCTTAGGAGGCTCATAGAGGGGCATGGAAGGTGCTGACCTAGCGTATGGGTTCTCTTCATAAGTTGCAGTAGACCCATACTTGTTATCGTAGTTGTTGAGCTTTTCTAGCACACCCCATGCGTCACTTGGCGGCATTGTCAGATACTCATAGCGAGTATAATGGTTGATTCTGTCCTTAGTGATTTGATCAAGAGAGTTGAAGAAAATCTCCTGAATGATGTAGGGTGGCTGTCCATGAGTAGGGCAGGATCGCAGAAGTTCCTTGTAGCGCTCCCATGCCTTTGCCAGCGGTTCCCCTTGCTTCTGTTTGAAGGCGGTGATTTTCTGGCGGAGATGTGCTGTTTTGGCGGGTGGGAAGAACTTGTTCAGAAACTCTTGCTCTACTTGGGCCCATGTTGTCAGTGATCTTGGTTTCAGCCCTTCAAGCCACTTCAGTGCAGGTCCTGCCAGCGACCAGCGGAAAGACTTCATCTTGACATATTCCAAAGTTGTACCTTCAACAAGAGTACGGCACATGTCAGAAAAGTTCGTAATATGTTCAAGAGGATACTCATTAAATCTACCGAAAAAGGCATTATTTTTAAGCTCTATAAGAAATTGAGTGCGAATTTCAAAAGAGTTTTCAGGGATAAGAATCGCCGATTCAGGCACGACGAGGGTTGGATGCATATAATTCTCAGCAGTAGTTGGATATTGGGCAAGCTTAGCTTCTGCTTGCCTTGCGCGCTCAGCTTCTTGTTCCCTCGCTGCCCTTTCATTGGCTATAGTGGTATCCTTTGCTGCTAGCTCCCTTGTAAGCCTGGCAATCAGCTGTTCTTGTGTTTCAGCGGCCGCCATGATCCTTTTGAGTTTAGAGTGGATGTGTAGGTAACGCTCTGGTTCGTCTAAGCTGTCAAACTCGGGTGGTAGACCAGAACGGCGCATACACCTGAAAAGTAACTCAAAGTAGACGTGAGATTCAACTACCTAAGGCGCGAATGATAGCTTCCCCGGCAACGGCGCCAATTTGTTGTTGCAGGAGGATGGTCCAGTATAAAACAAAGATCAGACTGACTTCCCTGTCTCAGCAAATAAATACAAGACTTCCTCCCGTTGTAGTAGAAGGTTGTCAGGATCGAATCCACGAGGAAGCACATCAGCGGTTCTTAGGTAGCAACAGATTCTCACAGACAAGCAGCAAAAAGACAGAAACAAAGAACAAAGAAACAAAGACAGAAAAGGCAAATGAAAGCAGAAATAAAACAGAGCAACAGGCGTACTCGATCTCGACTAAAGATTTCTCAGCTTTCTGCTCTGTTCTTAAAACGCACTTTCCCGAGTCCTCGTTCGTCGGATTGACGCATATGACCATGCGTTGGAAAGCTCTTTTCGAGGGCTACAACTCTCATGAAGACATCAAAGCTTGATTCAGAACGAAGAATGGTGAAAAATGGCATTTTCTCCAGCTGCACCATTCTTAGCTTCTCCATGAGTTTCCTTTAAGCTCCAAAGTGCGTCCGATTTCTGCCAAATATAAAAAAAACTTGTGTAGACCTCCATATATTGCAAATAAACATAACTTACACAGATTCTGTATTATTTTAGCCCAAATGCATGAAAGATATGCAGAAATCGATATAAAAGTTACTGTTAAACATGACAAATTAGGCTCACAACACTCATCAATAATAAAAGGAAATAACTTGGCATTAAATAAAGTAAAAGAAAGCTTACAACCGAACAAGTCAAATCCCCTCTCGCCTTTCCACCTTCCTCTCCACAAGCTCTCTCTCTCTCTTTCTCTATGTAACTAATTGTAACTTGAATTGAATATCTAGAAATCAGGCCCTGAGGCCTTATTTATAGCCTTCATTCCCTCTCTAATTAGGAAAGAAAATTATATCTAAATCTATATCTATCTATCTTTTATCTAAATATTAAAAGATGGAAATAAATAAATAAATCTAAAAGGAATTATATCTAATTGTGGATAAATCCTTCCATTTTGATAGATCTTCACTTTCTCTTGATAGAATTGACGTGCCTTGGCTTGCAAGTAACTCACATATCTCGGACTTCTTCTCGATCTCGGACAGACAACTTCTGGAATCTCCTCGACGTCGACCAACTTCCTCGACGTCGAGTAGAATTCTTCAACTCGAGTGGTCTTGTGCTCAGCTCGTGCTCGATCTCGTCTTCTGGAGTAAAAGTCGAGTAGAATTTGGTCGACTTTGATCAGTTTGGTCGATTTCGAGTAACTCTGTCGCTTTCAGCATCCTGCTCTGTTCTTGAAACGCACTTTCATGAGTCCTCGTTTTTCGGACTGACATGTATGAGCACGCGTTGGAAAGCTCTTTTCGAGGGCTACAACTCTCATGAAGACATCAAAGCTTGATTTAGAATGATGAATGGTGAAAATTGGGCTTTTCTCCAGCTACACCATTCTTAACTTCTTCATGACTTTCCTTTAAGCTCCAAAGTGTGTCGGATTTCAGCGAAATATTACAAAAACTTGTTTAGACCTCCATATATTGCAAATAAATATAAACTACACATATTCTATATTATTCTAACCCAAATGTATGAAATGCATGCAGAAATCGATATAAAAGTGAGTATAAAACATTGCAAATTAGGCTCACAACAGTGTAACACATGGTCTTTGATCTTCAATGTTTGCTTCCTTGATAATTTCTTAACAAAACTTTCTCTGGCTTAAGATTAGGGAGTCTTTGGAATGAATTACTTCTATGCCTAAGAAGTACTTCAATTTCCCCAAATCCTTGATGTTGAATAGCTCATGAAGATGCTGCTTAGGACCTGTGACTTGAGATAAATCTGATCCTGTAACAATATTGTCATCTACATATACTCCAACCACTGTTAAATGATTTTCTTTATGGGAAATAAACAAAGAAGGATCCAATTTTGATTGAATAAAACCGAAATCAATCAGAGTTGCAAATAGTTTGTTAAACCATTGGCTTGATGCTTGTTTTAAACCATATAAGTATTTTTCCAACAAGCAAACCTTATTATCAGGATTAGGCACTCCTTGAGGCATTTTCATATATACTTCTTCATGTCAATCTCCATGTAAGAAAGAATTATTTACATCTAATTGGTAAATATCCCAACCTTTATTCAAAGCAAGAGAAAGTATAACTCTTACCGTGGACATTTTTACCATAGGTGAAAATATTTCATCATAGTGGATCCCATACTGCTGAGTATATCCTTTGGCAACTAATCTTGCTTTGAATATCTCAACTGATCCATCTGCCTTCAACTTGATCTTGTACACCCATTTACATCCTATTGTCTTTTTGCCTGTAGGACTGTGTTGTTGCAGGAGGATGGTCAAGTATGAAATAAATATAAAGTAAAGATCAGACTGACTTCCCTGTCTCAGGAAATAAATACAAGATTTCCTCTCGTAGTAGTAGAAGGTTGTCAGGATCGAATCCACGAGGAAGCACGTCAGCAGTTCTTAGGTAGCAACAGATTCTCACAGACAAGCAAACAGAAGACAGAAACAAAGAAACAAAGGAACAAAGACAGAAAAGGCAAATGAAGGTAGACATAAAAGCAAACGAAAGTAAAGAACAAGCAAGGCAGAAGCTTACTCGATCTCGACAAGCAGTAACTCGAGATCGACAAGGGACAGTAAAAACAGAAACTTTTAACTCAACGACAGAAACAGAAACTCAACTCGACATAGACTAAAGCCAACTCGATATCGACTAAGGTCCTACTCGAGATCGACAAGGTTTCTCCTCTGTATCGACTTGAAAGCTCAGAAAACTTAAATTGCAAATTCGAACACAGAACTCAAATTTCCGACAGAAATAAATCAATATATGAAAAAAACTTCCAAGGCCAGGGTATCAACACCACAACGATAACCATGCAAAGTAACACATAAAGGCATAAAAGATCATGCTTTCCATCAAACAACTTTCGTTGTTAACAAATAGGCATATAGAGGCTTTCGCATAAACCCTAATTGTTACTAACCCTTTTTACATAATTAATCCAAGTTGCATTAAGATCACTTTCGCTTCAATAATACAAACAAGGATCACCTTCAACTCTCGCAAAAGAATCATGCTCATAGGGATAGAAGACGAATTGCATAAAAAGATCTGACCTTTACTACATCATCTCACATGGCCACCGTCGGGCTCACCCCAGCCCCAGAAGTGGGTGGACTACTCACGCCTCATCGCAATTGCAGACATTGATGTATAAAAAAAAACTTGCATTAAACTATATTCAAAGCCTTTACAATCCCGGCAATCAACTTTCGCAGAATGCCAAAACCCTAAAAACTGTAGAACTCCTAAAACTTCTCTGTGGAACTACCTCTCTCTCTCCCTAAAAATTGTATCATTGAATATTGAATGAAAAACCAGCCCCTAGGGCTTTATTTATAGCCTTCTAACCCTTGCTAATCAAGAATATAATCTTCTATCTATATCTAAAATTATATCTAAAACTTTAATGATAAACAAAAGCGATAAAGGAATTAAATCTAAAAGGAAAATAATAAATCTAAACTAGGTAAGTCTCTTCATGTTGATAGATTCCCCTTCCATTGATTGAACTTGATAGATCTCGGCCTACTCGACTTCCTTCCGCTCCAAGTAACTTCAGTTCGACTCGGACTGCTCACAGCGACGCGTTTCCAGGACTTGGTCTACTCGACATCGACAAGGGCTCGTCGACATCGACTAGGATTCGTCGTCGACTGATCTTCTCGGGTGACTCTGCTCGACAAGCTCGGATTTGGGTTCCTGGGCGTCGTCGATCTTGACTAGGGTTCCTCGAGATCGAGTAGGGGTGTACTCGAAGACGGCTCTCTGGTGATGTCGAGGACTCCTCCTCGGCATGGACTCGGACTAGGGCATGGTGGCTCCTCGATCTCGACAAGACCTCCTCGAGATCGAGTAGGGTTGCTCAGCGCCTTCGTCCTCGGCTTCTTGATCAGCTTCTCTTCTTGTCGACTCCGGGTGTGGCGTCTAGGCTTCGTCGATCTCGACTAGTGGTACTCGAGATCGAGTAGGGCGCCGGAGCTGGGTTGGTCTGGCTCTCGACACTGCTCCTAGTCGACAAGGCCTGTGCTCGGACATGTTCGTCTAGATCGAGTAAGGTTCACTCGAGATCGAGTAACCTGGGCTCTCAACTTGATTCGACTGGTTCCGCTGCTTCTTTGACCTTGGACTTCTGTAGTGGTTTTCCGAGCTTTTCTGATTTTCCTTAGAGTTGCTGTAAAACGTCTCGAATTCTGCGAATTTAAACAGAAACTGGTGTAGATTCCATAATTTGGTAAATAAATATAAACTACATAGATTGTGTACTATTCTAACCCAAATGTATGTAATGTATGCAGAAAACGATATAAAAGTTACTGTAAAACATGACAGATTCAGCTCACAACAAACACCCCATACTTAAGCTTGCTTGTCCTCAAGCAATACCTTTAATTGTCATTCAGGGGAAGAAATCAAAACTCTCAACATATCAGATTCATTGTCATATGTCCCTGCAATCAATTACCATCCTCGAAAAGGTACTAGTGTCACAAATCCATGCATGTGCAATTATATCAAAGCAATATCTACTCACAAAAGGAGGGTTATGAAAAAAACATTCATAAGTGACAAAGCATTGATAATCAAGAGGACTTCAATTTAAGCTCAAATAAGAAGTAGATTTGGTAAAAGGCTAAAGGTGGGAAATTTTTGGCAATGTGGTGCTAATGATCCGGGGAAATGGAGTATTTCCAAACTGAATTTCCACATTCCTTTTCATAAGATTCATCACCTTTCATAATGTTTTTATCAATAATAATGCTTTTACCTCTCTGACCTCAGCACTGCCTTCTCGCGAGTCGCAAACATAGGTGTCATGAATGGCCCCGGATACTTAGTGCTTTGGACTCCTCACAATGTGTCCCATCTCTCCAAACTATTATCTCAGAGAGCAGGGTCAATCTACCTTTATCTCCTGAGGTGATTGGATTTTCTTTCACTCATTAAATTTTCCATATATTTCAAACAATTTCCTTCCAAACTCCAATAATTATAATAATCACAACACAAACACCATATGATAATCTCCATAATGTAACATCATTCTCAACAGAATCCCCGGATAAGGTAAAGAATGGCAAATATTTAGGTCATGTGGAGCAATAATTGAAATAAGGCATATTATGGCTTTGTGATGCATAAGCATAGGTAAGGCTAGGATTTCAAACAATGAGCATTATATGGAAATATAAAGTCCTCCATCATCTTATCATGCAACATGTCAAAATCAACTTCAAATTTTACCTCCTTCTATGGTTTTCAAGAAATAATGTACTTCATTATGACTTCCCTTTACTAGGCAATTTCATTTTATATCTCTAATGAATCCAATTTTGCATCGTCGAGTCCAATTAAAGCTTCCATGACATTAACCAAAATTTTCAATGGGGCTCATTTTTTTCAAATTTTGGAAAACATGCATATAAGCACATAAATCAATAATGCATTCCAAAATAGCCATGTAGCAATTCAAAGAAATAAATTCTAAACATGCACAAATAATGTCAAATATGGAAAATATGCACAAAGTAAGCCCTTCCCCCACCCCATACTTAAACATTACAGTGTCCTCACTGTATAAAAACAAGAGTAAAGAAGGAAACTCACTAGACTGGTGTGCAAAACCTCTTAATATTGAATGAAGGAATCGCCTGGGCCGAGTATGAATGTTGATATAGCTTGCCTCTATCCATGGACCTGAAAAGTGTAGAAGACATATACCCATAATAGAAAAACTAAAAGTGTTTCAAACCAAAAACAAAGTCTCAAAAGTCCTAAAAAGTCTATGTACAAGCTCTAGATTTTATAGTCGCTAGGCCGACTTTCCATTTAGCTCAAGGTGGCATTTGCAGGGCCCATGTAGCTTGGGCCTCAAATAAGACTCCGTTCTTGTCCATCAGCTGCAATCCTCCAGAATGGATCTTGTTCACCACGAAAGGTCCCATCCGCTTCTTGTTGAATTTGTTAGGGAACCAATGATCCTTTGATTTAGAGACATAGAGCTTGTCTCCAACTTCATACTCCTTGGGCTCATCATTGGATATCCTACATAAGCGCATATACCAAGGCAAACCTCTCCCATGTATAGATATATCTTTAATGGAAATAGGAGAAGAAAGATCTATACCTTGGCTTACTTTCGCAGAGACGGAATCGGGGACCACAGTGTTTGGTCGATCTCGACTAGGGCTAGTCGATCTCGATGAGTCTGTAGGTTCTGGTGGTGGGCTGCTCGAGGATGCAGAAGTCGGAGAAGAGGAGGGCTTGTCGACATCGAGTGGCCTACTCGATCTCGAGTAGGATTCTGCTCCTGGGGCTGCAGCGTCGAGGAGGGATAAGTCGATGAAGCAAAGTGGTGGTCGATGTCGAGTAGCTTACTCGATGTCGAGTAGCCCTCAGCTTCTGTGTTGCTGCTCGATGACGCTGGTGCTGGTGGAGGCTTCTGTGTCTTGTCGAGATCGACTAGGGTCCTCGATGTCGAGGAGTCTTGGTCGATTTTGACCCCATACTTAGTTCTTGTCAAGGCATCTGAAAAATAATTAATCCATAACGACGTACTTTCATTTGTATCGATTGGATTTTCTGCGTCCTCCTTTAGGATTGCCATGATCTCCTCCACCTGGGCCTCCATGTCCCTTTTTTCCAGCTCCTCAGGGGTCATATTTCTGACCTTGGGTTCTCCGCAGGTGATGTAGCCAGCTGAGATGGATTTCACCTCTTCTATTGGACCTGTATGCCTTTCCGTTTTATTAAAGGAATACTCAATTACCTCATCGCTGATGTTGAAGGTGAGCACTCATTTCCTTACACTTATGTTGGCATCCACCGTCGCCAAGAAAGGTCTTCCTAAAATAATTGGACAAGCAGGATTTTCTTGCATATCAATAACTAGGAAATCAGCAGGGACAAAGAATTTACCTACTTGTACTGGCACATTGTCCACCATGCCTGTTGGGATGACCACAGTGTTGTTGGCCATGTATAGTCTAGCATCCACAGGCTCTAGGGCACCTATCTTAATCTTGGACCAAATTGTTAAAGGCATTATACTCACACTAGCTCCAAGATCACATAAAGCATTAATTTTGTATGGACCAAATCCAATGGCTATAGCAAACTTACCTTGATCTAGCCTCTTCTTTAGTATGTCCAAATGGCTGCATTCCTCTGTAATTTCAGCCATCGATCGCTTTTTGCTCAGAATCTCCTTCAGGAACTTGACATATGAGGGCATTTCATTGAGAGCTTCAGTGAAAGGGATGTTGACGTTGAGTTTCTGAAGCATCTTGATGAAACGCTGGAATTTCTTTTCTGCCGGGTCCTTTGGAGATTTTGTGGGAAAAGGCAGCTTTTTTTTCGGATTCGGAGCCATAACAGATGTCGAAGGTGCAGCAGTCTTCTCGATATCGGGTTGACCGTCGTCGATGTCGAGTAGCCCCTTGTCGATCTCGACCAAATTGGGTGCAGTCGAGTTGCTGTGCAGTGCAGACGAAGGTTTCTGAAGTTTCTCCTCTACATCGACCAGGCCCTCCTCGATGTCGACTACAGTGTTGTCGATGTCGAGTTGCTGTTCTTCGTTGTTCTGCTGCTTTCCGACCTCTGCCTCTTGCAGTTGATGTCCGCTTCTGAGTTTTACAGCAGCGATGTGTCCAGTCTTTCCCTTAGGATTTGGTTCTGAAGATCCAGGGAGCGCACCAGACTGTCTGGGGATTCCCGCTGCCAGCTGACCAATCTGTGTATCAACTGATTTTCGCCATATATCAATCTCCCCAAGCCTAGAATTGACACCTTGCATCTGAGTGTAGACGGAGTTGAAGGAATGCCTAGTTTCTGAGTGATTCCTCCGTATTTCCTCCAGGACTGTCTGTATATCATCCTTTTTCTGGTCCCTTTCCGGATGTCCTGGAGCTCTATAGGGCGGGGGGTTCCTAGGGACACCTTGGTTCCATTGTGGTTGCTGAAACCTTTGGTCCCCTATGTAGCGATTGGACCCCTCTGCGTAAGCTACCTCCTCGTGGTGTTCTGCCATCCTGACTTGCTCTGTGTGTGGGCACTCATGAGTGGTGTGCCGTTGCGATCCGCATTCAATGCAAGACTGGTTGACAGAAAGATACTTTACTTGCTTAAGGAGCTTCTTGTTCTGATCTCTGTAGTACTGTTCCCTTACATCCGGATCAATTTCCTTAGGAGGCTCATAGAGGGGCATGGAAGATGCTGGCCTGGCGTATGGGTTCTCTTCGTAAGTTGCAGTAGACCCATACTTGTTGTCGTAGTTGGTGAGCTTCTCTAGCACACCCCATGCGTCACTTGGCGACATTGTCAGATACTCATAGCGAGTATAATGGTTGATTCTGTCCTTAGTGACTTGATCAAGAGAGTTGAAGAAGATCTCTTGAATGACGTAGGGTGGCTGTCCATGAGTAGGGCAAGATCGCAGAAGTTCCTTGTAGCGCTCCCATGCCTTTGCCAGCGGTTCCCCTTGCTTCTGTTTGAAGGCGGTGATTTTCTGGCGGAGATGTGCTGTTTTGGCGGGTGGGAAGAATTTGTTCAGAAACTCTTGCTCTACTTGGGCCCATGTTGTCAGTTATCTTGGTTTCAGCCCTTCAAGCCACTTCAGTGCAGGTCAAGCTAGAGACCAGCGGAAAGACTTCATCTTGACATATTCCAAAGTTGTACCTTCAGCAAGAGTATGGCACATGTCAGAAAAGTTCGTAATATGTTCAAGAGGACGCTCATTAAATCTACCAAAAAAGGCATTATTTTTAAGCTCTATAAGAAATTGAGTGCGAATTTCAAAAGAGTTTTCAGGGATAAGAATCGCCGATTCAGGCACGACGAGGGTTGGATGCATATAATCCTCAGCAGTAGTTGGATATTGGGCAAGCTCAGCTTCTGCTTGCCTTGCGCGCTCAACTTCTTGTTCCCTCGCTGCCCTTTTATTGGCTATAGTGGTATCATTTGCGGCTAGCTCCCTTGTAAGCCTGGCAATCAGTTGTTCTTGTGTTTCAGCGGCCGCCATGATCCTTTTGAGTTTAGAGTGGATGTGTAGGTAATGCTCTGGTTCATCTAAGTTGTCAAAATCAGGTGGTAGACCAGAACGGCGCATACACCTGTATAATAACTCAAAGGAGATGTGAGATTTAACTACCTAAGGCGCGAATGATAGCTTCCCCGGCAACGACGCCAATTTGTTGTTGCAGGAGGATGGTCAAGTATGAAATAAATATAAAGTAAAGATCAGACTGACTTCACTGTCTCAGCAAATAAATACAAGACTTCCTCCCGTTGTAGTAGAAGGTTGTCAGGATCGAATCCACGAGGAAGCACCTCAGCAGTTCTTAGGTAGCAACAGATTCTCACAGACAAGCAAACAGAAGACAGAAACAAAGAAACAAAGGAACAAAGACAGAAAAGGCAAATGAAGGTAGAAATAAAAGCAAACGAAAGTAAAGAACAAGCAAGGCAGAAGCTTACTCGATCTCGACAAGTAGTAACTCGAGATCGACAAGGGACAGTAAAAACAGAAACTTTTAACTCGACGACAGAAACAGAAACTCGACTCGACATAGACTAAAGCCAACTCGATATCGACTAAGGTCCTACTCGAGATCGACAAGGTTTCTCCTCTGTATCGACTAGAAAGCTCAGAAAACTTAAATTGCAAATTTGAACACAGAACTCAGATTTCCAACAGAAATAAATCAATATATGAAAAAAACTTCCAAGGCCAGGGTATCAACACCACAACGATAACCATGCAAAGTAACACATAAAGGCATAAAAGATCATGCTTTCCACCAAACAACTTTCGTTGTTAACAAATAGGCATATAGAGGCTTTCACATAAACCTTAATTGTTACTAACCCTTTTTACATAATTAATCCAAGTTGCATTAAGATCACTTTCGCTTCAATAATACAAACAAGGATCACCTTCAACTCTCGCAAAAGAATCATGCTCATAGGGATAGAAGACGAATTGCATAAAAAGATCTGACCTTTACTACATCATCTCACATGGCCACCGTCGGGCTCACCCCAGCCCCAGAAGTGGGTGGACTACTCACGCCTCATCGCAATTGCAGACATTGATGTATAAAAAGAAACTTGCATTAAACTATATTCAAAGCCTTTACAATCCCGGCAATCAACTTTCGCAGAATGCCAAAACCCTAAAAACTTTAGAACTCCTAAAACTTCTCTGTGGAACTACCTCTCTCTCTCCCTAAAAATTGTATCATTGAATATTGAATGAAAAAACAGCCCCTAGGGCTTTATTTATAGCTTTCTAACCCTGGCTAATCAAGGATAGAATCTTCTATCTATATCTAAAATTATATCTAAAACTTTAATGATAAACAAAAGCGATAAAGGAATTAAATCTAAAAGGAAAATAATAAATCTAAACTAGGTAAGTCTCTTCATGTTGATAGATTCCCCTTCCATGGATAGAACTTGATAGATCTCGGCCTACTCGACTTCCTTCGGCTCCAAGTAACTCCAGTTCGACTCGGACTGCTCACGGCGACGCGTTTCCAAGACTTGGTCTACTCGACATCGACAAGGGCTCATCGACTAGGATTCGTCGTCGACTGATCTTCTCGGGTGACTCTGCTCGACAAGCTCGGATCTGGGCTCCTGGGCGTCGTCGATCTCGACTAGGGTTCCTCGAGATCGAGTAGGGGTGTACTCGAAGACGGCTCTCTGGTGATGTCGAGGACTCCTCCTCGGCATGGACTCGGACTAGGGCATGGTGGCTCCTCGATCACGACAAGACCTCCTAGAGATCGAGTAGGGTTGCTCAGCGCCTTCGTCCCCGACTTCTCGATCAGCTTCTCTTCTTGTCGACTCCGGGTGTGGCGTCTAGGCTTCGTCGATCTCAACTAGTGGTACTCGAGATCGATTAGGGCTCCGAAGTTGGGTTGGTCTGGCTCTCGACACTGCTCCTAGTCGACAAGGCCTGTGCTCGGACATGTTCGTCTAGATCGAGTAAGGTTCACTCGAGATCGAGTAACCTGGGCTCTCAACTTGATTCGACTGGTTCCGCTGCTTCTTTGACCTTGGACTTCTGTAGTGGTTTTCCGAGCTTTTCTGACCTTCCTTAGTGTTGCTGTAAAACGTCTCGAATTCTGCGAATTTAAACAGAAACTGGTGTAGATTCCATAATTTGGTAAATAAATATAAACTACATAGATTCTGTACTATTTTAACCCAAATGTATGTAATGTATGCAGAAAACGATATTAAAGTTACTGTAAAACATGACAGATTCAGCTCACAACAGACTGTAGGAAGGTCAATTAGAATCCATGTATTGTTGGACTGTAAAGCATCTACCTTTTTGTTCATTGCTTCAATCCACTTTGGATTTTTGGAAGCTTTGGAAAATGATTTGGGCTCAACCAAATCAACTGAGTTTTGAATTGAGACTGAGTTACACAGAAACTAAGATGGGTTAGTAGTTAAAAATGAATATATGAAACCAGTCAGTAAAGGAAATAACTCAAAATTGGATCCAAAGATACAAATGTAATCTTGTACATTGATAACTCCACTCCCTTGATGAAAATCGGAAATGGTTTCAAAGACTTTGACACATGACTTGTGTCAAAGGTCTTGAAGCTACAGCTGTGTTGATGAAACACAAAACCTGTATTAAGTGCTTATTATTTCCGGATGATATTATATGTTATTATTATTAAATATATTGCCAGATATTATTGTATATTATGCACTAACATATGCAGCAACTTATTCGAACAATATCTCCTTCCTTAAGCTGAAAGTCGAGAAGAATCAAATAGGAGTTCATGGCTTCGAAGTTTCCCAAAATAGAAGATTGTGAAGATTCCTTCACAAGCCATGATCTGTTCTAGCCGTTGAAGAAGATCCTTATGCGCCGATCTGATTTAATATAAAAAGGAGATGAAGAGAAGAAGACAATACAGTCGTTGAACACAAGCATTCATTCGCACTCAAGCCTTCAAGTCAATCTGTCTTCTTCGTGTGCTCTCTGGTAAGTTGTTAAGAGTCATATCTTTTGTTTCAAAGCATTTGGGAGTTACAAAGTGAGCTTATAGGATATATTTCGAGAGAGTGTTATACTCGAGAGTTTGTAACTCAGGAAGTGGAAACTAGGCGATTGATTCACGAAGTGTAAGAGGATTGTACTAGATAGCTGAGAGAGGTGGGGCTCTTCTAGATTGATCTGGGACTCCAAGGGAATGTGAGTTGACTAGATTGCAATTGTATAGGAGAGAGGCTTCTCGGTGAGCTATTAGGATCCTAAGTCTTGTGAATCAATAAAGTCGGTTGAATCATAGCGTTGTGGAAGAACCCTAGGCGGGGACGTAGGCCAAGTTCGAGCTGAACCTCGTCAACAATTCATTGCATCCTTTACTTATTTCTTTACCATATTTCCGCACTTGTTTTGAATTGTATAACTCTTTTGTGCTTCAGGTTTTCCAAGAGGCAAGATTTAAGTCCAATCTCAAAGGGTTTTGGAAGTGTTTCAAAAGTCTTGCGATTATCAGTGAAAAGTTGGCATACTCTATTCAACCCCCCTTCTAGAGTATCTTTATATTACTTTGTTATACATTGTCGAACCTTCAATTGATATCAGAGCCTTACTCGCAACTTTTGATCTAACAATCTTATGAGTTTTTTATCATGTCTGGTGAAGCAAGCGGAGGATTTGCACAAGGGAGGTCTACCGGTAGACCACCACTCTTTTTAGGAAACAACTTTGTCCACTAGAGGTCCTTGATGAAAATGTTCATTATAGATCAAGATCTGGAACTTTGGAACATTATAGAGAATTGTCCGAAGATTCCAGTGAAAGACGGACAAAATGGAAGCAAAGTCGCGAAGACCGAGGCTGAGTTCATCCAAGCAGATCTTGAACTCATCTCCAAGGACTACAAGGCCATTAACTTACTATATTGCGGTCTTAATACTGATGAGTTTAACCGTATTTCATCTTGTAGGTTGGCTAAAGAGATTTGGGACAAGCTTGTTGTCACCTACGAAGGAACCAGTGAAGTGAAGGACACCAAGATCAGCATCTTCCTTCGAAAGTATGAACTCTTCAAGATGAAGCCTAATGAGTCTATTAAGGCCATGTTCACATGGTTCATGGAAATCACGAACAACCTTGACTCTCTCGGCAAGACCTTTGAGAATGTTGAGAAAGTGACGAAGATATTAAGGTGCTTCCGAAAAGACAAATGGGGCCCTAAAGTGACAGCCATAGAAGAAGCCCAGAATCTCACCACTCTACCCCTTGATTACTGGCTTGGGAAGCTGATCACACATATGATTCTCAATGAAGACGATGGAGAACTTCCAACAAGCACTAAGAACTTGGCACTCAAGTCTAAGAAGGATGAGCCCAAAGATGTGTCTGATTCTGAAGATGAGGATGATGATGAGGATGATCCCTTTGATCTCATTACAAGGGGTCTTTCTCGAATCCTCAAGATGAAGAAGGAATTCAATAACAAAGATGGATCAGAGTATTCTAAAATTCGAGGTAAGTCTCAATACAACAAATATGACAAGAAGACTAAACCTTTGTCTTGTTTTGAATGTGGTGAAACAAATCATCTTGTGAAAGACTGCCCTCAAAAGACGAAGAGACAGTTCAAGAAAAGTGATAGATGGAAAAAGAAAGCCATGGTGGCAACTTGGAGCGATTCTGACACAGACTCCGATGATGAGAAGGCCAATGTTTGTCTCATGGCCTCAGGAGATGAATCCCACGATGAGCAACTTGAGGTAACTGTAAGTGAGCTTATGGCAAGTCCAAAAGAGGAACTATCGGAATTCCTTTCTAATATGATCGCCAATTAAGAGAAACTTATTGCCCAAACCAACACTCTTATTAAGAAAACTCTGGACCAGGAAAGAACTATTGAGGAACTGTCTATGAGGGTCAAAAGTCTTGAAACCTCCTATTCAGGTCTTGACATTAAAGTCAAGACTCTTGACTCAGTGAAATCTGAACTCAAGCAAGATCTCTCGTCTCTAAGAAATGAACATCATGACTTAGAGAACGAGAAGATCTCCCTGAATAAGAAGATTCAAGACCAACAGACAGGCCACATAAGTTTTACCAAGTCCAAAGGCACTCTTGATAGGATGTTGGGTGAGCAACAAAGCTCTCTAAACAAAAGTGGTATTGGTTACAATTCAAGGTTTTTAAAGAAGCAACACATTACCACTTTTGTAAAGGCAAAAGGAAGCAGAACCTCTCCTATATGTCACTAATGTGCAAGAAAATGACATGTAAGAGAGGCTTGCCCCTATAGAAGAAAGGATCCACATATCATTCGCAATACCTTTCCTGTTCCCTTGAGAAAAGAACGGATAACGCAAGTTTGGGTCCCCAAAGGCACTATTTTACCAAACATGGTTTATCCCAATAAAGGATCTTAATTCGCTCACTGGTCTAGCCACAAAGGTTAATTTTTGTTTTGCAGGAGATCACCAAGGTGAAAGAGCAAAAATGGATTATTGATAGTGGATGCTCTAGACATATGAGTGGGAAGAGGTCTCTCTTCCATGAACTAAAGAAGCAATCCACTGGAACAATCACTATTGGTGACAAAGGAATGTGTGACATCGTTGGTATCGGTAGTGTTGGGAGTGATCCTAACTATAGCATTAAAAATGTTTATCTTATTAATGGTTTGAAGTATAATTTGCTTAGTGTTTCTCAACTATATGACAATGGTAATGATGTTGGATTTAACAAGAAAAGATGTTTAGTGCGCAGAGAAGATACAGGTGAAATAGTTCTAATTGCCTATCGTTATAACAACATCTATGCCGTGGATGTTGAGCAAGTGGCACAAGGAAGCTTAACCTGCCTAAGGGCTTTGACGGATAATCCAAAGCTCTGGCACAGGAGACTCGGTCATGTAAGCCCACATACACTACAAAAGCTTGTGTCCAAAGGGCTTGTAAGAGGACTACCTGAGATGGACTTCAAAGGTATTGAGATGTGCAGAGCATGCACACGAGGTAAGCAAACACGTAGCTCTTTCAAACCAAAAAAGGTTGTAAGTCTTTCTAGACCCCTTCAACTTTTACATATGGATTTATGTGGTCCTACGCGAGTCAAATCTCCCAATGGGAAAAAGTACATGCTTGTTGTCATATTTAATGAATGCAATGACGGTTCTTTAAGTGAAAGTGTTGCAAATTTAGATCTTAACAGCCATATATGGAATGAGGATGGTGATTATATTGCTACCAAGAACACAAAGAAGAGGAACATGCATGATCAGATTCTTAACACTGAAGAATTGGCACAAGGTCTTAAAGCTCAGTCTAAAGCCCTTGGCGACCAATCCAAAAATGTTGAGACTTAAAAAACTGCAATAAATGAACACAACATATCAATGGAGTCAGATATACCACAAATTAATCCTGTTAATCTGACGAACCAGGGAGCTGAGACTAGCAAGAGAAAGTTCAAGTACTCCTCATCACACTCATTAAAGGATATCATCTCTGACCCTACATCTAGTGTTCAAACTCGTTCTAAACTTAAGGATCTCTGTGCCTTTCACGCTTTTGTTTCTCTTATAGAACCAAAGAAGGTAGATGAGGCCCTTTAAGAGCCAGACTGGATCATTTCTATGCAAAGTGAGCTTAACGAATTTGAAAGGAACAAAGTTTGGACCTTGAAGCCTAAGCCAAAGCATCAATCAGTCATTGGCACACGTTGGGTCTTTCGGAACAATCTAGATGAGAATGGTAAGATCGTGAGGAACAAAGCAAGGCTTGTTGCTCAAGGCTACAATCAAGAGGAAGGTATTGACTACGAGGAGACTTTTGCTCCCGTAGCCAGGCTTGAAGCCATTTGCATATTATTAGCATTTGCATCTTTTATGGGCATAAAGTTATATCAAATGGATATCAAGTGTGCTTTTATTAATAGTTTCTTAGAGGAAGAAGTCTATGTGGCTCAACCCTCAGGTTTTGAAAGTTTGAAATTTTCCTAATCATGTTTACAAATAGACAAAGCGCTATATGGTTTGAAACAAGCATCAAGAGCTTGGTATGAGCGCTTGTCAAAATATCTTTTAGAAAATGATTTTAAAAGGGGGTTGATCGACAAGACTCTTTTTATTAAGACCAAAAGAAAGGACATTTTGGTTATTCAAATATATGTTGATGATATATTGTTTGGAGCTACTAACACATATTTGTGCAAGGAATTTTCTGACATCATGTGTAGTGAATTTGAGATGAGCTTGATGGGTGAACTCAACTTCTTTTTGGGATTACAAGTTCATCAATCTAAGAAAGGGATCTTTGTCAACCAAAGCAAGTACACTAAGGATCTCTTGAAGAAGTTCAAGATGGATCAATCCAAAGCAGCCAAGACACCCATGAGCTCAACCTTGTCTCTAGATCAAGACAAGACCGGAAAGAGTGTCGATCAAAAGGAGTATCGAGGGATGATTGGATCTTTATTATATCTTACTTCTAGTAGACCTGACATCATGTTTAGTGTTTGCATGTGTGCTAGGTTTCAAGCTGACCCTAAAGAATCTCACCTCGTGGCTGTGAAGAGGATCTTTCGATATCTCAATGGCACTAAGGAGCTTGGCTTGTGGTATCCAAAGCAAAGAGATTTTTCACTAATTGGGTATTCTGATGCAGACTTTGCAGGCTATAAGGTGGATATGAAGAGCACGTCGGGATGTTGCCAATTCTTAGGAGCATCCTTGATCAGTTGGCACTCAAAGAAACAAAACTCAATTGCTTTATCCACTACCGAATCCGAATACATAGCAGCTTGAGCATGTTGCTCCCAAATCCTTTGGATAGCTCAACAAATGAGAGATCTTGGCATTAACCTCAAAGGCATTCCCATTAAGTGTGACAATACAAGTGCCATCTCTATTACAAAGAATCTTGTTCAACATTCAAGGACCAAACATATTGATGTAAGACATCATTTCATTAGAGACCATGTCGAAAAAGGTGATGTGTCCATATCCTTTATTTCAACTGATTATCAATGGGCTGACATTTTTACTAAGCCTTTGGCAGAGGACATGTTCACCTACATTATACGTGAGATCGGAATGCTTAACAGGGATGCACTTTCGTAGGGAGAGCTTTCCCTTTACGAAAGAAAACTTCTACTCAGTGTCAAGACCTTTGACATTCATGTTAATGTTTGTGAACTGAATGGTATAGCACATATAACGGATCATATGTTTGGTTGATATCTTATTAGATATTGGATCAAATATAGTTTTAATGGATTTTAACCTTCTTTATTTGTTACCGATTTTATTTTATCCGAGTATAGTTTATTTGTGGAAATTATTTTAAAATCGGATAAATCTTTTCTTGCCTTTAAGATTTGAAAGGATCTTTTTGAATTTTGAATTGTTTTGGTAAGTCTGATTTTGGTGACTATTTTCACGCTCCTCCCTTTGTTGAAAGATAAAAAGGGGGAGATGGTTTGATGGTTTAGACTTTGAAACTACTGTGAACCAAGGGTCTTGGAAGACCTTGTTTTGTTTTACTTTGTTGGATGTTTCTCTTTGGCTTTAAAAACTTATGATCCAACATTTGTCTAACCCATATAGGTACTTAGTCCGATTTTGCTTATGATATATTTGCTTGAATAAGTTACAGGGATGCACATGTTTTGTCTTTCATCAAGCGGGAGATTGATAACTCCACTCCCTTGATGAAAATCGGAAATGGTTTCAAAGGCTTTGACACATGACTTGTGTCAAAGGTTTTGAAGCTACATCTGTGTTGATGAAACACAAAACCTGTATTAAGTGCTTATTATTTCCGGATGATATTATATGTTATTATTATTAAATATATTGCCAGATATTATTGTATATTATGCACTAACATATGCAACAACTTTTTCGAATAATATCTCCTTCCTTAAGATGAAAGTTGAGAAGAATCAAATCGGAGATCATGGCTTCGGAGATTCCCAGAATAGAAGATTGTGAAGATTTCTTCTCAAGCAATAATCTGATCTAGCTGTTGAAGAAGATCCTTAGGCACCGATCTGATTTAATATAAAAAAGGAGATGAAGAGAAGAAGACAATACAATCGTTGAACACAATCATTCATTCGCACTCAAGCCTTCAAGTCAATCTGTCTTCTTCGTGTGCTCTCTGCTATGTTGTTAAGAGTCATATCTTTTGTTTCAAAGAATTGAAGACTTACACAGTGAGCTTATAGGATATATTTTGAGAGAGTGTTACACTCGAGAGTTTGTAACTCAAGAAGTGGACACTAGGCGATTGATTCACGAAGTGTAAGAGGATTGTACTAGATAGTTGAGAGAGGTGGGGCTCTTCTAGATTGGTCTAGGACTCCAAGGGAACGTGAGTTGACTAGATTGCAATTGTATAGGAGAGAGGCTTCTCGGTGAGCTATTAGGCTCCTAAGTCTTGTGAATCAATAAACCCGGTTGAATCCTAGGGTTGTGGAAGAACCCTAGGCGGGGACGTAGCTAGGCCAAGTTCGAGCCGAACCTCATCAACAATTCATTGCGTCTTTTACTTATTGCTTTATCATATTTCCACACTTGTTTTGAATTGTATAACTCTTTTGTCATTATGGTTTTCCAAGAGGAGAGATTTAAGTCCAATCTCAAAGGGTTTTGCAAGTGTTTCAAAAGTCTTGATATTATCAGCGAACAGTTGGCATACTCCATTCAACCCCCCTTCTAGAGTATCTTTATATTACTTTGTTATACATTGTCGAACCTTCATAGATGTTGAGGTTGTCTATGAACTCTGGATGATCTTCTGAGCACATGCATAACATGCTCTTCACCACTAGAATCTGTATTGTTGTTAGATGACTGACTTTGTGTAGCATTGTCATGAAAGTCATGAACAATATTATCATCACGATTAACAATGTTTTCTTCAATAATCTCACTGTCAGGAAAAAAAATATAGATTCAGGACAATTGGGCATAACATTAGGTAATGGAATGCCTTTGTCAAAATCAATTTTATGCAAAGGAAACTGCAGCTCATGAAACTGCACATCTCTGGACACAAAAATCTGTGAGAACTGAGATCCAACACTTTGTATCCTTTTGTCCCATGAGTATAGCCCACAAACACACAAGGAGCACTCCTTGAATCAAATTTGAACCTGTTATGCTTATTAGTGCTAAAAAAAACATAAACAACCAAATGATCTTAATATATCATAATCATGAGACTTATGAAAAAGTATTTCATAAGGAGTTTTAAACTGAATAGAAGACAAGGGAAACATGTTTATCAAGAATGTTGCAGTTAAAAGACATTCTCCCCAATATTGAATAGGAAGATGAGATTGGAATAGAAGAGCACGAGTTGTCTTTAACAAGTGCTTATGCTTTCTCTCAACTACTCCATTCTTTTGTGGAGTATAAACACATGTATTTTGATGAATCAAACCAGTGTCAAGATAGAATTTTTGAGCCTCATTGCTGCAAAACTCCATTCCATTATCAGATATGACAATATTTACTTTTGCATTAAACTGATTAGTCACAAAAGCAATAAAGG
The DNA here is from genome assembly GCA_037127255.1 of Persicaria tinctoria. Lineage (NCBI taxonomy): Eukaryota > Viridiplantae > Streptophyta > Magnoliopsida > Caryophyllales > Polygonaceae > Persicaria > Persicaria tinctoria. Next base: position 24,970,105 of record JBANSL010000014.1, read on the forward strand.
ATTTCAAGACAGCAAAGGCATTACATTTAGGAGCAAGGAGATGAGTCCAAGTGGCTCTAGAAAAATCATCCACAATAGTCAAAAAATACTTGAATCCATTATGAGTAGGAACCTTATAAGGTCCCCAAATGTCAACATGAATCAATTCAAAACAAGCCAAAGATTTTATTGAAATATCAGGAAATGAACATCTATATTGTCTTGCCTTGGGACAGACCTTACAAACATGATGTTTCTTATGGTTTACAAGATTTTGCAGAAACTGAAAATGAAACAATTGATCAAATGGCACATGCCCAAGTCTACAATGCCAAAGTTCTAGAGATATAGCACGAGCACTGTTACACTGCACAAATTTAGCAACACTTATAGCAGAAGATAGAACATCAGATGCATCTTTGTCAAGTATATCAATATTGCTCCTCATAGATGTGAGATACAAGCCCTTTGACACTTCACCAAGCACCTGTGGCTTGTTCATTGAAGGGTCCTATATCAAACATTGAGATGGAGTAAACAACATATATGCATTTAAATCATTCAAAAATTTCATAACAGATAATAACTTATAAGCAAAATCACGGACAGGTAAAAAATCATGCAATATAATCTGGTTTTGTAAAACAATAGAAACAACATTGCATATCATAGATTGTTGACCATTAGGTACTGTAATATTTCTCAAAGTTGGGAGGATACCCATGAAGCTTAAAACACCTACTAATTGAATGACTAAAGACCTTGCAATGCTCACAAAAATAAGTCCCCTTTCCCTTAGGACCATTCTAAGATTGTTGATTACCATTCTGATTGCCTGAATTACCTCTCTGGCCATTGTTCTTTCCATACTGAGAACCACTAGATTGATTCCCATTCTGATTCCCAGATCTTTGAAACGCAATAAAAGCAACAATATTATCACCAATCATACTTGAATTATTCAATCCTCTCTGAGCCTCTTCATCAATCAACATTCGATAAACATCAGCAATATTTGGAGTAGGCTTGATCAATAATATGTTGGCACGAACACTATTTTAAGTGTCAAGTAAACCCACAAAAACCCAGATAACCTGTTGATTAGCAAATGAACGAGAAACTGGATTTATAGAACCACAAAAAATACACATTGGTGCATCAACCAAATCCATATACTCATCCCATAGCTTCTTAAACCTTGAGAAATATGAAGTAATAGATGATCCATTCAAAGAAATATTGAACATCTCCTTCTGTACTTGATACAATCGAGTACTATTCGGAGAACCAAAATGCATCTTCAACTCATCCCACATTTCCTTCGCAGTTCAGAAGTACAACAGAGTTTCAGCAATATCTTTCTCCACCGAATGAAACAACCATGCAACAACCATCCCGTTGCACCTCCTCCACTGAGCATATCGCGACGTCGTCTCAATTGGAACCTGAAACGTACCATCGACCAGACTAATCTTGTTCTTGGCAACCAAGGAAACTTCAACAACACGCCTCCAATGGTTGCAATTGGTTTCATTTAGCAGATGAGTTAACACATTGTAACTCGGCTGATCCGAGTGATGCAAATACAAAACATCATCGGCATCTATTTGAGTCGCATCGATCTTGACCATCCATGATTGATCAAGAAATTCGAGCAATACACAAAAAAAATAGCAAGGGTTTTGAGATTATAAAAAAAAAACCTGAACGCAGAGCTAAACAAGCTTCATGAGTTCTGATACCATTTCAGAATTCAGAGATTGAATTCTTAGATTAGAGTAACACGCAACACAATCAAGAAAGTGAGGAAGCCATGGATGAACAATTGAAGCTTTTGATTTCACGAATTTGTTACAACGGAATTGGACAAGTTGACTGAGTGTGAGGAAGAGCACAACTTATATAGCCTTCGGAATCATGTACTATACACGTGAGCTCATTAACAAACCATTAAAGCAAACCGGGTTCTATAACTAATATATAAAAGAAACCCGGTTTACATATAATGACACACTATCAACTAGCATGAGTTAGTACTCCTCAAGAAGACCAAATGCTGCTAGTAATCGAGAGTTGTGGAAAAATGAGGGTCATTAGAAGTAGAGCCAATTGTCAGGGCTTATTTTGCAAGAGACTCTCCTCTAGTTAACCAATATATATTAAGGTCAACATGAATAGGGGAGAACCTAAAAAGTGTGTTGGGCCCTTACGAACACGGAACAATTTACAATGGCATCGACATATGACTAATTTATACATGGGAATACAAATATTAGTTTATAGTGGACTTTCATGTCTTTTATGGAGTGTAAATTTTGGTGGTGTATTATCTTCTTTCACAAGAGTCAAGAGACTCTCCTCAACATGATTGATGGAGAACCCGAGGAAGTGTGCTGGGCTCTTACAAACACGGGACAATTTGCAATGGCTTCGGCATATGACTTTATACATGGGATAAAAATGCTAGTTAAGTGGACTTTCATGTCTTTCATCGGATTTAATGCAACTATTGTCCGTTGCATGATGAATCAATGATCCAATTTTTGCGAGATTGTAAGTAGATCAAACATATATGGTTAAGATTGAGAGCTAGCTGATACGATAAGGAATTCTACTTCACCCATTTCGCCAACAATGTAACATACTTAACTCTTCCTTAGTCAATAATCATTTGTTCTAGAAAGATGTTGTTGCGTAAGTGTTGTGAGTTGAATCTGCCATGTTTTACATTTAAGTTTATATCAATTTCTGCATACATTTCATTCATTTGGGCTAAGATAGTACAAAATCTATGTGGTTTATGTTTATTTGCCAAATTATGGAATCTACACCAGTTTCTGTTTAATTTCACAGAATTCGAGGCGTTTTACAACAATTCTAAGGAAGGTCAGAAAAGCTCGGAAAACAACTACAGAAGTCCAGAATCTGAGAGTACAAAACCAGGACAAACCAAGCTGAAGCCAGAGCTACTCTATGTCGAGTACACCTTACTCGATCTCGAGTAGAGAGCCCGAGCAGACTTAGTCGAGCAAAGCAAGTCCGAGGAAACCTGGCTCCGGAAGACAACTCGATCTCGACAAGACCTAGTCTAGATCGACTACACCTCAGCGCCACACCCGGAGTCGACGAGAAGAGGAGCTGATCGAGAAGCCGAGGACGAAGACGCCGAGTACATCTCTAGTCGATCTCGAGGAGACCTTGTCGAGATTGACGAGCACCAGGAGCCATGTCCGAGTCTGTCGAGGACCAGCTAGCCGAGACGACGAAGCCGAGCCAGTCGACCAACTTTCCTACTCGAGATCGACTAGATCTTTGTCGAGATCGAGTAGACTTCCAAAAGCCGCGTTACTCGGTTGGATCAACTCTACTCGATTTGACTTTCCTTGGGCTCGAAGATTGCCAATTCTATCTGAATTCATCAAGACACATCATGAAGAGAAGAAGATCTATCCATGGAAGACTTTAGATATATTTTCCTATTTTGGATTTAATCTCCTTGTTACTTTTATTTATCTTTAAAGTCTTAGATATAGTTTTAGATATAGATATAGATATTCTATCCTTGAGTAGCAAGGAATAGAAGGCTATAAATAAAGCCCATGGGGCTGATTTTAGATTCATTCAATTTCAGAAGTAGAGAAGTAGTTCCACAAAGATGGTTTAGGGAGTTCAGAGGTTTTAAGGTTTTGGCAGTTTACGAAAGTTGGTTACCGGGATTGTAAAGGCTTTGAATTTAGTTAATGCAAGTTATTTCCTTTCAATCAATGTCTGAGTTTGCGATGAGGCGTGAGTAGTCCACCCACTTCTAGGGTTGGGGCGAGCCCGACGATAGCCATGCGTATTTGAGGTAAAGATCCGGCCTTTATCATGTTTTGAGCATCACCTACTTATTTATGTGTTTATTACCCGTCGAATGGAGATCCATGCTAACAACTTGGATTATAAACATAAAATCGGTAGAGATAATTAGGATTTCTTGAAAGAGTTGTCTAATTGTTGGAAAAGGCGAAAGCTTGTCCTTGATGCAAATCACATGATTATCTGTTTTATCTCTGCCTCATGCATGCTTGGTTATCGTTGCTGCAAACCCCAATCTTGGATGTCTTTTACATTAAGTTTAGTCGAAACCCTAAAGCATTTGTTCTTTATTTTCTTTCGTTTTTAAGTTTCTGTTCTACTCGATCTCGAGCAAGCCTGGTCGAGCTCGACTACTGATATTCGACCAAGGTCGTTGTAGCTTCTCTTGTGCAGGCACTCAACAAGCCAACTCGAAGTCGACAAAGGCACTACTCGATATCGAGTACGCCTCGTCGAGATCGACTAGCCTAGTGCCTGTGTTTGCTACTCTGCTCGACTGTCCGATCTTCTATCGACTACCCTAGTCGAGATCGAGGACCCTGTTGTCGACTTCTGACCGTGAGATTCCATCGCTGCCTAGGATCCGCTGACACGCTTCCTCGTGGATCGATCCTGACTTCCCGCTGCTGCATCAGGAATAGATCGCTCACCTTCACCATAGGCGATGAGGTTTTGGATTTCTCTTTTGGTCCTGCAAAAGAGGAAATTTCATGGCTGGAGGTGAAAAGCATCAGCGACCACGGGACCAAGCACACAGCGGAGGAGGGTGCCAACACTGTACTCGAGATCGACAAGGGCTACTCGATGTCGACAAGGGACCTACTCGATGTCGACAAGACTTTGTCGATCTCGACAACCACTGCAGAGCCAGAAACTTGCCAAGAGCCTAAGTATGGGGTCCCTGTACTCGAGGTCGACCAGATGTACTCGATCTCGACTAGCCCTAAGCCCAAAGATTTCTGTTTTGGGTCCGAAAAGATAAGTTCAGGTATGAATTCTACTCCCCCTTAGTCCATAAAGAAAATTTTCAATGATTTAAGGGGAGATAAGACACCATGGCAAGAGAATCTGCGAAAACTGAGAGCTGAAAGGAAGAAGAGGAAAGAGAAAGGAAATGATGCAAGCAACCACCTGTCAGCTGAGCTTGCATACTACCATCAGGACCTAGATGATCGAGGAGAAGGGCCAAGCATGAGCGGGCCCCACAATAAGGGTCCTTGAGCGCAAATGGAGAAGTCGGCCTAGCGACTCTAAAATCTAGAGCATGTATATAGAACTTTATGAATTTTTGGGACTTTTTTTTGGTTTTTGTTTTTTGGTTTTGGTTTTATGCCTTTTAGAATATTTCATGTGGATAGTCTTATTTCTTGTGCAATCTAACACTTTTAGGTCGGCAAGCATATAAGGATCGCGAAAAGTGGAATAAGAAGTCCCTGAAAAACAGTTAGAATCGACGAAGGCCAAGTCGACGGCGACAAGGAGGAGCAGCCCAGACACTACTCGATCTCGAGTAGGCCAACTCGACATCGACAAGCCCAGACGCTCCTCGACTTCAGAAAACCACTGGACGAAAAGCGAAGCTCCTCGAGATCGAGTACACTCTACTCGAGATCGACAAGGAATCTACTCGACCTAGACCGATTTGCCTCCTCGATGTGTTATCTTGTGAGTTCCTTCCTTTACTCTTGTTTTTATTTTATACAGTGGGGACACTGTAAATTTTAAGTATGGGGTGGGGGAAGGGCTCACTTTATGCATATTTGATATATTTGACATTATGTGTGCATATTTAGAGTTTAATTTTTTGCTTATACATGGCTATTTTGGAATTCATTATCGATTTATGTGCTTATATGCATGTTTTCCAAAAGTTTGAGAAAAATGACCCCCATTGAAATTTGAAATTTTGATTAATGTCATGGAAGCTTTAATTGAACTCGACGATGCAAAATTGGATTCATTAGAGATATAGCATGAAATTGCCTAGTAAAGGGAAGTCATAATGAAGTGCATATTTTTATGAAAACCATGAAAGGAGGTAAAATTTGAAGTTGCTTTTGACATGTTGCATGATAAGATGATGGAGGACTTTATATTTCCATATAATGCTCATTTTTTGAAATCCTAGTCTTACCTATGCTTATGCATCACAAAATCCATAATATGCCTTATTTCATATATTGCTCCACATGATCTAAATATTGCCCATTCTTTACCTTATTTCCTATCCGGGGATTATGTTGAGAATAATGTTACATTATGGAGATTGTTATATGGTTGTTGTGTTGTTTTTATCATTATCGGAGTTTGGTAGGAAAATATTTGAAAATATGGAAAATTTAATGAGTGAAAGAAAATCCAATCACCTCAGGAGATAAAGGTAGATTGACCCTGCTCTCTGAGATAATAGTTTGGAGAGATGGGACACATTGTGAGGAGTCCAAAGCACTAAGTATCAGGGGCCATTCATGACACCCATGTTTGCAACTCGCGAGAAGGCAGTGCTGAGGTCAGAGAGGTAAAAGCATTATTATTAATAAAAGCAATATGAAAGGTGATGAATGTTATGGAAAAGGAATGTGGAAATTCAAATTTGGAAATACTCCATTTTCCCGGATCATTAGCACCACATTGCCAAAAATTGCCCACCTTTAGCCTTTTACCAATCTACTCCTTATTTGAGCTTAAATTAAAGTCCTCTTGATTATTAATGCTTTTTCACGAATGAATATATGTTTTGCATAACCCTCCTTTTGTGAGTAAATGTTGCTTTTATATAATTGCACGTGCATGGATTTGTGACACTAGTACCTTTTCGAGGATGGTAATTGACTGCAGGGTTATATGAGAATGAATTTAATATGTTGAGAGTTTTGAATTCTTCCCCTGAATGACAAATAAAAGTATTGCTTGAGGACAAGCAAGCTTAAGTATGGGGTGTTTGTTGTGAGCTGAATCTGCCATGTTTTACATTTAAGTTTATATCAATTTCTGCATACATTTCATTCATTTGGGCTAAGATAGTACAGAATCTATGTGGTTTATGTTTATTTGCCAAATTATGGAATCTACACCAGTTTCTGTTTAATTTCACAGAATTCGAGGCGTTTTACAGCAATTCTAAGGAAGGTCAGAAAAGCTCGGAAAACAACTACAGAAGTCCAGAATCCAAGAGTACAGAACCAGGACAAACCAAGCTGAAGCCAGAGCTACTCTATGTCGAGTACACCTTACTCGATCTCGAGTAGAGAGCCCGAGCAGACTTAGTCGATAAAGCCTGATCGAGCAAACCAAGTCCGAGGCAACCTGACTCCGGAAGACAACTCGATCTCGACAAGACCTAGTCGAGATCGACTACACCTCAGCGCCACACCCGGAGTCGACGAGAAGAGGAGCTGATCGAGAAGCCGAGGACGAAGACGCCGAGTACATCTCTAGTCGATCTCGAAGAGACCTTGTCGAGATCGACGAGCACCAGGAGCCATGTCCAAGTCTGTCGAGGACCAGCTAGCCGAGACGACGAAGCCGAGCCAGTCGACCAACTTTCCTACTCGAGATCGACTAGATCTTTGTCGAGATCGAGTAGACTTCCAGAAGCCGCGTTACTCGGTTGGATCAACTCTACTCGATTTGACTTTCCTTGGGCTCGAAGATTGCCAATTCTATCTGAATTCATCAAGACACATCATGAAGAGAAGAAGATCTATCCATGGAAGACTTTAGATATATTTTCATATTTTGGATTTAATTTCCTTGTTACTTTTATTTATCTTTAAAGTCTTAGATATAGTTTTAGATATAGATATAGATATTCTATCCTTGAGTAGCAAAGAATAGAAGGCTATAAATAAAGCCCATGGGGCTGATTTTAGATTCATTCAATTTCAGAAGTATAGAAGTAGTTCCACAAAGACGGTTTAGGGAGTTCAGAGGTTTTAAGGTTTTGGCAGTTTACGAAAGTTGATTGCCGGGATTGTAAAGGCTTTGAATTTAGTTAATGCAAGTTATTTCCTTTCAATCAATGTCTGAGTTTGCGATTAGGTGTGAGTAGTCCACCCACTTCTAGGGTTGAGGCTAGCCCGACGATAGCCATGCGTATTTGAGGTAAAGATCCGACCTTTATCATGTTTTGAGCATCACCTACTTGTTTATGTGTTTATTACCCGTCTAATGGAGATCCATGCTAACAACTTGGATTATAAACATAAAATCGGTAGAGACAATTAGGATTTCTTGAAAGAGTTGTCTAATTGTTGGAAAAGGCGAAAGCTTGTCCTTGATGCAAATCACATGATTATCTGTGTTATCTCTGCCTTATGCATGCTTGGTTATCGTTGTTGCAAACCCCAATCTTGGAAGTCTTTTACATTAAGTTTAGTCGAAACCCTAAAGCATTTGTTCTTTATTTTCTTTCGTTTTTAAGTTTCTGTTCTACTCGATCTCGACAAAGCCTGGTCGAGCTCGACTACTGATATTCGACCAAGGTCGCTGTAGCTTCTCCTGTGCAGGTACTCGACAAGCCAACTCGAAGTCGACAAAGGCACTACTCGATATCGAGTACGCCTCATCGAGATCGACTAGCCCAGTTCCTATGTTTGCTACTCTGCTCGACTGTCCGATCTTCTGTCGACTACCCTAGTCGAGATGGAGGACCCTGTTGTCGACTTCTGACCGTGAGATTCCATCGCTGCCTAGGATCCGCTGACACGCTTCCTCGTGGATCGATCCTGACTTCCCGCTGCTGCATCAGGAGGAGGTCTTGTAATTATTTGCGTGGGCAGAATCTAGTTTGATTTATTTTGTTATATTTCATACTCGATTTCCTCCTATCAACAAAATTGGCGCCGTTTCTGGGGCTCTTACAAACACGGGACAATTTGCAATGGCTTCGGCATATGACTTTATACATGGGATAAAAATGCTACTTAAGTGGACTTTCATGTCTTTCATCGGATTTAATGCAACTATTGTCCGTAGCATGAGGAATCAATGATCCAATTTTTGCGAGATTGTAAGTAGATCATACATATATGGTTAAGATTGAGAGCTAGCTGATACGATAAGGAATTCTACTTCACCCATTTCGCCAACAATGTAACATACTTAACTCTTCCTTAGTCAATAATCCATTGTTCTAGAAAGATGTTGTTGCGTAAGCCTTGTTGTGGATTTTGAAATCGAGTTTTCGAGAAACTTGAATGGATTGGATGCAAGCAGATAATTTTGTATCACAAAATATCAATTGTGGTTTAACAGTATATATATATATATATATATATATATATATATATATATATATAAGAATCAGGAAACCAGCCAGCGAGAGAAAGAAGAAGGAAGTCGAGATAGCATGGGAGACATCGAGAGATGGTTGTATAAAGATCAATATTGAACGTCTGATTCTTAGAGATGGATGCGCGACCACTGTCTATGGGCACTACTTGGAGTAATGTTGGCAAATGGCACTACATATATGTCAAGAATTTATGTCCTTTTACGAATCTCATTTGTTGAGTTATGGCAAGTGTTTCAATGACTTAAACTTTATTGAAATGGTGGGAGTGTGTGATTCTAGAGATAGATTCAAACCTTGTAGTTACCCTCATAGATCAAAGCATCCATTGGTTTCACGTCCTTGCTAGCTAGCTAGCTTGGTCGATCACTAGTATATTCCTAGGTTTTTTAAGAAGCAGTTGAGTTATCCAGTCACTAGGCCAAAAAAGGTGTTTTACATCGGGTATTAAAACTCAAATACACCAGTTTATAACCGGTTTAATTATAACAGATGTATGGGTTGGTGTGGTAAAAAATGGATTAGTGATGGAACTGATGTATAATCTTTTATACACCGGTTTTTAAACAGGTGTATAAAGAAACAAAATCCGATGTAGAAAAGTACACAAGCGTACGTGTGGGGTGGTTTATACACCAATTGATGTGAACCGGTGTATAAACCCATTTTTATTATAAAATAAAGAGGTTTATTACCAATTTAATTTTACCTGCTTTTTTTCATTTCACTATAAAAATTCACAATTAAATGTACAATTCTCATAAATACCGATCAAAAATATTTCCATATGAGCTTCTTCTACAAAATTTGAAGTGTTTAAATGAAGAAGTAACATAGACAAATAGAAAAGAGATCTCGAATTTGAAATTGAACTAGAGACTCTACTAACAAGCCATCTCATGCATGATTGCACAAAGACAAATATATATAAAACCTTTTTCATATTGCAGCTTGGATACCAACAGTTTTGAGCCTCATTCCAACAAAGAAGGGTTGGAGACTCTTCAAGAACCATCTCACGGGTAAAGTGAATTCAAAAGAACTCAACCTACAAAATGAGTACCATGTTAATAGAATGCCACACAAAATGCACTAATAGTCTATATAAAGTACTACATTCACATTTGGCCCTGTCAAATTCAGCATCAGGTAAGCTAAGAGCATGTGCATTAGAGGGCCCAGAGACCCTTATCATTGCCAAATCAGCAAAAAAAAATGCAAAAGAGGTAAGGGTCCAAGGGTGGAGGCCCTTAAAATGGAGCCCGGAATGGAGAGACCCTTAGCACGAAATACGAGGTAGGTATAAATTCACCCATTAAAAATGAATTTTACACATGTTTTGTAAATAAAAAAGTAAAATTAATTTATATTTAAGTGTGAACGAATTTTATCTACATGTAGACACCCATTTTGCATATGTTTTTTGCAGATTTTTTTTTTGTCAACAATACCCATATGTTATGTTTTGTTCATTTTTCCCCCACTTTACAATTTAGTAGTAGTAGTAATGATGATTATGATGATGATAATAATAATAATAATAATAATTATTATTATTATTATTATTATTGTTATTATTATTATTATTATTATTATTATTATTATTATTATTATTATTATTATTATTATTATTATTATTATTATTATTATTGAGTAGATGAAAAAGGTAAATAGTAAAAAGTAAGTTAAGAGCTCGAGAGTCGGACTCTTTAATGTGAGTGCAAATAATAAAAAACTGGAATGAGGCCCTTAACCTGATATGGCAGATAAAAAGTAAGTTAAGGGTTCGGGTCTTCTATAGTGCATGCTCTAAAAGCAACACCTTCAAAAAAATCGAATAAAACACCTTATGTTTCGTACCTTTCATGTTAGAAAGCAAGCATATGACCAATTTGTTCCATTGGTCATACATGTTATAAGAATGATCAGAAATCTAAATCGAAAAGCAACTGTAACAAAAGCACATTGCTGAAAATTGAAGCCCGCCTTATAATAAACCTACACAGGCACAGATCTAGGGGTGGGTTGGGCTAAGATGTTGTTGCGTAAGCCTTGTTGTGGATTTTGAAATCGAGTTTTCAAGAAACTTGAATGGATTGGATGCAAGGAGATAATTTTGTATCACAAAATATCAATTGTAGTTTAAGGGCTCGTTTGGTAAAAAAAAAAAAAAGGAGCCCATCAAACACTTTGTTAGAGTTTGACCCAAAAAAAAAATGCTTGTTTCAGATACTCAAAGGAATAAAAGTGTTTTTGGGTTGAAACGATCCGGTCCATTTTAGGGGGCTGTTATTCGAACGGTTAAAATCTCACCTGTCACACGGTGTTGGACTTGGTTTCCAAAGTCAGCAATCTGGCCACCGACACCGAACTACGGAATCGGCAAATCTGAATGGTTTGGAGGATGCGATGCTGATGGGATATATGATATACTTAGATTTGTTTGGTTGTATGGGCTGAATGGGCCGAAAAGCCTAGTGTTTTGTAAAGCCCAATACACTTTTAAAACCGATGCCATGGCTACCGACTTCACCAGTCGTTGGCGACAGTACAGTTCACCGACTCCAGAAGCTTAGGTCGACATAGAGCTCGCCGACTCCGGAATCCGACCTTTAGACCATGCGGAAGGCGAGATCTAACCGTCCCAACAGCAAGTCCGCCATTTTATTACCCCTCCTTTTTTGGGATCTTCCATTCAGAACACCATCTTTCTCTCTCCCTGACACTCATTCTTCATCCATGGGTCGCTGAAATTTCCTCCCGTCGATTGCTCCTTCTCTCCCTTCGATCTCTGACTGTGTGTCAGTTTTTCTGCATTGTCTTCCCTTTCTTGGCGACGGTCGTCGATCTTCAATCTCTTTCGGTGAGTTCTGAACCCTAGCTTCGCAGTTTCGGCTTCAATTGATGAAATTTCTATCTTGGTTGTGCTTTTCCTTTATGTGGAACTACCTCATAGATCCACCTTCATCTGTAGATTGCTCGCCCACCATCGTCGCCAGATCTCTCTTATCACCTCCGCACTTCCGTCGGTTCCTAAGCTTGGGAAGATGCTCGCTTCCACGAACCAAACCCATCACTTCCTATCTCTCTCCATTTCTTCCGTCGTGCGGTAACTTATTTTCGATCTCCTCACCTTTCATATATGTTTCTCTCCGTTTTCATTCGGTTCTGCGTACTAATATTTTCTGATCTTTGTATCAATTAGGTGTTTTTGATAGATCAATTAGGTATTTAGGTGTTTTTGATTGGGTTTAGGGTTTTTTTCTCAGCAAGAAACTGGCAAAATATACTTTAATGAATGACTAATAAGCCCAAAATGTTCGGTTCTGCAAAAAATTGGCAGAATATTCTTTAGTAAATACTATTATCCTTGCTTAAGCATATGCATTCAGAGCGATCAGAAATGATTTCTCTCTACTTCATGTTGTGTCAGCATCTCTTCTACCAGAAGTTTCAGTGCTGATAATGTAATCATCTAATGTTCATGTACTATGATAAAATAGCTTATTCTTGGATCCCATGAATTCCTTATATTTGCAACAATTTATGAAAGGAAAGATAAGTACTCTGACTACATTGGTTTTTTTGGAACAAAACCGACAAACAACTCTCTTTTCATCCACACAAACCAAAAAGGTTCTCCGATTGACTATATATTCCTAGTATTTTGGTTGCATTCATCTTTAGGAAAAATAGATTGAAGAAGACTGTTTTGATCTTAATTTTGTTTATTGAATGATTTATATACATGTTGAAGATCTTGCATGCTTGTCCTTTCCATCTAAACCAATCTATGTTGATGTGGATGAGGGTAGGAAAAAGGTAATACAGATTGGCAACATATCTGATTTATGGACTCATTGGATTATTTGTGATCTTGTCAATGCTATTCTTAGTTTGCAAGTGCTATGGTGGTATTTTAGGTTACAAATGAAGAGCTCCAAAATGGATACATTCTTGTTCAAACTGAGAGAAAATTGATTCTTCTTTACTCTTTCCCGAAGAGGAACCCTTTTAAGAAGATAATGGTGTTCTTCTCTTCCCGCGATTTAGTTAAATTCCATTATGAGCTTCTACAGTACATTGTGTTTGTTTGAATAATACACTTACTTTTGGAACCTTATTAGAGCTTGGTTTTATAGTCGTCGTTCGGGTGAGTTTCTCGACTATGTCACCGATAAGCTTGCTCCTAGGTTGGGCCCTATTAACAAAATGTAATAAATTCTAATGTCTTTGATTAAAGCTGTTGTGGTCTTGATTTGAGGGGAACTTTTGGAGGGTTTTTTTTTGCAATAAATTTCCAATCTCAAAATTTTCTTTGCTCATGTGATTTTGTTTTCAACTTCCAGTGAGCATTGCTAAGGATGTGACTGGAGAGGAATTGGCAACACTTGTTGTGATCGAACAAGCTTAGAGGAATCCTCAATGTTGCTGCTATCAAAGCACCTAGTTTTTATTAAAGGAGAAAGGCTCTTCTCCAGGACATTGCCATCCTGAGTGGTATTGTTTGACACTCATGAAAAAACATTAGAATTTTCCAGCCAATATTATAATGATCCATGCATTCTCTTATTTTTCATGAATTTCCATCATACCATTATCCAATTCCTTGATTAGAGTTTGGTGATGAATATATTGAATTAATATTCATGTTTATTTGGCTATCTTTGCCTAAAATATTTTCTTGTGTACCAGGGATTGATTCGTTCCCGGAGAATACTTTTGTCAAGCAGCTTGGTATAAAGGAAGGTGACAATCACCAAAGATTCAACCACCTTGATTAATGATGCTGCCTGAAAGGATGAGCAGCTTGGTATACGATTTAGAGAAGCTCATTGGGTGAATTGCGAAGCTTTCCAGTGGATAAGCAAGTGAGTATTATCAGAAACATATCCATGACATAAACATTGAGATCACACGTGAATCTCTTGCAATCGATATTGATGAAGACTTTGATATTGAGACAGAAGTCTGGTGCAAGAAGAATTTGAAAATGTATTGGATATTGTCTTAACTTCTGTTAACTTCTGGTGTGTATTGTCTTAACTTCTATTAATTTTTTTTTGGAAATGGTCTCACCTTATGGTGTTATTTCTTTGTTTTGCAGCAATTTTGAAGAAATCCGGAATGACTCCAATTCTAATTTATAGAAAAAAAACTAAGCTTTTATAGATCTCCAAGTTAGTGTTGATGATCATTACTTGTTACAAATTAAAAATGACAAACATATTTATGAGATGATTAAACATATCCCTTTCCTAAATCAATTTAATCAAACATTCACGAAGGCAGTAAGGAATTCAATGATTCATCTTCTAAGCCAACCAAACAAAAACATAATCAAACACTAATCCTTTCTCTTCCCATAAAGGTAATGAATCTCTTTCTTTTCCCTAGCTCGAACCAAACGGGCCCTAAGAGTATACAAAAAAAATCATGAAATCAGCCAGCGAGAGAAAGAAGAAGGAAGCCGAGATAGCATGGGAGAAATCGAGAGATGGTTGTATAAAGATCAATATTGAACGTGTGATTCTTAGAGATGGATGCACGACCACTATGGGCACTACTAGGAGTAATGTTGGCAAGTGACACTACCTATTTGTCATGAATTTAGGTCTTTTTACGAATCCCATTGTTGAGTTATGGGAAGTGTTTCAATGACTTAAACTTTCTTGAAATGGTTGGAGTGTGTGATTCTAGAGATATATTCAGAGCTTGTAGTTACCCTCATAGATAAACGCATCCATCGGTTTCACGTCCTTGCTAGCTAGCTAGCTTGGTCGATCACTAGTTATATTCCTAGGTTTTTTAAGAAGCGATTGAGTTATCCAGTTTTTACCATATGTTCTGCGAGGCTACTTACATTGTGGATCATCTTTCTTATCTAGGTTTTTGTTATAAAATTTATTTGTCAGAATTAAAAAGATGGTCATGTCCACTTCTAAATAAAAGTTACAAATTAGGGCTCGTTTGGTTGGCCATAAAAAAAACCCAGGAAGTAAAAAACATTCCATGAAGTAGAGTTAATATATGTGTTGGATTGATTTTTTTGTCTCAGAAAAATCAAGGAAGTTAAATTACTAGAAATTTAAATTCTCCCATTTTAGAGGAAGCTTACTTATCTAGTTCTCTTAGATAAATTCTCCTAGAATTGCTTGCTTTTTTTGTAGGTAACCTTTTTTAAGCTAAGGTTTTATCCTATACTCTTAGAAAAACCGTAATTAAAATTGTAGGCGTTGATAGCTTCAAAATGGTTACAAATTTGGATGATATAAGACGATACATATATTAATACGATTCCACTTGAATTGATGGTAATGGGACTTGGTAAACTTTAATGATGAACAGTTTTACCGTCTTTCAAATGTTTTTTTTGGTAATCAAATTCACAAATAAAATTACAAAGTCGCCTCAATCTATCGCACTAGTGCACGTTGCGTGTATTAAAAAATGAAAGGTAGTGTTTGTCTAAAGGGAGAAAAATGAAAGGCAGTGTTTGTATTAGCACGTTGTGTGTATTAAAAAAAAGGAACTGAAAGAATCTTCAGATGTTTCATGATCTGATCGCAAACGAATGAAGATTGAAGAATGAAGAGTGAAGAGAGGGTGTAAATGTGCAATCATGACCGATCCCGCAAATTGTCAAAAAGGTTGGTCGAAAGGCATTTTAATTATTCTTTCATGGTGGCAGCCGTGTGTGTTAATCTTCTTTCTTCCCCTAAAAGCACTCTCATGCTGATTTCGAGTAGAGGTGGCAATCGGGCGGGTCAGGTTGGGTTTGGGTTCGGTTAGTCAGGTTTCAGGTTATTCGGATTTCGGGTAATATCTAATAATTTTGTTAATCAGTTGGGTCGGATTCGGGTTTCGGTTGTATTGAGTTTCGGTTGTCTCGAGTTCGCATTATTTCAATATTCATTTTAAAAAATTTACTAGATTGTAGCTTAAAGTTCGGGTTATTTCGGGTTTCAGTTATAATGAGTTCGGGTCTTAATGGGTTTCGGGTTAATCGGGTTCGGTTCATTCAGATTTCGGATCCAAAATGGACGGGTTGTGTCGGTGTTCAGAATAATCGGTTTCGAGTCGACCGGGTCGGGTTTTCGGGTTCGGGTCGGGTTTTGCTAGCTCTAATTTCGAGGTGGTCACTTTTTTCCACTCATTCCGTGAGGGTAACCAAGTGGCCAACAAGTTGTCGCATCTTGGTCTGAGCTCTTCCTTTGCTGTGACGCGTTGTCCTTTAGAGATCAAAGACATCGTCCGGAAGCACGCCCTTAGGTTGTAATTCACCCGTGGTTAACCACACTCAAATTTTCGTATTGTATATATATAAAAAAAAGGGACAATTGGCTATATATCCCTCTAAATTTTCTCAATTAGTTATATATCCTTCAAATCTTTAAAATAAGTTATTTATCCCTCAAATAATAAAATGATTATTTATAAATCCAAATTCCATTTACTTCTATGAATTGGAATTAAAATCACCCATGAATCTTGATTATTGATTATAATATTGATTATAAATAACACTCCACTTACGTACCATCTTCAATCGGCCACTGATTCATTCATCAACTTCTGAATCCTATCAATAAACACGAGCAAATCGGAGCAAGAGAGATTTGGAAGAAAAAAAAAGTACTCCGTATTATATTAACACATCCAAAATCCCTAATTATGCAGAGAAATTAAGTACAATCAGCAGAAAATACTAGATCATATTCCAAGTTAGAAGATGGATCCTAAATGGATTTTACTATAAATCTGTTGCTTGATCAATCACCTTCGATCTGAAGCCGTCCACAACGACGAACGAAGGAACCGATGACGACTCGTAGCACAGAACGGCGCACCCTTCCACTTCTTGAAGACCATAGGACTATAGGAGGCTTCTGATCGGATGCGACAGAGGCCTGGTGGTTGCGGTGGTGGACTTCCTTGTGCGAATTGGTCTTCGATGTTGCTTGAATGAACGACAACAGCGCGTGGGGAGACTTGATCGGTGAGAGGAGCGGAATCGCGACATCCCACTCCGTCGACATAGTGTGTGGCTAGAGGCGGCTCGGTTGTCGGCGGAGGTTGGCGGATCCCATGGTCGTGGCTATGGCCGATTGAGTTTTGATTAATTAGAGATTATATCCTTTGAATATTTTAACTTAATCTATATCAATGTTATAATACTAAAAGAGAAGTCGCATAACCCATGTGGCGGCTTCTCCTTTAAAGTAGGATTTTTTATTTTTAATTATAGGATTTGTTAAGATTGTTAAGATTTTTTATTAGTTGTTAAGATTGGTTAGTTAGAAAATCTCACAATTAGTAGGATATAACCAAATCTTAATAAATTAGAAAATCTAATTAAGCAAAGATTCTACCTTATCTAATTAAGTAAAAAAATCTAATTAATTACTTAATATTACTTAACTAATTAAAATATTAGAAAAATCAATTACCGTACTTGAAATCTCTACTCATATATGTATATATATTGATCTAAGAAAGCTAAGCTTTTCTACATGCCTTACTATGGCGGATTCGACATCTTCAGATGACACTTCAAGGAGAACACAACCTTAGAAGTAAAGGATAATTAAGCTCTCATATGAGCTCATCGAGTGGCTCAACCAGCAAAAGCCCTGGAAGAGGAACTTCGACTTGGATCACCTCTTTGTATTGGGCAAGATCCCCTAAGACTTCAAACGCGTGGACAATGTCGGTTGGGGGACTCGATTTCTTGACTAGACGAGTTGCAGAACCCTATGAAACTACTCATCGAGCGCCAGCCACGACAGATCAACGACATCGGTGTGCCACACCCTTCCTTCTTCCACCGTGCTAAGACAACGAGATCGTCGCTTGGCAGAAGAAGCTAATGCAGGTACACAATACATTCTCCGATCTCTCCCTAATTGAAACCCTAATCTACCAAATCGAGCAATAAAATGGCCAAATTACGCTAAATGATACGTGATTTCACACAGAAATTAAGGAAGAATCTGGTGAAATTCGTCGAGCAATGCACGCCCGCCAACAAAGTGCAAGTTCTTCGACTGTCGTGAGCATCGTTGCACGCGGACGGAGGCGGTTGTCGAGAGCCTAACGGAATCTGAATTTTGCCTGCAACCGCCAAGGGATAGCCCCACGAGGAAGTCAGTGTTCGACTCGCTCGTCGCCGGATGCATCCTCGTGCTCTTCGGTCCCTTCACGGCGTACTACCAGTACCCATGGCTCCTCCTTGCCGATTCTTGCCGATCAATCGGCGTACTCCACGAGGTCAACGTCATTGACCGGCTCGCAGCCGTGCCGACAAATCAAAGGGCAGAGATGAGGAGGCTGATATAGGATTTGTTAATTTATTTTTTTGCTGAAATATTGGATTTGTTAATCATATTAGATTAATATATGATTTGTTTGTTATTAATTGATAAGATTTTGTTAGTTAGTAATTGAGAAGAACTAAAACAAATCACCAAAACTTTTTTATACATTTTTTAATATTAAATGTATTAATTAAAAAAAACCGCACAAAAGTGCGGGTACTAAACTAGTTATAATACTAAAGGAGAAGTCGCCTAAGACATGTGGCGACTTCTCCTTTAAAGTAGGCATTTTCAATTAATAATTAATTAACTTATTTTATAAATTCCATTAACAACTTCATTCATTTAATTAATTTATTAATAACACAAAATCTTAACAAATCTTATCCTAATTAAGTATTGATTTTTTTACTTTTTATTGTTTGCAGTAATATTTTGATCAAATCTTAACAAATGCAAATTAGTTAAGATATCATAATTTTTTTTTTCTTCAACATTTCAAAAAGATTTATAATATCTTTAGTCCTATTTATTTTCAGTATAAAATTGTGTCGTCTCCATCTTCAGGCAACATTGTATGTATTAAACTTGCTTAATTACATTGCCCGCTAACAAAATATCTTTCCTTAAAAGTTATATGCTACTATATATATAATTGGTTTAATAGCTCATCTATGTAGATTTGTAATTTTTTGTTATATTTATTCATCTTTAATATTATTTTTATTTCTTATGATGATTGCAAATTGATATTCGTTAATGTCTTATGTATTCCGACAATGCGTCATTAGCTCTTTTGAATTTAGGAGATGCAAGAGGGAGAATAAATGTTGCAATTCTGTTATAAATAAATTAAAGCACATTTAGTATTATCTCAATCATCATCAAATCTATCTATCTATATTTGTGTGTGTATATATATATACATCAATAATATATAATATAATACTAAAGGAGAAGTTGCTTACGCCATGTGACGACTTCTCCTTTAAAGTGGCTTGTTTTTTTTTTTTTATTTAGGATTTGTTACTTAATTAGATTAATTACATTAATAATAAAAAAGAAATAGATTTAAAAATTAAAATATTAATTGATTGTCATCCCACTTATTCGATTAGTTTTAAGATATGTTGATTAATTGATTGTTAAAGTGGGTTTTTTAAATTTGTTAATTAATTAATCTAATTAATTTAATTAAGTATTCTAATTAATATATGCCGATAGGATTTGTTAATTAATTAATTTCAAATCAAATTAATGTCCTTATAAATGATAGAGTAGACATGTCAATCAGATCATTCGGGTCGGGTTCGGGTCATTCGAGTCCCGGGTAAATCGGGTTCCAGGTCAATCGGGTTACCGGTCTTTCCAGGTCGAGCCAAACCGGGTTTGTCCCGGGTTTGGGTCGACCCATCGGGTCAAAAAACTTGAACTTTTTGAAGATTTTTTAAAAATATTAAAATAAAATAAAACTTAAATTGTAATATAAATATGTCAAATTAAATTAAATATTAATATTATAATTAAATTTATAGATATCATAATATTAATAATATATTAATATTTTAAGCATAAAAAAATCATATCTATACAAATAAGTGTTCTAAACATACTATAATTATAAAATATACTCCTTAACGAATACAATTACACGACGAATCTGAGTGGGGTCAATCTGGTACCTTTGTGGTGTCTACAAAGTGATGACTCACCGGGCCGATTTTGACCCAATGGGTTACCGGGTCTTGACCATAAAAATACCGGGTAATTCGGGTTCGGGTCGATTTCGGGTCTCGGGTCAAAAACACCGGGTTCTAACCCGTAAAACTACCGGGCGTACGGGTCGGGTTTTTTGGGTCGGATCATGTTTTGACAAGTCTATGATAGAGTAATTAATAATTAATAAATAGAAATAACCATATATACCGATAGGATACATACAACTAATAATATATACCGATAGGATTTGCCGATCAGGTGGTTATGATTTGATTTTCATATATGCCAATAGTAATTAATTATAAATTGAAAGATATAAAGGTAAGGCTATGCTACCATATATTTCATTTTTACTGTTAACTATATAATAATTAACAATGTTTAGATGTGAGGGGTATTTATATTTTAAAGTTTACTTACAGAAATATTTTATACATTTTTGTAATATTAAATGTATTAATTTAAAAAGATAAACCGCACAATAGTGCGGGTTCTAAACTAGTTAGATTCTAATTAACTGCATCTACCAAAAAAAGATTCTAATTTTTTTTTATGAAAAAAAAAAAGATTCTAATTAACTGCAATTCATTAAAGAAAATACAATTTGGGTTTATAAATAATTGTTTATTTAGTTAAGGGATATATAAACCATTTTAAAGATTAAAGGGATATATAAGCGATTGAGAAAGTTTAGAAAGATATATAACCAATTATCCGAAAAGAGAAACACTGATGCTGATTTCAAAAAAAAAAAAGCACTCACCTTCCTTCTTTACATTATTGGTGTTCATTTAGTTTCTTTTTTTTTTAAAAAAAAAATTAACTTTACCTCATTTATATTTTCCTTGTTCACACGAGGAATCTACATTTGCACGAAAGATATCCTTCTTTAACTATTACATCATGATGATATAGGAGTAACTGTGATAATACTCTAATTTTCGCCCTCAAGTATGGTTTTCTCAAATTCTATCAAAACATAAACTTTATTGACAGTATACTTATTAACAAAATGAATTTTAAACAATTGTACACAAGTTTGTTTTATTTTTTACAAACTAATTAATTTTAAGTGATAAACAGCCTCGACACTTTAACATGAAAACATAACTGAAGCTCAATTTTTATGGTTCTCTCCAGTGGCGGATTCAGGAATTGTCTTGGGGGACTGAATAAATTTTTTAGAATTTAAATTTATTATTTAAATAATCATTTTTAGTAGAAAAAATAAAAATTATTAAAAAGATATTTTTTTATATGTATATGTAGAAAAAAAATGTTTTTTTAAAATATATAGTAGAGAAATTTTAATTTGTTATTTAATTAGACATTTTTAATAGAAAAACACTAAGTGAAACAAAAATTTTTAAAAAAAGTGAAGCTAATTGGATTTGAACTCATGACGTGAAGTTAATAACTACACCTTCCTATATATAGATTAAAATCTCGCAAGGGTATCAAACCTCGTTCGTATGAGCGTGCACTAAATCTCGTTAGGGCTAGCTATTATCCCGATATGGTTTATGGATGCACTTTACTTAGCGGTGTGCGGCTCAGTGATGGCGTAGCTTGGCGATCTTTTCCATGGATTTGGTTTTTGGTTGCCGGAGTCGGGATATGTTGGGGTCGTGACAGTGTGTATCGTGGCATCTCCACTACGCGGATTGACTGCTTCCCTGGAGTTTGGACCTCAGTGCTCACAGGATGATCGGGTCCTCATGTACCACCAGCCTACAGTTCTTCTTCAGGGTCATCTTCTCCCACATCCTGTTTGGTTTAGATCTGTTTGGTTTCGTTTTTTGTATAGTGTGGTTGTTTGAGTTTGCACCGTTCTCTAGTCTGCCGGCTTAGCCGGCCCTCGAGTTTCAGATATGTCCGAACACAAAATCTTATCTTATAAAAAAAACTACACCTCCTTACCAACTAAGCTAAACTGTCTTTGTAATTCTTTACTCTTTTTTACACTGTTTTATCCCTAAAATTACTAAAAAAATATCAAAAAATCTGGAAAAAAATTTACTATGGTTTTCTTCCGGCCTAAAGCATGACTCAAACGGCATATGCATGCAAGAATAAAACTGTCTTATTTTTGGAAGCATTAATTAAGACAAATTTATTTTTAATGTTTAAGAGTTGAATTAAGCAAATTAGTTTGAGGTCATCCATTTTCATAGGTTTGATGTTAGATATTAATAACCTAGGAATTTTTAATTTAAGTGATGTACTAGTTTCATTTTAAATGAAAAAGAAGAAAAGTAGCAATCTTTCTCTACAAATTATTCTATTATTCTTCATCTTTTTCCTCTGAGAAAACCAACAAATTGGTATCAAAGCAAACACATTTTTCCGGGTTTATATCAAGGGAATTGAGATAAAAAAAAGTGAGAGATTATACATGACGGAGGATTTTCAATCGCCTTAATCCTATCAAATATATCCGACTAACCTAACTAATGTAGTCTGGCAACTACAGGTCGATCCCACAGAGAGTCAGCGATTTGTATGCAAGTCAGAGTGTGTCACCAAGAATAAGAAACAAAGAGGGGGGATTTTGATGGTTTAAACTAACTAATTAAGAAATAAAAGTAAACAAAAGTAGCAGGATAAAATAGATTGAGTGAATAAATATGAGAGAAATAGCTTAGGTCAACTAATATCAAAAGTCAGGTTTTGCTCATTGATCATTAAAATCAAATAGATAACTTCCTGTTGAATACTTTGTTGTGGAAAGACTATGTCTTTTGAATCAAATTCTTTATCAAATCTAGTTGACAGGACAACCAGACCCTGAGAACCCTAATTATCAAAAAATCTTGAAACTATCAAGATTCAATTCAATAATTGATAAAGTTTAAAGGAAATCAACAAAGACAATCGATGCGCACAACCAGTTTTTGCATCAATTGCAAATCAATTCTCTTTACAAATCCCTAAATCAACAAGTTTCAGATATTTATACTTTGCTACTCAATAGTATGGATAACTCAACCAGTAATTATCTATAT
Source organism: Persicaria tinctoria (assembly GCA_037127255.1). Classification (NCBI taxonomy): domain Eukaryota; kingdom Viridiplantae; phylum Streptophyta; class Magnoliopsida; order Caryophyllales; family Polygonaceae; genus Persicaria; species Persicaria tinctoria. Next base: position 24,993,276 of record JBANSL010000014.1, read on the forward strand.
CTAGCTATAGATTAACTTGAACAAGCATCAGTTGATCAAGCTAATGAAAATTCACGAAAACCCTAAACATTCGGACAAAGAAATGATAATATTGAAAGAGGAGTATTAAGAAATAGAAATCTCACAATGAAATGATAAACCTGAGACTTCGATTAATTTCCCTAATCAAAGGGATTAGTTGTTCATCCTTGAAGAAAATCACCAAGTTCTCTAAAATTACCTCTGAATCGATCGATCTAAAAGAAACTAAAAAAACGATTGTTCTTCACTTCCATTATTTTGTTCTTTCCCTAATAAATTAATAATAAAATAACATATTCCATAAATGAATCATAGTAATAGCCCACATCTTGCACACACTACAAAACTCGGGCTCGCTAAAGAACTCGACTGAGTTTTTCTTCATTCACCCGAGTTCTCTTGAATAAACAAGCTTGGTTTTACCCATGGAACTCGACCGAGTTTTATGCTACCTTGGTCCGAGTTGTTGACAGTTCCACTCCTTTGCACATGTTCGACTCCTCTCTTTGGCTCTCTTGCTCAAGGCTCCGATTTCCGTCTCATTTTCCAACATTTACACGAGCTCAGCTCCACTCCTCCACAATCACCTGAAATCATGCACAAACCTCGTAGATTCCGACTATAATTGAAACATAATTAAAACATGAAAACTACTCTAACTCATGCATTTTACCATACATAAACCCATCTAAATGCTTATATTACCTATATGTGTATGGTCAATACACAAGGGGAACACGGATTGAGAGAAAACATTAAATTGTTCAAAATGCAGAACAATGAAATCTGGAAACATTGGTACTTCTCAACTACCAATTTTTAAAGGAAGTAAACTATCATTTTTAGAGCTTGAAAATGTCAACATTATTCAAGTATCAAGAATTGTGGGGATTGGTAGAAAAGGGTTTTTAAAGATAACTAACCAGAAGAGCCTAATCAACAACTCAAAGATGAGAGGAAGAAGGATTCGAATGCCTTATTCACGATCCAATTAGCCTTGGATGATGAGATCTTTCTTCAAATTGTAGCAGCAACTACATCTCATGAAGCTTGGGAAATTCTTGAGCATGAGTGTATGAGTGATAAGAAGGTAATTAATCACCATTAAGTTACAATCCTTGCGTCGTGAGTTTGAAACTTTAAATATGAAAGAGAAAGAATTTGTTCAAGTTTTCTTGTCAAGAGTTTCCGCAGTTGTTAATCACATGAAGTCTTATGGTGAGAATTTGAGTTATGAGGTGGTTTTTCGCAAGGTTGGGAGAAGCTTAAGTAAGAAATTTGATCACGCAGTTCCTGCAATTGAGGAATAGAAGGATATGCATACTTATAAGTTTGAAGAACTGAAGAGTTCTTTGCAAGCTCATGAAGATAGGCTTAACAAGTCAATTGAGAAAAAAGAAGAAAAGGCTATTCAGACCAAGGAAGAGTATTCCAATAAATGTAGGTCAGACAATTAAGGAAACAGAGAAAGAGGTAGAGGCGGCTTACGAGGATAAGGCCATGGTGGTAGTCGAGGAAAAGGCCAATTCAGTAATGCAGAGAGAGGTCAATATGGAGAATCGAGTCGAGGCCAATATGGTGACTCAAGTAGAAGACATAATGGTGATTCTCGACAATACCGGAGCAACATTGTGCTACTAATGCAAGAAGTATGTCTATAAGGAGGCGGGGTGCTGGAGCAACAAAGAGTGAGCAAAAGTCAGCAAACTATTATAAGAATGTTGAACAAGAAAGCAGGTTGTTTATGACTCTCTCTTCTATTGGTGATGACACGAACATGATGTGGTATCTCGGTAGTGGTTGCTACAATCAGGTGCTTTAATCCAAAGGGAGAGGCACAATTGCTATCGAAACTGTGCAAGGTGATGAAATTGCTTCTTGATGTGCAATTTGTGCATGGTTTGGTTCATAATTTGTTAAGTGTTGGACAATTACAAGGTACTGGCTATTCACTTTTGTTTGAAGATGATTCATGTATCATTAAGGAAAAGAGGTCCGACCAAAATATAGTAGTAGTTCCTATGACGGGAAATAGAACATTTCCCTTAAATTTATCTTCCAAAATGAGTAGGTCTTTGACAATTAGAGGAGATGATGATGCAAAGTTGTGGAATCTACGTTATGGTCACCTGAATATGAATAATATAAAGTTGTTGAACACAAAAGAGATGATGCAAGGCTTGTAAAAATTAGTGAGCTTGAGTTATGTGAAGGAAGCCTGTATGGAAAGCAGTGTAAAGGTTCATTTCCAAGTGGAAGAGATTGGAGAGCAAGAGAATGTCTTGAGCTTCGGCATGCAGACTTATGTGGTCCAATGCAGACTGAATCACTTGGAGGGAGTAAGTACTTTCTACTGATTACAGATGATTATAGTGGGATGAGTTGGATGTATTTCTTGAAGGCTAAATTAGAAGCCTTTGAGAATTTTAAGAAATTCAATCTATGTTAAAGAAGCAGTCTGGAAATTTTGTGAAATCCTTGAGAACTTGGGGTGAGAATAATTGTTTATAATTGAAAAACTGTTTTGAAAAATTGTTAAATTTTATGGTTAATTGTTTGGAAATAATTGGATATTTCAATATGGTTAATTGATTTGATTTTTTTTTCTCCAATTCAAAGCAATTACAATTAATTGATTAATTGTTGCAATTATTAAAAAAAATAAGTTTTATACTGTTCACTCTCTCTGCCGTTTTTTCTCTCTCTCCTATCTCTCTCTCTTTCTCTTTCCCTGATAACCTCTTTGGATCTCTCCATCATTGGATCTTCCCCCATTCGCCTTCTCCCTCACAACATCACCAGCCGTGGATGATTGACGATGGAAGAGGAAAAGCTCACATTCTCCATGGATGCTTTCGAGAACCTGAAGAAAGTCAGAGAAGGCCTATTTACGATGGAAGAGGAAAACCTCATATCTGCCATGGTTGCTTTCGATGCCGTATGCTAAGGTTTACGGAGAAAAGGAGAAAGCCACGGGTAAGATCGTCGCTCTTAAGAAGACTCGCCTCCATGAGGATGAAGAAGGTGTTCCTCCCACCAGTCTTTGCTCAGTATGTTGTCTCGTGATACTCATCATTAGGTACTTCTAGTTTGCTTTGCCAATGATGATTCTTGATATCTATCTTCTTTTTGGATCGATCATCTATCCTCTATACTAGTGTTAATTTGATTCCCATAATGTAATCGACCTAATTCGTTGTTCATTTGTGTCGATTATCTCCACATCTTGCTCCAGTTTTCGGATTCCCAAATTGCAATTTGTTGATCCTTTGTAGTTCTAAAACCATAGATTTATGCTTAGGTTGTTTGATGTCAAACAAGGACAAAGCAAAGAGGATGATGTTGAAATCTCAACGAGTGGATGATTTCTAAAGCAATTCTTAATTAACTAGCTAATTGGATTGAAATTGCAATTAATTGCTTATCAATTAACTGATCATTTCAATTCAAATACGGCTATTAATTTTTGCTAATTGAAATAACAATTAATTATAAACGTCCACCTCTATTGAGAACAGATCGAGGAGGTGAGTTTATGCGACATGAATTCTTTGGATTTTGTGAAGAGTAGGGAATAAGAAGGGAGTTAACAACATCGTACACTCTAGAACAAAATGGAGTCTCAGAGAGAAAGAATAGAACAACTATGGAGATGGCAAGATGCATGCTCAAGGAAAAAGGGATATGCCGAATCAATTTTGGTGTGAAGTAGTTGCTACAACTATATACATCCTCAATATTTCTCCAATAAAAAATTTCATGGATATGACTCCACTAGAATCTTGGAGAAGAAATAAGTCGTCAGTAAGTCACTTGAGAGTGTTTAGTTGTACAGCTTATGTTTTGGTTAATTTACGAACTAAGCTTGATGATAAGTTTGAGAAGTGTGTTTATTGGCTATGCGATTCAATCCAAAGCATATAGGCTATGTAATCCTCTCAGTGGAAAGGTTATTATCATATAAAAAAATATGGTGTTTAATGAAGATGCTGAATGGAACTGGCATGAAAGAAGGATTGGCACAAGTAATAAGAAAATCATCTCTCTTGATGTTCGAGTGGGGGAGCCCGTTGTGATAGACAACAACCAGCAAATTCCAAGTCCTCCATCAACACCATCCATCACAATTCATCAAGCCAAAGCTCCTCTCCTTAAAGCTCTTTAAGTGAGTCACCACCAAGAATGTTCAAATCTCTAGCAGATATTTATAAGAATTGTGGCTTCGCTTTGATTGCCACATACTGATGTGAGCCTAAATTGCCATGTTTTAAACTTACTTTTATATCGATTTCTGCATGCATTTCATACATTTGGGTTAGAATAATATAGAATCTATGTAGTTTATGTTTATTTGCAATATATGGAGGTTTACACAAGTTTTGTTATATTTCGCAGAAATCGGACGCACTTTGGAGCTGAAAGGAAACTCATGAAGAAGCTAAGGATGGTGCAGCTGTAGAAAACGCCATTTTTCATCATTCATCATTATGAATCAAGTTCTAATGTCTTCATGAAAGTTGTATACCTAGAGAAGAGCTTTCCAATGCATACTCATATGCGTCAATCGGACAAACGAGGACTCGGGAAAGTGCGTTTCAAGAACAAAGCAGAATACTGAGAGCTGACAATTCTACTTGACGTCGACCACATCTAGTCGAAGTCGAGTACTCCCGAGCCCAGAATTTCACATGGAGTTGAGCAAACCACTTGAGGAGCCCAGAGCTACTCGACGTCGAGTACACCTACTCGAAGTCGAGTACACCCGTCTAGTCCAGATGATGCCCGAGCTCGAGTGCAACCCAGGAGACAAATTTTGGTCGAAGTCGACTAACTATAGTCGAAGTTTTAGATATAGATAGATGTTCCTTCCAAGATTAGCTAGGAGGAACACTATAAATAAAGCCATAGGGCCTGAGTTTTATTCATTCAATTTCATACACACAATTAGTTACATAAAGGTAGGAGAGAGAGAGCTTGTGGCCGAGTGGAGTAAGAGAGGCGAGAGCGGATTTGACTTTATTCGGTTGTAAGTTTTTGAGTTTATTTAATGCAATTTGATTTCTTGAAGTTATTGATGTGTTTATTCATGATGAGAAGCGAGTAGTCACCCAACTTCTAGGGTCGAGGTGAGCCCGACGGTAGCTATGTAAGGTGATGCGATAAAGGTACATTCTTTTGCTGTGATTTCATCTTCTATCCTTATAAGCATGATTCTTTTGCGAAAGTAGAAGGGGATCCTTGTTTGTGTTATTGAAGCGAAAGTGATCTTAATACAACTTGGTTTAATTATGTGAAAAAGGGTTAGTAAGAATTAGGGTTTATGCGAAAGCTTCTATCTTTCTATTTGTTAATAACGAAAGTTATTTGATGAAAAGGCATAATCTTTTATACCTTTATGCATTATTTTATATGGTTATCGTTGTGGCGTTGTAACCCTGATTCTAGGAGCTTTTAGTTTATTGAATTTCCCACACTTTGTGTGTTGCTTCTGTTTGATTTTTGTCATTGCAAAGGTCACGTTTTTACACTAAAGGGCACTCAACATCGCCTGAATTCTGCTCAACGTCGAGTAGGTCTAGTCGACGTCGAGTACTCTGTTCTACTCGACTTGCTTCATTTTCATTCGATATCATTTCTGTTGCTTTCTGTTTTGCAGTTAGTCGACGGTGTGGTTGAGATCGAGTACCCTACTCGATATCGAGTACTCTTCTAGTCGAGTTCGTGCTGATTTAAGGAACTGAAAAGGCGGGCGCTGACATGCTTCCTCGTGGATCGATCCTGACTGCCTTCTACTACAATGGGAGGAAGTCTTGTATTTATTTGCTGAGACAGGGTGTGAGTTTGCTTTTCAGGTTCATGCGAAGAACTGATCGCACGCATATCGACCCAATTCTCGAACCAGAGCGATTCTTTCATCTTTAACGAAGGATAAGGAGGATGTCGCAAGTCAAGAATGAGAATGCAGTCCCTCTCACACCAGCACAGGAGCTTGAGAAACTCTGCCTCCGCATCGAGGAACTCACCACCAGAGAAACACAGCACGCCCAACGAGAGACGAAATATAGGCAGACTAAAAAACGGTGGGAGGCAAGGGTAGATCGCGAGGTCAACGCCAAAAGGGAACTTGAGGAGCAGATTCAGCACATCCATGCAAACGCAAAGGATTATCTGCATTCTACTCTAGAAGTTCCAGAATCGCCGATCGTTCTTCCCCCTGTCAATTTTGAAATTCGTCATTCTTTTATTACTGAAATTAGGAGAAATCAATTTAGCTTAAGGACCAATAAATGCCCTTTAGTACATGTCACCACTTTTATAGATTTATGCAAAGCTATAACAGATGGTGCTAATTTGAAATATCTAAAACTAAAGGCTTTCCGTTGGTACCTTGCACGAATAGCACAACAGTGGCTTGAAGGATTGCCTACACAATCCATTCGCACGTGGAATGAACTACAGGACTTGTTCCTCAATAAGTTCTTTCCTCTTGCAAAGATAGCTACTCTCAGACAACAGATCACGACTTTCAGACAGAAGCCAGGGGAGACATTAACACATGTCTGGGAGCGCTACAAAAGGCTTCTGAAATCCTATCCTACGCATGGACATCCACCCTACGTCATCCAAGAGATCATCTTCAACTGCCTGGATGCACCAACTAAGGAGCGGATCAACAACTACACATCCTATGGTTATCTCGAGTACACTCCACGTCGTGCTTGGGAGACCTTTGAGATGCTGGCCAACTATGATAATACATATGGGACTTCTGCGGCTTCAGACTAAAGGTATGAAAGGCCTGCCCCATCTATGCCATTATATGGTTATCTCGAGTGGTTTGAAGGATTTCCTACACGATCCATTCGCACGTGGAATGAACTACATGACTTGTTCCTCAACAAGTTCTTTCCTCCTGCAAAGACAGCTACTCTCAGACAACAGATCACGACTTTCAGATAGAAGCCAGGGGATACATTAGCACATGTCTGGGAGCGCTACAAAAGGCTTCTGAAATCCTGTCCTAAGCATGGACATCCACCCTACGTCATCCAAGAGATCATCTTCAACTTCCTGGATGCACCAACTAAGGAGAGGATCAACAACTACACATCCTATGGTTATCTCGAGTACACTCCACGCTGTGTTTGGGAGACCTTTGAGATGTTGGCCAACTATGACAATACATATGGGACTTCTGCGGCTTCAGACTAAAGGTATGAAAGGCCTGCCCCATCTATGCCATTGTATGAGCCACCAAAGGAGATTGATCCGGACGTCAGGGACCAATTCCGCAATGACAAGGTACGTCATCTTACCAAACAAGTTAAATTCTTGTCTAAAAATCAACCTTGTTTAGAATGTGGGTATGTGAGGCACAACACTACTGCGTGCCCACACGTCGATCAAGTACACCTCGCTGAAACCCACGAAGAGGCAAGATACGCGGGACACTACTCAGGGCAGCATCAGAATCAAAACTGGAGCTATTATCGCCAGACCCAGGATCAGAATCCCCCGCCCTACAAAGCTCTTGGTCACCCTGACAAAGAAGGTAAGAAAGATGACCTGCAGCTTATACTTGAGGAGATGCGGAGGAATCATGAAAACAGCAAACAGTCCATCAATTCCAACCACACCAACTGCACGACGTCAACTCTAGGCTTGGAGAAATTGATATCTGACGGAAATCTATGGAGACCCAAATGGGTCAATTGGCTTCATCAATCCCCAAGCAATCAGGTATGCTCCCTTTATCCTCTGAACCTAACCCTAAAGGTAAAACTACAGGACAGGTGGCTCCCATGAATCTAAGAAGTGGGCGTCGGACATAAACGCCCGAGAAAAGCACGGAGGAAAAAGTTGCAGAGGACTACTCGACATCGACCAGAATCAAGTCGACATCGAGGAGCCCGTACTCAACATCGAGGAGAATGCAAGGCCTGCCCAGAAATCGACCAACCTACTTGACGCCGAGGACCCCCTAGTCGACGTCGACCAACCTTCTGCCCTTGTCGACTACACTTCCGCACTTCCGACGAAGAAAAAGCTGCCATTCCCGATGAAATCTCCAAAGGATCAAGGAGAAAAGAAGTTCCAGCGGTTTGTGAAGATGCTTCAAAGGCTCAATGTCACCATCCCCTTCACGGAAGCCCTTCATGATATGCCATCCTACGTCAAGTTCCTCAAGGAGATTCTAAGCAAAAAGTGGTCAATGGCTGAGATCGCAGAGGAGCGCAACAAAATGGACGTCACAGAGAAAAGACCAGATCCAGGTAAGTTTTCTATAACCATTGGATTTTGTCAATACAAGTTTAATGCATTATGTGACTTGGGAGACAGTGTGACTATAATGCCTTTATCAATCTGGTCCAAAGTTAAGATAGGTGCTCTAGAGCATGTGGATGCAAAGTTATACATGGCGAACAACACAGTTGTCATCCCTATAGGCATGGTGAACGATGTACCAGTACAGGTAGGTAAGTTCTTTGTCCCTGCTGATTTCTTAGTTATTAATATGGCGGAGGACCCTGCTTGTCCAATTATTCTAGGAAGGCCCTTCTTAGCGACGGTGTATGCCAACATAAGCGTAAGGAAAGGAGTGCTCACTTTCAACATCAGCGATGAGGTAATTGAGTATTCCTTTAATAAAACTGAAAGGCACATAGTTCCCATGGAAGAGGTCAAGTCAATCTCAGCCAGGTACATCACTTGTGAGGAGCCTAAGGTAAGAAATATGACCCCCGAGGAGCTGGAAAAGAGGGATATGGAAGCCCAGGTAGAGGAGATCATGGCCATCCTAAACGACGATATAGAGGATCTACTCGACATCGACCAAGGTAAGTCGATATCGACTAATTTTTTTCGGATGCCTTGCCAGGATTCAAGTATGGGGTCTATGTCGACCAGAAGTACTCGACATCGAGTACTCTAGTCGACGTCGACCAGAACCCGAGCTCTCCACCGACTGCACCCTCGTCAAGCAATCTACCCGAATCCGAGCTCTACTCGACGTCGACCAGACTTCCTCCTCGACTCCTTCCTCCTCGTTGAATAGTCCACCAGACACAGCACCGTACTCGACGTCGAGTTCCTGTACTCGAAGTTAAGTAGATCCCGAGGTCCCTAAAGCTGATTTTGCAACGGTAAGCCAAGGTACGGACATCTCTTCTCCTATTTCAATTAAAGATTTATCTATACATGGGAGAGGTTTGCCTTGGTATGTGCGATTATGTTGGGTTTCCAATGAGGATCCCAAGGAGTATGAAGTGGGTGACAAAGTCTATGTCGCCAAATCAAAGGATCATTGGTTTCCCAACAAATTCAACAAGAAAAAGATGAGACCTTTCACAGTGAACAAGATCCATTCAGGAGGACTACAGCTAATGGGCAAGAATGGAGTCATGTTCGAAGCCCAAGCTACATGGACCCTGCAGATGCCACCTTGAGCTTAAACGAAGAAAGTCGGCCTAGCGACTATAAAGTCTAGAGCTTGGAAATAGATAATTAGTTTTTGGATTCTTGGACATTGGTTTTTGGTTTTTGGTGTTTGGAAATTATTTTTAAGTTTTTCTATTGTGGTTATTGTCTTTCTAACAAATTTTGCAGGCACGAAGAACCGGTAGAGGTACTCGACGTCGAGTAACCTACTCGACGTCGACCACCCATCACGGGGAGAAGAAACCGTGATCGAGGACGGATCCCCCTAGAGGCTTCACGTTGCTCGATGTTGAGTAAGCCATAGTCGAAGTCGACCACTCTTACTCGAAGTCGACTACTCTTCCTCGACGTCGACCACTTCTTCGCATATTCACCACTCGATTTCGACGATCTGCATACCTGTCTAGTGAGTTTTCTTTCTTTACCCTTGTTTTTTATACATTGATGACACTGTAATGTTTAAGTATGGGGTAGGGGAAGGTCTTACTTTGTGCATATTTGACTATATTTGACATTATGTGTGCATATTTAAGGTTTATGTTTCGAATTGCTTATGCATGGCTACTTTGGATTTCATATTTGATTTATGTGCCTATATGCATGTTTTCTAAAGTTTGAAAAATCAGCCCCATTGAAAATTTTGATAAGTGTCATGAAAGCTTTATTTGAACTCGACGATGCAAAATTGGATTCATTAGAGATATAACATGAAATTGTCTAGTAAAGGGAAGTCACAATGAAGTGCATATTTTTATGAAACCATGAAAGGAGGTAAATTTGATGTTGCTTTTGACATGCTTCATGATAAGAGGATGGAGGACTTTATATTTTCCATATAATGCTCATATTTTTATATTTCAAGCCATACCTATGCTTATGCATCACAAAAGCCATAATATGCCTTATTTCATATTTGGTCTACATGATCAAAATATTTCCGATTCTTTACCTTATTTCCTATCCAGGGATTATGTTGAAAAGGAAAGCTACATTATGGAGATTGTTATATGGTGTTTGTGTTGTTATATGTCATATTTGGAGTTTGGTAGGATGAATTGAATATTACGGAAAATTTAATGAGTGAAAGAAAATCCGGTCACCTCAAGAGATAAAGGTAGATCGACCATGATCGTTGAGATAATAGTTCAGCGTGATGGGACACACGTGTGAGGAGTCCAAAGCACTAAGTACACGGAGCCATTCATGACACCCATGTTTGCGACTCGCGAGAAGACAGTGCTAAAGTTAGAGAGGTAAAATCATTATAATGAAAAAAAAAAAGCATTGAGCGAATGAGAGAAAGGTGAGAAATCAAAGGAAGAAGGAATGTGGTATGAAAGTTTGGAAAGTACTCCATTTCCCCAGATCATTAGCACCACATGGCCAAAAATTGCTTACCTTTAGCCTTTTACCAATCTACTCCTTATTGAGATAAATTAAAGTCCTCTTGCTTATTAATGCTTTGTCACGAATGAATGTTTTTTCATAACCCTCCTTTTGTGAGTAGATGTTGCTTTATATTGCACATGCGTGGATTTGTGACACTAGTACCTTTTCGAGGATGGTAATTGATTGCAGGGTTATATGGCAATGAATCTAAGATGTTGAGAGTTTAAATTCTTCCCCTGTATGACCATTAAAAATAATGCTTCAGGACAAGCAAGATTAAGTATGTGGTGTTTTGATGTGAGCCTAAATTGCCATGTTTTACACTAACTTTTATATCGATTTCTGCATGCATTTCACACATTTGGGTTAGAATAATACAGAATCTGTGTAGTTTATGTTTATTTGCAATATATGGAGCTCTACAGAAGTTTTTTTATATTTCGCAGAAATCGGACGCACTTTGGAGCTTAAAGGAAACTCATGAAGAAGCTAAGGATGGTGCAGCTAGAGAAAATGCCATTTTTCACCATTCATCATTCTGAATCAAGTTCTGATGTCTTCATGAGGGTTGTAGCCCTCGAGAATAGCTCTCCAACGCATACTCATATGTGTCAATCGGACAAACGAGGACTCGGGAAAGTGCATTTCAAGAACTAAGTAGAATGCTAAGAGCTGACAATTCTACTCGACGTCGGCCAAATCTAGTCAAAGTCGAGTACTCTCGAGCTCAGAATTTCACACGAAGTCGAGCAGACCACTCAAGGACCCCAGAGCTACTCGACGTCGAGTACACCCGTCGAGTCCAGATGATGCTTGACCTCGTGTGCAATCCAGGAGAAATATTCTTGTCGAAGTCGACTAACTCTAGTCGAAGTTGAGTACAATCCAGACGAGTTCGAGTCCGAGATCGAGTTGTGCCGAGAACATAGAATTGCTTGCAAGAGAAGATTTGTGGAATTCTATCCATCCACATCAAGATTTATCAAGTCCAAGAGGGATTTATCCACATTAGTCCTAGTTTCCTTATAGACCTATTTCCTTTCTCAATTAAGTTTTATCTTGTGTTTTTAGAAGGAAAGTTTTAGATATAGATAGATGTTCCTTCTAAGATTAGCTAGGAGGAACACTATAAATAAAGCCCTAGGGACCGAGTTTTATTCATTCAATTTCATACACACAATTAGTTACATAGAGGTAGGAGAGAGAGAGCTTGTGGACGAGTGGAGCAAGAGAGGCAAGAGCGGATTTGGCTTTATTCGGTTGTAAGTTTTTGAGTTTATTTAATGCAATTTAGTTTCTTGAAGTCATTGATGTGTTTATTCATGATGAGAAGCGAGTAGTCACCCAACTTCTAGGGTCGGGGTGAGCCCGATGGTAGCTATGTAAGGTGATGCGATAAAGGTACATTCTTTTGATGTGATTTCATCTTCTATCCCTATGAGCATGATTCTTTTGCGAAAGTTGAAGGTGATCATTGTTTGTGTTATTGAAGCGAAAGTGATCTTAATACAACTTGGTTTAATTATGTGAAAAAGGGTTAGTAACAATTAGGGTTTATGTGAAAGCTTCTATCTTCCTATTTGTTAATAACAAAAGTTATTTGATGAAAAGGCATGATCTTTTATACCTTTATGCATTATTTTATATGGTTATCGTTGTGGCTTTGTAACCCCGATTCTAGGAGCTTTTAGTTTATTGAATTTCCCACAATTTTCGTGTTGCTTCTGTTTGATTATTGTCATTGGAAAGGTTACTTTTTTACACTAAAGTGCACTCGACATCGCCTGAATTCTACTCTATGTCGAGTAGCTCTAGTCGACGTCGAGTACCTTGTTCTACTCGACTTGCTTCGTTTTCGTTCGTTTTCATTTCTGTTGCTTTCTGTTTTATAGTTAGTCGACGGTTTGGTCGAGATCGAGTACCCTACTAGATATCGAGTACTCTTCTGGTCGAGTTCGTGCTGATTTAAGGAACCTAAAAGGCGGGCGCTAACACGCTTCCTCGTGGATCGATCCTGACTGCCTTCTACTACAATAGGAGGAAGTCTTGTATTTATTTGCTTAGACGGGGAGTGAGTTTGCTTTTATATTTATTTATATTTCATACTTGACACATCCTTCTCCAATAACACATACCCAACGTGCTTTAATGAGGCAAATGATAAGGGTGAGTGGAAAGCTTTAATGGAGGAAGAGATAAGGTCCATTCAAAAGAATGAAACTTGGAAGTTTATGGATCTTCCTCAAGGGAATAATGTGATTAGCTTGAAGTGGATATTCAGAACAAAGTAGAACACTCATGGAAGCATTCAGAAATATATGGTGCAACTCATGGTTGAAGGTTAGGCTCAACAAGAAGGGATAGATTTTGAAGAGACATTCTCACCGGTGGTAAGATTTGAAATTGTGAGAGTTGTGGTTGCACTAGTTGCTCAATAAAAATTTCCAATGTTTCAACTTGATGTCAAGTTAGCATTTCTCAATGGAGAACTACAAGATGAGGTATTTGTCAACCTCAAGGCTTTGTCAATGATGGAGAAGAGAGCAAAGTGTACAAGTTGCAGAAGGCTCTCTACTTTTTGCAATGGGCTCCTCGAGCATGGTATGGCAAGATAGATGCATTCTTCCTTCAAAATGAGTTTGAAAGAAGTGAGGATGAACCAACTCTATATGTCAAAAGGAAAGGTATGCAAGAGTTTATTGTAGTATGTTTGTATGTTGATGACATTATCTACTTCATCTCTTCACAAGCACTACTATATGAATTCAAGTTCTACACGATGAAGGAATTTGATATGACAGAGTTGGAAATTCTATAATATTTCTTGGGTTTGGAAGTAAAGCAGAGAAATAGTGATATCTTTGTATGTCATGAACAATATGCAAAACATTTGCTAAAGAAGATTCACATGGAAAGTTGTGAGGTTGAAAAAACGCCAATGAACACCAATGAGAAGATAAAGAGAGGAGATGACACAAAAAAAAGCTAATAAGAAGATATTGAGAAGCTTGGCAGGAGGCTTGAACTACCTCACGCACACACAACCAGACATTGCTTATTTAGTGAGTGTGGTGTCAAGATAAATGCATAGCCCAACCAAGCAACACATTGGAGCTGCAAAGAGAATACTCAGATATGTAGCCGGAACAGTCAGGCATGGAATCTGGTATAAGAGAACGAATATTTCAAACTGAAGGGTCATACTGATAGTGACTAGGCATGATGCATTGATGACAGGAAAAGTACCTTTGGCTCAGTCTTTTGATCTTGGCTCTGGAGCAATCACCTGGAGCTCAAAGAAGTAGGATACAATGTCATTATCTTCTTCTGAAGTATAGTAAGTTGCGGCATGATCAATTGTAACAAAAGCATTATGGCTAAAGAAGTTGTTGAAAGATTTGGGTGGTGCACAAGAAGAATCTACTGAGTTATGGTGTCACAACAAGAATCCAATATTCCATGCTAGAGCCAACCACATTGATGTTCCACATCATTTCATCAGAGAGAGCGCTAGTATAGAATGCACTATAGAAAGCCAACACACTATAGAAAACAATTCTTAAACAATTTGCAATTTAAAAAATCAATTAATTGCAATTCACAATTTAGTAATGAACAAAATCATTCAATTAAATGATTACAATTATTGAAACTAACTCTATTAAACTCTAGTACTCGATTTCTCAAAGCTTACTTTCAATCAGGTTGACACGAGAGGCATGAACAGTGAACGATTGTAAGAATTTTCACTATACAGAGGCGCACACATCAGAGTTGGCGACCAACGACGATACAGGGCACTTGTGTTAGAGCGATGGAGGGGAGAAGTGGAGAACAAAGATCTGCCGACTAGACAGGCGCCTAGCGGTTGAGGGCTGGCTACGTTGTGCGATGCACAATTCGTAATTGATGAGCAGATTGAAGCAATTGATTGGAGGTGGAAGTCTAGGGGAGTGGGAGAAGTGGAAAACGAGGCATCTCTAGTTGGTGCTGACAGGGGGGTGTGAGTGATTAGAGGAGATTGATCATCGCCAATCGCCATGAAGAGAGGCGGTGAGCGTGCTTTTGGGGGGAGAAGCTTTAGGTACGTTTTTTTACAAAGGTAAAATTTTACTCCCTTCGATTAAAAATATAAGAAGTTTGATTTTTCAGCACGTATTTTAAGAAGTTAAAAAGTATATAAAATTTTATTGTTTAAAAAAAATGTGTTGAATAGTAAAAAAAACTTACATTTTAGATAAGAGGGAGTATAAAATATCATTTTTATCTAATCTTTTTCAGTAATTTTATACTTTTTCATAAAAAAAAAAGTAATATTATACTTATTACTACTTCGTGTCTGAATAGTAAAAAGACAATTAAAAAGAATGGATTGAGTAATAATTTAGGGCGAGGCTACAATACACAAATATTTACTCAAAACATCATTAAATTTCACAAATTTTTACGGATCTTTTTTTTTTCAACAAGCAAGGATTTGGAAAGCGTCATACATGGCTGATGCGTCAACCAATAACATCCCTAAAGAAGAGAGCTTGGAGCTTCGAATGAAGAGACAGGGAGCAGAAAGTGTCAACGCGGCGTAGACGAACAATACATTCAACAACGGTTTTGACTTATCAGAAGATATGTTTGAAGGACACCATCTGAAAAGCATGAGTTGTTGTGAGCTGAATCTGTCATATTTTACAGTAACTTTTATATCGTTTTCTGCATACATTACATACATTTGGGTTAGATAGTACAGAATCTACGTAGTTTATGTTTATTTGCCAAATTATGGAATCTACACCAGTTTCTGTTTAAATTTGCAGAATTCGAGACATTTTACAGCAATTTTAAGGAAGGTCAGAAAAGCTCGGAAAACAACGACAGAAGTCCAAAATCCGAGAGTACAAAACCAGGACAAACCGAGCTGAAGCCAGAGCTACTCTATGTCGAGTACACCCTACTCGATCTCGAGTAGAAAGTCCGAGCAGACCTTGTCGACTAGGAGCAGTGTCGAGAGCCAGACCAACCCAGCTCCGGAACCCTACTCGATCTCGAGTACCACTAGTCGAGATCGACGACACTGAGAGACCACACCCGGAGTCGACGAGAAGAGGAGCTGATCGAGAAGCCGAGGACGAAGGCGATGAGCAACCCTACTCGATCTCGAGGAGGCCTTGTCGAGATCGAGGAGCCACCATGCCCTAGTCCGAGGCCATGCCGAGGAGGAGTCCTCGACATCACCAGAGAGCCGTCTTCGAGTACACCCCTACTCGATCTCGAGAAACCCTAGTCGAGATCGACGACGCCCAGGAGCCCAGATCCGAGCTTGTCGAGAAGAGTCACCCGAGAAGATCAGTCGATGACGAATCCTAGTCGATGTCGACGAGCCCTTGTCGATGTCGAGTAGACCAGCTTCTGGAAACGCGTCGCCGTGAGTAGTCCGAGTCGAGCTGGAGTTCCTTGGGCACGAAGAAAGTCGAGTAAGCCGAGATCTATCAAGTTCTATCCATGGAAGGGAGATCTATCAACATGAAGAGACTTACCTAGTTTAGATTTATTATATTCCTTTTAGATTTAATTCCTTTATCGCTTTTATTTATCATTAAGCCTTTTAGATATAATTTTAGATATAGATAGAAGATTATATCCTTGATTAGCAAGGGTTAGAAGGCTATAAATAAAGCCCTAGGGGCTGGTTTTTCATTCATTCAATCATACAATCTTAGGGAGAGAGAAGTAGTTCCACAGAGAAGTTTTAGGAGTTCTAAAGTTTTTAGGGTTTTGGCATTCTGCGAGAGTTGATTGCCGGGATTGTAAAGGCTTTGAATATAATTTAATGCAAGTTTCTTTTTATACATCAATGTCTGCAATTGCGATGAGGCGTGAGTAGTCCACCCACTTCTGGGGCTGGGGTGAGCCTGACGGTGGCCATGTGAGATGATGTAGTAAAGGTCAGATCTTCTATCCCTATGAGCATGATTCTTTTGCGAGAGTTGAAGGTGATCCTTGTTTGTATTATTGAAGCGAAAGTGATCTTAATGCAATTTGGGTTAATTATGTGAAAAGAGTTAGTAACAATTAGGGTTTATGCGAAAGCCTCTATATGCCTATTTGTTAGTAACGAAAGTTATTTTGATTGAAAGCATGATCTTTTGTGCCTTTATGTGTTACTTTGCATGGTTATCATTGTGGTGTTGATACCCTGGCCTTGGAAGTTTTTCATATATTGATTTATTTCTGTCGAAAAGTTGAGTTTTGGTTCGAAATTTGCAATTTAAGTTTTATGTTTTTTTTCTAGTCGACACAGAGGAGCAGTTTGTCGATCTCGAGTAGGACCTTAGTCGATATCGAGTTGGCTCTAGTCTAGGTCGAGTTGAGTTTCTGCTTCTGTCGTCGATTTTGAAGTTTCTGTTTTTACTAAGTTTTGTCGATCTCGAGTTACTGCTTGTCGAGATCGAGTAAACTTCTGCCTTGCTTTGTTCTTTACTTTCGTTTGCTTTTATTTCTGCCTTCATTTGCCTTTTCTGTCTCTGTTCCTTTGTTTCTTTGTTTCTGTCTTCTGTTGCTTTTCTGTGAGATCTGTTGATACCTAAGAACTCCTGACGTGCTTCCTCGTGGATTCGATCCTGACAACCTTCTACTACAACGGGAGGAAGTCTTGTATTTATTTGCTGAGACAGGGAAGTCAGTCTGAACTTTATTTTATATTTATTTCATACTTGACCATCCTCCTGCAACAACAAATTGGCACCGTTGCCGGGGAAGCTATCATTCGCGTCTTAGGTAGTCGAATCTCACGTCTACTTTGAGTTACTTTTCAGGTGTATGCGCCGTTCGGGTCTACCACCTGAGTTTGACAGCTTAGACGAACTAGAGCGTTACCTACACATCCACTCTAAACTAAAAAGGATTATGGCGGCCGCTGAAACACAAGAACAGCTGATTGCCCGGCTTACAAGGGAGCTAGCCGCAAAGGATACCACTATAGCCAATGAAAGGGCAGCAAGGGAACAAGAAGCGGAGCGCGCAAGGCAAGCAGAAGCTGAACTTGCCCAATATCCAACTACTGCTGAGGATTATATGCATCCAACCCTCGTCGTGCCTGAATCGGCGATTCTTATCCCTGAAAACTCTTTTGAAATTCGCACTCAATTTCTTATAGAGCTTAAAAATAATGCCTTTTTTGGTAGATTTAATGAGTGTCCTCTTGAACATATTACGAACTTTTCTGACATGTGTCGTACAATTGCTAAAGGTACAACTTTGGAATATGTCAAGATGAAGTCTTTCCGCTGGTCGCTGGCTGGACCTGCACTGAAGTGGCTTTAAGGGCTGAAACCAAGATCCCTGACAACATGGTCCCAAGTAGAGCAACAGTTTCTGAACAAATTCTTCCCACCCGCCAAAACAGCACATCTCCGCCAGAAAATCACCGCCTTCAAACAGAAGGAAGAGGAACCGCTGGCAAAGGCATGGGAGCGCTACAAGGAACTTCTGCGATCTTGCCCTACTCATGGACAGCCACCCTACGTCATTCAAGAGATCTTCTTCAACTCTCTTGATCAAGTCACTAAGGACAGAATCAACCATTATACTCGCTATGAGTATCTGACAATGCCGCCAAGTGACGCTTGGGGTGTGCTAGAGAAGCTCACCAACTACGACAACAAGTATGGGTCTACTGCAACTTATGAAGAGAACCCATACGCCAGACCAGCACCTTCCATGCCCCTCTATGAGCCTCCTAAGGAAATTGATCCCGATGTAAGGGAACAGTACTACAGAGATCAGAACAAGAAGCTCCTTAAGCAAGTGAAGTATCTTTCTGTCAACCAGCCTTGCATTGAATGCGGATCGCAACGGCACACCACTCCTGAGTGCCCACACAAAGAGAAAGTCAGGATGGCAGAACACCACGAGGAGGTAGCTTACGCAGGGGGTCCCAATCGCTACATAGGGGACCAAAGGTTTCAGCAACCACAATGGAACCAAGGTGTCCCTAGGAACCCCCCGCCCTATAGAGCTCCAGGACATCCAGAAAGGGACCAGAAAAAGGATGATATACAGACAGTCCTGGAGGAAATACGGAGGAATCACTCAGAAACTAGGCATTCCTTTCACTCCGTCTACAGTCAGATGCAAGGTGTCAACTCTAGGCTTGGGGAGATTGATATATGGGGAAAATCAGTTGATACACAGATTGGTCAGCTGGTAGCAGGAATCCCCAAACAGTCAAGTGCGCTCCCTGGATCTTCAGAACCAAATCCTAAGGGAAAGACTGGGTACATCGCTGCTGTAAAACTCAGAAGTGGACATCAATTACAATAGCCAGAGGTCGGAAAGCAGCAGAACAACGAAGAACAACAACTCGACATCGACAACACTATAGTCGACATCGAGGAGGGCCTAGTCGATGTAGAGGAGAAACTTCAGAAACCTTCGTCTGCACTACACAGCAACTCGACTACACCCAATTTGGTCGAGATCGACAGGGGGCTACTCGACATCGACGACGGTCAACCCGAGATCGAGAAGACTGCAGCACCTCCGACATCTATTCTGGCTCCGAATCCGAAAAAGAAGCTGCCTTTCCCCACAAAATCTCCAAAGGACCCGGCAGAAAAGAAATTCCAACGTTTCATCAAGATGCTTCAGAAACTCAACGTCACCATCCCCTTCACAGAAGCTCTCAATGAAATGCCATCTTACGTCAAATTCATGAAGCAGATTCTGAGCAAAAAGCGATCGATGGCTGAAATTACAGAGGAATGCAACCATTTGGACATACTGGAGAAGAGGCCAAATCCAGGTAAGTTTGCTATAACCATTGGATTTGGTCCATATAAAATTAATGCTTTATGTGATCTTGGAGCTAGTGTGAGTATAATGCCTTTAACAATTTGGTCCAAGATTAAGATAGGTTCCCTAGAGCCTGTGGATGCTAGACTATATATGGCCAACAACACGGTGGTCATTCCAACATGCATGGTGGACAATGTGCCAGTACAAGTAGGTAAATTCTTTGTCCCTACTGATTTCCTAGTTATTGATATGCAAGAAGATCCTGCTTGTCCAATTATTTTAGGGAGACCCTTCTTGGCGACGGTGGATGCCAACATAAGCGTAAGGAAAGGAGTGCTCACCTTCAACATCAGCGATGAGGTAATTGAGTATTCCTTTAATAAAACTGAAAGACATACAGGTCCAATGGAAGAGGTGAAATCTATCTCAGCTGGCTACATCACCTGCGGGGAACCCAAGGTCAGAAATATGACCCATGAGGAGCTGGAAAAAAGAGACATGGAGGCTCAGGTGGAGGAGTTCATGGAAATCCTAAAGAAGGACGCGGAAAATCCAATCGACACAAATGAAGGTACGTTGTTATGGATTAATTATTTTTCGGATGCATTGACAGGAACTAAGTATGAGGTCAAGATCGACCAAGACTCCTCGACATCGAGGACCCTAGTCGATCTCGACAAGACACAGAGGCCTCCACCAGCACCAGCTTCATCGAGCAGCAATACAGAAGCTGAGGGCTACTCGAGATCGAGTAAGCTACTCGAGATCGACCACCACTCGGCTTCCTCGACTTCGCCTCCTTCGACGCTGACTCCACCAGATGAACCAGGCTCCTCGATCTCGACCAGGCTTGTCGAGATCAACCACCACCAGGCTCCACCAGCTCCTGCTTCCTCGACGCTGCAGCCTCCAGGAGCAGAATCCTACTCGAGATCGAGTAGTGTACTCGAGGTCGACGAGCCATCCCCTTCATCGACTTCTGCATCTGCGAGCAGCCCACCACCAGGACCTGAAGACTCATCGAGAACGACTAGCCCTAGTCGAGATCGACCAAACACTGTGGTCCCCGATTCCGTCGCTGCAAAGGTAAGCCAAGGTATGGATCTTTCTTCTCCTATTTCCATTAAAGATCTATCTATATATAGGAGAGGTTTGCCTTGGTATGTGCGCTTATGTAGGATATCCAATGATGAGCCTAAGGAGTATGAAGTTGGAGACAAGCTTTATGTCTCTAAATCAAAGGATCATTGGTTCCCTAACAAATTCAACAAGAAGCGGATGTAACCTTTCGTGGTGAACAAAATCCATTCTGGAGGATTACAGCTGATGGACAAGAATAGAGTCTTATTTGCGGCCCAAGCTACATGGGCCCTGCAAAATGCCACCTTGAGCTAAATGGAAAGTCGGCCTAGCGACTATAAAATATAGAGCTTGTACATTTACTTTTTTAGGACTTTTGAGACCTTGTTTTTGTTTTTGGTTTTGAACACTTTTAGTTTTTCTATTATGGGTATATGTCTTCTATACTTTTCAGGTCCATGGATAGAGGCAAACTATATCAATTTTCATCCTCGGCCCAGGAAGTGCTTCCATTCGAAATTTAGAGGCCCTGCACACCAGTCTAGTGAGTTTCTTTCTCTCCCTTGTTTTTATACAGTGAGGACACTGTAATGTTTAAGTATGGGGTGGGGGAAGGACTTACTTTATGCATGTTTGCTATATTGTGACATTATGTGTGCATGTTTAAAGTTTATTTCTTTGAATTGCTACATGGCTATTTTGGAATGCATTATTGATTTATGTGCATATATGCATGTTTTCCAAAATTTGAGAAAAATGACCCCCATTGAATTTTTTTGAATAATGTCATGGAAGCTTTAATTGAACTCGACGATGCAAAATTGGATTCATTAGAGATATAGCATGAAATTGCCTAAGTAAAGGGAAGTCATAATAAAGTGCATTATTTTCTTGAAAACCATAGAAGGAGGTAAAATTTGAAGTTGCTTTTGACATGTTGCATGATAAGATGATGGAGGACTTTATATTTCCATATAATGCTCATTGTTTATATCCTAGCCATACCTATGCTTATGCATCACAAAAGCCATAATATGCCTTATTTCATATATTGCTCCACATGATCTAAATATTGCCATTCTTTACCCTATCCAGGGATTATGTTGAGAATGATGTTACATTATGGAGATTATCATATGGTGTTTGTGTTGTGATTATCATTATTGGAGTTTGGAAGGAAATTGTGTGAAATATATGGAAAATTTAATGAGTGAAAGAAAATCCAATCACCTCAGGAGATAAAGGTAGATTGACCCTGCTCTCTGAGATAATAGTTTGGAGAGATGGGACACATTGTGAGGAGTCCAAAGCACTAAGTATCCGGGGCCATTCATGACACCCATGTTTGTGACTCGCGAGAAGGCAGTGTTGTGGTCAGAGAGGTAAAAGCATTATTATTGAGAAAAAGCAATATGAAAGGTGATGAATCTTAAGGAGAAGGAATGTGGAAGTTCAAGTTTGGAAATACTCCATTTCCCCGGATCATTAGCACCAAATTGCCAAAAATTGCCCACCTTTAGCCTTTTACCAAATCTACTCCTTATTTGAGCTTAAATTGAAGTCCTCTTGATTATCAATGCTTTGTCACTTATGAATGTTTTTGCATAACCCTCTTTTTGTGAGTAGATGTTGCTCTTTAAATTGCACATGCATGGATTTGTGACACTAGTACCTTTTCGAGGATGGTAATTGATTGCAGGGACATATAAGAATGAATCTGATATGTTGAGAGTTTTGATTTCTTCCCCTGAATGACAATTAAAAGTATTGCTTGAGGACAAGCAAGCTTAAGTATGGGGTGTTTGTTGTGAGCTGAATCTGTCATATTTTACAGTAACTTTTATATCGTTTTCTGCATACATTACATACATTTGGGTTAGATAGTACAGAATCTACGTAGTTTATGTTTATTTGCGAAATTATGGAATCTACACCAGTTGCTGTTTAAATTCGCAGAATTCGAGACATTTAACAAAATTTTTAAGGAAGGTCAGAAAAGCTCGGAAAACAACGACACAAGTCCAAAATCCAAGAGTACAGAACCAGGACAAACCGTGCTGAAGCCAGAGCTACTCTATGTCAAGTACACCCTACTCGATCTCGAGTAGAAAGTCCGAGCAAACCTTGTCGACTAGGAGCAGTGTCGAGAGCCAGACCAACCCAGCTCCGGAACCCTACTCGATCTCGAGTACCACTAGTCGAGATCGACGACACTGAGAGACCACACCTGGAGTCGACGAGAAGAGGAGCTGATCGAGAAGCCGAGGACGAAGGCGCTGAGCAACCCTACTTGATCTCGAGGAGGCCTTGTCGAGATCGAGGAGCCACCATGCCCTAGTCCGAGGCCATGCCGAGGAGAAGTCCTCGACATCACCAGAGAGCCGTCTTCGAGTACACCCCTACTCGATCTCGAGAAACCCTAGTCGAGATCGACGACGCCCAGGAGCCCAGATCCGAGCTTGTCGAGCAGAGTCACCCGAGAAGATCAGTCGACGACGAATCCTAGTCGATGTCGACGAGCCCTTGTCGATGTCGAGTAGACCAGCTTCTGGAAACGCGTCGCCGTGAGCAGTCCGAGTCGAGCTGGAGTTCCTTGGGCACGAAGGAAGTCGAGTAAGCCGAGATCTATCAAGTTCTATCCATGGAAGGGAGATCTATCAACATGAAGAGACTTACCTAGTTTAGATTTATTATTTTCCTTTTAGATTTAATTCCTTTATCGCTTTTATTTATCATTAAGCCTTTTAGATATAATTTTCGATATAGATAGAAGATTCTATCCTTGATTAGCAAGGGTTAGAAGGCTATAAATAAAGCCCTAGGGGCTGGTTTTTCATTCATTCAATCATACAATCTTAGGGAGAGAGAAGTAGTTCCATAGAGAAGTTTTAGGAGTTCTAAAGTTTTTAGGGTTTTGGCATTCTGCGAGAGTTGATTGCCGGGATTGTAAAGGCTTTGAATATAGTTTAATGCAAGTTTCTTTTTATACATCAATGTATGCAATTGCGATGAGGCGTGAGTTGTCCACCCACTTATGGGGCTGGGGTGAGCCCGACGGTGGCCATGTGAGATGATGCAGTAAAGGTCAGATCTTTTTGTGCAATTAGTCTTCTCTCCCTATGAGCATGATTCTTTTGTGAGAGTTGAAGGTGATCCTTGTTTGTATTAGTGAAGCGAAAGTGATCTTAATGCAACTTGGGTTAATTATGTGAAAAGGGTTAGTAGCAATTAGGGTTTATGCGAAAGCCTCTATATGCTTATTTGTTAGTAACGAAAGTTATTTTGATTGAAAGCATGATCTTTTGTGCCTTTATGTGTTACTTTGCATGGTTATCGTTGTGGTGTTGATACCCTAGCCTTGGAAGTTTTTCATATATTGATTTATTTCTGTCGAAAAGTTGAGTTTTGGTTCGAAATTTGCAATTTAAGTTTTATGTTTTTTTTCTAGTCGATACAGAGGAGCAGTTTGTCGATCTCGAGTAGGACCTTAGTCGATATCGAGTTGGCTCTAGTCTAGGTCGAGTTGAGTTTCTGCTTCTGTCGTCGATTTTGAAGTTTCTGTTTTTACTACGTTTTGTCGATCTCGAGTTACTGCTTGTCGAGATCGAGTAAGCTTCTGCCTTGCTTTGTTCTTTACTTTCATTTGCTTTTATTTCTGCCTTCATTTGCCTTTTCTGTCTCTGTTCCTTTGTTTCTTTGTTTCTGTCTTCTGTTGCTTTTCTGTGAGATCTGTTGATACCTAAGAACTGCTGACGTGCTTCCTCGTGGATTCGATCCTGACAACCTTCTACTACAACGGGAGGAAGTCTTGTATTTATTTGCTGAGACAGGGAAGTAAGTCTGAACTTTATTTTATATTTATTTCATACTTGACCATCCTCCTGCAACAACAAATTGGCGCCGTTGCCGGGGAAGCTATCATTCGCGTCTTAGGTAGTCGAATCTCACGTCTACTTTGAGTTACTTTTCAGGTGTATGCGCCGTTCTGGTCTACCACCTGAGTTTGACAGCTTAGACGAACCAGAGCGTTACCTACACATTCACTCTAACCTCAAAAGGATCATGGCGGCCCCTGAAACACAAGAACAGCTGATTGCCCGGCTTACAAGGGATCTAGCCGCAAAGGATACCACTATAGCCAATGAAAGGGCAGCAAGCGAACAAGAAGCGGAGCGCGGAAGGCAAGCAGAAGCTGAGCTTGCCCAATATCCAACTACTGCTGAGGATTATATGCATCCAACCCTCGTCGTGCCTGAATTGGCGATTCTTATCCCTGAAAACTCTTTTGAAATTCGCACTCAATTTCTTATAGAGCTTAAAAATAATGCCTTTTTTGGTAGATTTAATGAGTGTCCTCTTGAACATATTACGAACTTTTCTGACATGTGCCGTACTCTTGCTGAAGGTACAACTTTGGAATATGTCAAGATGAAGTCTTTCCGCTGGTCGCTGGCTGGACCTGCACTGAAGTGGCTTTAAGGGCTGAAACCAAGATCCCTGACAACATGGGCCCAAATAGAGCAAGAGTTTCTGAACAAATTCTTCCCACCCACCAAAACAGCATATCTCCGCCAGAAAATCACCGCCTTTAAACAGAAGCAAGGGGAACCGCTGGCAAAGGCATGGGAGCACTACAAGGAACTTTAGCGATCTTGCCCTACTCATGGACAGCCACCCTACGTTATTCAAGAGATCTTCTTCAACTCTCTTGATCAAGTCACTAAGGACAGAATCAACCATTATACTCGCTATGAGTATCTGACAATGCCGCCAAGTGACGCATGGGGTGTGCTAGAGAAGCTCACCAACTACGACAACAAGTATGGGTCTACTGCAACTTATGAAGAGAACCCATACGCCAGGCCAGCACCTTCCATGCCCCTCTATGAGCCTCCTAAGGAAATTGATCCGGATGTAAGGGAACAGTACTACAGAGATCAGAACAAGAAGCTCCTTAAGCAAGTGAAGTATCTTTCTGACAACCAGCCTTGCATTGAATGCGGATCGCAATGGCACACCACTCCTGAGTGCCCACACAAAGAGCAAGTCAGCATGGCAGAACACCACGAGGAGGTAGCTTACGCAGGGGGTCCCAATCGCTACATAGGGGACCAAAGGTTTCAGCAACCACAATGGAACCAAGGTGTCCCTAGGAACCCCCGCCCTATAGAGCTCCAGGACATCCAGAAAGGGACCAGAAAAAGGATGATATACAGACAGTCCTGGAGTAAAATACGGAGGAATCACTCAGAAACTAGGCATTCCTTTCACTCCGTCTACACTCATATGCAAGGTGTCAACTCTAGGATTGGGGAGATTGATATATGGCGAAAATCAGTTGATACACAGATTGGTCAGCTGGCAGCAGGAATCCCCAAACAGTCAGGTGCGCTCCCTGGATCTTCAGAACCAAATCCTAAGGGAAAGACTGGGCACATCGCTGCTGTAAAACTTAGAAGCGGACATCAATTACAAGAGCCAGAGGTCGGGAAGCAGCAGAACAACGAAGAACAGCAATTTGACATCGACAACACTATAGTCGACATCGAGGAGGGCCTAGTCGATGTAGAAGAGAAACATCAGAAACCTTCTTCTGCACTACACAGCAACTCGACTACACCCAATTTGGTCGAGATCGACAAGGGGCTGCTCGACATCGACGATGGTCAACCCGAGATCGAGAAGACTGCAGCACCTCTGACATCTGTTCTGGCTCCGAATCCGAAAAAGAAGCTGCCTTTCCCAACAAAATCTCCAAAGGACCCGGTAGAAAAGAAATTCCAGCGTTTCATCAAGATGCTTCAGAAACTCAACGTCACCATCCCCTTCACAGAAGCTCTCAATGAAATGCCATCTTACGTCAAATTCCTGAAGGAGATTCTGAGCAAAAAGCGATCGATGGCTGAAATTACAGAGGAATGCAGCCATTTGGACATACTGGAGAAGAGGCCAGATCCAGGTAAGTTTGCTATAACCATTGGATTTGGTCCATATAAAATTAATGCTTTATGTGATCTTGGAGCTAGTGTGAGTATAATGCCTTTAACAATTTGGTCCAAGATTAAGATAGGTGCCCTAGAGCCTGTGGATGCTAGACTATATATGGCCAACAACACGGTTGTCATTCCAACAGGCATGGTGGACAATGTGCCAGTACAAGTAGGTAAATTCTTTGTCCCTGCTGATTTCCTACTTATTGATATGCAAGAAGATCCTGCTTGTCCAATTATTTTAGGGAGACCCTTCTTGGCGACGGTGGATGCCAACATAAGCGTAAGGAAAGGAGTGCTCACCTTCAACATCAGCGATGAGGTAATTGAGTATACCTTTAATAAAACTGAAAGGCATATAGGTCCAATGGAAGAGGTGAAATCTATCTCAGCTGGCTACATCACCTGCGAGGAACCCAAGGTCAGAAATTTGACCCATGAGGAGCTGGAAAAAAGAGACATGGAGGCTCAGGTGGAAGAGATCATGGCAATCCTAAAGGAGGACGCGAAAAATCCAATCGACACAAATGAAGGTACGTCGTTATGGATTAATTATTTTTCGGATGCCTTGACAGGAACTAAGTATGGGGTTACGATCGACCAAGACTCCTCGACATTGAGGGCCCTAGTCGATCTTGACAAGACACAGAAGCCTCCGCCGGCACCAGCGTCATCGAGCAGCAATACAGAAGCTGAGGGCTACTCGAGATCGAGTAAGCTACTCGACATCGACCACCACTCGGCTTCCTCGACTTCGCCTCCTTCGACGCTGACTCCACCAGATGAACCAGGCTCCTCGATCTCGACCAGGCTTATCGAGATCGACCACCACCAGGCTCTACCAGCTCCTGCTTCCTCGACGCTGCAGCCTCCAGGAGCAGAATCCTACTCGAGATCGAGTAGTCTACTCGAGGTCGACGAGCCATCCCCTTCATCGACTTCTGCATCTGCGAGCAGCCCACCACCAAGACCTGAAGACTCGTCGAGATCGACTAGCCCTAGTCGAGATCGACCAAACACTGTGGTCCCCGATTCCGTCGCTGCAAAGGTAAGCCAAGGTATGGATCTTTCTTCTCCTATTTCCATTAAAGATCTATCTATACATGGGAGAGGTTTGCCTTTGTATGTGCGCTTATGTAGGATATCCAATGATGAGCCTAAGGAGTATGAAGTTGGAGAAAAGCTTTATGTCTCTAAATCAAAGGATCATTGGTTCCCTAACAAATTCAACAAGAAGCGGATGTAACCTTTCGTGGTGAACAAAATCCATTCTGGAGGATTACAGCTGATGGACAAGAATGGAGTCTTATTTGAGGCCCAAGCTATATGGGCCCTGCAAATGCCACCTTGAGCTAAATGGAAAGTCGGCCTAGCGACTATAAAATCTAGAGCTTGTACATTTACTTTTTTAGGACTTTTGAGACCTTGTTTTTGTTTTTGGTTTTGAACACTTTTAGTTTTTCTATTATGGGTATATGTCTTCTACACTTTTCAGGTCCATGGATAGAGGCAAACTATATCAATTTTCATACTCGGCCCAGGAAGTGCTTCCATTCGAAATTTAGAGGCCCTGCACACCAGACTAGTGAGTTTCTTTCTCTCCCTTGTTTTTATACAGTGAGGACACTGTAATGTTTAAGTATGGGGTGGGGGAAGGGCTTACTTTATGCATATTTGCTATATTGTGACATTATGTGTGCATGTTTAAAGTTTATTTCTTTGAATTGCTACATGGCTATTTTGGAATGCATTTTTTATTTATGTGCATATATGCATGTTTTCCAAAATTTGAGAAAAATGACCCCCATTGAATTTTTTTGAATAATGTTATGGAAGCTTTAATTGAACTCGACGATGCAAAATTGGATTCATTAGAGATATAGCATGAAATTGCCTAAGTAAAGGGATGTCATAATAAAGTGCATTATTTTCTTGAAAACCATAGGAGGAGGTAAAATTTAAAGTTGCTTTTGACATGTTGCATGATAAGATGATGGAGGACATTATATTTCCATATAATGCTCATTGTTTATATCCTAGCCATACTTATGCTTATGCATCACAAAAGCCATAATATACCTTATTTCATATATTGCTCCACATGATCTAAATATTGCCATTCTTTACCCTATCTGGGGATTATGTTGAGAATGATGTTACGTTATGGAGATTATCATATGGTGTTTGTGTTGTGATTATCATTATTGGAGTTTGGAAGGAAATTGTGTGAAATATATGGAAAATTTAAGGAGTGAAAGAAAATCCAATCACCTCAGGAGATAAAGGTAGATTGACCCTGCTCTCTGAGATAATAGTTTGGAGAGATGAGACACATTGTGAGGAGTCCAAAGCACTAAGTATCCGGGGCCATTCATGACACCCATGTTTGTGACTCGCGAGAAGGAATGTGGAAGTTCAAGTTTGGAAATACTCCATTTCCTCGGATCATTAGCACCACATTGCCAAAAATTGCCCACCTTTAGCCTTTTACCAAATCTACTCCTTATTTGAGCTTAAATTGAAGTCCTCTTGATTATCAATGCTTTGTCACTTATGAATTTTTTTGCATAACCCTCCTTTTGTGAGTAGATGTTGCTCTTTAAATTGCACATGCATGGATTTGTGACACTAGTACCTTTTCGAGGATGGTAATTGATTGCAGGGACATATAAGAATGAATCTGATATGTTGAGAGTTTTGATTTCTTCCCCTGAATGACAATTAAAAGTACTGCTTGAGGACAAGCAAGCTTAAGTATGGGGTGTTTGTTGTGAGCTGAATCTGTCATATTTTACAGTAACTTTTATATCGTTTTCTGCATACATTACATACATTTGGGTTAGATAGTACAGAATCTACGTAGTTTATGTTTATTTGCCAAATTATGGAATCTGCACCAGTTTCTGTTTAAATTCGCAGAATTTGAGACATTTTACAGCAATTTTAAGGAAGGTCAGAAAAGCTCGGAAAACAACGACAGAAGTCCAAAATCCAAGAGTACAGAACCAGGACAAACCGAGCTGAAGCCAGAGCTACTCTATGTCAAGTACACCCTACTCGATCTCGAGTAGAAAGTCCGAGCAAACCTTGTCGACTAGGCGCAGTGTCGAGAGCCAGACCAACCCAGCTCCGGAACCCTACTCGATCTCGAGTACCACTAGTCGAGATCGACGACACTGAGAGACCACACCCGGAGTCGACAAGAAGAGGAGCTGATCGAGAAGCCGAGGACAAAGGCGCTGAGCAACCCTACTCGATCTCGAGGAGGCCTTGTCGAGATCGAGGAGCCACCATGCCCTAGTCCGAGGCCATGCCGAGGAGGAGTCCTCAACATCACTAGAGAGCCGTCTTCGAGTACACCCCTACTCGATCTCGAGAAACCCTAGTCGAGATCGACGACGCCCAGGAGCCCAGATCCGAGCTTGTCGAGCAGAGTCACCCGAGAAGATCAGTCGACGACGAATCCTAGTCGATGTCGACGAGCCCTTGTCGATGTCGAGTAGACCAGCTTCTGGAAACGCGTCGCCGTGAGCAGTCCGAGTAGAGCTGGAGTTCCTTGGGCACGAAGGAAGTCGAGTAAGCCGAGATCTATCAAGTTCTATCCATGGAAGGGAGATCTATCAACATGAAGAGACTTACCTAGTTTAGATTTATTATTTTCCTTTTAGATTTAATTCCTTTATCGCTTTTATTTATCATTAAGCCTTTTAGATATAATTTTAGATATAGATAGAAGATTATATCCTTGATTAGCAAGGGTTAGAAGGCTATAAATAAAGCCCTAGGGGCTGGTTTTTCATTCATTCAATCATACAATCTTAGGGAGAGAGAAGTAGTTCCATAGAGAAGTTTTAGGAGTTCTAAAGTTAATAAGGTTTTGGCATTCTGCGAGAGTTGATTGCCGGGATTGTAAAGGCTTTGAATATAGTTTAATGCAAGTTTCTTTTTATACATCAATGTCTGCAATTGCGATGAGGCGTGAGTAGTCCACCCACTTCTGGGGCTGGGGTGAGCCCGACGGTGGCCATGTGAGATGATGCAGTAAAGGTCAGATCTTTTTGTGCAGTTAGTCTTCTATCCCTATGAGCATGATTCTTTTGCGAGAGTTGAAGGTGATCCTTGTTTGTATTATTGAAGCGAAAGTGATCTTAATGCAACTTGGGTTAATTATGTGGAAAGGGTTAGTAACAATTAGGGTTTATGCGAAAGCCTCTATATGCCTATTTGTTAGTAACGAAAGTTATTTTGATTGAAAGCATGATCTTTTGTGTCTTTATGTGTTACTTTGCATGGTTATCGTTGTGGTGTTGATACCCTAGCCTTGGAAGTTTTTCATATATTGATTTATTTCTGTCGAAAAGTTGAGTTTTGGTTCGAAATTTGCAATTTAAGTTTTAGGTTTTTTTCTAGTCGATACAGAGGAGCAGTTTGTCGATCTCGAGTAGGACCTTAGTCGATCTCGAGGAGCAGTTCTGTCGTCGATTTTGAAGTTTCTGTTTTTACCAAGTTTTGTCGATCTCGAGTTACTGCTTGTCGAGATCGAGTAAGCTTCTGCCTTGCTTTGTTATTTACTTTCGTTTGCTTTTATTTCTGCCTTCATTTGCCTTTTTTGTCTCTATTCCTTTGTTTCTTTGTTTCTGTCTTCTGTTGCTTTTCTGTGAGATCTGTTGCTACCTAAGAACTGCTGACGTGCTTCCTCGTGGATTCGATCCTGACAACCTTCTACTACAACGGGAGGAAGTCTTGTATTTATTTGCTGAGATAGGGAAGTCAGCCTGAACTTTATTTTATATTTATTTCATACTTGACCATCCTCCTGCAACAACATGAGTCAACATCAAATGTCAGAGACAAGCATTTCAAACTTCCAGGGACACTACCAGGTGTCGTTGAGAGCACTGACAAAGGCAAGATTATCCCCTTCTAACACAACATGTTGAAGACCGAGCTCTTTAGCAGCTACAACTCTTGCATGGAGTGTTAGGCTCTCCGCTTCTAACGCGGACTCCGTCCTGCAAAATAAGGCTTCTGACGCTAAAAGCGTACCATGATGATCTCTTATCACAAACCTTGCAGTGGCATTTTCGAGCGGGATTTTCGATCCGTCAAAATTGATCTTCAAGGTTCCCATTGGCAGTGGTTCTCATTTGATGTTTTTCTTCCTTCTTGGTCTAGATGGCTGCCTCGTGCTTGACTGCACTATATCGTAGTTGTTTGTGTTCTTGGTCTTCCCCCAATTGTGTAGCTAATGTGTAATGTATTACTCCCAACCACTCTCACTAATGACATTTGAGTTGTTGAAAAAAAAATCTTGTTTCGGATTGTCCAGATGCTCAACCACGAGCTTGTCTATTCAATCTGCTCTTTGTAGTTTAGTCTCTTAAATATCTCGTTCACCTCGTGTTGTATTGATGTTGATGCTTGTTTGATCTCATTTATCTTGTCACCCACTCTTGTGTTAATTTTTTTTTTTAAATGAGGTTGCTGGATTTTAGGCATTCCATGAACAAGTGTTGAGCGTCCTCCATTGATTAGTTACATAAAGTAGAGGTTTGTGGAACCACAATGCCATTGATTGCGAGACATTGTTTGTTAGAAGTCCATTTGCTAGGAGATTGCATAGAATTTTTTTTAGCTTTGATTTCATGTTTGTTTTCCCTATCCAATCGGAGTTGCTTGCTTGTTTGTTATGAGTCCTTGTGAATAGTTTTAGGGTAGTGACTGTAGAGAACCAACCATTCTTACTTATTTTCCAGTAGATTCTATCCTCAAGGTCATTTGTGGAAATCTTGATGGATTCAATTTTCCTTATAATCTCTGCTGGAAGCATATGTGTGATTCCCAGAAGGTTCCATGTTCGGTTTGGAGAGACGAAATTATGTACTCGCTCAAGGATGTCCACTTGCATCTCAGGAGCACTTGATCTTTGAGAGTGAAGTCCTCAATCCATGAGTCCTCCCAAAATCTGATTGTTTTCTTGTTCTCGACGCGCCATCGAAGTCCTTTGCAAAATTCATCCTTTAGCCCCATGAGTTTGCTCCACTACCAAGAGGCATAGGGTTGACATGGTACGGTTACCACAAAAAAATGGTGATTACCACATACTCGGTAACTGACAGGAGGAAATCGTTGTGTCTCATATCCAAATATGACTCAAACCTACAAACTGGTATAGCAAGTAAGTAAAATTTAGATCCCAAATAGAATCAAGTATTTCTAAGTAATGTGTATTGACCAATTAGTAGAAAGAGGGGTATTGGTGATTAAAGAAGAAAGAAGATAAAATAAACTATAAACAAGTTGATGCAAAACAATTTAGAGAAGATCGCTCTACCCACAACTATCCACTTTATTTGGTCAAATTGATGTTGTAACCTCCTCTTGTCCTTTTATGATTCATATGAATGTCCTTTTTCAGACCTAGTCAAAATAGTCATAGAAACCCTTATTTCATGAGCAGTCCCTAAAGAAGGATTTAACAAAATCAATAGCTTTAAGTTCAGAGATTAACCAAGATATTTGCAGTCTCTAAGGCTAACTCCAATGGTTGTGTGTAAATATGTATTTTTTAGACATTTTTTTATCTCCATTGATTGCTTTTGGGGTGTGCAAATGTGCACATTTGAACATGTAATGTGCAAATTTGAGCACATCACATCCCTTATGTGTAAAAACTTTTTCAAAAAGCAAGACAATTTTATTAGTGTATTTTTTATAATTTTTGTTTTCTTTTTTGTTTTAAATTAATTTTATTTGAATGGTGTGTAAAAAATACACATTTAACAATTGGAGCAAAATATAAAAAGGTAAAGGTGTATCTTTACACATCTTGTACAAATGTACACATTATAGACAAAACCATTGTGGATGGTCTAAAGAGGGATTTAACAACACATCCAAGTTTCTACCCATCCAATTAGTTCAACCAGTCCTAATGGGATAAGTTTGCTACTTGGGTTAAGGTTCACAACTAGTAATCTACAAAACCCTAGCAATTGAATTGATTCTATCAAGTTGATCAAGCAAGATAGAATAAAACAATCAACAATCAAGCACAAAGAAGTCAAAACATTCAATATAGGAAATAAGGAACAAGATTCAGAAAATCACAATTCATTCTGTTGTTGGAGGAGGATGGTCAAATATGAAATAAATATAAAATCAAGATCAGACTGACTTCCCTGTCTCAGCAAATAATTACAAGACTTCCTCCCGTTGTAGTAGAAGGTTGTCAGGATCGAATCCACGAGGAAGCGTGTCAGCGGATCTTAGGCAGCAGAGAAATCTCACGAACGTCGACAACAGGGTCCTCGATCTCGACTAGGGTAGTCGACAGAAGATCGGACAGTCGAACAGTGTAGCAGTCGCAGGCAGAGGCTTGTCGATGTCGATGAGGCCTACTCGATGTCGAGTAGAGTCTTTGTCGACTTCGCTTCGTCTCGTCGAGTACCTGCACAGTTAAGCTACAGCGATGCTAGATCGAAGATCAGTAGTCGAGATCGACCAGGCTTGGTCGAGGTCGACGAGGGCAGAAATTAAAACGAAATAAAGAAATAAAGTAAAGACAAATGCTTTGGGACTTTCGAAATAAACTGTATGTAAAAAGCTTCCAGGATTGGGGTTTGCAACAACGATAACCAAGCATGCATAAGGCGGAACCAAACAAATTATCATGTAAATCGCATCAAAGGACTAAGCTTTCGCCTTTTCCAACAATTAGACAACTCTCTCAAGAAACCCTAATTTGTCTCTACTGATTTTATGTTTATAATCCAAGTTGTTAACATGGATCTCCATTAGACGGGTAATAAACACATCAACAAGCAGGCAAATGCTCAAAACATGATAAAGGTCGGATCTTTACCTCAAACATGCATGGCTATCGCTGGGCTCGCCCCAACCCTAGAAGTGGGTGGACTACTCGCGCTTCATCGCAAACTCAGACATTGATTGAAAGAAAATAACTTGCATTAACTAAATCCAAAGCCTTTACAATCCTGGCAATCAACTCTCGTAAACTGCCAAAACCTTAAAACCTTAGAACTCCTAAACTTCTCTGTGGAACTACCTCTCTAACTGAAATTGTATATAAGATAAGATGCCTCATGCTCAGCCCCTAGGGCTTTATTTATAGCCTTCTATTCCTTGCTACTCAAAGATAG
Organism: Persicaria tinctoria; assembly: GCA_037127255.1. Taxonomy (NCBI): domain Eukaryota; kingdom Viridiplantae; phylum Streptophyta; class Magnoliopsida; order Caryophyllales; family Polygonaceae; genus Persicaria; species Persicaria tinctoria. Next base: position 25,028,149 of record JBANSL010000014.1, read on the forward strand.
AATATCTATATCTATATCTAAAACTATATCTAAAATGTTTAATGATAAATAAAAGCGATAAAGAAATTAAATCTAAATATATCTAAATGTTCCAAGTGGATAAAACTCTCTTCTTCATGATAGATGTTGATGAAATCGGATAGATTCTCGGTCTTCTCGGCTTCCAAGGATTCCAACTCCGAGTAGGATTCGTCAAGCCACGTCAACAGCTTCTGGATTCGTCGTCGATGTCGACTAGGGTCTCCTCGACATCGAGTAGGAGTGTTGTCGACTGGCTCCTCGGGTTCATCGTCTCGGTTAGCTGGTGCTCGATGTGGCTCGGACTTGGCTCACGGGTCTCGTCGATCTCGACAAGGGCTCGTCGACATCGAGTTGGGTCTTCCCTTCCGCTTCCGTGAGTTGCCCCTTCCGCTTGGAGCGAGTGGCGAGATCCGTCGGCTTGGTGCATCCCGCTGGCAGCGAGATTTTCCGCGGCAGCGAACGGTCCGCTGCAGCGGATTGAGTCGCTGGCAGCGAATGCTGCTCGGTTGTCCTTGGCTTGTCCTTGGCTTATCGACTCCGGGTGTGCCGCCCGCTTGCAGCGGGGATTTCCGCGGACGCGGGAGGCTCGCTGCAGCGAGTACCGCATGGTCGTCCTCGGCTTGTCGACCAGCTCTTCTTCTCGTCAACTCCGGGCGTGGCGCTGAGGTGTCGTCGATCTCGACTAAGGCTTGTCGAGATCGAGTAGAGCTCTGGAGCTGGGTTGGTCTGGCTCCTAGTCGACAAGGCCTGTGCTCGGACATGCTCGTCTAAGTCGAGTAAGGCCTACTCGAGATCGAGTAGCCTGGGCTCTCAGCTTGATTCGCTTGGTTCCGCTGTTTCTTTGACCTTGGACTTCTGTAGTGGTTTTCTGAGCTTTTCTGACCTTCCTTAGAGTTGCTGTAAAACGTCTCGAATTCTGCAAATTTAAACAGAAACTGATGTAGATTCCATAATTTGGCAAATAAACATAAACTACATAGATTCTGTACTAGCCGACCCAAATGTATGTAAAGTAGGCAGAAAACGATATTAAAGTTACTGTAAAATATGGCGAATTCAGCTCACAACACATTCCAAACAAAGCTTCAAATTGCAAATAGAACGAAGAGAGTTTAGTCGCCCATGGCGAACATCGCTCTCAATCTAAACCAAATTGTCTTCTTCTCTAATCTAATTATTACGTGAATACTAAATGAATGAAAACTAGGGTTAAACCCCTCTTATCTTCGTGCTAATAGTCGGCCAAACAAAAATAGATAAAATAGGTTTTCGGATAGAACAAAGCGTCGTGGCGTAAAAACCCTAAACGCGTCGCTCTAGGCAGCGGCGGCGGCCGCTATAAATGCGGCGGTCGCTACCTGACTTTTCTGTGGCAAAACATGCCACGACCGCTGCTTCTACCATTCATGAAAAATGCACTTCGAATCAGCTCTTGTGTTCAACATAAAATTTGTAGTTCTCTAAAAGAGCTTTCCAACGCATGGTCATAATAGTCAATTGGACAACCGATGCCTCCAAAAAGTGCAAAATAAGTTTAGCTTGTCTGGCGACATCTTATGCAGACTTGTTCCTCGTTTAGGCTCTCTTTTTCTTCGCATGACCTCTTTAGATCTTCATTTAAGCTTCTTCTATCAACTTGACTTTCTCATCCAATGCGTTATCAACTCATATCTCCTCCTCTGATACATGTTTACCTGAAATAATCAATAAAAATATGTAGATTCCGACTCCACCATCATATAGAACAAATATGAAAATTATACTTAAATCATGCATGATATGCATCTTAAATAAGCTAAATGCAACCTATTATGTCTACATAAATGTGTGCTATCGAATTCCCCCCCCCCCCCCCCCCCACTTAAGTTTTTGCTTGTCCTCAAGCAATGATATAACAAACATAGAATTAATCATCCCACAAATAAGATTTTCATGTCATAATTTTAGAAAAGCAACATGAAGGAGTAGGAGCCCTGAATAAGAGAACAAACATCCTAGAAAATATATAAGCGATCCAATAGTATGGCAAATTTAGTTCAACCTCATTGGGATAATGTGTTTCACTCATGATCTCATGTGTTTAGGCATTAAAACTCAACTTTCAACTCAATCCAAAATGCTTTATACACTTTCAAGTCATTACATGCAAACAACATCATGAGGACTTTTATAGCGTTGTAATGAGCTTTGGTAGGAACATAAGGGTAAGGAAATACTTTGGCTTGTGGTGATCTGGATCCGAGAAAAAGGGTTAGTTATATACTACACCAAAACTTCTATACTTCCCAAACTATTCTAATGACATAAACTCCAATACATACAATAAGCTCTTCATTTTCAATAGCCAAACAACTCATGCAAATTTTTTTCTTTTGGATGATGACTTTTTTTTTCTTTTAAGCTTACTTTTGCCCCTAGGTGCCGGTCATGTTATAATATTTTTTTTGTAATTTTATCTTTTCAATTTACCAATTTAGTTAGTAAATCCTTAATATGATTTTGTGTTTGTGTAATGGATTATTTTTCTTTTTGATACAACGATTTACCATTTGGTTGTATTGATCAAACATATATTCCATAGCATCGACCTCATCACCACCATCACAATTGTCAACATCCCAATATCCCGCCCATTATCAAAATCTGTTTCAATAGCCACAACATGTATAAGGTAAGACGTATGTTCGAATGATGTCGAATGACGCAATCAATATAAGTAACTTAATAAACAGACATATACAAGTGAATACGTACTCATCCTAACCCCTGCAATGGAGTCATCTGTGACGTGAAAGAGAGAGCGAACACGGTGGGGTAACACAACTAATTCTTTTTCATTAGGGTACAACACGACTAATTTGTATTCATTGAGATATAATTATGATAGAGCATGATTAGTATTGTATAATAGATTACATTTAGCATAGTTTAGTTGTGAATAGTGCATATTTTTTGTTACAATTACATGTTTACCCACGCCTGGTGCTGGTAGAGTCGGAATCTATGCAATTTTATGGTTAATTTCGGGTAGATGAGGATCCGACGAGGAATGAGGAGACTCTTGGATGAAGGAAGATTCAAGTTAAGGAATAAAAGTGAAGAGCACAGGAGCGAAGTCGAATATCGATAGCCTAAGTGAAGAACAAGTCGGCATAAATTATCACCAGACAAGCTGAACTTGTAACGCACTTTCTGGAGGCCTCGGTGGTCGGAATGACTATTATAAGCATGTTTTGGAAATCTCTTTTCGAGATCTACAAATTTCATGTTGACATCGAGACCAAATTCGAAGAGGAAACATCGATGTGAACAGTATGGATGCCCCGCGGCTCGAAGCCCATCCGAAGGATTTCGCTGATCGCTTGCCCGCCCCGCGGCCTGGGTTGGCTTCCCCGCTGCTTCTGCAGAAACGCCGAAAGATAAACCAAATCTGAATTAGGGTTTTTTATGTTATTTTTGGCCGACTCTTGGGAGGCTTTTAAAAAGACTTTTCAAGGTTATTCTTTGATTCACCTTATACACTTTATATATTATTGAGAGAGCGTCATTGAGTATGAGCAACTAAACTCTCAAGGTTTCTCCTACAGTTTGGATCTTTGATTGTTGAATTGTGAGTTTCTTAATCTAGTTCTTATTCCTATTTGAATGTTTTGACTTCTTTGCGCTTAATTTCTTGAATGTGTTTTATTCTCTCTGGCCTGATCAACTAGTTAGAGTAGATTCATTCAATTGCTAGGGTTTTGCAGATTCCTCGCAGCGAACCTTAACCCAAGTGACAATCATATCCCTTTAGGACTCGTAGGACTAACTTGATGTATAGGAAGTTGAATACAAGTTGAATATCGACTCGTAGCTTGATATTATATGTACCTTGGTTAATTTATACTCTTAATGCTATCTCTAGGTTGAATCTTAACCGTGTTAGGGTTATTTAGAGATAAGGGTTGCTAGGACTCGTAGGACTAGTAATGTACCTAAGATCTGGACAAGGACATTGATAGGAAAAGACAAGAACTAGAGGCTGACACAAGGATCAAATTTATCAATCGAAGTGATAAATTGTAGGTGAACCTAATTCTCTCCACTGCATTCTACAACCAATTTACTTTGTTTGCATTGCTTCCTCTTAGATAAAAGGCGGATCTTTTTCTCACCAAAACCCCAAAATTCTTACATATCGATTAGACTTGCACTCGAATTGAATAGGTTTCCCTATGGATCGACCTCTTTCTTACCAACTATATTAGTTGTGAGTTTGAGTATTCTTTGGCAAGAACAACGACAGGTTTTCATCTTGTCAAAATTTGGCGTCGTTGCCTGGGATTTCTTATCATTTTCTTGTGTTTTTTTTATCTTTAACTTTTGTATATATTTACGTTTAACCCCGTCGGGGACCTATCTTCCCGTTCACGACACCTTGTTGCTAATATTTCTAGATGTTGAAGTTATGGTAGTTTCGGGGAGAGTATTTTGTTAGGAGAAAAATCAAGTATGAAATATAAATCGAAATTCAACTCTCTGAACCACGCAAATAAATTACAAGACTTCCTCCCATTGTAGTGGAAGGGAATCAGGATCATATCCACTAGGAAGCGTGTCAGCGCTCTCCTTTTCAGTCCCAGAATGCTCTCGAAATCTTCTAGGAAGTACTCGATCTCGAGTAATGTACTCGATATCGACCACTTAGTCGACTAGACCTGCAAAACAGAAGAACGGAAATGCAAAAACCAAGCAAATTGAGTAACACAGTACTCGACGTCGACCAGACTACTCGACTTCGAGTAGATTTCAATCGAAATCGAGTAATCAACAGAATAAAAACACAACCTTTCGCAAAGACATAAATAAAACAGAAGCAACACGAAGTTGTGGGAAATTCAATAAACTAAAAGCTTCTAGAATCGGGGTTTGAACGCCACAACGATAACCATATAAGAATCATGCAAAAGGTATAAAAGATCATGCCTTTCATCAAATAACTGTCGTTATTAACAAATAGGAAGATAGAGGCTTTTACATAAACCCTAATTGTTACTAACCTTTTTCACATAATTAATCCAAGTTGTATTAAGATCACTTTTAACTTTTAACTTTCACAAACAAGGATCACTTTTAACTTTCACAAAAGAATCATGCTCATAGGGATAGAGGACGAAATCGCATCAAAAGGTTGTACCTTGGTCACATTACCTTACATGGCTATCGTCGGGCTCACCCCGACCCTAGAAGTTTGGTGACTACTCGCTCTTCATCATAAAGACACACATCAATAATAAAAGGAAACTAACTTGCATTAATAAAAGGAAATAAAGCTTACAACCGATCGAAACCAATTCCGCTCTCGCCAAACAAAACCTCTCTTGGCTCCAAGCTCTCTTTAAACTCTATGAAACACAATTGTTTGTGGCTTGGATGATCTCTAAAATAAGCCCCTAAAGCCTTATTTATAGTATTCAATCCCCGCTAATCTAGGAAAGAATATCATATCTATATCTAATTCTATCTATCTAAAGCTTTGTGATAAATTTTGGAAATAAAACAGATAAATCTTCCATCTTGATAGATCTTCACTTGAATGGATAAAATATCTTGTCCCTTAGCTTGCAAGTAATCCACAATCCTCGGAGTCCACTCGTTCTCGACTCGGTTTGGCTCTGGTGAGTACTCGACATCGAGTAGTGTCTTCTCCTCCTCGTGATGTGCTCGAGCTCGGGTAAGTTGTTGGTAGTCGACGGGTACTCGACATTGAGTAATCTACTCGACGTCGAGTAATCTACTCGATGTCGAGTAGTTCTGTACTGCTCTTGGGTGATCTTGCTGCTCAATCTCGTGTTCCGGATCTATTGTCGACTGGATAGTACTCGACATCGACCAAAGTGGTCGACGTCGACTAGTCCTGTCAGCTTTCAGCATTCTGCTTCGTTCTTGAAATGCACTTTCCTGAGTCTTCGTTTGTCCGATTGACGTATATGAATATGCGTTAGAAAGATCTTTTCGAGGGATACAACTTTCATGAAGACAACATAACTTGATTCAGAATGATGAATGGCGAAACGTGGGATTTCCTCCAGCTGCACTATCCTTAGCTTCTTCATGACTTTCCTTTAAGCTCCAAAGTGAGTCTGATTTCTGCGAAATTAAACAGAAACTAGTGTAGACTCCATAATTTGGCAAATAAGCATAAACTACATAGATTTTGTACTATTCTAACTCAGTTATATGAAATGCATGCAGAAATCGATATAAAAGTTAATGTAAAACATGACGAATTAAGCTCACAACATATATTCACAATTACCTCACAAGAGTGCAAAATTTATTTGACATCTGTTATTCACGGGGTTTCCGATATAGTTTGCGGGATGTGATGCTTTGCCTTTTTGAGGCCATGACTCCTGAGGCCCGAGAACTTGCCAGGTCCATAAACAATGGACGCTTTTCTTGTTTAGGAGTATCGGGAGTATGAGATCTTTTCTGCTACATGGGTGACCAATCGGCGGAGGAAGAATCCTACACTTCGATGTTTCAACCAATGGAGTACTCCGACCCGTCCATGGAGGATTCAACCAATTAATGTCTTAATGGAGCAAATAGGGCAATTACGTGAGATGGTGAATCAAAATGTGGAAGCAATTATCCTACTCTCTCAAACATTGAAGGAGTTGACACTTGAGCAATGTTCTATTCCTCAAATTGATGAATTCTCTGATAATGAAGATGAGCATCTAGTGGTTATCGACACGAAATCTCAGGAGACGCCCCTAGAGATTGAGTATGTTTCGATGCTCCCTCCATTCGTAGAAATCATCCCCAACTCGAATGAATGGTAAGTTTGTAACGGTTCCCATTTCTATATTTTTAATTGCCAATTGTTTCATCTTTAGTGTGCATTCGAATATCGATTGGGCACGAGAGTTTGATTTGCTTTTGAGGGCACTGATGATGTCCGCTTGAGTCTTGAATGAGTGGATGAATAAACTGTCGAGCCAACGGCCTTAACCAAAGGCGCTGCTTGGGAGGCAACCCAAGCTCGTTAGATTTAGATTCTATTAATTGCATTAAGTTATTTTTAGTTTTAGGTTTTTGTTTGTTCTCGTGGGGTACAAACATCGCAGGGATGAAAAGACAAAGAGAATATGACAAAGAGGAAAGGCCTCCCCGCGGCCAGGAAAACCGCCCGCGGTTAGGTCATGTACTCAGCCGCTCCGCGGCCTCTGACAGGACATATATTTTCCTTAATTCCTCATTTCCCACCTTACCTATCACCACTGCAGTGAGCAAGTCAGTTTTCCTTTCATTCCTTCATATTTTTATCTTTTGTTGTCTTTTATGTCATTGAGGACAATGCCTGATTTAAGTGTGGGGGAAGAATCACATGGTATGATAGGATTGCATGTTTATTTTTAGTTTGCATTTTTATTTTTGTTTTTAGTTTATATTGCATATTGGCATATTAGTCTTTAAAAAAAATCCCATAAAAAATAAAAATTAGTTATTTATATATTACATTGTTTGGATTGGGTCTTATTTTCCGATATGGATACCCTTGTCCTCTAATTTATTCATTGAGACTTATGCCCCATGATGTGCTTGGATTGTTGAAACCTTCGATATATGTTTTCTATACTATTCGGTGAACATGATTGGTTAATGATTGAGCACATAAGATCATTGACTTTTGGGTGATCTTGAAGTTCTAGACATGACCTGGTGAGCTTATTTTGGCCTATTCGATCAGGACTGCACTTGATTTAGTCCTCTTGCTTGTTGAGTATACTCTCTTTAATTGCTTCCTCTTTGGCTTGCATTTAGATATCTTTTTCAAGGATGCATATTATGATTTCTGCACATGACTTAAACATGATTGAGGCACCTTTATTAGTCCTATTTGACTCTATTCCCACCTTACATATTATCCTCTGCTTTAAGCCAATTTGAGCCTAGCTAATTGCCTATTCTTTTTATAGCTCAACAAGATTTTTTTCATAACCAATGATAGCCTGACCCCGTCCGGGAATTAGGAATGGTTGGTGAATATCTATATTGTGGATGATGGTTTTAGTGGTGGATTGTATGTTTGAGGTATCCTTAAGAGTTGTTTGATTCTTGCTAGTACATTCATTACTTGGGACCTAAGGAGGATAAAATTCACTTAGGGGTAAAATTCAAGGAAAATCATTTGATATATAGCATGAAAAGGAACATTGAAAAAAAAAAAATAAAGGAATGAGGTTAGTATGGTTTGTAAAGTTTTATGCATGAGATTGATGTTGTATTACATTGTAGAGTTATGGTATGAGTTTATGAGTGGTATTATGATCGATTTAGTTGCTTCCTTAGTTCCCAGATTATGAGCACCACATGGCCTAAATTGTTTCGTACCTTATATTTTCTACCTTGGCCCTATTACAACCAAATTCAAAGACCTCATATTTTTGTTGTGTGTAGAGTCACCAAATGTGGAGAGCTAGAACATTGGTGCAAGACTATTGTAGCTAATTAAGCTTTTGAAGATTGAGTTTTTACCGTAAACATTTAACCCTAAACACTTGAACGAGAGTGAAACACATATTCTCTGTGAGGTCTAGAATGGATATGGTTGCCTGATTTCATTGATTATTGCAATTATGTGCTATGATATTGTTAACCTATTGTGTTTGCTAGTTTTTCACGCACTTAAAGATTATTGAGGTGGATACATGAATTGCTAATATGTGGGGTTGCAGAGTTGAGTTTTATATTGTATAATAGATTACATTTAGCATAGTTTAGTTGTGAATAGTGCATATTTTAGTTATAATTACATGTTTACCTGTGGTGTTGGTAGAGTCGGGATCTATGCAATTTTATGGTTAATTTCAGGTAGATGTGGATCCAACAAGGAATGAGGAGACTCTTGGATGAATTGAAGGAAGATTCAAGTTGAGGAATAAAAGTGAAGAGCACGAGAGCGGAGTCGAATTTCGAGAGCCTAAGTGAAGAACAAGTCAGCAGAAATTGTCGCCAGACAAACTGAACTTGTAACGCACTGAACTTGTAACGCACTTTCGGGAGGCCTCGGTGGTTGGAATGACTATTATAAGCATGCGTTGGAAAGACCTTTTCGAGATCTACAACTGTCATGTTGACATCGAGACCAAATTCGAAGAGGAAAAATCAATGTGAACAGTATGGCCGCCCCGCTGCCCGAAGCCCATCCGGAGGGATTTCGCTGATCACCTGGCCGCCCCACAACCTATGTTGGCTGCCCTGCGGCTTCTGCAAAAACGCCGAAACAAAACCCAAATCTGAATTAGGGATTTTATGTTATTTTTGGCCGACTATTGGGAGGCTTTTAAAAAGACTTTTCTAGGTTATTCTTGGATTTATCTTATGCACTTTAGATATTATTGAGAGAGCGTTGTTGAGCATGAGCAACTAAACTCTCAAGGTTTCGCCTACAGTTTGGATCTTTGATTGTTGAATTATGAGTTTCTTAATCTAGTTCTTATTCCTATTCGAATGTTTTGACATCTTTGCGCTTAATTCCTTGATTTTGTTTTATTCTCTTTGGCTCGATCAACTAGTTACAGTAGATTCATTCAATTGCTAGGGTTTTGCAGATTCCTCGTAGCGAACCTTAACCCAAGTGGCAATCATATCCCTTTAGGACTCGTAGGACTAATTGGATGTGTAGGAAGTTGAATACATGTTGAATATTGACTCGTAGCTTGATATTATATGTACCTTGGTTATTTCATACTCTTAATGCTATCTCTAGGTTGAATCTTAACCGTGTTAGAGTTATTTAGCGATGAGGGTTGTTAGGACTCGTAGGATTAGTAATCTACCTAAAATCTGGATAAGGACATTGATAGGAAAAGACAAGAACTAGAGGATGAAACAAGGATCGAGTTCATCAATCGAAGTGATAAATTGTAGGTGAACCTAATTCTCTCAACTGCATTTTATAACCAATTTACTTTGTTTTCATTGCTTTCGCTTTGATAAAAGGCGGATATTTTTCTCACCAAAACCCCCATATTCTTACATAGCGATTAGACTTGCACTCGAATTGAATAGATTTCCATATGAATCGACCTCTTTCTTACCAACTATATTAGTTGTGAGTTTGAGTATTCTTTGGCAAGAATAAAGACAAGTTTTCACTTTTCATCTTGTCAAATTAACTAATTAAGGTTTTTAAAAGGTATAATATACCAAATTTCCTCATTTTTAATGTAGTTTATTTTTAATTAGAAATAGACACATATTTTACATATGTTTTTTTTAATGAAAAAATTCAAATATATCAACACCCATATTTCACTTTATACACATTAAAAAATATTTTTTTTAACCCACTTGTTTCCCAATAAATAACCTTCCACCTCTTCATCATTCTTCACACGAATCTCTTTCAACTTTTCTCCCTTCCTTGAATACTTGCTCTCCTTGTGAGTATGGATCTCAACCAAAATCCATATTATCCACCTCAAACATATTTTCCAATTCCTCATGGGGAGAGAAATAACAGTTCAGTTTGAATTCTTTTTGTTTCATATTATTTTGTTATTAATTAATCATTTAATTTTTAATAATAATAAAAATAAGTAATAATAATTTGGTATTTGAAATTTGGAAAACATTGGAATAGATTAGAAAATAAGTTAAAGGCCTTGGATCGGGCTCACCAATAAACGAGTACAAAAGTAAAAAGCAGAAATGAGACTCTTAAGTTGACGTGACATATAAAAAAGTAAGTTAATAATTTGAAATGGAGATCACTATTAGGCCTCGTTGGGTATCGATATCATGATATATGATATCAAGATATCGATATCGGTATCATGATATTGATATCAAATGATATTCCCCTCAAAAATAATATATCAGAAGACTCAAATTTGATATCTAGATATCAAGTGATATCGATATATATCTACTCCAAATACTAGAATCAGATATCAGGGCTAATATCCAAAATCTGATATCTAAATATCAATACCAAAAGACTCCTTAAATATGCTCTTATAAGCCATACTAAAAAATGTCATTTGATTTAAATGGAGTAGTTATTGTTAAATAACGATGGGTCATACGACGTGAGGGGTACGCATGCCCAAGCGCAACACGCGCCACCCAAGCTGAGCGGGATTACGTTCTAAAACCAATTGGTGTTAGGAGTAGTCCACCTACTTATATATAAGGCGTGAATTCACTATATTTTCCATATAAGATTCTATCTCATTTCATATTCTCAAAAATTATTTATAATATACCACATGCATGTAGATTTATTTGAAAAAATAATAAATGCACATTTAAATCACAAGAAAAAAGGACCAAAGTACTGCTATATATAGCATTTTCATTTCAAACGTGTTTGAAGTATTACATCCCCATCTCATTAAATAAATAAAAAAGAAGCTTTTACATCCCCTTTTACACGAGGGGGAAAAACAAGCCCGTACATAGTCGGTATTGAATTGGATATGATAGATATATATCCTACTTGTTTATAAATAGGAGAAAATTAATGATACTTTCTGGAAGAAATTCAAAATATTAAAAAAAAAATAAGAGGGGAAAATGTGATCAAATAATGTACATAATAGTGGTCAATGGTTCTAGACCCGTATGAAAAGTCAGCAAACCTAATCCCTTTCTCTACCCCTCAAATCCCAATCACACCCCTAAAACGTTCAAAACATGAATCCACCCCTCTTGTTCTCCCCAACACCGTCGGAGTAATGGCCCAAGCCCGGCCCGGCCCGCAAACCCCCATGGCTTAGCGAAGAAACCCCTTCTTCCTCCACCCTGAGCCCGATGCCCCTGTGATCCCCGGCCCCCCTCGTTGCAGCTGAGCCAGCATTGAGATTAGCCGTCGACGATAAGGCAGGGCCCGCATACTGTTGCAGCAGCTGCTGGTGAAGCTGGTGTGCTTGTAGATCAGCCACACCGGGCGATGCCGACGCCCCGTAATTATGTAGCCCGAGAAGGCCCGACCCGGTTTGGGTGAAGTTAGTAGTCTGCCCGAGGTGGAGCCCGCCTCCTACGGTCATGAACCCGGCGGGTGAGTCGAAGGGAGGCGAGTAAGGGGTTGCGCCGCCGGTGTAGCGCTGCACCATGGCCCGGAAGTTGGTGGTGTCGGTGTTTAGGAGAGTTGTAGGGTTTTTCCTAGAGGCCCGGGTTCGGCGTCGGGCGGGCTTCGAAACCCGGCCCTCCTGGACCGGGCTGAGCTTAGCGGAACCGGTGGGAGGAACAGCGTTGTTAACCGTGTTAGTAGGGCATGAATCCGGGCCGTTGAAGCCCAAGTGGGCGGAGGTGTAGTTGGTGGAAGGAAGGATAGTAGTGGTGGTGGTGATGGTGCTGGCGTCTTGGGGTCGGCCACCAAGTGAGGAGGTGGTGGGCTGGAAGAACTGTTGGAACCATTCGATCGGGGCGGTGGTGGTGGTGGTGGTCATGGCGGTTGTGGTTGTGTTCATATGAGTTGAAGAAGCGTACCCTTTTTTCTTAAGGTGGGAGGAGCGTGAAAAGGAGGTAAAATAAGGTGGTAAGGGGGCAGTGTGTATTTATGTACAATTTTGGTTCTACGATGGTGGTGGTGGTGGTGCTTTGTAAAAGTCATAAAATATTAGGTGAGTTTGAAAACGACTTCTAATTAATATAGTATAGAATCAATTGGGGACTTCACATACCCAACCTTTAATTTTATACACCATTTGTAAAATAAGGTAGTATATGAGTATATAATGCTTTTTTTTACAAGAGATTCAATTTTATGTATAAGGGACTAATTATGAATTAAAGTATCTTATTTTTATTTTTAAGAGGTATAATTTTTTTTATAATTATAATGGGTGGAATTTAAATTAGTTACTCCATCTGTTAATTAAAGCTTGTCGTTTACTATTCATTCACACTTTTTTAGAACAATAAAAACTATATAAAATATTATCTTTTTTTTTACATTTGTTTTTTTTACATATGATATTATTTAAAAAAATTATTAACAAAGTTAATATTTTATATAGTTTTTAACACTTAAAAATGCATGCGTGAATAGTAAAACGTCAAGTTTTAATTAACAGAGGGAGTATTATTTATCAGTTAAGTTTTAGTAAAAGGCAATATAAATTATTTCCGTAGGTACAAATTAGAAAGTCTTTGGAAAACTAAAGATTAACCTTGATCATCCTTGCAGATAATGCATGATACAAATTTCTCTAGATCTAGTAATATAGTCCGTCGTGAATTAGACTATCTGAAGCAATGTTTGTAATTGATAGTGTTGATGTTTCGCTTCAGATGGTGAATTTGTTTAATCGTTCTGAATATTTTCCATAACACTTTCGTCTTATCTTCAATGACTATTAATTAAGTTTTTTAATTTTGATGAGTTTAATTGTTATTTAACCTTAATTGTTTAACCATGTATTCAATTTCATCATAATTAATTGTTTACACACATATTCCTTGATTGTATACTGCAATCTCAATTCTATCGTAATTTAAATATAATTTGGTGAGTTACAAAGTATTTTTAAAATAATGGGCAGTTTTAGATTATTTGGGAAAAAGAAAGCAAATAATAGACGTACGAGCGCGTGACTATCACGTGGATGAGGAGGGCGTGGCGTATATAAGGCTTTCTTGAAAGGGCCACGTGAGAGGGAGATGGTTCCCGGAAGCAGCGGCAGCGGCTCTGCTGACCTCACTGTATGCGCACTTCCGAGTCACTGGCGGCTCTATTTTTAATATTTTTTAAATGAAAATGACAAAAGATATAGGGGACCTATTTACACGTTCATTTTATCGCTTATTACACGATCGCAAACGCGTATTGCAGATGTGCATCCTGATCCGACACCAACTATGAGGACTCAATATGAAAGAGAAAGATGTTCTTCTCGAAAGTCGTCCTGTTTCGCGCACCTGTCGCATGAATGAAAGAAAAAGGCATGATGCGTCTCCCTTTGCGAAATAGAGATTGAAAGAAGCTTTTATTTATAGGTCTTGTAATCCGCGCATCCATAATGTCTGGTTGCGCTTTTTTTTTAAAAAAATAAGTTTTTAGATATACCAGCATCTTAAAAAGAAAACATAAAGCCTTCACTAACAATTCGAAAAAAAATATTTCAAATTAGGTTTATATTCGCGAACCCGGAGTCTGCACTCACCTTCAGCAAACCTGCAATCAGCGTTCTAAAATTAGGCCTTAGTGGTCGCCAAGACGGCACCAATTGACGGCTGGCGGCCACCTCTCGCTACGAAAAAGGCCTTGGCGGGGTGTTTTTGGCGGAAGCAGGCCTTGGCGGCTGGAACAGGAGACTTTGGCAGTCTTGGCGGGCATGGGACGGGTCTTGGCGCCCTTGGCGTGACGGGACGGGCTTGTCGTTCTGGACGGATTAAAAAAATTAAACCCTTTTCGTTCGTTCAGTTCGTTCCTTAATCCATTGATCGCCTCTTCAACTCCGGTCTCTCCCGTCTCTGCTCGAGTGCTTAACATCTCTGGTGGCGGTGCGGTGGATCACGGCTGGCGAGTGGCGGCACACTAGGTCTGGTGGTTGATGCCGACGGTATGTCTCTCTCTCTCTCTCTCTCTTAGTCTCTCACTCTCACAGTCTCGCTATCACTCGCTCTCTGTCTGAGTCAGTCAAACTGTCTCGCTCGCGCTGTCTAGTTGGCTCCAACTAAATGAACAGCAAAAGTGCAGATGAACTTGTGTAGTATTGTGTGATCGAATTTCTGATTTTCTGAATTGTAATTTGTTTGTGAACTGTAATTTGTTTATGAATCTAAGTAAACGAACTCCAAGCATCTCTATTTCTGAATTTTGGGTGAATGCTGCTGAACAATTGTGTTTTGTATGTGACTAGGCTTTGCGATCAATACTGTTGAACAATTGTATATTTGTATTGAAGTGTGGAATAGGCAGATATAAAGCACGCAAATACTCTAGAAGGGGGGGGGAGGGGGGTTGAATAGAGTATGCAAACTTTTCGCAATCACATAAATCGTAAGACCTTACCACCAGAAGTAAGACCTTATCTAAGGAACAAATACGAGTTAGTAAGAGATAACGAACAAGAATTTGAGCAAAAGTAAAGAACATAAAGTAAAGGACACAATACTTGTTAACGAGGTTCGGCACAACCGCCTACGTCCCCGCCTAGGGTTATCCAACCCGTAGAATTCAATACCCTTTATATCACTTTATCTTATGAGCTCCAGATACAACCTCTAGAAGACTTTCCCTCTTCTAGACTAACTTCCTATCTAGAAACCCAAGCACACTAGCGAAATAAAGCTTCTATGAGTACCGGAGTACTCTATAGTTTTGGGTAAAGAACTCTTAGTATAACCTAGATGAATTGTACTATAAAGCTCGAATGAAAACTCACACACTCAAAGTAAATACAACACATAGCGAGAAGAGCGAGGTGAGATCAAATGATTTTGCAGGAGACGAGACTTGCAGAGATCAGTATGTTCTTGTAGACTTGTGTATTCTGCAATCTTTCTCTTCTTCTTTAAATAGGCCAGCACGTTCAACTTCAAAATAAAACGTCTGACTTTGCTCCACGTTTGTTTAAGAGTCGTTGTGCCGAATCCTAATGGAGAGATCTTCGGTCTTGTTTGAACCACATTCCACATTCCAGAATCTTCAACTTGGATATGTTGGAATCTTGAGTGAAAAGATATGTTGGAAGAGCCTTGTACTTTGTTCAAACAGATCCTGCAAAATCTCAACAAATTTGGCTAACAACAAATATAATAGAGATAAGATGTTGTCTAAAACTCTATATCCAATAGTCCAATACATAGTCCGGAGAACTATTAAGTCCCAATACTTATACAAATATAAGCCCAATAAATATTGGTCCTTATAATCGGATCTGTAAGCTTAAATAGGCCCATTTAACAAATAAGCCCATTCAAAAAGAGTCCGAGTCTTTTTGTGCAATACTTTGAGCCATTCGGTAAGATCTTACCAAATTATGGAAACCCGAGTTTTGGCTTTCATCAATCAAGGCCTTAATCTTCATTAATCCGGTCTTATCATCAAGGTGGAGTTAACAATCTCTCCCTTGATGAAAGACAAAACCTGTAAACTTGTGCACTTGTTTCCAGTAGAAGATAAAAATCATGCAGCATATATAAACATAGTGCAATAGCTAATGTTGGACCAAAGAGTTTAAAAACCTAAAAACAGTAAGGCCAGCAAAACAAAAGTAAGGCCTTACAACCCAGAGTTCTCCCTCTTTTTGTGTTTCAACAAGAAGGGAAGAGAGAGTTTTCAGCAGACATCACCAGAAAGTTTAAAAAACATGAATACCCAAAATAGTTTTAAAACCAACAAGAGACATAGCCCCAGACACCATCACTCATCATCAGAAAGCACGACTACCTCCTCATACCATTCGCTATATCTGGCGGGAACACCATCTTCGTCTGGGCGTTCTCGGAATATCTTCTCGCGCCACCGGTTCTTCGCGTTCAGCACAGTGTGGTTCTTCCACATTTCAGCTTGCTTCCTAGCCTCTGCATCCCACCATTTCTTGACTATGTCATACTCCTCCACAGTGAGGATATTTGGCTCAGGGAAGAGTGGGCGTAGGATGAAGCAGTTTAGAACTTTGCGCTCATAGGTGAAGAGAACATTCTTCGCAATTTCCTCGACATGTTTGACAACGTCTGCAACCATCGGCATAATAGAAGTAGTGCCCCTGTGGTTCATGCCACAAAGCAGGAAAAACTGATTCAGCTTTTCATTCATGATCATGAGCCGCTGGTGGCTATCGTCTTGGCGATCCACAATGTCAGTTCTGGCGGAGTTCAAATCCTTCCTAAGAGCATTGACCTCCGCTTCCAGATACTCAATCCTCTGCTCAAGCTTCATAGTGTCTCCCTAGGACGGTGTCTTCATAATCCAACCACCGGCCAGATTCTGTTCAATCCCCAATCGTTTCCAGCAGTCCTCATCAATACGGCATGTGTCTGAGACATGTTCCTCCCCTTGTGTGTCAATGTCAAAGAATTCGAAGATCTTGGGGAGAAAATTGGCATAAGGAAGAGGAGCGTTCAAAGGGGTATTTATGGTGTGGAGCGTGTAGGTGAGTATAAGATTAGGAACATCAACCTCATGATCCGCCATGATCAGATAGAGAATGTGAAGCAAGTTGTCAGTGACAAGCTCGCGAGAGTTCTTTCTGGGCAAGATAAAACGAGCGAGGAGAGTGAACACCAATTTAGCCTCAAGGGAAAGGATGTTGTGACTGTGTTTAGGCTTGGGTTTGAAGGACCCAGGAGGAGGGACAAGACGCACAAAGAACTCTTTCTGGGCTTTCCGAAGACAGTACGCCTTGGAAGGATGATCTTGGGTATTGACAGTTTCAGGGACGCCAAGGATAAGGGCTAAGTTAGAACGGGTGAGGGTAATTTGACGCTGCTTTACTTGAGAGGAGAGAGTAAGTACTCCCTGTTCTTCATTGGTAGTAAGGTTCACAAAGAACAATCTAGTGAGGCGAGGATAGGAAACAATGCCAGGGTTCAGAAGGGACCAGACATGCGAGTTCTTTAGGAGATTGACACACGGGAGGTTTGTGGATTCTAGAAAATCTAAATCCACATGCTCACAGAAGTTAATGAGTCGATTAAAGTACCCATCCTTCCACATCCTGGATTTAGTGTGACTTCCAAACCAAGAGAGATGGGCATCGGAGAATACCTCAAGATTTGCCGGGGTTTGAAGACGATGTTGATGTGGGGCCTTCTTAGGAGCGCCCGGATATTTCCCTTGATTAGATGTGATTCCTTCGGATTAGCCTGGAATCTTGCACACATGCAAACACTGAACATGATGTCAGGTCTGCTCGCAGTAAGATAGAGAAGGGAGCCGATCATACCTCTATATTCTTTCTGATTTATCTCTTTGCCGGTAAGATCTTGATCTAGAGAAAAAGTGGAGCTCATAGGATTCTTAACTACCTTGGAATCGATCATCTTGTACTTCTTGAGTAGGCCTCGTGTATATTTCCCTTGGTTAAGGAAAATACCTTTTGAACTTTGATGTAGGTGAAGTCCAAGAAAGAAATTTTGCTCTCCCATCAGGCTCATCTCGAATTCCTTGCACGTAATATTAGAGAAATCCTTGCACAAAGAATCATTAGTAACTCCAAAAAGAATATCATCTACATAGATTTCGACGACAAGGATGTCCTTACCATGAGTTTTGATAAAGAGAGTTTTGTCAATCATACCCCTTTTAAAATTATTTTCGAAGAGATATTTTGAAAGTCGCTCGTACCAAGCTCTTGGGGCTTGCTTTTATCCATAGAGAGCTTTGTCAAGCTTAAATACATGCTCTGGAAATTCATCGCTTTCAAAACCGGGAGGTTGAGCGACGTAAACTTCTTCATCTAGAAACTCATTTAGAAAGGCACACTTTACATCCTTTTGATAAAGTTTAATATTCATAAAAGAAGAAAAAGCAAGAAGCATACGGATAGCTTCAAGTCTGGCTACGGGAGCGAAAGTCTCCTCATAGTCAATACCTTCCTCTTGATTATATCCTTGAGCAACTAGTCGTGCCTTATTTCGGATAATATTACCTCCTTCATCTAGCTTGTTTCGAAATACCCATCGAGTTCCGATAATAGATTTACCCTTTGGCCTTGCCCTAAGGGTCCATACTTTATTGCGCTTGAACTCGTTGAGCTCATTTTGCATAGCTATGATCCAATCCGATTCTTTGAGAGCATCAGTGTATTTCTTTGGTTACACATGAGAAACAAATGCGTGAAAAGCACATAAGTTTCTAAGTTTAAAACAAGTTAGACACCAGATTAAGGATCAGAAATGATATCCGTAGTGGAGTGAGATGAAGCATGTTTGAATTTTCTCCTTGTAGATCCTTGGTTAGATACTGGTTCCAGAGGCTCGGGAGGTATTTCATCTTCAAGACTGGCTTCATTTGCAAGGCCTTGAGACTGAGTTCCAGGGCCTTGTGATAGCTCAGTAAGATCTTGAAATGGCTCCTGCATATTACTAGATTTGCTCTTCTCTTGACCATTGGCTTCTTTTTCTGACTCGTCTTCCTCATGAGTTTTCAAGTTGAGATCTGCAAACCCTTCACTCAAGGTACCGTTATCACTTTCATCAAATAAAACATGGATACTTTCTTCAACTACTTTGGTACATTTATTGAATACTCGATAAGCCTTGCTTTGAGTCGAGTATCCAAGAAATATACATTCGTCGCTATGTGCATCAAATTTCCCAAGATTATCCTTACCATTGTTATGCACGTAACACGTACATCCAAATGGTTTAAAGTATGATATGCTTGGTTTTCTTCCTTTAAAAAGCTCATAAGAAGTTTTCTTTAGAATAGATATAATTAAACATCTATTGAGAATATAGTTTGCTATGTTTACAGCCTCTTCCCAGTATGACTTTGGCAGGTTATTCTCCAATAGCAGTGTCCTTAACATCTCTTCTAGTGTGCGGTTCTTTCGTTCCACAACCCCATTTTGTTAAGGTGTCCTAGGAGCTGAAAAACTGTGAGAAATACCATATTTCGCACAAAATAAATCAAAGTTTAATTGATCAAATTCTCTACCATGATCACTTCTAATAGAAACGATAGATAGATTTTTCAAGGTTTGTAACTCCTTACAAAGTTTTGAAAAATAAAACAGAGTTTCTGATTTATCTTTAAGAAAGAAAACTCAAGTGAATCGAGAATAATCATCAACAATAACAAGTATGTACTGCTTAATTTGGGAGATTTGATGCGCATAGGTCCACATAGATCCATGTGTAGAAGTTCTAGAGGTCTAGTAGTACGGTAACGACCTTCTTCTTCTTGAAAGAGCTACGAGTATGTTTACCTCTGGAGCAGGCTTTGCAAAGATCATCTACCTTGAAGTTTAGATCAGGAAGACCTCGTACAAGTTCCCTTGACTAGAGTTTATCGAGAGTGTGCATACGTATATGTCCAAGTCGCCTGTGCCACACCCTTGGATCCTCTAATAAAACCTTGAGACATTTTAGATTGGAGCCTGAAATACGATCAGTGTTAAGAGCATAAATGTTAGAGTCTCGAAAGGCAGTAAGAACAACATCTCATGTTTCCTCATTTTATACGACACATTTCTTCTTCTTGAAGCTGACAAGATTGCCTCGATCGCAAAGTTGTGAAACACTAAGAAGATTATATTTGAGGCCATCAACAAGATAAACATCTTTAATAAAATTGTTTGGATCAACACCAATGTTACCGATACCGATGATGTCACATTTTCCTTTATCACCAAGAGTAATAGTGCCACTGGATTGCCTTTTTAAATTATGAACAAGAGATTCTTTTCCACTCATATGCCTTGAGCAACCGCTATCCATTATCCACTTTTGATCCTCAATCTTGGTGATATCCTGTAAAACAAAAAATCAACCTTTCCGGGTTGACCAATAGACCGATTTGGATCTGTTATGGGGGGTAAACCATGAAGGTTCGTTAATGTATAACAATGTAATATAAAGATACTCTAGATAGGGGGGTTGAATAGAGTATGCCGGATTTTCGCAGATAATCTCAAGACTTTTGAAGCTCTTGCAAAACCCTTTGAGATTAGACGTAATTCTTTCTTCTGGCAAACCTGGATCACAACAGAGTTATACAATTCGAAACAAGTGCGGAAATATGGTAAATCAGTAAGTAAAGGACACAATGAATTTTTTAGGAGGTTCGGCACGAACTTGGCCTACGTCCCCGCCTAGGGTTCTTCCAAAACCCTAGGATTCAACCAGCTTTTATTGATTCACAAGACTTAGGATCCTAATAGCTCACCGAGAAGCATGTCTCCTATACAATTGCAATCTAGTCAACTCACATTCCCTTGGAGTCCTACACCAATCTAGAAGAGCCTCACCTCTCTCAGCTATCTAGTACAATCCTCTTACACTTAGTGAATCAATCGCCTAGTGTCCACTTCTTGAGTTACAAACTCTCGAGTATAACACTCACTCAAAATATATCCTATAAGCTCACTGTGTAACTCTCAAATGCTTTGAAACAAAATAAACGACTCTTAAGAACTTAGCAGAGAGCACACGAAGAAGACAGATTTGACTTAAAGGCTTGAGTGTATGAAAGCTTGTGTCCAACCAATGTATCTCTGTCTTCCCTTCTTCCTTTTCTTTATATTGAACAAATCGACACCTCTTTCAAAGAAGGATCTTCACCAACGGCTAGAGCAGATCATGGCTTGAGAGGTAATCTTCACAATCTTCTATTTGGGGAAACTCGGAAGCCATGATTTCCGATTTGATTCTTCTCAACTTCAAGCTTTAAGAAAGGAGATATTTATTCGAAAAACTTGCTGAAATGTTAGTGCATAATATCTGGCAATATATTAATAATAATAGCATATAATAATATCCGCAAATAATAATCATAAAGTACAGGTTTTGTGTTTCATCAACACAGTTGTAGCTTCAAGACCTTTGACACTAACTGAGTGTCAAAGCCTTTGAAACTATTTCTGATTTTCATCAAGGGAGTGGAGTTATCAATCTCCACATTGATGAAAGACAAAACATGTGCATCCCTGTAACTTAGTCAAGCAGATATATCATAAGCAAAATCGGACTAAGTACCTGCATGGTGTTAGACAAATGTTGGATCATAATTTTGAAGCGAGAAACATCCAACCAAAAGTAAAACAAAACAAGGTCTTCCAAGACCCTTGGTTCACAACAGTTGTAAAGTTTAAAGTCTAAACCATCAGCAGATCATCTCCCCCTTTTTGTCTTTCAAGAAAGGGAGTAAGGTAAAACAGTAACCAAAAGTTTTAAAGAAGTATCCAAAACCAGTTGTGTTCAAAATAGGGGTTAGGGTAGGGTAGGGTTTAAGATTCTTCATCAGGAGAACCATCCGTGAACAGCACCCTCAACTCGTGCAACAACTTAGACACTCCGCTCATCTCCAGCGAAAACTCTCTATGCAGCTCCTTGATGTCCAGGCGAACTTCCTCCAAGCCCAACTCCAGGTTGTCCATGCGCTCATCAATCGCAGAGGCAGTGGGAAGAGTTTTTGAGAGAGAGGCAAGACTCCAAGTCCCTTTTGGGGGGACTAAGTGATGCCAATCTTCTCAAAGCTCTTGGAGTCGAATTTACCCATATGATGTTGTTGTTCTTCATTTTTGAAATCGATTTCAGAAGCTTTGAAGATATGGGTCAAAAGGTTGGCAAAGGGGAGGGGAGTTCTTTTTCTGGCTTTGCGAGTGTGAGCCATGGATCCTAGGATTGTATTGGTCAGATTAAGATCATGGCCATTCAAAATTCGGTATAGAAGGACCATAGCATTATCAGTTAGGAGGGAGCCAGAGTTCATTCGGGGTAAGAGGCATCTCACAATGATGTTGAAGATGATTTTTGCCTCAAGAGTAAGGGACGAGTGGGTAAGCTATTTTGTGGTGTTGTTGGATGCTTCGGGGAGCAGGTGTTTGGATCGGGCAAGAGCAACAATTTGTTATTTTGTGGGGGTTTCAGGAGAAGGTGGACAAGGTCTAGGAAGGCCAAGGAGATCAGCGAAGTCCATGGAGTTGAAGGTGATTCTAACTCCCTTGACGACTGATTCCAAGGACCAACCATCAACATTGTGTTTGGCTTTGAGGTTTATATAAAACAGACGGGTGAGTTGGGGATAGTAAACAGATTCAAGGTTTCGAAGGGTCCATGCAGAGGTTTGTTTGAGGAGAGAGATGCAGGGTAGGTTTAAAGCTTCCAAAAACTCAAGATCAATGAAATCAGAACAACATATCTTACGAGTTCTAAACTCATCTACCCACTTTTCAGCCATCTTATCATTTTTAAACCAGGAGGAGGGCAATGATTGGTTTACCTGGATAAGTGCAGGCGGATCGGCGTTCTTCCTGCAAGCCTTTGTGGGAGCAGTCCTCTTGACAAGCGCGTCAAGGCTTCTGAGAGTGCCTTTCCTTGTGCGCTTGGGAGATGGGGGCTTTGGTGCAGGGGCTTTGCGCTTCTTTGGAGACGGGGGAGGAGGAGGAGGAGGAGAAGGAGAAGGAACAGGTTCTGTCTCCTCATCCTCTTCATCCTCAGACCCCGAGTCCTCAACGGACCCTTCAGTATCATCTCCCTCAGCATTCTCGTCGTCTGCAGTCTCTTCGTCCTCCTCTTCTTCTTCCTCTGGTTCCTCTTCATTGGGAACCTCCTACTCTGCAACTCTTTGTGCCTCTTCCTCGGCCTCTTTTCTAGCTTTCTCAGCCTCTTCCTCGGCTCTTTTCCTTTCTTGCTCAACCTCTTCCTCGACAGTTTTCTTTCTCTGGGCCTCTTCCTCGGCCTCCTTTGTAGCATCTCGCTCTAGAATCTCATCAAGATCCTCCTCTTCCTCTTTTTCCTCCTCTTTCTCAGCAATGATTTTCCTTTTCCCTTTTTGCTTGGCACTGAGTGATTTCTTCGTCGGGCGCTTTAGGGACCACTTGATTTCAGCAATAGTGCTTTTAAGGACGGTGCTCGGGACAATAGCTGGGACAATGGGTTGAGGAGTAGGTTCGGGTTGTGGGGAAGTAATAATGGCCTGGCGTCCTTTGGGGGTAGCGCCAAGGCGTTTGGGTGTGGAGGTCTTCTTGGATTTGGGTGTCATGGATGGGATTCGGCTAGGCTTCCAGAAAAAGGTTGAAGAAGGAGTTTAAGAGAGGGTTTAGGTAAATCTAGAGAGGTGAGAAATTAGGGTAAAGTTTGTGGTTTAAAAAGGGTGAGAGGGTTAAGTTGATGGGACGGGTTTAGGGTTCCAAGGATAGTAATCATCACACTGCCATTTTGAAAAAAATCGATTTCCAAAACAATTCAAATTACAAACCATCTTGCCACACTTCAATTCAAGAGGAAATAATTCCGAAAATATATTTTCCATAAATAAAAAATACTCGGATATAAGAATTTTTGGAAAATAAGATGTGTACAGCATAAAAAAGGTTTAAAAAACATAAAAACTATATTTGATCAAATATCTAATAAGATATTAACCAAATATATGATCCGTTATATGTGCTCTACCATTCAGCTCACAATCTTTGACATAATTCTCAAAGGTCTTGACACTGAGTAGAGTTTATCTTTCGTAAAGGGAAAACTCCCCCTACGAAAGTGCATCCCTGTTAAGCATTCCAATCTCTCGTCTAATGAAGGTGAACCTGTCCTCTGCCAAAGGCTTAGTAAAGATGTCAGCCCATTGATAATCAGTTGAAATAAAAGATATGGACACATCACCTTTTTTGACATGGTCTCTAATGAAATGGTGTCTTACATCAATATGTTTGGTCCTTGAATGCTGAACAAGATTATTTTTTATTGATATGGCACTTGTATTGTCACACTTAATGGGAATACCTTTGAGGTTGATGCCAAGATCTCTCATTTGTTGAGCTATCCAAAGGATTTAGGAGCAACATGCTCCAACTGCTATGTATTCGGCTTCGGCAGTGGATAGAGCAACTGAGTTTTGTTTCTTTGAGTGTCAACTGATCAAGGATGCTCCTGAGAATTGGCAACATCCTAACATTCTCTTCCTATCCACCTTATAGCCTGCAAAATCTGCATCAGAATATCCGATTAATGTAAAATCTTTTTGCTTTGGTTACCATAAGCCAAGCTCCTTAGTGCCATTGAGATATCGAAAGATCCTCTTCACAGCCATGAGGTGAGATTCTTTAGGGTCAGCTTGAAACCTAGCACACATGCAAACACTAAACATGATGTCAGGTCTACTAGCCGTAACATATAGTAAGGTCCAATCATCCCTCGATACTCCTTTTGATTGACACTCTTCCCAGTCTTGTCTTGATCTAGAGATAAGGTTGAGCTCATGGGTGTCTTGGCTGCTTTGGATTGATCCATCTTGAACTTCTTCAAGAGATCCTTAGTGTACTTTCTTTGGTTGACAAAGATCCCTTTCTTAGATTGATTACCTTGGAATCCCAAAAAGACGTTGAGTTCACCCATCAAGCTCATCTCAAATTCACTGCACATGATGTCAGAAAATTTCTCGCACAAAGATGTGTTAGTAGCTCCAAACAATATATCATCAACATATATTTGAATAACCAAAATGTCCTTTCCCTTGGTCTTGATAAAAAGAGTCTTGTCGATCAACCCCCTTTTAAAATCATTTTCTAAAAGATATTTTGAAAAGCGCTTATACCAAGCTCTTGGGGCTTGTTTCAAACCATATAGCGCTTTGTCTAGTTTGTAAACATGATTAGGAAATTCCGAACTTTCAAAACCTGGGGGTTGAGCCACATAGACTTCTTCCTCTAAGAAACCATTAAGAAAAGCACACTTGACATCCATTTGATATAACTTTATGCTCATAAAAGATGCAAATGCTAATAATATGCGAATGACTTCAAGCCTGGCTATGGGAGCAAAAGTCTCCTCGTACTCAATACCTTCCTCTTGATTGTAGCCTTGAGCAACAAGCCTTGCTTTGTTCCTCACGATCTTACCATTCTCATCTAGCTTGTTCCGAAATACCCAACGTGTGCCAATGACTGATTGATGCTTTGGCCTAGGCTTCAAGGTCCAGACTTTGTTTCTTTCAAATTCGTTAAGCTCACTTTGCATGGCAATGATCCAGTCTGGCTCTTGAAGGGCCTCATCTATCTTCTTTGGTTCTATAAGAGAAATAAACGCATGAAAAGCACAAAGATCTTTAAGTTTAGAACGAGTTTGAACACTAAATGTAGGGTCAGAGATGATATTCTTTAATGAGTGTGATGAGGAGTATTTGACTTTTCTTTTGCTAGTATCAGCTCCTTGATTCGTCACACCAATAGGATTGATTTGTGGTACATCTGACTTTATGGATCTGTTAGGTTCAGTTACAGCAGTTTCTGACGTTTCAAAACTTTTGGATTGGTCGCCAAGGGCTTTGGATGAATCTTCAACACCTTGGGCCAATTCTTTAGTGTTGAGAATCTGATCTTGCATGTTCCTCTTGTCTGTGTTCTTGATAGCGGCATCATCACCATCCTTGTTCTCTGTATGGATGTTAAAATCTATATCTGCAACATTTTCACTCAAAGAACCATCATTGCATTCATCAAATATAACATGTATACTTTCCTCAACTAACTTGGTCCATTTGTTGAAGATTCTATATGCTTTGCTACTTGTGGAGTAGCCAAGAAATATACCTTCATCACTACACGCATCAAATTTCCCAAGGTTATCTTTTCCATTGTTATGAACAAAACAAGTACAACCAAAGGGTTTAAAATATGATATAAGTGGTTTGTGGCATTTGAAAAGTTCATAAGGAGTTTTCTTTAAGATGGAACGAATAAGACAACGATTCAAAATATAGTTAGTTGTGTTAACAGCTTTAGCCCAATAGATTTTAGGTAATGCATTTTCTAAAAGCATAGTCATGGCCATGTCCTTTAGGGTAAGTGTTGTGAGCTGAATCTGCCATGTTTTACAGTAACTTTTACATCATTTTCTACATACATTTCATGCATTTGGGCTAATATAGTACATAATCTATGTAGTTTATGTTTATTTGTCAAATTATGGAATCTACACCAGTTTCTATTTAATTTCGCAGAATTCGAGGCAAATTACAGCAGTTCTGAGAAATGTCAGAAAAGCTCGGCAATCAACTACCTAAGTCCAAGGTCAAGAAGCAGCGGAACCAGTCGAATCAAGCTAGGAGCCCAGCTTTACTCGATCTAGAGTAAGCTTACTCGATCTCGACGACGGTGTCTGAGCACAGACCTTGTCGACTAAGCACTGATCGAGAAACTGAGTCAGAGACAACCCGACTCCCGGAAGCCAACTCGATCTCGACGAATCTTGTCGAGATCGACAACAATGTGATGCCATGTCCGAAGTCGACGAGCTGTGCCAAGTCGAGAAGCCGAAGACGGAGAAGCCGAGCACAACCTCAACTCGATCTCGAGGAATCACCTCGATCTCGAGGACCCAGCACCGCACCTGTCCGAGCTTGTCGAGGAGAAGTTGCCCGACATCACCGAAGCTAGCCATCCTCGACACCAGCCAACTCGATCTCGAGTTCTTTACTCGATCTCGAGGACTCAGAGAGCCAAGATCCGAGCCATGACGAGCACCAGCTGATCGACCAAGCCCAGCCAAGCCATACTCGACGCCACTTTTACTCGATCTCGAGGAGGCTTGGTCGAGATCGAGGAACGCCATGTCCGAGCCGCGTTACGCGGTTTTGCTGTCCTACTCGGATTTGGAGTCCTTGGAGCCGAAGGAATCCGAGAGTTGGCCGAGATCTATCCTACATCTATCAAGTTCTATCTATGGAGAAGATTTACCACACATGGAGAGAAGACTTACCTATTTAGATATAATTTTTCCCTTTTAGATTTAATTCCTTTATTTAATTTATTTATCTTTTAAGCTTTTTAGATATAGATAGATATATTCTACCCTTGAATAGCAAGGAGTAGAAGGCTATACATAAAGCCCTAGGGGCTGGTTTTTCATCATTTAATTTTCAGAGAGAAGAAGTAAGTAGTAGTAGAGAGAGAGAGAGTTTGTGGCAAGCAAGGTGGAAAGGCTGTTGTGAGCCTAATTTGCCATGTTTTACACTTACTTTTATATCGATTTATGCATACATTGCATGCATTTAGGTTAGAATAATACAGAATCTATGTAGTCTACACTTATTTGTCAAATTATGGAGTCTACACTAGTTTTTTTTATATTTGACAAAAATCGGACGCACTTTGGAGCTTAAAGGAAACTCATGGAGAAGCTAAGAATGGTGCAACTGGAGAAAAGGCCATTTTTCACCATTCATCGTTCAGAATCAAGCTTTGATGTCTTCATGAGAGTTGTAGCCCTCGGAAAGAGCTTTCTAACGCATGATCATATGCGTCAATCCGACGGACGAGAACTTAGGAAAGTGTGTTTTAAGAAAAGAGCAGAAAGCTGAGAGATTTACTCGATATCGAGTACTTGTACTCGAGATCGACCAAAAATGTCCAAGGAGTGCCTGGTCGAGAAGGAGCTGATCGAGAAGCCGAAGACGAAGACATGTCGGGTTACACTCTACTCGAGATCGAGTAAACCTACTCGAGATCGAGGAACCCGGAAGCCGGCACCCGAGCCATGTCGAAGAGAAGTTGCTCGACGTCACCAGGCCAAACCATGATCGATCACCTTTACTCGAGATCGAGTAAGGGTACTCGAGATCGACGACGCCCAGGAGCCATGTCCGAGCCTGTCGAGCACCAGGAACCCGAGACGCCGAGCCAGCCAGTCGATGACACTTCTACTCGAGATCGAGTAGAGTTACTCGAGATCGACGAAGTTTCCAGAAGCCGCGTTATGCGGTGAGCTGTCCGTGTTTAGCTGGGAATTCTTGGAGCCGAATGAATCCGATTCTATCCAATTTGGCCGAGATCTATCAACATCTATCCACACCTATCAACACATGGAAGATATTTTACCTATTTTAGATCGATTTTCCTTTTAGATTTAATTCCATAATTGCATTTATTTATCTTAAAGTCTTTAGATATAAATTTAGATATAGATAGAGATATTCTATCCTTGAATAGCAAGGATTAGAAGGCTATAAATAAAGCCTTAGGGGGCTGATTTCTATTCATTCAATTTCAGTAGGAGAAGTAGTAGTAGAGAGAGAAAGTTAGGCCAAGTGGAGCAAAGGAGCGAGAGCAAGTTGGCTTTGTTCGGTTGTACTTTCTTCAGTTTGGTTTTAATGCAAGTTTTTATTTCCTTTCAATCGATGTCTGAGGTTGCGATGAAGCGCGAGTAGTCCACCCACTTCTACAGTTAGGGCGAGCCCAACGATAGCCCTGCGTGTTTGAGGTAAAGATCCGACTTTTATCATGTTTTAAGCATCTACTACTTGTTATGTGTTTATTACCCATCTAATGGAGGTCCATGCTATCAACTTGGATTATAAACATAAAATCGGTAGAGACAATTAAGGTTTCTTGAAAGAGTTGTCTAATTGTTGGAAAAGGCGAAAGCTTAGTCCTTTGATGAGATTCACATGATTATCTGTTTTATTTCTGCCTTACGCATGCTTAGTTATCGTTGTTGCAAACCCCAATCTTGGAAGTCCTCTTTATTCAGTTTATTTCGAGATCCCAAAGCCTTTGCATTTACTTTCTTTCGTTTTTATTCTCTGTTTTCCTCGAGATCGAATCGCACTACTCGACCTCGAGCACTGATCTTCGACCCAAGTCGTTGTAGCTTCTGTGTGCAGGAACTCGACCAAGACAAGCCGATGTCAACGAGGACTTTACTCGATCTCGAGTAGCCCTTTGTCGAGATCGAGTAGCCTTTGCCAAGAGATGCTGCGCTGTGATTGATTGTCCGATCTTCTGTCGAGTTGCTGTACTCGAGATCTAGGACTCATGTTGTCGACTTCCGTGAGATTTCTCCGCTACCTAGGATCCGTTGACATGCTTCCTCGTGGATTGATCTTGACTTCCCGCTGCTACATCAAGAGGAGGTCTTGTAATTATTTGCAAGGGACGGAATCTGGTTTGCCTTAGTTTATTTACATTCTATATTTCATACTCGATTTCCTCCTACAACAAATTGGCGCCGTTGCCGGGGAAGCTATCATTCGCGCCTTAGGTAGTTAGATCTCACGTTTTCTTTGAGTTTTCTTCTACAGGTATAAGCAGGACACCCTCGAGTATTTCGAAAGGGAAAGAGAGAGACGGTATGCAAAAGAATTTGAATATTTGAGATGGCTATACATCGTTGATGAGGAGGCATGGCTTGAGGGTGTACGCGCATTTAGGAAGCTCCGGGATTCGTCAAAATCACCGCCAGAAGCCCCAATCATGCTAGAAGGAGAATCTGAACCTGAGATCGACCTTGACCAACACCTAGTCGATGTCGACCCATCTCCAATCAATATCGATCTATCTCTAGTCAATACCCAGGTATGTCCTTCCGCTATCCCAATTCCAACTTTGTCCTCTGTCTTTGAAAAACCATTTGAAGAACCTCTAGAGGAAGAAGAGCCAGAAAAGAAGAAGTTGGACGTCGTTGCCCATGTTGTTTCAAAGTCACTTTTGCCTTATAAGGTGAAGGCTATCCCCGGCGATTTTGAGCAACCGATGTTCATATTTAAGTATGGGGTCCTCGTAAAGTGGCATGAAGCTCTGCACGATAAGGTGGAAATATCTCTTCCCACTCCACCATTTTGCTGTGGTGGAGACGCGCAAACAAATCAACCAATGGAGCGAAAGAGGTATGATTATGAGGTATGCAAATTTCCTTTATATATTTCTTTATATATTCCTTTATGCATGCCATCTGGAGCTCAAGAAGATGGATGGGTGGAGCCATGGAGCGTCCACTCGGGGAGGTTTAAACTTCTTCACATGATGCCCCCGGATGACATCCCACGCTTCCCACCACCGGAGGAACCACCAGATCCACCTATACCTCCGGAGAAAGATGAGTCTGGCTAATGCTTAATGGAGAAAGTCGGCCTAGCGACTATAAAATCTAGAGCTTGTAAATAGACATTTATATTTTGGGACCTTTTGGACATTATTGCTTTTGTTTGTTTTTTTTTGGTTTTAAACTTTTAGTTTTTCTATTA
Organism: Persicaria tinctoria; assembly: GCA_037127255.1. Taxonomy (NCBI): domain Eukaryota; kingdom Viridiplantae; phylum Streptophyta; class Magnoliopsida; order Caryophyllales; family Polygonaceae; genus Persicaria; species Persicaria tinctoria. Next base: position 25,058,804 of record JBANSL010000014.1, read on the forward strand.
TGGGTATTTCTCTTCTATATTTTTCAGGTCCATGGGGATAAAAGCAAGCTAAATCCGACTCGGCCCAGGCATTATCACTCGATATTATGAAGCCCTGCACATCTGTCTAGTGAGTTTCTTTCTTTACCCTTGTTTTTATACAGTGAGGACACTGTAATGTTTAAGTATGGGGTGGGGAAAAATGCTTAATTTTTGCATATTTGATATATTTGACATTTTGTGTGCATGTTTAAAGTTTATTTCTTATACATGACTATTTTGGAACTCATTATTGATTTATGTGCTTACATGCATGTTTTCCAAAAGTTTGAAAAATGACCCCTATTGAAAATTTTGATAAATGTCATGAAAGCTTATATTGAACTCGACGATGCAAAAATTGGATTCATTCGAGATATAGCATGAAATTGCCTAGTAAAGGGAAGTCACAATGAAGTGCATATTTTGATGAAAACCATGAAAGGAGGTAAATTTGATGTTGCTTTTGACATGTTGCATGATAAAATGATGGAGGACTTATATTTACATATAATGATCATTGTTTAAATTCCAAGCCTTACCTATGCTTATATGCATCACAAAAAGCCATATTATGCCTTATTTCAATTATTGTTCCACATGTTCTAAATATTGCCATTATTTACCTTATTTCCATCTGGGGATTATGTTGAGAATGATGTTACATTATGGAGATGTTGTACGGTTGTTGTGTTGTTATTATCATTATTGGAGATTGGCAAGGAAATTGTTTGAAATATATGGAAAATTTAATGAGTGAAAGAAAATCCGATCACCTCAGGAGATAAAGGTAGATCGACCCTGCTCTCTGAGATAATAGTTTGGAGAGATAGGACACACAGGTGAGGAGTCCAAAGCACTAAGTATCCGGGGCCATTCATGACACCCATGTTTGCGACTCGCGAGAAGGAAGTGCTAAGGTTAGAGAGGTACAAACATTATTATTGAAAAAAAGCATTATGGAAGGTGATGAATCAAATGAATAACGGATGTGGTTATGAAAGTTTGGAAATACTCCATTTCCCCGGATTATTAGCACCACATTGCCAAAAATTTCCCACCTTTAGCCTTTTACCAATCTACTTCTTATTGAGCTTAAATTAAAGTCCTCTTGATTATTAATGCTTTGTCACTTATGAATGGTTTTGCATAACCCTCCTTTTATGAGTAGATGTTGCTTTTATTTGCACATGCATGGATTTGTGACACTAGTACCTTTTCAAGGATGGTAATTGATTGCAGGGACATATGGCAATGAATCAATGATGTTGAGAGTTTTGATTTCTTCCCCTGAATGACAATTAAAAGTATTGCTTGAGGACAAGCAAGCTTAAGTATGGGGTGTTTGTTGTGAGCCTAATTTGCCATGTTTTACACTTACTTTTATATCGATTTATGCATACATTACATGCATTTAGGTTAGAATAATAGAGAATCTATGTAGTCTACACTTATTTGTCAAATTATGGAGTCTGCACTAGTTTTTGTTATATTTGACAGAAATCGGACGCACTTTGGAGCTTAAAGGAAACTCATGGAGAAGCTAAGAATGGTGCAGCTGGAGAAAATGCCATTTTTCACCATTCATCGTTCAGAATCAAGCTTTGATGTCTTCATGAGAGTTGTAGCCCTCGGAAAGAGCTTTCCAACGCATGGTCATATGCGTCAATACGACGGACGAGGACTCAGGAAAGTGTGTTTTAATAACAGAGCAGAAAGCTGAGAGATTTACTCGATATCGAGTACTTGTACTCGAGATCGACCAAAAATGTCCAAGGAGTGCCTGGTCGAGGAGGAGCTGATCGAGAAGCCGAAGACGAAGACATGCCGGGTTACACTCTACTCGAGATCGAGTAAACCTACTCGAGATCGAGGAACCCGGAAGCCGGCACCCGAGCCATGTCGAAGAGAAGTTGCTCGACGTCACCAGGCCAAACCATGATCGATCACCTTTACTCGAGATCGAGTAAGGGTACTCGAGATCGACGACGCCCAGGAGCCATGTCCGAGTCTGTCGAGCACCAGGAACCCGAGACGCCGAGCCAGCCAGTCGATGACACTTCTACTCGAGATCGAGTAGAGTTACTCGAGATCGACGAAGCTTCCAGAAGCCGCGTTACGCGGTGAGCTGTCCGTGTCGAGCTGGGAATTCTTGGAGCCAAAGGAATCCGATTCTATCCAATTTGGCCGAGATCTATCAACATATATCCACACCTATCAACACATGGAAGATATTTTACCTATTTTAGATCGATTTTCCTTTTAGATTTAATTCCTTAATTGCATTTATTTATCTTAAAGTCTTTAGATATAAATATAGATATAGATAGAGATATTATATCCTTGAATAGCAAGGATTAGAAGGCTATAAATAAAGCCTTAGGGGGCTGATTTCTATTCATTCAATTTCAGTAGGAGAAGTAGTAGTAGAGAGAGAAAGTGAGGCCAAGTGGAGCAAAGGAGCGAGAGCAAGTGGGCTTTGTTCGGTTGTACTTTCTTCAGTTTGGTTTTAATGCAAGTTGTTATTTCCTTTCAATCGATGTCTGAGGTTGCGATGAAGCGCGAGTAGTCCACCCACTTCTAGAGTTGGGGCAAGCCCAACGATAGCCCTGCATGTTTGAGGTAAAGATCCGACTTTTATCATGTTTTAAGCATCTACTACTTGTTATGTGTTTATTACCCATCTAATGGAGGTCCATGCTATCAACTTGGATTATAAACATAAAATCGGTAGAGACAATTAGGGTTTCTTGAAAGAGTTGTCTAATTGTTGGAAAAGGTGAAAGCTTAGTCCTTTGATGCGATTCACATTATTATCTGTTTTATTTCTGCCTTATGCATGCTTGGTTATCGTTGTTGCGAACCCCAATCTTGGAAGTCCTTTTTATTCAGTTTATTTCGAGATCCCAAAGCCTTTGCATTTACTTTCTTTTGTTTTTATTCTCTGTTTTCCTCGAGATCGAATTGCACTACTCGACCTCGAGCACTGATCTTCGACCCAAGTCGTTGTAGCTTCTGTGTGCAGGAACTCGACCAAGACAGGCCGACGTCGACGAGGACTTTACTCGATCTCGAGTAGCCCTTTGTCGAGATCGAGTAGCCTTTGCCAAGAGCTGCTGCGCTGTGATCGACTGTCCGATCTTCTGCCGAGTTGCTGTACTCGAGATCTAGGACTCCTGTTGTCGACTTCCGTGAGATTTCTCCGCTACCTAGGATCCGCTGACACGCTTCCTCGTGGATCGATCCTGACTTCCCGCTGCTACATCAGGAGGAGGTCTTGTTTGGTTGTAAGCTTTCTTTATTTATTTTGTTTGGTTGTGAGCCTTCTTTATATAATTCAATGCAATTTAGTTTCTTTTGTTATTTAATGTCTTTCTTGATAATGAAGAGCGAGTAGTACACCCACTTCTGGGCTGGGGTGAGCCCGACGGTGGCCATGTAAGGTGATGCGGTAAAGGTACAATCTTGTTATGCAATTCGTCTTCTATCCCTATGAGCATGATTCTTTTGCGAGAGTTGAAGGTGATCCTTATTTTTATTATTGAAGCGAAAGTGATCTTAATGCAACTTGGGTTAATTATGTGAAATAGGTTAGTAACAATTAGGGTTTATGCGAAAGCCTCTATATGTCTATTTGTTAATAACGAAAGTTATTTTGATGGAAAGCATGATCTTTTATGCCTTTATGTGTTACTTTGCATGGTTATCGTTGTGGCGTTGATACCCTGGCTTTGGAAGTTCTTTATATACTGAGTTTATTTCGCCGGAAATCTGCGATTCTGTGTTCGAGTTTGCAATTTATATTTTCTGTTTCTTGTCGATCTCGGGGAAAATTTAGTCGATCTCGAAAACTGTGCTTGTCGAGATCGAGTAGAGGTTTCATCGAGATTAAGTTTCTGTTGCTGAATTTTCTTTCTGTCGTCGCTGAGTTTTATCGATCTCGAGTTAGGTTAGTCGAGATCGAGCAGTGTTTGTCCTTGCTTTTATTTTCTGTCTTCGCTTGTTATTTCTGCTTTTGTTTCTTTGTTTTTGTCTTCTGTTTGCTTTTCTGTGAGATTTACAACTGCCTAGGATCCGCTGACACGCTTCCTCGTGGATTCGATCCTGACTTTCTCTTACTACATTGGAGGGAGTCTTGTAATTATTTGCGTGGGCCTAAATCTGGTTTGATCTATTTCATTATATTTCATACTCGATTTCCTCCCTACAACAAATTGGCGCCGTTGCCGGAGAAGCTATCATTCGCGCCTTAGGTAGTTAAAATCTCACGTTTTCTTTGAGTCACTTTACATGTGTATGCGCCGTTCTGGTCAACCACCTGAGTTTGACGGCTTAGACGAACCGGAACGCCTCCTACACATCCGAGCTAAACTACAAAGAGCCATGGCGGCCGCTGAGACACAAGAACAGCTAATTGCGAGGCTTACAAGGGAACTAGCCGCTAAAGATGCTGATATCGCCACTGAGAAAGCAGCAAGGGAACAAGCGGAGGCTGAGCTTCCCCAGTACCTAACCAAGGCAGAGGATAATATGCACCAACCTCTCGTCGTGCTTGAATCGGCGATTCTAATCCCTGAAAACTCTTTTGAAATTCGCACTCAATTCCTTATAGAGCTAAAAAATAATGCTTTTTTTGGTAGGTTTAATGAGTGTCCTCTTGAACATATTACCAATTTTTCTGACATGTGCCGTACTCTTGCTGAAGGTACAACTTTGGAATATATCAAGATGAAGGCTTTTCGCTGGTCTCTAGCTGAACCTGCACTGAAGTGGCTTGAAGGGCTGAAACCAAGATCCCTCACAACATGGGCCCAAATAGAGCAAGAGTTTCTGAACAAATTCTTCCCTCCTGCCAAGACAGCACTCCTCCGCCAGAAGATTACAGCTTTCAAGCATAAGCCTGGAGAGCCGCTAGCAAAAGCATGGGAGCCACCCTACGTCATTCAGGAGATCTTCTTCAACTCTCTTGACCAAGTCACTAAGGGCAGGATCAACCAGTATACTCGCTATGAGTATCTGACGATGCCACCAATTGACGCATGGGGTGTGCTCGACAAGCTCACTAACTATGACAACAAGTATGGGTCTACTGCAAACTATGAAGAGAACCCCTACGCCAGACCAGCACCATCCATGCCCTTCTATGAGCCTCCTAAAGAGATTTATCCAGATGTAAGAGAGCAGTACTACAGAGATCGGAACAAGAAGCTCCTTAAGCAAGTAAAGTATCTATCTGTCAACCAGCCTTGCATTGATTGCGGATCACAGCGGCACACCACTACTGAGTGCCCACACACAGAGCAAGTCAGGCTGGCAGAACACCACGAAGAGGTAGCTTACGCTGGGGTCCCAATCGCTACATGGGGGACCAAAGGTTTCAGCAACCACAATGGAACCAAGGTGTCCCTAGGAATCCCCCGCCCTACAGAGCTCCAGGACATCCGGAAAGGGACCAGAAAAGGGATGATCTACATACTGTCCTAGAGGAAATACGGAGGAATCATTCAGAAACTAAGCAGTCCTTCAACTCCGTCTACACTCAGATGCAAGGTGTCAACTCTAGGCTTGGGAAAATTGATATATGGCGGAAATCAGTTGATACACAGATTGGCCAGCTAGCAGCAAGAATCCCCAGACAGTCAGGTTCGCTCCCTAGATCTTCAGAACCAAATCCCAAGGGAAAGACTGGACACATCGCTGCTGCAAAACTCAGAAGCGGCCATCAACTGCAAGAGCCAGAGGTCGGAAAGCAGTAGAACAAAGAAGTCGACCAGCAGCAAGTCGACATCGACAATAACTTAGTCGATCTCGAGAAAGGTCTGCTCGATTTCGAGGAACAAGTGAAGAAACCCTCGTCTGCACTACACACCAACTCGAAGTCGACTACAGTGGTCGAGATCGAGAAGGACGTTGTTGAGATCGAGGAAGGTCAGGACGAGATCGAGAAAGCTACAGCACCTCCGACATCTCTTCTGGCTCCCAATCAAAAAAAAAACCTGCCCTTCCCAACAAAATCTCCAAAGGACCCAGCAGAGAAGAAATTTCAGCGCTTCATCAAGATGCTTCAAAAGCTCAATGTCACCGTTCCCTTCACAGAAGCTCTCAATGAAATGCCATCCTATGTCAAGTTCCTGAAGGAGATTCTGAGCAAAAAGATGTCAATGGCTGAAATTACAGAGGAATGCAGCCATTTGGACATACTTGAGAAGAGGCCAGATCCAGGTAAGTTTGCTATATCCATTGGATTTGGTCCATATAAAATTAATGCTTTATGTGATCTTGGAGCTAGTGTGAGTATAATGCCTTTAACAATTTGGTCCAAGATTAAGATAGGTGCCCTAGAGGCTGTGGATGCTAGACTCTATATGGCCAACAACACGGTGGTCATTCTAACAGGCATGGTGGACAATGTGCCAGTACAAGTAGGTAAATTCTTTGTCCCTGCTGATTTCTTAGTTGTTGATATGCAAGAAGACCCTACTTGTCCAATTGTTCTAGGAAGACCCTTCTTGTCGACGGTGGATGCCAACATAAGCGTGAGGAAAGGAGTGCTCACTTTCAACATCACAGATGAGGTAATTGAGTATTCTTTTAATAAAACTGAAAGACATACAGGTCCAATGGAAGAGGTCAAATCTATCTCAGCTGGCTACATCACTTGCGGGGAACCCATGGTAAGAAATATGACCCCTGAGGAGCTGGAAAAGAGGGATATGGAGGCCCAGGTGGAGGAGATCATGGCCATCCTAAAGGAGGAAACAGAGAATCCACTCGACACGGACCAAGATACGTCGTTATGGACTAACTATTTTTCGGATGCCTTAACAGGAACCAAGTATGGGGTCATAGTCGACCAAGATTCCTCGACATCGAGGACTCTAGTCCATCTTGACCAAAACCAGGAGCCTCCACCAGCACCAGCGTCGTCGAGCAGCAACACTGAAGCCCCAGCCTCCTCGAGATCGAGTACCTTACTCGAGATCGACCAAGACTCTGCTGCCTCGACTTCGCCTTCCTCGACGCTGATTCCACCAGAAAGCCAGAACTCCTCGAGATCGGCCAAGCTAGTCGAGATCGACCAAGCCTCACCGGCAGGAGCATCCACGAGCATCCCACCACCAGAAGCCGAAAGTTCATAGAGATCGAGTACCCTTACTCGAGATCGACCAAACATCGTGGTCCCCGATTCCGTCTCTGCAAACGTAAGCCAAGGTATGGATCTTTCTTCTCCTATTTCCATTAAAGATTTATCTATACATGGGAGAGGTTTGCCTTGGTATGTGCGCTTATGTAGGATCTCCAATGATGAGCCCAAGGAATATGAAGTTGGAGACAAGCTCTATGTCTCTAAATCAAAGGATCATTGGTTTCCTAACAAATTCAACAAGAAGAGGATGAGACCTTTGGTGGTGAACAAGATCCATTCTGGAGTATTGCAGCTGATGGACAAGAATGGAGTCCTATTTGAAGCCCAAGCTACATGGGCCCTGTAGATGCCACCTTGAGCTTAATGGAGAAAGTCGGCGTAGCGACTATAAAATCTAGAGCTTGTACATAGACATTTATTTTTGGGACTTTTTAGACATTGTTTTGTTTGTTTTTGGTTTTGAACACTTTTAGTTTTTCTATTGTTGGTATATGTCTTCTACACTTTTCAGGTCCATGGATAGAAGTAAGCTATATTCGGACTCGGCCCAGGCATTTACACTCGAAATTTTGAAGCCCTACACACCTATCTAGTGAGTTTCTTTCTTTACCCTTGTTTTTATACAGTGAGGACACTGTAATGTTTAAGTATGGGGTGGGGGAATGGCTTACTCTGTGCATATTTGACCATATTTGACATTATTTGTGCATTTTTAAGGTTTATTTCATGAATTGCTTATACATGGCTATTTTGGAATTCATTATTGATTTATGTGCTTACATGCATGTTTTCCAAAGTTTGAAAAAAATGACCCCCATTGAAATTTTTGATAATGTCATGGAAGCTTTATATTGAACTCGACGATTCAAAATTAGATTCATTAGAGATATAGCATGAAATTGCCTAGTAAAGGGAAGTCACAATGAAGTGCATTATTTCTTGAAAACCATGGAAGGAGGTAAAATTGAAGTTGCTTTTGACATGTTGCATGATAAAAGGATGGAGGACTTTATATTTCCATATAATGCTCATATTGTTGTAATCCCTAGCCTTCGCTATGCTTATGCCTTACACAAAAAGCCATATGATGAGCCTTATTTCATATTATTGCTCCACATGATCTAAATATTTTCCATTTCTTTACCTTATTTCCTATCCGGGGACTATGTTGAGAATAATGTCACATTATGGAGTTGTTATATGGTTGTTGTGTTGTTATTATCATTATTGGAGTTTAGAAGGAAATTGTTTGAAAAATATGGAAAATTTAATGAGTGAGAAAAAATCCAATCACCTCAGGAGATAAAGGTAGATTGACCCTGCTCGCTAAGATAATAGTTTGGCGAGATGGGACACAAGGTGAGGAGTCCAAAGCACTAAGTATCCGGGGCCATTCATGACACCCATGTTTGCGACTCGCGAGAATGCAGTGCTGAGGTTAGAGAGGTAAAAAAAACATTATGAAAGGTGATGAATCTTGTGAGAAATAATGTGGAAATTCAGTTTGGAAAGTACTCCATTTCCCCGGATCATTAGCACCACATTGCCAAAAATTGCCCACCTTTAGCCTTTTACCAATCTACTCCTTATTGAGCTTAAATTAAAGTCCGCTTGATTATTAATGCTTTGTCACATGAATTGTTTTTGCATAACCCTCCTTTAGTGAGTAGATGTTGCTTTTGTATTGCACATGCATGAATCTGTGACACTAGTACCTTTTCGAGGATGGTAATTCACTGCTGGGTTATATGGCAATGAATCTAAGATGTTGAGAGTTTTGATTTCTTCCCCTGAATGACAAATAAAAGTATTGCTTGAGGACAAGCAAGCTTAAGTATGGGGTGTTTGTTGTGAGTTGAATCTGCCGTGTTTTACAGTAACTTTTACATCGTTTTCTGCATACATTTCATGCATTTGGGCTAAGATAGTACAAAATCTATGTAGTTTATGTTTATTTGTCAAATTATGGAATCTACACCAGTTTCTGTTTAATTTCGAAGAATTCGAGGCAAATTACAACAGTTCTGAGAAAGGTCAGAAAAGCTCGGCAATCAACTACAGAAGTCCAAGGTCAAGAAGCAGTGGAACCAGTCGAATCAAGCTAGGAGCCCAGCTTTACTCGATCTAAAGTAAGCTTACTCGATCTCGACGACGGTGTCCGAGCACAGACCTTGTCGACTAAGCACTGATCGAGAAACTGAGTCAGAGACAACCCGACTCCCGGAAGCCAACTCGATCTCGAGGAATCTTGTCGAGATCGAAAACATTGTGATGTCATGTCCGGAGTCGACGAGTTGTGCCAAGTCGAGAAGCCGAAGATGGAGAAGTCGAGCACAACCTCAACTCGATCTCGAGGACCCAGCACCGCACCTGTCCGAGCTTGTCGAGGAGAAGTTGCCCGACATCACCGAAGCTAGCCATCCTCAACACCAGCCAACTCGATCTCGAGTTCTTTACTCGATCTCGAGGACTCAGAGAGCCAAGATCCGAGCCATGACGAGCACCAGCTGCTCGACCAAGCCCAGCCAAGCCATACTCGACGCCACTTCTACTCGATCTCGAGGAGGCTTGGTCGAGATCGAGGAACGCCATGTCCGAGCCGCGTTACGCGGTTTTGCAGTCCTACTCGGATTGGGAGTCCTTGGAGCCGAAGGAATCCGAGAGTTGGCCGAGATCTATCCTACATCTATCAAGTTCTATCTATGGAGAAGATTTACCACACATGGAGAGAAGACTTACCTATTTAGATATAATTTTCCCTTTTAGATTTAATTCCTTTATTTAATTTATTTATCTTTTAAGCTTTTTAGATATAGATAGATATATTCTATCCTTGAATAGCAAGGATTAGAAGGCTATAAATAAAGCCCTAGGGGCTGGTTTTTCATCATTCAATTTTCAGAGAGAAGAAGTAAGTAGTAGTAGAGAGAGAGAGAGTTTGTGGCAAGCAAGGTGGAAAGGCGAAAGCAGATTTGTCTTGTTTGGTTATAAGCTTTCTTTATTTAATTCAATGCAAGTTAGTTTCTTTTGTTATTTAATGTCTTTCTTGATAATGAAGAGCGAGTAGTCCACCCACTTCTGGGTTGGGGTGAGCCCGACGGTGACCATGTAAGGTGATGCGGTAAAGGTACAATCTTGTTATGCAATTCGTCTGCTATCCCTATGAGCATGATTCTTTTTCGAGAGTTGAAGGTGATCCTTGTTTGTATTATTGAAGCGAAAGTGATCTTAATGCAACTTGGGTTAATTATGTGAAAAGGGTTAGTAACAATTAGGGTTTATGCGAAAGCCTCTATATGCCTATTTGTTAATAACGAAAGTTATTTTGATGGAAAGCATGATCTTTTATGCCTTTATGTATTACTTTGCATGGTTATCGTTGTGGCGTTGATACCATGGCTTTGGAATTTCTTTGTATACTGAGTTTATTTCGTCGGAAATCTGCGATTCTGTGTTCGAGTTTGCAATTTATATTTTATGTTTCTTGTCGATCTCGGGGAAAATTTAGTCCATCTCGAAAACTGTGCTTGTCGAGATCGAGTAGAGGTTTCATCGAGATTAAGTTTCTGTTGCTGAATTTGCTTTCTATCGTCGCTGAGTTTTGTCGATCTCGAGTTAGGTTAGTCGAGATCGAGCAGTGTCTGTCCTTGCTTTTATTTTCTGTCTTCGCTTGTTATTTCTGCTTTTGTTTCTTTGTTTTTGTCTTCTGTTTGCTTTTCGGTGAGATTTACAGCTGCCTAGGATCCGCTGACACGCTTCCTCGTGGATTCGATCCTGACTTTCTCTTACTACATTGGAGGGAGTCTTGTAATTATTTGCGTGGGCCTAAATCTGGTTTGATCTATTTCATTATATTTCATACTCGATTTCCTCCCTATAACAGTAAGATTTTTTCGTTCCACAACCCCATTTTGTTGAGGTGTCCTAGGAGCAGAAAAATTATGGGAGATGCCATATTTAGCACAAAACAAATCAACCTGAAGTTGATCAAACTCCCTACCATGATCACTTCGAATTGACACTATGAGCTCGTTTCTTAAAGTTTGCAAAGTTTTGAAAACTCAAATAAGGCCTCTGATTTTTCTTTTAAAAATGCAACCCAAGTATATCTAGAAAAATCATCAACAACAACAAGCATGTACTTTTTACCATTGGGACATTTGACTCGCATAGGACTACATAAATCCATATGTAAAAGTTCAAGGGGTCTAGAGGAACTTACAATCATTTTGGGTTTGAAAGAGCTACGTGTTTGTTTACCTCATGTGCATGCTTTGCACATATCAATACCTTTGAAGTCCATCTCAGGTAGTCCTCTTACAAGCCCTTTGGACACAAGCTTCTGTAGTGTATATGGGCTCACATGACCGAGTCTCCTGTGCCAGAGCTTTGGATCGTCCATCAAAGCCTTTAGACAGGTTAAGCTTCCTTGTGCCACTTTCTCAGCATTCACATCATAGATGTTGTTATAACGATATGCAGTTAGAACTACTTCACATGTATCTTCTCTGCGCACTAGACATCTTTTCTTGTTAAATCCAACATCGTTACCACTATCACATAATTGAGAGACACTAAGCAAATTATACTTCAAACCATTAACAAGATAAACATTTTTAATACTATGGTTAGGATCACTCCCAACACTACCAATACCAATGATGTCACACTTTCCTTTGTCACCAAGAGTGATTTTTCCAGTGGATTGCTTCTTTAGATCATGAAAGAGAAAACTCTTCTCACTCATATGTCTAGAGCATCCACTATCAATAATCCATTTTTGCTCCTTCACCTTGGTGATCTCCTGCAAAACACACATCAACCTTTGTGGCTAGACCAATAAGCAAATTTAGATCCATTATTAGGATAAATCATATTTGGTAAAATAGTGTCTTTGGGGACCCAAACTTGCGTTATCCGTTCTTTTATCAAATGAACAAGAAATGTATTGCGAATGATATGTGTATCATTTCTTCTATAGGGGCAGGTCTCTTTTATATGTCCCTTTCTCGCACAGTGGTGACATATAGGAGAGCATCTGCTTCTTTTTTCCTATACAAAATTGGTAATGTGCTGCTTCTTTAAAAACCTTGGATTGTAACCAATACCACTTTTTTGTTTAGAGAACTTTGTTTCTCACCCAACATCCTATCAAGAGTGCCTTTGGATTTGGTAAAACTTGTGAGGGTTATCTGTTGGTCTTGAATCTTATTATTCAGGGAGATCTTCTTGTTCTCTAAGTCATGATGTTCACTTCTTAGAGAGGAGAGATCTTGCTTGAGTTCAGATTTCTCTGAGTCAAGAGTCTTGACTTTAATGTCAAGACCTGAATAAGAAGTTTCAAGACTTTTGACCCTCATAGACAGATCCTCAATAGTTCTTTCCTGGTCCACAGTTTTCTTAATAAGAGTGTTAGTTTGGGCAATAAGTTTCTCTTCATTGGCAATCATATTAGAAAGGAATTTCGATAATACCTCTTTTGGACTTTCCATAAGCTCTCTTACAGTTACCTCAAGCTTCTCATCGTGGGATTCATCTCCTGAGGCCATAAGACAGACATTTACCTTCTTATCATCGGAGTCTGAGTCAGAATTGCTCCAAGTTGCCACCATGGCTTTCTTTTTCCATCTATCACCTTTCTTGGACTGTCTCTTCGTCTTTCGAGGGCAGTCTTTCACAATATGGTCTGTTTCACCACATTCAAAACAAGACAAAGGTTTAGTCTTCTTATCATATTTGTTGTATTGAGACTTACCTCGAAATTTAGAAGACTCTGATCCATCCTTGTTGTTGAATTACTTCTTCCATTTAAGGATTCGAGAAAGGCCTCTTATGATAAGAGCAAAAAGATCATCCTCATCGTCATCCTCATCTTCAGAATCAGACACGTCTTTGGGCTCGTCCTTCTTAGACTTGAGCGCAAAGTTCTTAGTGCTTGCTTGGAGTTTTCCATCGTCTTCATTGAGAATCATCTCATGTCTGATCAGCTTCCCAAGCAAGTAATCAAGGGGCAGAGTGGTGAGATCTTGGGCTTCCTCTATGGATGTCACTTTAGGACCCCATTTGTCTTTTGGGAGGCACCTCAATATCTTCCTCACTTTCTCAACGTTCTTAAAGGTCCTGCCGAGAGAGTCAAGGTTGTTGGTGATTTCCGTGAACCGTGTGAACATGGCCTTGATAGACTCATCAGGCTTCATTTTGAAAAGTTCATACTTTCGAAGGAAGATACTGATCTTGGTGTCCTTCACTTGGCTAGTTCCTTCGTAGGTGACAACCAGCTTGTCCCAAATCTCTTTAGATGACCTACAAGATGAAATACGGTTAAACTCATCCGTGCTAAGACCATAATATAGTAAGTTAATAGCCCTGTAGTTTTTGGAGACGAGTTCAAGATCCGCTTGGATGTATTCAACCTCGGTCTTTGCAACTTTGGTTCCATTTGGTCCGTCTTTCTCTGGAACCTTCGGACCATTCTCTATAATGTTCCAAAGTTCCAGATCTTGATGTATAATGAACATTTTCATCAAGGATCTCCAATGGACGAAGTTATTTCCTACAAAGAGTGGTGGTCTACTGGTAGACCTTCCTTGTGCAAATCCTCCGCTTGCTTGACCAGACATGATAAAAACTCACAAGATTGTTAGATCAAAAGCAGTGAGTAAAGCTCTGATACCAATTGAAGGTTCGATAATGTATAACAAAGTAATATAAAGATACTCTAGAAGGGGGGTTGAATAGAGTATGCCGGATTTTCGCAGATAATCTCAAAACTTTTGAAGCTCTTGCAAAACCCTTTGAGATTAGACGTAATTCTTTCTTCTGACAAACCTGAATCACAAAAGAGTTATACAATTTGAAACAAGTGCGGAAATATGGTAAAGCAGTAAGTAAATGATGCAATGAATTATTTACAAGGTTCGGCACGAACTTGGCCTACGTCCCGGCCTAGGGTTTTTCCACAACCCCAGGATTCAACCGGCTTTTATTGACTCACAAGACTTAGGATCCTAATAGCTCACCGAGAAGCCTCTACCCTATGCAATTGCAATCTAGTCAACTCACATTCCCTTGGAGTCTTAGACCAATCTAGAAGTGCCCCACCTCTCTCAGCTATCTAGTACAATCCTCTTACACTTAGTGAATCAATCGCCTAGTGTCCACATCCTGAGTTACAAACTCTCGAGTATAACACTTACTCAAAATATATCCTATAAGCTCACTGTGTAACTCTCAAATGCTTTGAAACAAAATAAACGACTCTTAAGAACTTAGTAGAGAGCACACAAAGAAGACAGATTTGACTTGAAGGCTTGAGTGTATGAAAGCTTGTGTTCAACCAATGTATCTATGTCTTCCCTTCTTCATTTTCTTTATATTGAGCAAATCGGCGCCTCTTTCAAAGAAGGATCTTTACCAACGGCTAGAGCAGATCATGGCTTGAGAGGTAATCTTCACAATCTTCTATTTGGGGAAACTCGGAAGCCATGATTTCCGATTTGATTCTTCTCAACTTCCAGCTTTAAGGAAGGAGATATTTATTCGAAAAACTTGCTGAAATGTTAGTGCATAATATCTGGCGATATATTAATAATAATAGCATATAATAATATCCGCAAATAATAATCATAAGGTACAGGTTTTGTGTTTCATCAACATAGTTGTAGCTTCAAGCCTTCAAGACCTTTGACACAAACTGAGTGTCAAAGCCTTTGAAACTATTTCCGATTTTCGTCAAGGGAGTGGAGTTATCAAACCATATTTGGCAACCTTGTCCCTTTAGGAACCCAAACTTGTCTTATCCGTTCATTTAAGCATACCGGAAATGTGTTTCAAATTATGTAAGGATCCGTTCTTCTATAAGGACACGTTTAATTTATATGACCCTTCTTGCAACAAAAGAAGCACGTAGGAGTTCTCCAACTTCCTTTAGCTTTGACGAACATGGTAGTAGGTTTGACAGGAAAGTTCCTATTGTATCCTATACTACTTCGATTTAAGGAAAGTTGTTGTTCTCCAAGCATCTTGTCGAGAGTGGCTTTGGATCTAGTAAATTGCACCAGGGCGATTTGTTGATCTTAACATTTCTCAGATAATTTCACTTTTTCATTCTCAAGGTCATAGTTCTAAGCATTAAGAGATGAAAGGTTTGCCTTAAGTTCGGAAATTTCCGATCGTAAGGTCTTACCTTCAGTGATAAGATATGTGTTCTTACTGTAAAGATCTTGCAATTTCTACGACAACTTCCTTATGCATACTTCTTGATCCATCACCTTTTCTTTCAAAGTGCTTATTTCTCTGTTGCAGTTTTCTTCATTCGAAAGCATATTTTTGAGAAATTCAGATAACACAGCAGTAGGACTAGATAAGAGATTCCTTACCACTCCATCTAGATGTTGATCTTTTTCATCGTCTTTTGCCATTAGACAAATATTGGCATGTTCTTCTTTTGAGTCCGAGTCACTTGAAGAATCTGAGTCACTCCATGCAGCCATCACCTTCTTGTTGGACTGTTTCCTCTTAGCCTTGTTTCGCTTCTTGAGTGGACATTCGTTAACGAGATGGTCTGTTTCACCACATTCATAGCAAGTTAGGACTTGGTTTCTTTTGGAAGGGGTAGAAGACTTACCTTGGTTCCTAGACGATCCTCCAAAATCTTTGTTACAGAATTGCTTCTTCATTTTGTGAATGCAAGACAACCCTCTTGTAATAAGAGCAAAGGGATCTTCCTCGTCTTCATTCTCGGAAACCTCATGTGATTCTTCTTTCTTAACCTTCAGCGCTAAATTTTTGACATTTGTGGAAGGCTCCCCATCGTCCTTATTGAGGATCATTTCATGGGTGATCAACTTTCCCAATAAATTGTCAATAGCCAGCGTGCTAAGATCTTGAGCTTCTTCAATGGTCGTCACCTTGGGACCCCATTTAGATTTAGGTAAGCACCTAAGTATCTTTCAGGCTTTCTCATCATTCTGGAAAGTCTTTCCCAATGAGTCGAGATTATTAATGATCTCCGTAAAACGGGTGAACATTACTTTCACAGACTCATCCGGATTCATCTTAAACAATTCGTATTGTCTAAGGTAGATGTTTATTTTGGTCTCTCTGACCTGGCTAGTTCCTTCATAGGTCACGATCAATTCGTCGGTACTCAGCCCACAATACAGTGCATGGACGGCTTTGAAATTCTTAGTCATGCTCTCTAGATCTGTTTGAGTGTATTCATCTTCCGTCTTGTCTAACTTTGTTCAATTGGGTCCATCCTTCTTGGGTACATTCGTCCCTCGCGTAATGATATGCAGAGCTCTAGATCCTGATCAATGATAAACATTTTCATCAGGAATTTACAATGCATGAAGTTGTCCCCAATGAAGAGAGGTGGATGAGAGACAGATCTTCCTTCACCGAAGCCGCCTTGACCTTCGCCTGCCATGGTTAGACTCACAGATAGTAAAATCTAAGGTACGTGAGTTAGGCTCTGATACCAATTGAAGTGTGGAATATGCAGATATAAAGCACGCAAATACTCTAGAAGGGGGGTTGAATAGAGTATGCAAACTTTTCGCAATCACGGAAATTGTAAGACTTTACCACCAGAAGGAAGACCTTATCCGAGGAACAAATACGAGTTAGTAAGAGATAGAGAACAAGTATTTGAGCAAAAGTAAAGAAGAGAAAGTAAAGGACATATTACTTGTTAACGAGGTTCGGCACAACCGCCTACATCCCCGCCTATGGTTATTCAACCCGTAGGATTCAACACACTTTATTTCATTTTATCTTATGAGCCCTAGATACAACCTCTAGAAGACTTTCCCTCTTCTAGACTAACTTTCCATCTAGCAACCCAAGCAGACTAGCAAAATAAAGCTTCTATGAGTACCAGAGCACTCTATACTTTTGGGTAAAGAACCCTTAGTATAACCTAGATGAATTGTTCTATAAAGCTCGAATGAAATCTCACACACTCAAAGTAAATACAACACTTAGCGAGAAGAGCGATGTGAGATCGAATGCTTTTGCTGGAGATGAGACTTGCAGAGATCAGTATGCTCTTGTAGACTTGTGTATTCTGCAATCTTTCTCTTCTCCTTTATGTAGGTCAGCACGTTTAACTTCAAAATCAAACGTTTGACTTTGCTCCAGGTTTGTTTGAGAGTCGTTGCGCCGAATCCTCCTGAAGAGATCTTCGGTCTTGTTTGAACCACATTCCACATTCCAAAACCTTCGACTTGGATAGGTTGGAATCTTGAGTGAAAAGATACGTTGGAGGAGCCTTGTACTTTGTTCAAACAGATCCTGCAAAATCTCCACAAATTTGGCTAACAACAAATATAGTAGAGATAAGATGGAGTCTAAAACTCTATCAAATACATAGTCCGAAGAACTATTAAGGCCCAATCCTGATACAAATATAAGCCCAATAAATATTGGTCCTTAGAATCGGATCTGTAAGCTTAAATAGGCCCATTTAACAAATAAGCCCATTCAAAAAGAGTATGAGCTTGTTTGTGCAATACTTTGAGCCATTCGGTAAGATCTTACCAAACTCTGGAAACCCGAGTTTTGGCTTTCATCAAGCAATGCCTTAATCTTCATTAATCTGGTCTTATCATCAAGGTGGATTTAACATGTATAATTGTATTTGTATGTGAATTCAATTGTGTTTGTTTGTTGTTCAATTGTGATCAGTCGACACCACGTCTACACCCCTATAGGCTACACAGTACCTCACTTGTTTCATTTGTTTGGAGTTTAGACTTTGAATTGGAGTATATATCTAATTCAGCAGTAACATTCTTTTTTCAATTGTGTACTATATTGACAATTTAAGTGATTAATGGCGTTGTTTATTTTTTGTTTATGTGTGTAGATTCCGTGAAACTATTTTGAGTCCGACAAGGAGATTGATGCCCACAAATAAGGAAATGAAGAGATGGAAGCTTAGATGATATGGATTGGTTTTTTTTTAACATATATGTTTATGTCACTTTTTGATTGTTTTGAGTCGAATAACGTTAAAATGGTCATGACTTAATCAATTAACTTTCATTTGCATTATGTTTTATTAATGTATTGATGGTAAACACTTTATAAATGAATATTTATTATATCATATGTATTCTAGTCCCAATATAGGGGGTAAAAATAAGAAATTATGAAGAAAACGTTTTAACCACCAAGAATCCGCTAATAAGGTCGCCGAGCTGTCTTGGCGCTTGGCAGTACCTCACCGCCGAGCGTTTTTTAGAACATTGCCTGCAATAGTGTCAAAAGGTGCAAGACCTACAACTTGCAACAACAGCAAATCTGAAGAAAGCAAGCAAATGAAGTATAGTACGTAATGATGGTTGTGTTCTTACCAATGAAATATTAACCCCAAATTTCTTTAATAGTCTGTGTTTAGATGGGGTAAATACTTTGTATTTTGATGGGGTAAAAAGTTGCGAAACCTGCAACCTACAACAACAGCAAACCCGGAGGCCTCTATGGGTCTTTTAAATCTGCGCAGGTGAAGTAGAGATTCAACTAGGTTTAGCGCCGCGTACCCGTAATGCGCAATTAGAGATACTTTCCGTGCAAATAGCAAGAAATTGACCGTGTAAATAGCAATTCCTAACTAACCCACAATCCTAGTCAGTTTGTAACACTAGCCCCGACCCCCTATAAATAATAAGACTAGCCCACATCCTAAAATATTTGCAAAAAAATGTCAGTTGGGGCAACCTATTAAAGAAAGTTATAAAAAAAACGGAAAAAAGGGAGAAGAAACAAAAAGGCAACTGCATTAAATGCCCTTTAGGTAAAAAATAACCCAAAAAAAGGGGGGGGGAAAGGGAAAATAAAAGGTAATTAATGCATTCATGGCTAGTCAAATCGGGTAAAGTGTGGAGAAAAAAACTAGATGAGCTTGAAGCACCTTTGACAAAAAAAAAGAAGGCAAGGGGAAGAGATTTTTACAATTGCAAATTAAAGAGGACGCTTGAGGTGGTCAAAGAAGCCCTTTTTAAAGTTTTTGGGCGATTGACAAGAAGGAGAAGAAAGGGAAAAAAATAGCATTTTCCACCGAAGACGAGAAGCACGTCGGCGCCGTGAAGAGGGAAGGAAATCTCTCCCCCTTTTTCTACAATCGTGAAATGGGATTGAGAGGTTTTGTTTAGATTTTCTGGTGTGAATGACAGTTGAAGGGGTATTAGGGATTTGTGCTATATTTATGGGCAACCAGTTGTGGTTTGTTTGTGCGATTGAAGAATAGCAAGGGTGGTTTGCAACTGTGAAATGCAGTTAGGGTTTTGTTCGAATGATGATGTGGTTGGAATGTTAGTGAGAGGGGAATTTGGGATTTGGGGAATGGTTGTGGCCCATGAAATGTTGTATGGGTGTGCGATTGAAGATCAATAAGGGTGGTTGGGGCCGGGTTTGATTTTGGTTTTTTGTTTTTGTTTTTGTTTCAAAGGGAGATGGAGGATGATTTCAAATTTGGGAAGTGAGTTGAGAATTTGTGACAAACAATTTATTGAGGGTGATGAGAAATTTGGGAATATGGGATTTTAGAAATGGGGAAGCAATCTGGGTTGACATGGGTTTGGAAGTTGGTGACAGGGTTCATAGTTTTAGAAAAGATGTTAAAATCTAATAGGGATTTACTTGTGGGTGACAATAGGGGATTTACTCGTGTTTGATGAAATGGTGTGCTCCAAAAATTTGACGAGGATGGGAGTCCAAGGAAGGAGAAAGTAGCATCCTCAACACAGTGTCCCCGAGGAGAAGCACTTCCTGGGATGGGTTAATCAGTGTGCATACCCTTGCTCTTGTCATCTGAACACATACCCGTGTCATCCAAGTGGATCACATCCAGCCTATCTTCAGCGTACTGGGTGCTCAACACTATGGTTGAAAGGTTGATTTCCTCGCGATCGACCTCACTAGACAGACCCTCATCATCTACCCTAGCATCTAACCCATAATCTGCACAAACACGGGTGGGTGGTGCCTTACAATCTGCCTCGCATACGCAATCCTAACCAACTCATCCAGTTTTTGTGAGGTAGATGGCCCACTCATGCATATTTTCCTAGTGCAAACATGATGTGCGCCTATTTTACCATGTTTTTCGCTTACATCCATATCGATTTATGTATACATTTTATATCTCTTGGTTAGAACAATGAAGGAATTATGTAGTTTATGCATATTTTCCAATTATAGAAGTCTACACTAGTTCTTGTTTAATTTCGCAAAAATCGAGACACTTTCCAAGCAATTTGGAGAAGAGAAGGAAATTGTCAAAGAGATCGAGGTCGACTACATCAACTCAAGGTCGAGTAGAAGCTGAGTCAGATAGCATCGACCAAAAGAAGAGAAGAAAGTCACTCAACAAAGTCTAGTCGACGTCGACTAGACTTTCTGGTTGACCATACCTTCTGAAGCTGAGATCGAGCACCAATCGAGCAAAGACCAGCTGAGGACACGAGATCTGGTCGATGACGACCACTTTGGTCGATGTCGAGTACAACCCATGAGCAATCCGAGTCGAGATCGAGTCCGAATTCGAGTGGAAGATTTCTTCTACATGAAGGTACATGAGAGATCTATCCACAAGTGAAGATTTATCCACATTAGTTACTTCCTACTTTTAACTTAGAGGAATTTAATTGTTTTATTTAATTTATTTATCAAAGTTTTAGCTTAGGAAAGAGATAGATAGATTTAGAATAGAGATAGATTGTTCTTTCCTTGGATACCGAGGATTGAACACTATAAATAAGGCTCTAGGGGCTGAGTTTTAGGATGACTCAAGCCACAAGCAATTGTGTTACATAGAGTTAGAGAGAGTGAAGGCCGAGTGAGGTTAGAGCGAAGATGAGACGTTTTGGCGTTATTTGGTTGTAAGCTCTCTATTTCAATTTAATGCAAGTAGTTATTTTTATGATATGATTGATGTTTGTTATGATGAATAGCGAGTAGTCACCCCACTTCTAGGGTCGAGGTGAGCCCGATGGTAGCCATGTAAGGTAATGCATCAAAGTTATAATCTTTATTGCGCTTTCATTTTCTATCCCTGAATTGCATGATTCTTCTACGATAGTAGCGAGTGATCCTTATTTGTGTTATTGAAGCGAAAGTGATCTTAATGCAAACTTGGATTAATTGTGTAAAAAGAGTAGTAACAATCAGGGTTTATGTGAAAGCCTCTATTTTCCTATTTGTTAATGACGAAAGTTATTTGATGTAAATGCATAATCTTTTATATCTTTAGCATGATTCTTATATGGTTATCGTTGTGGCGTTGATACCCCCGACCTTGGAAGCTTTTATTATATTGAATTCAATCTATCAAATTCGTTTTTATTTCTGCATTTATTTTCGTTACAAAGTTACAGTTTTTCATTGCACTAACACTCGACATCGAGTAACTCTGGTCGACGGCGAGTACTTTCTACTCGACATCGGCTCTGTTTTGTCTTATGTTGTGCAGTATGCAGGAATTAAACAGTTTTAGTCGATATCGAGTACTCTACTCGACGTCGAGTAAGGCTTCTGGTCAATTTCAAGAGGATTCTGGAACTTGAAAGGCGAGCGCTGACACTCTTCCTCGTGGATACGATCTTGAATTCCCTACCACTACAACAGAAGGGATTCTTATATTTTATTTGCTTGGACAGGGAGTTGGTTTGATTATATATTTTCATATTTATTTTGATAACTAGTTTTCCTCCACAACAAAGCACCGTCCCCGTCGGGCTACATTACATGAAAGCTCTCCTTCAACAACACACAGACATATATATATATTTTTTAACTTGATCACCTAAATAGAAAATTTTATAGTTATAAATAAATTCACATAAATTATTTTTATTTTCCAAAAATTGAAAAAAAATACAATAACACTGGAATATATAAAAAAGGAAATTAGAATGGTAAAAAATAAATAAGAAATACAAAGAAAAGAAAGATGGATTTTACCATTGGGCTAGGAGAACATTCATGAATTTTATTAAAAACAAAGCTTACATATACCAATTTTTCACTATATTGGGCCCTTATAATTTGGGGGCCCTGTTCGGTTGGGCCACCTGAACAAGCTCGGGCACGGGCTTGGATTCAAGGTACGTTATTGCCTAGAATTCTTGTGATTTTGCTATGATTCAAGACTTGGTTGATGGATTGTGAGACTTGATTTTTATATTATTCATAAGTTTATTTATCATCTTGTTCTTCATTGTTTATATTTGTGATTCTTTCTATGACCGCGCATCTAGTTAGAATTCGCATATATGCTATGAATTCGTTGTTGGTTTCTTGATAGAAAACGAAGTCATTGATTTAGTAATATTTTTATGCCTTTGTAGTGGATGATAATAATTGATCTATATCGTTAGATGTTGATTATGCCGATTAGGGTTGTTCCAATTGTATCTATCATTAGGATTCGATTGTAAAGGCTCGGATTTTCAAATCCTAATTTTTCGAAAAAAGGAAATTAAAGATGAATTTAAATCGAATTAAAAGCTCGTTTAGCGGATTCCGACCGTAATATAAAATTTGACGAACGATTTCCGTCCTTTTACCTCGAAAATTGAAAATAATTATCAGATGGCGATATCTTTTTTTATTTATTTTTATAAATCTAATTGATCGAGAAAGTGAGAATTGGGAAAACTAACATTTGATAACTAATTTCGGGATTTGAATACATGTATTCGGGTTGAATTTCCGGGTATTGGTTTAATCACTTCCACACACTACCCTCACCATATCTCTTTAAAGGTCCTCCCTCACCCCGTCATTCATTCATTCATCATCACCCTCACCTGCTCCCTTCAACCTCAATCGTCATCACCACTCCGCTCTCTTCTTCTACACGTCTTTGGTACCATCACCTCCATCTTCCCTTCACCTCTTCCTCTTTCATTTCATTTCTTCCCTCCAGCTGCTCTCTTCCTCTCCATCACCGTCGTCCCACACTTACATCTTCATCACCGTTGTTCCATCACCGTACACCACTGTCACCGCACCTTCAAACCACCGTCTCTTCCTCCTTCCCTCCTTCCACCTCGAGCTGCCAGCGGAAGGTCCCACGCACCCCTCGGAGCAACCACCAACAGCCGGAGCAGCCCAGACGCTCCCCAGCGCCGCCGCAAGCCACCGGAACACCATCGCCCCGTTCGAGTGCGAACAATCTTCCGGTAAGCCGTTCTCCTTCGTTTCCGATCCAAATCACCCTCGGACTTCACCATCATGCTCACCCATATCCGACGCAGGTTCGACGAGCCATCGATGGCCTCTGAAGGTGCCCAGACCTCTGATCGAGAGCTCCGAACCGCAAAATCACCTCGGTGAGCTTCGTTCATTCCCTTCCTTATACCGTTCGTTCCTTTCATGTTTATTGGTCGGGGAGTGAGATTGAGAGCCGAGTGTGGGAAGGTGGGGCGAGGTCGAGGGCTCCGACGAGATCGAGAGGTCCGTCGAGCTCGAGAGAGTCGATTGCGAGGCGAGGCGAGCGAGGCCGGGAGCAGCAAGTGTGATTGAGGGATGCGGGAGAGCCAAAGAGCTGGGCGAGGCTGAGCGATGTAGCAAGCTCCGTCGATTAGTGGCACAGTGCAACGTCGCCGGCGGGATCGCGTGAGGATGGCCATGGCGGGAGCCTCCATTTGAAATTGGGGAAGAAGAAGGCCGGTGTGGCCTTTGGTGGCCCCCCTTGCTAACATATATACATATATATTTGTTATTTATTAAACCGGGTTGGGATTATATTACGGGTTCGGTTCGGTACGGTTCGGGTTATCCGTATATTATCTAACTAATTAACGGTAATTAAAATATATTATTAAACTAATTGAGGATTTAAAAGATAAATTAGTATATTTTGGAAAAATTATAAGAGTTGATTTATTAAATAAAAATGGTCGGGATTTTAGGGGATTTGGAAATAATTTATAAAAGTGTTAAATAAATGGTATTTAAAATATCATGTAATACTATTTGAGATTTAAAATATATTATTGGGACTTCAAGATTTATAAAGAATTTGGAAAAGAATTTCAAGGTTGGAAATTAATCTAATAAATAAATTAAAAAGGGATTTCGGCAAGTATTTTAAGGGTCGAAATTCTTAACTGTTTAATTCGGACTTGAAACGATTTTGAACTAAACTAACAATAAGAGTTATTCGATGACTAACTAGCATAATAGTATGATCGTTTGACTAACGGCATGATATGTGTGACTAATTGCATGACTTGTGGTGATTTATTATAAGGGGATAAATATTTGTTACCGATGATGATAATGATATATACACTTTGAAGAGTATGAGTATGAAATAGTAATATGCAAATGTGACTAAGTATGATATGGAGGTTATCTTAAGTTATAAGAGTTGGTTGATCATGATGAACGGGAAGTATGGTTGGTGTGATCTTGCTTATTTATTTGCTTGTATGAGTGTGTAATATATGTGATCAGAAAAGCTATAGAAGTATACTTAGTACATTCTCGTTATGCAATTAGGTGATATTTTGTGATCGTGACTACTGTGTGCTGGATTATTCTTTTGCTGATCTTCTAGCCAGGTAAGTACCTCCGGGGCTTACTCAGTAACTAGTACCTCCTGCCTGATGTGTCATATAGTATGTAGGTGTTGCATATGCATAAGAGCATGTCATGTAGTATCATGCTTAGGAATTGCATTTACGAATGAGCATCCTTATTCTGTATGCGTTTGAATACAGAACGGCCGTTATCTGTGAGTCCTAGAGTCTTTGCTAGGGTCATAGGGCAGCCCAGCTTCATCGGGCGTTGTCCTCCTCGAGTCATTTATATATATATATCACGAGATATGAGATGAGCATGAGATATGATATGATGATGAGATATGATATGATGATGAGATTTGATATGATTATAGCATCGAACTGGCCAGTCTCCACCTTGTCTGGAAGAGGGGTGGTGGTAAAAGAGGGATATACCGCTTGGTATTCTTTGTTAAGGCCTTCCTCAATATTTTGCACATATGAATTAGGAGCATGATAGTGTGGTTTTATTTCAGTACTGCATGAAGACATTCTTTATTCTAGGTATATGCGTATTATATGTCCTTAGCGCGGTCAGAGGACCCGCGGGCGGACTCTTGGCCTGACTTGGTGGTATAGTTTCAGGTACCCGATCTACTACTTGATTTTGTGTTGATATGACGGGGTCCATTCATATGGCGGGGAGTGAGTGTATGAACCCTGACTTCACCAAACTCATGCTTTTTGGATTTCTTCCTATTATACTCCGTTTTGACCCGGCTTTGCCGTGGCACTGGTTGTATCGTTTTCAGAACTTTCGTCCTTTGCATGATAGAGGTTTTCGCGCGTTGTAGACTTAGGACAGGTACAGGGGTTTACCCCGGGGTCTCCAACGGACCTTCCGGGTTTGGGTGCGAAATCCCACTTTAAACTGCGCATCTTCGATTTCAAACCTTCAACCTGTACTCGAGGCGCAAGATCCCAACGAGGGGTTTCATCCCTCGAAACGTAACTCGGGAATCATAATCTTGGGCCGTTACATCGATCTTATATTATCTTAGGTTAGTTTTATCTATTTTAGGTTAGTTTCATTTATCTTAGGTTATTTTCTATTTATCTTAGGATTAGATTATTTTTCTATCTATCTATTTTATATTTCTAATATTTTCTTTTCTTTTGATAGATGATCATTTCCCTTTCCAATTAACCATATATCCCAAATTCCCAAAAGTTGATCATTCAAGCCTTTGTCTCCAAGCCACACAAAAGAACCCTAATTTCTCCACTTGAATCTAAATTCCAAAACCTAAGCCTTGTGTTTCAATCAAAATCCTTTCTTTTCCCATCCATAAAAAACATTCATCACTACCCTTCATCCATCAAATTCAACTCTTTTCATACCATCACCATCCCTAACACAAAAGAAAGACTTTGAAACCAAGTCTTGATCTTCAAAGAGCAATTTGGAAGGAGTTTAGATGTCGGAACATCGACGTTGCAACTCGGATTTAGGGATCTGCAATAAGCGGCGCCCGCCGCCTGATACATGACGCCGGCCGCCACCCTCAGTGCTCTAAAGTTTCTTGTCCGACAATGATAACCACCACTACCATGATCAAGTAGGTTCCCTTTTCCCTCACTTGTGATTTTAATTTTTTAATTTTTTTGTCTTTCTTTGATTTTCATGTAAGGGTGATGAAAAGTTTATGTGTGGGGGGAAAGTTGCATTTTTAGATTCATGCATTCATGTTTATATTCTAGTGTTTGTATTCATCTTTATTTTCTACTGTTTTTGTTTGCATTTGTCATTCATTCATATATTCATGTTTACTTTTCCATTATCTTATTGCATTAGGAAAAAAACATGAAAAATGTCAAAAACCCAAAAATATCATGCATTGCATAAATATGTGTTATTCAACTACCCATCTTGCAATGTTTGTCCTCTATTATATATTTTAGCATGATTATATAAATTCCATCGCATGTTGGGATTGTTTAGCCTTATCACCTTAAAATGTTTTTCTTATGAAGCATGATTTGGTGATGTAATTGAGCATGTATGATTGAGCTTGAGTATTATTGAAATCCTACACAATATGACCCTTGTGAGATTGTTTTTTAGCCTTATTGGAATCATATAATTCCTTTTGCTTGTATGGGTGATTTACTGTCCTTATCTTTCTACCTCTTGATATTGACTTCATTATCTATTGTCAAAACTGACTCACACGTTTGTTGCTTGAGGAATTTTATGCTTTTATGTTTATATTTGGCTTTAGTTGCATATTGAGTGTTTAGTGTGAAATAAAGTGGAAATGGTTGAGATACTTAGTAACTGGATCTACGCATGACACCCATGGGTATGATTAATGCAAAACGGTGTCAAAAGCTACCCACTAAGGAAGAAGCTTGATCATTGAGTAACCGGGTTCATTCTTGATACCCATGTTTGCAATTCGCGTCAATAGATGTTCAAGTGGACTTTATTCAAATAAGTTGAGGTGTTGATAGACCGGGGCATTCATGACACCCATGTTTGTGACTCGCGTAAGGAAGACACCAAGTCCGAAAGAAAGCAAAACAAGAAAATGAAAAAAAAAAGCCGAAAAGAAAATAAAAAGAGAGAGACATAAATGAATGAAAAGAGAGAACTCTATAGCCAAATTGCTTATTTTTATTGTTTTTCCGCAAGTAATGGCATTTCGGTGGAGATTTGGTGATATTGCTGTCAATTTCTACGAGCTTAGTTGCATTTTGGATTGAGTTGAGAGTTGAACTTTAAAGTCTAAACACATGAGAGCATGAGTGAAACACATATTCCCGGTGAGGTGGGATGATTTCTACTTCTATGCTTTGATCGCTAAGTACATGCTATGATGTTTATTCACTTGATCTTGTGTTCATTTAAATTTGATATTGCTTTTGATGAGGCAAATGCATGATGAATATGTTTATGGGATGTTTGGTTATTGCTATATTTTTCATTGCTTGAGGACAAGCAAAGACTTAAGTGTGAGGGGGTTGGATTTATGACAATTTGTTTGCTTCTTTCATATTTAGTTTGCACTTGTTATGGTATATAAAAAAATTTTGTTTAGACATGAAGAAGTCTCTATCTTTTTTCTCTACTCTATGTTCACTAGAAGACTAGCAAAGCTTAAGCGTGGGGGAGTTTGGTAATGCATATTTTATATATATAGGCATTATAGGTAGGTCTTAGGTGCATTAAGTATTCATATTGCATGTTTACTAAGCTTATTCATATTGTTGGTCATTTGGTATTCGAAGTGTGGAATCTATGGTTTCTAGTGTTTATTTGTCGGTTATAAGATCCAGCCTCGAAAGGTGGAGAAAGAATTGAGCAAATGGACAAAGGGGGGCTAGGGAACAAGCGCGGAAATGGAGAACATGGATAAATCCCATCTTTAAGGTTTTGTGAAGTTGGAATTAGCTTTTGAGGTCTTCATGAAAATCGTAGTGTTTGGAAAGATCTTTCCAACGCATATTCATATGCGTCAATCAGACGAAGGATGACTCCAGAAAGTGAGTTACAAGTTCAATCTGTCGATGTTGTCAAGATGTACGGACCGCACCCGCCGTCTTTTCCACGGCGCCCGCCGTGCTCGACAGTTCCAGATTTGTGATACGCAACCCAAGTCTATCTTTTTGGGAACTTTTATCTACCGCCTAGGGTTTTGTTCGCTGCCTTTGAACCTATAAGAGAGATGAGAGGATTTAAAAAACTAACATTACAATAATTCATTAACTCTAAGAGAGATGAAAGGATTTAAGTTTATGGATTCAAGGTAAGTTATTGCCTAGAATTCTTGTGGTTTTGCTACGATTCAAGACTTATTTGATTGATTGTGAGACTTTATTTCTATATTATTCATAAGTTTATTTATCGTCTTGTTCTTCATTGTTTATATTTGTGATTCTTTCTATGACCGCGCATCTAGTTAGAATTCGCATCTATGCTATGAATTCATTGTTGGTTTCTTGATAGCAAATGAATTCATTGATTTAGTAATATTTCTATGCCTTTGTAGTGGATGATAAGAATTGACCTATATCGTTAGATGTTGATTATGTCGATTAGGGTTGTTCCAATTGTGTCTTAATTGCATTGAATCGATATGCCAATTGGTCTAAGAACTTGAGTGTTTAATGTTATTCTTTAGTGATATTGAATAAGATGATTGTATTCCTGCGGATCCTTCCACTTTAGTCAAGTCGACATAGGCTTAGGAATAATATTGCAATCAACTCAAGGATCAAGTAAATCAACCAATGTTACGAATTGTAGGCAAATCACACTCTTATCTTTTATCTTCTCTTTGTTCCTATTCGTATTTTTATATTAGTTTAGCTGCATTATTTATCTTCATTCATATTCCTATTCTATTGTTAGTGTCATAATTAGTAAATACACATTGCATTGAGGTACTTGTTTCTCTGTGGGTTCGACCCCTTACTTAACCGCTATACTAGGTTGCTAGTTTAGTTTGAGTTATTTCTTTGGCAGGGTGAAATCTAACGACGTTTCCCTTCCGTAAAAACCCAACCAAGTTATACACTCAGGAAGACAAATGATAAAGGTAAACGCTACCCGAAGAAAAAGCACTTGAAAACTGACTAAACATGACACAGATTTCAACACTCGATAGAAGAGCGGTATCGAACCGGCCAAACATATATAAAAATATGTATTGATAATGCATATTTTAGATAAACATTATAGGTAGTTCTTATTGCATTTAGGTTGTGGTTTTGCATATGTTTTGGTCTATTTCTATATCTTTCTTGTGAAGTATTCGAGTTCGAAATCTACGCATTTTTAGTGTTTATTCTACAATTTTACTTACCGACCATGGATGAGATCTTGGAGGAGCTTAAATGACTGATTTTGGAGGATAAGAAGGCTAAGGAAGGAGCATCAAGGGAGCAAGGAAGCACAACGTCGAAGCTAAGGAAGGATCGTGGAGCCTAAGGAGCGGCGCCCGCCGGTCTTCCATGTTCAACAAACGCCGATTTTAGTCCGAAGATTCTATCTCATTATTATATTATTATCTTATTCTCTAGGGCTTTTCACGACTCTATTTAGGTTATTTTCATCTAATTGTTGAGAGTGTGTGGAGTTTTGTTGAGAGAGAGAGAGAGAGAGAGATATGAGCATTCTTTTGGCTATGAGTTACTAAACTCATACCAACTCGAAAAGGGGTCGATATAAACCAATAGAAAGTCCTTGTCGAGAAGTCTACCAAGGGGAGCCATGGTACCAATTGGTACCGAAACTACCGATGCATACAACTTGGCAAAGACCTCTACCGAGCTAACTTGGTCACTTTTGAAGGTGGTTTCCCCTCGGATTGTGACACCACTGGTCCCATTTCTGAGAAAGAATACGAAGGACCCCACCGACACCAAATATAAGAAATTTTTCCAGGTGTTGAAGAGCTTGAACATTAATGCTCTAAACAAGATGCCCATCTGCATGAACTTTCTCAAGGAGGGCCGCGATTGGCCCTCTCGCGACGGCGAGAGGGCCCTAGAGACTTGGTCGAGTCACACCTTACCTCCTTTGGGTTCCTTGTTGGTTTTTGACCCGATTCCTTTCGAATATGTTTTAGATAACGGATGATTTTAGAAGCGGTATCTTGGGATATTATTTTATTATTAAATGCTGAAATGAGATTATGACGGAACTGGAATTATCAAGTCTTATGCTTGGAAAACATGTTAAAGAGTGTCATTTCAAATGTCGGGATCCTTTGTCTTGGTTTGATGATCGAAGTTGGCTTTTGAGAAATGAGTTTGGAAATGTTGTTGGTGGGATTTATCGATGGTTTTCATTGGAGTTAAACTGGTCAAATGGTTTTGTTAATGCTTATCGTATCGGAAAGGCTATGAAACGGTTTTACTCTCGCCTGGTTTTGTGAAACGTTTTGAGAACTCGATTTCTGTGTGTATGAGTGGTAGTATGGTAGCTTATCGAATTTATGTGATTATAGGTGTTTGTTGCTTTTGGATCTCCGCTTATGTTATCTTTTGTTGTTCAGCATTTCCAGGTAAACTGGACCTCCTGCCTGATGTGTCATATGATGTGCAGGTGTTGCATATGATAAAGCATGCTGTGTAGTATCATGCTAGGATTGCATTTGTGAATGAGCATTTGGCTACTTGGTGTGTTTGGAAATAGAACGGTTGTTATCTGTATGTCCTAGAGTCTTTGCTAGGGTCATAGGGTAGCCCAATCTCATCAGGTTTGCCCTGAGTCAGTAGCGTCGATATGAGCATGATATGGTAGCTCAGCACCACCGGGCAAGAGATGAGATGATGATGCTATGTTATGAATTATGATGATGAGATGATGATGAGATATGATGATGCTATGTTACGATGATGATATGCTATGATGATTATGCGCACACATTTATGATGGAATGGGGTATTGTACTGGGAAGGTTCGCTCATGAAAAAGGGGGCGGAGTTGGAGAGGGATATGCCACTTGGCATTGTCTGAGGCCCTTTACAGTTTTTTCGCGTATTATTATCTCTGATGAAAACATGCTTGTGTTTAAATCCTGTACTGCATTAGACCATCCTTTATTTAGGTATAGGCATGTTATATGGCCTTAGCGCGATCTTTAGGGCCCGCAAGCGATTACTGGGCCTGACTTCGTGGATAGTGTTAGTTACTTGCTTCTTGCTTGCTCCATGCTTCTATGACGGGAAATCTCCTTGGGCGGAATCGAAGAACCGGTCTAACCTGTTAACTTGGCTAAGTGGAAATCAATTATACTTATGGTTTTGGTTTTGACCCAGCTCTGCCGTGACAAGTTGTATCTTATTTTCGTTTTCCGTTCCGCTTCCTTAAATGAATTTCTATGACATAGTCATTAGGACATGTTAAGGGTACCCAACGGCCCTACGATGGTTTTGGGGTTCGAAATCCCCACTTTCATACTAATGTTTAAAGAGGTTTGAAACCTCCACCCGTACTTGGATTGCAAGATCTGAACGAAGGTATCCGACCATCGAAACGTAACCCGGGTATTTATATCTGGGCCACGTATCGCAAATCTGGATATGACGAGGCGGCGGTTACCGTCCGTACAGTGCTGACAGCTTCGACAGACTAAACTTGTAATGCACTTTCTAGAGTCATCCTTTGTTCGATTGACGCATATGAATATGCGTTGGAAATCTCTTTCCCGGAACTACGATTCTCATGAAGACCTCAGAAGCTAATTCCAACTTCTCAGAACCTCAAAGATGGGATTTCTCCATGTCCTCCATTTCTGCTCTTGTTCCTTAGCTCTTCTTTGTCCATTCACTCCAAGTTTTCTCCACCTTTCGAGTCCGAATCATAAGACCTACAAATAAACAATAAAAACCGTAGATTTCGAACTTTGAAAACCAAATGATCAAGAATATGAATAACCTTATTAAACATACAATATGAATACTTAATGCACCTAAGACCTACGTAAAATGTCTATCTAAAATATGCATTATCACCTGTGTATGTCAACATTCCAGTCTTAGCATTGTACATGACACCGGTTAATTTACCTGCCACTAATGAGATTTTTCCTACTTTCATCATGCATGTATTATAGTTGTTAGATCAATTTTCACTACTTTATCTAAACTTAGAGCAAGGCAACGAGAAATAGCAAGCAAAATAATAAAGAATTAATTTTAAACTCTATTAAAAAAATTCATTCGATTAGATGTCCTCTTGTTTAGAGCTTTCGATCACTACCCAACCGTCTAAGGGATATTAAAAATTAATAAATAAAACCTTATGAGTATTGAATGATGTAATCACTATCCACTATCCACCTACTTCTCTTTAAACTTATGAGGGTTGTGTTTGATCATGTGT
The DNA here is from genome assembly GCA_037127255.1 of Persicaria tinctoria. Lineage (NCBI taxonomy): Eukaryota > Viridiplantae > Streptophyta > Magnoliopsida > Caryophyllales > Polygonaceae > Persicaria > Persicaria tinctoria. The sequence continues at coordinate 25,091,379 of JBANSL010000014.1, forward strand.
GTTGAACAAAAATGCGCAATATAATTGTACAACACATTTTATTTAATTTTTTAATATTTGAGTTCGACCCCTTTTGGTTATCCTCTTTGACACCAAGATTTGAGTGGTTTTGGTGATTTGGGCTGCACCCGAATGTTAGCGGGTTGCCTACGTATCTCTTGGAAGAGAATCAAGCCTTACGTAGTTCAAAGTATTTGGAGTTTTTGGAATTTGTGTTTGGTTTGGTTTGGTTTGGTTTGGATTTGGTTTTGTTTGGATAAGTTTGGATTTGATTTTATTTGGATAAATTTGGATTTGGCTTTTGTTTTCTTGTATGCATAAGAGGATGAAGTTCAAACCCACCTTCTAGGAAGGGTAGCATGAACAACACTCCACCCGAGTAACCTGAGCCCACCTTCTCGGAAGGGTAACTCAAGTGACCCGCCTATCATTTGCACAGAAAACGGTTTGACTTTGAGGTGGAGTTTAATTTGGAATTTGACTTGTTTTGACTTGAGCTTTGACTTAGAAGTCAATTTGAGGATTGTGGAATTTGGTTTTTGATTTTTTGGGTGTGAATAAACTCGACGAGCAAAAGCTTTGTATCGAGTTAGGGTAGACACTTTGGCTTTGAGGAAAATTTGATATTTGAGACGACTAGAGTCGACGAATGAATTTGAAGAGATTTGATGAAATGTTTGGGTGTGACTGGACTCGGTGAGAATTTGATTTACACTGAGTTTCCTACGTATCCACTTATCTGGTGGAATCAAGTCGTCGTAGTTCGGGACAAAAATGGATTTTGTATTTGGATTTGATCATGGGATCATTTGTGGGTGGTGATTGGACTCGATGAGCTTGAGCTTGACACCGAATGTCTTATTTATCTCTTGAAAGAGAATCACCTCACTTGTAGTTCTAAACGAACCAATTTATTTTGAATTTGGCGATTGAACCTGACGAGCTTTAACTTCATGTCAAGAATCAAATCTTATATAGTTCTTTTGAGAAAAAAATTAATTTGATTTGATATGGGCGACTGGATCCAATGTATATTTGAATCTTGACATCGGATTTCCTACGTAACTCATAGAAGAGTATCAAGTCTTCACGTAGTTATTTTTAGAACTGATTTGATTTTCTTTTTGTTTGACGATTGAACCAGACGAGCTTTACCTTTATGTCTGGTGGCCTACGTATCCGACAATTCGGAATCAAATCAGGCGTAGTTCATTTGAGAACAAATCATTTAATTTGGTTGGACTTTGACCTCATATTCATTTAGAAGTGAATTTAGAGGTTGACGACTGTACCCGATATATTTTTATGATTTAATATCGGGTTACCTTCGTAGCCGATAAAAAACGTCAAGTCTTTACGTAGTTCTCTTTAAGAACTGTTTGAATTTGGAGAGATTTAATTTAGGGTTTTGACTCCGTCTTCTTTACCCCCGTTTAGAAGTCAATTTTACGATCAACCTACTAAAATAAACTGACAATGAAATTTTACGACTTCAACTTTAAGATTTTTGTTAAACTCAATTTCTAATTTGTGCCGGTTATAATTATAACCTTTTAGTGGGGAACTTTTGTAATAAAACAAACTTCCTCAAATATGCCAAGCATATAAGTATGTGGCTGGCTATAAAACCAAAGACCTCTTTTTTGTTTTAGCTTTGCCGAGAGATCTGAGGGTGAGCCCAATTTGATTTGTTTTAATTCAGCCCGGTCAACAACGTTAGCCCAATTCCTTTTCTTTTCTGAATGAGCCCATATTTTTTTGTTTGGCAACCAGCTTCATGTTCCTCAAATTAGAGAGTAGAGACGGGTTTCATTTTATTTGCTTGCTTCTTCCACTGTTCATTCTCTCCTTCCTTTCGCCTCTTTTCTATTTTCGCATCGTCTCTCAGTAGCGATCTGCGACCTTTTGGGCAACCGAAACGAAGAACGGCAGAGAAAGGGCGGATCGACGGTGGAGCACAGGCCGAGCGACTTGCCCTTTGTCTTCACAAACCGAGGACATCCTGCGCTCGAGTAGGCTTTAGTTTTTTTTTTTTTTGTTTTGTTTTGCGAGTCTCACTCTCAAATTTGATGTTCAATCCGACTTTTAGGTGACTTGTAGCCTAAATTTCATATTCCCCACTTCCAATTGAATGTCCAATTCCTTGACTGAATTGATTTTCAATTTCTAGGGTTTCAATATGTGAAATTTGGGGCATTTCGATTTGGGCATTTGAAAGAGGGCAAAGAGGGCTTTGGACGATCGGGAGCTTTTTCTGCTTGAAGAACAATCAGGTTCGATCCTTCTTTCTTCAATCTGCCTTTAATTTGATCTAATTTAGGCTTCGATCGATTGGTAATTTGAGATTCATTTCTTTTGTTTGGAGCTTTTGACTCGAGTAGTCGGACCTGGGACTGGGAGGCAAGGGAGGCTGGCCGCTCTTTGAAGAAGGTGAAGAAAACCCAACTCCAGGAGTTTCCCGAGCTCTAATATTTGTAGACTCAGGTTCGTTCTCTTTTTGTCCCTGAATTGGTCCACTTCCTCACAAGCTTCGTGCTTAGCGTAGTTTGACGTCGATTTATTTGATCTTGTTGATCTGTGTCTTTGAGTTAGGCTCGCTAATTTGTTTGAACCTATGTGTTTTGAGTTTGAGATAAGAAGTTGGAGTTCCTCCCATTTCTTGGTTTATTGGCTCTCCTTGCTTCTTTTCTTTATTTCTTTTTTACAACTCAGAAATTTTAGACTTGAATTTGTTGTGCTTTACGCAAAGATTTGTGAGTCTACAGCAGTGCTGCTTCCCTGTGCATGATATGTGCAATTTGTCATATTTTTTGCTTGGCTAGGTTTCCAGTGATTAGCCCCCTTTTTTTATATATATATATTTTTTGATTTGGAGCTTTACTGGCCAATTTGCACTGCCCAGATTTAGTCTGAACAGATGGTAGCCTGTTTTTTTTATCTGTAGACTTGGCCTTGGGGAGAGGCTTTGTGTCTCTCCAGTTTATGTCCTGCAGCAACCTTGACATCAGAAAAGTTCTGATTTGAGGACTTTGAAGTTAAACTCCTCGTCTTTGCTTTCAATTTCATTTGTTAGGCTGCAATGAATTTGAATTTGTTTCCTTTTGGCTTGCTTGAGCCGTTTGCAATTTGTATGCTTGTATTAGTTAGCTAGTTTAGAAAAATCCAACAGCGTTTTGAATATGAATTTAGGCAGAGTGACTTCAGGATTTGGTCCTGTGTGAAACTGAATTCTTTCTCTTTGCTTTCAATTTCTTTGCCTTAGAAAAGTCTTGAGTGCAGTGAATTTGCTTGAATGTCTTACAATTTGTCTGCTTGAATTAGTCGCTTAGTTTAGGAAAAATCCAGCAGCGTTTCGCCCTCTTTTAGGGCTGTTTGATGATTCCGAAAACCAGGCCACAAGCGAAAGCCCGCAGGGTTTGCAAGGGCGGGGTTTCGAGAATCGATTTTGACAGCACCTCGACTTGTTTTGGGGCAATTTGATGACTCCGAAACCCAGGCCACAAGCGAAAGCTTGCAAGGTTTGCCAGGGCGGGGTTTCGAGAGTCGATTGCGCTGGTCCTTCAACTTGACTTGATTCGAGGGTGATCTGATGACTCCGAAGCCCAGGCCACAAGCGAAAGCACGCAGGGTTTGCCAGGGCGGGGCTTCGGGAATCACCAAAAACCCAACACGGAGAGAAGGCTCCTCTTCTTCTTTGCTGCTTGTTGCTTCGTGCTTCTGTGTGTTTTCTGCAGTTTTTTTTTTTTGTTGTGCTGTGTGTTTGTATGGCTTTTGAGGTTGGCTTTTTCTTTCTTTCCCTCTGCCTTTTTCTGCATTCGTCTAGCCTCCCGTTTTCAAGAGCCCTAAGCTTTGTTTTATAGGGGAAAAGAAAGAAAGAGGAAATACATATTTTTCCTTTTTGATGTATAGACGTACAGTTGATATCTCTTCTTTCTCTTTATTTTGGAAGGCAGTACACTGTTGCTTTCCTGTAGAATTTCAGCTGTCTCTTTTAGCTGATCTTCTTGTCTTTTTTAGCTATATTTATAGCCCTTTTTAGATGCTGATTGTTTTCATTTATTTTTTTAATCTTCCAGCAACTATTCGGTTAACTTATTAGCCTTTTGGGAGCTGATTCATTGCCTTTTTTTATTTTATTTCGTTTACTTTTTCCCTTTCCTTTGATTCTGGCTTTCATAAAATCCCAGGAGTCATATATTTGGAATTTGGGCTGGTCCTTTATTTTGGGATTATATTTGGCCAAGATTCTAATTTAACAGCTCAATAGTCTTTGTGTGGATTTTTCCTTGTAACCCACTAATTCAATCTTGTTTTACTTTTGCAGATTGAATAAACAACTGAGCTAAGTTGGATTTCGAGGAACCTGCCACCCAATTGACGGGCTTTGCTCTCTCGACAGTTTAACTATATATTTTTTGAGCTAAGTTGGATTTCGAGGAACCTGCCACCCAATTGACGGGCTTTGCTCTCTCGACAGTTTAACTATATATTTTTTTATTTTGTACGCTCGACTATTGTATTAAATTTGCATACTTTAGTTTATGAGCTTGTAGTACGTTAAAATGGTATATTTAATATGTAACACATTTCACGCACTCCTAACTTGTTTGTGATTATTGTCACCAAACTTGCTCTCGCATATAATATACGAACTATCACGTGAAGGTCTTCACGAAAATAATCCCACAAGCGTAAAAGGTAACTTTTTTAGTAAATGGTGAATTTTTACACCCAAACAATGTGCTTGATCACGAGGTCCGTCAAGTAAAACAATTTACATGGCATGTAAAATCGTCTAGGCGTCATGTAAAATACATTATGTGTCATGTAAAATACATATGAATTTTGTGGCAATTCAACACAATACGAGCTCCTCATTTCCCTAATACTTTCCCTCTCTCCTCCTTTCCATCTCAGTTCAATCGCAACGTTGATAAATAGCCATTGAAGGTGGTGGTGGCGGTGGAGGGTTTTCGATCCACTGAAGTTGGTGGTGGAGGAAGGCGTTTCCTGCACTCAATCTCCACGAAGACAAAGAGGTGGAGGGGGAGGATGAGCGGATTAAGAATTTGACGAATTAGGAAGGAAGAGGTGTAGAAATGGACTCAAGCATGCCTTGATCAACACCAAAACAACTTATGAGCAACAAGCATTGATTTTTATGAGACGGATGGAGTATATTACAGCTGTCATGTAATATATTACAGTCATTATTGACAATAACAAGGGCAACCACTGAACAACACGTAAGACAAGAAACAACCAAAATATGTCCAGTGGACAACCATAAGATGTCCAGTAGGGAATTACATATTGAGCATTTGATTTTTATTGTTGTCATGTATAGTGTACATAATGACCGGTATTAATGCGACTTCATTACTGATTGGAGTTGTTCCGAAACAATAGGCTTTTTTACCTTTTTTCTCTCTTTTCTTTTTTCTCTCTCGTCCTTTTTCTCTTTCTTACTTAATTAATTTTCTCTTATCATTTCTTTCTCTCTTCTTATTAAATTTCTCCTTGACTTTTCCATTCTTTTCTCTCTTCCCCCCTTTCCCTCTCTCCCCCCATTAATACTTTTTGAGCAATTTTTTTCAATCATCTCTCTCATGTACTATTTTTTTCAATCATCTATCTCTCAATTAATCTTACATATTTCTAAAACTTGCTGAGAGAGGGCGTGCTAATTGCTTGCGGGATCTATTCGGTGACAAATAGGGCGACACTAGAGCCAGGAAAACATTGAGCAACATGCAAGACAGAAAACAACCATGGGGTATCTAGTAGGAAATCATTGGGTGTCCAGTAGGCTACCAAAGGATGTCCAGTAAGAAACTAGAGAGTAGAAAGTTTATATATTGTTCAGTCATCAATAAAAAAAAAACAAAAAGGTTCACCAAGCCTCTACAAAGGCTCCTCCACTTCGATTCCACCTTCTCTACTTCAAATCTGGCATCCACTTGCCTCGAAATGACCTGGAAAAGCCACCAGAACGAAGGTGGAGGATGAAGGCACCAAAGCGGTGCTCTGGCGGTAATTCACATCAGCGGTGCAGGCTGAATTTAGGCTCTCATGGAGATCCCGTTACCCTCGAAGGTAAAAAGATAAAAGACAAAGAAATCAAAGAAAAAATAAGCTCTTCAAGAACGGTGGAGAGAGGTAGAGAGAGAAAGGGTTTAAGATGGGGGACAAGGATGGACAATAAATGCCCCCATGTTGCCTCTCTCTCTCTCTCTCTCTCTCTCTCCACCTGTTACAATTTATGAGCTATGTAATGAGAGATTTTGAGAGGGAGGGTTAGGTTTAGCAAATTGTGTGGATAGTGGGTAAGGGGTGCTAAGGGGGTCGAGTTTAAGGGTTACTTTAGCAAATCCCCCTAATTTGTATTGATTTTAGTAATTTTCAAACTTAATAAATTTTACTTCATCCGATTCATTAAGTAAAATATGTCATTTTATAAATTAAATCTTGTCAAAACATATCATTTTAGATATTTTTATGTCCACTTCAAAAAATTAACCTAATAATAATTAGAGGGATTTTAGTTGTCGTTTTAGAAATAAAAGGTTCCACCAACACTTAACAAATTCCCGTCAAAACAGTGACAGCTTGATGGTGATTTTCGGTAAAGCTCCATGTCGAATCTGGAAAAACCTTCAACAGAAAATTTGTAGATCTCTTCATCCTAGTTCCGACAAGGTATGGCACGCCTCAATCCGATTAATATTGACTCCAAGACTCAAAGACAAGAACGGAAGCAAAGACTCGATGAGCAAGAATAAAGACTCGAAATTGAAAGCAAGATACGACCGATAAGGACTGATTCGAACTAAAATAGAACGAGATAAAGACCTCAGGCCTCCTAAGAGGGTAAGAACCAAATATCAATGACTATAAAGCCCGCCTCTACAACCTTACACAACCAAGCGAACAACTTGGAGGCACAAGGAGGGGACTTGTGATTACCAGGATCACCAAGCTCTCGCGAGCGAGGTTGATGAACTCAAAGCAAACCATGTTAGATCAAGAACCAATTTGCAATCGATGAGCAACGCTACGAATCGATTGACTTTCTCACAAACTGTATTTTTCTATTTTAATTGAAAATCAAGCCTTCAAAAAGGATGACTCCTTTCTCGCTTTTGATGAAAACTTAGAGATAAATGAATACGCTAAAGTGCATATTCAATTAGAATCTTATGACGATGAAATGAAATATGATTTATGCACTACTACGGGTTTTTTTCTTGGTGTTGTAGTGACCTCTAATGGTCTTGAGAGGAGTCTTCATGGCCACGTGGTATTCGACCCAGGAGCTCGTGTGGGTGCATTTGCGGACTCTTATACGGCCTTAGATTCGAGGTCTGATCCTTTTCAAGAAAGGGAGGATGATGCGAGACCATCCAAGACACCTTCGGACACACCTATACTTGGGGATGGACCTATGATTCGAGCTCACGAGAATGATGTCATCCTCAAGAGGAAGAAGAAGGCTTCACCATGGGAGAAGGTGTAAAGGTGGAAGCTTGACGTTTTAGATTCGTTCAGCTTTTGACAGCTTTTCGACGTCTCAGTAAATTGAGTCGTAAGGAGTCAATATTAATTGGATTGAGGCGTGACATATCTTGTCGAAACGAGGACAAAGAGATCTACAACTTTTCTGTTGAAGGTTTTTCCAGATTCGACATGGAGCTTGGACGAAAATCACCATCTTTTCAAGCTGTCACTGTTTTGACGGGAATTTGTTAAGTGTTGGAACCTTTTATTGCTATTTTTAGAGATCTTCTTTACTTATGTTATTTTAGGTAATTTAGGGGTTATTTTTAATTATTATTTTCCATCTAAATCAGCCCTAGGTTATATATATTGACGGCTAATCAGTTGTAGAGACGGACGCCTCTTTAAATTAGAAAAATACAATTTGTGTGAAACACGCCTGTGAGAAAGTCAATCGATTCGTAGCGTTGCTCATCGATTTCAAATTGGTTCTTGATCTAACTTGGTTTGCTTTGAGTTCATCAACCTCACGAGAGCTTGGTAATCCTGGTAATCACAAGTCCCTTCCTTGTGCCTCCAAGTTGTCCGCTTGGTTGTGTAAGGTTGTAGAGGCGGGCTTTGTAGTCGTTGATACTTGGTTCCTACCCTCTTAGGAGGCCTGGGGTATTTATCTCGTTCTACCTTAGTTCGAATCACCCTTCTATCGGTCTTTATTTCATTGCTTTGTTTGATCGAGTCAAGTCCCTTTGTTTAGTCTAAATTCAGACCAATCGAGTCCTTCGTTTTCTGCGTCGTTTGTTGTTTCTTGAGTCTTTGCTTCCGTTCTTGAGTTTGTTATTGATTGTCAAAGATCGGGTCATCCTACGGCTAACCCCATATTAGGTTATAGGGATTAAATTCAGTATTATTTCTAGCTAGGAAGTCTGCAACCGAATTTGCTTCTCTGTAGCAATGTTGCACCTGAACCGAAGTGAATTCCTGCATCAGTCTTGAGATCTTCTCTGTAATTGTCATGATCTCCCAGTGAGGTGTGTTGACCCTCATAATAGCCTTTATAACTTCCAAGTTATCTCCTTCTATGATTATCCTTCTCTAGCCTCTAGCAAGGGCTAGTTCTAGTCCTCTGCAAACAGCCAGGGATTCTGTTTAAATTACAGATCCCTTGGTAACCTTTTCCTGAAAGAAATCTACGATTTTCCCATTCCAATCATCGACAATACCCCCAACCTGGCAATCCCCCGAAGGTTTAACCGAGCCGTCTACATTAATTTTGTAGGTGGCTCTCAGGGGTTTTGTCCATTTGTTAACTCTCCTTTTAGGATTAGGTTGTATTTTGGAATCCTTTTGGTTTGTTTTCTCCCACTCAGCAATACTATTGATAGCTTGCCTAACAAGAGTATCTGCATTGTCTAAACCTTTTCCTTTAAATATAGAGGAGTTCCTGGCTTCCTAAATTGTTTGTCATATTACACATATGTGTTCAAAGTGGGAATTTGTTCTTCTAATTTTCCCCAAGTATGACATTGTTGTTGATGAGTTTTTCAGCCCTAGAAAAGCTTCTCCCGTAAGTTTTTCATAGTTTTTGAAAATTTCTTTCGTAATCGAACAGTTTACTAGGAGATTGTCTAAATCTTCATTTCTTAGGTCGCACAATGATTAGTGTGCGGGAACTTTGTTAAAATATCTATTAAGACGTTCTTTTGTCGCTAGACCATCTATTCAAATTTTCCAACTGAAATTTTGAGTCCGAGAAGGAATGCAGAGATTCCAGATCCACGAATTGCCTCGTACGGTTGTCAATGGGGGTTGTAGCATTGCTTTGACAGATTTTGTTGAGTAATTACCTTGTCTGTCATACTTCCAGATTAAGTTATCCGAGGTATTCCACTCAGGAATTTGAATTTGGCTTATTTCATCAGCAATATGAGAGGGGAAAAGTTGTCTAATTAGACGCCCATTCCATTTATTGTCAATAGTGAGCAGGTGTGCAACTTTCATATCAGGGTCATTGGTGTTTCTGTAGCTATATAATTTGGTATCCTTAAGCCACGGGTCAGACCAAACAATAATTTTCAAGTCATCCCCTACTACACTACTAGAAAACTTCAATTAGACATCTGTTGTCAACAGATGTCTTTCAAAAAAAATTCCGATCTCTTTGTGCGTGTAGTAAAAGATCCAAACTTTCACATCGGTTTTAAGCAGATGTCTTTTCTTAATTAGAACCCCTAAATTTTGGTTATGAAATATTCACTTGTTGATTATTATCCATGATTTGTCATTTGAAAACATGTGAAGATGTCCTCCTAAAGCAAAAAAACAACATTTACATCTTTATTTATAAAATAAGTAATGTCTTAAGACAAAATAGACAACAATTGTTGTTTTAGTGAACACGTTTATAATCACGTCCAATATATAATTTATGATTTTATATTGTTTTAATTTAACCGACCACGTGAAATATAGGCATAACTGATGTATTTCCATATTATCGACATCACATTTAAAGTATTCATTCTATGTGTATTAATTTCATGTTCATTATATGTGATGTTATATTGTTCTAAAATAATACACTATTGTGGCTGTATACACAAAAGATGTTGTTTCCCACATTTAGTGCTGTTTTTTCAAAACTAAATGATGTTATTGCTATAATGACACATCGATTTATTTGACAAATAACGATGTTATTTTGATAAATATATATCAATTTATATATCATTTTAATGTTCAAACTGATGTTGCATATTGATTTAAATGAATGAACTGGTGTGTATAATCATATTAGCGCATCTGTTTCCATAGACCGATCCGATGTTAAAGATATGAACACAATACTACTTTCATATATAATCGGATATCTTTTATTTGGATACACAATACGATTTTGTCGATAGAACATCACATTTTGTTTGTTCTTCGAAATGATAGTTCATTTAATCAAAACATGTACATAAATACTAGCATCATATTGTAACATTTACAAAATACAAAGTTGTTATTGATAGCCACAAAATTGGTTAGCCACATCTCAAAAAAAGGTAAGGCTAGCACCATCTTCTTCACTTGAAGTAGGAATTTGGCCATATGTCCAATTGAAGTAGCACCATCTTCACTTGCACGACATGTGGAAGAGTGAAGGACATATAAAACTTCGATTGCAGGGAAATGATCCCTTGCATTCTAAAGAAAAAAGAAAAACATAAGTCCAAAAATGTGACCACTTCCAAATGTTTCAAAATATAAATCAATAAACACAAGTCCATAAATGAGAAGGGAATGTTTAAGAGACCGATTTTGCTAAGATCGTGCCTTTAATGTGGTAGTAGATGCCTCCTCTCTGGGCTTCAAATTGATAACCAAGTCTATATCAACTAACCCATCCAAAATTTCACGGAAAAGTGCAAGATCAAACATGAGTCTATTCAATGAGCAAGAGAACAAGAAAGGCACCATCAACCATCAACTGATTTCAACTATAAGCAAAAAAACTCATCTCTCAAACAAGATAAACTAAGAGTTCATATGATGACAGTGGTTTTCAAAGACAACTCAAGATGTTAAAATAGTTGAATATTCCCAAATGATAATAAGATTTACATCTGGATTGTGCATAAAAAAAGGTATAAACTTAACTCTTGTCCGTGTTCATCTTCACAGCTCGATTGCTACTCACTGCTGGTAGAAATAGATAAACTTCTATAAACAACTATAGAAAAGAACTACAATTTTCAGCCTGCAAAGTGCTAGAAACTTCACTGTATTTTTAATGCAAACATTAGAAGACCTATGTATCGACAAATATAACTTTCTTAAATACCTTATCATGCCAAAACACCCACCTGAATCTTCATATTTTAGAAGGTTGTCATGTCTTATTAAACACACCCTTAGTATCACTTCTAGCATAATTCTTCTACAAAGAAAGAAGATCTCATCTAAACATTTCAATGTTTCGAATTGGGGTGATCTTTGACTAGATGGGAGGATAACTGACCCTACGGGTAATGTCTGTCTCTTTATTGAATTTTCAAGACCACAACTTAGTTCTCTTTGCATCTTTTATCAGAAAATGGTTTTATATGATGAAAATATGGCCTCTAACTATAAAAAGCATTGCATCTTTTTAATAAAAGAGAGTAACAAGAAGAAGAATAAGCCTTAGTTCTCCTTGTCTAGGTTTCTTAGGATCTGCAAAATGGATAATTAATGCTCAATCACAGCCCTGAACATGAAGAAAAATAATGATTAAGTGTACTGAACTTGACAAATCCAACGAACAAACAATGTTAAAAAAGTAGGACTCACTCTAATCACATAGGAACTATTCAGTCCCTCAATAGCATTCGATGCCGTATCTCTATGAGAAACTCAATGAATCCACACATCCTTCATCACATCAAAAGGCTCAAAGAATGAAACAAATATCTATATCTAAAGAAGAAACTAAGCATCACTAAAATTCGTAAGACATTAATATACCACTAATTTGCTTGAACTCATCAACTATAATGTACTCATCTTCAACTTCACCATCATGCCAAAATACCTGTCACGCTCCCACCATCGGAAAAAACAAATCACAAGTAGTTGAAATTGAAAACTTGCACTGGCAGAAAGCTTTGAAAATGAAACCAAATAGTACAAGTGCGAGAAATAGCAAGAAATCTACAAGTGCGAGAAACAAAAAGGTGCGAGAGCAGATCCGAAAGTGAAGCAGCACAAATCTAAGAAAAATCTCGAAACAGAAGCAGGAAAATTTTAAGAAACCCATTGAAATTGATTCACCACTGGAAAAGTCTCAAAATAAAAGCAGCAAAAATCTAAGAAACAAAAAGTGACCAGGGTAGGAATACGAGGCCTACTGAAATCTGAAAGTTCGAGAGCAGATCCGGAGCGAGTGTAATCAGAAAGTGCAAGATAAGAGCGTGAGAGTGAGTTGTGCACAGAGAGAGAAAAAAAGGGACGTTTTTTTAGCCTATTGGACTATCCTAGATTCCCAAATCGGAATGAGCCATAGATTCCAATAAGCAAAGCAAAGAAAGCGCAGAAAAGAGAAGAGAAGAAGGAGAGTGTAGTTAGTGTACCTTTCAGAGAAAGTGAAGTGTGCTGTCTTCCACGCGAACAGAGAGGGCACTCCGGGCATGCAAGGAGGCTTGCAGGCGGCGTCCGTTCTCCGGATCTGGATCCATCGCCGACGGTTGTAATGGCAGAGGAGAGAGGACGGACGCGAGAGAGTGAGAGAGTAGGGAGAACGGGAACGGAGGGAGGTCGAGTGAGAGAGGGAGAGGCGCAAGAAGGAAGATACAACCAGATGGAGGCGTAGAAGAGGGATATCCATGTGCTGGTTGAAAATTAACCCTCAACCGTTCGATTAAAAGTAATCAACGGTCCCCAGAGTAATATCGGATTTGTTTATTGGTTAATAGAAAAGCACACGGACCTTCCTTTTTCACCGTTAGATATGGAAAAATGGGTGGTTTAGATCGATTCTAATTTGTATTTATAACATTTTATATTTAAAATAGTCTACATGCATATAGCATTAATATAAATTAGGGAAATTCCGAATGGTACCCCTGTATTTAATGCAATTTCGGATGGTGTTCCACACTTTTATTTTTTCTGGATGGTACCCTTGTGTTTTCACATTTTTCCGCCCCGTGCCCATAACGTTTTAAAATCATTAACTTCTGTTTCTTTTATTTTAAAAAAAAAGAGAAAATTAATTAGTTTTCTTCAACCTCCGCCAAGTCTCGAAGGATGGCTGCCATGGTTGCGGGGTCGAGGTCGAGCCACCTTCCGCTGCTTCCTCATCTCAGCCAACAGTGACCTGTTGATACATCATTAGAATTTAGAAAGTGGCAGTAATTTTACTAATTTCCAGATTTTGAATGCTCCCTTCTTCTTCCTCAACCTCATTCCTCATTTTTTTTAATTAAAAAAATCATCTCCTTAATTTGATCTTTCTACTCGCTTAATTTTAATGAATGGTGAATCTTGTGTTTTATAAATTCATTGGCAGATGAAAAAAATTGGTTTATATTCTTGATTCCTCCTCCATTAAATATCCCTCTACCGTTTCCCGGCTGGTGCAAATTATTTTGCAGATAAAAAAAAATCCCTCTACACCCAGTTGTGATTGATTCATGAAATTCTTGATGAATCTCATGTGATAAATCCTTTGATTTCTCTTAATGGCTTTTAAATTCTATTAAAAGCACTTGTGGGTTTTTATTTTTTATGACACGTGGGTTAGGGTTTATGACCAAAATCTAAATCTAGTATTTGATGGCTTATTCTTCAAATTTGTTGAGGAATTTGAGAAATTCGGTGTAGAATCTACAAAATCTATACTCAATTTGGTCAATTTGTGATAAAAATTTGAGATGAGCATGGTATGGGATTTTTGGGTGTTCTTCATCTTCGTCGCCGGACCTGGGGCACGGTCTGGGTTACTGTTTTCTTTGCCGGAAAAGTTGAAGGCGACGACACCAACACCTTGGAATCACTGCTGGCGGAGAGGGATGAAAATGAAGCAGCGAAAGATGGCTCAACCTCGCAAGTCGCGACAATGGCGGCCATGCTTCTACCGGGACTAGGCAGAGATTGAAGAAAACTAATTAATTTTCTTTCTTTTTTTTAAATAAAAGAAACGGAAGTTAATGATTTTACAACGTTATGGGCACGGGGCGGAAAAATGTGAAAACACAAGGGTACCATCCGGAAAAAATAAAAGTGTGGGACACCATCCGGAATTGCATTAAACACAGGGGTACCATTCGGAATTTCCCTATAAATTACTTATATTGTAACACCCCTTTTAAATCCCAAGGGAATGTTACAGCGCCAGTGAATCCGCAGATTTTAATGTCTTTGAATTCACATGAGGCTTATAGGGACATGCAACCATGCTCCCATAAACAAGATGATAATTTAAATACAATCAAATAGGCGGAAGTGAATAAAATTTATTAGTTTAGAATATCTGACCATAATAACATAAAAATTCCAAAACTATAAAGTATGAATAAATTCCCAAAATAGATGAAACTAAAGTAGCGGTGCGGAAACTTTAGAGGTTCAAAACTTATAATAAAATATTCAATAACTGATAGCCCGCTCTTCAACTCTCTCCTACTCTGCTGTTTGCACTAGACCTGTGGAATATGGTCTGGTGTTTCGTGAGAACGAAGGACACCAGTCATCCAATAAATAGGATGGTTAGTACAATTAAGACTAGCAAATGATAAGGAAAATGTTCAGACTTTAACCTTACAGTGACCATAAAACGGTATGTCTCAGGTTAAGGGAATGACACGAATATTTATAGTAGAAACTGAATGAAAATGATAAAAATTCACACATGACTCAGATGATCATATAGATCGATTATAAGATAAGAAATGGAATTATACTCGAGGCAGATAAGTATAATAACTGAAATGATCACCTATTTAACAATCGATAATAATCACAATAATGATAACGATAATAATAATACTACGTGGTACCGGTCGGGCCTTTAACAAGGACCACGACCTACATCAGATCGTTGTTTTATCACCCCGTAGAGAATGCATTCCGGGATGGTGTTTCATGAAACCTTTTGAGGCGGTGGCTTAATGAACCACAACCTGCAAGTCAGTCTACTGCATAACTTGCCAACTAGATTATTATCCTCGGACAAGGTAAAGAATGGTAAATATTTAGATTATGTGGAGCAATATTTGAAATAAGGCATAATATGGCTTTTGTGATGCAGGTAAGGCTAGGATTTCAAACAATCAGCATTATATGGAAATATAAAGTCCTCCATCATCTTATCATGCAACATGTCAAAAGCAACTTCAAATTTTACCTCCTTCTATGGTTTTCATAAAAATATGCACTTCGTTATGACTTCCCTTTACTAGGCAATTTCATGCTATATCTCTAATGAATCCAATTTTGCATCGTTGAGTTCAATAAAGCTTCCATGACTTTATTCAAAAAAATTCAATGGGGGTCATTTTTCTCAAATTTTGGAAAACATGCATATATAAGCACATAAATCAATAATGCATTCCAAAATAGCCATGTAGCAATTCAAGGAATAAAATCTAAACATGCACAAATAATGTCAAATATGGCAAATATGCACAGAGTAAGCCCTTCCCCCACCCCATACTTAAAATTTACAGTGTCCTCACTGTATAAAATCAAATAAAAACAAGAGTAAAGGAAGGAACTCACAAGACAACACATCGAGGGAGGCGGATCTGGGTAGGTCGAGTAACTGTTCGTGTCGATATCGAGTACAGTACTCGATATTGAGTAGGCTCTCAGCGTCCAGTGGTTTTCTGAAGTCGAGGAGCGTCTGGGCTTGTCGATGTCGAGTTGGCCTACTCGAGATCAAGTAGTGTCTGGGCTGCTCCTCCTTGTCGTCGTCGACTTGGCCTTCGTCGATTTTGACTGTTTTTTCAGGGACTTCTTATTCCACTTTTCGCGATCCTTTTATGCTTGCCCACCTAAAAGTGTTAGATTGCACACAAAACAAGACTATCCACATAAAACATTCTAAAAGACATAAAACCCCAAAACTAAAAACAAAATCCAAGAACAAAAAAAGTTCAAAAAGTCCCAAAAATTCATAAAGTTTTATTACATGCTCTAGATTTTAGAGTTGCTAGGCCGACTTCTCCGTTGCGCTCAAGGACCATTATTGTGGGGCCCGCTCATGCTTGGCCTTTCTCCTGGATCATCTAGGTCCTGATGGTAGTATGCAAGCTCAGCTGACAGGTTGTTGCTTGCATCATCTCCCTTCTCTTTCTTCTTCTTCCTTCCAGCTCTCAGTTTTTGCAGATTCTCTTGCCACGGTGTCTTATCTCCCCATAAATCATTTATAATTTTCTTTATGGACTGAGGAGGAGTAGGATTCATACCTGAACTTACCTTTTCGGACCCAAAACAGGAATCTTTGGGCTTGGGGCTAGTCGAGATCGAGTACAGCTGGTCGACCTCGAGTACAGGGACCCCATACTTAGGCTATTGGCAAGTTTCTGGCTCTGCAGTGTTTGTCGAGATAGATAAAGTCTTGTCGACATCGAGTAGGTCCCTTGTCGAGATCGAGTAGCCCTTGTCGATCTCGAGTACAGTGTTGGCTCCTTCCTCCGCTGTTTGCTTGGTCCCGTGGTCGTTGATGATTTTCACCTCCAGCCATGAAATTTCCTCTTTTGCAGGGCCAAAAGAGAAATCCAAAACCTCATCGCCTATGGTGAAGGTGAGCGATCTATTCTTGACACTTATTTTGGCATCTGCAATAGCTAAAAATGGTCTACCAAGAATAATAGGGCTAGTAGGATCTTCAGCACAGTCAATGATAAGGAAATCAGCTGGAACAAAGAATTTACCAACTTGAACAGGGACGTTCTCAACTATACTTGTAAGGATGACTACTGTATTGTTTGCCATGTATAGCTTGGCATCCACAGGTTCTATGCATCCTATCTTTACTTTCCGCCAGATTGATGAAGGCATGATGCTCACACTTGCTCCTAAATCGCATAGAGAATCATATTTATATTGTCCAAAACCCATAGTAACAGAAAACTTACCAGGGTCAGGTCTCTTTTCAAGGAAGTGAAGTACTTTGCATTCGCCTGCAATCTCTGAGATGGATCGCTTCTTGCTTAGGATTTCCTTGAGAAATTTGACATATCCAGGCATCTCTTGCAGGGCTTCTGTAAAAGGAATAGAAACATTCAGTTCTTGCAGCATATTAACAAATGTGGTAAACCTACCTGCAGTGGGATCTTTCTGTGCTTTTGAAGGGAAAGGCAGTGGCTTTTTCAGTTTCGGAGCCTGATCAGCCGTCGGAGGTGCTACGGAGTCGTCGACGTCGGCCAGATGCTGCTCCTCGATCTCGACCACGGGCTCCTCGACATCGAGTGCGGTGGTCGACCTGGAGTTGCTGGTCTCCGCAACGGAGTCTGAGCTCAGCTTCTGGTCTGCGTCGAGTGGCTGGTCGTCGATGTCGAGTACACCCTCCTCGAGATCTAGTTGGCTGTGCTCTGTTTCGAGTTGCTGCTCTACCTTGCTTTGCTGTTTTCCAACCTCTGGCTCGTGTAATTGATGTCCACTCCTGAGTTTGATAGCTGCGACGTGTCCGGTCTTCCCCTTAGGATTTGGTTCTGTTTGCCCAGGGAGTTGTCCGGACGGTCGTGGAATCTGTGCAGCGATCTGACCCATCTGCGTTTCTATTCCCCTTTTCCAGATGTCCAATTCCCCAAATTTTGTAGTGATATTCTGGAATTGGTTGTTGATGGTGCCCTGATTACGACGTATCTCCTCAAGGATCAGATGCAGATCATCCTTATTTTGATCCCTTTCTGGATGTCCTGGAGCTCTGTAGGGTGGGGGATTCCTAGGAGGACCTTGGTTCCACTGTGGTTGGTAGGACCGTTGGTCTCCCATGTAGCGATTTGGACCCCCAGCGTAGGCTGCCTCTTCATGTGTTTCTGCCATCCTTACTTGCTCAGTGTGTGGGCACTCAGTAGTGGTGTGCCGCCGTGATCCGCATTCGATGCAAGGCTGATTGACAGATAGATATTTGACTTGCTTGAGGAGCTTGCGATTTTGGTCTCTGTAGAACTGCTCCCTGACATCTGGGTCAATCTCCTTTGCTGGCTCATAGAGTGGCATTGATGGTGCTGGCCTGGCGTAGGAGTTCTCCTCATAGTTTGTAGGAGCCCCATATTTGTTGTCGTAGTTAGTGAGCTTTTCTAGCACACCCCATGCGTCGCTTGGTGGCATCGTCAGATACTCATAGCGAGTATAATGGTTGATTCTGTCCTTAGTGATTTGATCAAGAGAGTTGAAGAAGATCTCCTGAATGACGTAGGGTGGCTGTCCATGAGTAGGGCAAGATCGCAGCAGTTCTTTGTAGCGTTCCCATGCCTTTGCCAGCGGTTCCCCTTGCTTCTGTTTGAATGCGGTGATTTTCTGACGGAGAAGTGCTGTTTTGGCGGGTGGGAAGTATTTGTTCAGGAACTCTTGCTCTACTTGGGCCCAGGTGGTGAGAGATCTCGGCTTCAACCCTTCAAGCCACTTCAGTGCAAGTCCAGCGAGAGACCAGCGAAAAGATTTCATCTTGACATATTCCAGAGTTGTACCTTCAGCAAGAGTACGACACATATCATGAAAGTTAGTAATATGTTCAAGAGGGCACTCATTAAATTTGCCATAAAAAGCATTATTTTTAAGCTCTATCAAAAACTGAGTGCGAATTTCAAAAGAATTTTCAGGGATTAGAATCGCCGATTCAGGCACAACGAGAGCTGGATGCATATAATCCTCTGCAGTAGTTGGATATTGGGCAAGCTCAGCTTCTGCTTGCTCCCTTGCTGCTTTCTCAGTGGCGATAGCAGCATCTTTAGCGGCTAGTTCCCTTGTAAGCCTTTCGATCAGTTGCTCTTGTGTTTCAGCGGCCGCCATGATCCTTTTGAGTTTAGAGTGGATGTGTAGGTAACGCTCTGGTTCGTCTAAGGCGTCAAACTCAGATGGTAGACCAGAACGGCGCATACACCTATATAATAACTCAAAGCAGATGTGAGATTTACCTACCTAAGGCGCGAATGATAGCTTCCCCGGCAACGGCGCCAATTTGTTGATAGGAGGAAATCGAGTATGCAAATTAAAATATAAATAAATCACAGCAAACCAAATTCCGTCCCTTGCAAATAATTACAAGACCTCCTCCTGATGTAGCAGCGGGAAGTCATGATCGATCCACGAGGAAGCGTGTCAGCGGATCCTAGGCAGCGGTGAAATCTCACGGTCAGAAGTCGACAACAGTGTCCTCGATCTCGACTAAGGGTTAGTCGACAGGGGTCAGGCACAGTCGAACACAGCGCAGCAGCAGTTATAGGGGCTCGTCGATATCGACAAGGCCTACTCGATGTCGAGTAGAGTCTTAGTCGACTTCGCTTCATCTCGTCGAGTACCTGCACAAGTAAGCTACAACGACTTTGGGTCAAAGATCAGTAGTCGAGATCGACGAGTGCTATTCGATCTCGAGTAAGACAGAGATTAAAACGAAAGAAAATAAATGCAAAGGCTTTAGGGTTTCGACTAAACTTAATGTAAAAAGGACTTCCAAGATTGGGGTTTGCAACAACGATAACCAAGCATGCATAAGGCAGAGATAAACAGATATTCATGTGAATTCCATCAAGGACAAGCTTTCGCCTTTTTCCAACAATTAGACAACTCTTTCAAGAAACCCTAATTGTCTCTACTGATTTTATGTTTATAATCCAAGTTGTTATCATGGATCTCCATTAGATGGGTAATAAACACATAAACAAGTAGGAAAATGCTCAAAACATGATAAAGGTCGGATCTTTACCTCAAACGTGCATGACTATCGTTGGGCTCGCTCCAACCCTAGAAGTGGGTGGACTACTCACGCCTCATCGCAAACTCAGACATTGATTGGAAAGAAATAACAACTTGCATTAACTAAATTCAAAGCCTTTACAATCCTGGCAATCAACTCTCGTAAACTGCCAAAACCTTAAAACCTCTGAACTCCCTAAACCGTCTCTGTGGAACTACTCTCTTATTGAAATTGAATTGAATAAAACTGAGCCCCATGGGCTTTATTTATAGCCTTCTATTCCTTGCTAATCAAGGACAGAATATCTATATCTATATCTAAAACTATATCTAAAATGCTTAAGGATAAATAAAAGCAATAAGGAAATTAAATCTAAATATATCTAAATGTCTTAAAGTGGATAGAACTCCTCTTCCATGATGTATCTTGATAGATTGGATAGATTGTCGGCCTTCTCGACTTCCTTCGTGCCCAAGGAATCCCAACTCTACTCGGACTGCTCACGTCGATGCGTTTCCAGAAGCTGGTTTACTCGACTTCGACAAGGGCTCGTCGATGTCGACTAGGATTCGTCGTCGACTGGACTTCTCGGGTGACCCTGCTCGACATGGCTCGGATCTGGGCTCCTGGGCGTCGTCGATCTCGACTAGGGTTGTGGTCGAGGATGGCTCTTTGGTGATGTCGAGGACTCCTCCTCGGCATGGGCTCGGACAGGCACTAGGTGGCTCGTCGATCTCGACTAGGTCTTGTCGAGATCGAGTAGAGATGTGCTCGGCGTCTTCGTCCTCGGTTTGTCGATCAGCTCCTCTTCTCGTCGACTCCGGGTGTGGTGCTGAGGTGTAGTCGATCTCGACTAGGTCTTGTCGAGATCGAGTTGTCTCCCGGAGTCAGGTTGCCTCGGACTTGGTTTCCTCGATCAGGCCTTGTCGACTCAGTCTGCTCGGGCTCTCTACTCGAGATCGAGTAAGGTGTACTCGACATAGAGTAGTCCTAGCTTTAGCTCGGTTTGTCCTGGTTCTGTACTCTCGGATTCTGGACTTCTGTAGTTGTTTTCCGAGCTTTTCTGACCTTCCTTAGAGTTGCTGTAAAATGTCTCGAATTCTGCGAATATAAACAGAAGCTGGTGTAGATTCCATAATTTGGCAAATAATCATAAACTACATAGATTATGTACTATCCAACCCAGATGTATGTAATGTATGCAGAAAACGATATAAAAGTTACTGTAAAACATGACAGATTCAGCTCACAACACATCACGTGGTGCGCATTTTAACATATCATAACTAAGCATCACATGGTGCCTATCTTATCATACATAAACCATTTATACTAGGTGATCATAATAACGACATTAAATCAAACAGGGACAAGCATGGATAATTCAAAGGGTATTAGAATCACATGCCACTAGTTTGCATGAAAGAACAAGCAGAATATCATGCACTTTAGGAAAGAAAATGGGCAACATTTACTAATCTCTAGTTATAAACAAACAATCATATTTAATACGCCTATCACTATAATTCATTTAATAATTGCCCATTTATTTAAATCATGCCAATTTATGATTAAAAAGATAAATTACATCAAGCAGACGGGTATGCAATTTATCGAAATTGGAAAGAAAATTGGCCACAGGGCCGCATTCGACACAGAAGAATTTAAAAGGGCACGTCGAAACACGCAAAGGGCGATGAATGAAATCACTTGCCTTGACTTCCGATGACCAGCTAATGACAACCAGACGAGATTTTAGCACCTATCGAATCCAACGGAAAAAGAAATATTAATATTGATATTTTACGAAATTAACTTTACTTAATTCAATTTGAAATTGAATTAATTCTATAAAGTTAAATATTATATATCAATATGAATTCCTGGGGGAGCGGGATCCGGCGTGAGTGCTTCGAGATTCCTTAGTGTCGCTGAAACGGGCAAGAATTTGAATAATTTAGAAATATTGGCCACTTAACATAATAAGTAATTAATTTGGGGCCAAAAACGGAAATTACATAAAACAAGGGACGTTGTTGTGATTTAATCAAAAGAGATTAAAAATCCCGTGGCCTTCTTCTTGAATTCACTTACAGACGAACAAGGAACGCACGGACGAAGCTCCTCGGCGGGGATCGAAGGCAGCGCTTGGGCGGCCTCGGCGCGGCGGTTGGAGACGGTGGTGGCGCAGGGCAGCAGTGGTGACGGTGACGGTACAGCAGCGGCCCTCGGACAAGGATCGAAGGCGGTGCTCTTCCTCCGGCGTCGATGCGTGAGTGCAGCGACAAATTGGGGCGACTCGGGCGGCCTCGACCCTCTGTTCTCCGGCAAGGCGGTGCTGCAGTGGCTCGGGTGAGGACAGTGGCAATGGTGGCCGGCGGTGGACAGCTACGGCTCCCGATTGCAGTGCCTCGGCGGCTGTTCACGGGGACTGTCGAGAGGAGTGGGAGAGGAGAATGAAGAGGATGCTTGTGTTGGTGGAGATCGACGGGGTCCTCCCCTCTATTTATATTGTTGAACTGCATAGGGATAGAGATGAAGAGATCGATCAGTTGAGTGAGGAGATCTCGAACAACAGATTGGGTGAACTTGTTTGGGTTTATCTTTGAGGAAGAGATGTTTATCAGAAGAAAAATCTGGAGGAAGAGATACACTTAGGGGAGAAGGAAAAGGTAAAAGAAAAATAAAATAAAAATCCATCTACCGTGGGCCTATTTGGCTCAAGTAATTGGATCCTGTACGGGCTTATCTTTGGACTGAAAATTTTGGGCATTCAAAATGCACAAATTGGGTCAAAAAAAATGGACATTTTCTATTGGGTTTCCTCTTTTAGAAATGAAGTATGGTTTCGACTATATATTATACATATATACGGATATATATATATATATATCATATATATTAGCGGAAAGAAAATATTATTTAATTTAACTTTATAAATTAAATATCGAGACTATCTAGAGGATAAAATTAGAATAATATAGTTATTCTAATTTATATTATATATCTTATGTGAATTTATTGGTTTCCCAAATTCACATAGTATAGTATAATATTATTTAAAGAAATATCCCAAAAATAATTTGGGGTATATCATATATTATAGCTTAGTGGCGTAATAAATACTCCCTATTAATAAATAGAAACCTAAACCTTTAGTGTAATTTTATGTGTGTTTAGGAACGGAAACGATATCTACACCGCTAATTTTTACTATTTCCACCGCTAATCACCGCATAGATATGCGGTGAGTTAATGACGGTCAACGCACATACCGCATATACATGCGGTGACCTACCGCATGTATATGCGGTATGTCCTGCCGTATGGGTCCTCACCGCATGAAGATGCGGTGAGTACCCCCGTTCCGTTTCAACCCCACCGCAGACCCATGCGGTGGGTATCGAATAACCGGATTTGCGGGCAACTATTCGGTGGAGCCGAAGGCACCGATAGGGACCGATAGACACCGCTTGGGTATGCGGTATACTCTGACACTACGAATTTATCGTATAATACAGGCACATCTGCGATGTTATATCCTTCTACAGTGGAATTAACTTGTAATAATGTCGTGATCTGAAAAAACTCATTTGTTGAATTCAAAAGAAAGATGATATTGCATCAACATTGATTAAAACGAAAGTGCGATAAATATCCTCGATGACGAGTTGAATTCAAAAGAAAGATGATATTGCATCAACATTGATTAAAACGAAAGTGCGATAAATATCCTCGATGACGAAAATATGAAGTTCGAAAAATAATTTGTGAAATGGAATAGACAAAGATACAACCTAATTGAACATACGAAGTTCGAAAAATTACACTAGAAAGTGGAAAGTGCTAATACGATAGGGGACGGCCACCATCACGACGACGATAAGCTCTATATCGTGCTATCCTCGCTGCAAACTGCTCTTCCCAACCGTCGACCGTGCGATGGTGATGCCGTGTCCATGTGACGTAGACTGGAGGAAGAGTTGAACCAGGCAACAACCAAATCTGTGAATACAAGGTGAATATTGACATCAGAAAAGATAATACGTCAAGGACATGCGGTGTCTAAAACCTATATATGGCCCGGAGTCTCTAACCAAGGTACCACACATCAACATGTCTGACACCAGCGGGGAAAGCTCAAGCAACGACATAATACGTCAAGGCACGATGGAAGAGTTTGAGGCGGTTCTCTACACTGGTAGTCCACGGTCAAAGACGGTGGAGGCGATGATAAAGAGACTACGTGATGAAAATCGGTCGCTGCTGGTCGAAAACCAACAAGCCCGTTGGCGGATTGATATCCTGAAAAGTCAATTGCAGTTCTGGAAGAGGAAACAAAGGCTCTTGTAATGAAGCTAGGTGAAGCTACTGTGCGTAACACTTGACTATATTAGGGCCGTTTGTAGTAGGTTGCTTTTAATTTATAAACTTCGTTTCGAATCATGATATTGAAAGATGTGGACGGACGTACTATTCAAATTTGAAAACGATCTGCAACGGTAACAAACCATCAAATCCACACCAACACACAAATTACGTAATCCGAAATCGAATCATCAACTACTGCACAAAAAACAATCCAAACTACTGCACAAAAAATAATCCAAACTACCAACTACTACACAAAAAGTCATCTACCCGCAAACAGAACAACCATATACATCATCCCATATCGCACCGTCACGGTGGGGGAGGACCCCAAAATTGCTCGTAGATGCGAGCCAGGTGTGCAGCTGTCAACTCAACTCCAAGGTCCTTGAGTCACCGAATCTCCAACCTAGCCGCATGATAGCGCTGCTAGGTTGGCGACGGCGGGGGTGGCGGCGGTGGGATGATGGGCTGGTGTCGAGGAGTGTCAGGAAGTAGGTATGGATGACGATGGCGGTGAAACCACTCCAGATAGTCATCGGCCACGCCATATGGGTACTCTTCAGAGGTCCGTGGCAACTCCTCCATGGGGAAAAGATGATCGAACCTGTGCGCCCAGTGGTTGTCAGCTGGGTGGAACGACGCCTCCTTCTTGCACTTGGCGGACTTCGGTCTGAGCACTACGGTAGGTCTGATTGGATCAGCGGGAATGTGCTGAACCCGACCAAACTGTCGCAGCACACGGTCCGGCATATACGGCTCCTCCTCGAACAACCACCGAATGGTGCCCCTATATCTCGAAAGACGCAGATCTCCATCAAAATCCAAGTGTCTACCAAATGGCATGAACTCGATCTGCAATGGAATAGAAATTGTTATTACGACTAAAATCTAGTTTATAGTATGACAAGTGTAAGTGCGGATATAAATTGTGTTCGTACATCGTCGACAGTCATCTCATCCAGCCTCCGCCGCAGAACATCCAGTCGCTCGATGCGAGGCCTATCATCCCGGGTGACCGTAGTGGAAAATGGCGTCGCCCCCAGGACGTACCTCACCCCGTGTCGCGGATCCCGGGCAAGCCTCCGATCGAGCGTCATGCCGGGCTTGAACACCGGAAAATGCAACCATATCCACACCTACAAAGGAACAATACTATCAGCAACATAGTCATTATAACCTAGTTACAAAACTTATAAAATAAATAATCACAGAACGAATGACTTACCTCCAATAGTTTTGTACAACCGTCCATGTCTTTGGCCAACTCCCGGGTCACCTCGCCCAATCCCCGATACAAGCACGCCAAGACCCCTGCAGCTAGAGAAAGATGCGACACCTGCGCTGCATCCATAAACCTACGGATCACCTCCGGACGCAATCTTCCGCCCGACTTGTCGATGAACAAGGTCGCAGTCGCAATCATCCCCATCAAAACACCCAAGATGCACTCCATATCATGCTCAAGTGGGGCGCCATCTAGAACCCGCTGTCGCATCGGTGCTATCTTCTGAAGGAGGAGCTGAACACTAGGGCCTCCATGGGCCCATGCGCTCGTCCGCTCGTTCTGAGTCAAGCCGTAATACTCCACAACTGTGTCCCTCGAGACGCCCACGTCATCCAAGTGAATACACTCTTCTCCGTCCAAACCAAGGCCAAGTATGAAGACCACATCGTG
Organism: Persicaria tinctoria; assembly: GCA_037127255.1. Taxonomy (NCBI): domain Eukaryota; kingdom Viridiplantae; phylum Streptophyta; class Magnoliopsida; order Caryophyllales; family Polygonaceae; genus Persicaria; species Persicaria tinctoria. Next base: position 25,117,310 of record JBANSL010000014.1, read on the forward strand.
CAGTGTGATGGTGATCTCTCCCCATGCGAAGTGAAAACTGTTCGTCTCGGGGTGCCAGTGCTCAACAAACGCACCGATCAGAGTGTGATCCACATGATCCCACTCGAAATCTCTCAGGTCCCAGAACTCAGTTTCCCGCACTGCGGGAAACCATGACTCCCGTCCATCAACCTCCAACAACGCCTCTACACGGCCCAACGACTACCCTCGTCTCTGCACACGCACACCCCTACGCAAGGCTTCGTCCTCCCGTCTCCAAACAGCATGTGCAATGTGGGTCTCGTAGTCTCTCAGAAGGGAAACGGTATGTGGTCCCCCTGGCCATTCGGGCAGAACAACCCGAATGACCCCTGTCCTGCTAGGCTCGCCATGCTGCCTATCACCTCCTGCACTACTCCCCTCACCATGCTGCCAAGCACCACCTGCCCTACTGCTCTCGCCACGCTGTCTCCGCCTCCTCTGCACTACACGTACAGGAGGCTGTGCCGCCTGGTCTGGTCTCCTCCCATATCTTGACGAACATCGTCAGATGACTCATACATCGGATCATGCCTCTGGTCTCCTCCCATATCCAGCGACACATGCCTCGAAAGTGCAACTGACTCAATAGGTGGGGCCGAAGAACTTCTCTGTCCACGTACATCCCTCTCATGCCCCCCGGCAATCGGCACACCCTCCAAGTTCCTAGGTGTCGCTGATGGCGCCGCCTGCTGACTCCCGATGATCGGCTCAGGCTCGGCGGTCCTCGGCATCGACGATGGCGCCGCATGCTGACTCCCGGGGTGAACGACGCAAAATCTATCTGCCCAATGGCCCATGGCTCCTGGTCGCCACCTTTAGCATGACTCGTCCCAACACCCACATCTCCGAGCAGAGGTGCCGTGTCGTCATACGAGTTCAATTGTTCGCTGGCAAACTGAGTCCCAAAGTAGTCCTGATAACTGTCATGATGAGCCTGCAACTGCTTTACCACTCTCTCAGCTCCAATCTGCAAATGCTCATCCGTCTGCCGTGCTCGGTCCCCTCGTAGGTACTCCTCCACCATCTCAATACCCTGGTCGCCTTGACCAGACTCTCCGGTAGGGGTGGGCATTACCGGGTATCCGACACGAACCGAATAATCGTGTCGGATACCCGAAACCGTTTAGTATCAAAAGGCCGAACCATGCACGAACCGTTATGGAGCGGATATCCGACACGGTAAGGCTAAACGGATCCGTGTCGGATACCCGTGTTATCCGACACGAACCGTTAGCACCTTATTTTTCTGGGTTGTGTCACTGTGTGGCTGCACAAATTGATTTACAAAGAAGAAATTGGTAGAAATTTGAAGAAAATCACTAGATGGCAAAGCATGGAAGAAGCAGTAGAGATAGGTGGGAATCATCGCCGCCTATTTCGATTAGGGTAGAGACTTGCTAGGGAATGAAGGAGGTGATCTTTACAGTGGCTATGGAGGCTCTCTCCCCTTAAATTCTCTTTAAGAAAAGGTTAGTGGGTGGAGAATATAACATCAACAATCCAGAGAGAGAGAGATGGGGAGTGAAGGAGAGGGAAATGAATGTAGAGAGAGGCCAAATTCGCCTCGTTGTCGCCGCCTTAGGCATGGTCATGGTCGTCATCGCCGCCTCGTCGAGCCAACAGAGATAGGTGGAAAAAGTAGCCACTGCATGGTCATCGTCGTGATTGAAGCTTGATTGAACTAGTCGAGATTGAAGTTTGAATGAATCTGAAGGAGAGGAGACTGGAGAGAGGATGTGAGACCAAGAGAGGGGAGATAGTGCGGCTGATAACCTGCTAGAAGTTCTAGGGTTTTGTTTGGGAGTTTAAAGCCTTTATGTACTTAAAAAAAAAAAGAGAAAAAAAGAAACACAATCGGAATCGAACCTTGGATTGCATTGAACGCACGCGGACACGGTTGGGCGATAGCCAACTGAACTAGCAGATTATTTTGTTACACTAAGGATTTTATAATACTAGTACTATATTAACCTTATCTATAAATTAAAAAAAAAAATTAAACGGTTCGTGTCGGATATCCGGTAAGAGAATTTGCCCGATCCGAACACGAACCGTTTAATGCCGTGTTTTAGCGGTTCATGTCATTATCATGTCGTGTCTTTTCGGTTTCGTGTTTTTTCGTGTCGTATTGTCGTATTTTCGTGTCGTATCAGTCGTGTCGGGTTTTTCTGCACACCCCTACTCTCCGGTCGACTGCACCACTAGGTCATCCGTGTGGTCAGACATCAAGACCAGCTCAATCTGCACCAGACTCTGATATGTCTCTATAGACGACTGGGACGTGTGCCCCAAACCGTCACTCTGGTCAACACGTGACTGAGAAGATGGCCCAATATCAACTCCTACAGTCTCAATATCCCTCTGCGGAGGATCCACTACATCCTCCACCATCTGGCTCTCCCTGACGGCAGCCTCGATATCATCATCTACCGCGTCGCTATCCATCTCCATAGGAACTGATACATCCTCCAACGTCTGCCTCTCCCTAATGGCAGCTCTCCTAGCAGATTGCAACACTACCCTCTCTTCCAAATTTCTCGATAACACAGACTGTGTAAATTAAAATATATTTGTCAGAATCCTATCGCTCAATTACAATACTATATCGTATGACTGTCTAAATGTGGCAAGATTTTCGTAAGTATATTAATGATATCATCTTAATACTAACAATTCATAAGAAAACATAAATATATACTTATTCGATTTCAATTTCCCTACACCTAGTATTTGTCAGAATCCTATGGCTCGAATACGATACTATATCGTATGACTGACTAAATATTGCAAGATTTTCCAAAGGTTTATAAATGATTTCAGCCTAATACTATCAATTCTTAAGAAAACAGAAATATATACTTATTCGATATCAATTTCCCTACACCTAGTAACAATTTTAACATACCGTAGGATGAGGCTGTGTCTCCAGCGGTGGCGGTACATCTGTCGTCCTCCGCCTCTGTATAGTGGGTTCCGGCTACATTATATATAACAATGAAATGTTAACACTATTTCCTTCAAATTAAAAAATAAAGCAAATTGATTTTTATAAACATTAAATGTTACCTATAACGGATGTCTCCGAAAAGGACCGACATCATCAGTCGTGGTTTTTCCACGATTGTCTTTCACCATCTCAAAACTCGGATACAAAGTGGTGGTAGATATAGGGACGGGGAATGGACGGAACCAAAAGTCGGGCTCAGAAAAAAAGGAATCGGAGAAGATTCGAGTCGGGCTCGGAAAGAAAGGAATCGGAGAAGATTCGGTGTGTCGGACAACTGGGCCCCCCACGCCTATTTATAATGGGCCCCCAACGATTAAAAAATACCGCATCTCCATGCGGTATTTTTTTTACCGTTGTGGCAACGGTAAAAAACATACCGCATCTCCATGCAGTTTTTTTTTACCGTTGTGACAACGGTAAAAAACTTACCGCATGGAGATGCGGTATGTTCTTACCCAAATTTTCGCTATTTTAAAATCATACCGCATGGGTATGCAGTATGCTTTTTAAATATTTTAAAATTCCACCGCATGGGTATGCGGTTTGTTTCGGATAACTTCGACCCAACCGGATTATCGTATTACGGACTCCGTTTCAACCTAACCCACCGCACGTACATGCAGTGTTTTTATACGGTCAACGGACATACCGCATGTACATGCGGTATGTCGGGCTAAATTTTGATTAAGACACCGCATATGTATGCGGTGGATTTGCGGTGTAAATAGTAAAAATTAGCGGTGTACATATCATACGCCGTTTAGGAACTTGTATAAATTTAGTTCAACCGAAAACTAGGGCTGTGTATGGCTGCCCAATTCAACCGGTTGAAATTAGAAACTTATAGCAACCTGTTTAATTGGTGTATGGCCACCAAGTTTAGTCAAAAACCGGTTAAAAGCAAAGGTTTAAAAAAAAGCCGAAGATACAAGCTTATTTTGGAGTGTTTTTTCAATAATTACTATTTTATCCCTTCTCTTTTATCTTATTTGGTTTGAAAGTACTACAATACCCCTAATGAAAACAAATAAACTCCACTTTTTACAAATAAACTGTTTTTCACCCCATACGGAGTTTATATTTTTTCATAAATTTTTAACTACTTTTACCAACAGTTTATAAATTTTACCCTGTTTATAATTTTAGTCAGTTTATTAACCCCGTCCCATACGAACCCAGGTGTATGGATGCAATTTTAGTAGTTAATAAACTACTAAAATTGGGGGTTGAAAATTTTAACCTTGTATGGGGAGGGGTTGATTAGGATATTTTAGTTTATTTGGGAAGCTATTTTTTATAGCTTTTTGGGAGTTTATGTGGTTTATTTGATTTGAAAATACCATAATACCCATAATAATAACAAAATAAACTACACTTTTTTTACAAATAAACTGTTTTTCACCCCATACGGAGTTTATATTTTTTCATAAATTTTTAACTACTTTTTACCAACAGTTTATAAATTTTAGCCTGTTTATAATTTTAGTCAGTTTATTCACTCCGTCCCATACGAACCCAGTTTATATAATACAGATCTTATCAGTATGAGTTTAGTTAATTGTGAACTTATATTAGTATAGTTTTATATATGTAGGAACTTATATAAATTTATTCAAGTACAACTTATGAATATTAGTTTGTATAAATCTTATCATATGGGAATTTATACAAGTAAACCTAACATGTATTTACATAAATTTAGTTCAACCGAAAACTATGAGTATATACAATATAGATCTTATCAGTATGAGTTTATTTAATTAAATTAATTTTTTTATATAAGTTTTTTTACGAATATTAGTTTGTATGATTTTATAATATAAATAACATTTTTAAGTTTATACAATAACTGATCAATAAGTTTATATATGCAAGAGTTATGAAATTGAATTATATTTGATCATACAAAGAGTTATGAAATTGTGAATTGCATGTGATTGAAATTGAAAATGTACGGATTCCATTTTTCTAGTAATGTAAATAAGATATGTGAAATTTGATTATATAAGTTCATATAAGTAGAAATGTGTCTGTGTTAAGAAATATGAAAATAATTATGAATGAATTATCGACTTGAATATAATTAGTGGATTATACCTTGAATAACCGATTTGAATGTAATGAGAGAATTATACCTTGAATCATATGTAATTTTACTTGACAAATACTTTTTCAAAGACACAAGTAACTAAATAAGTAACGTTGAATAACACATTCAACCTAATCTACCCAATTACCCAAATAGATCAAACAAATTCGACCAAAACCCAAACATACTAGACCAGTTTTAATGTGGGTCAAATTTTTCTAAGTGGGTCAAAATTTTCTAACTATTAATTTTTTTTTCAAAAAGTGGGTCAAATTTTTCTAAGTGGGTCAAAATTTTCTAAATGTTAAATTTTTTTTCAAAAAGTGGGTCAAATTTTCATAATTGTTAAAAATTACTTCCAAATTTGAAAACCCTCCAATTTTTTTTCCTAAGTATTTTGATCCCGCCCTTTTCCCCTAAACGCGCATGTTTTGATTTTATTTTTCAGAATCAATAATTTCACATATGTCCATATATTTGACCGTTGTCTAAACAGTTTTAAACATCACAAAAAAAAAAAATTGATGTAATTGATTAATTTAACATCTGTTACTTTTTTGACAGATTTAAATTATGTGATGTCTAATTGCAGTATTTTAGTAGTGCTAACTAGAGAAGGCCCTTTTGAAAGTTTTCTCTAAGGTGAAACAATCTACCAAATTACCAAGATGTGTTTTGACTGTTCAGGTCTGGGATTTTGTTATTTCTGAGATACTTCTCATTGTTTACTTTAACCCAGATTAATTTATCCGGGGTATTCCACTCAGGGATTTGAGTCTGGCTTATTTCGTCAGCAATATGAGAGGGGAAAAGTTGTGTAATTAGACGCCCATTCCATTTCTTGTCAATAGTGAGCAGATGTGCAACTTTTATATCAGGGTCATTGGTGTTTCTGTAGCTATATAATTTGGTATCCTTAAGCCATGGGTCAGACCAAATAGTAATTTTCGAGCCATCCCCTACTAACCAGAGAAGGCCCTTTTGAAAGTTTTCTCTAAAGTGAAGCAATCTACCAAATTGCCAAGATGTGTTTTGCATGTTCAGGTCTAGGATTTTGTTATTTCTGATATACTTCTCATTGATTGCTTTAACCCAGATATTGTCCGGCTGGGTGTAAATTTTCCATAGAAGTTTCATTTGAAGGCTAATGTTACGCTCTTCAGATGATTGGATGCCCATACCACCTTGGTCTTTAGACAGGCAAATTTTATTCCAGCTGATCAGCTGGAATAAAAGTTTTTATTTATTCGGTCAATTTTAGTTAGGACTCCTTTCGGAAGAAGAAAATTTTGCATTAGATAGTTTGTTTGGGAACTTAGATTTGCTTTTATCAGAGTTACTCTACCAGCTCGTGAAAGCGAGGAAGCTTTCCATCGAGATAGTTGTTTTTTAAGTTGTTGAAGAGCTTCATCAAAAAAATTATTCTTTACTCTTCCACTTACTATTGGAATTCCCAAATACTTTTCCATGCCTCTGGCTACAGGTATATGCATTTGTTGAGCATGATCAGAAGCCTTAGTTGGGCATACATTTTTGGAGAATGGGATGGAACGTTTTTGGTAATTGATAGTTAAACCCAAGAGGTTAGAGAAAGAGTTAATCATGTTTGTGATTGTGTCCAGACTTTTGTACGAGGCCTTGGAAAAAAATAAGGGTATCGTCTGCAAAGGTTAAAAGGGGGATCGGGTTACCTTAGGGGGATAATTTGATTCCAACTAGAGCGTCGTGTAGGCAGGATTCTTCATATAGTTCTCTAGCTAGGTTTTCCATTACTATAATGAATATATAAGGGGCCAGAGGGTCACCTTGTCTGAGACCCCTATCGGGTCTAAATGGTTTGTCAGGGCTGCTATTAACGAGGACAAAAAGAGTCGTTGTTGAAAGATAGTTCATGACCCATTTGATCCATTGATGATGAAACCCCAGCTTGTTGAGGGAGGCTTGAATATATTTCCAGCTTAGCTTGTCGTAAGCTTTTTCCATATCAAGTTTAATCGTCATCCATCCATTTTTCCCCTTTTTTTTTTGAAAAGTGTGGAATATTTCATGATGCCGTGCAATTATCGATGACTCCTGGTAACATTGAGGACAACATGAAGGTTCCACTCAATGGTCCTGTAACTCGTGCAAGGGCCAAGAAGATTCAAACTGCAACTAAAGCCTTTCTTGTCCATCACCATGGAACTTTAGAGCAAGGGTTTAGGCCACCCTGGATCACTTGGCTCAAGGTTACACCACCAGCACAAGAAGTGAGCCTGCGTCCACACACGGAGCTCATGAAGACTCGTCTACACCCACCATGAGACAACCATACTCGGCTTGGTCTTGGAGCATGTTGTGAGCTAAATCTGTCATGTTTTACAGTAACTTTTATATCGTTTTCTGCATACATTACATACATTTGGGTTAGAATAGTACAGAATCTATGTAGTTTATATTTATTTGCCAAATTATGGAATCTACACCAGTTTCTGTTTAAATTTGTAGAATTCGAGACGTTTTACAGCAACTCTAAGGAAGGTCAGAAAAGCTCTGAAAATCACTACAGAAGTCCAAGGTCAAAGACGCAGCGGAACCGGTCGAATCAAGTCGAGAGCCCAGGCCCCAGGTTACTCGATCTCGAGTGGACCTTACTCGATCTAGACGAACATGTCCGAGCACAGGCCTTGTCGACTAGGAGCAGTGTCGAAGAGCCAGACCAAGCCAGCTCCGGGACCCTACTCGATCTCGACGACCACCTAGTCGAGATCGACGACACCGAGGCGCCACACCCGGAGTCGACAAGAAGAGAAGCTGATCGAGAAGCCGAGGACGAAGGCGCTGAGCAACCCTACTCGATCTCGAGGAGACCTTGTCGAGATCGAGGAGCCACCATGCCCTAGTCCGAGTCCATGCCGAGGAGGAGTCCTCGACATCACTAGAGAGCCGTCTTCGAGTACACCTCTACTCGATCTCGATGAGCCCTAGTCGAGATCGACGACGCCCAGGAGCCCAGATCCGAGCCATGTCGAGCGAAGTCACCAGAGAAGTCCAGTCGACGACGAATCCTAGTCGATGTCGACGAGCCCTTGTCGATGTCGAGTAGACTAGTATCTGAAAACGCGTCGACGTGAGCAGTCCGAGTAGAGTTGGGATTCCTTGGGTACGAAGGAAGTCGAGAAGGCCGAGAATCTATCCAAAATCATCAAGACACATCATGGAAGAAGAGATCTATCCACTTTAAGACATTTAGATATATTTAGATTTAATTTCCTTATTGCTTTTATTTATCCTTAAGCATTTTAGATATAGTTTTAGATATAGATATAGATATAGATATTCTATCCTTGATTAGCAAGGGTTAGAAGGCTATAAATAAAGCCTTAGGGGCTAGTTTTTCATTCATTCAATTTCAGAGAGAAGTAAGTAGGAGTAGAGAAAGAGAGAGTTTGTAGCAAGCAAGGTGGAAAGGCGAAAGCGGATTTGTCTTGTGGGTTGTAAGCTTTTTTTATTTAATTCAATGCAAGTTAGTTTCTTTTATTATTTGATGTCTTTCTTGATAATGAAGAGCGAGTAGTCCACCTTCTTCTGGGGCTGGGGTGAGCCAGACGGTGGCCATGTAAGGTGATGCAGTAAAGGTCAGATCTTTTTATGCAATTCGTCTTCTATCCCTATGAGCATGATTCTTTTGCGAGAGTTGAAGGTGATCCTTGTTTGTATTATTGAAGCGAAAGTGATCTTAATGCAACTTGGATTAATTATGTGAAAAGGGTTAGTAATAATTAGGGTTTATACGAAAGCCTCTATATGCCTATTTGTTAGTAACGAAAGTTATTTTGATGGAAAGCATGATCTTTTATGCCTTTATGTGTTACTTTGCATGGTTATAGTTGTGGTGTTGATACCCTGGTCTTTGAAGTCTTTTATTATATTGATTTATTTCTGTCGAAAATCTGAGTTTTGGGTTCGAGAATTTGCAATTTACACTTTCTGTCTTTCCAGTCGATACAGAGGAGAGTCTCGTCGAGATCGAGTAGGCCTTAGTCGATCTCGAGTACGGTCTTGTCTAGGTCGGGTAGAGTTTCTGCTTTTGTTGTCGATTTTGCAGTTTCTGTCTTCACTGTTGGTAGTCGATCTCGAGTAGGTAGTTGTCGAGATCGAGTACGTCTGTGGTCTTGCTTTTTTCTTTACTTTCTTTCGCTATTTTTTGTCTTTGCTTTTGTTTCTGTTTTGCTTTGTCTTTTCTGTTTCTGTATTTTCTGCTGCTTGTCTGTGAGATCTGTTGCTACCTAAGAACTGCTGACGTGCTTCCTCGTGGATTCGATCCTGACAACCTTCTACTACAACGGGAGGAAGTCTTGTATTTATTTGCTGAGACAGGGAAGTCAGTCTGATCTTTATTTTATATTTATTTCATACTTGACCATCCTCCTGCAACAACAAATTGGCGCCGTTGCCGGGGAAGCAATCATTCGCGCCTTAGGTAGTTGAATCTCACGTCTACTTTGAGTTACTTTTCGGGTGTATGCGCCGTTCTGGTCTACTACCCGAGTTTGACAGCTTAGATGAACCAGAGCGTTACCTACACATCCACTCTAAACTCAAAAGGATCATGGCGGCCGCTGAAACACAAGAACAGCTGATTGCCAGGCTTACTAGGGAGCTAGCCGCAAAGGATACCACTATAGCCAATGAAAGGGCAGCGAGGGAACAAGAAGCTGAGCGTGCAAGGCAAGCAGAAGCTGAGCTTGCCCAATATCCAACTACTGCTGAGGATTATATGCATCCAACCCTCGTCGTGCCTGAATCGGCGATTCTTATCCCTGAAAACTCTTTTGAAATTCGCACTCAATTTCTTATAGAGCTTAAAAATAATGCCTTTTTCGGTAGATTTAATGAGTGTCCTCTTGAACATATTACGAACTTTTCTGACATGTGCCGTACTCTTGCTGAAGGTACAACTTTGGAATATGTCAAGATGAAGTCTTTCCGCTGGTCGCTGGCTGGACCTGCACTGAAGTGGCTTGAAGGGCTGAAACCAAGATCCCTGACAACATGGTCCTAAGTAGAGCAAGAGTTTCTGAACAAATTCTTCCCACCCGCCAAAACAGCACATCTCCGCCAGAAAATCACCGCCTTCAAATAGAAGCAAGGGGAACCGCTGACAAAGGCATGGGAGCGCTACAAGGAACTTCTACGATCTTGCCCTACTTATGGACATCCACCCTACGTCATTCAAGAGATCTTCTTCAACTCTCTTGATCAAGTCACTAAGGACAGAATCACCTATTATACTCGCTATGAGTATCTGACAATGCCGCCAAGTGACGCATGGGGTGTGCTAGAGAAGCTCACCAACTACGACAACAAGTATGGGTCTACTGCAACTTATGAAGAGAACCCATACGCCAGGTCAGCACCTTCCATGCCCCTCTATGAGCCTCCTAAGGAAATTGATCCGGATGTAAGGGAACAATACTACAGAGATCAGAACAAGAAGCTCCTTAAGCAAGTGAAGTATCTTTTTGTCAACCAGCCTTGCATTGAATGCGGATCGCAACGGCACACCACTCCTGAGTGCCCACACACAGAGCAAGTCAGGATGGCAGAACACCACGAGGAGGTAGCTTACGCAGGGGGTCCCAATCGCTACATAGGGGACCAAAGGTTTCAGCAACCACAATGGAACCAAGGTGTCCCTAGGAACCCCCCGCCCTACAGAGCTCCAGGACATCCGGAAAGGGACCAGAAAAAGGATGATATACAGACAGTCCTGGAGGAAATACGGAGGAATCACTCAGAAACTAGGCATTCCTTCAACTCCGTCTACACTCAGATGCAAGGTGTCAACTCTAGGCTTGGGGAGATTGATATATGGCGAAAATCAGTTGATACACAGATTGGTCAGCTGGCAGCAGGAATCCCCAGACAGTCAGGTGCGCTCCCTGGGTCTTCAGAACCAAATCCTAAGGGAAAGACTGGGCACATCGCTGTTGTAAAACTCAGAAGCGGACATCAACTGCAAGAGCCAGAGATCGGAAAGTAGCAGAACAACGAAGAACAGCAAGTCGACATCGATAACACTGTAGTCGACATCGAGGAGGGCCTAGTCGATCTAGAGGAGAAACTTCAGAAACCTTCGTCCGCACTGCATTGCAACTCGACTGCACCCAATCTGGTCGAGATCGACAAAGGGCTACTCGACATCGACGACAGTCAACCCGAGATCGAGAAGACTGCAGCACCTCCGACATCTGTTCTGGCTCTGAATCCGAAAAAGAAGCTGCCTTTCCCCACAAAATCTCCAAAGGACCCGGCAGAAAAGAAATTTCAGCGCTTCATCAAGATGCTTCAGAAACTCAACGTCACCATCCCCTTCACAGAAGCTCTCAATGAAATGCCATCTTACGTCAAATTCCTGAAGGAGATTCTAAGCAAAAAGCGATCGATGGCTGAAATTACAGAGGAATGCAGCCATTTGGACATATTGGAGAAGAGGCCAGATCCAGGTAAGTTTACTATAACCATTGGATTTGGTCCATATAAAATTAATGCTTTATGTGATCTTGGAGCTAGTGTGAGTATAATGCCTTTAACAATTTGGTCCAAGATTAAGATAGATGCCCTAGAGCCTGTGGATGCTAGACTATATATGGCCAACAACACTGTGGTCATCCCAACAGGCATGGTGGACAACGTGCCAATACAAGTAGGTAAATTCTTTGTCCTTGCTGATTTCCTAGTTATTGATATGCAAGAAGATCCTGCTTGTCCAATTATTCTAGGGAGACCCTTCTTGGCGACGGTGGATGCCAACATAAGCGTAAGGAAAGGAGTGCTCACCTTCAACATCAGCGATGAGGTAATTGAGTATTCCTTTAATAAAACTGAAAGGCATACAGGTCCAATGGAAGAGGTGAAATCTATCTCAACTGGCTACATCACCTGCGGGGAACCCAAGGTCAGAAATATAACCCCTGAGGAGCTGGAAAAAAGGGACATGGAGGCCCAGGTGGAGGAGATCATGGCAATCCTAAAGGAGGACGCAGAAAATCCAATCGACACAAATGAAGGTACGTCGTTATGGATTAATTATTTTTCGGATGCCTTGATAGGAACTAAGTATGGGGTCAAGATCGACCAAGACTCCTCGACATCGAGGACCCTAGTCGATCTCGACAAGACACAGAAGCCCCCACCAGCACCAGCGTCATCAAGCAGCAATACAGAAGCTGAGGGCTACTCGACATCGAGTAAGCTACTCGACATCGACCACTACTCGGTTTCCTCGACTTCGCCTTCTTTGACGCTGACTTCACCAGATGAACCAGGCTCCTCGATCTCGACTAGGCTTGTCGAGATCGACCACCACCAGGCTCCACCAGCTCCTGCTTCCTCGACGCTGGAGCCACTAGGAGCAGAACCCTACTCGACATCGAGTAGTCTACTCGATGTCGACAAGCCTTTCTCTTCGTCGACTCCTGCATCCCCGAGCAGCCCACCACCAGAACCTGCAGACTCGTCGAGATCGACTAGCCCTAGTCGAGATCGACCAAACACTGTGGTCCCCGATTCCGTCTCTGCAAAGGTAAGCCAAGGTATGGATCTTTCTTCTCCTATTTCCATTAAAGATTTATCTATACATGGGAGAGGTTTGCCTTGGTATGTGTGCTTATGTAGGATATCCAATGATGAGCCCAAGGAGTATGAAGTTGGAGACAAGTTCTATGTCTCTAAATCAAAGGATCATTGGTTCCCTAACAAATTCAACAAGAAGCGGATGGGACCTTTTGTGGTGAACAAGATCCATTCTGGAGGATTACAGCTGATGGACAAGAATGGAGTTTTATTTGAGGCCCAAGCTACATGGGCCCTGCAAATGCCACCTTGAGCTAAATGGAAAAGTCGGCCTAGCGACTATAAAATCTAGAGCTTGGACATAGACTTTTTAGGACTTTTGAGACTTTGTTTTTGTTTTTGGTTTTGAACACTTTTAGTTTTTCTATTGTGGGTATATGTCTTCTACACTTTTCAGGTCCATGGATAGAGGCAAGCTATATCAACATTCATACTCGGCCCAGGAGGTGCTTCCATTCGAAATTTAGAGGCCCTGTCGGCTGCACACTAGTCTAGTGAGTTTCTTTCTTTACCCTTGTTTTTATACAGTGAGGACACTGTAATGTTTAAGTATGGGGTGGGGGAAGGGCTTACACTATGCATATTTACTTTATTTGACATTATGTGTGCATTATTTCTTTAAATTGCTACATGGCTATTTTGGAATGCATTATTGATTTATGTGCTTATATGCATGTTTTCCAAAATTTGAGAAAAATGACCCCCATTGAATTTTTTTGAATAATGTCATGGAAGCTTATATTGGACTCGACGATGCAAAATTGGATTCATTAGAGATATAGCATGAAATTGCCTAGTAAAGGGAAGTCATAATGAAGTGCATATTTTCTTGAAAACCATAGAAGGAGGTAAAATTTGAAGTTGCTTTTGATATGTTACATGATAAGATGATGGAGGACTTTATATTTCCATATAATGCTCATTGTTTATATTCCTAGCCTTACCTATGCTTATGCATCACAAAAGCCATATTATGCCTCATTTCAATTATTGCTCCACATGATCTAAATATTTGCCATTCTTTACCTTATCCGGGGATTATGTTGAGATTACCATATGGTGTTTGTAATTATTGTCATTTATTGGAGTTTGGAAGGAAATTGTTTGAAATATATGGAAAATTTAATGAGTGAAAGAAAATCCAATCACCTCAGGAGATAAAGGTAGATTGACCCTGCTCTATGAGATAATAGTTTGGAGAGATGGGACACATTGTGAGGAGTCCAAAGCACTAAGTATCCGGGGCCATTCATGACACCCATGTTTGCGACTCGCGAGAAGGCAGTGCTGAGGTCAGAGAGGTAAAAGCATTATTATTGATAAAAGCATTATGAAAGGTGATGAAACTTATGAAAAGGAATGTGGAAATTCAGTTTGGAAATACTCCATTTCCCCGAATCATTAGCACCACATTGCTAGAAATTGCCCACCTTTAGCCTTTTACCAAATCTACTCCTTATTTGAGCTTAATTGAAGTCCTCTTGATTATCAATGCTTTGTCACTTATGAATGTTTTGCATAACCCTCCTTTTGTGAGTAGATGTTGCTCCTTAAAATTGCACATGCATGGATTTGGGACACTAGTACCTTTTCGAGGATGGTAATTGACTGCTGGGTTATATAAGAATGAATCTGATATGTTGAGAGTTTTGATTTCTTCCCCTGAATGACAATTAAAGGTATTGCTTGAGGACAAGCAAGCTTAAGTATGGGGTGTTTGTTGTGAGCTAAATCTGTCATGTTTTACAGTAACTTTTATATCGTTTTCTGCATACATTACATACATTTGGGTTAGAATAGTACAGAATCTATGTAGTTTATATTTATTTGCCAAATTATGGAATCTACACCAGTTTCTGTTTAAATTCGCAGAATTCAAGACGTTTTACAGCAACTCTAAGGAAGGTCAGAAAAGCTCGGAAAATCACTACAGAAGTCCAAGGTCAAAGAAGCAGCGGAACCGGTCGAATCAAGTCGAGAGCCCAGGCCCCAGGTTACTCGATCTCGAGTGGACCTTACTCGATCTAGACGAACATGTCCGAGCACAGGCCTTGTCGACTAGGAGCAGTGTCGAAGAGCCAGACCAACCCAGCTCCGGGACCCTACTCGATCTCGAGGACCACCTAGTCGAGATCGACGACACTGAGACGCCACACCCGGAGTCGACAAGAAGAGAAGCTGATCGAGAAGCCGAGGACGAAGGCGCTGAGCAACCCTACTCGATCTCGAGGAGACCTTGTCGAGATCAAGGAACCACCATGCCCTAGTCCGAGTCCATGCCGAGGAGGAGTCCTCGACATCACTAGAGAGCCGTCTTCGAGTACACCTCTACTCGATCTCGATGAGCCCTAGTCGAGATCGACGACGCCCAGGAGCCCAGATCCGAGCCATGTCGAGCGGAGTCACCAGAGAAGTCCAGTCGACGAAGAATCCTAGTCGATGTCGACGAGCCCTTGTCGATGTCGAGTAGACTAGTATCTGAAAACGCGCCGACGTGAGCAGTCCGAGTAGAGTTGGGATTCCTTGGGTACGAAGGAAGTCGAGAAGGCCGAGAATCTATCCAAAATCATCAAGACACATCATGGAAGAAGAGATCTATCCACTTTAAGACATTTAGATATATTTAGATTTAATTTCCTTATTGCTTTTATTTATCCTTAAGCATTTTAGATATAGTTTTAGATATAGATATAGATATAGATATTCTATCCTTGATTAGCAAGGGTTAGAAGGCTATAAATAAAGCCTTAGGGGCTAGTTTTTCATTCATTCAATTTCAGAGAGAAGTAAGTAGGAGTAGAGAAAGAGAGAGTTTGTAGCAAGCCAGGTGGAAAGGCGAAAGCGGATTTGTCTTGTGGGTTGTAAGCTTTTTTTATTTAATTCAATGCAAGTTAGTTTCTTTTATTATTTGATGTCTTTCTTGATGATGAAGAGCGAGTAGTCCACCCACTTCTGGGGCTGGGGTGAGCCCGACGGTGGCCATGTAAGGTGATGCAGTAAAGGTCAGATCTTTTTATGCAATTCGTCTTCTATCCCTATGAGCATGATTCTTTTGCGAGAGTTGAAGGTGATCCTTGTTTGTATTATTGAAGTGAAAGTGATCTTAATGCAACTTGGATTAATTATGTTAAAAGGGTTAGTAATAATTAGGGTTTATACGAAAGCCTCTATATGCCTATTTGTTAGTAACGAAAGTTATTTTGATGGAAAGCATGATCTTTTATGCCTTTATGTGTTACTTTGCATGGTTATAGTTGTGGTGTTGATACCCTGGTCTTGGAAGTCTTTTATTATATTGATTTATTTCTGTCGAAAATCTGAGTTTTGGGTTCGAGAATTTGCAATTTACACTTTCTGTCTTTCCAGTCGATACAGAGGAGAGTCTCGTCGAGATCGAGTAGGCCTTAGTCGATCTCGAGTACGGTCTTGTCTAGGTCGGGTAGAGTTTCTGCTTTTGTTGTCGATTTTGCAGTTTCTGTCTTCACTGTTGGTAGTCGATCTCGAGTAGGTAGTTGTCGAGATCGAGTACGTCTGTTGTCTTGCTTTTTTCTTTACTTTCTTTCGCTATTTTTTGTCTTTGCTTTTGTTTCTGTTTTGCTTTGTCTTTTCTGTTTCTGTCTTTTCTGCTGCTTGTCTGTGAGATCTGTTGCTACCTAAGAACTGCTGACGTGCTTCCTCGTGGATTCGATCCTGACAACCTTCTACTACAGCGGGAGGAAGTCTTGTATTTATTTGCTGAGACAGGGAAGTCAGTCTGATCTTTATTTTATATTTATTTCATACTTGACCATCCTCCTGCAACAACAGAGCACTCGACATGTCTTTGGGCCGAGTGGGCCTAGACCCTCGTCGACTAGGATGGGTCGAGTAGTACTTGTGCTTGGGCCGGATTTAATTAATTACCTATGTTATTATTTTATGCAATTTAGATAAATAAGGTGGAAATTAATTATATCTCTTCTAGATATAATCCTTGGCCACCAAGTTATTAAATATCTATCTTATTACGAAATATTTATCTTAGGGTTATTCTATTTATCTTTAGATAGAATTAATCTATCTAAACCCTTTTCCTTTGCAAGGAAGGATTGGTTAGATCTCTCATAAGTTTTCTATATATTCATGTTATGCAACTTTGAATTAATTAGATTGAATTAGAATTGAGAAACCCCTTTATGGATTAAAGGGTTCTCGATTATCAATCCCAAAAGCTTTTGTGTTCATGAGAATTTTCGGCCATCACAATCATCACCAACATCCTGATTCCATCGAAAACCCTAAAACCAAACACATCCCTCAAACCCAGTTTATGTAGCAAGAAGAGTAGCCCAGCCCTTGGTGACGCTCGCGGCCACCATCGCTCCCAGCGAGCGCAGGCGTCCCAGCTTCGCAGGCGCAGGCGTCCGAGCATCCCCAGTACGTGCTCCCGTGCCCTCGCCCTCGTTACCCTCGATCCGCGTCATCCGCGTCCCAGGAACTCCAGCGCTTCTCGCTCGCGCGCGCCTCTCGCCACACTCTCGCTCCCAGCGAGCGAAGTCCAGCGCGCCTGCACCGCACACCCTGAGGACGTCGTCCTGTGTGCCCAGCGACCCGCGCAACCCAGCTTCCTTTTCTCTCGCTGTTCTTCGTTTATTTCTGTCGCTAGTTTCTGCGTTAAGTGTGGAAACTGTCGCTATTCAGAAATTTAACTACTTGTTTTAAATTGTGCAAATCAGGAGATATCAAAGATCATTGCAAGATCTAAGCAAATATACGGCGTGGTTCTTGATCTTGAGCCCACAGGCGAAGGATCGGGTATCCCAAACGTATCAAGTGATTCTTGATCTTGATCTTGTGCAATAAGAGCATTTCATTTCAAATCTCCAAGCCTCAATGAAAATGTAACAAAAGCCTCGGTTATCGGAAGAGGGAACTCATCTTTAGGACATGCCTCATTTAAGTCCCGAAAATCCACACAGATACATAGTTGGCCGTTCTTCTTCTTGACGGGAACGATGTTTGCCAACCAGATTGGGTATTGGACCTCACGAATGAATCCAGCCTCAATGAGCTTGTTGACTTCAGCTTTTATCTGCACTGTTAGCTCGGGCTGAAAACGACGTTGAGCTTGCTTTACTGGCTTTTCCTCTTCGGAGACAGATAGCTTGTGCATAGCCACCTTAGGGTCCAAACCAGGCATGTCTTGATATCCCCAAGCAAACACATCTTTATATTCGTTGAGAAGATGCTCATATGATCCTTTTTCTTCTTCCGTTAGCAAAGCACTAACGAATACGGGCTTAGGGTCTTCTGTAGTCCCCAAGTTGATCTCTTGTAGTTTGTCAACCGTAGCTTGACCTCCATCTTCCATTTCTGGCGGAGCAGGTTGGACCACATTAAGAAAATCCCGAGGATCTTCACTTGGCTCACTCCTTGTATAGGTCAACACCATATTTACTTCTTCTATTTGAGCATCCATAGGATCCTCATCTTCGTAAGTGGAAGTTTCTGTCTTCTTATTCTTCAGCTTCCACTTTCTGGTCTTCTTGGTGTTAACCCTCTTGTTTTTAGGCACGTTAAATCTTCCAAGCCTCTCGAACACAGAAACTCTTAGAGCACTCGTCTCAAGCCTTTTGAAGACCGACACCCGAGGTGCACTTGATGCGTCTTGTAAGAACATATTTTGCTCTTGGCTTGTTAGAGTCATAGGCTCCAAGACTTTAGTAGATAATAACTCCCCCTCTTGAGAGATTTGTAGATCATCCATCGAGATCTCATTGAGGGATTTCCGCGAAGCTTTGCCTTTCAACGGAGGTCTTGTCGCCTTAACTTTGATGGCCTTATGATGCTTTGAAGAGGCCTGCTCGACTGGTGCCTTAGAAGACTCGCCCTTGAACACCACCCTTACATTTTCATTTCTTTTATCTCCGAAATGTCTTTGAATGACCAACTTCTTATTTGGAACGAATTGGTCGATTTTGCGGAGAGGACAAGTGTAGATTGTCATTAGGGAGTGCATAGCCTTCTCTGCTGCACTCAATGGCTTCTGGCCGAGTTGTCTCTTATTCTTGGGTGTGTATTTGAATAACACCTTCGGACGTGTCTCTGATTCTTCCTTTCTACAGACAAGAGAGACCTTGGGTGACGGGGACTCTTCTTGGGCCATTGCTCCCTTTTGAGGACTGAAACTTTTACCCTCCTCTTTCACTTCCGTACGCGGATTAGAGTTAGAGTGAGCAGTCTTGTAGAATTTGACGTCCGCGTAATTAACGCTTTCACCTTGAAAAGGATCACTATCGCCGCGGATAGTCCTTTCATTTCCGTTTTCATCGGTGTACTTCAAGCACTGATGAAGTGTAGAAGCAATCGACTTGCTGGCATGGAGCCATGGCCTCCCTAGCAAAGCGTTATAGGAGGTTCCAGCGTCGATGACATGGAAAAAAGCATCCTTGTAGAGATCGTCTAGAGCCACTTTCAAGGCAATGGTGCCCAAAGCTTTTTGTCCCACCTGATTGAAACCTTGAATGGTGAGCAATGTGGGCGACAGATGATCGACGGTCAATCCTATTGCTTCCAAGACCCGTAAAGGTAATAGATTCACCGTAGACCCACAATCCAGCAGGATTCTGTTGACTTTTACATCCCCAATCGTACTCGTGACATATAAGGGTCTATTGTGATCGGTGCTTCCTAATTGGAGGTCTCCATCGGAGAACGTTATGGATGCCATGCATGAAGCACATTGAGATGGAGTGGGTAAAGTCACTTCATCAACCTCAACCCGATCCACTTGGTCTTTGTAATCTTCTGGATCCATGAGGGCTTAAATCAAGGCCTTTCTTAAATCGGTCGACATTTGTAATGCGTCATATACACTTAAGCGTGCAGGAATTCGCTTCAAATGTCCGATCACGTCGTACTTCACTTGCTCCTTAAAAGGAGCTTTACGAAGCAACACATGCCTCCGTGGCACGCCATCTTTTTGGGCGGATGCCCCAGCTTCCTGGTCTTTCTGACCCAATGTAGGAGTCTCCTTTTCAACCACTTCTTCAAGATTTGCAGCATCTTGAGTCTCATTGACAAGTGGCCCCCTCCCTTTCCCTTTTTCCTTGGGCTTAGGAGGTAGCAAATTTTTTCCCGAACGAAGAGTAACTTCATCAGCCTCTAACTCTTCTTCCTCAACTTTTTCGGCCCATGTGGCCATGCAACATTGAACAATTTCTTCTTCCCAAAATAACTCCTCTTCAGAAAAATCATTTTCCAGGAGCTCTTTCGGAATAAAGTCTTTCAGAGTAAAGATCTGGTGTATGGGCTGGACATACTCTTTATCAGAATCATCTTCTGATTTCTTGTTCTTCTTGTTTTTGTTCTTGTTTTTCTTTTTCTTATTTTTCTTCTTGGGCTTTCTACCGATCATTCTAAAGCTCGTAGGTCCGGTATGCCGGGTACTCTTTGGATGGGACTTCTTTCGGCTTAGACAGACCTTCCACTTAGAACCATCCCCACCGTCTTCGTCGTGTGAAAATGATTCTTCAATGTTTGACTTCATTAGGACCTCATACAGAGTCATGCAGTCTGGTTCTTCCCTTGGCATGCCAGGATATGCCCATACAGTGCACACTTTGTCACGCACCTGAAATTGCACGGGGACTGCCTTTGGGGGTAATGACACTGTAGGGATGTCATCTGGTGAAGGAACAACCTCAATCTCCTCTACTATAGAGACGGGGTTTGACGAGGCTGCTTGGCCTTTTGAGCTTGCACCTTCGATTTCAATTTCTCCCTTGTTAATCATCTTTTCCACGAGGTCCTTGAACACATAGCAGTCTTCGAGAGGATGACTAACAATTCGATGATAAGGGCAATACTTTGGATCACCCGTTTTGTTAGCCTCGTTTGGCCTCTTTGGCTCAGGGAGTGACAACATTTTTGCAGCCATTAATTCGTTGAATATCCCTCTTACATCCTCATCGTCAAAAGGATATTTTTTCAGCTTCCTCTCCTCGAGAGATAGTCTTTTAGCCGGCTCTCTAGTTTGGGTCTTCTCTTGTGACTTGGAGTTGCTCCCTGAGGATTTTCCTTGAGGCTTAATGAAGGTAGCCATGGAATCTCCTTTCTTTGTGGGCTTTTTGTTTTCATCCCTTCTTCCTTCATTAATTTGAGGTCGGTTCATTGTAAGCTTGCGTCGAGCCAGTTGTCGCTCAACATTACAAGCCTTTGAAACCAAGGTATCGAAAGAACGAGTCTCCGCACTTCCAACATGAATCGCAAGCTCGGGAAGTAGATTGTTGACGCACATTTGCACACACGCTTCTTCGCTCAATTTCTCTGAGCATTGCAGTCTCAAACTTCTCCATCTTGCGATGAAGTCATTAGCTGACTCATTTGACCTCTGTTGGGTGTTTGCCAAGTCCATGATGGAGACTCTGGCTTTCGAGCTCACAAATTGAGCCAAGAATTCTTTTTATAAGTCATCCCATGTATGGACAGACTCTGGCTGAAGCTGTGTGTACCAAGTGAAGGCTGACCCTCATAATGACTGGACAAACTGCCTAATCAATAGAGGATCACTTAAGGCGGTTTCTCCGCACGCTGAGTAAAAGTGGGCCAAATGCTCACGAGGTGACCCGTTAATCCCATCGAATTTGTCAAAGTTTGGCCTCTGATAATTCGGGGGAAATAGGATGGCGTCAAACTCCGCAGGATAAGGCTTTCTGTAGCCAATCACAGGCGGACTCCGAGAAATCTTGAATTCCCGGATCCCTTGTGCGATCCATTCTTTTATTTCCTGAGGAGAGATAGAGGTACTGCTTTCTCCCGTCTTGGGAATCTCTTGCCTATTCTCCGAATTTTGCTCTTCCCTGTTCTCTGAATTTCGCTATTGGAGTTGGTCCATGAGCAATTTAATTTGAGCGTCCCTTTCCTCTAGCTTCTTTTGTAATTCCTGGAGCTGTTCTTCAGTGCTTGTTGCCCCAGTCACTAGATCAGGAGATATCAAAGATCATTGCAAGATCTAAGCAAATATACGGCGTGGTTCTTGATCTTGATCTTGTGCAATAAGAGCATTATCTTGAATCGATCTACCTTCCACAAAGGCACCCTGGAAAGGGTTGATAATGGAAGGTAGGATTGGCTTGAGTCTATTTGCTATTATTTTAGATATAATTTTGTAGATTGTGTTACATAGGCTGATGGGTCTGTAATGGTTGATAGTTGTTAGTGCCTCTACTTTAGGGATAAGAGCTAGAAAGGTCTGGTTTATTTCTTTAAGGATGGTTCCAGAATGGAAAAAGCTCTAACTGCTTTGCAGACAGAGTCTCCCACAATATGCCAATATTTAGTGTAAAATTCTGGAGGATAGCCATCTGGACCCGGCGACTTGTTTTCGGCCATGCTAGTGACTGTTTCTTTAATTTCTTTGTTAGTTGGAATCTTAATTAGGCATTTGTTCTGCTCATCAGTAATTTCTTTGTTTAGATACTTTAGTTGTTGTGGGTTTACATCCGGTGTATTTGGACAAAGGAACCTTTCGGCCATCTCCTTTGAAATTTAGTCTTGAATCTGACTTCTGTTAGTGATCAAAATACCTTCTTTAGATGTGAAGCTAGATGTTGAATTCCTGCTACTTTGAATTTTCACATTAGTTTGATAGTATCTCGTATTTTTATCAGTTAGTTGTAAATGTATAGTTCTAGCTCGTTGCTTCCAGAATTTATAACTGGAGTTTAGGATCTGATTTCTTTTATGTTCAAGTCTATTTATTTTGTTGATATCCATATTTGAAAGAGTGCCCCAAGGCAAGGCCTCCTGCAAATCATTGATTTGTTGGTCTACTACTGACAATTGCCGATCAAGATTATGCTTGTGCGATTTACACCATTCCTTAGTATATTTTTCTTAAGCAGTTTTTGCTTTTGAATTAGTTTGGATCCAAAGGATCTATGCATTTTGTTTCTCCAGACATTCTTGACAAGTTTCTCATAATCAGGATTTGTTGACCAAGCCATCTCAAATCTGAAGGGGGAACCTTTGTCACTCACGGTTGATCCTAGATTTGTGGTGATCAGGCAATGATCGAATGAGGTGAAAGGGTGATGGTGAACTTTTAGATCTTTCATTTTTATGTAGATATTATGGTGGACCAGGATTCTGTCGAGGCGTTCGAAAGTGTTATCCACACTACTCCGGTTTTTCCTCAAGGTGAAGGATGAGCCAATAAATGGAATAGTATGGAGATTTAGTTCTTCAATAACTTCTCTTAGTCGAGCAAATCTATTGATAGACGGGGTAGCGCCTCCTAATTTTTCATTATCAGTCTCTATATCATTTAAATCTCCCATGATTATAATAGGGAGACCATGAGTATTTGTTTTACAATAAATATCTTGCCAGAAGATTGATTTCTCATTATCATTCGTATGGGCATAGACAAACATTACAGCTTTTGGGAGGTCATCAATGATCATGACAAGCCGTTCTATTTTTTCTAAGATTGAGGCATCTTCAATTGCTTTTTCTTTTTTAGAAAGGATTCAAATCCCACATTTGCAGCCAGAAGATGGAACAAAGATTATATATTGGAAACCAGCCTCTTTCAGTTGCATTTTTGTTGGGGGATTCATAGCTTTAGTTTCAGACAAGGCTAGGATGCCAAGCTTATGTTTTACTCTGATATGTTTTAATTCAAACAAGATCAAGGGTCTCGTCGAGCCCCTAATGTTCCAATATCCAATCCTAATCATAAATTATCCTTATGAATATGCCCATAAAGGTTGTAGATTTTATAGTTAACTTACCTTTGGGAGAGATGGTGCCAGATGAGCTTTTTCCACTACTTTTTGCTCTTCTGTTATGATTCAATGGCTTACACCTCAGTATTGGAATGCTAAGAGAAGCACTCCCGTACTTTCGAGTTTCAATTTTACCTTCGCACCTGATGTTCAATAATGTAAGCTGAGATTGGTAAATGGTTATAGGCTTTCTGGCTTCAAGCAGTAAGACAAGATTTGTTTTAATTGTTGTTGGTAAGAGTTGTGGGTAAAATTTTGTTTGGGTGTCCACCACACAATGCCCTTGAGTATTGGTGGGGTTATACCCAGAAGTGTTGGAGAAAGAAATTAATAACAGAGAGTACTCATTACTTAAAATAGGAACCTTAGCAAGGCTTTGCCTTCTCGTGGAAACATGTAAGGACATCAAACACACAGAGCAACATCACCAGAGAGGAGAGACAACAGGGCATAAACTAAAAATAGAAACAACCAAGGAGAAGAGACCCAAGAAGAAAAGCAATAGATCAAAATCATAACAGATAATAGTAGCGATTAAGATAGATTTAAAAAGAAGGAAACACTCATCACTATGGGAAAAAGGATGAGTGTTACCATACATGTAGTAACTGGTGAGTTCCACTGACGAGCATACATAAAATCCATAGGCAAAAGATCATTAGTGCTAAGATTGATCAAGACAAAACAGTTGAGGCTGGCATTATTCAGTCTAGAATGAGCAAAACCATGCTCACAGCCATCCAAATTGAGGTTGAGACTAATCATCATCAGGTTTTCTTCTTCTTTGGCTTCTTGGTCGCCGAGGAGGAGACCTCAGTGTGTTCATCCTCATCTTTACGCTTGCCTGGATCAATCTGGTTCTATTTAGCATCGTCTCAATGGGGCCTAATCACAATGCCTCCCATCTTCATAATCACTGAGTGATCAGATTTCAGGGAGAGCTGCGAGCCCTCTGAGTCGAAGCTGGTGTCAATTTATGGGATCCTTATTGATTCATATTGTAGTTATAGTGAATAGGCGGCGAAATTGGTTATATACTCATAAAAATTTGATAAATTGGGCATTTTTTAATCAAAATTTTAAATTTTTTTTATATACCTATTAAATTTTTTATTTTCCATAATGTATTTAATCTAATAAGATTGAATAAAAATGAAAATAGAATATAATTATATACTAAACTTAATTAATTTTGATATAAGTATAAAAAAAATGGAGAATTTGCAAAAATGACCCAAATATCCAGACCCCTTTGCATCCCCTATCCAAACAAATTGTAAAATCTAACTCTCCCCCCTCAAAATCCCTCGTTACTTCACCTGTTGTAACCAGTGGAGAGAGAGAGAGAGAGAGAGTGTTTGTAGAGGAGAGAGAGGACATGATCTCGTCACCCATCCAAAACTCTTTCTTTCTATGCCTATCTCCATCGAATAGCTCCATTGAAGAGCTTATTTATTCTTTGATTTCTCTTTCTTCTATCTCTCTGTCTTCGAGGGTGACGGGATCTTCGTGGAAGCTAGAATTCATCTTGCGCCGCTGCTGTGAATCACCGCCGGAGCACCGCTTTGGTGCCTTTGTCCTTCACCTTCGTTGTGATGGCTTTTCCAGGTCAATTCGAGGCGAGTGGATGCCAAATTTGGAGTAGAGGTGGTGGAATTGACGTGGAGGAGCCCTCTAGGAAATGAACACCCAAAGCAAAACAACAGGACACATATTTGAATCGACTAGACATGAGTTATCGGAGAAACATATTCACCATAGGCTTCAGATAGAATATGGGTAAATTTGCTTCAGATTTGAGGGAGACACCTCTCGCATAACCTTTATCGAAAGCAAACTTGTCCATTTTCTATCCGATGTTAATGGTGCATCTGTTTCTCCGATAAATCTCGTCTAGTCGATTCCAATATGTGTCATGTCGTTTTGCTTTGGGTGTCCAGTTAAAACTTACTGCTTACACGTCAACCTGCAAATAAACCTCGCCCAATTGCTTCTTCTTCGAAGAGAAACAACAATAGTAAAGTCGCAGAGGAGAGACGACTCTTCCATCTCTCTCTGTCCTATCCTCAGTGATCTCTCTCTCTCCTCTGCAACTTTACTTTTTTTTTTTCCACTCTCTCTCTCCTCTGCAGACTTTCTTTTACTTCTCTCTCTCCCCCTCTCTCTCTCGCCCTTTCTGATTTTTACCAGGTGTCAATCAATGGAAGCCCAAACGCCCCTCCTCCCACTTACCTGCTACCAGGGGAATCTTTTACGTCATATCCGGTTTGGCCTAATTTAAAACCGGGTTGGGTTAACCTTGCAAATAAACAGGTTTTTTTGGTTACTTTGTGCATTTCCCTCTAAAAAAATTCGCTTTACAATTATTGGATAGAAAACATAATTAAAAATTTTAGTATAAAATTTAAACTTCAACATAATCATAATATTTTTTATGAAGTGATTTTATTTCGAATATCAAATTGCATCTGTTAATTCAAAATATTTATGTTATTAAAAATGACCGTAAACTATATTAAAGGAGGAAAGTTTATATTTTATTTGTGTAAAATTGAATCATATTAAAAACTTACTTTGTTTGGGAGAATCAGAAATAAATTACTCATTTTTATAATTATTTGAAAGTTAACTAAGTTTAATATTTAAATTTCAATAATTTTTACATTTAATAGTATAAATTAAATATATTATAAATAATTAAAAATATAAACGTTTTAATCAGTATATAACCAATTTTAATCTTTTTAAGATGTATACCCAACTAATTAAATTTTGATGAAAAACCATCTTATACGGCTGAAGAATAACCGTCTATGTAGCCCGCCATGACTGATGAAAGTATTTATGGGATCAACTACTGATTTAAAAATAAGTGGTTAAAAAATCCCTCTTCTTTCTCTCCCCCACCATTAGGGGTGGACACGGGACGGGATTGAGCCAGGACGGGACTCGTCCCGCGAAAATTTTACGGGACGAGATTTACACTTTTTTTCGGGACGCGATGGTGTCTGGACGGGACGGGACGGACCTTGTCCCGCAAATAAAAATAATAAAATATTATATAAATTTGCAAAGTGAAAAATGCTTTCATAATTCATTAATTTGTATAATATGTTGAATATGGTATTCTTCTCAACTATATTATTCAATAATAATAATAATAATAATATTATTATTATTATAATAATACTATTATTAATTCATACAATGATTGTATAATTAATTATAATGTTCAACATATTTGGCTACACTATCTTACTAGATCGGGACGGAAAGGAATTGAGACGAGATTCACTAGATATTGTCTCATTATCGATTGATAGTTGGGAAGAATACCGTATTTAGCTATTTGCCTCTTGTAGCTCTAGAGGTTGGAGCTCAATTAATTTGTTACGAGACTTCCAACTAACTTTATGTAATTCTTTTTTCATAATAATAATAATAATAATAATAATAATAATAATAATAATAATAACAATAATAATAATAATAATAATAATAATAATAATAATTATTATTATTATTTTTATTGTTATTATTATAAAATAATTATACTTTACAAGAAAAAAATTATAATATGATATAGTAATAATAATAATAATAATTTATTATAAATTAATATTATTATTAAATTATATTATAATATTATATAATAATATTATTATTATTATAATCAATTATTATTATAAATTGAAAATTATTATTATAATTATAAATAATATTTGCTGAAATAATAATAATATTATTATTATAAACAAATATTATTATTATTATTATAAATGGAAGATTATGATTATAATTATAATTATAATATTTGCTCAAAATAATAATACTAATAATATATTATTATTATTCTTTAATATTATAATAATAATAATATTATTATTATTATTATAATATGCGGGGCGGGACGGGATTTACGGAATCCCACCGGGATCGTCCTGCATTTCGTCCCGCATAATTTTTGCGGAACGGGATTCGCTATTTTGTCCTAAATTCCAATGGGATCGGAACGGGACGTGATCGAGATTTTGCCGGATTTGTGCCCACCCTTACCCACCACCATCCTTAATTTTTTTTTAAATTTTTTCTTTTATTTTATTTTTCGAGAGAGGAATGAGAAACTATATTTGGTTTAATACCACCGGATCGGGATCGGGATCGGTATTTATGTAGCATATGTTTGGGGAATTGGGGGTAACTCAATATTGTTGACCACCCACTTTATTCATTTGTTGAAATTGATAAAAAAAAAATAAAAAAAAAATTATTTTGTTTAGTAAAAATTAGTAGTCTGAAGATAGATGTTCAAAGACCGTCATTCATGCATAATGTTCAACGAAAATGGTACCCTACGCTAATGGTGCCGAAAGTGATGCCGTTTGGAAAGATCCACTATCACTTAATTACATGGATGGTTCAAAACGGCATATAACTAAACTTACCTTATTTCGAACTAAAATGAGACTGTCACCGACGTCTATATTGGTTTATGTGCTTAAATTACGGTTTTTTTATATTCTTTATATTATGACTTTCTATTTATTTTTATATTTTTAAGGAAATTATATTCCTAGATTGAGGGTCTCTACCATCTCTTTAGAATCACAAACCTCATTTGGTTACCTTTAAGAGTCATGTTTATCAAGATATTAGAAAGACTAAAAATACTAATATTTTATTCTTATTTTTCAGCCACATTATCCTAGATTTAGCATCTCATTCTTATTTTTATCACTTTATCAATAGCATCCCTGATCCCTAGTATCACAAAATCAATCTTTTCATACCAACTCAATTTATAAATATATATACCCCTCTTCAACAATTATTTTCAGTCTCGATTATACATTATATTAATTTATTATTATTAAAATAATATTATTTATAAACTAAATAGTGCGAACTATATATAACCAAAAAAATGAATATAGTATTATATCTTGCATTATTTATTATTTCAAATTATTCCATAATTTTAATTCTATTTTTCGGATTATATTTTGCATATTTATAATCAAAGAGAAATAATTTTTTTTTCAAAATATAGTCAAACATATTCAAAATTAATGTTTACATGTAAATAAAAATGAATCTAGTATTATATCTTGCATTATTTATTATTTCGAACTATTCCATAATTATAATTCAATTTTTTTGGATTATATTTTGCATATTTATAATTAAAGAGAAATATTTTTTTAAAAATATAATCAAACATATTCAAAATTGATGTCTACATGTAGATAAAAATGAATTTACTCAATTTAATATTGTGGTAAATTTTTTGTTTTTACATTTTTATTACCGAAATATTGATTTTAATGCGTAAAACACTTTCTCCCCATAAAAGATCTCGGTCGTCCATCAAAGGGAAAGTATCCTCCATGCAGCTCCCCTCCTGCAACCCCATATCAGCCCCACACGTGTCCCCTTTTTGTTTCTCCAAAGCGATGTCGTTTGGCTTTCCATTGTCCGAAAAATTGAAATGGGATCCAAGCTAGTTGTCTTCCACATTTAATTACAATGGCTAGTATCGATACTTTGCCAGTATCCCGGTAGTATTGCATATGGTACTGATTCATTTTTTTAATAATAAATGCTCTAGTATATGTGAACAGAAAAGAACCAATAAAAATGCTCTTAGGGTTTTCAACCCTTGCTAACCCCTCTCTCTGTGTAAAAGTTGTTGGAATTAGGAGGAGGTTTCTCTCTTCTTCACAGTCATATTGTGTATTTCATCTTGGATTTGGGGGTTTGTTGAGGGTCTATTGTGTTTTGGCCTTCCCCTTTGTGAATCTGAACTAGTCCTCTTGGGTGGTCTCTTGGCATCTCGTTTCGGGTTGCTTGGTCAGTTCTGTCACCATCCTTGGGTCTTCTACGTCCTAATCCTCGGTTTCCTCCCTCTAATTGAGGTTTGTGTGCCAAGTGTCCCTCTTGATCAGTTTGGGGTTTGGGTGTCGGTCTGTTCGATTCCCCCTTTCCTCATCTTCCTCTTGCAAATCTTGTTCCCCTAGGCTAGGTTTTGTTAGGCGGCGTTGGTGGCTCTCTCCTCGGTCCTCCCCTGGTTCCCATTTGCTCCCTTCGTTTCACTCGGAGGTTCCTAATGCGGCTGGTGTTCGTCTGCTGCTCCTGCCCAGGCATGGTGGCGGCTTTGCTTCGGCTGGTGATCGGTCTTCATCTCGGCATCCAGGTCTGGGCTTGGGTGCCTTCTCGATGGAGTGCTAGCGTTGAAATAGCTTGGCGAGCAAGGATCATCTTGCTCCTTGCATGCCAAGTATTGCCCCCCAAATAAATAAATAAAAACAGAAGTCATATATTTTTAAATATATTTATTCATACTCCCTTTATTTTATAAATATATTTACATATATACATACATGTATATCCTGAAAGGGTTCGATCTAAATCCCAAAGGGGTTTGACCAAAAATCCCAGAAGAGCGTGGAAGATCCCGACCCTCTCGAGGTTCTCGAAAATCCAAATTGTAATCGTAATAAATTGTTCTCCCCATACGCTATGTGTTCTCTGTAGCTTTGCACACAAATTTTTTGGGATGTTTGATATGCACTTATTGGCCCGTTTTTAGTGCATTCCTTTGGCGTCTGATAGATTACATAGGTCTTATAACCTTGTAACCTATATATATATATATCATTGTCTAATGAATGAAACCCTCAAAGAGAACTTTACATCAATTCTAGAATCCTACATGGTATCACAACCTTTTCTTCCTCACGGAACCCTTATTTGATCCTCCCGTGCCACCCCTCCTCTTACCGCCGCCAGCGTCGTCTCCTCGCCGCCGCTCTCTCTCTCTCTCTCTCTCTCTCTCTCTCTCTCTCTCTCTCTCCCCTCGCCTCACCGGCCCCTCCCCTCCGCCGACCGACCTCCCTCAACGTCCTCCTTCCCCGCTGTAACGGCCCGGGATTATGATTCCCGAGTTACGTTTCGAGGGATGAAACCCCTCGTTAGGACCTGGCGCCCCGAGTACAGGTTGAAGGTTTTAAAGCCTAATTTAAATGTTTTCAAAGTGGGATTTCATACCCAAATTCGAAGGGACCGTTGGAATCCCCGGGGAAATCCCCTGTACCTGTCATAAGTCTAAGCGTGGAAATCCGCAGTCATGAAAATAGCGAAAACAAGTGCAATACAAGAGGGTGCCACGGCAGAGCCGGGTCAAAACGGAGTCTAAAGTGTAAATCCAAAAACATGATCAGAGTCTGGTGAAGTCGGTAACTCCAGCGCTCACTCTCCGCCGAAAAAAATGACCCGCGCAATAAGCAAACAACACCAATGAGATGAACATAAATAATACCTAAAAAATTTAATGGTGAGCGAGATCAGAATGATGCCCACCTGCTGCATCCCGGCCCTAAGCACACATATATGCTATGCCTAATAAAGATGCTTCTAGATGCAAGGCGGAATATTAACACACTAGCATGCTCCTAAGATCAAGTGCATATTAATAGATAGGGCCCCAGCAAAGAATACCAAATGGTATGTCCCTCTCCTACCTCCACCCCATTCCGATAGGGCGGAGACTGGCCAGCTCGTGAATGCATTCCATAATAATCGGGCGGCACGCATGCCCAACCCGTATCCAAAATAAAGCCCGCAGGCAGCTCATAATATAAGGAAGTTGCATGACTCGATTAACTCAGGACGGGATCCGATGGGACTGGGCCATCCTATAACCCTAGCAAAGACTCTAGTTACTTCACAGATAACGACCGTTCTGTTTACATACGCATAAAGAAATAGAATGCTTAACGGTCAATGCAACCTAGCATGATACTACAAGGCATGCTGATCATGAATGCAAGCACCTAGTATATCATGCACATAAAGAAGTGAATATCTCTCTATCAATCTGAGTAAGCTCCGAAGAGACTTACCTGGTACCACAG
This sequence comes from Persicaria tinctoria, assembly GCA_037127255.1. Lineage (NCBI taxonomy): Eukaryota > Viridiplantae > Streptophyta > Magnoliopsida > Caryophyllales > Polygonaceae > Persicaria > Persicaria tinctoria. Next base: position 25,148,726 of record JBANSL010000014.1, read on the forward strand.
AACAGCAAAAAGCAATCAACCAGGCAATATGAAATCTGGCACGTCACAGATGGTCACCTAACAAGTATAAGCACATAAATGAGTCTATCTCTAAGGCACACAAGCATAGAATTATCACACACACAACTTCACAACTTAACACAATAACCGTCACATCATCATTTTCATCATCTTAACTTTATCTCGTAACATATTCATTATAATTCTCCAATTCATCAACTTAAGATAATTCCAATTCATACTTAACCAATTTGCATGCTATCATCTCACAATCTTACTTAGCATATAATTGCATATCCTCATCATAATCATATAACATTTAAGCACACATAATAAATCACCACAATATTATATCTTAAATCTCAAAACAACATTTTATATTTTAATCTCAATAACATAATATTTCTAACACCATTTTCTTTTAACATCTTTATAAAATATTTACTAATTCCTTAAAAGCTCAATCATTTTCATTTAATCAAACATTCCCTTTTAAATTACCAACCCAACCTTACTTTATTTTAATTTACCAAAACCCACCCTCATTTTGTAAAAATCCCCAAAACCGGCCCTTATTTTACAACATCCCAAACCGAGCTCATTTGAGGGAAAAAGGCCCAAAAGTAATTTGATTCATTTGAAAGAATTAGGTCCAAATGCTTTTCCCCTTTAAAGTACCAATCTCGGCCCACTTAAATTAGGCCCAAAGGCCAACAAATTTCCATCCCATTTGTAAAATCAGAAGCTTTAAAAAGAGAGGTGGACCCAAGCTGATGTGTAAAAAAAATGAAATGGGCCCAGGTGAGTTGGCAATGATGTGGCAAGGAGGCCCCAACCCCTTTCTTCTTCCTCCCCCATTGCAAAACAGAGCGTACAACTCTCGGTTCGAAGGGAAAAGGACGACGGAGGGGAGGTAGTCGGCGGCGGTGGAGCTGGGCTCTGGCCACCCGACCTGATCACTCCGGCGCACACACACACCGAGACAGGAACAGAAAGGGGAGAAGGAGGGAAAAAAGGAAGCTCACCGAGACCTTCGACGCCGGAAAGCTCGGAGCTCCGGCAAGGCGCGTTTGGCTGCGTCGAGGGTGATTCTTCGAGCGAAATCCGCCTAGATGATGGGAGGGAGGTTAAAGATGGAAGATTTGCTCGATTGAAGATGGAGGAGAGGAAGAGCGAGCGAAACGGAAAAACAGGTGCGGGGGAGACGGTGGCGGCGCCGGCGGTTCCGGGAGGTGGGAGGAGGGAGCTCTGCTCTCGGCGCTTTCCTCAAGAGAGAAAGAAGGAGCTGTTTGGTTTGTGTTTATGTGGGGTGTGGAAAGGTGTGTCTAATGTTCAGATTTTATGTATAAATTTTAGGGTTTACTTGAGTTTTTTATTGCATCCATTGGACAAAGTATGGGAGCTTCACTTCCATTTTTGGTAAGTCAAGCAAGGTAAGAAAAAAGTATAGGTGAGTGTTGGGTTAACTAGGGAAAGATGGAAAGAGATGGGAAAATTTAAAATTAATGTCAAATTGTGGGAACCAAGGTTGAATTTGGATAAGGATGTGAGAAAGATGACGGAATTGAGGTCTCGAGTCGGGAATTTAAATTCCGCCGATTGGTCATTCAAATCACGAAATGAAAGACGAATTCGAACCTTAAAATAAAAAAATTGGACCGGAATTTGTTTTAATTTCATTTTTAATTTCCTTTTTCGAAGTTTAATATTTTAAAAATCCGAGCCTTTACACCCGCTGACCAGTTCCCCTCTCTGCCTAGATCCCCACCGCCCATCCCTTCCGATCTCAACCCCGTCTATTCCCTCCTGTACGAATTGCACCGCCACCAATCGAATTCATCACGAATTTGATTGTCGATCTCATGATTAATTATCTTCACGAGATTAATTCATGATCGGTGGAGTATTTTCGTTTCTCAATTCAAATTCCATGTTCGATTCATTCCATTGTACGCTGGCAAGAAAGTCAACGCCCTTGTTTTGATTTAATTCCATCTGATTTCAATCATTTTTTTTATTCCTCGCCGACCAAAAAAAAAATATTATGTCCTTGGTGCCTGGCTTCAACCCTCATTGGATGCACTTCGACTCTCCTTCCCCTCGACATGTCGGTTCTCATGCCTATCTGACAGCGTCTGATCATGGCTATGTTCCGCCTAATGGGCATGACACCTTCTTCTCTATGCAGCCGACATCTCCCAACTCTTCTTGTTACATGGACACTAGTGCCACCTCCCACGTGACGAACTCCTCAGGTAACCTCTCATCTATTTCCTTTAAAGGTCCTGCACATTTTATTATCGTCGGCAATGGTGGTCGTCTTGCTACTTCGGGGATTGGCCACGCCAAATTATAGACCCCAACACACCCACTACACCTTAACAATGTCCTCATTGCCCCAAAGATTGTCAAAAAACTTATCTATGTCCGTCGGTCCAATGCTGACAATAATGTTTTTCTTGCATTTGATCTCTTTGGTTTCTCTGTGAACGATCTTACTACGGGGGTTACTCGCATGAGATGTAACAACACCTGGGAGCTCTACCCAGTCACACCGCCTTCTGCGTCCAGTCAGTCGTGCCCGATCGCCCTCTCGGCATCATCGTCCAGCATATGGCATGCACGCCTGGGCCATCCCAATGCTGCCATTCTCGATGTCCTCCGGTCTCAAAGTCTTGTCACCCGTAACAAAGACCTACGCTCTAGTTTATGCTCTTCCTGTAAGTTAGGCAAACATGCAAGACTGCTGTTCTAACGGTCTTTGAACTCCACCCTTGCTCATTTTGATATCATTCATAGTGACATTTGGACCTCTCCTGTGCCTAGCAAGGAGGGTCACACATACTACCTCTTGTTTCTTGATGATTACACTCATTTCTTATGGGTTTTCCCGTTGCATTTCAAGTCCCAAGTGTTTCATGTCTTTGCCAAGTTCCATGTCTACATCAAAACACAGTTTCATACATCCATCAAATGTTTCCAATGTGACAATGGCCGTGAATTTGACAACAAAGATTTTCACTCTTTCTTCGCCACCTAGGGTTATCCAACCCGTAGGATTCAAACACTTCTTATTTGACTTCACTTGAGCCTAGAACTTCCTAGAGAAACTACCCTTTCTCTATACAAAGCCTCACCGCTTCTATTCTAGCTCTCAATCTTACAAGTGAGATAAAAGCTCACACCACACACCAAGAGTGCTTTCATCGAGTATGAAATACTCTAAGTGTAAAATGAATGACTTGTACAATAAGTGCTAGTGTTTCTCTCAACTCTTAAACAATGAACAACACTTAGGCTTTTGGAGAATGTAAGAGAAACTAAATATGACGAATGCTTTAGGATGCTATGATTGTTTCACTGCTTGCTTAGGTAGATATCATCCTTCTTGGCCTTTGTCTTTATATAGTCGAAAAACTTGTAGAGCTTCTTGGAGGGAGAACCGTTTGAATTTCAAATTCTTTCCAAGACATTTGAATTCTTTCCAGAAGTGATCCTTCCAATTGTGTGCTTTCCAAGATTGTTCCTTCAATCTTCTTCATGATCACGTATGATCAAATATGGATCGGTTCTTTCCTTGTATGGCAAATGAAATCCTAAAAGAACATACATAATGTATCTAGCACACAAAATGGGTTAGATGAGAAACACATATATAAATCGATTAAGACCAATTCACATCTCATAGCCCAATATAAAACCCATTATAATTTAGGCCCAACAAGGTTGGCCTCGAATTCTTTCATGTGAGAGAACAATTCAAATAGAGAAATGCATAAGTGATATTCCAAACATTTTATTCTGGGTTTCAAGACCTTGAAACCCAACTTTTTGTCTTTCATTATCCTTTATATCACCTGCACGTTAGGTCTCAAGATTTTACAATTAAGGTGGAGTCTTCAATCTCCCCCTTGATGGAAGACAAAACCTGTTTCAGTATTCATAATATAGTTCCAGCAATCATTATAAGGATATAAGCATATTATATAATATGAGCATAAAATGTTTGGATCATCTAAGTTTTAAAACATCAAAGCACTTAAACAACCAGTGCCAAAACGCAGCAACCAAAACCAACCAAAACATTCTCCCCCTTTTTATCTTTCAACAAAAGGGTAGAGAGGTGAAAATGTCTGAAAATGTCAACCAAACGCCAGAAGTTTTAAAAGCCGAGCAGCAAAATAAGAGTTTTTAGAAAGTAGAGCAAAGAGGGTGGGAGATCAAGGCCTTGAGTCAGAATCCCCATCTGCAGTCTTCTTCTTCTTGCTCCTTAGAGCCTTCTTGCCTTTCTTAGCAGAGGATGGCTCAGCAGCAGAGGATGTGCCAGGGGCGCTAGGTGCAGTGGGGTCTTCAGGAGGGGCGATGTCAACGCCTTCCTCAACCCATTCGCCAAAGATGGGGTACTGCTTGTTGGGTGGAAGGTACTTCCTTCTGACCTCATCTCCGCACCTCTTCCTCCACCTATCCAGGGCGTCTTTGGTGACCTTGTCTCTCTCCATTTCTACAAGTTGTCTCTGACGCTCCACATCCATGTACTTCTTGACCACACCATATTGCTCGACTGTGAGGATGGTGGGTTCAAGGTGAGTGGGGCGCAGAATGGGACGTTTCTTCACTTGATTTTCATAGTTAAAGATGACATTCCCTGTGTTCTCACGCACATGATCGAAAGTTTCTTGCTCCATTGGCATGATAGAGCCTGTAGCAGTGTAGGTTAGAGCATTGACAAGCATCATCTAATCTAGCTTGCAGTTGACCATAGAGAGCAGCTCATGAGTCTGGTCCTGGCGAATCACCACATCCGACCACATTCTGCTCAGATCAAACCTAAGGTCTTGAATCTCAGTCTTCACAACAGCCAATTTGTCCTCTTTCACATTAGGTTCAGCAACCTGTTTTCTTTTCGAATCTTTCTTCAGAAACCACTGTCCCCTCAGGTTTTTGACAATACCCAATCTCTCGAGACATCTTTCATCAATGATCCCGCTATAGGATTGCTTTTCTTCTCCTGATGTGCCGATATCAAAGGCTTCAAAGATTTTGGGCAAGAGGTTTGCATAGGGTAATGGCATAGGCCGAGAGGAGGTAGAGACATGGGTCATGTAATCGAGAATGAGTTTGGGAAAATCAGGCTCATATCCGTTCATAATTAGGAAAAGGATCTCGAGAAGATTCTCGATCACCAATTCCCTGGAATGGATGCGTGAGAAGATACAACGAGCCAGAATAGTGAAGATTAGCTTGGCTTGAAGGTTGAGGGCAGTGTGAGTGGGTTTGAGGGACGATGAAGATCCATGGCCTTGAGATTTTAGGAAGAATTCATCTCTTGCTCGTGAGAGACACTCGAATCGGCTTGGGAATTCTTTTGTGGGGATTTCAATTGGAAGATCAAGGATGAGAGCAAGGCTCTCAGGAGAGAGGCGAATTCAGGTGTTCTTGACCTTGGATACTAGGGTTAGTGTTCCATTTACCCGATGTACAATGAGATTAGCATAGAAAAGTCGAGTAAGCTGGGGATAGGCAAAATTGCCAGGGTTGAGGACAGTCCAGAAACAGGTAGATTTGAGGAGGGAAATGCAAGGCAAGGGCATGGATTGGAGAAGGGAGAAATCGACAGCATCACAGAAGCATAATCTTCGGTTGCAAAAGTCCTGTTTCCAGGACTCTGCAACCTCTTTAGAGCAAAACCAGTTGGGGGAAATGCCAGAGGATACCTGGGGAGGACGAGCAGGAGCAGAAGTGGCTGGAGCTTTGCCTTTGGATTTCCTGATCAGAGGTGGTGGCGAAGGTGAGTTCTCGCTGGAATCTTCAGAGTGATCTTCAGATTCTTCCATAATCTGCTTGCCCTTGTTGGCTGGCATCTTGTACCTCTTAGCAGATGGAGCAGGTGACGGGGAGGCTGAAGAGCGCTTTGATCCCACCATTTTTGTTTTAAAAGAAGGGAGGGTTTTTTGGAAATCGGTGAGAGAGAGAGAGAGAGAGAGAGAGAGAGAGAGAGCACGAAGAGAGTGAGAATGGAGTGGATTAGATCGAGAGGAGGGGGGGATTAAAAAGCAAAAATCTGGAAACTGAATCGTTTCTCTATTTTTTCAAATCGGCAAGTACAGATTCAATAACTCACATGAATAGTAGGTAATGATTATCTGATTTTTCTAAACCCAAGGTGTCAAATCCACTTGCAAAAATTAAAGAGATTGGAATAATTTTAAAATGGAAAACGAAATATTTGAAAACAGATATTTGAAAGAGATAAAGAAAATCAAAGAAACTCTTGTTGAATATCCATAAGATACTAATAGAGTTTGATCCAATATAATTTTATTCGGATGATCATCTCGGATCCTTATGAAGTCAAGGCCTTGAGATGTCATTTGAATTCTGAAGTTTCATATAGGCAGTGATTACTCCCCCTAAGAAAGTGCTTCCCTATTAAGCATACCCAACTCCAGTCTAATAAAGTTAAACCGATCTTCAGGGAGTGGTTTAGTAAAAATATCAGCTAACTGAATATCAGTAGATATAAAGGATATTGATACATAACCTTTCTCCACATGATCTCTTATGAAATGATGTCTCACATCAATGTGTTTGGTTCTCGAGTGCTGCACCGGATTTTTAGTGACGGAAATAGCACTAGTATTATCACACAATATAGGGATACCTTTGAGAACAATTCCAAGGTCTTTGAGCTGTTGTGCTATCCAAAGGATCTGAGAGCAACATGCACCAGCAGCAATGTACTCGGCTTCTGCAGTTGATAAGGCCACTGAGTTTTGTTTCTTAGAGTGCCAACTTATCAAGGAAGATCCTAGGAGTTGGCAGCAACCAGAAGTGCTTTTTCTATCAACCTTGTAGCCTGCAAAATCTGCATCTGAGTAGCCTGTTAAATGAAAGTTACTCTGTTTGGGATACCATAGCCCAAGGTCTTGAGATCCATTTAAGTATCTGAAGATTCTTTTCACATCAATAAGGTGAGACTCTTTGGGGTCACTTTGGAATCGAGCACACATACAGACACTGAACATTATATCAGGTCTACTAGCAGTAAGGTATAGGAGTGAACCAATCATACCTCTGTACTCCTTTTGGTTCACATTCTTACCATTCTTATCTTGATCAAGGGAGAGAGTGGAGCTCATAGGGGTCTTTGCTACCTTTGATTGTTCCATTTTGTATTTCTTAAGCAGATCCCTGGTGTATTTCCCTTGATTTAGAAAGATTCCCTTACTTGTTTGAAGAACTTGTAAACCGAGGAAGAAGTTTAATTCTCCCATGAGACTCATTTTAAATTCTCTGCACATAATCTCAGAAAACTCCTTGTAGAGGGAATTGTTGGTAGCACCAGATAATATATCATCAACATATATTTGAACAATCAAAAGATCATTTCCACGAGTCTTGATGAAGAGAGTTTTATCAATCAATCCTCTTTGAAAACCATTTTCAAGAAGGTATTTGGACAATCTTTCATACCAAAGCTCTTGGGGCTTGTTTGAGACCATAGAGAGCTTTGTCCAATTTATACATATGATTAGGAAATTCTTCACTTTCAAAACCTGGTGGTTGAGCAACATAAACCTCTTCTTCCAAGAACCCATTTAGAAATGCACATTTGACATCCATTTGAAATAGCTTGATGCCCATGAAAGATGCAAAAGCAAGTAATATACGTATGACTTCTAACCTTGCTACGGGAGCAAATGTCTCCTCGTAGTCTATACCTTCTTCTTGATTGTATTCTTGAGCAACAAGCCTTGCTTTGTTTCGAATGATCTTGCCTGCTTCATCCAATTTACTCCGAAACACCCATCTAGTTCCTATGAATGATTGGTGCTTTGGTCTGGGTTGAAGAGTCCATACCTTGTTCCTTTCAAACTCATTTAACTCATTTTGCATGGCAGTGATCCAGTCTGAGTCCTTGAGTGCTTCAGCTGGGGTTTTTGGTTCTACAAGAGAAACAAAAGCATAGAAGGCACAAAGATTTTTTAATCTAGATCGAGTTTGTACCCCAGATGATGGATTTGATATGATGTCTTGAGCTGAGTGTGAAGAGGCATGTTTGAACTTTCGTTGCTTTGGACCCTAATCGCTTGGGATAGTAGCAGGCCTTTCTTCAAGGTCTTGAGTGACAATTTGAGAGTTGGATTCTTCAATGAATGAATCCCGATTCTGTAGTTCCTTTTCAAGGTCTTGAGATAGCTCGTTGGTATCTTGGATTTGTTCTTGCATGTTTCTTTCTTGGTCCTGCTTATTCTCAATCTTGTCCTCTTCTTCTCCATCCGAATCATGATGATTTAGATTGAGATCTGCAAAACCTTCACTTAACACACCATTATTGCTTTCGTCGAATACCACATGGATACTCTCCTCAACAATTTTAGTGTGCTTGTTATAAACTCTATAAGCTTTGCTAATAGTAGAATAACCAAGGAAGATGCCTTCATCACTACGTGCGTCAAATTTCCCAAGGTTATCTTTGCCATTGTTATGAACAAAGCAAGTACATCCAAAAGGTTTAAAGTAGGAAATGCTAGGCTTTCTTCCTTTGAAAAGCTCATAAGGAGTCTTTTTCAAAATGGGGCGAATTAAGCATCGATTCAAGATGTAGTTGGCCGTATTAACAGCCTCAGCCCAGTAGAATTTTGGCAAACCATTTTCCAAAAGCATTGTCCTAGACATGTCCTCCAAAGCGCGGTTCTTTCGTTCCACAAGTCCGTTTTGTCGAGGAGTTCTAGGTGCTGAAAAGTTGTGTGAAATTCCATATTTAGCACAAAACAAATCAAATTTAAGTTGATCAAATTCTCTACCATGATCACTCCTAATGGAGACAATAGGTATGTTTTTCAAGGTTCGCAACTCCTTACAAAGTTTAGAAAACTCGAGCAAAACCTCTGATTTTTCTCTTAAAAAGGAGATCCATGTAAAACGAAAGAAATCATCAATAATAACCAGGATGTATTGTTTACCCTTTGGAGATTTGACACGCATAGGTCCACACAAGTCCATATGTAGCAATTCAAGAGGGCGAGAGGAACTTACAACCTTTTTAGGTTTGAAGGAACTGTGTGTCTGTTTACCTCTTGTGCATGCATTGCATAGAGCTTCTTTCTTGAAGTTCAGATCAGACAATCCTCTAACAAGATCTCTTGTTTTAAGTTTATTGAGGGTGTGCATGCTTACATGACCTAGTCTTCTATGCCATAGGCTGGGGTCTTCTGTCAAGACCTTGAGACACTTGATACAGGCTATCAGGACTTGACGAAGTAAAATCGAATATGATAATGTAAATGCGGAATATAAAAGATGAACACATGAATTTTTAACGAGGTTCGGCACCAACTTGGCCTACGTTCCCGCCTAGGGTTATCCAACCCGTAGGATTCAAACACTTCTTATTTCACTTCACTTGAGCCTAGAACTTCCTAGAGAAACTACCATTTCTCTATACAAAGCCTCACCGCTTTTATTCTAGCTCTCAATCTTACAAGTGAAATAAAAGCTCACACCACACACCAAGTGTGCTTTGATCGAGTATGAAATACTCTAAGTGTAAAATGAATAACTTGTACAATAAGTGATAGTGTTTCTCTCAACTCTTAAACAATGAACAACACTTAGGCTTTTGGAGAATGTAAGAGAAACTAAATATGACGAATGCTTTAGGATGCTATGATTGTTTCACTGCTTGCTTAGGTAGGTATCATCCTTCTTGGTCTTCGTCTTTATATAGTCGGAAAACTTGTAGAGCTTATTGGAGGGAGAACCGTTTGAATTTCAAATTCTTTCCAAGACATTTGAATTCTTTCTAGAAGTGATCCTTCCAATTGTGTGCTTTCCAAGATTGTTCCTTCAATCTTCTTCATGATCACGTATGATCAAATATGGATCGGTTCTTTCCTTGTATGGCAAATGAAATCCTAAAAGAACATACATAATGTATCTAGCACACAAAATGGGTTAGATGAGAAACACATATATAAATCGATTAAGACCAATTCACATCTCATAGCCCAATATAAAGCCCATTATAATTTAGGCCAACAAGATTGGCCTCGAATTCTTTCATGTGAGAGAACAATTCAAATAGAGAAATGCATAAGTGATATTCCAAACATTTTATTCTGGGTTTCAAGACCTTGAAACCCAACTTTTTGTCTTTCATCATCCTTTAGATCACCTGCATGTTAGGTCTCAAGATCTTACAATCAAGGTGGAGTCTTCATTAATGGTTTAGATCATGAAATCAACCATAAACAGACAGTTTTGTTTCTCGACATCTTACGCTTCTTGAACCAGTAAATATATAAATCAACCAAAATGGGTTGTGAAGAACCAGTAAATATATAAAGATTCAAAAAGGTTCCATTGTAACATTCCAAACCGGTCTAGATACCGAGACAACCTCTCGATCAGTAAGGCTTCTGCATAAAATCATTTTCGTTTTACTAGAATTTTGGTTTTAACACAAATATATCTGAATGAAATACCTAGTTTCGGCCTTTTGTTTGTGTTATTCTGACATTTATAAATTTGAATGTGTACGTCCTTTTCTTAGTTTGAACTGAAGAATATGGATGATCCTAAAAATGTACTCGCATTGTTTCGCTCTCTCTTAAATTAAAGTTCTCCTATAATTAATTCCTCATTTTGTTCAGTTGATCGAAAAACGTATCTGTTGAGGTCGTCCATAAAGGAAAAGGACAACAATGGGTTGCTCCTTCTGAGGCAGCAATTGGTGGCCCATTTACATTGGTTAGCACTGAGAGGTGATCAGAACCAGGTACTTACTCATCTGGATTTTGGAGGGAAGTGGGTACTTGTGTATTTTGGTTATATACCTGATGCTGGGGCCATATCAACTTGAGAAACACTATTCACATTTTAGGATTTGTAATTGTACGTCGCTTTTCTTTCCATATTTATATATATTTTTAACACTAGCTATTAACTGTTAAATACTCACTGCCATAATTCAATAACTGTTGATTTGCATCGAAATATACAGGTACTTGTTAAATCCCCAACAAGGAAACGATTCAGTTTACCATCTCATGAAGCACAAAGGTCTGAGGAGATACTTAAAGAGATCAACAGGAATAAAGCAATACTACTAGAGGAGGCAATTGAATTCGGTTGTTCGTAGTGGTGGCAATCGGGCGAGTCGGGTCGGGTTATTCGGTTTCCGGTCATATCGGACTCGGGTTGATATCGGATGTGATGACAATTTGGGTCTGATCGGGTTCGGGTCGGGTTTATTCGGGCATTAGTTTATCGGATACAATCGGGTTTTCGAGTCCTATTCGATTCGGGTGAATCGGGTTTCGGTCTAAGCGGGTTCGGGTGAATCGGGTTTTGGTCACAACGGTTTTGGTTGAATTGAGTTCAATTAAATCGAACCCGCAAGAATCATATTGGGTAAAACAAATCAATTTTTTTTACCTATGAGATATTTATCCTTCTATATAGATATATTAAGCAAATGTTTATCAATTCTTAATCAATACTACATTCGTTAAAAAAATGTAAGTCTTCTCACTTTTTATAATATTTTTTTAAAAAGTCAAAATCCTATAAAATATTATTTTTTTAATATTAATTTCATACTTATCACTCATAACTACGAAATTATAAAAATAACTAAAAAATTGATATTTATATAGTTTGGGCGTCTTAAAAAATGCTAAAAAGTTACTTTTTTTTAATGGAGGAAGTACAAAATTATATTTAATTATACTATATGCATGATAATATTACCATCCATTATTAAGTAATCAAATACTTAGATTGTTTTGAGTATTTTAGGAAAAATGCTATGATTTTTTTTATTTCGGATATAATCGGGTTCGGATAATTTCGAGTTTCGGATATGCTCGGGTCGGGCAATTTCGGGGTTCAGGTTGATTTCGGGTCGGTCCATTCGGATATAATCGGGTTCGGGTTCTTACTGGGTTCGGATTGCTTTCGGGTTCGGGCTTAACTCGAATCGGGTCGGTCGGTCTCGGATCCAAACTTTTTTTTTTCAATTATTCGAGTGTCGGACGGGTTCGGGTCGGATCAATCAGATCGATTTTCTCGGGTCGGGTCGGGTATTGCCAGCTCTAGTTGTTTGGATCGGGTTTGGGTATACCCATTCGGGTTCGGTCATATGTCGGATCGGGTTATATGTCGAGTATATTGTATGTTCGGTCATCAGGTTCTAATCAGGTCGGGTAAGTTTGGGTCAAATGAATTTCAGGTTGGGTCGGATTCAGGTTGGATCAAGTCGGGTCATATGAAATTTTATTATAAAATGATGCTTATATTTTTTTTTATCTTAATTATAGACTATTAGATTTCATTTATTTAGTATATTCATGTTTATCAATTGATACTACGAATACTAGGAATAATAATTTTTTATTCTTCTCCTTCCGCCACATCATCCTAGCATCTCATTCATACTTTTCCCACTTTATCAGTAATATCCTTAGCATCCCAAAACTCATCTTTTTTCAATGACTTCAATTTACAAATATATCCCTCTCTAGTAATTATTTTCATTCTATGATTATATTATTATATTCGTTTCTAATTACAAAAATATTATTATTATACATTTTTAAAATGACAAAAACATCAAATAACTTATTCAAAATTTAATTCTAACTATTGAAAAATATTTAAAAATAGTTGTTTCATGTATTATTATACATTATTGTATTCAATGAAAAATGGCTATTTAAAAATTTGGTCAAACATATTTGAAATTGATTTCTATGTGTAGAGAAAAATGAATCTAGCTAGTATTATGGTAATTTTTTTTTTTTATAATTTTTAATGTCAAAAATATAATTTTTTAATACAAAATCGGTATTTTCAACATTAAATCTTTACCGTTGGTCTTCCTCCACGTGGCGAGCATCGAACGGGCATCTTTGAGCAGCTGCAGCGTATGACACGTGTCGAGCCCCCTGCCTAGATCTGTGCGGCCAGCCGCTGCGTTTTGTCCCTTTTATTTTGCATACGACGTAGTTTTACTTGTAACAAATGCCAAAAATCAAATTGCGTTGGAGGACAGCCTGGAAACATTTATTACACTGGATACTTCGACCGATACTAGCTCTAGTATCCGAATAAGCGATACTTGCCTTCTCTTACATTAAAAAATTATTTTCTCTCTCTCCTAACGACGATCGTCCCCTGACGGTCTTCGCTTCGTCTTACTTCTCTCCGGTCAACGGCTGTGGGAGCCTAGGACATCCCGCCGGCACGGTGCGGGGCTACAAGTGGCGGATTCTGCGATTAAGGTTTGCTTTTTTCGGTTTCTCTAGGGTAGGGGTGGGGATAGAGAAGGGAAAGAGGGACAACTGGGGCATGAAACTGACGACGGAAGAGGCGAAGGAGGTTAGGCTAGGGGGAAGGGACAGGGAGAACGATGCTAAGAAGGGATCGACGATGCTCGTTGGATCATTGATGACGGCGAGGCTGTTTAATACCTATGGCCTGCAGGCGACTATGAAAGGGGCATGGAGACTTAAGAACGGATTCTCGTTCAGTGAATTGAGACACAACCTGTTTGTTTTCCAGTTCGCAAACGAGGGGGATAAGGAGAAAGTGTTGAGGGGAGGGCCATGGGCTTTTGACAAATCCCTTCTTTCTTTGAAGGAACCAGGAGGGGAGTAGCCCTCAAAGTTTGTGATAACTCCCTCCCTTGATGAAAATCGGAATAAATGTTTCAAAGGCCTTGACAGGATATTTGTGTCAAAGGTCTTGGAGCATTAACAGTTGATGAAATACAAAACCTGTTTTATAAGTCCGAATATTATTTAATCTTATTATATACTTCCTTTATATTATATATATATATATATATATATATATATATATATATATATATATATATATATATATATATGTATGACTAATATCTCAGGAAGTATTTCGAGATTATATCTTTCCTTATGGTGCATATTGAGGAGATCCAATTCAAAGAAGATCATGTCTTCGAAGTGTCCAAAAATAGAAGATCCGGACGCGCCATGATCCATTCTAGCCGTTGTTGAAGATCCGGTGTTGAAGAACCTCATGCTCCATATTACTTCTATAAAGGAAAGGAAGAAGAAGAAAGAATACACAAGTGCTACACGAGCTTTCATTCATTCAAGCAAGATCTGTCTTCCAAGTGTCTCTCTGCTAGCGCTCAAGAGTTTGTTGTTTATTTCAAAGCCTTTGAGAGTCACTGTGAGCTTATAGGATATATTCATTTATAGTGTTACTCGAGAGTTTGTAACTCGGGAAGTTGCACTAGGCTATTGATTTGTGAGAGTAAGAGGATTGTACTAGATAGCTGAGAGAGGTGGGGCTCTTCTAGATTGGTCTAGGACTCCAAGGGAACGTGAGTTGACTAGATTGCAATTGTATAGGAGAGAGGCTTCTCGGTGAGCTATTAGGATCCTAAGCTAAGCGAATCAATAAAGCCTTTTGAATCATAGGGTTGTGGAAGAACCCTAGGCGGGGACGTAGGCCAAGTTCGTGCTGAACCTCGTAAACAATTACTCGTGTCCTTTACTTATTGCTTTACCTTATTTCCGCACTTGGTTCGATTGTCTAACTTTGTGATTCAGGTTTAATCTCAAAGGGTTTTATACAAGCTCCAAAAGTATTGAGACTTTCTGCGAAAAACGGGCATACTCTATTCAACCCCCCTTCTAGAGTATTTCTATATTACATTGTTTTATATTATCGAACCTTCAATTGGTATCAGAGCTTTGCTCACTGTTTTTGATCTAACAATCTTGTGAGTTTTCGATCATGTCTGCTGAAGCAAGCGGAGGATTTGCACAGGGAAGGTCCACAAGCAGACCGCCACTCTTTGTAGGAAACAACTTTGTCCATTGGAGATCTTTGATGAAGATGTTCATCATAGACCAAGATCTAGAGCTTTGGAACATTATAGAGAATGGTCCGAAGATTCCAGAGAAAGATGGACCAAATGATACCAAAGTTGTAAAGAAGGAGTCTGAATACAACGAAGCAGATCTTGAAACCATCTCCAAAAACTACAGGGCTATTAACTTACTTTATTGTGGTCTTAGCACTGATGAGTTTAACCGTATTTCATCTTGCAGGTCAACTAAAGAGATTTGGGACAAACTGGTCGTCACCTATGAAGGAACGAGCCAAGTGACAGACACCAAGATCAGCATCTTCCTTCAAAAGTATGAGCTCTTCAAGATGAAGTCTGATCAGTCAATCAAGGCCATGTTCACACGATTCACAGAAATCACCAACAACCTTGACTCTCTCGGCAAGAGCTTTACCAACGTTGAGAAAGTGAGGAAGATATTGAGGTGCCTCCCAAAAGAGAAATGGGGTCCGAAAGTGACAGCTATAGAGGAAGCACATGACCTCACCACTCTACCCCTTGATGACCTTCTTGGGAAGCTAATCACGCATGAGATGATCCTTAATGAAGACGATGGAGAACTTCCAGCTACCACTAAGAACTTTGCACTCAAGTCTAAGAAGGATGAGCCCAAGGATGGATCTAATTCCGAAGATGAGGACGACGATGAGGATGATCCTTTTTCTCTTATCACAAGAGGCCTTGCTCGAATTCTCAAAATGAAGAAGCAATTCAACAACAAGGATGGATCAGAGTCTTCAAAATTTCGAGGTAAGCCTTAATACAACAAGTATGAAAAGAAGACTAAACCGTTGTCTTGTTTTGAATGTGGTGAAACAGATCATCTTGTGAAGGACTGCCCTCAAAAGACAAAGAGCCAGCTCAAGAAAGGTGACAAATGGAAGAAGAAAGCCATGGTGGCAACTTGGAGTGATTCCGACTCTGACTCCGATGATGAGAAGGCCAACATTTGTCTTATGGCCTTAGAAGATGAATCCCACGATGAAAAGCTTGACACTACTGTAAGAGAACTTATGGCAAGTCCAAAAGAGGTATTATCGGAATTCCTTTCAAATATGATTGCCAATGAAGAAAAGCTTATTGCCCAAACTAACATTCTTATTAAGAGAACTGTGGACCAGGAAAGAAATATTGAGGATCTGTCTATGAGGGTCAAAAGTCTTGAAGCTTCTTATTCAGGTCTTGACATTAAAGTCAAGACGCTTGACTTGGAGAAATCTGAACTCAAGCAAGATCTCTCATCTCTAAGAAATGAGCATCATGACTTAGAGAATGAGAAGATCTCCCTGAATAATAAGATTTAAGACCAACAGACAACCCTCATAAGTTTTACCAAATCCAAAGGTACTCTCGATAGGATGTTGGGTGAGTAACAAAGCTCTCTAAACAAAAGTGGTATTGGTTACAATCCAAAGTTTTTAAAGAAGCAACACATTATCACTTTTGTAAAGGCAAAAGGAAGCAGAACCTCTCCTATATGTCACCATTGTGCTAGAAAGGGACATGTAAAAGAGACCTGCCCCTATAGAAGAAA
The DNA here is from genome assembly GCA_037127255.1 of Persicaria tinctoria. Taxonomy (NCBI): domain Eukaryota; kingdom Viridiplantae; phylum Streptophyta; class Magnoliopsida; order Caryophyllales; family Polygonaceae; genus Persicaria; species Persicaria tinctoria. The sequence continues at coordinate 25,165,165 of JBANSL010000014.1, forward strand.
GGATCCATATATTATTCGCAATACATTTCCTGTTCATTTGAGAAAAGAACGGATAACACAAGTTTGGGTTCCAAAAGGCACTATTTTACCAAATATGGTTTACCCCAACAATGGATCCAAATTTGCTTATTGGTCTAGCCACAAAGGTTGATGTTTGTCTTGCAGGAGATCACCAAGGTGAAAGATCACAAATGGATTATTGATAGTGGATTCTCGAGGCATATGAGTGGGAAGAGTTCTCTCTTTCATGATCTAAAGAAGCAATCCACGGGAACAATCACTCTTGGTGACAAAGGAAAATGCGACATCATTGGTATTGGTAGTGTTGGAAGCGATTCCAGCCATAGTATTAAAGATGTCTATCTTGTTAATGGTTTGAAGTATAATCTGCTTAGTGTCTCTCAATTATGTGATAGTGGTAACAATGTCAGATTTAACAAGAAAATATGTATAGTGTGCAGAGAAGATACAAGTGAAGTTATTTTGACTGCATATCGCTACAACAATATATACGCCGTAAATGCTTATCAAGTGGCACAATGAAGCTTAACCTGTCTAAAGGCTTTGACGGATGATCCAAAGCTCTGGCACAGGAGACTCGGTCATGTGAGTCCACATACACTACAGAAGCTTGTGTCCAAAGGGCTTGTAAGAGGGCTACCTGAGATGGACTTCAAAGGTATTGATATGTGCAATGCATGCATACGAGGTAAACAAACACGTAGCTCTTTCAAACCCAAAAAGGTTGTAATTTCTTCTAGACCCCTTGAACTTTTACATATGGATTTATGTGGTCCTATGCGAGTCAAATCTCCCAATGGTAAAAAGTACATGCTAGTTGTTGTTGATGATTTTTCTAGATATACTTGGGTTGCATTTTTAAAAGAAAAATCAGAGGCCTTATTTGAGTTTTCAAAACTTTATAAGGAGTTGCAAACTTTAAGAAACGAGCCTATAGTGTCAATTCGGAGTGATCATGGTAGGGAGTTTGATCAACTTCAGTTTGATTTATTTTGTGCTAAATATGACATCTCCCATAACTTTTCTACTCCTAGGACACCTCAACAAAACAGGGTTGTGGAATGCAAGAACCGCACCTTAGAGGATATGGCAAGGACTATGCTCTTAGAAAATGCATTACCTAAAACCTATTGGGATGAAGCTATTAACACAACTAACTATATTTTAAATCGTTGTCTTATTCGTTCCATCTTAAAGAAAACTCCTTATGAACTTTTCAAAGGCCGCAAACCACTTATATCTTACTTTAAACCCTTTGGCTGTACTTGTTTTGTTCATAACAATGGAAAAGATAACCTTGGGAAATTTGATGCGCGTAGTGATGAAGGTATATTTCTTGTCTACTCCACAAGTAGCAAAGCTTATAGAATCTTCAATAAAAGGACCCAGGTAGTTCAAGAAAGTATACATGTTATTTTTTATGAATGTAATGATGGTGCTTTGAGTGAAAGTGTTGCATATATAGATCTTAACATCCATGAAGAGAACGAGGAAGGTGATGATGCTGCTACCAAGAACACAGAGAAGAGGAACATGCAGGAACCGATTCTTAACACTGAAGAATTGGCCCAAGGTGTTGAAGATTCGTCCAAAGCCCTTGGTGTCCAATCCAACAGTGTTGAGACGTCAGAAACTGCTGCATGTAACTGAACCTAACAGGACCACGGAGTCAGATGTACTACAAGTCTATCCTACTGGTGTGATGAATCAAGGAGCTGAGACTAGCAAAAGGAAATTCAAATACTCCTCATCACACTCATTAAAGGATATCATTTCTGACCCTACTTCTAGTGTTCAAACTCGTTCTAAACTTAAAGGTCTTTGTGCTTTTCACGCGTTTGTTTCTCTTATTGAGCCAAAGAAGGTAGATGAGGCACTTCAGGAGCCAGACTGGATCATTGCTATGCAAAGTGAGCTTAACGAATTTGAAAGAAACAAAGTCTGGACTTTGAAGTCTAGGCCAAAGCATCAATCAGTCATTGGCACACGATGGGTATTTCGAAACAAGCTAGACGAGAATGGTAAGATTGTGAGGAACAAGGCAAGGCTTGTTGCTCAAGGCTACAATCAAGAGGAAGATATTGACTACAAGGAGACCTTTGCTCCCGTAGCCAGGCTTGAAGCTATTCACATTTTATTAGCATTCGCATCTTTTATGAGCATAAAGTTATATCAAATAGATGTCAAGTGTGCTTTTCTTAATGGTTTCTTAGAGGAAGAAGTATATGTGGCTCAACCCCCAGGTTTTGAAAGTTCAGAATTTCCTAATCATGTTTATAAACTTGACAAAGCGCTTTATGTCTTGAAACAAGCCCCAAGAGCTTGGTATGAGTGCTTGTCAAAATATCTTTTAGAAAATGATTTTAAAAGGGGGTTGATCGACAAGACTCTTTTTATCAAAACCAAAGGAAAGGACATTTTGGTTATTCAAATTTATGTTGATGATATATTATTTGGTGCTACTAACACATCTTTGTGCAAGGAATTTTCTGACATCATGTGCAGTGAATTCGAGATGAGCTTGATGGGTGAACTCAACTTCTTTTTGGGATTACAAGTTCATCAATCCAAGAAAGGGATCTTTGTCAACCAAAGCAAGTACACTAAGGATCTCTTGAAGAAGTTCAAAATGGATCAATCCAAAGCAGCCAAGACTCCCATGAGCTCAACATTGTCTCTAGATCAAGACAAGACTGGGAAAAGTGTCAATCAAAAGGAGTATCGAGGAATGATTGGATCTTTATTATATCTCACAGCTAGTAGACCTGACATCATGTTTAGTGTTTGCATGTGTGCTAGGTTTCAAGCTGATCCTAAAGAATCTCACCTCGTGGCTGTGAAGAGGATCTTTCGATATCTCAATGGCACTAAGGAGATTGGACTATGGTACCCAAAGCAAAAGGATTTCACTTTAATTGGATATTCTGATGCAGATTTTACAGGCTATAAGGTGGATAGGAAGAGGACATCAGGATGTTGCCAATTCTTAGGAGCATCTTTGATCAGTTGGCACTCAAAGAAGCAAAACTCAGTTGCTCTATCCACTGCAGAAGCCGAATACATTGCAGCTGGAGCCTGTTGCTCCCAAATCCTTTGGATAGCTCAACAAATGCGAGATCTTGGCATCAACCTCAAAGGTATTCCAATTAAGTGTGACAATACAAGTGTCATCTCCATCACTAAGAATCTTGTTCAGCATTCAAGGACCAAACATATTGATGTAAGGCATCATTTCATTAGAGACCATGTTGAAAAAGGTGATGTGTCCATTTCGTTTATTTCAACTGATTATCAATGGGCTGACATTTTTACTAAGCCTTTGGTAGAGGACAAGTTCACCTTCATAAGACGAGAGATTGGGATGCTTAACAAGGATGCACTTTCGTAGGGGGAGAATTCCCTTACGAAAGATAAATTCTACTTAGTGTCAAGACCCTTGAAAACTATGTCAAGGTGTGTGAACTAAATGGTGGATTACATTTATCAGATCATATATTTTTGGTTAATATCTTTTTAGATATTTAATCAATTATATTTCTTTTATCGGATTTCAAAATTGTCTTTTTTTGTTATTTTCTTAACCGTTAAGATATTTTATTTTTGGAACTAAATCACTCTATTTTTCAGTCCGATTTTAATGGAAACATTTGAATTTTGAATTGGAAACTCTTCAAATCTTGCAATGTTATCATTACCCTCCCTTGGAACTCTAAACCCGTCCGATCACTCCTTCACTTCTCTCTACTTATACCTACCTCTGTACCCGTATTCTTCACACTCTCAAAACTGATCCAAACCCTTTCACTTTCTTCTTCTTCAACCTCTCAACCTTTTATAAAGAAACCCTAGCCGATTCCCTCCATGGCACCCAAAACAAAGAAAGTTGTCACACCCAAAAGACTTAGAGCCACCCCCAAGGGACGTCAGGCCACTGCTACCTCTCCCACACCTGAACCCGCTCCTCAAGCCATTGTCCCAACTGTTGTCCAAAGCACCATCGCTGAGAGCACGACCACTGTTCCCAAGGGCTCTCACAAGCGCTCTGCTAAGAAGCCTCTCAGTGCCAAAACGAAAGGGAAGAGAAAGATTTTGCCTGAGGAAGTGGATGAGGAAGAGGAGGTAGATGACCTCGATGCCATCATGGAAAGAGATGCTGCCAAGGAAGCCGAGGAGGAAGCCCTAAAGAAGAAAAGGGCCGATGAGGAGGCCGAGCTTGCAAGGAAACTGGCAGAGGAGGAAGCTGAGAGGATTCGGAAGGAAGCCGAAGCCGAGGAGGTTCCATCCGAGGAGGAGCCTGAGGAAGAAGAAGAAGAGCAAGAGGGATCTGGAGATGTCGAGGAAGCTGAAGGAGATGAAGCGGGGTCCGGTGAGGACTCGGGGTCTGAGGAAGAGGAGGAAGAATCTCCCTCTCCTTCTCCTCCTCCCCCGTCTCCAAAGAAGCGGAAAGCCCCTGCTGCTGTCAAGCCTCCATCTCCCAAGCGCACCAGGAAGGGCACCCTCAGGACTCTTGAAGCGCCTGTCAAGAGAGCTGCTCCGACAATTGCTCGCAGGAAGAATGCCGATCCCCCTGCATATATCCAGGTAAATCAATCCCTGCCCTCCTCTTGGTTTCAAGATGCTGAGACTGCTGGTAAGTGGGTAGATGAGTTTCGAACTCGTAGGATTAGCTGTTCTGATTTTTTGGATTTTTAGTTCTTCGAAGCTTTGAAGTTACCCTGCATTGATCTTCTCAAAAAATCCCCAGCCTAGACCCTTCTCAACCTTGAAACCGTCTACTACCCCCAGCTTACCCGTCTGTTTTACATTAACCTAAAAGCCAAAAACGACACCAATGGTTGGTCTTTAGAGTCTGTTGTCAAAGGGGTTAGAATCTCTCTCAACTCCAATGACTTTACAGATTTCCTTGGCTTACCTAGCCCAGTTCCACCCTCTGAAATACACCCCTCAAAAGAGAATTGCATCATCCTTGCCCGAGCCAAGTACCTTCTACCCGAAGCATCCAACAACACCTCAAAGCAACTCACCCACTCATCCCTAACCCTTGAGGCAAAAATAATTTTCAACATCATTGTTCGATGCCTCTTACCCCATCTTAACTCTGGCTCACTCCTTACTGACAATGCCATGGTCCTGCTCTACCGCATCTTAAATGGCCTTGATCTTGATCTGGCCAACACTATCCTTGGAACCATGGCTCATGCCAGAAAAGCTAGAAAAGGCACTCCCCTCCCTTTTGCTACCCTTTTGACCCCTCTCTTCAAACCTTCTGGAATTGATGTCAAAAATGAAGAACAGCTGCGTCATATGGGTAAGTTCGACTCTAAGGGCCTTGAAAAGATTGGCATCACTCGGTCTCCCCAAGGGACCTTGAGTCTTGCCACTCCTTCAAAAGCCCTTCCCACTGCTTCAGCTTTCGATGAACGCATGGACAACCTAGAGTTAGGCTTGGAGGAAGTTCGCCTGGATATCAAGGAGCTGCAAAAGGAGTTTATGACGGAGATGAGCGGGATTTCCAAGATGCTGCAAGGACTGTGGACGAGGCTCACTGATGATGATGCTTCGGATGACGAAGCTTAAACCCTACCCTACCCTATCCCTGAAACTTGATACATTGCTGGTTTTTGGAAACGTTTTTAAAACATTTGGTGACTATTTTGGTGACTGTTTTACCTCCTCCCTTTGTTGAAAGACAAAAAGGGGGAGATGATCTGTGGTGTTATTTAGACTTTGAAAACCTATCTGCTTGAAGGTCTTGAAAGACCTTGGTTTCTTGTTTTTTGGTTTTCGGTTGGATGGTTTTTGCATGCTTCAAAAATTTGATCCAACATTTGTCTAACCCATGCAGGTACTTAGTCCAATTTCTATTATATTAACTATGCTTGACTAAGTTGCAGGGATGCACATGTTTTGTCTTTCATCAAGGGGGAGATTGATAACTCCCTCCCTTGATGAAAATCGGAATAAATGTTTCAAAGGCCTTAACATGATATTTGTGTCAAAGGTCTTGGAGCATTAATAGTTGATGAAATACAAAACCTGTTTTATAAGTCCGAATATTATTTAATCTTATTATATACTTCCTTTATATTATATATATATGTATGACTAATCTCTCAGGAAGTATTTCGAGATTATATCTTTCCTTATGCTGCATATTGAAGAGATCTAATTCAAAGAAGATCATGTCTTCGAAGTGTCCAAAAATAGAAGATCCGGACGCGCCATGATCCATTCTAGCCGTTGTTGAAGATCCGGTGTTGAAGAACCTCATGCTCCATATTACTTCTATAAAGGAAAGGAAGAAGAAGACAGAATACACAAGTGCTACATGAGCTTTCATTCATTCAAGCAAGATATGTCTTCCAAGTGTCTCTCTTCTAGCGCTCAAGAGTTTGTTGTTTATTTCAAAGCCTTTGAGAGTCACTGTGAGCTTATAGGATATATTCATTTATAGTATTACTCGAGAGTTTGTAACTCGGAAAGTTGCACTAGGCTATTGATTTGTGAGAGTAAGAGGATTGTACTAGATATCTGAGAGAGGTGGGGCTCTTCTAGATTGGTCTAGGACTCCAAGGGAACGTGAGTTGACTAGATTGCAATTGTATAGGAGAGAGGCTTCTCGGTGAGCTATTAGGATCCTAAGCTAAGAGAATCAATAAAGCCTTTTGAATCATAAGGTTGTGGAAGAACCCTAGGCGGGGACGTAGGCCAAGTTCGTGCTGAACCTCGTAAAAAATTACTCGTGTCCTTTACTTATTGCTTTACCTTATTTCCGCACTTGGTTAGATTGTCTAACTTTGTGATTCAGGTTTAATCTCAAAGGGTTTTATACGAGCTCCAAAAGTCTTGAGACTTTCTACGAAAAACGGGCATACTCTATTCAACCCCCATTCTAGAGTATTTCTATATTACATTGTTTTATATTATCGAACCTTCAGATTGTATTTGATGCAGCGCCTTTCTGGATAAGAGTATATGATTTGCCACTGAATCTGATCACGGAAGAGACAGTGAGGGCAATCGGGGAGGTGTTTGGGGGAACTCTTGAGGTGGATCAAGAAGAGCTAAGGGTGGGGGCAAGGTACTTGCGAATGCGGGTTCAGGTGAAGATTAAAAGGCCTCTAAGGAGGGGAGTTCTGATGAGGGTGGAGGACAAAAGAATATGGGTGGACATAAAATATGAAAGGCTACCCAATTATTGCTACGGGTGTGGTAGGCTTGATCATGTAGAGGCCGATTGTGAGTGTGTTGCGAGAGATCAACATGAGTACGGAGAGTGGCTGAGGGCGTCCCCGATAAGGAGGGGGGCTGATAGAGATAGTGGAAGACGAGGGAGCTGGGAGGGGCGTCATAATGTGAGAAGGGGGGGGGGGATGACAAAGAAGGAGTGCAGGAGGAGGTTGATGTGAGGAAAAGTTTATCCTGGATACTAGAAGTAGGAGATGACGGGGAGAAGGAGGTAAACAATGAGAGTACAGAAGGAATGGAGAAGGAGACAGTTACGAGGGAGGGGGTGGAAGGCTTGGGGGATCTAAGTTTGGGCGATAGGGATAGGAGTGAGCGGGATGATGTGGTGAATAAGGATGGTGGGAGAGGGGCGACCGAGCAGCAAGAAAGGGACAATGTGGAGAGGGACAATGTGGAGATAGAAATTGTTAAAAGTGGTGAAGGAGGAGCTAGAAGGGACGGGAAGGAGATTGTGGCGGAGGGGGAGGTTGAGAAAGGAGGGAGAAAAAACAAAGGCTGGAAAAGGTTGGCTAGGATGGGGGCTAGTGAGAAGGGTGGGGAGGAGAGGATTGGGAATAAAAGGAATAATATGGAGATGATGGAGAATGATATGACAATTGATGAAAGTGGCAGAATGGAGAAGCGTATTAGAGTCCAGAATAGCAGCTCACAATTGATATCGGCGGGGGAGACGGATAGTCTCCCTTGCCGGGACCAATGAGTCTGTTAAGCTACAACTGTCGGGGATTGGGGAAGGCATGTGCAGTTGTTAGACTCACCAATCTGGTGAGAAGAGAAGGCCCCAGAATTGTGTTTCTCACGGAGACACGATGTGAGAAGAAAAGGATGGAGGAAGTTCGGATAAAGCTGGGATTCCAGAACTGTTTCACAATAGATTGTATAGGGAAATCTGGAGGGTTAGGGCTGCTATGGGACGATGAGGTGAGTGTGAGGATCACGTCGTACACAGCACACCACATTGATGCAAGGGTGACGGACCCAGAGGTGGGGGAGTGGAGACTTACTTGCATGTACGGGTGGCCGAGACGGGAGGAAAAGCAATTTACTTGGGGTGTGTTGAGGCGACTGGGCCTTGATCAGCATGAGGCGTGGCTTAGTATGGGAGATTTTAATCAAGTGTTAAGGGTGGAGGATAAGGTGGGAGGGTTGATGCCAAGGGTCGAGGAGATGGATGCATTCCGATCAGCTCTTGAGGATTGTGCGCTGCGGGCTACGCCCTTCACGGGGTCGCGGTTTACTTGGGACAATGGTAGAAAGGGAGAGAAGTTTATTCAGGAACTGCTTGACTACGTAGTTTGCAATGATGAGTTTCTGAATAAGTTTCCCGGTACGAGTGCAGTTCATCTATCTAGACAGGGCTCTGATCACATACCAGTCATGGTCTATCCATTCCGATTGGAAAGGGAATTGGGAGAGGAAAGAAGGGGAGCTAGACCTAGCATATTCGAGGCGTTATGGGCGAAGCATGAGGGAAGCGTAGAGGTAGTGCGCAATGGGTGGAGAGGAATGACGCATGTTGGGGTACCTGAGAGAGTGGCTCGATGTATGGAAGATCTAAAGGAGTGGAACCGGGTTACATTTGGAAATATCTTAAGGAAGCTAGATAGAGTGAGAGAGAAGCTGAGGGAGCTGCAGAAGAATGGGATGTCAGGAGACTTGGTGGAGCGGAGGAGGGAGTTGGAGAGGGAGGAGGAGAGGCTAATGGAGGAGGAGGAGGAAATTCTGTGGTACCAGCGAGCAAAGGCTAATGAATTTAGATGGGGTGACAGAAACTCCGGGTTTTTTCATGAGAAGGCTAACGGGAGGAGAAAACGAAACGAAGTGCGACGACTTGTGGATGATAGTGGTATGGAGTGGAGAAGTAGGGAGGGAAAGACGGAAGTAGCTGTGAGTTACTTTGAGGAATTGTTTAAGGCAAACCTGAATCCAATCCCAGCTACAGAGGCTCTCGGACTCTCCCCAATCCCGACGGAAGAGGATAACCAGGAGCTCCTGCGTCTGTTCTCTGGCGATGAGGTTAAATCTGCCCTCTTCTCGATGCATCCCACTAAATCTCCGGGCCCTGATGGTATGTCGGCATTGTTTTACCAATGATACTGGCATATCGTGGGGCCTGAAGTCACTCAGTTTGTCCTTGATATTTTAAATGGTGCCCCCTTTCCTGACAATCTCAATCATACTTACATAGCGCTAATTCCGAAGGTTCATAATCTGTTCAGGATGAAGGAATTGAGGCAAATTAGCCTATGTAACGTGCTGTATAAGATTGTCTTGAAAGTCTTAACAAATCGTTTGAAGGTGTGTTTAAGCAAGGTCGATCATCTCCCCTAATCAAAGTGCGTTTGTGCCTGGAAGATTAATCACGGACAATGTTCTATCAGCTTTTGAAATCTTCCATTATGTGAAGAAAAAGAGGGGGGGGGGGGGGGAGAAAGGCTACATGGCGGTCAAGTTGGATATGGCCAAGGCTTACGATCGTGTGAATTGGGATTTCCTCGAACACTGTATGAGAGGGCTGGGCTTTCATGAGGATTGGGTAATGAAGACCATGAGGTGCGTGCGATCGGTCTCTTTTTTCGGTGTTAATGGGAGGATCGCCGTCTCGGATTTTCTTGCCAGAGAGGGGACTCCGCCAGGGAGACCCACTCTCTCCTTATCTCTTCTTGATGTGTGCAGAAGCTTTCTCGGGGCTGATCAGAAAGAGCGAGAGTGAGGGGCGATTGCATGGGATAAAAATTGCACCCACAACTCCAATAGTATTCCATCTCTTTTTTGCTGATGATAGTATTCTGTTTGCAAGGGCTAACTGTCAACAAAGCTCAGAAATTGTCAGAATCCTCCGCACCTATGGAGAAGCATCGGGACAACAGATTAACTTTGCGAAGTTAGAAGTGTCTTTCAGCAGAAACACGGGAGAGGATCTCCGAGAGGAGATTCAAGGGTTGCTTGGGGCGGTAGAAGTGGAAAAGCATGAGAAGTATCTAGGCCTACCGACCATGATCGGGAGGTCAAAAAAGGTGATTTTTGCCAACGTTTGGGAGCGGGTGTGGAAAAAGTTGAAAGGATGGAAGGAGAAGTGCCTCTCTCAAGCCGGAAAAGAAGTTCTGATTAAGTCTGTTGCCCAGGCCATTCCTATGTACATGATGTCATGCTTCTTGATGCCGAGCTATCTCTGTAAGGAGCTGGAGCAACTGATGAGCAATTTTTGGTGGGGAGATAGCAACGACAAGAGGAAAGTTCACTGGCTCTCGTGGAAGAGAATGTGTATGTCGAAGGATAGGGGAGGGCTCGGATTTAGGGACATGGAAGCGTTTAACTTGGCGCTCCTGGCTAAGCTTGGATGGAGAATCATGCATGATTCGGGTTCCTTGCTCTCGAGACTTCTCAAAGCACGGTATTTTCCACGTGGATCTTTTATGAGTGCGACTCTAGGGAGCAACCCAAGTTATGCTTGGAGAAGCATCCTCCGAGCCAGGGAGGTGATCGATGAAGGGTCCTATTGGGTGGTTGGGAATGGGGCTGATTTAGAGGTGTAGCGTGACAGGTGGATTCCTAGGCCAACGTCGTTCAGGGTCGTGGCCAATCCTCACAGACGAAGCCCATCGATGCGAGTCCCGGATCTCATAGATTGGGAAAGGGGCTGCTGGGACGTGGTGGCGGTCCGAGGAGTTGTCTTTTCGTATGATGCAGAGGAAATCCTAAGAATCCATCTCATCAGTGCGGACACGTCCGATACACTAGCATGGTATTATACAAAGGATGGCAATTTCATGGTAAAATCCGCTTATCATTTAATTATGGGTAAACACTTCCATGAGGGAGGGGTGAGGAAAGTTCAAACGAGGGATTGCAGAAGAAGATGTGGAGGGAGATTTGGAAGTTGAATGTGATCCCTAGGGTGAAGAATTTAGTGTGGAGAGCATGTCGAGGCATAGTCCCGTACAAGAAGGCCCTATGGGATAGGAAAGTTACACCGGACCCCTGGTGTGAGGTGTGTGGTAGGGAGGAGACAGTAATGCACGCCCTATTTGATTGTGAAAGGGCTAGGGAGGTGTGGAGAATGGTCCCGGTCTTGAAGGGGACGGGAAAAGGGGTGCATGACTGCTTGCAATGGACGGAGAGGATAGTCGGCTTGAGGGACCCCAGTTTGAGGGAACTATGGGCGTATATAGTGGCTGGGGTGTGGCATGCGAGAAACCGAAGGCTGTTCAAGGGTGTGTGTGTCGAGCCGGGTCAAGTGCTCGAAGAGGCGAATGCTCGATGGGCTCGGGGACACAAAGCAGGGATGGGTGACGTCCGGGTTATGGCCGCAGGGGGTGCCGAAACAGGAAATGCTAGGTGGTTGCTCCCTGAGGAAGGCTATGTCAAATTCAACTGTGATGCGGCGGTCTCCGTCGCAAGAGGATGTGGGATATGGGTGATAGCGAGGGATGCAAACGAAGTTATGAGGTGGGCAAAAGGGAAACGGATACAGCAGGGATCCGAACCGCTAGTGGCAGAAGTGGAGGCTGTGATCTGGGCTCTAAAGATGGCTAACCTGAACCTGAACCCGTGACCTACCAAGACCCGAGACCAGCATGACCCGAACCCACCGGGTTACGGGTTGACCCGTGACCCTCGGACAAGCCTAGACATCTCTTCTCTGGCCCAATGTGTACGCCCAATATAAAAAAATAGGCCCATAAGAAACATTTTAGACAAAAGGTTTCGCACTTAGACCATGCAAGCTAGGTTGTGGTGATCTAACCAACCTTACCCGAGCCAGGGGTTGATCACTCGCGAGCCAGGATTGTTTAGCATGGAGTCATGGTGCAACGGTTAATGTGTGTAATATACGAGTTTATTTAAGAGTTTTACAAGATTACAAGATATAAACTCATACACATTATATAAGTGACACTAAATAATTTAATTGCCTTCTTGTAGAAATGTATTAACAAGTAAACATATATCCATTCTGACTTTTGGGGTATCTTTCAATGTTGAACTGGAATACAACAATCAAAATTGTTGGGAAATTAAAATTTGTTGTTGTTTATTAATCATTCTTTCTAAAATGAATGAGAGATCCTTGTTAGCTCAACGACCGGGTCTATCGGGTTTCTTTCCACCCCAACCCTCCCTGTAGATTGGAGAGAACGGAATCAGATCGATGAAAGAGAGAAATGAGTTCCATGTCCCTCAAAATGTCAAACTCATCTGTCAATTATCATCTCCCTCTTTCAAACTTCAAATAGTACAAAAGAAAATCATAAAATGAAAAAAACTGGTAGGGAAATTAAAAAGAAGAAAAAGAAGAAAAAAAACAAAAAACAAAAAATGGGTGTATATAGCTGTCCACTGGAAGCTGTAGCTTCGTGCGTAAGATGAGATTTGAGATGTAATCATGTAATCCAACCTTTATTATGTCCCCCCTCTTCTTTTCAACTTAGATTTCCCCGGACTTTTTCCTTTCAATAATCAAACAAACCAACCAAAATTCAACCGGAAATGGAGTTTGATTTCCTCCACCTCCTCCTACCAAATTAGATTTAGACACACAATTCCAATTGATTCAACCCCCATTTTAGGCCTCCCATCCCCATCCTGTACGTTCTTTTCATACCTGCAGAAAACCATTAATTTAGAAAATGGCAGATATATCGACTGATAGAACAAGCGGCGGATGCAGTCTCTTTGGCGTCGTGTTCGGGAAGAACAAGTTCTGGCCGCGAAGATCAGCCTCCACCGGCACCCTTTCCTCCAAGGCGAGCAGCAGCAGCAGCACCCCTAACCCCTCCTCGAAGCGCCGGAGGAACAGCTTCCACGACGACACCTTCGTCCAACAAGATCCTAGTAATGACTTGGCCGCAAGAGGGGCCCGGAGCGGCCCCAAATCCCCTCCGCCAAGAGCGTCGCATCAGCAGATGCCGAGACCCCAACAGCAGCAGATGGTGATGACGAGGAGCGCCGAGGAGAGGATCGCTGTGGCGCCAACTGCTGGGAGACGGAGTCAGCAGCCGAAGAAGCAGGTGCCGAAAGAGGTCCTCGGTATCTCAGGGGAGCTAGATAACTTGGTGGCCGAGCACCAGAGGGCCAAAGGCGGCAATGCCAATCTCGTCAGGGCGTCTTCGGGCAATGTCATGCTCTACGGCCATTTGGGTAATCTAAGGCAGCCGACGCCCAATCAGCCTCAGTCAAGCTCCAACAACAGCGCGAGGGATCACGAAGGAGGGCAAGCTCAGATGCCAAATGTGAAGGCGAACACGATTACTGCCCCGAGGTACAGCAATACCGGGATGGGTAACATAGTGAAGAACAAGAACAGCAATCCGAATAAGCAGGAGAGGAGCGTGGTTCAGTCGAATGGCGGAGGGAGTTCCCTGTGCAGGGCTATATCTTGCAGAATGGACCCCGAGGAGCTCAAGATACTAGGCAACGAGGATTACAAGAATGGTAGGTTTGCGGAGGCATTGGCATTGTACGAACGTGCCATTGACATCGACCCTTCCCAGGCTTCTTATAGGAGCAACAAGAGCGCTGCCCTCACCGCGCTTGGAAGGCTGCTTGAGGCGGTTTTCGAGTGCCGAGAAGCCATCCAGATTGATCCTCACTACCACAGAGCTCATCACCGTCTCGCCAATCTTCATCTCAGGTTAATTAATTAATTGCTCATTTATTTTTGGCTTATTTGGATGTACATCTGGCTCTCAGACCCCTGCCTCATCGTGAGATATCCTAGCTGTTGTTGTTGTTTTATTATGTAAGACTGAAAAGTATTATGATTATATATTGATGGAACGCTGCGCATTGGGCGCAGATTGGGAGAGGCGGAGAAAGCGTTGCAACATTACAAACAAGCAGGGCCGGATACTGATCCGGATGCGGTAGCCAAGGCTAAGGTGGTGCTATCCCATGTCAGGAAGTGTGACCAGGCAAAGAGGATAAGGGATTGGAACAGTGTGCTTAAGGAGACCGACAATGCTATATCAGCAGGGGCGGATTCAGCTCCAATGGTATTACCTCCGATATATCTCATGTTTGGTTATTTTTAGGTATCGTTTTCTTATAGTATATGTTTGGTGATTGATTGATTGCTATTTGGGAAAACAAAGATGTTTGCACTTCAAGCAGAGGCACTCCTGAAGCTGAATAGGCACGAGGAGGCGGACACGACCTTGACTAACAGCCCTTGTTTCGACGTCGACCAAACCACCAAATTCTTTGGGCCTGCTTGCAATGCTGCATTGCTCTTGATAAGGGCTCAGGTTGACTTGGCCTGTGGAAGGTTTGTAATGTCTTCCTTTTGGGTGTTTTCTTTTAATTTTCCGAATCATTATCTATGTCAAATTCCCTAATTAGGAAAAAAAATAAAAAATTAAAGGGGAGATAATTATAGATTGTGCTAGTCACGTTTTATTGGAAACAGCTAAGAACGGAGTAAAGTAATCCAACATGGGGATAGAATTAGCAAAAGGTCTAAACTGGTAAGATTTAAAATTGGATTAGTGCCCAGTAATCTCTCTTTATTTGCCAAGTCATATTCTAAAACAAAAAACTTGAGACAACACGAATCATTCCATTTTGAAATTGGATTTGAATATTTTATTTTTTCTTTATAAAGTTTTTTGGCTCCCATGATTAGTGCAATTACCCATCTAAACAAAATTAAATTTTTTAATACATCCAATGTAGCAAAAAAATTTTGGTTCATAAACACATTTGGCAATCTTCCTTATCAAGTTTGGTTCTAAGGGTATCACAACCGTTGTTGTAAAATAGCAACATTTGAATTCCTCAGTGTGCGATGTTCATTTCACATCTTTTACAGCATACGTCTGGATCATAATTTTATGAGGACTGTGGAATGATTTGCAAAACATTGAACACATCAGGTTTGAGGAGGCAAATGCAGCAGCGCAACGAGCAGGCCAGCTAGACCCGTCGAATAGGGAGGTGAATCCCATAACCCGAAGGACTAGAGCGATTGCATCTGCCCGTGGGCGTGGGAACGACTTCTTCAAGGTGTCTAGGTTCTCAGAGGCGTCTATTGCATACAGTGAGGGCCTTGAGCACGACCCTTACAACTCGGTCCTCCTCAGCAACAGGGCAGCCTGTCGCTCCAAGCTCGGGCAGTACGAGAAGGCCATTGAGGACTGCAATGTTGCCCTTAAAGTACGACCGTCTTATAGCAAGGCTAGACTAAGAAGAGCTGATTGCAACTCCAAGGTACTGTATTTTTTATGAATCACTCTTTAACTTATGAGGATTATGAGATTAATATTAGTGATTTCTCAGCTGGGGAAATGGGAGACTGCTATCCAAGATTACGAGGTTTTGATGAGGGAATCCCCTGGAGACGACGAGGTAGGAAAAGCCTTATTCGAGGCCCAGCTACAACTCAAGAAGAAGCAAGGTGAAGATGTGACAGGCTTAAAGTTCGGCGACAATGATGTGATTGCAATTCAAAGCAATGAGCGGTTTAGGCATTTCGTTTCATTGCCCGGTGAGTGTGATCGCAATTTATACAACAGCAAAGCAATTGCGAACACTATCAAGCATGAATCTCAAGTCTTAGCTTGTGCAGGTTTAGCTGTGGTATTGTTCTTTAACAAGCCAGGGGAGAAGCAGACACTGCATTTCATGGACAAACTCTGCAAGAGATATCCAACTATAAACTTCTTAAAGGTAACTGCTGGTGTATCTCAAAAGTCTCAATTAAGTCTTGTTATGTTGTGAAACTTTTTCATGTTTGTTGATAAATTTCCTTCCCAATGGATCGGATAATGTAGGTGGAGGTTGATGACCTTGCAATTATCGCAAAATCGGAAGGTATGGTCTCGTTTCCTGCCTTCAAAATATACAAGAATGGGTCGACAGCGAAAGAAGTTTCGGGGGACGATCATGAACTATTAGAGAGCTCCATCAAGGAGTACACAACATAGAGATGGAGGGAGGATAACCATACAATAGCTCCATTAATGTTTTTAGTGTGCATTGGAGCATCAAAGATGTTTCATTGGCACTGGCAAGGAGTGGTGGGCTGGCTTTTCCAAGACTAGCTAGTGATCTCAAGAGAACAACAAAAGTTTTTGGGGCCCTTGTTGGAAGATTGGGCTAAGCTTTGCTTTTTGATGTTGTTGTCAATTTGTACAGATTGGGAATGGAAACAAAGGCTTCTTGTCTCCATTTTGTAAACAGAAATTGGTGTTTGTGAAAAAGGGTTTGGCTTGGTAATACGGTTTCTGTCGTGAATTATTGTGCATCTTCATGACATAAAATGTTGTTTAAATTATCAATTTTGAAAAGAGAAAATAGGATTGGATATACAAAATTATTGTACACTTTGGAAAAGTAGCTAGCCACCCCTAGAAAATTTTGCATAAATAGCATTTTGCCCCACAAAATGGCAAAATTAACAAAAACCTTCTATTCAAGTAAAAAAAAGAGAAGAGATAACATTAAATGTGATGGGAGAGGAGAGAGGGGGAGGGAGAGAGAGGGGGAACATTAAATGAAAAAGGAAGAGAAAAGAGCATTAAATGCATAAGAGTGAGAGGGGAAAGATATCCTTTTCGCAAAGGAGAGAGGTCAAGGAGAGAGAGAAAGTGGAAGTGGTGTCATTGAAGAAGGACCGGAAACACAAAAAAAAAAATTAACTATTCCGGAATGGCTCACCAGAAAGGACTTGTGGGTAGTACCCATAGGTCCCCGGTTCGAATCCCGGAATGACCGCTCTTTATTTACCAATTCAAGGAAACACAAAAAACTCAGTGATAAGTTGCATGCTAATCAATACGAAGTACGTGCCAAGACTTAATATTGTGTGTCAACCGAACACTAAACCCTGTCAGCAACTTTAAGATTCCCCATTGTATGATTCGTGGACTTCATGGATTTGTTACCAATTCGTAGGCATCGAAATATCATTGGCATGAAAATTTATTTTTATGGCGCAAGTTGAGATGTTGGTGGCACGTAAATCATAATAACTGACACATGAATTTTATCCGGCACGTAAATAACTGTCCAGAAAATAATCTCACTTCAAATTTTTTCCCATAAACATATATAAAGTGGGTGTCTATAGATCGATAAAATTATATTAAGTTTAAAAATAAATTTATATTTTAATTTTAACTAATGAAAATGACTGAAAATTAATTTAAAACAATTAAAATTCAAGATTCTACTTAGCCTTCAACCTGTTATACCTTTTGCTAAAAAATTTGCAAAAATAGCAATTCCCTTCCCCTTTGCAATTTTTACAATAGCAGTGCTACTTTTGTCTAAGGGTGAGTTTTTTAGTATATTCTTGCAATTTTACCCCCCCCCCCCCCCCAAACTTCTGTTGTCATTGTTATAACTGACAAAATCTTACCCGACCCGAACAACCGGACTCAGATTCGACCGAAACTTGAAAATCTAGTGTCATACATAACCTGAACCCGAACTTGAGCCCAACCCATTTTGGTCTGGTGTTCGAATGAACACGAACATAGAGAAAGCTGACCCAACTCATACCCAACCCGAACAAGACTTTTTTTTTTTACAGTAGGCAAGAAGTAGATCGACTAAGCGATCTTGAAACCATCAAAAGATGGCTTGATGAACCCTACGCAGAGGGTCACCAGTAAAAAAAATCCTTAAACATAAAATTACAATAAGATAAATTTAAATTTAAAAAAAAATCAAAATGATTGATCACTGGTTGCATCTCGGTCGAGGAAAAGTTGACGCTGTCATAGTTGGAAGCGGTGATGGTTGCAGATCTGATTCCGGGTACGTTGCCCAACAAAACACCTGGTACGTTGATATAATTACAGATAATGATATAATTAAAATATCTAGAACTTAAAGCTTGTTTCTTCATATCTGAGATGGTGGCTTAGAAAGGGACGATGGCTGATCTTCTGATTAAGCTTGATGGACTGCCACTTGTGAAAAAAAATTCTTCTAACTCTGAAGAGCAACGCGATTTGTATCCTAACTATTGATGTCGTTGTGGGGTGAATTGAATAGCATCTGTCAACAAGAACAAGGCTTGAGAGACCAAGTACCAAAACAGGGGTTGCGGTGTCAAATTGTTTGCCCAAATCAAGAGCCAAAGTCTCAAATTGGGCCACCAAAGTGCAGCAGGACTTAGAAATGTTGTTGCATGTGATGTCTTTTTTGAGGATTAGAGATTTGAAGGTTGCATAACCTTAAATTAGAAGATTAGGAGATTTGAAAGAAGAGGTTTTGGTTGAGATTTTGGGTTTTGAGATTTGAAAGAAGAGGTTTTGGTTGAGATTTTGGGTTTTGAGATTTGAAAGAAGAGGTTTTGGTTGTGAAATTTTAGGTTTAGAGTTACGCAAATTGGAAGATTCTTGTAGGTGTAGGAGGGATCTTCAAAGAGGCCACAAAACGTAGCCATGAAAGGTTAATTTTAGGGGGAAAGGGTTGGCTACAGGAGATCAGAGGCGCTGCTCCAAAGCAAGATCCGGAGGCTCCGAAGGCGGGAGGATCAGCGGATGAGGCTGCGTTGCAGCCTGGGTAAGGCAGGCCGCCGGTGAGGTCATCGGAGTCAGACTCGATCGGGTTGGATTTCTTCCATGGTTGATGTGCTAGGGTGTGTGCTTTATCTTTTTTTTTTGTTGTAGATTGCAGGTCGGAGGGCGGCATGCAGCAAGGAAGGAGTCGAGAGACTCAGCCAACAGCACGACCGGGAGAAGGAAAGCAGGATCCAGAGATCCTCGCAGATGGCAGGCAGCCGGAGGAGACTGCGCTTGTGGCTGCAGCGGAAGGGGCTTTGTCTTGGGTCAGTCGGGAGGAAACGCTCGGATTGTTGCGGGGGTTTTTGGTGCTAAGATTTTGGGTTTTGGGTTACGATGGTGAAGAAGTAGGGGTGTGGGTCAAGATCAACGATGGTGAAGGTTTTGGGTGTTCGGCGGCGATCATCCGAACAAGTTCACATCTTGGTGGAGGCGGCTTGCAACCCGAACAAGACTTGACTCATCCTTATAATTACTTTATTTTTTCTTATTTAATTTTTAAACAATCAAATAACACAAATTGCATATAATGAGACCTAATTTAACTAAATAAATAAAGTTTAGTAGTTAATAATTAAGAGAAACAAAAAATAATTATCATTTTATAGTAAAACTTAATGTGATCCGATCCGAAATAAACCCAATTAACCTGATCCGAACATACAATATATCAAACATATGACCAAACATGAATATTGGATATGCAATTGTTCCCCGCGCTATTATTTGTAGAAACAAATTGCAAGAAGAATCAAAATAGAATTTAGTCTCCAATTTAAAACACAAAAAGCTATAGCCTAAAGTTCAACCATTGACTCCATTGAGCATTTTCAAGTAGAAATTTTATTATATAATCTACCAAACGGACGAATAAAAAAAACCCTCAAAACTACAAAATTATCACAAATCAACAAAGAAAAAGAAAAAAGACGAGTTGAGCGACATCAAGAACCGCCATGTGGGCGGGAAAGGGCGTCGTAGCCGCAGTAGTTGCGGATGGCGATGAGCTGAAAGGGAGGGGCGATGAGAGTGAGCCACTGCTTCACGGTGAAGACTGTCTGGGAGCAGTTGGAGTGGGGCCCAGTGGTTGTGACCCTCAGGGAGTTGCAGTACCACCCTGGACGGGCCCCGGTGCCGTCGGAGGTGAGCTTGATGGCGCACACGGGCGCGGCAAGGCACGGGCCCCGTCCGCTGAAGATATCGAGATTGCCCCTCTCGAAGTAGTCGTGGGTGGGGCCCATCAGCCCGCCCCACGCCTCTAGGTCCCGCATCACCGCCACCCCTCCGAACCGGTCGAAGAGGTCGAGGCTGATTTTGGAGTCGGTCCCTCCAGTGAGTTTGGACCCGGTTCTGACGTAGATTGTGTACACGCAGTCATGCTATATATGTTTCCAAGATTTCGCAATGGAAGAACACAGTTCTGATTTGTTATATTATATTTGATATTTATAATTATATATACCCGAATTGAACGTTTTAATTTGAATTACCGGTCGAGCAATTGCAGTGGCGAAGACGGAGAGGAGGATTAAGAAGAGAGATTTGGCCTCCATGTTGGCTACTTTGATGATCGAGGTTAAGTGAGTGGGGGGCGGACCACCATTACCCAGTTCGTCCGGTGAGGTTATTATTTAACAAATGGATTGATTGAGAACAAAGTGGAAAGGGAGTTGCGAAATCCGGGCCGGTCAAAATGGATCTTGTTTTTACAGCCTTGAATCAAGGAGGGTATGAACACTCAATGAAGGATCCTTATTGCATACCCTAAAGGGTAAACCCAAAAAACCAATGGCTTCCTGAAAAAAAAAACTTAGCCATTCACGAGTCATCTCATGGGCAGGGACGGCCGCCGGGGAGCCTGGGGTGCGGCTGCCCCACCCTCCGGCGACGGAATTTTATAGTATAAGTAATGAGGTGTGAAAAAGATTGTCCAGCTTAGTTGGTGAAAAGGAGCGAAGGAAGGAAAAATGATGCAAGAGATAATAGGTTTAAACCTCATTACTTTCTTTCTTCCACTATTTTTTATTCCAATCAAAATTTCCCTATTAAAAATGTTTTACTTTAATCGAAGTTTATATTTTTCTTTTAATATCATCATAATATTATTCATTATGTTACACAAATATTTTTAAAAAATAATTTTTTCTATTATAAATGTCATATTTAAATCAAATTTTATATTTTTCTTTTAATATTTTCATAAGATTATTCATTATGTTACATATATATTTTTCAAAAATTCTTCTAATTTTTATTCCTATGAAATTTTTTTACTATCAATGTCATAGTTAAACCACAATTTATGAGGTTTTTTGTCATATTTTTCAATCTTATCAATTTTTTTTTCAACCAATGACAAATCTTAATCATGCTATACACACATATAAATTATTATATAGCATGATTATACCACAAATTCTTTACACACATAAAAAAATATTGAAAAAAAAATATTTATACCACAAATTCTTTACAAGAATTTTTTTTTCAATATTTTTTTTTCAAAATATTAATCATGCTATACACACATATAAATTATTAAATTATTGCTTGAATTTTTCTAATAAATATCATATTTATACCACAATTTACAGTTTTATTTCAATATATTTTAAAAAAATTCTTTACTATATATACCGAAGAATTTTTTTTCCCAACAAATAATTTCGCCCCTCCCCCCCTCTATCAATTCCTGCGGCCGCCCTTGCATGGGATGGAACCAGAAATTAACATTCAATGGACTAATAGACTAAATTTCTCTTAAATGCATAATTTTATTAACAGAACTCTTAATTTAGTACATAAATAAATAAATTTTTTTTATTTTAACTTTCTTTAATTTTTTACTTATCATTTTATTTTTATTTTAAATGTGGTGGCCGGGCTGGAGCATACCCCAGCCCCTCGGTCGTCCCTACCTATGCCTATTTTGCACTCACTAGTGAGTAGTGATGATCTATTTTTTTGGAAGCAAGATAAAAATTAGGTAGGATGACCCGGAGCAGTGTTCCTTCCTATAGCGTCCTTCCGGACAAGAACACGGAGTTCTGTATTAGTCAATAGACTATCATCGGAAGAAGAACGGTAAGCAAGACGAATGATCCTATCTACAACATCATTAGACTCCCTATACACATGATGAATAGTAACATTAGAAAACGTGCAAATGTCTAATTCCGTAACCACTTTATTTTGTAATTTTCCTACTTATATATATAACTTTATGAAAAGTACCTTTTAATATATTTAGGGGCCGATTTGTGAAATTAATTATGATACATAAGTAACGTACCATATACACATATTTACATGGTAAATCCTCATTACCAATCATGTGATTTAACTAGGTGTTACCCCACTTGGCGCAAATGTGAGACACTTTGTTAGCTATGTGTGTGGTGTTGTTTTGTGTGTTTTTGTATGATTATTTTTTTGTGGGTTTAGAGGTTTTTTTTTATAAGGGGGTTATTGATATGGTGTGAGAGGATATACATCAATACATGCATATCAAGACGTTGAATACATTGCCAGTTATTTAAATTTGATGGTATTAATCTCTATTATTATTATTATTATTATTATTATTATTATTATTATTATTATTATTATTATTATTATTATTTTCTCTCTTATTTTCATAGATGTAATTATATGTCCTTGAATACACCCAGAACTATCTATAATGACTATCTAAAATATGCATTATTAGCTAACCTAGCCTCAATGAATCAATTGATTAAAAAAAGACGTATTTCGTTATCGATATACTTACAAAATATATTCATTCATAGAAACATGGTGTTACAACATATCATAGATTCATAACCACTTGATTTTGTAATTTTCCTACTTATATAGACAACTTTATGAAAAGTACCTTTTAATATATTTAAGGGCCGGTTTGTGAAATTAATTATGATACATAAGTAACCATATACACATGTTTAAATGGTAAATCCTCATTACCAATCATGTGATTGAACTAGTTGTTAGCCCACTTGACGCAAATGCCAGACATTTTTTTAGCTATGTGTGTGGTGTTGTTTGTGTGTTTTTGTATATTATTGTTTGTGGGTTTAGAGGTTTTTTTATAGGGGGGTGATTGATATGGTGTGGGAGGTTATACATCAATACATGCGTTTCAACACGTTGATTACATTTCAAGATGTTCAAATTTGATGGTATTAATCTTTTATTATTATTATTATTATTTTCTCTCTTATTTTCATAGCTATAATTATATGTCCTTGAATACACCAAGAACTATCTATAATGACTAACTAAAATATGCATTATTAGCTAACCTAGCCTCAATGAATCGATGGATTTTTTTTAAAAAAGACTTATTTCGTTATCGACATACTTACAAAATTCCTTCATAGAAACTTGGTGTTACAACTTATCATAGATTCACAACCACTTGATTTTGTAATTTTCCTACTTATATAGATAACTTTATGAAAAGTACCTTTTAATATATTTAAGGGCGGGTTTGTGAAATTAATTAGGAAAACTAAGTAACCATATACACATTTTTACATGGTAAATCCTCATTACCAATCAAGTGATTTAACTAGGTGTTTGCCCACTTGACGCAAATGTCAGACATTTTGTTAGCTATGTGTGGTGTTGTTTTGTGTGTTTTTGTATGATATTTTTTGTGGGTTTAGAGGTTTTTTTATAGGGGGTGATTGATATGGTGTGGGAAGATATACATCAATACATGCGTTTCAAGACGTTGAATACATTGCCAGATGTTTAAATTTGATGGTATTAATCTTTTTTTTTTTTATTATTATTTTCTCTCGTATTTTGTAATTATATGTCCTTGAATACACCTAGAACTATCTACAATGACTATCTAAAATATGCATTATTAGCTAACCTAGCCTCAATGAATCAATAGATTAAAAAAAAGATTTGTTTTGTGTAACGGCCCAGAATTATGATTTCCGGGTTACGTTTCAAGGGATGAAACCCCTTGTTCGGATCTTGCAATCCAGATACGGGTCGAGGTTTCAAACTCATTTTAAGATTAGTAGAAAGAGGGATTTCAACCCTAAATGCCACGAAGGGTCGTTGGGTACCCTTACCCTCTCTTATGACTATGTCGTGATATTCAATTCGAAAGAAAGTAAAGCGAAAGCAAAGTTAACATACAAAGTGTCACGGCAGAGCCGGGCCAAAACCAAAACATAAGCGAATGATGACCATTTATACCAAGTCAGAGAATTAGCTAGGTTCTTCGATTCGCAAAAAGGGGACCCCGTCATATAGACATCGAACACTCAAAATCTGCAAAAAATACCTTAAAAAAGAACGGGGAAAGGAGTCATATCGAGCCACTCATACGGGGCCGGCAGTCCTCGCTGAGGCCACATAGTATGTGCTATACCTAATAAAGATGCTCTAATGCAGTACGAAAGTCAAACACACTAGCATGTTCCTAGTTCATAATAATGTGCAGAAATACTCTAAAGGGCCCAAGACAATGCCAAATGGCATATCCCTTTCCTACCTCTGCACCCCTTCCCGTCATTGCAGAGACTGGTCAGTTCGGGCTATAGCATAGCAATTTCCTCGTGATGGTGCACAAACCACGACATCATCAAATCATATCATCTCATCGATTGCCCGATGGTGCTTGGCTATCATATCATGCTCATATCGACTCGATTGACTCAGGGTGCCCGATGAGACTGGGCTACCCTATGACCCTAGTAAAGACTCTAGGACTATCACAGATAATGACCGTTCTGTTTCAAATGCATAAAGTAAACAGATGCTCATTCAATTAGTGCAACCTAAACAGGATACTACATGGCATGCTTTTATGCATATGCAATACCTAACTTAAAATGAAACAACAGGCATGAATGTCCAACCTGAATAAGCCACCTAGGGAACTTACCTGAAGATTCAGAACAACAGGATAATACAAGCAAGGGCCCAATGCAAGTCCAAAGTAATCCAAAAGCAATACACACCTATCATCAAGCCATTTCCATAAGCCACCTGACCAACATTCATACACACGAAACCCACGTTCTCAACATCTTCAACACAAATTGATGGTAAAACCGTTTTCAAACTCCCTTCTCAAAACCACATCATTAAACCAAGACAAACATTAAACATTTAAACCTTAAAACCAATACCTCAAAATCATATTATAAAATTTATTCCGGCATTTTGGTTTCAACACATCAAATCCTTTAAGAATCATTTTCGGACGACTTAAAACCTTTTCCAAATAATTTAACAACAATGTTTATCTAAACTAAACATTAAAATCAATCCCTCTTTATAATCCCCATTTATAAAACATATTAAATAAATTACTTTATCAATTGACCTCAATAAATCACTTTAAAATTCCTAAAACCACATTTCTTAAACAGCATAAAAATGCATAGTCCAAATAATATCATTTCTAAAACCATTTCATAATATACAATAATCTTCGGAATATATATATATCATAAATCTCATAATGTAATAAAATAATACATTAATAACAATTAAGTACTAATCATAATATAAAACCGTAACATACATAACATATATCATAGACATCTAACACAAAATAACATCTTTAAAACAACCCAAAAGAAAAGGCCCAACACCCTCAACCCGTTGATGAGACCCGACCCACAAAGGAAGGAAAGAATGAGAGAGCCTGCAACCCGGGTCTAGCTCTCTCACAAAACCAACCCGGAATGAATTGTGAAGATCCGGCCCATGACCCGGAAGAAATGAATGGTGGATCCGAAAATTAGGCCCAAGTCCAGCCCTCCCAGCCCCAAACCCGGTTCAACTTAAACAAAATAAAAGGAAATGAGGAGAACCCGGTTCCCAAGGCATGTCTTCAACCCGAGGAAAACGAACGGAGCAATGGACGATGGAAGGACATGGAAGAAAAGAGGGGAGGAGCCCCAGGCCTCCGGTGGCCCGTCTCCGACCAAGCCCCGCCCAAAAGACCGAAAACCTATTCCGACCCCAACCCACTCAACAGGAAAGAAGCGAGAGTAAATAGGAAGGGAGGAGGAGAGTTTTAAAGAGCGACGGGGAAGCGTTTCCGGCGAGGGTCTGCAACCAGCGTCCATGATGGAGGGAGGGGTTGCTCTGAGCCTGGGGAGATTGTAGGAGGTGTAAAGGCAAAGCTTGACAAGTAATCGATTCGGAACCGAAGGAAGCCTTACCGAGTTCGAATCGGAAGGAACAGGGGAGGAAGTGGAAGCTCGGAGGTGTTGTGTGATGTTCGTCGCACTTGGTGCCCGTCGGCAAAGCTAGGCAGGGGAAGGGCGGCTCCGTGTGGCTCCTGGCGGCTTTCGGGCGCTTGTTTGCGACAAACGACGAGAAGGAGGAGGATGGAAGAAGATGGCCTGGCGATGGTGATTTTGGGGTTTCGTTTTGCTCTGCAGATAAGGAGAAAGGGGAGAGAGAGGGTGATTTGTGGATAAGGTTTATGGTTGCTTGGGATCCATTTCAAAATGGGAGAGGCTGAGCTACAATTAAGCAATTCAGAGGTGACAACCAAAAGGGGAGTGGGTTTTATGGTGAAATCACAAAACAACGAAAAAGCAAGCGGTACAATTTGCAAGGTAGGGGAATTGCTAACAGGATTTAGAGAGAGAGAGAGAGAGAGAGAGAGGGGGGGGGGGGGGAGGAAAAGAAAGAAAATAGGAAAATAAAGTAGGAAGTGGTCTCACAATGACAAATTTAAATCCCGCAAATACAAACTCAAAACCCGCTAATACCGACTTCAACGAATAACTTAAATTCTAGAACCGCACCAAATAATAAAATTAATCATACTTTCAAATTATATATTTAAGACTATCGAAATCGAATTAAATTCTCAATTCATAGCTCGAAAGCGTAATCAAATTCCGTCAAAATCCAAATTCTAAATCGATGCCGGAAGGATTTTAAAATCAAAACTGATGCTCAAGGACGATTTTTTTTTCCAAACCTCACAAATCTTAGAAATCGGGATGATTATAAATCACTATTTTAATAATTTAATATTCTAAAATTTCCCGGTGTTTACATCATCCACCTCTAAAAACAAGCCTCGTCCCCGAGACTAAAATCACTCTAAAACATGGGGATGAATTTTTAAATTGGTGAGTCCAAGGATCATGCCATTGATTCTATAAGCATCTCATAGAGGCCCGCATGAGATCCTCACGGCACCCTTGACGTGATCATAACATTCCCAATTAGTCATAGCAAGTATGTGATATGGGCCCCTATCACGCCCTTACCCCGACCTTTCGGTCACATCATAACTCGAAAGGCAATCATAACGTCTCTACTGGGTCTTAGCAAGCATTCTATATGCGCCCCTATAAAATGCTTGTATCCACTTCGTGAGGCGTTATAATATTAGCCCGGGTGTGAAAATTCTCAAAAAGGGATTCCGCAATTGGA
Source organism: Persicaria tinctoria (assembly GCA_037127255.1). Classification (NCBI taxonomy): domain Eukaryota; kingdom Viridiplantae; phylum Streptophyta; class Magnoliopsida; order Caryophyllales; family Polygonaceae; genus Persicaria; species Persicaria tinctoria. The sequence goes on from JBANSL010000014.1 coordinate 25,192,383, forward strand.
AAAGATTAGCTTCAAAATCGTTGAAATTCTCGGTAATGTTTATCCTTTAAAATTTCAAGTAATTTCTTTTCAAACCGCTCAAAATCTTCAAATAAGACGTTTAACCAAGCAACTTTACACCAAAACAAGTAAAATCGTTTCGATCAAAATTTTGTCAAAATCCTCCAAAACCAAATCAGTTTCCCGCATAACAATCAATCGAATTCAGAAGCTCGGAGGTGGAATCATCCACCTCTAAGGGCTAATCCCATATTCTCTTCCTAGTTTCCAGATCATGCAACATCATTCACAACTCAACAGGTACTATAACCAAAAGTCTCGTTCAACTCTTGATATCACCAACCACCTCTCATATGGCAGATCTCAACATCAATCATGATAATCTCAACCAAATGACATCTCAACCTCAAAACATGTTTTCACATCACATAAATCATACCATTATTTCAAAACACGTCAAGAGCAATAACAAGATCTCAGCATCATATCACGAGTCATAAAGTATATCTATATCATACTGAAGGCATCACAAGTGTATAATCGACTTCTCATAACTTATCACGCAGGCACACATGTCAAGAGATCAACGGGTTAGGTGTCATGGAGTTAGTACGTCAGTACACATCAAATCTTACGATCGCATATCAATATCGCATTGCAAGTAGAACCAGTCATAATAGGGTTTTTCATGAACAAATAATTCACTTAGTCATACTATCCAAATTCTTTTTCAGCATTGTCATAACAGATTTATCATGATACCCATTAACATGGTAAAGGTAGCCATAACGGAATTTCATCATAAGGACAACGAACTAAAACTAATTGACAACACATTAACACAACAAGATCATGTTATCAATATTCAGAAAAAGGAAGATCAAGCGGTATATAAATCATCAAAATGTCAACATGTTCCAAAAGACATCATCTTAGCTCATCATAATATCAAATGACGATCATTTAGTAACCAGGCACCATTATCTCATGTATACAATTCATGTTCATACTTCAAGTCATCTTCATCATTTAACATATCCATGATCATGCTTGCTAACTGATGCGGATCAAGATGGCCTTCTGTGGGTCAAAAAATGATCTTGATCCCGGCGAGCTCTCAAGACCGATTCGAGGGCCATTGATGGCGAAGAGTGTCATCCTCAAAAGGAGGAAGAAGGCTCCACCATGGAACAAGATCCAAAGGAGCAAGGTGAGCTAAGTTCAAATTTGGGTTCGTTTTTAATGGGTTGACAACATTTCGACGTTTCAGTAAAACGGGTCGTTCGGAGTCCATATTTATCGGATGAGGTCGTGTCATACCTTGTTGGAACGAGGACGAAAAGATCTACAACTTTTCTGTTGAAGGCTTCTCCAAAATCGACGTAGAAAATGGCCGAAATTCATCATCTTTGCAGCTGTCACTGTTTGGACGAATTTCCACATATTTATTTAGTTAATTTCGAATTTAATTAATTAGATATATTTATTTTATGCAATTAGGAAATAATAAGGTGGAAGGAAAATATCTCATCTAGGTAATTCCTTTTCCACCAAGTTGTTATTTATCTATCTTTATTAGGTTTGATTTATCTTAGGAAATAATTAGCTATCTTTAGATATTTTATTTATCTTTATCTAACCAAAGCTCTATCTTTTGCAAAGATATAATTGGTATGTTTTTCTATTTAAACAACATTGTAAGCTTTGAATGATTCAGATTGGAATTATAATTGAGGAACCTTTTTAAGGATTAAAAGGTTCCCTCGATTCCCAATCCAAAAGCATTCGCAATCAATTTATGTTCTTGTTCGTCCGATACCAAACCAAGATCTAAACCATAATCCCAATTACAAAACCAAAAACAAGAAAGAAGAGAAAAGCTGAGAAACTATCGCCACAAGGAACCCAGAATCTGTCGCTGCAGAACCCATCCGTCGCTGGCAGCGGCCGCAGCATCCGTCGCCACCATTGTGCCGTCGCTGTTGTTGTTTCCTTGATTGCCTTTTACTTAGTTTTATTTACTTGTTTTTCTTTTCTTTCATAACAGTTCAAAGTCTTTATTGTAATTAATTGTAAACATCGAGAATAACAAGGATAATTGCAAGATCGGACCATCAAACAGTTTGAAATTCTTGATCTTGAGCCCACAGGCGAAGGATCGGGTATCCCAAACGTATCAAGTTGTACCAGAGCCGTAGGTTTCGCAAGTTCTTGTTTTTTTTCTTGATTATATTTACGATTTGATTCAATGGTTGACGTTATCTGGGGAGATTAGGATGATGATCCCGATCCATGGGCTGCACAACAACAACGTCGCCGAGAGTTGCAGAGACGATCTTTGCAACAACAACAAGCTTTAGAGCGACAACGAGAGGCTCAAAGGCGCCGCCTTTGGCTTCAACGGCAAGCGGAAGTTGAAGAGGAGAGATGTCGACAACAACAATAACTCTTTGAGCGTCAACGTCAAGCCGCAATTGAGGAGGAGAAACGACAACAACAACATCGCCTCCGTCAGATTTGGCTTCTCCAACAACGAGAACTTGAGGAGGAACGAAAACGAAAGTTGGAGGAAGCGGCCCAACGGCAAGCTAATTGGCTTGATGACGCTTGGAGGAAGGCTTATATTCAGAAATTTCTTAATAGTCAGCCTCACGCGTCACCTACCTCTGAGATCTTGGAGATATCCTCCCCCGATGTGGACGTGATTGTTTTTTACTATACGGCCGACGGGAAGGTAAAGGAGGTTGTTTCGAATACTTTCGTTGGCCAAGAGACTGCACTGCGCGATGATTTTGTTTCGCAGATTCCCGTTGACTCCGACCTCGGAATTGAGTCAACTCAGTCTTGTTGCGAAGCTGACTCAACGAGATTTCCAACGGACTGCAAAACTCTCCCGAGAAGACCTCTGAAATCGCTCTGCAAGTGGACAGCAGTGCTGCGCCAAATGATGTGGTTGCTTCTGACGACAACGATGAGGACGTTGGGGACACTTCTCTTGAGTTAGCTATTGTACCTCTTAAGAATGTTCCTAATGTTGAGAATTCTGAAGTTCATAGGGTTATTGAGCCTATTGATATTGTTCCTCTTGATTGATCAATGTTCCCTATGACAGTGTTGTTTTTGAGGTTCCTTTGCCTCAAATTCTGCTGGCGCCAACTCAAGTTGATTGGCAAGGAAGTTACTTTTTGGTGGTTGCTCTTTCCCCTTTGATCATCAATGACTCGATTCGAGGACGAATCGAAGCTAAGAAGGGGAGAATGATGCGGATCAAGATGGCCTTCTGTGGGTCAAACAATGATCTTGATCCAAGCGAGCTCTCAAGACCGATTCGAGGGCCATTGATGGCGAAGAGTGTCATCCTCAAAAGGAGGAAGAAGGCTCCACCATGGAACAAGGTCCAAAGGAGCAAGGTGAGCTAATGTTCAAATTTGGGTTCGTTCTTAATGGGTTGACAGCATTTCGACGTCTTAGTAAAACGGGTCGTTCGGAGTCCATATTTATCGGATGAGGTTGTGCCATACCTTGTTGGAACGAGGACGAAAAGATCTACAACTTTTCTGTTGAAGGTTTCTCCAAAATCGACGTTGAGAATGGCCGAAATTCATCATCTTTGCAGATGTCACTGTTTGGATGAATTTCCACATATTTATTTAGTTAATTTCGAATTTAATTAATTAGATATATTTATTTTATGCAATTAAGAAATAATAAGGTGGAAGGAAAATATCTCATCTAGGTAATTCCTTTTCCACCAAGTTGTTATTTATCTATCTTTATTAGGTTTGATTTATCTTAGGAAATAATTAGCTATCTTTAGATATTTTATTTATCTTTATCTAACCAAAGCTCTATCTTTTGCAAAGATAGAATTGATATGTTTTTCTATTTAAACAACATTGTAAGCTTTGAATTATTCAGTTTGGAATTATAATTGAGGAACCCTTTTAAGGATTAAAAGGTTCCCTCGATTCCCAATCCAAAAGAATTCGCAATCAATTTATGTTCTTGTTCGTCCGATACCAAACCAAGATCTAAACCATAATCCCAAATACAAAACCAAACACAAGAAAGAAGAGAAAAGCTGAGAAACTGTCGCCACAAGGAACCCAGAATCCGTCGCTGTAGAACCCACCTGTCGCTGGCAGCGGCCGCCACAGGCTTGCTGCGCCCGCAGCATCCGTCGCCACCACTGTGCCGTCGCTGTTGCTGTTTCCTTGATTGCCTTTTACTTAGTTTTATTTACTTGTTTTTATTTTCTTTTGCAAAGATAGAATTGATACGTTTGGAATCCCCGATCCTTCGCCTGTGGGCTCGGAATCAAGAACTCCAAACTGTTTGATGGTCTGATCTTGCAATTATCCTTGTTATTCTCGATGTTTACAATTAATTACAATAAAGACTTTGAACTATTATGAAAGAAAAGAAAAACAAGTAAATAAAACTAAGTAAAAGGCAATCAAGGAAACAGCAACAGCGACGGCACAGTGGTGGCGACGGATGCTGCGGGCGCTGCCAGCGACGGGTGGGTTCTGCAGCGGCGGATTCTGGGTTCCTTGTGGCGACAGTTTCTCAGATTTTCTCTTCTTTCTTGTGTTTGGTTTTGTATTTGGGATTATGGTTTAGATCTTGGTTTGGTATCGGACGAACAAGAACATAAATTGATTGCGAATGCTTTTGGATTGGGAATCGAGGGAACCTTTTAATCCTTAAAAGGGTTCCTCAATTATAATTCCAATCTGAATAATTCAAAGCTTACAATGTTGTTTAAATAGAAAAACATACCAATTCTATATTTGCAAAAGATAGAGCTTTGGTTAGATAAAGATAAATAAAATATCTAAAGATAGCTAATTATTTCCTAAGATAAATCAAACCTAATAAAGATAGATAAATAACAACTTGGTGGAAAAGGAATTACCTAGATGAGATATTTTCCTTCCACCTTATTATTTCCTAATTGCATAAAATAAATATATCTAATTAATTAAATTCGAAATTAACTAAATAAATATGTGGAAATTCGTCCAAACGGTGACATCTGCAAAGATGATGAATTTCGGCCATTCTCAACGTCGATTTTGGAGAAACCTTCAACAGAAAAGTTGTAGATCTTTTCGTCCTCGTTCCAACAAGGTTTAGCACGACCTTATCCGATAAATATGGACTCCGAATGACCCGTTTTACTGAGACGTCGAAATGCTGTCAACCCATTAAGAACGAACCCAAATTTGAACATTAGCTCACCTTGCTCCTTTGGACCTTGTTCCATGGTGGAGCCTTCTTCCTCCTTTTGAGGATGACACTCTTCGCCATCAATGGCCCTCGAATCGGTCTTGAGAGCTCGTCTGGATCAAGATCATTGTTTGACCCATAGAAGGCCATCTTGATCCGCATCACTAACCATACAACATCATGCTTACTACCCATTAATATAACATCATGCTTTCACACCATAACACATCATAACATTCTTCTAGAACAACGTAACAGGATAGCGGTGCATCAACATATCATGATAACATTGGTCATCTTCAACTAGATTTCAGTATTGCATAACAACATGTAATATCATTCCATATCAGGTTTATCATGGTTGCTATCTAACATCATGCCAGTACCTTTTAATAAATCACATAATCACGATAATCATCACCCACACGTTCAAGAACAAACAATCATGGACATTACTACACATAAGAGCTACATTCTATCAATTAGCATTTATATCAATAACATCATTAGTTCATCATTAAACATTGCAAATGCATCAATGAATCTTAATTTCTTATCATGCTCAATAATCATTGCAAAACATCATATATGCACAGAATCAAATCAAGCTAGCAAGTTCCATCATAGCCTTATCTAATAAACAGTTCAGGCTCCTTAGCATTTGCAGTTCATACTTTTATAGGAATGGAATTCAGATTATGCTTAGCAACTCAGAGTATCATCACATCAAGATATCATGGCACATTTGAATTGTAAGGCATCGAATCATATCATCATAGACACTGAACAATCAAGCAATATTCCTCACCAAGTCAGCACATCAACACGAAATTTTATTGTCATGTCAGTGCAATATCATCATCAATAATTTCAAAAACGATTAGCATTTCAAACAGAGGGCACTCCCGCTTGCAAATCACATCGTACTCGGTAGCCGCAATCCTCGAAACGCGGTTGTCCTACCGACATTGTTGATCCTGAGGCTCGTGGGTTATGGGCCCACACTTCCGCTGCACTGCTCTATCACTATCTAACTTTTCGTTCCCTCTTCCATGCAGTCGCTCACCCAATATATCATGCAAGAGTCCAAGTTAGGGGAGATAGGGGAGTGACAAGAGAAGACAACCCAAATTCCTTTTGGGGACAAACACGGACCACAAATAAAGACGACAACTAGAGACGAAACTCCGACCCAAGAATAGTAACGATGCCCCTATGGAAGTCTATTAGGTTATAATCCCGACAAGCAGCACGGACTCATCATGGAGCACATCAATCACACTAATGCACACTAACATGTACCTATCTCAAGGAGAACGATGTAACGACCCGAAATTTAAGTACCCGAATTAACCTCCATAAACCTACTTAGAAGGTAAATAAGGTTCGGAATACCAGATTATCGTGGAACGTTATAGAAGAAGTTTGATCTTCTTCCGTGAGCTTTGGATCTTACGACCGAGTACGAGTTATTATTAGGTTCATTTAAGCGGAAGATTTAGTTGTCAAAAGATGGGGATTGCGAACCCCGAAAAGATCGTAAGCCCGTTGGAGGCTTTACCTGTCCTAGACTATCGCGAAAACGTTTCGAACAGAAACAAAAGCGGAAATCATAAATACAACAAAATGCCACGGCCACGCCGGGTCAAAACGATAAAACGTATGAGCAAAAGAGTACGAATGTCAAGCGCCTCCCTCACTCTAATCGTCCAAAAGGTCTGTCCCGACAACCATCCACATAAGTAAGTCATATCGGGTAAGGGGTACCTGAATCTAAAAACAAGAAATAAACCGGGGTCAATCATCGGAAATATACACACTCAATGCCATATAAAGAGGCATACTTAAACTACTTGAATGTTAAAATGTAACACATAAGCAAGTGTATAGATATATATATATAAATGCGAAATAAACACACAAGGGCCCGTATCATCATCATAATCATCATCATCATCATCATAATATCTTTTCAAACGTACTCATCCTTCTCCAACATACTCATCCTTCTCAAACATACTCATTCTTTCTCATCATAAGCCTCTCATCATTTCATTCGTGTTCCATCGAGTATAAGTCATTTATTCAGATTTTGACGGCCGTCCTACCATAGACACATAGCATACATATGAATTATTGGAATTACTAAGTTCATCCTACGTCATATTACCAGTTTATATTCCTAAACATGTTACTAGGTCGCGTGATGCATGAAGACTCTCGATAAGACAAAGAGTATCACATAAATCCATCATGAGTAAGTCCAGGGGACTTACCTGGAGTCCGGAGAATAAGCAAGCAATAAAGTGCACAACCAAGGATCCAATCAACAAGAGCCTATTAATTTCATTAATCTTTCATTAGGTGGTATTCTAATGCAATGTACCCAACCTAATAATCAACATACATCCACATAAGGTTCACGATTCTATAGATTACGCACTTTGGTTAAGTGATCCGGACTTAACCAGTTATAATCTATATCATATTATCACATAATCGATTTTCTTCTTATCGGATCATAAGCCAAATTATGGGTATACTTCATTTCTGTATTTTATATGCTCTAAGTTTCGGTTATGCCATCACATATTTAGCCATATTCTTAGCATTCCCTTAACCAAGTTTTCTAACCGAGTCATTATAAACACTGGTTACTAAAATTATAATAACTCTTGATCCAACCGTTGGATCGCCCTAATTTTTGAAGGAAAGTTAGATAACATTCCCATGAACATCATATTACTATTTCAGTCAAATCAGACCGTTGGATTGGAATTGAAGTCCAAATTACAGAGGCATATATATCCATTTTGTTGTTGTGATGTTTGCTACAAAACGCAACCAAAAACACATAGAGGCTCCACTTCCTAAGCCCTAATTTACACATAAGGATCCTAACCTATAGAGGGGAAGGTGGATGAGAGATTACCCTCGAAGCCTCTCTCGAAAAAGACCAAATTACCCCTCCAAGCATCCCGGGACCTTGGGCCAAACACCTAGCATTTTTGACAAATCCAAACCAAAACATAAAAGGAATTCTTAGACAAAAACCTTCAAAATTAGTTGTAAAACAAGTATAAAATCAGATTTGAAGGGGAGGAAACCAAGACTCACCCAAACACACTTGAAAACCTCAAGAACACAAAGGGCTCAGCATAGCTGGCTCGGAAACGGGGCTCAACGGGTGGCTTAATGGGACTGGATTTTTGTGAACTCACTATGGTTGGAAAGGCCTCTCTTTTGTGGATATTTGGCTTCAAGAATCAGCAGAAAAGCTTAAGTGAGGAGGGAGTTATGGTGGTTTGAAGTTGGCAAGGTTGCTAGGGCAACTTGCTCTCTCTTTCTTTCTCTCTTTCTTTTTCTTTCTTTCCTTCTTCTTTTCTCTCTGATTTTTTGCGTGTGAAGTGGCTGAATAAGGCCAGAAATGTGTCTTTAAGAGAGCCAAAAGGTGAAGCCAAGGTTGGTCAAGGAGTTGGTAAGGTTTAGGTAGAATAGTGGCCAAATAGGAACAAGTCATTCATCCAACATGGCTTCTATTTGTTTAATGCAAAAACATATGGCTCATATTTGATCATATAAAGGGCTGAAATGGGGTGGTTTGGGCAGCAATTTAATGTTAAAACAACGTCCCGAAATGTCGCGATAAGTTACGAAAATTACCGAAATAAACGGATGACAAGGCTTTTGCCTCACTAATATTTCTCGGAAAATTATCATACGAATTCTAATAGATTGGAATTGTAATCCTCTTTCCATATAAAATATGTCATAATTTTATTTTTTTTTATTTTTCCGGGTTTTCAAAATCGTCAAAAGAAGGATAATTGATCGAATTATCCCTCGGAAATTAATTAAATCTTAATTAATCATAATTAAAATTTTCGGTCTTTACAATCGACATACGTATTCAATCCAATGGCACAATCGAATCCTACACGGATGCATGTGAGACAAGCTAATATCCATTATTTCCATGGGAGCAGGTATGCCGAGCAATTTAAGCAAGTTATGCGAAATCAGTAACGATCATGCGGGATTTAATAGGCATCACAATTATCACCTATATAAACAATGCACGAGCTTGGTGTATGCATCATACGAGGACGTATAAGAGCAACATAGTAACGATCTCATCTGACACAATGATCATATAATAGGTCAAGTATGGCACGTAATCATATGACGAGATACATTTAGAAAGCACATGTCCTACATGATACTAGCGATACATGGGGTGATACAAACATAGTCATGAGTCAATAAAAGGAGTTCAACAGAATGTTCACAAAACATGAGGCATCCTCAAAAGTAAAAAAAAAAAAGAAGGACATCATGAGTGGTAAAGTATAATCATGCTAGAAACGAACCATCATAGAGCACATATATGGTACAATAGTCATCATATCATAGAACAAGTACAACACGTGATCATTTAGCGAGTTATATTGGAAATCATAAGCTTTACAAGACACTACCAGCACATATCGGACATGAACATAATCAAGGTAACTCGACTAAATTCATTCTAACATTCATGCATCATGCATATGCGAAATCATGATATAGTGTGGTGTGTGATCATGCGATGTGCCAAGTCATACATTCATACAAGCATGAGAGGTTATCATCGCGTAATATGAAAACACTACCGAGCGACTATATGGTAAGCATGCTAGGACTAACCATTATGGAAAGCAAGTAAATCATCGAATCTAACATCAATCTAATCAGGATAAACTCAACCTTTTAAGAGAGTAGCGGGAGGGGAGAGTCACACTATCAAGGACCTATCTCAAGAGAGAATCAACAATAAGATAGGCAAAGTAGATATGGTCCACATAGGTCGCAACCAAGGGTCCTACATGATGCTAAAGGCTCAACTTAACATACGATACATGCATGCAACTAATCATGACGACACGTCAGAAATCAACTCAATCACGTTCCAACGATATAGAAGCATGAGGAAAGTTTAACGATGTACAATCCGAGTCTAAGTAATGGCAAGACGACTATAATTCAACGACACGAGCTTGAATCAACACATACTAGGATAAAACATGCATTCATCAAGACTCAATTATACCACATATTCTCCATCCAATGCAAGTAATTACACAAAAATATTAATTGAAAAACAACCAACAAAGTTTAATCTGACGAATACATAATAGATGGGCATGCTGTAGATTCGTGTCACAAAACGAGTAATAAGCATCAAGGCGTCATCAGCTAGTATGATAGTGTGATTTATGCTTCCAATCAATCATACGATCAATAGGCCAAGTAAACATGCTATAACAACATATAGTCATGATAGAAAGCAAGACACAACATGAGACTTAAGCAATGTAATTAATCAATCACATATGTAATAACATGAGAAGTCTATACGGTCACTCGCAAGGTATATGCATGAGGCTATAAGATCATGTCATGCAATTCAGAGAGAGTTATCATTACAACCGGACAGAGATCTCTAAGGGCAACCATTGATTTTTCCCAACCGACTCATCACCCCTCTTTCCTGTGGGACTCCGGTACGACTCTTAATGGCAAGAAGACACTGATTGATCATCATAAGAATAAGGAAAGACAGCCCCAGAAACACCTTACTTCTGACTCAAAGTGACATCAAGAACTTCCAACACTCACTTAGACAAACTTAATATCCAACCATGATTCCCGAAACAATGTGTTTACTAACCCAATTCCCCCTGGAAGACACTGACATCCAGTAAAAGGCTAGATAGAACCATCAAGGGGTTAGTATAGTGGAAGGGGATGTTCCACACAATCTAGGTTTGACCACATAGAAACAAGGGTACTCCCACTATCCCGTTTCCACAGATCAGTCAATACACATTTCATAATTAAGACATTCAAATCAGATCTCTAGCATAGCAAGCATTCAGCACATAATCAGTTAATAACACTCATAATGATCTCCTTGGAGTCTCCCAACCCATCTGTAAAGAACAAGCTAATATTTTGCCTACTGTTCCCAACTGCACCCAATAGAGGTGGTCTAGCGCCTTTATTACCCACTCGTGTCCCCGTTTGGTCGGTTTTCCTCTTTTATTACAAGTCAAGTTCATTACTTAGTCCAATTTCGGATAGGAATCTTAAGTTCATTTTGCCCTTCTTAAAATCCTTTGAAATTTATGGGCGGTTTTCCAAAACATACACTCGACCCTTACGTACCCGAATTGCACAACCTCAGCTCTGATACCATCTTTGTAACGACCCAGAATTATGATTTCCGGGTTACGTTTCAAGGGATCAAACCCCTTGTTTAGATCTTGCAATCCAGGTACGGGTCGAGGTTTCAAACTCATTTTAAGATTATTAGAAAGAGGGATTTCAACCCTAAAAGCCACGAAGGGTCGTTGGGTACCCTTAACCTGTCTTATGACTATGTCGCGAAATTCAATTCGAAAGAAAGTAAAGCGAAAGCAAAGTTAAGATACAAAGTATCACGGCAGAGCCGGGTCAAAACCAAAACATAAGCGAATGATGACCATTTATACCAAGTCAGAAAATTAGCTAGGTTCTTCGATTCGCAAAAAGGGGACCCCGTCATATAGACATCGAACACTCAAAATCTGCAAAAAATACCTTAAAAAAGAACGGGGAAAGGAGTCATATCGAGCCACTCATACGGGGCCGGCAGTCCTCGCTGAGGCCACATAGTATGTGCTATACCTAATAAAGATGCTCTAATGCAGTACGAAAGTCAAACACACTAGCATGTTCCTAGTTCATAATAATGTGCAGAAATACTGTAAAGGGCCCAAGACAATGCCAAATGGCATATCCCTTTCCTACCTCTACACCCCTTCCCGTCATTGCAGAGACTGGTCAGTTCGGGCTATAACATAGCAATTTCCTTGTGGTGGTGCACAAACCATGGCATCATCATATCATATCATCTCATTGATAGCCCGATGGTGCTTTGCTATCATATCATGCTCATATCGACTCGATTGACTCAGGGCGCTCGATGAGACTGGGCTACCCTATGACCCTAGTAAAGACTCTAGGACTATCACAGATAACGACCGTTCTATTTCAAACGCATAAAGTAAACAGATGCTCATTCAATTAGTGCAACCTAAACATGATACTACATGGCATGCTTTTATGCATATGCAACACCTAACATAAAATGCAACAACAGGCATGAATGTCCAGCCTGAGTAAGCCACCTATGGAACTTACCTAAAGAAGCAGAACAACAGGATAATACAAGCAATGGCCCAATGCAAGTCCAAAGTAATCCAAAAGCAATGCACACCTATCATCAAGCCATTTCCATAAGCCACCGGACCAACATTCATACACACGAAACCCAAGTTCTCAACATCTTCAAAACAAATTGATGGTAAAACTGTTTTCAAACTCCCTTCTCAAAACCACATCATTAAACCAAGACAAACATTAAACATTTAAACCTTAAAACCAATAACTCAAAATCATATTATAAAATATATTATGGTATTTTGGTTTCAACACATCAAATCCTTTAAGAATCATTTTCGGACGACTTAAAACCTTTTCCAAATAATTTAACAACAATGTTTATCTAAACTAAACATTAAAATCAATCCCTCTTTATAATCCCCATTTATAAAACATATTAAATAAATTACTTTATCAATTGACCTCAATAAATCACTTTAAAATTCCTAAAACCACATTTCTTAAACAATATAAAAATGCATAGTCCAAATAATATCATTTCTAAAACCATTTCATAATATACAATAATCTTCGGAATATATATATATCATAAATCTCATAATGTAATAAAATAATACATTAATAACAATTAACTACTAATCATAATATAAAATCGTAACATACATAACATATATCATAAACATCTAACACAAAATAACATCTTTAAAACAACCCAAAAGAAAAGGCCCAACACCCTCAACCCGTTTCTGAGACCCGACCCACAAAGGAAGGAAAGAATGAGAGAGCCCGCAACCCGGATCTAGCTCTCTCAAAAAATCAAACCAGAATGAATTATGAAGATCCGGGCCATGACCCGAAAGAAATGAATGGTGGATTCGGAAATTAGGCCCAAGCCCAGCTCTCCCAGCCCCAAACCCGGTTCAACTAAAACAAAATAAAAGGAAAGGAGGAGAACTCGGTTCCCCAGGCCTGTCTTCAACCCGCGGAAAACGAACGGAGCAATCGACGATGGAAGGACATGGAAGAAAAGAGGGGAGGAGCCCCAGGCCTCCGGTGGCCCGTCTCCGACCAAGCCCCGCCCAAAAGACCGACAACCTATTTCCGACCCCAACCCACTCAACAGGAAAAAAGCGAGAGTAAGTAGGAAGGAAGGAGGAGAGTTTTACCGAGAGACGGGGAAGGGTTTCCGGCGAGGGTCTGCAACCGGCGTCCATGATGGAGGGAGGGGTTGCTCTGAGCCTGGGGAGATTGTAGGAGGTGTAAAGGCAAAGCTTGACAGGTAATCGATTCGGAACCGAAGGAAGCCTTACCGAGTTCGAATCAGAAAGAACAGGGGAGGGAGGGAGCGGTGGCGCCGGCGTACTCCGTCAAGGTCGGAAATTGTTGCTCTGCTGCTTCGAAGATGGAGAAGTGGAAGCTCGGAGGTGTTGTGTGATGTTCGTTGCACTTGGTGCCCGTCGGCAAAGCTAGGAAGGGGAAGGGCGGCTCTGTGTGGCTCCTGGCGGCTTCCGGGCGCTTGTTTGCGACAAACGACGAGAAGGAGGAAGATGGAAGAAGATGGCCTGGCGATGGTGATTTTGGGGTTTCGTTTTGCTCTGCAGATAAGGAGAAAGGGGAGAGAGAGGGTGATTTGTGGATAAGGTTTAGGGTTGCTTGGGATCCATTTCAAAATGGGAGAGGTTGAGCTACAATTATGCAATTCAGAGGTGACAACCAAAAGGGGAGTGGGTTTTATGGTGAAATCACAAAACAACGAAAAAGCAAGCTGTACAATTTGCAAGGTGGGGGAATTGCTCAACAGGAATTAGAGAGAGAGAGAGAGAGAGGGGTGGGGGAGGAAAATAAAGTAGGAAGTGGTCTCACAATGACAAATTTAAATCCCGCAAATACAAATTCAAAACCCGCTAATACCGACTTCAACGAATAACTTAAATTCTCAATTCATAGCTCGAAAGCGTAATCAAATTCCGTCAAAATCCAAATTCTAAATCGATGCCGGAAGGATTTTAAAATCAAAACCGATGCTCAAGGACGATTTTTTTCCAAACCTCCAAAATCTTAGAAATCGGGATGATTATAAATCACTATTTTAATAATTTAATATTCTAAAATTTCCTGGTCTTTACATTTAGTTATCGATATACTTACAAAATTCATTCATAGAAAAATAAGTAACCATATACACCTTGATTTTATAACCACTTGATTTTATAATTTTCCTACTTATATAGATAACTTTATGAAAAGTACCTTTTAATAAATTTAAGGGTCGGTTTTTGAAATTAATTATGATACATAAGTAACCATATACACATGTTTACATGGTAAATCGTCATTACCAATAATGTGATTTAACTAGGTGTCAGCCTATTTGACGCAAATATCAGACATTTTGTTAGCTATGTGTGTGGTGTAGTTTTCTGTGTTTTTTATGATATTTTTTGTGGGTTTAGAGGTTTTTTTATAGAGGGTGATTGATATGGTGTGGGAGGATATACATCAATACATGCGTTTCAAGACGTTGAATAAATTGCCAAATGTTTAAATTTGATGGTATTAATCTTTTTTATTATTATTATTATTTTCTCTCGTATTTTCATAGATGTAATTATATGTCCTTGAATACACCCAGAACTACCTATAATGACTATCTAAAATATACATTATTAGCTAACCTATCCTCAATGAATCAATGGATTGAAAAAAAGATTTATTTCGTTATCGATATACTCACAAAATTCATTCATAGAAACTTGGTGTTACAACTTATCCTAGATTCATACCCACTTGATTTTGTAATTTTCTTACATATAAAGATAACTTTATGAGAAGTAACTTTTAATATATTTAATGGCAGGTTTGTGAAATTAATTAAGAAAAATAAGTAACCATATACACATATTCACATGGTAAATCCTCATTACCAATCATGTTATTTAACTAGGTGTAAGCCCACTTGACGCAAATTTCAGACATTTTGTTAGCTATGTATGTGTTGTTGTTTTGTGTGTTTTTGTATGATATTTTTTTGTGGGTTTAGAGGTTTTTTTATAGGGGGATGGTGGGAGGATATACATCAATACATGCGTTTCAAGACGTTGAATACATTGCCAAATGTCTAAATTTGATGGTATTAATCTTTTATTATTATTATTATTATTTTCTCTTGTATTTTCATAGATGTAATTATATGTCCTTGAATACACCCAGAACTATCTATAATGACTATCTAAAATAAGCATTATTAGTTAACCTAGCCTTAATGAAGAAATAGATTATAAAAAAAAATTATTTTGTTATCGATATACATGCAAAATTCATTCATAGAAACTTGGTGTTACACTTATCATAGATTCATAACCACTTAATTTTGTAATTTTCCTACTTATATAGATAACTTTATGAAAAGTACCTTTTAATATATTTAAGGGCGGGTTTGTGAAATTAATTCGGAAACATAAGTAAACATATACATATGTTTACATGGTAAATCCTCATTACCAACCATGTGATTTAACTAGGTGTTAGCCTGACCACTTGACGCAAATGTCAGACATTTAGTTTGCTATGTGTGGTGTTGTTTTGTGTGTTTTTGTATGATATGTTTTGTGTGTTTAGAGGTTTTTTTATAGGGGGTGATTGATATGGTGTGGGAGGATATACATCAATACATGCGTTTCAAGACGTTGAATACATTGCCTGATGTTTAAATCTGATGGTATTAATCTTTTTTATTATAATTATCATTTTCTCTCTTATTTTCATAGTTGTAATTAAATGTCCTTGAATAGACACAGAACTATCTATAATGACTATCTAAAATGTGCATTATTAGCTAACCTAGGCTCAATGAATCCATGAATTAAAAAAAGACTTATTTCGTTATCGATATACTTACAAAATTCATTCATAGAAACTTGGTGTTACAACTTATCATAGATTCATACCCACTTGATTTTGTAATTTTCTTACTTATATAGATAACTTTATGAAAAGTACCTTTTAATATATTGAAGAGCGGGTTTGTGAAATTAATTAAGAAAAATAAGTAACCATATACACATGTTTACATGGTAATTCCTCATTACCAATCATTTAATTTAACTAGGTGTCAGCCCACTTGACGCAAATGTGATACATTTTGTTAGCTATGTGAGTGGTGTTGTTTCGTGTGTTTTTGTATGATATTTTTTGTGGGTTTAGAGGTTTTTTTTTATAGGGGGTTGATTGATATGGTGTGGGAAGATATACATCAATACATGCGTTTTAAAACGTTGAATACATTTCCAGATATTTAAATTTGATGGTATTAATTTTTTTTTATTATTATTATTTTCTGTCGTATTTTCATAGATTTAATTATATGTTCTTGAATACACCTAGAACTGTCTATAATGACTATATAAAATATGCATTATTAGCTAACTTAGACTCAATGAATCAATAGATTAAAAAAAAGGATTTGTTTTGTTATCGATATACTTACAAAATTCATTCATAGAAACTTGGTGTTTCAAGTTATCATAGATTCATAAACAATTGATTTTTTAATTTTCCTACAAATATAGATAACTTTATGAAAAGTACCATTTAATATATTTAAAGGGGGGTTTTTGAAATTAATTAGGAAACATAAGTAACCATATACAAATGTTTACATGGTAAATCCTCATTACCAATCATGTGATTTAACTATGTGTTTGCCCGACCACTTGACGCAAATGTCAGACATTTAATTAGCTATCTGTGGTGTTGTTTTGTGTGTTTTTGTATGATAATTTTTGTGGGTTTAGAGGTTTTTTTTTATAGGGGTGATTGATATGGTGTTTGAGGATATACATCAATACATGCGTTTCAAGACGGTGAGTACATTGCCTGATGTTTAAATATGATGGTATTAATCTTTTTTATTATTATTATCATTTTCTCTCTTATTTTCATAGTTGTAATTTAATGTCCTTGAATAGACATAGAACTATCTATAATGACTACCTAAAATGTGCATTATTAGCTAACCTAGACTCAATGAATCCATGAATTAAAAAAAAGACTTATTTCGTTATCGATATACTTACAAAATTCATTCATAGAAACTTGGTGTTACAACTTATCATAGATTCATACCTACTTGATTTTGTAATTTTCTTACTTATATAGATAACTTTATAAAAAGTACCTTTTAATATATTTAAGGGCGGGTTTGTGAAATTAATGAGGAAAAATAAGTAACCATATACACATTTTACATGGTAAATCCTCATTAGCAATAATGTGTTTAACTAGGTGTCAGCCCACTTGACGCAAATGTCAGACATATTGTTAGCTATGTGTGTAGTGTTGTTTTGTGTATTTTTGCATGACATTTTTTGTGGGTTTTGAGGTTTTTTTTGTATGGGGGTGATTGATATGGTATGGGAGGATATACATCGATACAACCGTTTCAAGACGCTGAATACATTGCCAAATGTTTAAATTTGATGGTATTAATCTTTTTTATTATTATGATTATTTTCTCTCGTATTTTCATAGATGTAATTATATGTCCTTGAATATACCCAGAACTATCTATAATGACAATCTAAAATATGCATTATTAGCTAACATATCCTCAATGAGTCAATGGTTTAAAAAAAAGATTTATTTCGTTATCGATATACTCAAAAAATTTATTCATAGAAACTTGGTGTTACAACTTATCATAGATTCATACCCACTGGATTTTGTAATTTTCTTACTTATATAGATAACTTTATAAAAAGTACCTTTTAATATATTTAAGGACGGGTTTGTGAAATTAATTTGGAAAAATAAGTAACCAAATACACATGTTTACATGTTAAATCCTCATTACCAATTATGTGATTTAACTAGGTGTAAGCCCACTTGACGCAAATTTCAGACATTTTGTTAGCTATGTGTGTGGTGCTGTTTTGTGTGTTTTTGTATGATATTTTTTATGGGTTTAGAGGTTTTTTTTATAGGGGGGTGATTGATATGGTGTGGGAGGATATACATCAATACATGCGTTTCAAGATGTTGAATACATTGCCAAATATTTAAATTTGATGGTATTACTCTTTTTTTATTATTATTATTTTCTCTCTTATTTTCATAGCGATAATTATATGTCCTTGAATACACCCATAAATATCTATAATGACTAACTAAAATATGCATTATTAGCTAATCTAACCTCAATGAATCAATAGATTAAAAAAAAGAGTTATTTTGTTATCGATATACTTACAAAATTCATTCATAGAAACTTGGTGTTACACTTATCATAGATTCATAAACACTTGATTTTGTAATTTTCCTACTTATATAGATAACTTTATGAAAAGTACTTTTTAATATATTTAAGGGCGGGTTTGTGAAATTAATTCGGAAACATAAATAACCATATACACATGTTTACATAGTAAATCCTCATTACCAATCATGTGATTTAACTAGGTGTTAGCCCGACCACTTGACACAAATGTCAAACATTTTGTTAGCTATGTGTGTGGTGTTGTTTTGTGTGTTTTTGTATGATATTTTTTGTGGGTTTAGAGGTTTTTGTACAGGGGGGTGATTGATATGGTGTGGGAGGATATACATCAATACATGCGTTTCAAGTCGTTGAATACATTGCCAAATGTTTGTATTTGATGGTATTAATCTTTTTTTATTATTATTATTTTCTCTCTTATTTTCATAGCGATAATTATATGTCCTTGAATACACCCAGAACAATCTATAATGACGAAATAAAATATGCATTATTAGCTAACCTAGCCTCAATGAATCAATAAATAAAAAAAAAAGAGTTATTTTGTTATCGATATACTTACAAAATTCATTCATAGAAACTTGGTGTTACACTTATCATAGATTCATAAACACTTGATTTTGTAATTTTCCTACTTATATAGATAAATTTATGAAAAGTACCTTTTAATATATTTAAGGGCGGGTTTGTAAAATTAATTCGGAAACATAAGTAACCATATACACATATTTACATGGTAAATCCTCTTTACCAATCATGTGATTGAACTAGGTGTTAGCCCGACCACTTGACGCAAATGTCAGACATTTAGTTAGCTATGTGTGGTGTTGTTTTGTGTGTTTTTGTATGATATTTTTTATGTGTTTAGAGGATTTTTTTTTGCGGGTGATTGATATGGTGTGGGAGGATATACATCAATACATGCGTTTCAAGACGTTGATTACATTTCCAGATGTTCAAATTTGACAGTATTAATCTTTTTTTATTATTATCTTTTTCTCTCTAATTTTGATAGCTGTAATTATATGTTCTTGAATACACCCAAAACTATCTATAATGACTATCTAAAATATGGATTATTAGCTAACCTAGCTTCAATGAATCGATGGATTTAAAAAAAAAGACTTATTTCGTTATCGATATACTTACAAAATTCATTTATAGAAACTTGGTGTTACAACTTATCATAGATTCATAACCACTTGATTTTGTGATTTTCCTACTTATATAGATAACTTTATGACAAGTACCTTTTAATATATTTAAGGGCGGGTTTGTGAAATTAGTTAGGAAACATAAGTAACCATATACACATGTTTACATGGTAAATTCTCGTTACCAACCATGTGATTTAACTAGGTGTTAGCCCACTTGACGCAAATGTCTGACATTTTGTTAGCTATGTGTTGTGTTGTTTTGTGTGTTCTTGTAAGATATTTTTTGTTGGTTTAGAGGTTTTTATTTATAGGGGGTGATTGATATGGTGTGTGAGGATATAAATCAATACATGCGTTTCAAGATGTTGAATACATTGCCTAATGTTTAAATTTGATGGTATTAATTTTTTTTTATTATTATTATCATTTTCTCTCTTATTTTTATAGTTGTAATTAAATGTCCTTTATTACACACAGAACTATCTATAATGACTATCTAAAATATGCATTATTATCTAACTTGCCTAAATGGATGAATGGATTAAAAAAAAAGACTTGTTTCGTTATCGACATACTTACAAAATTCATTCATAGAAACTTGGATTTATATCTTATCATACCTTCATAACCTCTTGATTTTGTAATTTTCCTACTTATATAGATAACTTTATGAGAAGTACCGTTTAATAAATTTAAGGGTCGGTTTGAAATTAATTACGATACATAAGTAACCGTATACACATGTTTACATGGTAAATCCTCATTACCAATCATGTGATTTAACTACGTGTCAGCCCACTTGACACAAATGTCAAACATTTTGTTAGCTATGTGTGTGGTGTTGTTTTGTGTGTTTTTGTATGATATTTTTTGTAGGTTTATAGGTTTTTGTACAGGGGGGTGATTGATATGGTGTGGGAGGATATACATGAATACATGCGTTTCAAGTCGTTGAATACGTTGCCAAATGTTTGTATATGATGGTATTAATCTTTTTTTTTATTATTATTTTCTCTCTTATTTTAATAGCGATAATTGTATGTCCTTGAATACACCCAGAACTACCTATAATGACGAAATAAAATATGCATTATTAGCTAACCTAACCTCAATGAATCAATAGATAAAAAAAAAAAAGAGTTATTTTGTTATCGATATACTTACAAAATTCATTCATAGAAACTTGGTGTTACACTTATCATAGATTCATAAACACTTGATTTTGTAATTTTCCTACTTATATAGATAACTTTATAAAAAGTACTTTTTAATATATTTATGGGCGGGTTTGTGAAATTAATTCGGAAACATAAGTAACCATATACACGTGTTTACATAGTAAATCCTTATTACCAGTCATGTGATTTAACTAGGTGTTAGCCCGACCACTTGACGCAAATGTCAGACATTTTGTTAGCTATGTGTGTGGTGTTGTTTTGTGTGTTTTTGTATGATATTTTTTGTAGGTTTAGAGGTTTTTTTTATAGGGGACGATTGATATGGTGTGGGAGGATATATATCAATCCATGCGTTTCAAGACGTTGAATACATTGCCAAATGTTTAAATTTGATGGTATTAATCTTTTTATTATTATTATTTTCTCCCGTATTTTAATAGATGTAATTATTTGTCCATGAATACACCCAGAACTATCTTTAATGACTATCTAAAATAAGCATTATTATTTAACCTAGCCCCAATGAATCAGTAGATTAAAAAAAGGGTTATTTTGTTATCGATATAGTTACAAAATTTATTCATAGAAACTTGGTGTTACACTTATCATTGATTCATAACCACTTGATTTTGTAATTTTCCTAATTATATAGATAAATTTATGAAAAGTACCTTTTAATATATTTAAGGGCGGGTTTGTGAAATTAATTCGAAAACATAAGTAACCATATACACATGTTTACATGGTAAATCCTCATTACCAATCATGTGATTTAACTAGGTGTTAGCCAGGCCACTTGACGCAAATGTCAGACATTTAGTTAGCTATGTGTGGTGTTGTTTTGTCTGTTTTTGTATGATATTTTTTGTGTGTTTAGAGGATTTTTTATAGCGGGTGATTGATATGGTGTGGGAGGATATAAATCAATACATGCGTTTCAAGACGTTGATTACATTTCCAGATGTTCAAATTTGACGGTATTAATCTTTTTTTTATTATTATCATTTTCTCTCTTATTTTGATAGCTGTAATTATATGTTCTTGAATACACCCAAAACTATCTATAATGACTATCTAAAATATGCAATATTAGCTAACCTAGCTTCAATGAATCGATGGATTTAAAAAAAAAGACTTATTTCGTTATCGATATACATACAAAATTCATTCATAGAAACTTGGTGTTACAACTTATCATAGAGTCATAACCACTTGATTTAGTAATTTTCCTACTTATATAGATAACTTTATGACAAGTACCTTTTAATATATTTAAGGGCGGGTTTGTGAAATTAGTTAGGAAGCATAAGTAACCATATACACATGTTTACATGGTAAATTCTCATTACCAATCATGTGATTTAACTAGGTGTTAGCCCACTTGACGCAAATGTCAGACATTTTGTTAGCTATGTGTTGTGTTGTTTTGTGTGTTCTTGTATGATATTTTTTGTTGGTTTAGAGGTTTTTATTTATAGGGGGTGATTGATATGGTGTGGGAGGATATACATCAATACATGCGTTTCAAGACGTTGAATACATTGCTTAATGTTTAAATTTGATGGTATTAATCTTTTTTTTTTATTATTATCATTTTCTCTCTTATTTTTATAGTAGTATTTAAATGTCTTTGAATACAAACAGAAATATCTATAATGACTATCTAAAATATGCGTTATTAGCTAACCTAGCCTAAATGAATGAATGGATTAAAAAAAAGACTTGTTTCGTTATCAATATACATAAAAAATTCATTCATACAAACTTGGATTTACAACTTATCATAGATTCACAACCTCTTGATTTTTTAATTTTCCTACTTATATAGATAACTTTATGAAAATTACCTTTTAATAAATTTAAGAGTCGGTTTTTGAAATTAATTATGATACATAAGTAACCATATACACATGTTTACATGGTAAATCCTCATGACCAATCATGTGATTTAACTAGGTGTCAGCCCACTTGACACAAATGTCAGACATTTTGTTAGCTATGTGTGTGGTGTTGTTTTGTGTGTTTTTGTATGATATTTTTTGTGGGTTTAGAGGTTTTTTTATAACGGGGTGATTGATATGGTGTGGGAGGATATACATCAATACATGCGTTTCAAGACATTGAATACATTTCCAAATGTTTAAATTTGATGGTATTAATCTTTTTTATTATTATTATTATTTTCTCTCTTATTTTCATAGCTGTAATTATATCTCATCGAATACACCCAGAACTATCTATGATGACTATCTAAAATATGCATTATTAGCTAACCAGGCCTCAATGAATCAATGGATTAAAAAAAAGACTTATTTCATTATCGATATAGTTATAAAATTCATTCATAGAAACTTGATTTTATAACTTATCATAGATTCATAACCACTTGATTTTGTAATTTTCCTACTTATATAGATAACTTTATTAAAAGTACCTTTTAATATATTTAAGGGCCGATTTGTGAAATTAATTATGATACATAATTAACCATATACATATGTTTACATGGTAAATCCTCATTACCAATCATGTGATTTAACTAGGTGTTAGCCTACTTGACGCAAATATCAAACATTTTGTTAGCTATGTGTGTGGTGTTGTTTTGTGTGTTTTTGTATGATATTTTTTGTGGGTTTAGAGGTTTTTTTTATAGGGGGTGATTGATATGGTGTGGAAGGATATACATCAATACATGCATTTCAAGACGTTGATTACATTTCTATATTTTTAAATTTGATGGTATTAATCCTTTTTTTTTATTATTATTATTTTCTCTCTTATTTTCATAGCATTAATTATATGTCCTTTAATAAACTCAGACCTATCTATAATGACTATCTAAAATATGCATTATTAACTAACCTAGCCTCAATGAATCAATGAATTAAAAAAAAGAATTATTTCGTTATTGATAATATACTTACAAAATTCATTCATAGAAACTTGGTGTTACAACTTATCATAAATTCATACCCACTTGATTTTGTAATTTTCTTACTTATATAGATAACTTTATGACAAATACGTTTTAATATATTTAAGGGCGGGTTTGTGAAATTAATTAGGAAAAATAAGTAACCATATACACATGTTTACATGGTAAATCCTCATTACCAATCATGTGATTTAACTAGGTGTCAGCCCACTTGACGCAAATGTCAGATATTTTGTCAGCTATGTGTGTGGTGTTGTTTTATGTGTTTTTGTATGATATTTTTTGTGGGTTTAGAGGTTTTTTTATAGGGAGTGATTGACATGGTGTGGGAGGATGTACATCAATACATGTGTTTCAAGACGTTGAATACATTGCCAAATGTTTAAATTTGATGGTATTAATCTTTTTTTTATTATTATTATTTTCTCTCGTATTTTAATAGATGAAATTATATGTCCTTGAATACACCCAGAACTATCTAAAATAAGCATTATTAGCTAACCTAGCCTCAATGAATAAATAGATTAAAAAAAAAAGATTTAATTTGTTATCGATATACTTACAAAATTCATTCATAGAAACTTGGATTTACAACTTATCATCGATTCATAATCTCTTGATTTTGTAATTTTCCTACTTATATAGATAACTTTATGAAATGTACCTTTTAATAAATTTAAGGGTCGGTTTTTGAAATTAATTATGATACATAAGTAACCATATACACATGTTTACATGGTAAATCCTCATTACCAATCATGTGATTTAACTAGGTGTCAGGCCACTTGACACAAATGTCATACATTTTGTTAGCTATGTGTGTGGTGTTGTTTTGTGTGTTTTTGTATGATATTTTTTGTGGGTTTAGAGGTTTTTTTATAGGGGGGTGATTGATATGGTGTGGTAGGATATACATCAATACATGCGTTTCAAGACGTTGAATACATTTCCAGATGTTTAAATTTGATGGTATTAATCTTTTTTATTGTTATTATTATTTTCTCTCTTATTTTCATAGCTGTAATTATATGTCATTGAATACACCCAGAACTATCTATGATGACTATCTAAAATATGCATTATTAGCTAACCAAGCCTCACTGAATCAATGGATTAAAAAAAAGACTTATTTCGTTATCGATATAGTTACAAAATTCATTCATAGAAACTTGGTGTTATAACTTATCATAGATTCATAACCACTTGATTTTGTAATTTTCCTACTTATACAGATAACTTTATTAACAGTACCTTTTAATATATTTAAGGGCTGGTTTGTGAAATTAATTATGATACATAATTAACCATATACAGATGTTTACATGGTAAATCCTCATTACCAATCATGTGATTTAACTAGGTGTCAGCCTACTTGACGCAAATATCAAACATTTTGTTAGCTATGTGTATGGTGTTGTTTTGTGTGTTTTTGTATGATATTTTTTGTGGGTTTAGAGGTTTTTTTATAGGGGGTGATTGATATGGTGTGGGAGGATATACATCAATACATGCGTTTCAAGACGTTGATTACATTTCCATATTTTTAAATTTGATGGTATTAATATTTTTTTTTATTATTATTATTTTCTCTCTTATTTTCATAGCTTTAATTATATGTCCTTGAATAAACCTAGACCTATCTATAATGACTATCTAAAATATGCATTATTAGCTAACCTAGCCTCAATGAATCAATGAATTAAAAAAAAGACTTATTTCGTTATTAATAATATACTTACAAAATTCATTCACACACTACGTACTACATATGATCCTCTAATGTAAGAGCTAAATACATTACATTATCAATAAAATATGTTACATTAGGGGAAAATGTAACACTTTTTAGGGATTATATTTGCGGCCGTTGCATTTGCCCTAATGTAACACTTTTTATTTTCTAAAGTAACATGTTTTCATTAGTGATACTAAGTGTTACATTTGATAACAAAACTATTACATTTAATTTAAATGTTACATTTTAAGAATATATGTTACCTTTTTGAGGTTTGTTACCTTAAATTAAATATATTACATATAACGAATAATGTTACCTTGGAAGAATAATGTTACTCATAATTTCAACTATTGTATTTAAATTAAATTTGTTACAATAGAAATGTATCTATTAATTATATTGCTATTACATAAATATACATTATTTTATTAAGAATAATACGAATTGTAAATGTACACATGCACTATCTGATCAAGAGTGGCATCATCCTTCCCATACAGAATATATGTTCTCTTGAATTGATGTGCAAATAGTGCATAATTAACAAGTCCTACCTGAGCTCTAAGCCAAGTTAAGTCAAGTTCCGTTATATCATCTCTATCTAAACTTATCTATCCAGAAAGTGGCTCATAGAAGCATTCAATTAGAGATAAGACGACTTTCCAGATCCACTTGCTTCGACAAGGGCAACAATCTTTCTAGATGGAATATCCAGGTTAACTAAAGCATACTTTCCAGATTCCAAGCTAGCCTATTAGAATCCCCTGCAAATTCAAATTAAAAGTAAAAGATGATGCAAGCTATATAGAGATAATAGCAAGAAGAATTAGTAGTAGATACTAGCTCGTATGTACCATCCACGAAATGGCTAAGAGAGCAACTTCTAAAAAAAAATAAGGTTGTTTATTAATTTGTTATTACACACACTTTAGAAAGTAGTATAATTGTCAAGAGTAACACTAATGTCAAATAGCATTTAAAAAAAAGACAAATTGACAAAGTATGATAATGTTGCTTTTAAGCACAATCTAATGGTGGAAAATCTTCATCTCTACCCACTATTTGCATCATTTTTAATAAAATGATAGAGATAAATTTGTTTAGGACAACCAGGCCACCTTACTTATATAATGTTGCTATTTTATAAGTTCTTCATATCTTAAAATTATCAACAATTAAAGAAAAAGTGTAATTGAGTCTAAGAAACCCTTAAAACTAATCAAGAATTGCATAAAAAGAAGTGTTATAAGGTGGTATTTACATACTCTTTGACTCTTCTAGATCCCAAAGCTTTAATAGTACCACTTGCTGCTCCAACAGCTACTAGCACTTTTGAAGAATCAAAACTCACTGAATCAATCCCACTAGAATGACCTAACAAACTCTGCATGAAAAAACAACTATTAGTAGGACATGAGATGCATGTACAATTTTGAAGAGAAACTCATGAATAAAAGTTATGAAGGACAGAACATGCTTCAAACTTTTTTTTCTTGTAAACACAAAAGAAATAAATATCCATTCTTAAGTGCAATAGAACAATTTGAAAACCAACTATATTTTGTTATAGATAACCCACAAAACCATCTATTCAGTTATAGAAAAAGTTCCTCATCTGCATCCATTAAGCCAGATTGCATGCAAGTAGAATGTCGAGACCACAAACTAGTGGATTAAATAGGACAAAAGAATCTAGAAAATTGGTGGGAAAATAATCCCACAAATTCACTCTACATGAACACAACATACATATTCAGAATGTATTGCGATTATTAATGGCCAAAGCAACCAAAAAACTAAGTGAGACTCTTAAGTACTAAAAAGAAGATAACAATGCAACTATAAAACAATAGAGAAAATTACTTCCCGCTGTTACATTTGGGCTTTCCAAATGACCAGATATTCACTTTGTGATCTTCTCCTCTAATAAGCAGAACCCTAGATGACTTCTTACCAACTTTCAGGCAGTTAAGGACAACAAACAAATAATAGGTAATACTAGTAAGTGTTCAATAAAGCTTGCTAAGTATTTCAAGTTAAACATAGGTGAAAGAGGTTCAAGGGAAGTGCATGTGAAGAACAAGGGAAACAAGTCAAAGAAATAATGAAGAAACATCTCAAAAAGAGAACAGATCCTTATTTGGGTACGAGACAAGGAGACTAACACTCATAGGGGGACACATTCAAATGCTTCCCAAAGAGAACGAAGTTACATGGAAGATGACATTACAAAACTATCAAATATCAAAGGAGAACGGAGTTACATGGAAACATAAGTCAGCAGCTAACAGGTCAATGTCATCTAATTCAAGACAGAACTCTACAAACATTCAGTAGATGAATACATACCAATGACTCCCAACATTTTGCGAGTGCTGAAGAAAAGCCCTTGGTGAAGCTAACAAAGGGTACAACTAATAAATTGTCTTCCTGTCCATTGGTCCAAAAAAGAACAAAAAAAATCAGCATATGATTGAAACTTATAAAACAGTAAAAGAAAGGGGCAAAGTATTAGTACATGTCAAATCTGCACATAGTGTACCATAGGGACATTTAAGTTAACCATGAAATGAGATATACCAGCTTTAGATTCAAGCATATCAATCTAAAAACATCCTTTTCACTATCCTATTAATTTAGCCAAGAAAACAACTTCTTCCTACAACACAGCAATGGCAGAGAGAAAGAAGATTTGGGAGATAATAGGGACGAAGATTTGAGCATATCAAGCAATTTAGTACATTAAAACTGGTGTTCTCCAAGTTTATCCTATCCAATTCAGATCAAACAAGTAAAGAAAAAAAAATTGCTGATGGGAAGGATACGTCACTTATAAGCTGGTTTCGATCCCATGTAGGCAGAAAATAGAATGAAGCCCATGAGAACCTACAAACAAGAACCAACTCACACACCAAGATAATGTTGAACTGTACAAAAAAAGATAAATATCATTAATTAATCTTTGAAAACAAATATATCATACCATAATAAGAGAATAGAATGCCACGAGAAGTAGAATATAAGTTTTCTCTGAAATTAGGAATGTGCAGATTCTTCACCGATATCAGATTCAAGAAGTTTCTTCTCCCAAGACTTCAAATCAGAATGCTAATATGGGGGCATCAATTATAAACAATATGCTGAAACTTATCCAAGTGATACCAAGAAATCAAAAGCAAACATTGAGATGCTCCCCCACCCAACTCTTATAGTCGAACCTAAACTCAAGTGGTGGGAAAGTAGAGATTATTATAATTTATGAGAGTAACCAAGCAAGTATATATCATCGCTCCCACACATCATAGCAAAGGTGATGATGTCAATAGGAGATTCACGCCAAAAAAAAACAAGAGCATAGAATATTAATACAACCACATAGTACAAGGGGCCTCAAAGCAATTCCCTACCGTTAAAGAACTTACCTAAAATTCCAACTTGGCGCTGTCAAGTCAAGGAAGTTGGGAGAGTTAAGGTCACAATCGTATCCTTCGGTCCGAGCTAGAGCCTTGTCTTTCCCCTTCCCATATTATTCATCATGGGCTTTCAATGTCATTGTTATCCACGTGTATACACAAGTTTAGATAAACTAGTTCAACACCTTCACAAAACAAGACAAGGTAGAAAAAATTAATCATAAGGGGAAAAATAGGTCAAAATAGAATGTAAATAAAAGAGGAGACCATAGTAGACCCTATCAAATGCAAAAATGACTAAGATCATTTTTAAATAGCAAAATAGGTGACAAATCTCCAATGCATGTGATTCTAGAATAGTTTTGAATGAAGCACAAGGATACATTTCTCCTAATTAAGTACATCACATAAACTTGTTCTTATGTTAGACTCTCTACAAATTCAATAAATTGATAACCTAATTTGAGCATATATCGATTCAGCCTAATCAAACCAGTACCTAAACTGATTTGCAACAATTTCAGCCTTATCTTTTAGTTAGTCTTAACATTCAGAAATGAAGAACCCTAAACCAGTTGATTATGCTCTCTCTATCATTGTGCACCTAAATTCATACTTCCACTCAAAATATCATTTAGGAATTAAGAACCCTAACCTATTTAAACCGTAAATCAAGAAACCAAATCAGTTTCAAACAAAAGAGAAGTAAAACCATATAATAGGGTATGTACCTTCTTAGGCGACAGCTTCGCAATAGGGAGGAATTAGGATAGACATTGCTCCTGAACAGAAAAGTTGTAGAAGAGAGTAAGGAGGAGGTGACTGGACTAGAGATCTATCACAATTGTGCTCACAGGCTGTTGACATGCACCCATCTTGGCCTTGATTGGCTAGGAATCGGTGAATCGACATGGTTGCGAGGACACGGAGAGAGATAGAGAGAAGGGCGCCAGTCATGGGAGGCGGGCTAGGGCTGAGCTCTTGGGAAAAGCAAGATAACCAAGTGAGATAGAGAGATTAATGTTTGAGGTCGAAGGAAGATAGAGAAGAGGACCTGGCATCGCGTTCGATTGATGGAGCAAAAGGATCAAGAGTGTGAGAAAAAGAGAGCACCACCAGATTGAGAGAAGGAAGAAGGATGCCATAGGAGCTAGCCACTCATGGGAGGCGTACTGCGCTAGATCTAGGGTTAGATTTTTGGCCTCCAAGGGAGACGGATGAAAAAGAGGTGATTGGAGGGATTTACGAATTTTAGCTGAAATTTTGGGCGGAAAAAAACTCCACCGAATCATATAATAAGCATGATATTGTTTTCGGTGGGGAATTTTATTTTTTGTGAATTATATCAAAAAATATCCCAACGTATTATTTTTTCCAATAACTTCTTTATATTTTTTATGTGTAATATACTTAACGAAATTCTCAAAGGTAATTAATGAAACTAGAATTTTGAAATTGAATTTATTTAAAATAAATTTAATGTTAAAAAATTTGCATAAACATCCAAAAAATTAAATTAAACATCATTTTAAATAATGTTACAATAGAATAAAAATTTTGTTGCATATACAAAAGTATTACATTATTTTAAATAATGTTACATCCAATGTAACATGTTTTTATGCTAATGTAACACTTTCTTACTAAATGTTAAAACATGTTACAATAGATATCTATGGTATCACTTTTTAAAAATGTTACATGAAAAATGTTACATTAGAGCCTTTTATGTAGTAGTGACAAAAACTTGGTGTTACAACTTATCATAAATTCATACCCACTTGATTTTGTAATTTTCTTACTTATATAGATAACTTTATGAAAAATACGTTTTAATATATTTAAGGGCGGGTTTGTGAAATTAATTAGGAAAAATAAGTAACCATATACACATGTTTACCTATAAATCCTCATTACCAATCATGTGATTTAACTAGGTGTCAGCCCACTTGACGCAAATATCAGACATTTTGTCAGCTATGTGTGTGGTGTTGTTTTGTGTGTTTTTGTATGATATTTTTTGTGGGTTTAGATATTTTTTTTATAGGGGGTGATTGACATGGTGTGGGAGGATGTACAACAATACATGTGTTTCAAGACGTTGAATACATTGCCAAATGTTTAAATTTGATGGTATTAATCTTTTTTTTATTATTATTTTCTCTCGTATTTTAATAGATGAAATTATATGTCCTTGAATACACCCAGATCTATCTAAAATAAGCATTATTAGCTAACCTAGCCTCAATGAATAAATAGATTAAAAAAAAAAGATTTATTTTGTTATCGATATACTTACAAAATTCATTCATAGAAACTCGGATCTAAAACTTATCATAGATTCCTAACCTCTTAATTTTGTAATTTTCCTACTTATATAGATAACTTTATGAAAAGTACCTTTTAATAAATTTAAGGGTCGGTTTTTGAAATTAATTATGATACATAAGTAACCATATACACATGTTTACATGTTAAATCCTCATTACCAATCATGTGATTTAACTAGGTGTCAGGCCACTTGACACAAATGTCATACATTTTGTTAGCTATGTGTGTGGTGTTGTTTTGTGTGTTTTTGTATGATATTTTTTGTGGGTTTAGAGGTTTTTTATAGGGGGGTGATTGATATGGTGTGGGAGGATATACATCAATACATGCGTTTCAAGACGTTGAATACATTTCCAGATATTTAAATTTGATGGTATTAATCTTTATTATTATTATTATTATTTTCTCTCTTATTTTCATAGCTGTAATTATATGTCATTGAATACACCCAGAACTATCTAAAATATGCATTATTAGCTAACCAATCCACAATGAATCAATGGATTAAAAAAAAGACTTATTTTGTTATCTATATAGTTACAAAATTCATTCATAGAAACTTGGTGTTATAACTTATCATAGATTCATAACCACTTGATTTTGTAATTTTCCTACTTATATAGATAACTTTATTAAAAGTACCTTTTAATATATTTAAGGGCCGGTTTGTGAAATTAATTATGATACATAATTAACCATATACATATGTTTACATGGTAAATCCTCATTACCAATCAGTTGATTTAACTAGGTGTCAGCCTACTTGACGCAAATATCAAACCTTTTGTTAGCTATGTGTGTGGTAATGTTTTGTGTGTTTTTGAATAATATTTTTGGTGGGTTTAGAGGTTTTTTTTATAGGGGGTGATTGATATGTTGTGGGAGGATATTCATCAATACATGCGTTTCAAGACGTTGATTAAATTTCCAGATTTTTAAATTTGATGGTATTAATCTTTTTTTATTATTATTATTTTCTCTCTTATTTTCATAGCTTTAATTATATGTCCTTTAATAAACCCAGACCTATCTATAATGACTATCTAAAATATACAATATTAGCTAACCTAGCCTCAATGAATCAATGAATTAAAAAAAAATACTTATTTCGTTATCGATAATATACTTACAAAATTCATTCATAGAAACTTGGTGTTACAACTTATCATAAATTCATACCCACTTGATTTTGTAATTTTCTTACTTATATAGATAACTTTATGAAAAGTACATTTTAATATAATTAAGGGCGGATTTGTGAAATTAATTGGGAAAAATAAGTAACCATATACACATGTTTACATGGTAAATCCTCATTACCAATCATGTGACTTAACTAGGTGTCAGCCCACTTGACGCAAATGTTAGACATTTTGTTAGCTATGTGTGTGGTGTTGTTTTGTGTGTTTTTGTGTGATATTTTTTGTGGGTTTAGAGGTTTTTTTATAGGGGGTGATTGACATGGTGTGGGAGGATGTACATCAATACATGTGTTTCAAGACGTTGAATACATTGCCAAATGTTTAGATTTGATGGTATCAATCTTTTTTTTTTCCTCGTATTTTAATAGATGAAATTATATGTCCTTGAATACACCCAGAACTATCTAAAATAAGAATTATTAGCTAACCTAGCCTCAATGAATAAATAGATTAAAAAAAAAATTTATTTTGTTATCGATATACTTACAAAATTCATTCATAGAAATTTGGATTTACAACTTATCATATATTCATAACCTCTTGATTTTTTAATTTTCCTACTTATATAGATAACTTTATGAAAAGTACCTTTTAATAAATTTAGGGGTCGGTTTTTGAAATTAATTATGATACATAAGTAACCATATACACATGTTTACATGGTAAATCCTCATTACAAATCATGTGATTTAACTAGGTGTCAGCCCACTTGACACAAATGTCAGACATTTTGTTAGCTATGTGTGTGGTGTTGTTTTGTGTGTTTTTGTATGATATTTTTTGTGGGTTTAGAGGTTTTTTTATAGGGGGGTGATTGATATGGTGTGGGAGGATATTGTTTTTAGAGGTGGATGATGTAAAGGCCCGGATTGTCAAATCTTAATTTTTAGAAAAATGAATTTAAATCGAATATTTTAAGGAACACTCGTCCTCAATTTAATCGAACTCGAAACTCTTAAAGCGGATTCCAACCAAATTTGAAATTTATGCAAAATAGATCATTTTTTTTTTCTTTCCCGCTTTCATAGGTCGAGAATTGAAAAATGATGTCGGATTTCATTATTTAATTCGAATTTGGAAAATTTAAAACGTTAATCCGATCAAGTCGGGATAGGATCGAGTGAGCGGGTTTTGAGATATATTTTCGGGTATTTTAAAATTGTTTGGGACCACTCTTTTCTTCCTTTCCCCCTTAATTTTTGTCTCCTTCCCTCCCATGGGAAACGTTGGCAGTAGTAGCAAGAGCTACTTTCCTCCCTCTTTCATTATTCCATTCTTAGCTAAACTACTCCCCTCACTCTCCTCCTCCCTCATGGTCTGCATTCACCCAAAATTGGCAAAATGCCAATTCCACCTTGTAGGTTGACCACGCCAAAATGTGCAGAAATCAGTCTTCCCTATCCTTTAATCTGAATTCGAATAGACCCCCCTTCCTTATTTCATACTAACCCAAATTGGCAGTCACTCCCTCCCCTTCGTTTAGATCCCAACCAAAGGCAACAAGCCCCCTTCATTTTGATCCAATTACAGCCTCATTTCCTTCCTTTTCCTCTTGGATTCAAGCTCCAAATACACCATCCCTCTTCAATTCATTCTCAACCCACAAACGCCGCAATCTCTCGTCTTTCCCCTCGGTTGAACCGAGCACCACCCGAGTAACATCGAGCACCACTCGAGTAACGCCGAGCACCACCCGAGCACAGCATCAGCAACATCGACCACCTCCATCGGCGTCGACAAGCCCGGCAGCCACCGGAGCCTCCAAACGCCACCAGCGAGCCGCCTGCGTCCCCAGTTTTCCCCTTTTCAAGGTCGATTCCGTGTTCTTATTCGATTCCGGTTCAAATCTAGTCAAAATCCGTTTTTGCTCACCCCTTACTTCTCCTAGGACTCGGTCGGAGCTCCTTCCTCATCAATCGTAGCCGGAACCGCCCACGGAGCCTCCCGGCATCGGAAACTCAGCCCCACTGTAAGCTCGCTTTTCCCTCTTCCATTCTTGTGTCGCTTCTTCCTTGAGGTTGGGTTGGGTTCGGAATTTTCAGAACGCATCTTTGGGTAAATTTTGGGACCAAGAGGTGGCCGGAGGCCGGAGATCTCCCCCCGCCTTTCCCTGTCAGTTCTCCGATTCAACAGGGCCTGTTCGATTGAGGAGATGGGTTCTGTAGACCCGGTTCTCTTTTTTTTTTTAAAAAAAAAAAAACCGGCCGGTTTGGCCTTATTCCACCGGTTCATAGAAACACCAAATGAGTTGGGCTAGTTTTGGGCCGGGCCTTCCTTTCATCCGAGTTCTGTGTTGTGTTGGGCTGAGCCCGGTTTGTTTTCAAGAAAAGAGACTTGGGCTTTGTTCCTTATTTAAGAGGGTTGTGTTTTATGAGTTATGGGTTATAAATATATTTATGGTTATTGTTTTGAGATTATATGGATAGTAATTAGTAAGTGTTAAATTATTTGAATATTATTATTATTTTGGAATTTGGTTATAATTATAAGTTCTGGATATTAATCGTTACATATTGTTTGTTTGTTTTAAAATAGTATTAATTGGATTATTTATATATGATGCATTTTGTGATGATTTAAATAGGCGATTTTGAGAATTTTGGAAAAGAATCACTAATAAAATAGTTTATGCTTATGATAATTATAATTATTGTTGATAAAGTATTTAAGAGGGTTTTTGAGTTTCCGAAAATATACCTTAAATGATTTATTGTTTGAAAACCCAAAATGCCGGAATTATTATATAATATGATTTCGAGAGATTAGCTTTAAGGTTTAAATGTTAATGTCGGGATTTGACTAAGTACGATTTCGAAAGAATTGTTTGGAAATGAGTTGAATTAACTTGAGATTTAAGAGTTTGGAATTATGGTTGGCACGATTTTATCAATGGGTGTGATTGGAAGTAAATGGTTTTGGTTGATGTTGATCATATCGGAAAGGTTTTGAAAAATGGTTTTACTATCGATTGGTTTTGGGTATGTTGAGAATTGGGTCTCGTGTTTATGAATGTTGGCCCGGTAGCTTATGGAAATGGCTTGATGATAGGTGTGTATTGCTTTTGGATTGCTTTGGACTTGCATTTGGGCCCTTACTTGTGTTATCTTGCTGTTCTGCATCTCCAGGTAAGTTCCCTATGGGGCTTACTCAAGTTGGACATTCACGCCTGTTGTTGCATTTTATGTTAAGTGTTGCATATGTATAAAAGCATGTCATGTAGTATCCTGTTAGGTTGCACTAATTGAATGAGCATCTGCTTACTTTATGCGTTTAAAACAGAACGGCCGTTATCTGTGATAGTCCTAGAGTCTTTGCTAGGGTCATGGGGCAGCCCAGCCTCATCGGGTACCCTTTCAATCGAGTCATGAACTTCCTTATATTATGAGATGCCTGCGGGCTTTATTGCGGAGCGGGTTAGGCATGCGTGCCACCCGATTATGATGGAATGCATTCACGAGCTGGCCAGTCTCCGCCCTATCGGAAGGGGTTGGAGGTAGGAGAGGGATATGCCATTTGACATTTTCTTGGGCCCTTTACAGTATTTCTGCACATTATTATACCTAGGAGCATGCTAGTGTGTTTGACTTTCGTACTGCATTAGAGCATCTTTATTAGGTATAACACATACTATGTGGCCTCAGCGAGGACTGCCGGTCCCGCATGAGTGGCTCGATCTGACTCCTTTCCTCGTTCTTTTTGGCGAATTGAAAAACATGGCTAATTCTCTAACTTGGTATAAATGGTAATCATACGCTTACATTTTGGTTTTGACTCGGCTCTGCCGTGACATTTTGTATCTTAATTTTTCTTCCGCTTTACTTTCGTTTGAATTGGATTTCGCGACATAGTCTTAGGACATGTTAAGGGTATCCAACATCCCTTCGAGGTTTTTAGGGTTTGAAATCCCTCTTTCTACTAATCTTAAAATGAGTTTGAAAGCTCGACCCGTACCTAGATTGCAAGATCCAAACAAGGGGTTTCATCCCTTGAAACGTAACCCGGAAATCATAATTCTGGGCCGTTACAAAGATGGTATCAGAGCTGAGGTTGTGCAATTCGGGTACGCAAGGGTCAAGTGTATGTTTTGGAAAACCGCCCATGAATTTCAAAGGATTTGAAAGAATTTTAAGAAGGGCAAAATGAACTTAATATGCCCAACCAAAATTGGACTAAGTAATGAACTTGACTTATTATAAAATATGGAAAACCGACTAAAGAGGGGATCGAGTGGGTAGAAAGACGTTAGACCATCCCTATTGGATGTAATTGGAAATGGGTAGGCGAAATATTAGCTTGTTCTTTACAGATGGGTCTGGAAGAGTCCAAGCCTCCAAGGAGGTCATTATGAGTGTCACTAACTGATTCTGTGTTGAGTGCTTGCTATGCTAGATATCTGATTGGTATGCCTAATAATTAAATTTGTATTGACTGATCTGTGAAAACGGGATAGTGGGAGTACCCTTGTTTCTGTGTGGTCAAACCCAGCTTGTGTGGAACGAGCCCTTCCACTATGTCTGTTAACTCTTTGACGGTGCTATCGAATCTTCCTCCCGGATGTCAGTGTCTCCCACGGGGAAAATCGGGTTGGTAAACACATTGTGTCGGAATCATGTATGGATATGAAGGTTCTCTGAGTGAGTATTAGAAGGTGGTTCTTGATGGCATTTTTAGTCAAAAGTAAGGTGTCATGGGGTTGTCTTTCTTGATTCATATGATGGTCAACCTTTATTTTCTTACCACAAAGAGTTGTACCAAAGTCCCACGGGAAAGAGGGGTGATGAGTCGGTTGAGAAAAGTCAATGGTTGCCCTTAGAGATCCCTGTACGGTTGTAATGATGACTCTCTCTGAGTTGCATGATCGTTACTTCCTCCTAGATTAGGCTCATGACAGTGTGATCAAACCCTCCCTATATGAATGCTTGTACATGATCGGCCTTAGCATGATGGATGATAACATGTCAATGCTTATTACTCCTTTGTGACGAGAATCTGTAGCATGCCCATCTATTTGTATTCGTCAGATTGACTATTGTTGATGATCTTGCAAGTTAATATTGGTGTATGATTACGTGCTTTGGATGGAGAGTATGTGGTATAATTGAGTCTTGATGAATGCATGCTTTATCATGTTATGTGTTGATTTGAACTCATGTCCTCGTATTCTAGCTATATTGTCCCATTACTAGGTTCGCATTATACACCGCTACACTTGTCCCCATGCTTCTATATCGTCGGAATATGAGTGATTGATTTCTTGCGTACCGTTGTAATTATCAATTAAATGTTTGTATGTATAGCATGTCATGTTGAGCCATTAGTATCGCGTAGGACCCTTGGTTGTGACTTGTGTGAATTTATATTTGCCTACAATATTGCTAATTCCCTCTCGGGTTAGGTCTTTGATAGTGTGATTCTTCCCTCTTCATAAAGTGTTTTACTCATCCTGATTAGACTGATGCTGAAATCGATGATCGACTTGCTTTTCGTGATGGTAAATCATAGCATGCTTACATGTCGTCGCTCGGCAGTGTTCCCCTATTGCTCTATGATATCCTCTCGTGCTTGCATAGATGTATGCTTTGGCACCTCGCATGGTCACACACCATGTTACATCGTAATTTCGCATACACATAACACATGAATGTTAGAATGAATATAGTCGAATTGCCTTGATTGTTGTCACGTTTTGATATGTGCTAGTAGTATCTTGTAGGGCTTCTACTTTCCAATATGAGTCGTGAAATGATTACATGTTGTACTTGTTCCATAATGTGATAGTTATCGTTCTATATGCCTTACGATGGTTCGTTCCTAGCATGGTTATAATATGTCACTCATGATACCCTTCTCGTTACTTTTGATAATGCCTCATATTCGTAAATATTATGTGAACCCCTTTTAATGACTCATGACCCTGCTTGTATCACATCATGTGTCGTTAGTATCATGTAGGACTATGCCTTCTAAATGCATCTCGTCGTATGATTACATGCCATCCTTGAACTACCACATGATCATTGTTGCCATAGGTGATAAATACTATAATGTTCCTATGTGTTCTCGTACAACGTGTAATCTGGTTACACCTCGTCAGGCTATATTTGACCTCACTTGTTAGTGTCTATATCTTGCTTATGCATTGTCCGTATATGTGATACTTGCTCTGTTTTCTAAATCCTGCATATCTCGCTTAGGGCTACTAGACGTCATGGCGTTCATGGAATAATAGACTGCTATTTTGCTTCGCAAGCATCGGTGTAGGACTCAATCGTGTCTTTAGGAATGTGCATGTATGTCGTTGTTCCTTGAGATAGGTACATGTTAGTGTGGATTGATATGGTTGATTTGCTTGTGATGAACTCTTGCTACTTGTCACAAATTGTAACCTCACCGACTTCCATAAGGGCATCGTTGTATTCTTGGGTCGGAGTCTAGCCCCTAGTCTTGTCATCCTTAGCTTAACCTATGGTTGTTTCCAAAAGGAACATCGGGTTGTCTGTCCTTGTCACTCCCCTATCTTTACTAACTTGGACTCCCCCGCGATGCATTGAACGAGCGACCGCACGGGAAAGAGAAAGGAAGTTGGATAGCGATATAGCAACGTGACGGAAACGTGGGCCCATAACCCACAAGCCTCGGGATCAACGATGTCGGTAGGACAAGTGCGTTTCGAGGAGTGCAGCTACCGAGTACGATGTGATTTGCAAGCGGGAGTGCCCTCTGTTTGAATTGCTAATCATTTTTGAAATTATTGATAATGATATTGCACCGACATGGCGATGAAATTTCGTGTTGAGGTGCTTAGTTGGTGAGGAATATTGCTTGATTGTTTAGTGTCTATGATGATATGATTCGATGCCTTACAATTCTAATGTGCCATGATATCTTGATGTGATGATACATTGAGTTGCTAAGCATGATCTAAATTCCTTTGCCTATAAAAGAATGAACTGCAAATGTTGTGAAACCTGAATTATTTATCTGTTAAGGTTATGATGAAACTTGCTATCTTGACTTGATTATGTGTATATATGATGAATTGTAATAATGATTGAGCATGACGGTAAATTGAGATTTTTTTTCGACATATTTGCAATGCTTGATGATGAATTAATGATGTTATCATTATAAATGCTAGTTGATATGATGTATACCTTGTGTGTGTGATGATGTTCCTGATTGCCTCTCCTTTGAATATGTGGGTAAGATTCTCTTGTAGAGTGGTCGGAGAATGGTGGGAGAATTTGAGGGGTTAGGATGATCGATGGTGTTACGAGATAAGTCATGAAGAGAGGGATGTTGGTTTAGGTAAGACCGGTTGAGTTGGGATCTATAAGAGGAAATTCTTGGTGGTCCCAATGAACTTTCTAGGTGAATCCTAGGTGGGGGGGGGGGGGTATGTTTAGGAATAGGCTGGCTAAGTGGTGATCGAGGAATTTCTGGAGGAGATGTGTGATTAGCAGGGCAAGATGCTTGTGAAACCTTGTGAAGTGTGAGAAGTGTAAGAAATGGCCTTTGTGGATGTTGAGGACATAGTGTAACTGTAAGCAGGTACTCGGGCGTGAGGTTAGAGATAGGAGTGAGTTCTTAGAGGTGGATGACTAGTGAGAGTGCTTGGTGGAATGAGGGGCGAGATTGGAGTATCGAGATGGATTGTGACTCCTTGTAGGGGATATTAATTGAGCTGATGTTGGTAAATTTAGATGAGGGTGGTTTGATTTGGGAATTGGAATCGGGCGAGTGGGGATTATGTTTTATTTTGACTTGTATGATGTGAGGATTTTCTTGATTATGTGATTTATTTATATCTGCTGCCATAATGTTAGATAGCAACCATGATGAACCTGATATAGACTGATATTACATGTTTTTATGCAAATACTGAAATCTAATTGGTAGTGACTAGTGTTATCATGATATATTGAAGCATTACTACCATGTTATGCGTTTCAGAAGCATGTTACGATGTGTTATATGAATCATGAGATAATGACATGCTGCTATGTGAAAACATGGTATTATATTATGTGGTGATAAAGCATGATGTTATGTTATTTGATCGTTAAGCAAGATTGTGGGTATGTTAAATGATGAATGTGACTTTGAGGATGAATATGATTTGTATATATGAGATAATGATACCAGATTTCTAAATGATCGTTATATGGTGTTGTGATGAGTTAAGGTGGTGTCTTTTGGGGCATATAGACATTTTGATGATTTATATACTGCTTGATCTTTCTTTTTCCTGAATCTTAATAGCATGCCTTTGTTGTGTTGATATGTTAACGTGATGAATATGTTCTACTTGTGTTGCAATATCGATATGTGATTGTGAGATTTGATGTGTACTGACGTACTAACCCCATAACACCTAACTCGTTGATTTTTGAACATGTGTACTTACGTGATAAATGATGAACATTTGATTGTTCACTTGTGATGCCTTCGGTATGATATAGATTTACCTTATGATTCTTAGTATATCGAGGCTTGTTGTTTCTTTGGTACTTAAGACTTGTTGGCATATTTATGTTTATGTTAGACAGTTATGTGATGGTTTGTGACTATGATATGATGTGGGACTTACCATGTATGAGATGGCTTATGGTATTATGCTTATATAAGAGTTGATGAAACTTTTGGTTATGGTACTTGTTGAGTTGTGAATGATGTTGCATGATCTGGAAACTAGGAAGAGAATATGGGGTTAACCCTTAGAGGTGGATGATTCCACCTCCGAACTTCTGAATTTGATTGACTATTATGCGGAAACTGATTTGGTTTTGGAGGATTTTGACGAAATTTGATCAAAAGGATTTTACTTGTTTTGGTGTAAAGTTGCTTGGTTAAACGTCTTATTTGAAGATTTTGAGCGGGTTGAAAAGGAATTACTTGGAATTTTAAAGAATAAAACGTTACCGATAATTTCAACGATTTTAAGGGCAATCTTTTTCAATTGCGGAATCGCCTTTGAAACTTTTCAAACTCGGGCAACTCTATTATACTTCACGAAGTGGATACAAGCATTTTATAAGGGCGCTTGTAGGGTGCTTGCTAAGACCTAGTGATGATATTGTAGAACTTTAAGAGTTGTGGTACTTCCGAAAAGTCGAAACGAGGATGTGATAGGGGCGCTTATTGCATACTTGTCAAGACCAATTGGAGATGTCACAATCGTGACTAGGATATTGTGAGAATCCCGGAAGACGCAACCGAAATGATTACAAGATCCTTGAACATGGTCCTTCGACTCATCAATTTCAAGCTCCATCCCATACATTGTTTTAGTTTTAGTCTCGGGGACGAGACTTGTTTTTAGAGGTGGATGATGTAAAGGCCCGGATTTTCAAATCTTAATTTTTAGAAAATTGAATTTAAATCAGATATTTTAAGGAACACTCGTCCTCAATTTAATCGAACTCGAAACTCTTAAAGCGGATTCCAACCAAATTTGAAATTTATGCAAAATAGATCATTTTTTTTTCTTTCCCGCTTTCATAGGTCGAGAATTGAAAAATGATGTTGGATTTCATTATTTAATTCGAATTTGGAAAATTTAAAACGTTAATCCGATCAAGTCGGGATAGGATCGAGTGAGCGGGTTTTGAGATATATTTTTGGGCATTTTAAAATTGTTTGGGACCACTCTTTTCTTCCTTTCCCCCTTAATTTTTGTCTCCTTCCCTCCCATGGGAAACGTTGGCAGTAGTAGCAAGAGCTATTTTCCTCCCTCTTTCATTATTCCATTTTTAGCTAAACTACTCCCCTCACTCTCCTCCTCCCTCATGGTCTGCATTCACCCAAATTTGGCAAAATGCCAATTCAACCTTGCAGGTTGACCACGCCAAAATGTGCAGAAATCAGTCTTCCCTATCCTTTAATCTGAATTCGAATAGACCCCCCCTTCCTTATTTCATACTAACCCAAATTGGCAGTCACTCCCTCCCCTTCGTTTAGATCCCAACCAAAGGCAACAAGCCCCCTTCATTTTGATCCAATTACAGCCTCATTTCTTTCCTTTTCCTCTTGGATTCAAGCTCCAAATACACCTTCCCTCTTCAATTCATTCTCAACCCACAAATGCCGCAATCTCCCGTCTTTCCCCTCGGTTGAACCGAGCACCACCCGAGTAACATCGAGCACTACTCGAGCAACCCCGAGCACCACCCGAGCGCAGCATCAGCAACATCGACCACCTCCATCGGTGCCCACAAGCCCAGCGGCCACTGGAGCCTCCAAATGCCACCAGCAAGCCGCCTGCGTCCCCAGTTTTCCCCTTTTCAAGGTCGATTCCGTGTTCTTATTCGATTCCGGTTCAAATCTAATCAAAATCCGTTTTTGCTCACCCCTTACTTCTCCTAGGACTCGGTCGAAGCTCCTTCCTCATCAATCGTAGCCGGAGCCGCCCTCGGAGCCTCCCAGCGTCGGAAACTCAGCCCCACTGTAAGCTCGCTTTTCCCTCTTCCATTCTTGTGTCGCTTCTTCCTTGAGGTCGGGTTGGGTTCAGAATTTCATAACGCATCCTTGGGTAAATTTTGGGACCAAGAGGTGGCCGGAGGCCGGAGATCTCCCCCCGCCTTTCCCTGTCAGTTCTCCGATTCAACAGGGCCTGTTCGTTTGAGGAGATGGGTTCTGTAGACCCGGTTCTCTTCTTTTTCTTTTTTTTTTTAAAAACCGGCCGGTTTGGCCTTATTCCACCGGTTCATAGAAACACCAAATGAGTTGGGCTAGTTCTGGGCCGGGCCTTCCTTTCATCTGAGTCCTGTGTTGTGTTGGGCTGAGCCCGGTTTGTTTTCGAGAAAAGAGAGTTGGGCTTGGTTCCTTATTTAAGAGGGTTGTGTTTTATGAGTAATGGGTTATAAATATATTTATGGTTATTGTTTTTAGATTATATGGATAGTAATTAGTAAGTGTTAAATTATTTGAATATTATTATTATTTTGGAATTTGGTTATAATTATAAGTTCTGGATATTAATCGTTACATATTGTTTATTTGTTTTAAAATAGTATTAATTGGATTATTTATATATGATGCATTCTGTGATGATTTAAATAGGCGATTTTGAGAATTTTGGAAAAGAATCACTAATAAAATAGTTTATGCTTATGATAATTATAATTATTGTTGATAAAGTATTTAAGAGGGTTTTTGAGTTTCTGAAAATATACCTTAAATGATTTATTGTTTGAAAACCCAAAATACCAGAATTATTATATAATATGATTTCGAGAGATTAGCTTTAAGGTTTAAATGTTAATGTCGGGATTTGACTAAGTACGATTTCGAAAGAATTGTTTGGAAATAAGTTGAATTAACTTGAGATTTAAGAGTTTGGAATTATGGTTGGCACGATTTTATCAATGGGTTTGATTGGAAGTAAATGGTTTTGGTTGATGTTGATCA
This sequence comes from Persicaria tinctoria, assembly GCA_037127255.1. NCBI lineage: Eukaryota > Viridiplantae > Streptophyta > Magnoliopsida > Caryophyllales > Polygonaceae > Persicaria > Persicaria tinctoria. The sequence continues at coordinate 25,236,458 of JBANSL010000014.1, forward strand.
TATCGGAAAGGTTTTGAAAAATGGTTTTACTATCGATTGGTTTTGGGTATGTTGAGAATTGGGTCTCGTGTTTATGAATGTTGGCCCGGTAGCTTATGGAAATAGCTTGATGATAGGTGTGTATTGCTTTTGGATTGCTTTGGACTTGCATTTGGGCCCTTACTTGTGTTATCTTGTTGTTCTGCATCTCCAGGTAAGTTCCCTAGGGGGCTTACTCAGGTTGGACATTCATGCATGTTGTTGCATTTTATGTTAGGTGTTGCATATGCATAAAAACATGCCATGTACTATCATGTTAGGTTGCACTAATTAAATAAGCATCTGCTTACTTTATGCGTTTGAAACAGAACGGCCGTTAAATGTTATAGTCCTAGAGTCTTTGCTAGTGTCATAGGGCAGCCCAGCCTCATCTGGTACCCTGAGTCAATCGAGTCATGAACTTCCTTATATTATGAGATGCCTGCGGGCTTTATTGTGGAGCGGGTTAGGCATGCGTGCCACCCGATTATGATGGAATGCATTCACGAGCTGGCCAGTCTCCGTCCTATCGGAAGGGGGTGGAGGTAGGAGAGGGATATGCCATTTGACATTGTCTTGGGCCCTTTACAGTATTTCTGCACATTATTATACCTAGGAGCATGCTAGTGTGTTTGACTTTCGTACTGCATTAGAGCATCTTTATTAGGTATAGCACATACTATGTGGCCTCAGCGAGGACTACCGGTCCTGCATGAGTGGCTCGATCTGACTCCTTTCCCAACTACATCCAATAGGGATGGTCTAACGCCTTTCTACCCATTCGGTCCCTCTTTAGTCGGTTTTCCTCTTTTATAACAAGCCAAGTTCGTTACTTAGTCCGATTTGGGTTAGACATCTTAATTTCATTTTGCCCCTTTTAAATCCTTTTCAAAAGTCCTTGAAATTGGTGGGCGATTTTCAAAACATACACTCGACCCTTGTGTACCCGAATTGCACAACCTCAGCTCTGATACCATCTTTGTAACGGCCCAGAATTATGATTTCTAGGTTACATTTTAAGGGATGAAACCCCTTGTTCGGATCTTGCAATCCAGGTACGGGTCGAGGTTTCAAACTCATTTTTAAGGTCAGTAATAAAGAGGGATTTCGAACCCTAAAAGTATCGTAGGGTCGTTGGGTACCCTTAACCTGTCCTAGGGGCTATATCGCGAAAATCAATTCAAACGGAAGTAAGGTGGAAATAAAATTAAGATACAAGGTGTCACGACAGAGTCGGGTCAACACCAAATCATAAGTGGGTGATTACCATTTTATAACGAGTTAGTGAATTAGCTAGGTTCTTCGATTCGCAAAAAGGGAACCCCGGCATATAGACATCGAGCACTCAAAATCTGTAGAAAATACCTAAAAAAAAGAACGGGAAAAGGAGTCAGATCGAGCCACTCATGCGGGACCGGCAGTCCTCGCTGAGGCCACATAGTATGTGCTATACCTAATAAAGATGCTCTAATATAGTACGAAAGTCGAACACACTAGCATGCTCCTAGTCATAAGAATGTGTAAAAATACTGTAAAGGGCCCAAGACAATGCCAAGTGGCATATCCCTCTCCTACCTCCACCCCCTTCCGATAGGGCGGAGACTGGCCAGCTCGTGAATGCATTCCATTATAATCAGGCGGCACGCATGCCCAACCCGCTCCACAATAAAGCCCGCATGCATCTCATAATATAAGGAAGTTTCATGACTCAATTGACTCAGGACGAGACTCGATGGGACTGGGTCGTCCTATAACCCTAGCAAAGACTCTAGGACTATCACAGATAACGGTCGTTCTGTTTCAAACGCATAAAGTAAGCAGATGCTAATTAAATTAGTGCAACCTAAACAGGATACTACATGGCATGCTTTTATGCATATGCAACACCTAACATAAAATGCAACAACAGGAATGAATGTCCAGCCTGAGTAAGCCCCTAGGGAACTTACTTGAAATGTCGAACAACAAAAGATAACACAAGCAAGGGCCCAAATGCAACTCCAAAGCAATCCAAAAGCGATACACACCTATCATCAAGCCACTTCCATAAGCTACCGGTCCATCATTATACACACAAAACCCAAGTTTTCAACATATTCAAAACCAACCGATAGTAAAACCGTTTTCCAAAACACTTTCGATATGATCAACATCAACCAAAATCATTCTTCTAATTTCCTTCTCAAAACCAACCTCATCAAGCCAGACAAAATCACGACATTTGAAATGACACTTTTAACATAACTTCAAGCTCAAAATAACCTTCTCAATTCACACTTGACCCAAAAATCCATTTTTAACATTACTTCTTTAAATCAGCATATTTTATGTTATCAAATTAAATCCGACGTGGTTAGAACATTTCCTAAAACCTCTCTTAAATCATAAGTACAAATAGTACATCTCAATCTTAACTTTAGGGGCATAAATTTTCATATAATCAACATATCGAGTAAATTAACTTAATTCATCAAATAATCTCAAAATCTAAATAATTAAATCATGATTAAATAATCTAAAATAAGAATAGTATTTACCCAAATTATGTAACATGTTTTCGGAATAGGGATAGCAATTTAAATCACTTCATAAAGAATGAAAAGGAAGAGGCCCAACCCATCTCACATTTCTTTTGGATAAAATAGGCCCACTCACATGCCCAAAGCTGATTTGTGTTTAATGAACCAAGCCGAACCGAAAACTTAAATAATTAGGCTGAACCGAACCAAAAAGGAAAAACAAAATAGAAGAACCGAACCAGAACTGTTCATCTTCCCCAAAAGAAACCCCACCCGTTCGAAATCAGAGAAAAAGAGGGAGAGAGGAAGAAACTGCCGGTGGTGGCTGTGCTCCGACGGCTCAATCCCGACATCAAGGAACATGGGTCAAGCAAGAAGGGAAGAAGAAGGAGGTGCTCACCCAAGGTCTTTGATCCACCGATAAATTGCTCGGAGAGCTCGATTGGCTCGGTGTGCCTAGCCGGAGTCGGATTCATGCCGGAGGTGGCCTAGGAAGAGTGAAAGGTGGTTAAAGGTGAACCTGTATGGGATTTTAGGTTGAAAAGCAAAGGAAAACGAGTTTACCGTCCTCCTCACGCGGAAGCAGAGGAAGGAGGATGAGGGCGGCGTTCGGGGCGGCAGTGGCGGCTCCTAGGCGCGTTCGGGCATCTCTGGGCGTCGGAGGGGCTGTTGTGGGGCTCGGAACAGCGCCCGCGAGTGCTCACAATGGGTGCTCGGCAACTGGCGCTCGGAAGGCTCGAGTGGTGCTCCGGTTTGGAGGCTAAATAGAAGCGGCAGAATGAAGGAATGGAGGTGGTGAGGAGCTGCTGGTCGCCGGAAAACAGTAGGGGGAGAGGCACTTGTGTGGGTTTGGAAATGAAAATGAGAGGTGAAGAGGAAACCTATGGATTTTGAAACAAAAAGGCAGAGGGGAGGCTATGAAATGACAAAGATAAGGGTCTTTGGGCACAGCTACAGAGGCGTGGGAGATGCAGGCAAGGGGATAACCGGACAAAAGGGTGAGTTTTACTGTTGTAGAAATTGAAGGTAGGAAGGTTAAAAGAATACAATTTAAGATGTCCCAAAACTCCAAACATCAAATACCCGGAATATAAATCTAAAACCGACTCACTCGACTTTATTCCGACGTATTTAAAATACTCTTCAATTTTCCAAATCCCAATTTAATAAATGAAATCCGAACATTATTTTTCAATTTTCGGTATATAAAAGCAGAGTATAACATATTTTAATTTTCTAATTAATTAATGCCAGAACTTGTTTCGAAAGATTTAGAATAAATCCAATAGCTCACGGACAGAAATTTCAAATCTCCTGAATCTTAGAAATCGGAATGATTATAAATCACTATTTTGATAATTTAATATTCTAAAATTTCCCGGTCTTTACATCATCCACCTCTAAAAACAAGTCTCGTCCCCGAGACTAAAATCACTCTAAAACAAGGGGATGGAGTTTGAAATTGTTGAGTCCGAGGATTATGCCATTGATTCTATAAGCATCTCATAAGGGCCCGTATGAGATCCTCACAGCACCCTTAACGTGATCATAACATTCCCAATTGGTCGTAGCAAGGATGTGATATGGGCCCCTATCACACCCTTACCCCAACCTTTTGGTCACATCATAACTCGAAAAGTAATCATAGCGTCTCTACTGGGTCTTAGCAAGCATTCTATATGCGCCCCTATAAAATGCTTGTATCCACTTCGTGAGGTGTTATAATATAATACCGGGTTTGAAAAGTTTCTAAAGGGATTCCGCAATTGAAAAAGATTGGCCTCAAAATCGTTGAAATTCTCGGTAACGTTTATTCTTTAAAATTTCCAAAAATTCCTTTTCAAACCGCTCAAAACCTTCAAATAAGACGTTTAACCAAGCAACCTTACACCAAAACAAGTAAAATCCTTTCGATCAAAATTTTGTCAAAATTCTCCAAAACCAAATCAGTTTTCAGCATAACAACCAATCAAATTCAGAAGCTCGGAGGTGAAATCATCCACCTCTAAGGGCTAATCTCATATTCTCTTCCTAGTTTCCGTAATCAAATCAATCTATCAGTCTCAATTTAAGCAAGATTCACAAGCCATAAGCAATGCATAACCACATAACCAATCGATCCTCAACGAGTACATCATATGACAAGTCTCAAACATATCCCAACACACTGCCACAAGATCACATCAACATCTCCACATCATATCATAGTCACAAACCATCACATAACCGTCTAACATAAACATAAACATTCCAACAAGTCTCAAGTAACAAAGGAACAACAAGTCTCAACATACTACGAATCATTAGGTATATCTATATTATACTGAAGGCATCACAAGTGCGTAATCGAATGCTCATCACTCATCACGTAAGCACACATGTCCAGAATCAATGGTTTAGGTGTTATGGGGTTAGTACGTCAATACACATCAAATCTCACAATCGCATATTGATATCGCAACACAAGTAGAATAGATTCAGCACGTTAACATATCAACACAACAAGGTCATGCCATTAAGATTCAAACAAAGGAAGATCAAACAGTATATAAATCATCAAAATGTCAATATGCCCTAAAGGACATCACCTTAACTCGTCACAAAACCATATAACGACCATTTAGAAATCATGCACCATTATCTCATATATACAAGTCATGTCCATACTTCAAGTCATATTCATCATTTACATAATCAATAATCATGCTAGTCCACCGTATACTACAACATCATGCTTATTACCACATAATAAACATCATTATCTTATAGTTAATACTCATCATTACTTCTTATATCATATGACAGCACGTCCTAACATGCTTCTAAAACAACATAACAGGATAGCAAGGCAATAATATATCATGGTAACACTTGTCACTACCAACTAGAATTTAATAATGCATATCAACATGTAACTGCTTATCAGGTTCATCATGGTCGTCATCTAACATCATGCCAGCAGATATAAATAAATCACAAAATCAAGAAAATTCCTCACATCATACCAGTCAAATTAAAACACATTCCCCACTCACCCATCTCCACTCTCAAGCCAAGATTAATCCTCTTCTAAAATCAACAACACTAACTCCGACAAAATCCCCTGAAGAAATCCCAATTCATTTCGATACTTCAATCTCACCCCTCATTCCATCAAGCACTCCCACACACCATCCACCTCTAAGAACCCAACTCCTATCTCTAACTTCACACCCGAGAACCCTCTCATACTATATCCTCAATACTCGCAAAAGTCATTCCCCACTCTTCATATACTACTCAAGACATCACAAGCATCATACCCTGCTAACCACATGGATCCCTCTCTCGCGTCTTACCTCGTAATACCATCGATCATCCTAACTGCCTAGAAGTCTTTTACCACTCATCAACCACTCCACAAAAGAACCCTCACCCACAAGTTCAAAGAAGAAGCAATCATGGACATTATTGCACATAAGGACCACATTATATCAACTAGCATTTATATCAATAGCATCATTAGTTAAACATTAAACATTGCAACTGCGCCGATAAATCTCAATTTATCATCATGCTCAATCATTATTACAAATCATCATATGTGCACATAATCAAGCCAAGCTAGCAAGTTTCATCATAACCTTATCTAATAGACAGTTCAGGTTTCTCAGCATTTGCAGCTCACATTTTATAGGTAACAAATTTAGATCATGCTTAGCAACTCAAGCATCAACGCATCAAAGCATCACGACACATTAGAACTATAAAGCATCGAATCATGTCATCATAGACAACAAACAATCAGGCAACAGTCATCACCAAGTCAGCATATCAACACGAAAATCTCATCGTCAGGTCAGTGCAATATCATCATCAACAATTTCAAAAGGATTGGCAATACGAATAGAGGGCACTCTCGCTTGCAAGTCACATCGTACTCAGTAGTCGAAATCCTCGAAATGTGTTTGTCCTGCCAAAATCGTTGGTTCTGAGGCCCGTGGGTTATGGGCCCACACATCCGCCGCAATGCTCTACCGCTACCCAAGTTTCCATTCCCTCTTCCAGGCGGTCGCGCGTCCGATGTATCGCGCATGACTCGAAGTTAGCAAGGATAGGGGAGTGACAAGAGAGGACAACCCAATGTTCCTTTCGGAACAAAACACGGACCAAGGCTAAAACGACAAGACTAAAGAAAAGACTACGACCCGAGAATAGCAACGATGCCCTTATGAAAGTCTATTAGGTTACAATTGTGACGAGCAAAATGAATTCATCATGGAGCATATCAATCACATTAATCCACACTAACATGTACCTATCTCAAGGAGATCGTCATACATATTCATTTTGAAAGACATAATCGAATTCTACACGGATGCATGTGAGATAAGCTAATAACCTTTTATTCCAGGGAAGCAGATATGCCTACCAATTTCAAGTAAGGTATGCGGGATTTAATGGGCAGCACAATTATTTCATATATGAACAATGCACGAGCTTGGTGTATGCATCATACGAGAACATATAAGAGCAACATAGTAGCTATCTCATGTGACACAATTATCATATAATAGGTAAAACATGGCACGTAATGATAGGGCGAGATACATTTAAAAGCGTGGGTCCTACATGATACTAGCGATACACGATGTTGAAATACCCCACATTATTTCATGTTATTTAAATTGGATAAATTTAAATAAAAGTATATTGTAGTAATTTGGGGTTGTATGAGTATAGAGAATTATTTATTCTCTAGCCTGAACAGTTATATTTAAATAAAAGCGTTTCTTGATATTTTGAGAATCTTGAACCGAAAGGATATATTTAATTTTACTTTATGATATTTTTATAAAGTTAAATAAATACTTATTTGATTTTATAATAGTATTTAGGGTATAAAATATAACCTACGAGGTTAAGTATATAAGTATATATACTATAACGGAAGTCCGTACATATATTATATAAATATTCTATATATGCATGTGTACGTATGGGTGTTATATTATATATTATATACGTTATAGATTATATACCATATATACGTACATATATATATATATATATATATATATATATATATATATATATATATATATATACGTATGTATGCATATATAGTATATACACACAAAATTCTTTCTTTGAAGAAACAGATGGGCAAAGGCCCATCACACCGGTTGTGTACATGTATATACATACATCCGAAAGTCAGGTATATAATTACTAGGCCAAATTGCAGAAAACCACCCTTTAAATATGCTGTTTTGCGTGAAACCACCCCTTAAAACGAAAATTCCAGAAAACCACCCTTTAAAACCGTTTTGTTTGCAAAGTCACACCCATCACCCAATTTTCGTTAATTAAATGTTAAAGTGTGTGGAAATTTAATTATACCCCTTATTATTATTATTATTATTATTTTACTCATTTTAATTGATATTAGTTGATATTTAACTTTTAACATGTTTTTCAAAAGCAAAAAACACTATAAATATAAAAAAAATGTTTTTTTAAATAATTTCATACTTACAAAAAAACTTTATAAAAAATCGATGTGTAATTTATGTTTTATACATATAAAAAAATGTGTAATACTAGGGCTACTTGAAGAAAATATTTTTTTTTTTAAATAATGTTTCATATAGTTTTTATTATTCTAAAAATGTATGTGGAATAGTGAACCTATTTTAGAATAATAAAAACTATATAACATATCATTTTTTTTAAAATTTATTTTCTTTGAGTAGCCCTTTAGTAATATACACTTTTTAAAATATACTCCGTATAAAACATCAATCATATCTATTTTTTATAGAGTGTTTTTACTGATAATTATGAAATTATATTTAAAAAATGATATTTTATTAAAAAAATTACTTTTGAAAAACATGTTAAAAGTTAAATATCAACTAATATCAATTGAAATGAGTAAAATAATACTCCCTCCGTTTCCTTTTAAATGACTTTTTCAAGTCATGCACGTAGTTTTATAACGATAAAAACTATATTAAATATTAATATTTTAAAAATATTTTTTTAATAATATTATACTTATCATCAATAAGTATGAGATTGTCGAAAAAAATATTTAAAAAAATTATTATTTCATATAGTTTTTCACACCTTAAAAAACGTGCATGAATAGTAAAAAGTCAATTAAAAGGAAACGGAGGGAGTAATAATAAGGGGTATAATTAAATTTCCACACACTTTAACATTTAATTAACGAAAAATGGGTGATGGGTGTGACTTTGCAAACAAAAAGGTTTTAAAGGGTGGTTTTCTGGAATTTTCATTTTAAGGGGTGGTTTCACGCAAAACAGCATATTTAAAGGGTGGTTTTCTGCAATTTGGCCTAATTACTATATGTATATACAGCTACGTTTTTAAAAGAGCAAAGAAGCCAGCTTGGAGCTTGGGCCCAATTCCGGACATCGGTACATGTGGAGGCCCAGCCCACTCAAAAGACCCTTTGACTTGATTATGAGTCAGCTGAGTCGACTCGGTCGAGTGGAGTGAGTCGACTCCGTCTTCCACCTTCAAACGAGCAAATTCAAGCTTGCAATTAAGCGACGGTTACGTCCCAATAATTGGGGAAATCAATGCCCATTGACTGCTATAGATAAGGACGTTGTGCTGGAAGCTCCAATCGATAGAATCCCATTGATTTCGTCGTTGAATCATTAACGTCATTTCCCCACGTTTCGCGAAGTTTTCGGTCGTAACAGTCGAGTTAATGGACAAATTACACAGAAATGATGAATGGAATTGATTTGGGTAGTGAATTCGGACATAATTGCGTCGTTAATTGGTGTTTATCCGCTCCGAGTGAGCTCGGTATAAAAGGGGAGCACCCTCTACCTTTCCGAGTGAAATTCATCCGTATCACTCACAATTGGAGCTCTTCTCCTACTCCATTGTGTTCCTTGTATCTCCAGAAGAAATTCTATTCCAAAAAATGGGTTCAATTCCATACAAAATCCAAAACCCCCAAATTTGCTCAGCCCTTTTCGTCGTCGTCGGACCACCAGTACGCCGCCTTGCCATCGCCGAGTCGACTGGAGTTGCACCGTCTGAGTTCGGAGCCACCATCCACGGAAGTCGGAGCCACCGAGCCACACTGAGCCAGTTGCGTCGAGCCACCGTAGTTTCCTTCCAGTAGCAGGTGAAGGCACGTCCATGGCAATTCGATTTGGTGAAGAAGAAGGGCTTATTACACAAACTAACCCATACTTTCTGCTTCTATAATAATTGCCCTTTTCTAAGTTATAAAAATTACAGTAATTTTTATTTGGATTAAATAGTTGATTAATATCTTTATTCCTTTGAATCGCAGCTTTTCACCAACCTCCTTACGCGCACACTCCAACGCAAGTCTTTCAAGAGGTGGGTAGTGGTCTTATTTAACGACTTTGTCTCATTCGATTTATGTTATAAATGGAATAAAAGTCGTATTTGACCAAAATACCACCTAACAAGTATCTTTCGTTGTGTGTTGTGATTTTGGTGTAGATCCGTTCGACGCCACCAAATTCAACCGTATAACTTCCCCGATTCAAGAACAACAAGAAGGCAAGTGACAATCCGAGCATTTCCGCTCACTTGGTACCTTCGTGTCTTGTTGTTTTCTTTCCTTGACATGCATGCCAAATCGACTAAAAATAAATTACAATCACTTGCTTTGTGTAATTTATTCATCCGCTCTTTTGGAATTGGCATGTAATCGGGTAATGTTAATATTCAACCTTATTATAAATTAATAACGTAGATACCCGCTTTATACAAATGCATGATTTATTCTTTATCCTTTCATGCAATTTATTAGGTATGTAATATGCCTTTATTTATGTTCCATGCATTTTATTTATGGTTTTGGCATCCATTTTACTTTTATTAAAATGGATTAATCCGATATAAAAGTCGTATTTGACCAAAATACCACCTAACAAGTATCTTTCGTTGTGTGTTGTGATTTTGGTGTAGATCCGTTCGACGCCACCAAATTCAACCGTATAACTTCCCCGATTCAAGAACAACAAGAAGGCAAGTGACAATCCGAGCATTTCCGCTCACTTGGTACCTTCGTGTCTTGTTGTTTTCTTTCCTTGACATGCATGCCAAATCGACTAAAAATAAATTACAATCACTTGCTTTGTGTAATTTATTCATCCGCTCTTTTGGAATTGGCATGTAATCGGGTAATGTTAATATTCAACCTTATTATAAATTAATAACGTAGATACCCGCTTTATACAAATGCATGATTTATTCTTTATCCTTTCATGCAATTTATTAGGTATGTAATATGCCTTTATTTATGTTCCATGCATTTTATTTATGGTTTTGGCATCCATTTTACTTTTATTAAAATGGATTAATTTTCATGCGTGATCACCTAGGTTGGCCTTAATCACTAGTTAACAATGTGTTGGAATAGTAGTACGTGGAACTCAATTGCATCAAGATTAAATACAAATAAAAGCTATGTAGTATAATGCGAGGTCGGTGCCGTTATTCTCCGGTCTAAAAGTTTCATGAAACTCACATATTTCGAATGTGCACATATACATATCATTTAATCGGAATGTTACACTACCAAATAAAAAGGTCTTAGGTCGTGTCCACTTTAGTAAGTGGGGTCGGTATCATTATTCAAAAATGTGTTTCTTTATAAAGAAATAATGTTAAGCTATGCAATGTGAGATAGTGAGTGAATAATATTTATTCATTTGGCCAAAGTTTTTGTTTAGACTTGATATCGGGGGACACGAAGTCAACCATTTTCCCACTCCTAATAGTAGGCTCTCCCTAACGTCTGGGTAACTACTAGCGGGAAGGATTTGGGCCACACGGAGTACCTCATAATCCGATATCAAGTCCGAACTTAATAAGAAAAATGTTTTCATGGTGATCATAAAACGCATTTCTAAAGCTGTATCATGGTGCTCGTCACCTACTTCACTTTCTCATTCAACCCTTCGGGGTTATCTGTGTCCTAGAAGTCGTGTCATTACTTCACCAACCCACTAAAATACTCTAATAATCGCATTCGGATTTAAATTCACACCATTAAAGGTCAATGGATTTAAATCCGAAGAAGTCCCAGTTTTGAGCCGTCATTTGCTAGTTCTCACGAACTAACCGTCCTTTCTTTTGGATGGCTGGTATCCCTCGGATATCAGGCCATGACCCGCAGGTCTAGGATAAGCGCGATGTCATCGAAGGTTGGGCACTTGGATCCGGAATCATCTTCTTTTATGACTTTACTTTCTTAGTCGTTTGTATAGGATGTTTTAATAATGTAAAAGATATGAATTCCGTTGGTTTGACTTATGAACTTTTTATTTGCTAAGACTTGGTTTAATATTTTGATGTAATAAATTATGGTTTGATGCATCTTTTTATAAAGACTTCCGCTATTATATTTTATACATGTATCATCGAAATCACCTCGGTGAGCTCCTGTAGCTTCGTTCCCTTCCTTGTTTCGAATTCGTGCGTTATTCGATGCTTAGATTAGTCGGGAGTAAATGAGGGCTGAGTGCGGGACGATTGGGTGAACTCGAGAGCTCCGGCGAGCTCGAGAGTGGCGGTGAGCTAGCGTCGAGGGCGGGGGACGTGAGCGTGGGCACGAGCGAGCGAGGAGCGAGCGATGTGTAAGTTGTGTGCGTGAGCCGGATCAGGCGTGGGAGGTGCAATAGTCCGAGTTGGGCGAACCCGGGCGAGCGCGAGGTAGGCTGAGCAAATCGTCGACGATCAGAGTGGCCCGGGCGCGAGAGCTTCTCCGTCTGGAATCCGGGAGGAAGATGAAGCTGATGTGGCTCCCGTGGGCCCACCTCCTTAAGCTAATTGTACTTTAATATTTAACCGGTTGGGTGTTTATAATTACGGGTTCGGTTCGGTACGGTTCGGGTTATCCGTATATTATCTAACTAATTAACGGTAATTAAAATATATTATAATAGTAATTGAGGATTTAAAAGATAAATTAGTATATTTTGGGAAAATTATAAGAGTTGATTTAATAAATAAAAATGATCGGGATTTTAGGGGATTTGGAAATAATTTATAAAAGTGTTAAATAAATGGTATTTAAAATATCATGTAATACTATTTGAGATTTAAAATATATTATTAAGACTTCAAGATTTATAAAGAATTTGGAAAAGAATTTCAAGGTTGGAAATTAATCTAATAAATAAATTTAAAAGGGAATTTGGCGAGTATTTTCAAGGGTCGGAATACTTAACTATTTAACTGTGATTTGAAACGATTATGAAACTAACTTGAGAATAAGACTTATTTGATGACTAACTAGCATGATAATATGATCGTTTGACTAACAGTATGATATGTATGACTAATAGCATGATTTGTGGTGAATTATTATATGAGATTAAATGTTGGATAACTATGACGATCTAGTAGGATTTTATATCACACAAATTATGTCTTATGACTTTGATGAACCATTGAGGTATATGTGGAAATGATGTATACGAAAATGTGGAATTGGTTGAATGATTTATGGAAAACGATGTGGTCTTGTGGAGTGGATGATGCGATGAAATGACTTCCATAATGTGTTACTTGTTCTATTGATTGAGGTGTGCTTGAGTGCTTAATAATTGGATGTAGACTTATGTATATTCAATCATGTACTAGGTGATACTATGTGATTGTGACTACTGTGTGCTGGGTTCTTTTATTGCCGATCTGCTAGCTAGGTAAGTACCTCCGGGGCTTACTCAATAACCAGTACCTCCTACCTGATGTGTCATATAGTATGTAGGTGTTTCATATGCATAAGAGCATGCCATGTAGTATCATGCTTAGAAATTGCACTTACGAATAAGCATTCTTATTCTGTATGCGTTTGAATATAGAACGGCCGTTATCTGTGAGTCCTAGAATCCTTGATATGGTCATAGGACATCCCAGCTCCATCGGGTTCGTCGTGAGTCATTCGGGTCGTTGGAACACCTTTACTATTATCAACATTATTATTTTCTTTTCGCAAGATCCACGATATGATGATGAGATACGATATGATGATGAGATTTGAGATGTTATCGAATCGAACTGGCCAGTCTCCACCCTACCTGGAAGAGGGGTGGTGGTAGAAGAGGGATATACCACTTGGTATTCTTTGTTAAGGCCTTACTTAATATTCTGCACATATGAATTAGGAACATGATAGTGTGGTTAATATTCCAGTACTGCATGAAGGCATCCTTTATTCTAGGTATAGGCGTATTATATGTCCTCAGCGCGGTCAGAGGACCCGCGGGCGGACTCTTGGCCTGACTTGAGGGTATAGTTTCAGGTACCCGATACACTGCTTGATTTTGTGCTGTTATGACGGGGTCTATTCATATGGCGGAGAGTGAGTGTTTGAAACCTGACTTCACCAGATTCATGCTTTTGGGATTTCTCCCTACTTATACTCCGTTTTGACCCGGCTCTGCCGTGGCACTGGTTGTATCATTTTCATAACTTATTCCCTTTGTATGATAAATGATTTTCCGCATTGTAGACTTAGGACAGGTACAGGGGTCTACCCCGAGGTCTCCAATGGACCTTCCGGGTTTGGGTGCGAAATCCCACTTTAACTACGCATCTTCGATTTCAAACCTTCAACCTGTACTCGGGGCGTAAGATCCCAACAGGGGGTTTCATCCCTCGAAATGTAACTCGGGAATCATAATCTCGGGCCGTTACAAAAATAACTAAACAAGATTACCTTAATCCTCATATAAAAATTCATCTCCGATTATTCGATGAATTTGAATATTCGATGCATTTAAAATATTCCATTCATGATTCATCCCTCATTAAATTTTGGAAAATAAGGTAATATAAAATTATGAATAAAACTTATAAAATTATCATATATTCATAATTCATAATTTCATATATGCAATTCATATTATCGTAATCTTGTTAAAACTTGAAGTGATATTGTGTAACTTGTGTTTATTTATTAAGTTACTACTATAGACTTTAGCTTATTTTGTTTTGTTTTTAAACTGTCCTCAAATTTATCATAAAGTTATGGTAAATTAAACTGTTTTGTTTTGAGGACAGTTATTGTAAATTGTCCTCAAAACTTGAAATGCACTAATGGTTTTAAGTTTTCACTTTGATCAATGCACTTTTTATTTTGTTTAGAAATAGCATTAACCCGACATCACTTCAAAACTTGAAGTGATGTCGGGTCGGTTGGGACTCGGGTAAGTTGGGAGTCGGGTTGGGTTGGGCGTCGGGTCGGGTTGGAATTCGGGTCGGGTCTTATTTGAGTCGAATTCGGGTTGAGTCGGGTTTGTCTGTATTCGGGTCACTTCGGGTTTCGGGTCAAAGTCGGTCGGGCTCGGTTTCGGGTTCGGGTTATGCATAACGCTAAATTTTCGGGTTCGGTCGGGTTTCGGTTCGGGTCGGTCGGTCGGGTTTCTCGGTCGGGTCAGATTTTGCCAGCTCTAAACCCGCCCATAAATATATTAAAAGGTACTTTTCATAAAGTTATCTATATAAGTAGGAAAATTACAAAATCAAGTGGTTATGAATCTACGATAAGTGTAACACCAAGTTTCTATGAATGAATTTTGTAAGTATATCGATAACAAAATAAATCTTTTTTTTAATCTATTGATTCATTGATGCTAGGTTAGCTAATAATGCATATTTTAGTTAGTCATTATAGATAGTTCTGGGTGTATTCAAGGACATATAATTATCGCAATGAAAATAAAAGAGAAAATAATAATTATAAAAAAAAAAGATTAATAAGATCAAATTTGAACATCTGGAAATGTAATCAACGTCTTGAAACGCATGTATTGATGTATATCCTCCCACACCATATGAATCACCCCCTATAAAAAAAACCTCTAAACACACAAAAAATATCATACAAAAACACACAAAATAACACCACGCATAGCAAACTAAATGTCTGACATTTGCGTCAAGTAGTCGGGCTAACACCTAGTTAAATCACATGATTGGTAATGAGGATTTACCATGTAAACACGTGTATATGGTTACTTATTTTTCCTAATTAATTTCACAAACCCGCCCTTAAATATATTAAAACGTACTTTTCATAAAGTTATCTATATAAGTAAGAAAATTACAAAATCAAGTGGGTATGAATTAATGATAAGTTGTAACACCAAGTTTCTGTGAATGAATTTTGTAAGTATTTTATCGATAACGTAATAAGTCTTTTTTTTTATTCATTGATTCATTGAGGCTAGGTTAGCTAATAATGTATATTTTAGATAGTCATTATAGATAGTTCTAGGTTTATTCAAGGACATATAATTAAAGCTATGAAAATAAGAGAGAAAATAATAATAATAAAAAAAGATTAATACCATCAAATTTAAAAATCTGAAAATGTAATCAACGCCTTGAAATGCATGTATTGATCTATGTCCTCCCACACCATATCAATCACCCCCTATAAAAAAAACCTCTAAACCCATAAAAAATATCATACCAAAACACACAAACAACACCACACACATAGCTAACAAAATGTTTGATATTTGCGTCAAGTAGGCTGACACCTAGTTAAATCACATGATTGGTAATGAGGATTTACCATGTAAACATATGTATATGGTTAATTATGTATCATAATTAATTTCACAAACCGGCCCTTAAATATATTAAAAGGTACTTTTAATAAAGTTATCTATATAAGTAGGAAAATTACAAAATCAAGTGGTTATGAATCTATGATAAGTTATAACACCAAGTTTCTATGAATGAATTTTGTAACTATATCGATAACGAAATAAGTCTTTTTTTTAAACCATTGATTCATTAAGACTTGGTTAGCTAATAATGCATATTTTAGATAGTCATCATAGATAGTTCTGGGTGTATTCAATGACATATAATTACAGCTATGAAAATAAGAGAGAAAATAATAATAATAATAAAAAAGATTAATTCCATCAAATATGAACATCTGGAAATGTAATCAAGGTCTTGAAATGCATGTATTGATGTATATCCTACCACACCATATCAATCACCCCCTATAAAAAAAATCTCTAAACACGCAAAAAATATCATACAAAAACACAAAAAATAACACCACACATAGCAAACTAAATGTCTGACATTTGCGTCAAGTAGCCGGGCTAACACCTAGTTAAATCACATGACTGGTAATGAGGATTTACAATGTAAACACGTGTATATGGTTACTTATGTTTCCGAATTAATTTCACAAACCCGCCCTTAAATATATTAAAAGGTACTTTTCATAAAGTTATCTATATAAGTAGAAAAATTACAAAATCAATTAGTTATGAATCTATGATAAGTGTAACACCAAGTTTCTATGAATGAATTTTGTAAGTATATCGATAATAAAATAAATCTTTTTTTTATTCTATTTATCCATTGAGGTTTGGTTAGCTAATAATGCTTATTTTAGATAGTTCTGGGTGTATTCAAGGACATATAATTAAAGGTATGAAAATAATAATAAAAAAAAAAGATTAATACCATCAAATTTAAACATTTGACAATGTATTCAACGCCTTGAAACGCATGTATTGATGTACATCCTCCCACACCATATCAATCACCCCCCCTATAAAAAACCTCTAAACCCACAAAAAATATAATACAAAAACACACAAAACAACACCACACACATACTAACAAAATGTCTGATATTTGCGTCAAGTGGGCTGACACCTAGTTAAATCATATGATTGGTAATGAGGATTTACCATGTAAACATGTGTATATGGTTACTTATTTTTCCTAATTAATTTCACAAACTTGTCCTTAAATATATTAAAACGTACTTTTCATAAAGTTATCCATATAAGTAAGAAAATTATAAAATCAAGTGGGTATGAATTTATGATAAGTTGTAACACCAAGTTTCTATGAATGAATTTTGTAAGTACATTATCGATAACGAAATAAGTTTTTTTTTTAATTCATTGATTCATTGAGATTAGGTTAGCTAATAATGTATATTTTAGATAGTCATTATAGATAGGTCTGGGTTTATTAAAGGACATATAATTAAAGCTATGAAAATAAGAGAGAAAATAATAATAATAAAAAAATTAGTACCATCAAATTTAAAATTCTGGAAATGTAATCAACGTCTTGAAACGCATGTATAGATGTATATCCTCCCACACCATATCTATCACCCCCTATAAAACAAACCTCTAAACCCACAAAACATATCATACAAAAACACACAAAACAACACCACACACATAGCTAACAAAATGTTTGATATTTGCGTCAAGTAGGCTGACACCTAGTTAAATCACATGATTGGTAATGAGGATTTACCATGTAAACATATGTATATGGTTAATTATGTATCATACTTAATTTCACAAACCGGCCCTTAAATATATTAGAAGGTACTTTTAATAAAGTTATCTATATAAGTAGGAAAAATTAGAAAATCAAGTGGTTATGAATCTATGATAAGTTATAACACCAAGTTTCTATGAATGAATTTTGTAACTATATCGATAACGAAATAAGTCTTTTTTTTTATCCATTGATTCATTGAGGCTTGGCTAGCTAATAATGCATATTTTAGATAGTCATCATAGATAGTTCTAGGTGTATTCAATGACATATAATTACAACTATGAAAATAAGAGAGAAAATAATAATAATAATAATAAAGATTAATACCATCAAATTTAAACATCTGGAAATGTATTCAACGTCTTGAAACGCATGTATTGATGTATATCCTCCCACACCATATCAATCACCCCCTATAAAAAACCTTTAAACCCACAAAAAATATCATACAAAAACACACAAAACAACACCACACACATAGCTAACAAAATGTCTGACATTTGTGTCAAGTGGGCTGACACCTAGTTAAATCACATGATTTGTAATGAGGATTTACCATGTAAACATGTGTATATGGTTACTTATGTTTCATAATTAATTTCAAAAACTGACCCTTAAATTTATTAAAAGGTACTTTTCATAAAGTTATCTATATAAGTAGTAAAATTACAAAATTAAGAGGTTATGATTCTATGATAAGTTGTAAATCCAAGTTTCTATGAATGAATTTTGTAAGTATATCGATAACAAAATAAATCTTTTTTTTTTAATCTATTTATCCATTGAGGCTTGGTTAGCTAATAATGCTTATTTTAGATAGTTCTGGGTGTATTCAAGGACATATAATTAAAGGTATGAAAATAATAATAATAAAAAAGATTAATACCATCAAATTTAAACATTTGAGAATGTATTCAACGCCTTGAAACGCATGTATTGATGTACATCCTCCCACACCATATCAATCAACCCCCTATAAAAAAACCTCTAAACCCACAAAAAATATAATACAAAAACACACAAAACAACACCACACACATACTAACAAAATGTCTGATATTTGCATCAAGTGGGCTGACACCTAGTTAAATCACATGATTGGTAATGAGGATTTACCATGTAAACATGTGTATATGGTTACTTATTTTTCCTAAATAATTTCACAAACTTGCCCTTAAATATATTAAAACTTACTTTTCATAAAGTTATGCATATGAGTAAGAAAATTACAAAATCAAGTGGGTATGAATTTATGATAAGTTGTAACACCAAGTTTCTATGAATGAATTTTGTAACTATATTATCGATAACGAAATAAGTTTTTTTTTTTAATTCATTGATTCATTGAGGCTAGGTTAGCTAATAATGTATATTTTAGATAGTCATTATAGATAGGTTTGGGTTTATTAAAGGACATATAATTAAAGCTATGAAAATAAGAGAGAAAATAATAATAATAAAAAAATTATTACCATCAAATTTAAAAATCTGGAAATGTAATCAACGTCTTGAAACGCATGTATTGATGTATATCCTCCCACACCATATCAATCACCCCCTATAAAAAAAACCTCTAAACACGCAAAAAATATCATACAAAAACACACAAAATAACACCACACATAGCAAACTAAATGTCTGACATTTGCGTCAAGTAGCCGGGCTAACACCTAGTTAAATCACATGACTGGTAATGAGGATTTACCATGTAAACACGTGTATATGGTTACTTATGTTTCCGAATTAATTTCACAAACCCGCCCTTAAATATATTAAAAGGTACGTTTTATAAAGTTATCTATATAAGTAGAAAAATTACAAAATCAATTGGTTATGAATCTATGATAAGTGTAACACCAAGTTTCTATGAATGAATTTTGTAAGTATATCGATAACAAAATAAATCTTTTTTTTTATTCTATTTATCCATTGAGGTTTGGTTAGCTAATAATGCTTATTTTAGATAGTTCTGGGTGTATTCAAGGACATATAATTAAAGGTATGAAAATAATAATAAAAAAAAAAGATTAATACCATCAAATTTAAACATTTGACAATGTATTCAACGCCTTGAAACGCATGTATTGATGTACATCCTCCCACACCATATCAATCACCCCCCTATAAAAAAACCTCTAAACCCACAAAAAATATAATACAAAAACACACAAAACAACACCACACACATACTAACAAAATGTCTGATATTTGCGTCAAGTGGGCTGACACCTAGTTAAATCATATGATTGGTAATGAGGATTTACCATGTAAACATGTGTATATGGTTACTTATTTTTCCTAATTAATTTCACAAACTTGCCCTTAAATATATTAAAACGTACTTTTCATAAAGTTATCCATATAAGTAAGAAAATTATAAAATCAAGTGGGTATGAATTTATGATAAGTTGTAACACCAAGTTTCTATGAATTAATTTTGTAAGTACATTATCGATAACGAAATAATTTTTTTTTTCTAATTCATTGATTCATTGAGACTAGGTTAGCTAATAATGTATATTTTAGATAGTCATTATAGATAGGTCTGGGTTTATTAAAGGACATATAATTAAAGCTATGAAAATAAGAGAGAAAATAATAATAAAAAAAAAATTAATACCATCAAATTTAAAAATCTGGAAATGTAATCAACGTCTTGAAACGCATGTATAGATGTATATCCTCCCACACCATATCTATCACCCCCTATAAAACAAACCTCTAAACCCACAAAACATATCATACAAAAACACACAAAACAACACCACACATATAGCTAACAAAATGTTTGATATTTGCGTCAAGTAGGCTGACACCTAGTTAAATCACATGATTGGTAATGAGGATTTACCATGTAAACATATGTATATGGTTAATTATGTATCACACTTAATTTCACAAACCGGCCCTTAAATATATTAAAAGGTACTTTTAATAAAGTTATCTATATAAGTAGGAAAAATTAGAAAATCAAGTGGTTATGAATCTATGATAAGTTATAACACCAAGTTTCTATGAATGAATTTTGTAACTATATCGATAACGAAATAAGTCTTTTTTTTTATCCATTGATTCATTGAGGCTTGGTTAGCTAATAATGCATATTTTAGATAGTCATCATAGATAGTTCTAGGTGTATTCAATGACATATAATTAAAACTATGAAAATAAGAGAGAAAATAATAATAATAATAATAAAGATTAATACCATCAAATTTAAACATCTGGAAATGTATTCAACGTCTTGAAACGCATGTATTGATGTATATCCTCCCACACCATATCAATCACCCCCCTATAAAAAAACCTTTAAACCCACAAAAAATATCATACAAAAACACACAAAACAACACCACACACATAGCTAACAAAATGTCTGACATTTGTGTCAAGTGGGCTGACACCTAGTTAAATCACATGATTTGTAATGAGGATTTACCATGTAAACATGTGTATATGGTTACTTATGTATCATAATTAATTTCAAAAACCGACCCTTAAATTTATTAAAAGGTACTTTTCATAAAGTTATCTATATAAGTAGTAAAATTACAAAATTAAGAGGTTATGATTTTATGAAAAGTTGTAAATCCAAGTTTCTATGAATGAATTTTGTAAGTATATCGATAACAAAATAAATCTTTTTTTTTAATCTATTTATCCATTGAGGCTTGGTTAGCTAATAATGCTTATTTTAGATAGTTCTGGGTGTATTCAAGGACATATAATTAAAGGTATGAAAATAATAATAAAAAAAAAGATTAATACCATCAAATTTAAACGTTTGACAATGTATTGAACGCCTTGAAACGCATGTATTGATGTACATCCTCCCACACTATATCAATCAACCCCCTATAAAAAAACCTCTAAACCCACAAAAAATATAATACAAAAACACACAAAACAACACCGCACACATACTAACAAAATGTCTGATATTTGCATCAAGTGGGCTGACACCTAGTTAAATCACATGATTGGTAATGAGGATTTACCATGTAAACATGTGTAAATGGTTACTTATTTTTCCTAAATAATTTCACAAACTTGCCCTTAAATATATTAAAACTTACTTTTCATAAAGTTATCCATATGAGTAAGAAAATTAGAAAATCAAGTGGGTATGAATTTATGATAAGTTGTAACACCAAGTTTCTATGAATGAATTTTGTAACTATATTATCGATAACGAAATAAGTTTTTTTTTTAATTCATTGATTCATTGAGGCTAGTGACATGTGATATATTCTATAGCGCATTTAGTAGTTTTTGTCATCATTTACATGTCATTGTGAGAGATATTTGTATGAACTTGGTGATTCGGAACCTGTTGAAGAAGTTGAAGAAATCATAGGATCATGCAAGTTACAGAAGAGTTGAAGTGAAGAAGTTCGGAAGCAGCTGGAAGCTGGTGACCTTGGCGCGGCCGCGCTGCAACTGACGCGCCCGCGCTGCAACTTTGGTGATAAGTGCTTTTAGGACTGGTAGGACTAAAAGCTATTACACGATCTGAATTGAGAACAATTACTGGACATTAGAACTTGAGACTCATAGAATGCGATGATGAACCATCTCAATTGTTGTGCGGATAATTACCTGGTGTGATACTTTTCCATCATATATTCGCAACCTCTTATTGCAACTTGTTCTGTCATTATCGCCTACACACAAAACTCCCCCTTGAATTGTTTACTTTTGGGTAATAATACTTGCTCTTACAATTGATTCTGTTTCCCTGTGGGTTCGACCCTAACTTACCTACTATACTTGTTATAGTTTGCATCTTAGGAATTTACTTTGATTTGGCATAACGACTTTAGGCCTGTCAAATTTGGCGCCGTTGCCGGGGATGCGGATTATCTTTGTTCTTGTTTGTCTTATTACCTGTTTGGGTGCGAACCTCTTGCATGGTTCGCACTCGTGCTACTGATCCCCATCTTGTTGATTTTGATTGGGAGATTGACAGGACATACCACCGCCGTCTTAGAGAACAACACCAACATTCCCAACAACCCGATCCAATGGCTGGAAATGTAAATCAGACGCTGCGACAGCTGACAGCATCAAACATCACACAGCAGGCACCTGCTGTGACAATCCCTGCTCTAGGGGATGACAACCATTTTGAGCTAAAGTCTGGGCTGATTCATCAACTGCCCAAATACCATGGATTGGCTGGAGAAGACCCCATCAAGCACATGGGGAAGTTTCATAATGTGTGCATGAGCATGAAACCAGCCAATATATCCGAAGCACAGATAAAGATGAGAGCTTTTGGGTTCACGCTGGTCGATGCTGCGGATGACTGGTACTACAGTCTTCCTACAGGGAGCATCGATACTTGGCCTAAGCTCCACAAGGCCTTCCTGGAGAAATTCTTCCCTGTTAAGAAGGAGAACACCTTGAAGAAGGCAATCAGCAATATAGAACAAGAAGATGATGAAACCCTCTATGATTACAATGAAAGGTTCAAGAAGCTTTGCGCTAATTGCCCTTTCCATGGCTACAGCACGAAGGACCTAGTCCTATACATCTATGGGGGACTGCTGGAATCTGATAGAAGGATGATTGATGCCGCCTGCGGAGGAAATATTCTGAATGCCACGCTAGAGGGAGCCATGGAGAAGATTCAGGAAATGGCTGAGGGGACTAGAAATTTCGGGAAATCCACCAGAAAGAAAGGGGTCAACTCGGTAGACTCTAACCAAGCCAAGGATATTGCTGAATTGAAGGATATGGTTAGGAGGCTCACTCTGCAAGGGACTCCTCAACAAATCAAGGCTTGTGGAATCTGCAATGATAACTTCCACCCAACTGATGCGTGTCCTACACTCCAGGAAGACACCGCTGAAGTAAGTGCTATAGGTGGAAATGGACCTCAGAGACCCAGACATGACCCCTACTCAAACACCTACAACCCAGGGTGGCGGGATCACCCAAATTTCAGATGGAGGGATCCACCAAACCAATCACAACAGCAACAGCCACCTCCCTACAATCAGAGGCAGCAGGGTCACGCTCCCTCTACTGAGTCCATGCTCAATACCCTGACACAGCACTTTACTGCGCATGTTCAGACAACTGAATCGAGCATAAAAGATATACAGAAACAAATGGGGCAAATGGCCGAAGCAATCACGAGAATAGAGGCAAAGACGTCAGGGGGTCTACCATCTCAAACGGTGGTCAATCCAAAGGAAAACGTTAGTGCTATAACTCTTCGGAATGGAAAAGAGCTGAAAAGTCAGGAAGATGAGGAGAAAAGCACGCCGGGGTCTGGCGCGCCCACGTCAACAGATGACGCGCCCGCGCCGGAGTCTGACGCGCCCGCGCCGGAGTCTCCGATCTCGCCTGAATCTGAGCCCTATGTCGATACATACGTCCGACCGGATTTTCCCCCTCTCGGGTCGGAGAAACCAAAACCTCCGTTCCCTGAGGCACTCAAAGAGAGGAGGATAATCGATGATTCAGAGCTCTTCGAGACATTTAGCAAGTGTCAGGTGAACATTCCTCTACTGAAAATGATAAAAACTGTGCCCAAGTACGCCAAGTTCTTGAAAGAGCTTTGCACGGTGAAGAGAAATCAGAAGCTGAAAGGAAAAAAGAAAGTGAAAGTAAGTGAGCAAGTCTCCGCTATGTTTCAGAGGAGAATGCCGAAAAAGTGCCCTGATCCAGGTATGGTTACTATCCCTTGTGTCATTGGAGATGTAAAATTTGATAGAGCTATGCTTGATTTGGGTGCTTCCATAAATGTGCTTCCTTATTCACTTTACAAATCGCTAGATTTAGGACCTTTGCATGAAACTGGAGTTATTGTGCAACTAGCTGACAGGTCTAATAAATACCCTAAAGGAGTAGTAGAAGACGTTTTGGTCATGGTCGATAAACTGATTTTTCCTGCAGATTTCTTTGTCCTGGATATGGAACATGATAAGCATGATGCGCCTATTCTGTTAGGTAGACCTTTTATTAAAACAGCTAGGACAAAAATTGATTGTGTTTCTGAGACACTAACAATGGAATTTGATGGAGAAAAGGTTGAATTCGATTTATACAAGGCTATAAAACATCCTGTTGATGACCATTCTCTGTGCTCTATTGATGTGATTGAACCATTAGCTCAAGATCTATTTGATATTTCTAGGGAAGATGAGTTGCAGTCAATTATTGAGAATGCTATTGACGAGTCCTATACAGATTTTTCAAGTACACCTAACATGCAGGAATTAGTAGCCCAGATGGATGTAGAAGGTAAGTCCCCTACTCTTTTGGGCATTGGCCCCAATCTACTGACTCCAAGCGAAGTGCTTGTTCCATCTGTTGTGCAGGCACTTGAAATTGAACTCAAATAACTCCCTAGTCATCTCAAGTATGCTTTCCTAGGAGTTGATGACACTTTGCTAGTTATTGTGTCGAGTAAGCTTTCAGCAGAACAGGAAGAAAAGTTAGTGGAGGTTCTAAAGGAATACAAAACTGGGCTGGGGTGGACCATCGCTGACATCAAGGGAATTAGTCCATCTACATGCATGCATAGGATCCTGTTGGAGGATGGAGCTAAGCCATCACGCCAACCACAGAGAAGGCTCAATCCTCCCATGATGGATGTGGTGAAGAAGGAAGTGCTGAAATTGCTATCAGCAAACATGATTTTCCCAATTTCTGACAGTCAATGGGTAAGTCCTACACAAGTTGTCCCTAAGAAAGGAGGGATTACAGTCGTGGAGAATCAACAAGGTGAGTTGGTCCCTACTCGGACACAAACAGGTTGGAGGGTATGCATAGACTATCGCAAGCTGAATACAGTAACCAGGAAGGATCACTTCCCCCTCCCCTTTATTGATCAGATGCTGGAACGCCTTGCTGGGCGCCCCTATTATTGTTTTTTGGATGGATATTCTGGATATTTTCAGGTGGCCATAGCGCCAGAGGACCAGGAGAAGACTACATTTACATGTCCTTTCGGTACTTTTGCATATCGCAGAATGCCATTTGGACTATGTAACGCACCCGGGACATTTCAACG
The DNA here is from genome assembly GCA_037127255.1 of Persicaria tinctoria. Classification (NCBI taxonomy): domain Eukaryota; kingdom Viridiplantae; phylum Streptophyta; class Magnoliopsida; order Caryophyllales; family Polygonaceae; genus Persicaria; species Persicaria tinctoria. Next base: position 25,262,378 of record JBANSL010000014.1, read on the forward strand.
ATGTATGGTTAGTATCTTCTCCGAGTACATTGAGAATTTCATTGAAGTATTCATGGATGATTTCACAGTACATGGGGATAGCTTTGATACTTGTTTGAGCCATTTGGCACTAGTGTTAAAAAGATGTGTTGAAACTAATCCGGTTTTGAACTCTGAAAAGTGTCATTTTATGGTAGAACAGGGAATTGTTTTAGGTCACATAGTCTCTGCAAAGGGTATTGAGGTCGATAAGGCAAAGATTGATGTAATTCAATCTTTGCCTTATCCTACTAATGTGCGCGAAGTTCGTTCTTTCCTAGGCCATGCAGGTTTTTATCGCAGGTTTATCAAAGACTTTTCAAAGATATCCTCACCCTTGTGCGAGCTTCTGAAGAAAGATGTGACCTTTGTACTCACACAAGAGTGCAAAGAGGCGTTCGACCAGCTGAAAGGACGCCTCACTAGTGCACCAATCATTCAGGCACCAGACTGGTCTCGCCCATTTGAGATCATGTGTGATGCGACCGACTATGCAGTGGGAGCAGTGCTAGGCCAAAAAGAGGGAAGAGCCTCTCATGTGATCCATTATGCTTCCATGACTCTGAATGGAGCGCAGCGCAACTACTCCACCACTGAGAAAGAAATGCTAGCTGTGGTGTTTGCACTAGAGAAGTTTCGACAGTATCTGCTTGGGGTCAAAGTGATTATCTACACAGATCACGCAGCTCTCCGCTACTTGATGACAAAGAAGGAGACAAAGCCAAGATTAATTCGATGGGTTCTGTTGCTCAGCGAATTTGATGTGGAGATTAAGGATAAGAAAGGAGCGGAGAATCTGGTGGCTGACCACTTAAGCAGATTGGTGAATGAGGAGGACAAGCCGGAGTCACAGAAACCCATCTTAGGCACGTTTCCGGATGACACATTATGCAGAATCGAGCACGAAAGCACGTCGGAGTCTGGCGTGCCCACGTCAACAGCTGACGCGCCCGCGCCAAAGTCTGGCGCGCCCGCGCTGACTTCTGACGCGCCCGCGTCGTTCCCTGACGCGCCCACGCTATTGCTTCTCAGCCCATCTCAGTCCGTTCTAGGACTTCACTCTGTAAGCCCTTGGTACCGGGACATTGTGAACTACTTAGTTTGTGGGAAGTTTCCTCCGGATCATACCAAGGCCCAGACGGAGAAGATTCGAAGAGAAGCAAACCACTATGTTTGGGATGACCCATACCTTTGGAAACATTGTGCTGATCAGGTAATTCGTCGTTGTCTTCCAGATAATGAGGTACGATCTGCTCTTGAATTTTGTCATTCTCAAGCATGTGGGGGACACTTTGGTGCCAATAAAACTGCTAGAAAAGTGCTTGAATCTGGATTTTATTGGCCACATATTTTTAAAGATGCTTATTCTTTCTGCAAGGCATGTGATAGGTGTCAAAGAATGGAGAATATCTCTCAAAGGAATGAAATGCAACAATCACCGATGATTTTTTGCGAAATCTTCGATGTTTGGGGCATTGACTTTATGGGACCTTTTCCTAGTTCTTGTGGGAAATTGTATATTTTACTTGCGGTGGACTACGTTTCCAAGTGGGTGGAAGCGAAGGCCACCAGAACTGATGAATCTAAAGTTGTGGCAGGGTTCTTGAAAAGCAATATTTTTGCCAGGCATGGTATCCCTAGAGCGCTGATTAGTGACAGGGGTACCCATTTCTGCAACAAAACTGTGACTGCTGTGCTGAAGAAATATCATGTCACACATAGAGTTTCCACCGCATACCATCCACAGACGAATGGCCAAGCAGAGGTGTCCAATAGAGAGATCAAAGCCATTCTCGAGAAGACTGTGAATCCTAACAGGAAGGATTGGAGTTTGAGACTTGATGATGCGTTGTGGGCTTATCGCACTGCTTACAAAACTCCAATTGGGATGTCCCCTTTCAGACTTGTCTATGGTAAAGCATGTCATCTTCCTGTTGAGCTGGAGCACAAGGCTTGGTGGGCAGTGAAACAATGCAATATGCAGAGTGACGGGGTTGGAGAACACAGGAAGCTACAGTTAGGCGAGCTCGAGGAGTTACGGTTGGACGCCTATGATAATGCGGCAATCTACAAGGCGAAGACCAAGGCATGGCATGACAAGCACATCCATAGGAAGGACTTTAAAGCTGGTGACAAAGTCCTACTCTTTCAGTCTCGCCTGAAACTCTTCGCTGGGAAGCTCAGGTCAAAGTGGGGGGGACCATACATTGTTGCTGAAGTTTTCCCACATGGAGCTGTAGAGTTATATGACCCGAATAGCCACAAGAAGTTTAAGGTAAATGGTCAAAGGCTTAAGACATACTATGAAGGGTTCCCAAAGGAGGCTATGGATGAGTTAGCTTTGGAGGAGCCAAATGCAGAGTTAGAATAATCGAAAAGGCTTAGTCGAGCCAGCGACATGAAACAAAGGCGCTGCTTGGGAGGCAACCCAAGGTATTGCATTCTTTCCCTTAACTCGATTTTATTGTAACTTGTAGGTAATAAAGACGGAGTTTCTAGCGACGAATTGCACCCGTATTTCGGACCCACTGCTTCCGCAGTGTTAATTTTCGTCCAAAAAAAAAAAAAAAAAAAAAAAAAAAGGCCACGGGCTGGAAAACCCGCTTCGGGCCAGCCCGCCATTTTCAAGCCCCATCATCACTACCCATCACCATCCCCTCAAATACCACCAAAACCCTACATCCCCCACACTCTCTCACCTTCCCCACACCCTCTCCTCTCACACCCAATCTCCTCCACACTCCACTCAAACACCCCCCACCAGGGTCCCCACACCCCGTCCCCCTCCCTTCCTTCAGCTCTCGGCACTGAGACATCGACGACCGCGTCCGACGAGTTTGGAGGTCTACAGAAATCGCCGACGCGGCCGCGCCACCCCCAACGCGCCCGCGCCTGTCAGAGAAACCCACCAAAAGGCTGACACACCTGACGCGGCCGCGCTGCTACCCGACGCGCCCGCGCTGCTAACCGACGCGCCCGCTCTGCTCGCCAACGTGCCCGCGTCTGCCCCCTGCGCCGAACCTCATCTATTCGTTGTGAGTTCCTTCCGCTGTCCTTATTTCGATTCCGATTTAGTCGTATTATCTATCGAGTATGAGTTCATTGGAGGAAGAGGCGAGTAGATCTGATAATGGGTTAGAATTGTCTGAAGAGGAGTGGGCTATTTATAATAAGGTCAGCTGTGTCAGTTCTACCAAATATTTGCATAGAGAGACCCTTCAGAGACTTCAGATGCTAGATTGTATGCAGAAGTGTCTAGCTCACACTGGTATTAGTGACTTTTTGGAGTTGAGAGCTGTAGGATACCCGGAACTGTGCAAGCAGTTCCTCGCGACATATCAGCTGTACCTTGGAGATAACAGAATTAGAGGGGTTGCTTTCAGATACAATGGCACTACCTACCGGGCTTCTACAGCAAGGTTGCGAGCTGCTTTGGGGGTCACTAACGCCCCAACTGATGGATGGGTGACAGCCGCGACCGACCCAGACCTAGTTGCATTCTTTAGAGCGGTGTCTGGAGAAGAATTCTTAACCAGTAACGAGTACAACAGCAGGATTACTCATCCTGTCTTCCGTATGTTGTGCAAGATCGTCTCTGGGACATATTATGGGCTGATCACAGATACCAAGTTTTCCATGACACACCTGAGGTTTGCTTACAGCGCTGTGCCTACTGAAGATTATACGCCTGACTGGGTTCGGCTCTTCTTCGATGGGCTCGACAAGGTTAGAAAGGATCGCAGTGCCGTTGGACCAGAAATGGTCCAGAGCGGACTTATTACTCGGGTAGCCATTGCTGCAAGCGTTGAGCAAACTGGTTTGCAGGCACTAGAGGAGCAGGTCATAGCGAGGACCTATACAGAGGAGTATCTGCGAAGGTGTTTGATGCTTGATACTGCACCGGATGGGGGAGCCATTTGGTGTACATGCAAGAAGAAAGAGCATCAGTTCAGGCTCCCTAAGCCCCTTCCTTGGTCTGAGACTTGGACGGATTGGTATATTGAGGCTGATTATTTTCCGACGTCAGTTCTAGGTAGACGGCGTCGCCTTGAGGTGGGTAGCAGTAGTGGCACAGCTGGAGCTGCCACGGATGAGGATGCGCCTGTGGCTCCGCAGGCGTTTGTTCAGACAGATACACAGGGTTTCGCACAGAACCCACAGCAGGAGATGCCTGCTTATCAGACCCCTTCTCACGGTTGGGATTTTCAACCGACATATCAGAGCCAGCAGGATTCACATCAGTGGGCCCCTTGGCCCCCACAAGCTTTTCAGGATGCCCATCAGCAGCCTCACCAGTGGGGCTACCTGGTTGATCAGATTGGCCTTCTGCGCCAAGACGTGGGGAGTTTGACGACAGTGACGAACCAGATTCTCCACCAGTAGGCCGACATCCTAGAAGGCTTTGGCGAGTTCAGAGAGATGAGGGAAGAGCTTCGCCGCATGCGAGAGGATTACTCTCGCCACTATCCACCCCCTTAGTGAGTCCTTCTGGTCCCTTCCTCCCTACTTATTTCTGTCTTCTTTCACATTGAGGACAATGCTTCATTCAAGTATGGGGGAGGGAAAGGATTTACATATCTTGTACATATTTCATTTCCGCATTATTTTTGTACAGATTCTGCACTTGTTATTCAAAAACAGAAAAAAAAAAAGAAAAAAAAAAGAAAAAAAAGCAATCAAAATCCTGGGATGAGTTGAAAACCCGAAAGGGCGACTCAGGCAAAAAGCAGGTAGTCTGGCGAGCCTTAGGCTTTGGCAATATGAGACTTGAGGAAAGTGAGAATGTTTATGTGAGTACCATCTTTGAAAAAAAAAAAAAAATGAGTGGCTTGGTGAAAACCCGAAAGGGCGCCTTGGCAAGATGAGCGTTTACTTTGAGTGTTTAGGATTGATCTCTTGGTGAAGGCGACATAAGAAGTGGAGTGATAAGGAGGTTTTCGGGTAGGCCACTGGGAGCTATAAGGTGTAGATGATTGAGATACAATTGTAAGTCTCATTTCCTATTTTGATTGTCTTTTGTGCTGATTGTTGAGATGGTGGAAACTACTAGTACTTAGTGTTCATTTTCCTTGTACTGTCTGTGAACCTTTGAGATTTATGGTGAGAGTAGGCTTAGCTTCTATGCTTACTCGGGACGAGTAAAGGTTTAAGTATGGGGGAATTTGACATGCGATATATTCTATAGCGCATTTAGTAGTTTTTGTCATCATTTACATGTCATTGTGAGAGATATTTGTATGAACTTGGTGATTCGGAACCTGTTGAAGAAGTTGAAGAAATCATAGGATCATGCAAGTTACAGAAGAGTGGAAGTGAAGAAGTTCGGAAGCAGCTGGAAGCTGGTGACCTTGGCGCGGCCGCGCTGCAACTGACGCGCCCGCGCTGCTAACCGACGCGCCCGCTCTGCTCGCCAAAGTGCCCGCGTCGATGCACCAGATGGAAGTAGCAAGATGAGACACTGGCGCGCCCGCGCTGCTACTGACGCGCCCGCGTCAGTCCCTGGAGACGGATTCTTATCCGATTTTTCCCGATCTTATTAGTTTTAATATTATATTTTTACGGGATTTTAAACCCTTTAAGTAAGATATATATTATTTCCGAACGGAAGTTTTTAGAGATTATTAGGTTATTTTCCAGAGACGTAGTTTCCTTTTCTTCATCTCACAAACCCTATGGAGAACTAACTCTCCGTTGTTGCACTTGGTTCTTTGAAGCCTTCGATTGATTTGGTTGTGAGTGTTCTACTCTTGTTCGTCCTTTGTTAATTGTTTCGATCTCCTGAGCTTATTGCTTGATTGATTATTATTGGTTAATCTGGATTGATCACCTAGGTTTATCGATACTAGTCATATTGCTAGGGTTTCCAATTCCAGGTTTGGGGTTGTAGATTCATTGTAGCAAACCCAATCGTCATACGCAGGTTGCTTGTGGTAGATTGTGAAGGAGATTCGATTACAGACTATTTTAACGGGTTGTTAGAATCGCTTGTGTCTCATTATAATTCATGTTTGAATGCTATCGCTTTATTATTCGGTGAAGGTTTTCCCTTGTAATTTGGTGATAAATGCTTTTAGGACTGGTAGGACTAAAAGCTATTACACGATCTGAATTGAGAACAATTACTGGACATTAGAACTTGAGACTCATAGAATGCGATGATGAACCATCTCAATTGTTGTGCGGATAATTACCTGGTGTGATACTTTTCCATCATATATTCGCAACCTCTTATTGCAACTTGTTCTGTCATTATCGCCTACACACAAAACTCCCCCTTGAATTGGTTACTTTTGGGTAATAATACTTGCTCTTACAATTGATTCTGTTTCCCTGTGGGTTCGACCCTAACTTACCTACTATACTTGTTATAGTTTGCATCTTAGGAATTTACTTTGATTTGGCATAACGACTTTAGGCCTGTCAGCTAGGTTAGCTAATAATGTATATTTTAGATAGTCATTATAGATAGGTTTGGGTTTATTAAAGGACATATAATTAAAGCTATGAAAATAAGAGAGAAAATAATAATAATAAAAAAATTAATACCATCAAATTTAAAAATCTGGAAATGTAATCAACGTCTTGAAACGCATGTATAGATGTATATCCTCCCATACCATATCTATCACCCCCTATAAAAAAAACCTCTAAACCCACAAAAAATATCATACAAAAACACACAAAACAACACCACACATATAGCTAACAAAATGTTTGATATTTGCGTCAAGTAGGCTGACACCTAGTTAAATCACATGATTGGTAATGAGGATTTACCATGTAAACATATGTATATAGTTAATTATGTATCATACTTAATTTCACAAACCGGCCCTTAAATATATTAAAAGGTACTTTTAATAAAGTTATCTATATAAGTAGGAAAATTAGAAAATCAAGTGGTTATGAATCTATGATAAGTTATAACACCAAGTTTCTATGAATGAATTTTGTAACTATATCGATAACGAAATAAGTCTTTTTTTTTAATCCATTGATTCATTGAGGCTTGGTTAGCTAATAATGCATATTTTAGATAGTCATCATAGATAGTTCAGGGTCTATTCAATGACATATAATTATAGTTATGAAAATAAGAGAGAAAATAATAATAATAATAATAAAGATTAATACCATCAAATTTAAACATCTGGAAATGTATTCAATGTCTTGAAACGCATGTATTGATGTATATCCTCCCACACCATATCAATCACCCCCCTATAAAAAAACCTTTAAACCCACAAAAAATATCATACAAAAAACACACAAAACAACACCACACACATAGCTAACAAAATGTCTGACATTTGTGTCAAGTGGGCTGACACCTAGTTAAATCACATGATTTGTAATGAGGATTTACCATGTAAACATGTGTATATGGTTACTTATGTATCATAATTAATTTCAAAAACCGACCCTTAAATTTATTAAAAGGTACTTTTCATAAAGTTATCTATATAAGTAGTAAAATTACAAAATTAAGAGGTTATGATTCTATGATAAGTTGTAAATCCAAGTTTCTATGAATGAATTTTGTAAGTATATCGATAACAAAATAAATCTTTTTTTTAATCTATTTATTCATTAAGGCTAGGTTAGCTAATAATGCTTATTTTAGATAGTTCTGGGTGTATTCAAGGACATATAATTTATCTATTAAAATACGAGAGAAAATAATAATAAAAAAAAAGATTAATGCCATCAAATTTAAACATTTGGCAATGTATTCAACGTCATGAAACACATTTATTGATGTACATCCTCCCACACCATGTCAATCACCCCCTATAAAAAAGCCTCTAAACCCACAAAAAATATCATACAAAAACACACAAAACAACACCACACACATAGCTTACAAAATGTCTGACATTTGCGTCAAGTGGTCTGACACCTAGTTAAATCACATGATTGGTAATGAGGATTTACCATGTAAACATGTGTATATGGTTTCTTATTTTTCCTAATTAATTTCACAAACCCGCCCTTGAATATATTAAAACGTACTTTTCATAAAGTTATCTATATAAGTAGGAAAATTACAAAATCAAGTGGTTATGACGTCGGCGGTTCGATCGGAGGTTTGGGCATTGTCGGAGGCTCGCGATGGCTCGTCAGACTTGCGTCGGACATGGGTGAGCGTGATGGTAGGTCTCGAGAGTGGTTTGGATCGGAAACGAAGAAGAACAGCTTACCGGAACGTTATTCGCACTCGAACAAGGGACGTTGCGCTTCGGTGGCTAGTCGGTCGCGCTGGTGGCTTCTGGGTTGGTCCGGCGCTGCTGGAGGTGTCGAGGAAGGTGATCGAAGCTGCTGCTGTTGTGGTCTTGAAGAGGAAGGTCAGAGATGCAAGGGTGGGCGTTGCTTGGCGTCTCCATCCTCACCGCAAGGCTGGGGAAGGAGGATTGGCGCTGTTGCTGCGCTCACAAAGGACGGAGGAGGATGGCTTAGCTGTTGCTGCCCATCAGAACGACGAGGGAGGAGGATATGTGGTGATGATGGAGATAGGAAGTAGCGGAGGTGGTGACGTGAAATGGTGAAGGGGGAGTTGGTGATGGTCAATGTGACGGTGGTGGTGATGATCAGCCAGTAATGGAGGGAGAGGAAGTTGGTGAAAGTGATGGTGATGAGGGTGATGTGAATGAAGAATGACGGGGAGAGAAAGTAGATTTGAAGGGGTATGGTGAGGTGAGGGAGTTGGTGAGGGTAGTGTGTTGAATTGGTTAATCAATATCCGGAAGTAGATTTTGAATCCCGCAATTAGTTCCCGAATGTTAGTTTTCCCTACTCTCGCTTTCTCGATCAATTAGATTTTTAAAACCGAAGAGGATATCTCCATCCGATAATTATTTTGAATTTTCGAGGTCAATGACGGAAATTATTCGCCAAATTTTACATTCCGGTCGGAATTCGCTAACGAGTTCTAAAACCGATTTAATTTCATTTTTAATTCTCATTTTCCGAAAATTTTAGGATTTAAAAATCCGAGCCTTTACAATTTTCTGGGCAATAATTTGTTTACTTTATCAGTATTTAAGATTAACTCACAAAAGAGTCGGTTTACTAGATTACTCAAAACTCCAAAAGTCATCAACTCATAGTATATTCATATAGATCGATGTAAATCATTACTCGTTTACTCATTTAATGATGAATGATCGACTTGAATTCATAATTCTCATTTCTCACTAATAAAAGATGAGTACAAATGAGGATATTATAACTTGAATAATATACGTAGTGAAATTTCTTTTGAAAACTACTTTTTGAAAGACACAAACAACGTGAATTATCTTTTAGATAGGGAATCAAGTAGGATTTTGATAACAACATATTGCCAAATTTCAATGAAATTAATGATAAATAGAATGAGCTTACCAATGTTATTAAAATTGGGATTCTAAATTGTATCGGATCGTATAATCGAATCGTAGGATCGTAAGATACCACCTTATGGATGAATTTTCTTTTAAATGAAGTTACTATGTTTAATATTAGATAAATATTATGTTAAATCATAAAAAAATACCCATAAAGATGTAAAATTTTAAAAATAAACTAAATATAATATAGATAACGGGTAAATATTAGAAAGTTCTTATAATAGATATTTTATAGGATCGTTATAATCGCAATAAAGGATCAAGATCATTTTTTCTTTTTTAGATTGTAGGATCGAATCGAGAGTTTAACAACATTGAGTTACGAGCCAATGAGTAGATTATTTATTGAATCATTTTTGATTTTACTAAAATGCTTTTTGAAATCCATAAATAACATGAATTACATATTCAATTTAATAAAATTGATTACCCAAAAGCAATGTTCTAAGTTCTAAATATCGCTTATCGGGGTCGTATTATATTTATACTTCAAAACTTAAAAATAAACATGAAAAATTAATATTTAAATTGTAAACTTACCCACAAACTTGATTAAATAAAAAGTTTAAATTTTGATCCGACATACCTAATACCTATATGATATATGGCAATATGGTAAATTGGTACCGGACTAACGGATTCTAAATATCTCGGATATATCGGCCGATATATCGGGGACCGACCCGAGTACCGACCCGAAACCAGAATGAGACCGACCCGATTCTGACCGAAAATCCGAATGGGTCCAACCCGATTCTGACCAAAACCCGACCAATCTGAATTTCATTTTGACCGAATCCGACCCGACCCGACCCGAACAAGTCCGACACAGAAATTTTGACCGAGTTGACCCGACTCATCAGTGACCCGAGCCGAATGCGATCGACCCGACCCGACCGGATAACCCGAATTGCCAGCTCTAGGCAGGTTTGTGAAATTAATTAAGAAAAATAAGTAACCATATACACATGTTTACATGGCAAATCCTCATTACCAATCATGTGATTTAACTAGATGTAAGCCCACTTGACAAAAATTTTAGACATTTTGTTAGCTATGTGTGTGATGTTCTTTTGTGTGTTTTTGTATGATATTTTTTGTGGGTTTAGAGGTTTTTTTATAGGGGGTGATTGATATGGTGTGGGAGGATATACATCAATACATGCGTTTCAAGACGTTGAATACATTACAAATGTTTAAATTTGATGGTATTAATCTTTTTTTTTATTATTATTTTCTCCCGTATTTTCATAGATGTAATTATATGTCCTTGAATACACCCACAACTATCTTTAATGACTATCTAAAATAATCATTATTAGCTAACCTAGCCTCAACAAATCAGTAGATTGAAAAAAAAGATTTATTTTGTTATCGATATACTTACAAAATTCATTCATAGAAACTTGGTGTTACACTTATCATAGATTCATAACCACTTGATTTTGTAATTTCCCTACTTATATAGATAAATTTATGAAAAGTACTTTTTAATATATTTATGGGCGGGTTTGTGAAATTAATTCGGAAACATAAGTAACCATATACACATGTTTACATGGTAAATCCTCATTAACAATCATGAGATTTAACTAGTTGTTAGCCCGGCCACTTGCCGCAAATGTCAGACATTTAGTTAGCTATGTATAGTGGTGTTTTGTGTGTTTTTGTATGATATTTTTTGTGTGTTTGGAGGTTTTTTTATAGCGGGTGATTGATATGGTGTGGGAGGATATACATCAGTGCATGCATTTCAAGACGTTAATTACATTTCCAGATGTTCAAATTTGATGGTATTAATCTTTTTTTTATTATTATTATTTTCTCTCTTATTTTCAAAGCTGTAATTATATGTTCTTGAATACACCCAGAACTATCTATAATGATTATCTAAAATATGTATTATTAGCTAACCTAGCTTCAATGAATCGATGGATTTAAAAAAAAAGACTTATTTCGTTATCGATATACTTACAAAATTCATTCATAGAAACTTGGTGTTACAACTTATCAATGATTCATAACCACTTGATTTTGTAATTTTCCTACTTATATAGATAACTTTATGACAAGTACCTTTTAATATATTTAAGGGCGGGTTTGTGAAATTAATTAGGAAATATAAGTAACCATATACACATGTTTACATTCTAAATTCTCATTACCAATCATGTGATTTAACTAGGTGTTAGCCCACTTGACGAAAATGTCAGACATTTTGTTAGCTATGTGTGTGGTGTTGTTTTGTGTGTTTTTGTATGATAGATTTTGTGGGTTTAGAGGTTTTTTTTATAGGGGGGGTGATTGATATGGTGTGGGAGGATATACATCAATACATGCGTTTCAAGACGTTGAATACATTGCCAGATGTTTAAATTTGATGGTATTAATCTTTATTATTATTATTATTATTTTCTCTCTTATTTTCATATCTGTAATTATATGTCCTTGAAAACACACAGAACTATCTATGATTACTATCTAAAATATGTATTATTAGCTAACCTAGCCTCAATGAATCAATGGATTAAAAAAAAAGACTTATTTCGTTATCGATATACTTACAAAATTTATTCATAGAAACTTGGTGTTACAACTTATCATAGATTCATAACCACTTGATTTTTTAATTTTCCTACTTATATAGATAACTTTATGAAAAGTACCTTCTAATATAATTAAGGGCCGGTTTGTGAAATTAATTATGATTCATAATTAACCATATACACATGTTTACATGGTAAATCCTCATTACCAATTATGTGATTTAACTAGGTGTCAGCCTACTTGACGCAAATATCAAACATTTTGCTAGCTATGTGTGTGGTGTTGTTTTGTGTGTTTTTGAATGATGTTTTTTGTGGGTTTAGAAGTTTTTTTTATAAGGGGTGATTGATATGGTATGAGAGCATATAAATCAATATATGGGTTTTAAGACGTTGATTATGTAAAGACTGGGAAATTTTAGAATATTAAATTATTAAATTAGTGATTTATAATCATTCCGATTTCTAAGATTCAGGAGAATTGAAATTTCTGTCTGTGAGCTATTGGGTTTATTTTAAATCTTTTGAAACAAGTTCCGACATTAATTAATTGGAAATTTAAAATATGTTATACTCTGCTTTTATATACCGAAAATTGGAAAATAATGTTCGGATTCCATTTATTAAACTCGGATTTGGAAATTTGAAAATCGTTTTGCGTTGGATCGGATAAGGTCGAGAGAGCGGGTTTCGAGATATTTTGTTTGGATATTTAAAATACCTCTTTAGATGTTGTAAGCCGAATCTGTCATGTTTTACAGTAACTTTTATATCGATTTCTGCATACATTGCATGCATTTGGGTTAGAATAGTACAAAATCTATGTAGTTTATGTTTATTTGCCAAATTATGGAATCTACACCAGTTTCTGTTTAAATTCGCAGAATTCGAGACGCTTTACAGCAATTTTAAGGAAGGTCAGAAAAGCTCGGAAAACAACTACAGAAGTCCAGAATCCGAGAGTACAGAACCAGGACAAACCGAGATGAAGCCAGAGCTACTCTATGTCGAGTACACCTTACTCGATCTCGAGTAGAGAGCCCGAGCATACTTGGTCGACAAAGCCTGGTCGAGAAAACCAAGTCCGAGGCAACCTGACTCCGGAACCCTACTCTATCTCGAGTACCACTAGTCGAGATCGACTAAGCCTGGACGTCACATCCGGAGTCGAGAAGAGGAGCTGATCGAGAAGCCGAGGACGAAGGCGCTGAGCAACCCTACTCGATCTTGAGGAGGCCTTGTCGAGATCGAGGAGCCACCACGCCCTAGTCCGAGTCCATGCCGAGGAGGAGTCCTCGACATCACCAGAGAGCCGTCTTCGACCACACCCCTAGTCGATCTCGAGGAGCCCTAGTCGAGATCGACGACACCCAGGAGCCCAGATCCGAGCCATGTCGAGCAGATCTACCCGAGACGAGCCAGTCGACCATAACCCTACTCGAGATCGACTAGACCTTTGTCGAGATCGAGTAGACCTCCAGAGTCGCGTTACTCGGTTTGATCAATTCTACTCGACTTGGGATTGCTTGGGTGCGAAGATTTGCCGATTCTATCCAAATCTATCAACATTGATCATGAAGAAGGAAGATCTATCCATGGAAGACTTTAGATTTATTATTTCCCTTTAAAGATTTAAATCCCTTGTTGCATTTATTTATCTTTTAGCAAGTAGATATAATTTTAGATATAGATAGAAGATTCTATACTTGATTAGCAAGGATTAGAAGGCTATAAAGAAAGCCCCAGGGGCTGGTTTTTCATTAAATTCAATTTCAGTCAGAGACAAGTAGTTCCACAGAGAAGTTTTAGGAGTTCTAAAGTTTTTAGGGTTTTGGCATTCTGCGAAAGTTGATTGCCGGGATTGTAAAGGCTTTGAATATAGTTTAATGCAAGTTTCTTTTCATCAATCAATGTCTGCGATTGCGATGAGGCATGAGTAGTCCACCCACTTCTGGGGCTGGGGTGAGCCCGACGGTGGCCATGTGAGGTGACGCGGTAAAGGTCAGATCTTTTTATGCAATTCGTCTTCTATCCCTATGAGCATGATTCTTTTGCGAGAGTTGAAGGTGATCCTTGTTTGTATTATTGAAGCGAAAGTGATCTTAATGCAACTTGGGTTAATTATGTGAAAAGGGTTAGTAACAATTAGGGTTTATGCGAACGCCTCTATATGCCTATTGTTGATAACGAAAGTTATTTTGATGGAAAGCATGATCTTTTATGCCTTTATGTGTTACTTTGCATGGTTATCGCTGTGGTGTTGATACCCTGGTCTTGGAAGTCTTTTATATATTGAATTTATTTCGTCGAAAATCTGAGTTTTGGGTTCGAGAATTTACAATTTAAGTTTTCTGTCTTTCCAGTCGATACAGAGGAGAGTCTCGTCGAGATCGAATAGGCCTTAGTCGATCTCGAGTACGGTCTTGTCTAGGTCGAGTAGAGTTTCTGCTTTTGTTGTCGATTTTTTAGTTTCTGTAGACTTGCTGTTGTCGATCTCGAGTAGGCTGTTGTCGAGATCGAGTGCCTCTGTCTTTGCTTTTTTCGTTACTTTCTTTCGCTATTTTCTGTCTTTGCTTTGCTCATTCCACCCTTACATTCACCATTTTGTTTCACCAAATTGGCAAAAGGTCAAAGGCACCCCACCCCATCTCTCTGCAACTCTCTTCTCCCCTTCATTTTATATCCAGAAAACCCACAAAAGGAGCCTTCTTCTCCCTATGCCTGGAGTTGCCAGAAGAACGCTTAATCCCTCGCCGCTCCTCTGCTGTCCGACCACCACCCACGCAGCCTCCTTGTTCAAGCACAAACCAGCACTTTGGTCACTGAATATTAGCAACCCAGAAATTTTCACCTTGGGAACCTTTGTTTTATTTCTAATTGAAAAACCTCTCTTCACCTCCGGATTTCCAGTCCGAGCTATGAGAAGCTTCCTCCGACTACGAGGAGCTCCCGCAGTCGCCCAGTCCGAGCTCCCCTGTCCGCCACTCGGAGTAGCCGAGCACCCCTGTTCCGCATGGAGCAGCCGAGCCTCCACCTCCATCTCATTCATGTGAGCAGCGACAGCCGACATAGCCGGTTCCTCCTCCTTCCTCTAACGCCTGAGTGAGCCCGAGCCACCAACGGGATCTGCCGCCGAGCCTCTTTCCACCTCTCCTCCTCCCCCGTTTCCGAGCACCCGGGTAAGCCCTCATTCCTCCTCTTGGTATAAAATCGACGTAAAGGTGAGACTTTAACCCCTCTACATCCGTCCTAGGCCAATAGCGGCTCGAATCCATCTCCATTGAAGCCAATCGCGCCTCCGGCGAACATTTCGGCGAAGGATTCAACCCTCTCGGTGAGCTCGCTTTACTCCCTTCTTTCTTGCTCGCTTTTGAACCTGTGTGTTGGACAAAAATGCGCAATAATCGTACAACACATTTTATTTGATTTTTAATATTTGAGTTCGACCCCTTTTGGTTATCCTCTTGATTCGAATTCGTATCGATACTAAGATTTGAGTGGTTTTGGTGATTTGGGCTGCACCCGAATTTTAACGGGTTACCTACGTATCTCTTGGAAGAGAATCAAGCCTTACGTAGTTCATAATGTTTTGGATTTTGTGTTTGGTTTGATTTGGATTTGGTTTCGTTTTCTTGTATGCATCATAGGATGAAGTTCAAGCACACCTTCTCGGAAGGGTAGCTTGAACGACACTGCACCCGAGTAACCTGAGCCCAACTTCTTGGAAGGGTAACTCAAGTAGCCCGCCTATCATTTGCATAGAAAATGATTTAATGTGGTGTTTGATTTGACTTAGAGGTTAGGTTTAAAGGTCAATTTGGGGACGGTGGAATTTGATTTTGAATGTTGGTCGTGACCAAACTCGACGAGTGGAAGCTTTGTATCGAGTTAGAGTGGACACTTTGATTTTGATGGAAAATTTGACATTCGGGACGACTAGAGTCGACAAATGAATTTAGAAAGATTTGTTTGAAAGTTTGGCTGTGACTGGACTCGGTGAGAATTTGATTTACGCCGAGTTTCCTACTTATCCACATCTTTAGTGGAATCAAGTCACCGTAGTTCAAGACGAAAAAAGAATTTTGTATTTGAGTTTGATCATGAGATCATTTGAAGATGATGATTGAACTCAACGAGCAGAAGCTTTGTATCGAGTCGGCAAGGACAATTTGAATTTGTATTTGGCGATTGAACTCGACGAGCATTGGCTTTGTATCGAGTGTCCTACGTATCTCTTATAAGAGAATCAAATCACCCGTAGTTCTAAACGGACCAATTTAATTTTTTTTTTTGTTTTGACCTCATATTCATTTAAAGAGAATTTAGAGGCGGACGATTGTACCCGATATATTTTTAGGATTTAATATCGGGTTACCTACGTAGCCGTTTTTACGGCGTCAAGTCTGTACGTAGTTCTACCGGAACTGATTTATTTTTTGTTTCGGTGATTGAACCCGACGAGCTTTTTGCTTTATGTCGAGCTACCTACGTACCCGTTTGGACGAGATCAAATCTTGCGTAGTTCTCAAAAGAAACCAAGTTTATATTTGGTGAAACTTGATTTGAGGTATTGACTCCGTTTTTGTTATTTAGGAGCCGATTTGAGACTCGATCCACTAGTATAAAATGACACTGAAACTTTACGAGTTTAACTTTATGATTTTTGTTAAACCCGATTTATAATTTGTGTCAATTATAATTTGTATACTTTAGTGGGCGAGTGGGGTAATTAGGCATAATTTCTTCAAATATGCAAAAGAGCATATACGAGCTTAGTATATGCAAATTGTTGGATGCAATCAACCTCCAACATCAATTTTATATGGGTGTATTATATTGGGCCGAGCCAATCCATTTATATATTTTTTTGTTTAAGCCCATTTTGATTAAAACTTTCCAATGTCAATCTTGTGTTTGTTATTGCTTCTGCTTTCTTCTTTTTGCAGATGCTTTTGCGGGAGCTTTATTTCTTTTAGCAGTAACAACACCATAGCTCAAACTCAAAGAACCTCCATAGCTGAACTTGAGATGACTCCGACCCCATTCAAAGGTAAATACTTCCCAACTGCAAGACCGAGAGATTTTAGTGAGCAATTTTGGTGGCGGGAGCCCAAATTCAACCCGGTTAGCAGAAGCCATCCCGGACGAGCTTCAACCACCATCGTTCAGGGTCGGCGAGCTCAGATCCGGTACGTCTCCTTGCCACTTGGAGGAGATGAAGGTGGCCGAGAGTACTGGGAAGGAGTTGAGGACAGCCATGGCAAGGGCAATCAAGATTTGTTTTGAAACCCCTGTCAATTTCAATTTTTGCCCCAAATTAAAGCTTGCCATTTTATTTATTGAATTGGCTCTCTCCTCCCCCCATTTGTGCCTTTGTTTTGACATTCTTCGAATCTGAGATGCATTTGTTTATTTAACTTCCAACTTTGGTCAAGCTTGAATTTGGTGCGCTTGGGTCAAGGTATGTTGGGGCTAATTTCAACCATGTCTCAAGGGAAGACGGTGAGTTAGCTCCTACCCGCAGCTGTATTCGACTGCATCAGGGGCTTTTTTTTGGAGCAAACGCAATCATCAGAAAGCGGTTGACGAAGCTATGGACCACATTCTACAGGTTCATTTAGCTTTAGTTAATTTTTTGTTTGCCTCAAAATTTTGGGATTTGAGGTTGCAAGACTGATTTTATCTCATTAATTTGGAACCAAATGAGAGAAATCACTTTCTTGGAATTCAGCAAACTTTTCTGGATTAGGTGTTGCTATCAACCCTTTATATTGTGTTTATCTTAGAATTATAGTCTGTCTGATCTGATATGTTGAGATGGGGGTTTGATTCACCATCTCTAATTTGTTGTCCTCTAATTTGAACTGGCTGGGCTTTTGTTGTTGTTATGAACCTGCTCATATAGTAATCCAGTTTTTGTTGATAACTTCTTTTTTCTTTGAGTTTTCCCTTGGATCCCATTGGTTTGGTTGGGAGTAAAATGCAATTTCCGTGAGACTGATTGTGTGCTCACATATTAGAGAGATAGGATAAAGGTCCAATTCCATAAGTGGAGTTTTTTTTATCCTGTTTCGTTCACCGGAAAACAGCCTGTCAAGCCCTTTGTAGGAAACTTCAGAGGTATATTTTTTTAGGATGTTGGCGAACTATCTGAACATGGCCCGAGCAGAAATTTTGGCAGCACTTCGTCCCCCCGGAGGTCGATCCACGCCAGGATCGGGAGTGTAGTGGCGAAAGTATAAACTCTCAAGCCACTACGAGCTACTCTCAACCTACTATGAGGCGACCCCTAGGAGAAAGTGAAAACCTTCATCCTACTATGAGGTCATCCGCTAGGTGAGAGTTACAATGAATATGATGTACTTATCTGATTGATATAACGTGCTTAAAAGATTGATATGGTGTGTTACTTCTGTGAGATGATGTGATAAATTCTACCATATATGATACGATGCTAGATATGCTACGCTATGTGGCTATTCTTGAGGTGATTATGTTATGCTATTAGACGTGAGGTGCTATTGTTATTCGATATATATATGATGCTTGATGATGAAAATGATAGAAATTGAACTGTTGAACCTTGATTCTGTTTTAGAACCTAGGAAGAGAATATGAGATTAGCCTTTAGAAGTGGATGATAGGATGAATGGAGAGGTCAGCTTTTGACTAATGCCGAACTTGAAGTTTTGAACGGTGTTTTAAAGAGGACGTTGTGATGTTTTGAGTTATGATATGACCAAGGAGTTGGAGTAAGGATGTGGTAGGGGCTCATATCACATTCTTGCTACGGTCTATTGGGGATATTATGATCACGACAACGGTACTGTGAGGATCTCATAGGGGCACCAATGAGATACTTACGGGATCAATGACATGATCCTTGGACTCACTAATTTCGAACTTCATCCCCTATTTTAAAATGATTTTAGTCTCGAGGACGAGACTTGTTTTTAGAGGTGGATGATGTAAATGCTCGGATTTTCAAATCCTAATTTTTCGGAAAAAAGGAAATTAAAGATGAATTTAAATCGAATTAAAAGCTCGTTTAGAGGATTCCGACCGTAATATAAAATTTGACGAACGATTTCCGTCCTTTTACCTCGAAAATTGAAAATAATTATCAGATGGTGATATCTTTTTTTATTTATTTTTATAAATCTAATTGATCGAGAAAGTGAGAATCGGGAAAACTAACATTTGATAACTAATTTCGGGATTTGAAATTCATGTATTCGGGTTGAATTTTCGGGTATTGGTTTAATCACTTCCACACACTACCCTCACCATATCTCTTTAAAGGTCCTCCCTCACCCCGTCATTCATTCATTCATCATCACCCTCACCTGCTCCCTTCAACCTCAATCGTCATCACCACTCCGCTCTCTTCTTCTACACGTCTTTGGTACCATCACCTCCATCTTCCCTTCACCTCTTCCTCTTTCATTTCATTTCTTCCCTCCAGCTGCTCTCTTCCTCTCCATCACCGTCGTCCCACACTTACATCTTCATCACCGTTGTTCCATCACCGTACACCACTGTCACCGCACCTTCAAACCACCGTCTCTTCCTCCTTCCCTCCTTCCACCTCGAGCTGCCAGCGGAAGGTCCCACGCACCCCTCGGAGCAACCACCAACAGCCGGAGCAGCCCAGACGCTCCCCAGCGCCGCCGCAAGCCACCGGAACACCATCGCCCCGTTCGAGTGCGAACAATCTTCCGGTAAGCCGTTCTCCTTCGTTTCCGATCCAAATCACCCTCGGACTTCACCATCATGCTCACCCATATCCGATGCAGGTTCGACGAGCCATCGATGGCCTCTGAAGGCGCCCAGACCTCTGATTGAGAGCTCCGAAGCCGCGAAATCACCTCGGTGAGCTTTGTTCCTTCCCTTCCTTATACCGTTCGTTCCTTTCATGTTTATTGGTCGAGGAGTGAGATTGTGAACCGAGTGTGGGAAGGTGGGGCGAGGTCGAGCGCTCCGACGAGATCGAGAGGTCCGTCGAGCTCGAGAGAGTCGAGTGCGAGGCGAGGCGAGCGAGCGTCGTGAGCGAGGCCAGGAGCAGCAAGTGTGATTGAGGGAGGCGGGAGAGCCAAGGAGCTGGGCGAGGCTGAGCGACGTAGCAAGCTCCGTCGATCAGTGGCACAGTGCAACGTCGCCGGCGGGATCGCGTGAGAATGGCCATGGCGGGAGCCTCCATTTGAAATTGGGGAAGAAGAAGGCTGGTGTGGCCTTTGGTGGCCCCCCCTTGCTAACATATATACATATATATTTGTTATTTATTAAACCGGGTTGGGATTATATTACGGGTTCGGTTCGGGTTATCCGTATATTATCTAACTAATTAACGGTAATTAAAATATATTATTAAACTAATTGAGGATTTAAAAGATAAATTAGTATATTTTGGAAAAATTATAAGAGTTGATTTATTAAATAAAAATGGTCGGGATTTTAGGGGATTTGGAAATAATTTATAAAAGTGTTAAATAAATGGTATTTAAAATATCATGTAATAATATTTGAGATTTAAAATATATTATTGGGACTTCAAGATTTATAAAGAATTTGGAAAAGAATTTCAAGGTTGGAAATTAATCTAATAAATAAATTAAAAAGGGAATTCGGCAAGTATTTTAAGGGTCGAAATTCTTAACTGTTTAATTCAGACTTGAAACGATTTTGAACTAAACTGACAATAAGAGTTATTCGATGACTAACTAGCATAATAGTATGATCGTTTGACTAACGGCATGATATGTGTGACTAATTGCATGACTTGTGGTGATTTATTATAAGGGGATAAATATTTGTTACCGATGATGATAATGATATATACACTTATGAAGAGTATGAGTATGAAATAGTAATATGCAAATGTGACTAAGTATGATATGGAGGTTATCTTAAGTTATAAGAGATGGTTGATCATGATGAACGGGAAGTATGGTTGGTGTGATCTTGCTTATTTATTTGCTTGTATGAGTGTGTAATATATGTGATCAGAAAAGCTATAGAAGTATACTTAGTACATTCTCGTTATGCAATTAGGTGATATTCTGTGATCGTGACTACTGTGTGCTGGATTATTCTTTTGCTGATCTTCTAGCCAGGTAAGTACCTCCGGGGCTTACTCAGTAACCAGTACCTCCTGCCTGATGTGTCATATAGTATGTAGGTGTTGCATATGCATAAGAGCATGTCATGTAGTATCATGCTTAGGAATTGCATTTACGCATGAGCATCCTTATTCTGTATGCGTTTGAATACAGAACGGTCGTTATCTATGAGTCCTAGAGTCCTTGCTAGGGTCATAGGGCAGCCCAGCTTCATCGGGCGTTGTCCTCCTCGAGTCATTTATATATATATATCACGAGATACGAGATGAGCATGAGATATGATATGATGATGAGATTTGATATAATTATAGCATCGAACTGGCCAGTCTCCACCTTGTCTGGAAGAGGGGTGGTGGTAAAAGAGGGATATACCGCTTGGTATTCTTTGTTAAGGCCTTCCTCAATATTTTGGACATATGAATTAGGAGCATGATAGTGTGGTTTTATTTCAGTACTGCATGAAGGCATCCTTTATTCTAGGTATAGGCGTATTATATGTCCTCAGCGCGGTCAAAGGACCCGCGGGCGGACTCTTGGCCTGACTTGGTGGTATAGTTTTAGGTACCCGATCTACTACTTGATTTTGTGCTGATATGACGGGGTCCATTCATATGGCGGAGAGTGAGTGTATGAACCCTGACTTCACGAAACTCATGCTTTTTGGATTTCTTCCTATTATACTCCGTTTTGACCCGGCTTTGCCGTGGCACTAGTTGTATCGTTTTCAGAACTTTCATCCTTTGCATGATAAAGGTTTTCGCGCGTTGTAGACTTAGGACAGGTACAGGGGTTTACCCCGGGGTCTCCA
Organism: Persicaria tinctoria; assembly: GCA_037127255.1. Taxonomy (NCBI): domain Eukaryota; kingdom Viridiplantae; phylum Streptophyta; class Magnoliopsida; order Caryophyllales; family Polygonaceae; genus Persicaria; species Persicaria tinctoria. Next base: position 25,284,258 of record JBANSL010000014.1, read on the forward strand.
ACGGACCTTCCGGGTTTGGGTGCGAAATCCCACTTTAAACTGCGCATCTTCGATTTCAAACCTTCAACCTGTACTCGGGGCGCAAGATCCCAACGAGGGGTTTCATCCCTCGAAACGTAACTCAGGAATCATAATCTTGGGCCGTTACATTGCTAACGTGCCTCTTTTGGCTTCCAGGACCCCTATTTATAGGATGCAGGCCGAGGGCAGTTAATAGGCTACCCCCACTCTCTCATTTTCTTTTTTTTTTCTTTTAAAACTCCTGCTGATAAATAAAGAAAACTGCTCTCCACTTCCAGAAGAGCATTCAACTGCCCATTTTAGCAGTTTCTTCCAACTGCCCATTTTAACAGTTCCTTTTTTCCCTTTGTTTAATATGTAACTTGGGATTGAATGGGCCGGACCTGCATAGCTCAATGGGCTTTTCTTTTCTTTCTGTATTTTTTTTCTTTTTGCACTCTCAATTTATTTCTCGTAGAGAGCAATAATCCCATGTAATGTTAAATTACACACACACACACACACACACACACACACATTTTTTTTTTTACCGCCAAACACCGTGTTTGTGGGTTGAGGTCGGAATTTCCTTTCAGTCTGGATTGGGTGAGTATGGGTTCGGAAGGGAGTCGCCGACGGCCTGGTCCTCTTTCTTTCCTTCCCCCGTTTTTCCGTCGGAAGTGCTGCCGTGTCCGTTTCATTTGGGGAAGGAAATGGGTTCAGTGGGTTTTGTTTTATTTTTGGTCCGGTTCAGCGATAATATTTGTTAGGTTGAGAGTGGGCCGAGTCTTGGGCTTCAGCTTGGGTTTCGGATTTGGGCCTGTTCTTCCGGGTTGGGTTTCGGTTTTGGGCTTGTTGGATTGTTTTCTTGTGTTTTATTTGTTGTTATACTATTATGTTATTATGTCTATATGTTACGCACATATAGTTAACTATTGTTAATGTATTATTAAATTTCATTATGAGATTTATGATATATATTCCAAAGATTATCGTATATTATGAATTGGTTTTAGAAATGTTATTATTTGGACTATGCATTTTATGATGTTTTGGAAATATGGGTTTTGATTTATAAATATGGGTGTGAAAATATAATTATTTTGTGAATAAATGCCGGAATTATTTTGATGGTATAAATTTACAAGTTTATTAAAGATTTAATGTTTATAAAAGGGTTTTGACGAATTATGATTTAAGAAGATGTTTTGAATATGAGTTGACTTAACTTGATATTTAAGAGTTTGGAAAACTTCGGGAAACGAGTTTGGAAATATTGTTGGTAAGATTTATCGATTGGTTTGATTGGAAATGAAATGATTTTGGGTTGATGTTGATCATATCGGAAAGGTTTTGGAAAAATGGTTTTACCATCGATCGGTTTTTAGGGATGTTGAGAATTTGAGTTCTTGTGTATGAATGTTGGCCTGGTAGCTTATGGCAATGGCTTGATGACAGGTGTGTATTTGCTTTTGGATCGCTTGGACTTGCATTTGGGCCCTTACTTGTGTTATCCTGTTGTACTGCATCTTCAGGTAAGTTCCCTAGGGGGCTTACTCAGGTTGGACATTCATGCATGTTGTTGTATTTTATGTTAGGTGTTGCATATGCATAAAAGCATGCCATGTAGTATCCTGTTTAGGTTGCACTAATTGAATGAGCATCTGCTTACTTTATGCGTTTGAAACAGAACGGCCATTATCTATGATAGTCCTAGAGTCTTTGCTAGGGTTATAGGACGACCTAGTCCCATCGGGTCCCGTCCTGAGTCAATCGAGTCATGGGGTTCGTATGGGACGGGGTTAATAAACTGACTAAAATTATAAACAGGGTAAAAATTTATAAACTGTTGGTAAAAGTAGTTAAAAATTTATGAAAAATATAAACTCTGTATGGGACGAAAAACAGTTTATTTGTAAAAAGTGGAGTTTATTTGGTTGTTATTAGGGGTATTGTGGTACTTTCAAACCAAATAAACAAAATAAACCTCAAATAAGCTCCCTTAAGTAGCTTTTTTTTAACTCATAATTTTAACTGTTTTAGGCTTATTTTGGTTCCCATACCCACTTTTTAACTGTTTAATTTTTTAACAGTTAAAATTTAATAATTTTAACAGGTTTATTTTAAAAACCATACACACCCATGAACTTCCTTATATTATGAGATGCTTGCGGGCTTTATTGTGGAGCAGGTTAGGCATGCGTACCGCCCGATTATGATGGAATGCATTCACAAGCCGGCCAGTCTCCGCCCTATCGGAAGGGGGTGGAGGTAGGAGAGGGATATGCCACTTGGCATTGTCTTGGGCCCTTTACAGTATTTTTACACATTATTATAACTAGGACCATGCTAGTGTGTTTGACTTTCGTACTGCATTAGAGCATCTTTATTAGGTATAGCACATACTATTGGCCTCAGCGAGGACTGCCGGTCCCGCATGAGTGTCTCGATCTGACTCCTTTCCCCGTTCTTTTTTTTAAAGTATGTTCTACAGATTCTGAGTACTCGATGTCTATATGACGGGGTTTCCTTTTGGCAAATTGAGGAACCTGGTTAATTCTCTAACTTGGTATAAATGGTAATCATTCGCTTACGTTTTTTATTTTGACCCGGCTCTGCCGTGACACTTTGTATCTTAACTTTACTTCCGCTTTAATTTCATTTGAATTGCATTTCGCGACATAGTCTTAAGACAGGTTAAGGGTACCGTACGACCCTTCGTGGCTTTTAGGGTTTGAAATCCCTCTTTTTACAAATCTTAAAATGAGTTTGAAACCTCGACCCGTACCTAGATTGCAAGATCCGAACAAGGGGTTTTATCCCTTGAAACGTAACCCGGAAATCATAATTCTGGGTCGTTACAGATTACATTTCCAGATTTTTAAATTTGATGGTATTAATCTTTTTTATTATTATTATTTTCTCTCTTATTTTCATAGCTTTAGTTATATGTCCTTGAACACAACCAGAGTGTATTCAAGGACATATAATTAAATGCAATTAGCTTGTTCTTTACAGATGGGTTGGGAGACTCCAAGGAGATCATTATGAGTGTTATTAACTGATTGCTATGCTAGAGATCAGATTTGGATGCCTTAACTATTAAATGTGTCTTGACTGATCTGTGCAAACGGGATAGTGGGAGTACCTTTTTTTCTGTATGGTCAACCCAGTTTTGTGTAATAGCCCGTTCCACTATGTTAAACCCTTGAGGATCTTATTGAGTCTTTCTCCCGGATGTAAGTATCTTTCACGGGAATCGGGTTGGTTATAAATACATTGTCTTGGAATCATGTGTGGATATGAGGGTTGTTTGAGTGATTATTGGAATAGTGTCCTTGGTGTAATTCCGAGTTAAAGAGTAAGGTGTTTATGGGGTTATCCTTCTCTATTCTTATGACGATCAACCAGTGCCTTCTTGCCACAAAGAGTCATACCAGAGTCCCACGGGAAAGAGGAGTGATAAGTTAGTCGAGAAAAGTCAATGGCTGCCCTTAGGGATATCTGTCCGGTTGTAATGGTGACTCTCTCTGAATTGCATGAAATGATTTTATAATCCTCCGCATGTACCTTGCCAATGATCATTAGTAAGAAGCTTCTCATGTTATGCCTTGCCTTTTTTCATGGTTTTATTGTTTAGGTTCATGTTGTGGTTAGTTACCTTGCTCAAGTCTCGTGTTGTGTCTTGCCTTATATCATGAATGTTTGTTGTTATAGCATGTTCACCTGGCTTGTTGATCGTATGATCGATTGGAAGCATGAACCACATGATATGAACCTATATGATCGTTATCTCCTCTTGAATTAGGTTCATGATAGTGTGATCGATTCCTCTTTGTATGAATGTTGATAGATGATCATCTTAGCATGTTGGATGATGACATGTCAATGCCTATTATTCCTTTTTTGACAAGAATCAATAGCATGCCCGTTTGTTATGTATACATTAGGTTAATTATTGTTGCTTGCTCTATAATTTATATTTTTGTGTGATACTTGCACTGAATTGGGATTATGTTGGTGTAAATGAGTCTTGGAAAATGCATGTTTCATCCCAGTATGTGTTGATCTGCACTCATGCCCCGTATTCTAATCATATTGCCCATTACTTAGACTCGTATTATGCATCATTTAACTTTTCTCATGCTTCTATGTTGTGGAATATGAGTGATTGACTTCTTGCGTACCGTTGTAATTATCAATTAAATGTTTATATGTATCATATGTTATGTTGAGCCATTAGTATCATGTAGGACCTTTGGTTGTGACTTGTGTGAATATCTTGTCTACATTATTGCTGATTCTCTCTTGAGCGAGGTCTCTGATAGTGTGGTTCTCCCACCCTTGTGTTCTCTTAACATGTTTTACTCATCCTGATTAGATTGATGTTGAATTTGATGATCAACTTGCTTTTCATAATGGTAAATCCTAGTACGTTGCCATGTTATCGTTTGGTAGTGTTCCCTATTACTCTATGATATCCTCTCGTGCTTGCATAGATGTATGACTTGACACCTCGTATGATCACTCACCACACTATATCATGTCTTCACATACGTAGGACGCATGAATGTTCGAATGAATCTAGTTGAATTGCCTTGATTGTAGTCACGTTTTGATATGTGCTAGTAGTATCTTGTAGGGCTTCTGCTTTCCACAATGAGTACATGTTGTACTTGTTCCATAGATAGTTATCATTTTATATGCCTTACGACGGTTCGTTCCTAGCATGATTATAATATGTCACCCATGATGCCCTTTTTGTTACTTTTGATAATGCCTCATGTTCGTGAATATTATGTGAACCTCTTTTAAATGACTCATGACTATGCTTATATCACATCATGTATCGCTAGCATCATGTAGGACCTATACTTTCTAAATGTATCTCGACATATGATTACGTGCCATTTTTAACCTATTATATGATCATTGTGTCAGATGTGAGAATTACTATGCCCCTCTTATGTGTTCCTCTATGACGTTTAGTCTCACTATTATGCTATACCTTGTCATGCTTGACCTCACATGTTGATACGTATACCATGCTTGTGCATTCATTCATATATATAACACTTGTCATTCTCATTAAATTTCACATGAACTCGGACCATGTATGATCATTACTAGTTTCGCATAACTTGTTTGAAGTTGCTAAGCCTATCCGTTTTGTGGAATAATCTGCTACTAGCTTGTCTCACATGCATGTTGTAGTACTCGATTGTGCCTTTGAAAATGAATACGAACGTTGTCCCCCTTGAGATAGGTACATGTTAGTGTGGATTAGTGCAATTGATACCTTCCATGATGAATTTGTGTTACTTGTCGCGATTATAACCTAATAGACTTTCATAAGGACATCGTTGCTATTCTCAGGTCGAAGTCTTGTCTTTAGTCTTGTCGTTCTTAGCCTTGGTCTATGTTTGGTTCCAAAAGGAATATTGGGTTGTCCTCTCTTGTCACTCCCCTTTCTTTGCTAACTTGGAGTCATGCGCGATACATTCGGTGAGCGACTGCTTGAAAGAGAAAAGAAGTTGCATAGCGATAGAGCAGTGTGGCGAAGCGTGGGCCCATAACCCACAAGCCTCATGATTGACGGTGTTGGTGGGACAGGTATGTTTCGAGGATTGCGGCTATCGAGTACGATATGACTTGCAAGCGGGATTGTTCTCCGTTTGAATTGCTAACCCTTTTGAATTTGTTGACGATGATATTGCACTGCCCTAGCGATGAGATTTACGTGTTGATGTGCTGAGTTGATGATGATTGTTGCCTGATTGCTTGTTGCCTATTATAATATGATTTGATGCCTTATAGTTCTAATGTGCCATGATACCTTGATTAGTTGTTACATTGAGTTGCTAAGCATGATCTAAATTCGTTGCCTATAAAATGTGAACTACAAATGCTGAGAAACCTGAACTATCTATTAGATAAGGTTATGATGAAACATGCTAGCTTGACTTGATTACGTTCATATATGATGTTTGCAATGATTATTGAGCATGATGGTAAATTGGGACTGGTTGAATCCATGATGTTATGTTATGAATGCTAGTTGATATGATGTAGACCTTATGTTTGATGATTTTCATGATTGCTTCTTCCTTCAACATGTGGGGGAGGTCATTTGGTAGCGTGGTTGGAGAGTGGTGAAAGAATTTTGGGCGGTTGGGATGATCGATGGTACTAGAAGGTGAGTTGCGAGAGAGAGATGCTGGCTTAAGTAAGACTGAGTGAGCTTTTGGATTTTTAGGACGCAATGTTGGTGGTTCTGATGAGCTTCTAGGTGATGTTGGTGATGCTTCGGGTAGTACGAGAAGTGTAAGGAAGGGCTCGTGAATATTGAGGACATGGTATTAGAGGTACTTGGGTGTGAAGTTAGGGATATGAGTTGGGTTCTTAGAGGTGGATGGTGTGTGGGAGTGCTTGATGGAATGAGGGGTGAGATTGGAGTATCGAAATGAATTGGGATTTCTTCAGGGGATTTTGTCGGAGTTAGTGTTGTTGAGTTTAGAAGAGGAATAATTTTGGCTTGAGAGTGGAGATGGGTGAGTGGGGATTGTGTTTTATTTTGACTCGAATGATGTGATGATTTTCTTGATTATGTAATTTATTTATATCTGCTGACATGATGTTAGCTAGTGGCCATGATAAAACCTGATATGGAATAACATTACCTATTGAAACGCAATGTTAAAATCTAATTGGTAGTGACTAGGGTTATCATGATATATTGATGTTTTGCTATCTTGTTATGTTGTGTTAGAAGCATGTTAGGACGTGTTTTGATATGATGTATGAAATAATGATGAGTATGAACTACGAGATAATGATGTGTTACTATATGTAAGCATGATGTTTATTATGTGGTAGTAAGCATGATGTTGTAGTATACGGCTGACAAGCATGATTATTTGTTATGTAAATGATGAATATGACTTTAAGTATGATCATGATTAGTATATATGAGATAATGGTGCATGATTTCTAACTGATTGTCATTCGATATTGTGATGAGTTAAGGTGATGTCTTTCAGAGCATGCTGACATTTTGGTGATTTATATACTGTTTGATCTTTTTTTTTTCTGAATCTTAATAGCATGACTTTGTTGTGTTGATATGTTAACGTGATGAATCTGTTCTACTTGTGTTGCAATACCGATATACGATAGTGAGATTTGATGTGTACTGACGTACTAACCCCATAACATCTAACCCGTTGATTTCTGGACATGTGTGCTTACGTGATGAGCATTCGATTATGCACTTGTGATGCCTTCAGTATGATGTAGATATACCTTATGATTTGTAGTATGTTGAGGTTTGTTGTTCCTTTGTTACTTTAGACTTGTTGGCATGTTTATATTTATGTTAAACGGTTATGTGATGGTTTATGACTATGATATGATGTGGGACTTTCCATGTGTGAGATGGCTTATGGTATTATGCTTATATAAGTGCTGATGAAACTTTTGGTTATGGTACTTGTTGAGTTGTGAATGATGTTGCATGATTTGGAAACTAGGAAGAGAATATGCGATTAGCCCTTAGAGGTGGATGATTCCACCTCCCGATTTCTGAATTTGATTGATAGATATGCGGGAAACTGATTTGGTTTTGGGAGATTTTGACGAAATCTTGAGTTGAAGGGATTTGACTTGTTTGGTGCAAAGTTCTTGGTTAAACGTCGGATTTGAAGATTTTGAACGATATAGAAAGGAAATAACTGGTTTTTAAAGAATAAACGCTATCGAGGGTTTCAACGATTTCGAGGCTAATCTTTTTTTTTTTTCAATTGCAGGATTCCTTTTGAAACTTTTCAAACCCGGTTTTATATTATAACGACTCACGAAGTCGATACAAGCATTTTATAGGGGCGCATATAGAATGCTTGGTAAGACCTAGTAGACACGTTATGATTGCTTTTCGAGTTATGATATAACCGAAAAGTCGGAGTAACAATGTGATAAGGGCCCATATCGCATACTTGCTATGACCAATTTGGAATATTATGATCACGTCAAGGGTACTGTAGGGATCTCATACGGGCCCTATGAGATGCTTACAGAATCAACGGCATGATCTTTGGACTCACTAATTTAAAACTTCATCCCCATGTTTTAGAGTGATTTTAGTCTCGGGGACGAGACTTGTTTTTAGATGTGGGTGATGTAAAGACCGGGAAATTTTAGAATATTAAATTATTAAAATAGTGATTTATAATCATTCCGATTTCTAAGATTCAGGAGAATTGAAATTTCTGTCCGTGAGCTATTGGGTTTATTTTAAATCTTTCGAAACAAGTTCCGGCATTAATTAATTGGAAATTTAAAATATGTTATACTCTGCTTTTATATACCGAAAATTGGAAAATAATGTTCGGATTCCATTTATTAAACTCGGATTTGGAAATTTGAAAATCGTTTTGGGTTGGATCGGATAAGGTCGAGAGAGCGGGTTTCGAGATATTTTGTTCGGATATTTAAAATACCTCTTTGGACCAATTTAATTCTAATTCTTTTCACTTTTCTTCCTCTCTCCCCTCTTGCCTCTCTCCCCTCTTGCTCTTTACAACCCATTCTTGTCTTCTTCCTCGTACAACTCATTCCACCCTTACATTCACCATTTTGTTTCACCAAATTGGCAAAAGGTCAAAGGCACCCCACCCCATCTCTCTGCAATTCTCTTCTCCCCTTCATTTTATATCCAGAAAACCCACAAAAGGAGCCTTCTTCTCCCTATGCCTGGAGTTTCCAAAAGAACGCTTAATCCCTTGCCCCTCCTCTACTGTCCGACCACCACCCACGCAGCCTCCTTGTTCAAGCACAAACCAGCACTTTGGTCACTGAATATTAGCAACCCAGAAATTTCCACCTTGGGAACCTTTGTTTTCTTTCTAATTGAAAAACCTCTCTTCACCTCCGGATTTCCACAGCCGAGCAAGCCGCCCCTCAAATTCCTCCTCTTCCCGTCGAGCAACAGCTTCCTCCGACTACGAGGAGCTCCCGCAGTCGCCCAGTCCGAGCTCCCCTGTCTGCCGTTCGGAGTAGCCGAGCACCCCTGTTACGCCGGGAGCAATTGAGCCTCCACCTCCATCTCATTCATGTGAGCAGCGGCAACCGACATAGCCGGTTCCTCCTCCTTCCTCTAACGCCTGAGTGAGCCCGAGCCACCAGCGGGATCCGCCGCCGAGCCTCTTTCCGCCTCTCCTCCTCCCCCGTTTCCGAGCCCCCGGGTAAGCCCTCATTCCTCCTCTTGGTCTAAAATCGACGTAAAGGTGAGACTTTAACCCCTCTACATCCGGCCTAGGCCAATAGCGGCTCGAATCCATCTCCATTGAAGCCAATCGCGCCTCCGACGAACATTTCGGCGAAGGATTCAACCCTCTCGGTGAGCTCGCTTTACTCCCTTCTTTCTTGCTCGCTTTTGAACCCGTGTTTGTGGGTTGAGGTCGGAATTTCCTTTCGGTCTGGATTGGGTGAGTATGGGTTCGAAAGGGAGTCGCCGGCGGCCTGGTCCTCTTTCTTTCCTTCCCCCGTTTTTCCGCCGGAAGTGCTGCCATGTCCGTTTCATTTGGGGAAGGAAATGGGTTCAGTGGGTTTTGTTTTATTTTTGGTCCGGTTCAGCGATAATATTTGTTAACTCCGGTTCGGTTCATTAAAGGGAAAGGGATGGGTTGAGAGTGGGCCGAGTCTTGGGCTTCAACTTGGGTTTCGGGTTTGGGCCTGTTCTTCCGGGTTGGGTTTCAGTTTTGGGCTTGTTGGATTGTTTCCTTGTGTTTTATTTGTTGTTATACTATTATGTTATTATGTCTATATGTTACGCACATATAGTTAACTATTGTTAATGTATTATTAAATTTCATTATGAGATTTATGATATATATTCCAAAGATTATCGTATATTTGAATTGGTTTTAGAAATGATATTATTTGGACTATGCATTTTATGATGTTTTGAAAATATGGGTTTTGATTTATAAATATGGGTGTGAAAATATAATTATTTTATGACTAAATGCCGGAATTATTTTGATGGTATAAATTTACAAGTTGATTAAAGATTTAATGTTTATAAAAGAGTTTTGACCAATTATGATTTAAGAAGATGTTTTGAATATGAGTTGACTTAACTTGATATTTAAGAGTTTGGAAAACTTCGGGAAACGAGTTTGGAAATATTGTTGGTAAGATTTATCGATGGGTTTGATTGGAAATGAAATGATTTTGGGTTGATGTTGATCATATCGGAAAGGTTTTGGAAAAATGGTTTTACCATCGATTGGTTTTTGAGGATGTTGAGAATTAGGGTTCGTGTGTATGAATGTTGGCCCGGTAGCTTATGACAATGGCTTGATGATAGGTGTGTATTTGCTTTTGGATCGCTTGGACTTGCATTTGGGCCCTTACTTGTGTTATCCTGATGTTCTGCATCTTCAGGTAAGTTCCCTAGGGGGCTTACTCAGGTTGGACATTCATGCCTGTTGTTGCATTTTATGTTAGGTATTGCATATGCATAAAAGCATGCCATGTAGTATCCTGTTTAGGTTACACTAATTGAATGAGCATCTGCTTACTTTATGCGTTTGAAATAGAACGGCTGCTATCTATGATAGTCCTAGAGTCTTTGCTAGGGTTATAGGACGACCTAGTCCCATCGGATCCCGTCCTGAGTCAATCGAGTCATGAACTTCCTTATATTATGAGATGTCTGCGGGCTTTATTGTGGAGCGGGTTAGGCATGCGTGCCGCCCGATTATGATGGAATGCATTCACGAGCTGGCCAGTCTCCGCCCTATCGGAAGGTGGTGTAGGTAGGAGAGGGATATGCAACTTGGCATTGTCTTGGGCCCTTTACAGTATTTTTACACATTATTATAACTAGGAGCATGATAGTGTGTTTGACTTTCGTACTGCATTTGAGCATCTTTATTAGGTACATCACATACTATGTGGCCTCAGCGAGGACTGCCGGTCTCGCATGAGTGGCTCGATCTGACTCATTTCCCCGTTCTTTTTTTTTAAGGTATGTTCTGCAGATTCTGAGTACTCGATGTCTATATGACGGGGTTTCCTTTTGGCGAATTGAGGAACCTGGCTAATTCTCTAACTTGGTATAAATGGTAATCATTCGCTTACGTTTTTTATTTTGACCAGGCTCTGCCGTGACACTTTGTATCTTAACTTTACTTCCGCTTTAATTACATTTGAATCGCATTTCGCGACATAGTCTTAAGACAGGTTAAGGGTACCGTACGACCCTTCGTGGCTTTTAGGGTTTGAAATCCCTCTTTTTACAAATCTTAAAATGAGTTTGAAACCTCGACCCGTACCTAGATTGCAAGATCCGAACAAGGGGTTTTATCCCTTGAAACGTAACCCGAAAATCATAATTCTGGGCCGTTACAGATTACATTTCCATATTTTTAAATTTGATGGTATTAATCTTTTTTTTTTATTATTATTTTCTCTCTTATTTTCATAGCTTTAATTATATGTCCTTGAATACTCCCAGAACTATCTATGTAACGGCCCGGGATTATAATTCCCGAGTTACGTTTCGAGGAATGAAACCCCTCGTTAGGATCTTGCGCCCCGAGTACATGTTGAAGGTTTGAAATCGAAAATGTGCAGTTTAAAGTGGGATTTCGCACCCAAATCCGAAAGGTTCGTTGGGGACCCCGGGGTAAACCCCTGTACCTGTCCTAAGTCTACAACGCAGGAAATCCGTTATCATGCAAATGACATAAGTTCTGAAAATGATACAACCAGTGCCACGGCAGAGCCGGGTCAAAACAGAGTACAATTAGGGAGAAATCCCAAAAGCATGAATCTGGTGAAGTCGGGTTTCAAACACTCACTCTCCGCCATAAGAATAGACCCCGTCATAACAGCACAAAATCAAGCAGTGTATCGGGTACCTGAAACTATACCACCAAGTCAGGCCAAGAGTCCGCCCGCGGGTCCTCTGACCGCGCTGAGGACATATAATATGCTTATACCTAGAATAAAGGACGCCTTCATGCAGTACTGAAATCTTAACCACACTATCATGCTCCTAATTCATATATGTAGAATATTAAGTAAGGCCTTAACAAAGAATACCAAGTGGTATATCCCTCTTCTACCACCACCCCTCTTCCAGATAGGGTGGAGACTGGCCAGTTCGATACTATAGCATATCAAATCTCATCATCATATCGCATCTCATGCTCATCTCGTATCTCATGCTCATCTCGTATCTCGTGATATATATATAACTCAAGGAGGACAACACCCGATGAAACTGGGCTGCCCTATGACCCTAGCAAGAACTCTAGGACTCACAGATAACGGCCGTTTTGTATTCAAACGCATACAGAATAAGAATGCTCATTCGTAAGTGCAATTCCTAAGCATGATACTACATGACATGCTCTTATGCATATGAAACACCTACATACTATATGACACATCAGGCAGGAGGTACTGGTTACTGAGTAAGCCCCGGAGGTACTTACCTGGCTAGCAGACCGGCAACAGAACAATCCATCACACAGTATTCACAATCACAGAGTATCACCTATTACATAATGGAATATTCATAAGTCTACATTCAACTATTAAGCACTCAAGCACACCTCAATCAATAGAACAAGTAACATATTATGAAAGTCATTTCATCGCATCATCCACTCCTCAAGACCATATCGTTCTCCATAAATCATTCAACCAATTATGCATGTTCATATACGTCATTTCCGCATATACCTCAACGGTTCGTCAAAATCATAAGACATAATTTGTGTGATATAAAATCCTACTAGATTGCCATAATTATCCAACATTTAATATCATATAATAATTCACCACAAGTCATGCTATTAGTCATACATATCATATTGTTAGTCAAACGATCATATTATCATGCTAGTTAGTCATCGAATAAGTCTTATCCCCAAGTTAGTTCCAAAATCGTTTCAAATCCCAGTTAAATAGTTAAGTATTCCGACCCTTAAAACACTCGTCGAATTCCCTTTTTAAGTTATTTATTAGACTACTTTCCACCATTGAAATTCTTTTCTAACGGGCAAGTTCAACTTATTTATGTTAAATCTCAATTATTATTATAGATATAATATTATAAAACACCATTTAATAAAACACCCTTATAAGTTATTTCCAAATCCCCTAAAATCCAAACCGTTTTTATTTAATAAAATCAACCCTTTATAAATCTCCAAAATTAATACTTTATCTTTTAAATCCTAAATTACTATTATAATATATTTTAATTACCGTTAATTAGTTAAATAATAAACGGATAACCCGAACCGTACCGAATCGAACCGAACCCGCAAATAAAAACCCAACCGGTTCAACTATTAAACAATTAATATAATATGGCAGGGCCCCCACAAGTGATATTCTTCCCCGATTCAAATGGAGGTTCCCGCCTGAGCTTGGCCGATGGAGCTCGACGCCGCTTCCGGCTCATTGGCTCGCCCCTGCTCGGCCTGGTCTGGCTTCTCCGGCCTTGGCTCGAACTCACCCTCGCACCCTCTCTCTCAGGTTCCTCGTTCGCACCCTCACGGCTCTCTCTCTCTCACCCACTCGCACACACGTCGGACGCTGCGACTTCGCCGACCTCTAGCTCATCGGAGCTCACCCAAGCTTCCCGCACTCAGTTCTCACGCACTCTCCGACCACCCGAGGACAAGGAAAGGAAAGGAAACGAACCAAGGAAAAGGAAGGAGGTTCGAACGCTCACCGAGGTGTTCGCGACTTCGGAGCTCTCGATCGGAGTTCTGGGCGTCGTCGAAGGCTTGCGATGGCTCGTCGGACCTACATCGGACATGGGTGAGTGTGATGGTGGAGCTCGAGGGTGGTTCTGATAAAAAATGAGTGAGAATGGCTTACCGAAACGGCAAAGCGCGCTCGAACAGGGGATGTGATGGATGACGGCGCTCGTGCCCGTTCTCCGGCTCCTCCTGCTGCCGCTGCTACCGGTGGCTCCTGGGAGGGCGTCGAGGAGGGCTCTTGCTGGTGACTCGAGAAATAGGGTGGGACGGGGTGGTGATGAAGAAGACGAGGAGTGCAGGGGAGGGAGTCGGGGAGATGTGAACAAGTGACAGTGTAGTAGGAGAGCCGAAGGGAGTTGGCAGGTGAAGGTGATGGAGATTGAAAATGAAATTGAAAGTGAAATGGAGGTTAGGTGCGACTGATGATGTTGAAGGAAGGCAGGAGGAATGGTGAATTCCAGATGGTGATGGCGATGAATGTGATGGTGAGGGTGATGGGGTATGGGTGAGGGTATGGGTAAGGGATTGTGTGTGGAATTGGTTAACCAATACCCGGAATTAAATTTTAAATACGTGAATTTCGAATCCCGTAATTTGTCCCTGAATGTTAGTTTCCCCGACTATCGCTCTCGATCAATTAGATTTATAAAATCAAAAAGAATATCGTTATCTGATAATTATTTTCAATTTTCGAGGTAAAAAGACGTAAATCGTTCGTCAAATTTTATATTACGGTCGAAGTCCGCTAAACGAGCTTTTAATTCGATTTAAATTCAATTTTAATTTCCTTTTTTCCGAAAATTTAGGATTTGAAAATCCGAGCCTTTACAATCTATAATGATTAACTAAAATATGCATTATTCGCTAACCTAGCCTTAATGAATTAAAAAAAGACCTATTTCGTTATCGATAATATACTTACAAAATTCATTCATAGAAACTTGGTGTTACAACTTATCATAGATTCATACCCACTTCATTTTGTAATTTTCTTACTTATATAGAAAACTTTATGAAAAGTACGTTTTAATATATTTAAGGGCGGGTTTGTGAAATTAATTAGGAGAAATAAGTAACCATATACACATGTTTACATGGTAAATCCTTATTACCAATCATGTGATTTAAGTAGGTGCCAACCCACTTGACGCAAATGTCAGACATTTTTTTAGCTATGTGTGTGGTGTTGTTTTGTGTGTTTTTGTATGATATTTTTTGGGGGTTTAGAGGTTTTTTTTAGAAGGGGTGATTGATATGGTGTGGGAGGATATACATCAATATATGGGTTTCAAGACGTTGATTACATTTTCAGATATTTAAATTTGATGGTATTAATCTTTTTTTTATATTATTATTTTTCTCTTTTATTTTCATAGCTGTAATTATATGTCCTTGAATACACCCAGAACTATCTATAATGATTATCTAAAATATACATTATTCGCTAATCTAGCCTCAATGAATTAAAAAAAGACCTATTTCGTTATTGATAATATACTTACAAAATTCATTCATAGAAACTTGGTGTTACAACATATCATAGATTCATACCCACTTGATTTTGTAATTTTCTTACTTATATTGAAAACTTTATGAAAAGTACGTATTAATATATTTAAGGGTGGGTTTGTGAAATTAATTAGGAGAAATAAGTAACCATATACACATGTTTACATGGTAAATCCTTATTACCAATCATGTGATTTAACTAGGAGTCAGCCCACTTGACGCAAATGTCAGACATTTTGTTAGCTATGTGTGTTGTGTTGTTTTGTGTGTTTTTGTATCATATTTTTTTGTAAGTTTAGAGGTTTTTTTTTATAGGGGGTGATTGATATGGTGTGGGAGTATATACATAAATACACGAATTTCAAGACGTTGAATACATTGTCAGATGTTTAACTTAGTGGTACTAATCTTTTTATTATTATTATTATTATTATTATTATTATTATTATTATTATTATTATTATTTTCTCTCTTATTTTCATAGCTGTAATTATATGTCCTTTAATACACCCAGAACTATTTTATAATGACTATCTAAAATATGCATTATTAGCTAACAAAGCCTCAATGAATCCATGGATTAAAAAATAGAATTATTTCGTTATCGATATACTTACAAAATTCATTTTATAGAAACTTGGTGTTACAACTTATCATAGATTCATAACCACTTGATTTTGTAATTTTCATTCTTATATAGATAACTTTATGAAAAGTACCTTTTAATATGTTTAAGGGCCGGTTTGTGAAATTAATTATGATACATAAGTTGCCATATACACATATTTACATGGTAAATCCTCATTACAAATCATGTGATTTAAATAGGTGTTAGCCCACTTGACGCAAATGTAGACATTTTGTTAGCTATGTGTGTTTTTTGTTTTGTGTGTTTTTGTATGACATTTTTTGTGGGTTTGGAGGTTTTTTTTTTATAGGGGGTGATTGATATGGTGTAGGAGGATATACATCAATAAATGTGTTTCAAGACGTTGATTACATTTCCCGATGTTCAAATTTGATGGTATTAATTTTTTTTTATTATTATGATTTTCTCTCTTATTTTCATACTTGTAATTATATGTCCTTGAATACACCCAGAACTATCTATAATGACTATCTAAAATATGGATTATTAGCTAACCTAGCCTCTATGAATCGATGGATTTAAAAAAAAAAGACTTATTTCGTTGTCGATATATTTACAAAATTCATTCATAGAAACTTGGTTTTACAACTTATCATAGATTTATAACCACTTGATTTTGTAATTTTCCTACTTATATAGATAACCTTATGAAAAGTACCTTTTAATATATTTAAGGGCGGGTTTGTGAAATTAATTAGGAAAAATAAGTAACCATATACACATGTCTACATGGTAAATCCTAATTACCAATCATGTGATTGAACTATTTGTTAGCCCACTTGACGCAAATGTCAAACATTTTTTTAGCTCTGTGTATGGTGTTGTTTTGTGTGTTTTTGTATGATATTTTTTGTGGATTCATAGGTTTTTTTATAGGGGTGATTGATATGGTGTGGGAGGATATACATCAATAAATGTGTTTCAAGGCATTGAATACATTGCCAGATGTTTAAATTTGATGGTATTATCTTTTTTTTTTATTATTATTTTCTCTCGTATTTTCATAGATGTAATTATATGTCCTTGAATACACCCAGAACTATCTACAATGACTATCTAAAATATGCATTATTATCTAACCTAGCCTCAATGAATCAATGGATTAAAAAAAAGATATATTTCGTTATCGATATACTTACAAAATTCATTCATAGAAACTTGGTGTTACAACTTATCATAGATTCATAACCACTTGATTTTGTAATTTTCGTACTTATATAGATAACTTTATGAAAAGTACCTTTTAATATATTTAAGGGCGGGTTTGAGAAATTAATTAGGAAACATAAGTAACCATATACACATATTTTTTATGTGTATAGAGGTTTTTTTTATAGGGGGTGATTGATATGGTGTGGGAGGATATACATCAATAAATGTGTTTCAAGACGTTGATTACATTTCCCGATGTTCAAATTTGATGGTATTAATCTTTTTTTATTATTATGATTTTCTCTCTTATTTTCATACTTGTAATTATATGTCCTTGAATACACCCAGAACTATCTATATTGACTATCTAAAATATGCATTATTAGCTAACCTAGCCTCAATGAATCCATGAATTAAAAAAAAAAGACTTATTATGTTATCGATTTACTTACAAAATTCATTCATAGAAACTTGGTGTTACAACTTATCATAAATTCATTCCCACTTGATTTTGTAATTTTCTTACTTATATAGATAACTTTATGAAAAGTACGTTTTAATATATTTAAGGGCGAGTTTGTGAAATTAATTAGGAAAAATAAGTAATCATATACAAATATTTACATGGTAAATCCTCATTACTAGAGCTGCCAATTCCTTATCCGACCCGAGAATCCCGTCCGACTAACCTTAACCAAAACCCGATCGAACCCGAAAATTTGGCGTTATGCATAACCCGAACCCAAAATCGAGGCCGACCGAGGTTCACCCGAAACGCGAAGTGACCCGAATACAGACAAACTCGACTCAACCCGGACTCGACCCAAATTCCAACCCGACCGACTCCCAACCCGACCCGACTCTCAACCGACTCAACTCCCAACCCGAATATCCTTGAATATATATATATATATATATATATATATATATATATATATATATATATATATAGTATACATTTATACTATAAAACAATATTTTTTATTGTAATTCATTATCGAGCTATTGATAGTTAATGCTATTTCTATACAAAATAAAATTTCAATTTAATAAAATTCAATTTCTATACATAAATAACATGAATTACATATTCGATTTAATAAAATTGATTACCTGAAAGTCTCAAACGAACATGATTTACTAAATTCAATCCAAATAATTAAAAGTTTAAAACAAATGTACGTAGACCTCACACACTTCTACTTGAAACCTGAATGAGACCGGCCCGAGTACCGACCCGAAACCCGAATGAGACCGACCCGATTCTGACCGAAACCCGGAATGGGTCCAACCCGATTCTAACCGAAACCCGACCAATCTGAATTTCATTTTGACCGAATCCAACCCGACACGACCCGACCAAGACCGACATCGGAAGTTTGACCCGAGTTGACCCGACTCATTAGTGCCCGACCCGAATGTGACCGACCCGAACCCGATCGGATGACCCGAATTGCCAGCTCTACTCATTACCAAACATGTGATTCAGCTAGGTGTCAACCCACTTGATGCAAATGTCAGACATTTTGTTAGCTATGTGTGTGGTGTTGTTTTGTGTGTTTTTGTATGATATTTGTGTGGTGTTGTTTTGTGTGTTTTTGTATGATATTTTTTGTGGGTTTAGATGTTTTTATATAGGGGGGTGATTGATATGGTGTGGGAGGATATACATCAATACATGTATTTCAAGACGTTGAATGCATTGCCAAATGTTTAAATTTGATGGTATTAACCTTTTTTATTATTATTATTATTATTTTCTCTCGTATTTTCATAGATGTAATTATATGTCCTTGAATACACCCAGAACTATCTATAAAGACTATCTAAAATATTCATTATTAGGTAACCTAGCCTCAATGAATCAATGGATTAAAAAAAAGATTTATTTCGTTATCGATATACTCACAAAATTCATTCATAGAAACTTGGTGTTACAACTTATCATATATTCATACCCACTTGACTTTGTAATATATTTAATGGCAGGTTTGTGAAATTAATTAAGAAAAATAAGTAACCATATACATATGTTTCAATGGTAAATCCTCATTACCAATCATGTGTGTGGTGTTGTTTTGTGTGTTTTTGTATGATATTTTTTGTGGGTTTAGAGGGTTTTTTGTAGGGGGGTGATTGATATGGTGTGGGAGGATATACATCAATACATGCGTTTCAAGACGTTGAATACATTGCCAAATGTTTAAATTTTATGGTATTAATCTTTTTTTCTCTCTCGTATTTTCATAGATGTAATTACATGTCCTTGAATACACCCAGAACTATCTATAATGACTATCTAAAATAAGCTTTATTAGCTAACCTAGCCTCAATGAATAAATAGATTAAAAAAAAGATTTATTTTGTTATCGATATACTTACAAAATTCATTCATAGAAACTTGGTGTTACACTTATCATAGATTCATAACCCCTTGATTTTGAAAATTTCCTACTTATATAGATAACTTTATGAAAAGTACCTTTTAATATATTTAAGGGCGGGTTTGTGAAATTAATTCGGAAACATAAGTAACCATATACACATGTTTACATGGTAAATCCTCATTACCAATCATCTGATTTAACTAGATGTTAGCCCGGCCACTTGACGCAAATGTCAGAAATTTAGTTTGCTATGTGTGGTGTTGTTTTGTGTGTTTTTGTATGATATTTTTTGTGTGTTTAGAGGTTTTCTTATAGGGGGTGATTGATATAGTGTGGGAGGATATACATCAATACATGCGTTTCAAGATGTTGATTACATTTCCAGATGTTCAAATTTGATGGTATTAATTTTGTTTTTTGTTATTATTATTTTCTCTCTTATTTTTATAGCCATAATTATATGTCCTTGAATACATCCAGAACTATCTACAATGACTATCTAAAATATGCATTATTATCTAACCTAGCCTCAATGAATCAATGGATTAAAAAAAAAGATATATTTCGTTATCGATATACTTACAAAATTCATTCATAGAAACTTGGGGTTACAACTTATCATAGATTCATAACCACTTGATTTTGTAATTTTCGTACTTATATAGGTAACTTTATGAAAAGTACCTTTTAATATATTTAAGGGCGGGTTTGAGAAATGTAATGGCCCAGAATTATGATTTCCGGGTTACGTTTCAAGGGATAAAACCCCTTGTTCGGATCTTGCAATCCAGGTACGGGTCGAGGTTTCAAACTCATTTTAAGATTAGTAGAAAGAGGGATTTCAATCCCTAAAAACCTCGAAGGGCCGTTGGGTACCCTTAACTTGTCCTAAGACTATGTCGCGGAATCCATTTCAAACGAAAGTAAAGCGGAAGTAAAGTAAATATACAAGTGCCACAGCAGAGCCGGTCAAAACCAAATTATGAGTGGGTAATTACCATTTTACTAAGTTAGGATATTAGCTAAATTCTTCAATTCGCCAAAAGGAAACCCCGTCATATAGACATCGAGCACTCAAAATCTGCAGAAAATGCCTTTAAAAAAAGAACGGGGAAAGGAGTCAGATCGAGCCACTCATGCGGGACCGGCAGTCCTCGCTGAGGCCACATAGTATGTGCTATACCTAATAAAGATGCTCTAATGCAGTACGAAAGTCAAACACACTAGCATGCTCCTAGTTATAATAATGTGTAAAAATACTGTAAAGGGCCCAAGATAATGCCAAGTGGCATATCCCTCTCCTACCTCCACCCCCTTCCGATAAGGCGGAGACTGGCCAGCTCGTGAATGCATTCCATCATAATCAGGCGCCACGCATGCCTAACCCGCTCCACAATAAAGCCCGCATGCATCTCATAATACAAGGAAGTTCATGACTCGATTGACTCAGGGTACCCGATGAGGCTGGGCTACCCTATGACCCTAGCAAAGACTCTAGGACTATCACAGATAACGGCCGTTCTGTTTCAAACGCATAAAGTAAGCAGATGCTCATTCAATTAGTGCAACCTAACAGGATACTACATGACATGCTTTTATGCATATGCAACACCTAACATAAAATGCAACAACAGACATGAATGTCCAACCTGAGTAAGCCCCCTAGGAAACTTACCTGAAATGCCGAACAGCAAAACATAACGGAAGCGGAGTCCAACAAGCAACAATCACCTAACAAATATACGGATGTGCATAAGTCTATGTAAATCACACAAGGCGCCCCTAACTATCACACATAACTTCACATATCTCATTTCCGGTCATTCCGTTTTAATTCATCATGTATCATTTCATGCTCATCTCATCTCGTCATATAATATCTCATCCATCATCTCATTCATAAAGTAAACCAATTTGCACAATGCCATAACCAATGTTGTCAGGATCGAGATTCTAGATCGGATCGTTAGCTAGGCAGCAGAATCGGATCGTAGGATCGGATCGTAGGATCGTAAGATCCTACTGCATATTTAAATTTAAAATAAGGTAATTATAGATTATTGTATATCACCTACATGTAAAGCTAAATATCAATAAAAACACACTCAATAGTCATCAACTACTTCATATGTATGTCCATAGATGAAAAATCCATACATTAATACATAATATCCCAACAAAGTCGAGCAATAAGTCATAGGTCTACATTGTTTACATCCGAAAATAGAGTGAATCAATTAAGAAAACAGAAAAGCTAGATAACTCCATCAATCAACATATTCATATCCATGATTTCCATCACTCTCATCACTTCGGATGTCATCTTCATGCACGTTTGCATCATCAGACATAACTCTACCATTGAAATCATCAACACTCTCCATTTGATTTGATCCAACAGCTCCTCCAATTCCTTCAATAGTTGATTCATTTGGTGTAGGATTATCACCTACATAAAGAGAATAAGCAACACTTAAAATAGAGAGTGAATCAGTAAATGAAAGTACGAAACAATCAAACAAAACACATTACATACTTCTCGATGCATAAGTAGACTCATCACCCTCATTTGGAGCTTCATCAAGAACATTCAGCCAGCCCTCATTTGTTGGGAGATGAGGTTCTTCCTCGGTGATCCATTCATCATCAGATGGCATTTCCTCCAATTCATTCAATGTAGATTGCTTTTTCCTACTCTTCAGCTTCAGATTATACATAACAAATACCAAGTCATTCATTCTTTTTTGATGCAAACGATTTCTTTTTTTTGTATGCACCTGAAAATATAAGTAGAATCCAAGTAAGGTAACTAATTTATACACAATACACTTATTATACCTTGCATTGAATAAATTAAAATTTACTAAAGATTAGATCTTATTATCTTAATATTACTAACCATCTCAAATGCACTCCAATTCCGCTCATATCCGGAAGAGCTACAAGTCAAACTTAGGATCCTTACAGCAAACCTTCTCAATTCAGGACATTGATCTCCATATGAATTCCACCATTCAGCTACAATTCATCATGTTTAATTGATTAAATGTTTAAATAAAATAAGTGATACACAAAATATGATGTATTTATCAAAGAAGCAAATGCTATGAAAAATTTTAGATAACATGATTGAATCTGACCTGGAGTTTTCTTATTTCTGGTTAGCACAGCTGTAGGAATACCAAAAAGCCCTCTAGCATTTTTGAATTCCTCTAGTTGCATATCAATTTTCACTCTTTCTTGAACATCGGGAACCATTCTTTCCAAGCAATGGTACAAACCAATCTTGATTTCAGCATTAGCCACAAAATCTTGATTATAATGGTAATGTGGATTAAGGTAATATGCAGCTGCATGTAGTGGTCTATGTAACTGAGCTTCCCATCTCACATCAATTATGTCCAACACAGGCTTATAACTGGCAATTATAAAACAAAAGAAACCTAAGATTATAAAGCCTAAAACAAGTAAACATGAATATGAACTTGAATGTAAAGTTAATTATGAAGAACTTGAATGTAAATTATAAAGAACTTGAATGTAAATTATAAAGAAATAAGTCAAATAACTTACTATCTTGAGGCATTATTGAAGTTTTCTTTAATTTGATCCTTTGCTTGTTCCATTGCTTTATAAATGAAGCCCATCGCAGGTTGCTCCTCCCCATCCACCATACGAAGCACTTTAATAAGAGGAAGAGTTGCTTTCAAGCAAGTAGTCACACTACACCAAAATCCACGAGTATCTAAAACAATCCTCTGAATCTTCTTCCCTTCAACCGTTGATGCAAATCGACTTGCCTTCCACTTATCTGATGAAAACATAGCTAACAACGAACTTCTTTGATCATTAAGGGACCTCAAGCTCAAGTATGAGGTTGCAAACCTTGTAGCTCCCGGTCTAACAAGCTCTCTTCCTTTTGTAAACTCTTTTAACATTGCATGGACTAATCCTCGAGAGTATATGAATGTGGCAATCTTTCTAGCTTTAGCAATTGTCGTACAATGAACCTTCAGCTTTTTATCAAAGTCCTCCAGAATTAGATCAATGCAATGTGCAGCACAAGGTGTCCAAAAGAGCTGTTTTCTTTTCGCCATCAACAAATCCCCAGCTGCTTTGTAATTCGCAGCATTATCAGTCACAACCTGCACAACATTTTCTTCACCAATTTTTTCTACAACATAATCAAGCATCTCAAAGACTTTCTCAGCGGTCTTTGAAACATCTGATGTATCTATCGAATTCAAGAAAACAGTTCCCTTAGGGCTGTTCACAAGGAAATTACATATGGATCGTCTTTGTCTATCCGTCCAACCATCAGACATAATACTACAACCTGATTTCTTCCACTCCTCTTTATGTTCCTCAATGACATTCATCACACTACGCACTTCCTTGTTTAAATACTTCACCCTCACTTCATGATAACTTGGAGGTTTGAGTCCTATCCCATACTTGGCAATTTTTTCAATCATAATTGAAAATTCAGGATTATTCACAACATTAAACGGGATAGCACTAGTATATAAAAATCGGCAAATTTGTTCACAAACCTCCTCTCTTTCATCCTTTTTATACAATTGATTCAAAGTGCTTTGAACCTTTAGCTTTGGTTTCCTCACAAAAGAATCCATGATGCCTTTTCCCTTGCGACTATAAGAAAGGTTACGGGATGTTTCATTTTCATATGAAGCTTCATCATCCTCCCCGATATCAGAAATTCTCTTCTTCCTTCTCTCGGCTTCCTCCTCATTCACCAACATTAAAGATTTAATCCTTTCTTTAACATCATTTGGAACTTGTATACAAGGCTCAACATTAAAATGAGTTCCTGCAAGGTGATGTTTGAGCCTAAAAATCCCACCAGAATAGACTTTATTACAATACTTGCACTTGACTTTCTTTGCTTGGGCATCCACCTCAACAGCATGTTCCCAACCTGGATCTAATCTACTACCAGAAGCATTTTTTCTAACTTTCTTAGAAGAGTGACTAGCCATTTATTTCAGCAACTGGAATGAAAAATCAAAAACAGAAAAAAAAAAAACAGAAACATGGAAATTAGCTTATCACTTAAAAGAAGAAAAGAAACATGAAAATCAGCTTGAATTAGTTGCACTAGTAATCAACTGAAACACATGAGTTCATTATAATTTACAAGTTCATAGATTATAGCAAACAAATTGCAAGTTAAAAAGCAAACAGAAATCTCAAATCTGAGCCAAAAAATCTGTCGCTTGCAATATTACAGACTGCAGCAGAAACAAGTCGTACAAGCAGCAAAAAAAATCAGAAATTAGTTACTTGCTTGCTGCAGCATTATTAGAAGCAAACTCACACCAGATTGCAGGAAAAAAACCAAAAAAATACAGATTTACAGCAGCTCTTTCAAACGCATTTCGGATCAAAGGAGGAACTTACTAACCTCTTTCAATCGCATCAATGGAGGGAAATGCACCTGCAACTGGAAGGGATGTAGCTCGTTCAGCCCTCTCCTCCCTCAGGACTCGCCGTCGGTCCGTTCTTCTGTCACCTTGCAAGTGAGATTTGAGTTTAGAGAGAGCTAAAGCCGAAGAAGGTACGGTAGGTAGGTTTTTTTTAACTTTTTGCATTTTCGTTTGTTAAAATGGGTTGATTATATGGGCTAAAATGGTGGGCCTTGAAGTCCAATCACAAAAATCAAACCCACATTTAAGAAATCTATCAAAATATGACATTTCGTTAGGATCGTAAGATTTTATGTGGGATCTAGACTCTACCGATTCTACCGATCCTACACCGATTCTGATCCGATTCTGCAGCATACGATTTTTCCCATGCGATCCGGATCGGTTAGCCTACTTTGGGTCGTAGAATCGTAAGATTCTACGATCCGGATCTAGACTTTGATAACATTGGCCATAACCATGTTCTTAAACA
This sequence comes from Persicaria tinctoria, assembly GCA_037127255.1. Lineage (NCBI taxonomy): Eukaryota > Viridiplantae > Streptophyta > Magnoliopsida > Caryophyllales > Polygonaceae > Persicaria > Persicaria tinctoria. The sequence goes on from JBANSL010000014.1 coordinate 25,309,658, forward strand.
GAAGGGCTACACTTCCTAAGCCCTTTTTCCACACAAACAACCATAAACAAGGCCACACTTCCTTGACCGTTTCCTCACACAACCAAGCTCATACAAAAATTCCAGATTGATATGGTGTGGGAGGATATACAAAAATTTCATATTTTAAATTCAATTTTTCTAACATAAATACCGATTTTGTTAGCTATTCACATTTCTTCTTCCTCTTTCCATACAAAAATTCCAGATTTCGACCTATAAAAAGCAATGCAACTGCCCTACTTCAAACCCTGATTTCTCTCTCAATTGTCAGCCGTTTTGCTTCGTTCTTCTTCCCTCTTCTTCTCCTCACTTCCGTCTACACACCTGAGCCATAAAACAGCGATATCGAGCTCATCTTGGAGCCGAAATCTGCAGTTACAGCAGGGGTCTCGCAGGGTGAGGTGAAAATCGGTTTTCCTAAAAATCTATGCTTTTCTCCTCCTTTTCTCCTCATTTAGTTTCCTTGAGGTTCTAATAGTGTTTTTCAACAGATTTTAAGGTGCAATTTCGTGATTCCTTTCACAAACTTCCACTCCATTTTTCCGGATTTTCCCAACCTTCGTTCTTTTGACTCCGGGATGTGATGAGGCTATGTTATGCTTGAAATAAGTTCATTTGAGCTCAAATAAGCTAACCCAAGCCTTAGATCCCATCAAGTTTAAGCTTTATTTCATTTTCGACTTTTCACCATTAATGGCCCTTCCCAAGCTTCGAAGCCCACCCTACACTTGGAGGACTCCGAAGAAAGTTCTCCCCTGAGATTTAGAGCATGAAAAATAAGCTTGTGTAAGTGGAATCGTTGATTTTGGTTGAAAAACAAAGAACTTACCATTTTTTAATTTCAAGCTTCTTCTTTCATGAAAAATGGCCATAACAATGGCTTATCTATGAGGAATACCTCTTTCCCTGAGTTGTTGGGTAGATAAGCTACATGTTTGCTTTTGGAATCAACCATGAAAGACTCATATCTTAAAAGTTGCGTTTTCACGTATGCCCTCTCCTTTGAGCATGTTTGTTTCTTTCACAGCTCATTTTCACTTTTCATTCTTGCTTTAGATAAAAACCTTGCACCAAAGTGAGCAACTTTGGCTTTGGAATCATCTTCAAACTCGTCCTAGAGAGGAAGATATGGATCCACCAAGTTGAGACATTGTAAGGGTTTTTTTCTTTTATCCCAAACTTGAGGGTGTTTATCTCCTTCATTTCTACATTTCGGCCTTTTCTCTTGTTTTGGATCTGTTCTATGCACTGTTTTGAGAAACTTTGGTGTTTACTTCATCCTCAAAATCATAGTGGTTAAGGAGATACAAGATCTCAAAGTCGGGAATCTTAAACATGGCTTTTCCAGCTTGATTCTTGTTTATTTTGAACACTTGAGGTATAAAGCTAAGGCTTTACACTCTTGTTTGCTCATTTTTATGTGTATAAGTGTCTTAAGTTCAGTTTTACAAGTTTTGGTAAGGTTTGGAGTTGGATGCAAACACTTACACTATTTTCGGTTTCGTGTGTTCAAGGTGTGTTCGGGAAACTTCTTGAGAGTGAGACTTAGGATTCATCTCTTCTCCACCTTCCACCATTTGAGTATGTATCCTAACTTGTTCTTGATTGTATAAGCTTGGTTGTGTGAGGAAAAGGTCTAGGAAGTGTGGCCTTGTTTATGGTTGTTTGTGTGGAAAAAGGGCTTAGGAAGTGTAGCCCTTCTGTTTAAGAACATGGTTATGGCATTGTGCAAATTGGTTTACTTTATGAATGAGATGATGGATGAGATATTATATGACGAGATGAGATGAGCATGAAATGATATATGATGAATTAAAACGGAATGACCGGAAATGAGATATGTGAAGTTATGTGTGATAGTTAGGGGCGCCTTGTGTGATTTACATAGACTTATGCACATTCGTATATTTGTTAGGTGATTGTTGCTTGTTGGACTCCGCTTCCGTTATGTTTTGCTGTTCGGCATTTCAGGTAAGTTCCCTAGGGGGCTTACTCAGGTTGGACATTCATGCCTGTTGTTGCATTTTATGTTAGGTGTTGCATATGCATAAAAGCATGTCATGTAGTATCCTGTTAGGTTGCACTAATTGAATGAGCATCTGCTTACTTTATGCGTTTGAAACAGAACGGCCGTTATCTGTGATAGTCCTAGAGTCTTTGCTAGGGTCATAGGGTAGCCCAGCCTCATCGGGTACCCTGAGTCAATCGAGTCATGAACTTCCTTGTATTATGAGATGCCTGCGGGCTTTATTGTGGAGCGGGTTAGGCATGCGTGCCGCCTGTTTATGATGGAATGCATTCACGAGCTGGTCAGTCTCCGCCCTATCGGAAGGGGGTGGAGGTAGGAGAGGGATATGCCACTTGGTATTGTCTTGGGCCCTTTACAGTATTTTTACACATTATTATAACTAGGAGGATGCTAGTGTGTTTGACTTTCGTACTGCATTAGAGCATCTTTATTAGGTATAGCACATACTATGTGGCCTCAGCGAGGACTGCCGGTCCCGCATGAGTGGCTCGATCTGACTCCTTTCCCCGTTCTTTTTTTAAAGGCATTTTCTGCAGATTTTTAGTGCTCGATGTCTATATGACGGGGTTTCCTTTTGGCGAATTGAAGAATCTAGCTAATATCCTAACTTAGTAAAATGGTAATTACCCACTCATAATTTGGTTTTGACCGGCTCTGCCGTGGCACTTGTATATTTACTTTACTTCCGCTTTACTTTCGTTTGAAATGGATTCCGCGACATAGTCTTAGGACAAGTTAAGGGTACTCAACGGCCCTTCGAGGTTTTTAGGGATTGAAATCCCTCTTACTACTAATCTTAAAATGAGTTTGAAACCTCGACCCGTACCTGGATTGCAAGATCCGAACAAGGGGTTTTATCCCTTGAAACGTAACCTGGAAATCATAATTCTGGGCCGTTACAAAGATGGTATCAAAGCTGAGGTTGTGCAATTCGGGTACGCAAGGGTCGAGTGTATGTTTTGGAAAACCGCCCATGAATTTCAAAGAATTTGAAAGGATTTTAAAAAGGGGCAAAATGAACTTAAGATGCCTAACCGAAATTGGATTAAGTAATGAACTTGACTTGTAATAAAAAAGGAAAACCGACCAAACTAGGACGCGAGTGGGTAATAAAGGCGCTAGACCACCCCTATTGGGTGTAGTTGGGAACGGTAGGTAAAATATCAGCTTGTTCTTTGCAGATTGGTTGGGATCTGATTTGGATGCCTTAACTATTGAGTGTTATTAACTGATTCTGTGCTCAGTGCTTGCTATGATATAGATCTGATTTGGTATGCCCAACAATGAGTTGTGTATTGACTGATCTGTATAAACGGGATAGCGGGAGTATCCTTATTTCCCTATGGTCAAGCCCAGCTTGTGTGAAACAGCCCCTTCCACTATGTTGTTAACCCCTGACTGGCCTATCGAGCCTTTCTCCCGGATGTTAGTGTCTTCCACGGGGAATTGGGTTGGTAAACACATTGTGTCGGGAATCATGTATGAATGTGAAGGTTGTCTGAGCGAATATTGGAAGGTGGTTCCTTATGTCCCTTTAAGTCAAAAGTAAGGTGTTTCTGGGCTGTATTTCTTGATTCTTGTGACGATTAACCCGTGTCTTCTTGCCACAAAGAGTCATACCAGAGTCCCACGGGAAAGAGGGGTGAGAAGTCAGTCGGGAAAAGTCAATGGTTGCCCTTAGGGATCTCTGTCCGGTTGTAATGGTGACTCTCTCTGAATTGCATGACATGATTTTGTAGTCTCTAACACGTGCCTTATGAATAACCATTGGTGCCCAGTTGTTGTGTTATATTTACATGTGTGACTAGTTACATTGCTTAAGTCTTGTGTTATGTATTGTCTTCTATCATGATTATATGTTGTTTATAGCATGCCTACTTGACATATTGTATTAATTGGGCTAATGATCAATTGAAAGCATGAACCACATGATGTGAACCTACATGCTTGTTGTTTTGCCTGGGTTAGGTGCATAATAGTGTGATCAACTCCTCTTTGTATGAATGCTGATAGATGATCGTCTTAGCATGTTGGATGGTAACAAGAATCTATAGTATTCCCATCTGTTTTGTATTCGTCAGATTAATTAACGTTGATTGTTTTGCAATTTGTGTTGTTGTGTGATTACTTGCGTTGGATGGAGAGTATGTGGTATAATTGAGTCTTGAGAAATGCATGTTTTATCTTAGTATGTGTTGGTTTGAGCCCATGTCCCCGTATTCTAATCATATTGCCCATTACTTAGACTCGTATTATGCATCGTTTAACTTTTCTCATGCTTCTATATCGTGGAATATGATTGAGTGATTTCTTACCCGTCGTCATGATTAGTTGCATTCATGTATCGTACGTTATATTGAGCTTTTAGCATCATATATGGTCATTGGTTGTGACTTGTGCGAACTTGTATCTTGTCTACATTGTTCCTGATTCTCTCTCGAGCTAGGTTCCTGATAGTGTGGTTCTTCCCTCTTTCTATTACCATAACATGTCTTACTCATGCAAGTTAATTGGTGTTGAATTTGATGATCGATTTGCTTTCTGTGATGGTTAATCATAGCATGCTTACAAGTTATCGCTCGGTAGTGTTCCTCTATTGCTCTATGATATCCTCTTGTGCTTGCATAAATGTATGCTTTGGCACCTCGCATGGTCACACACCACGTTACATCGTAATTTCGCATACACATGACGCATGAATGTTAGAATGAATCTAGTCAAATTGCCTTGATTGTAGTCACGTTTTGAAATGTGCTAGTAGTATCTTGTAGGGCTTCTACTTTCCAATATGAGTCGTTAAATGATTACATGTTGTACTTGTTCCATAATGTGATAGTTATCGTTTTATATGCCTTACGATGGTTCGATCCTAGCATGATTATAATATGTCACCCGTGATGCCATTCTCGTTACTTTTGATAATGCCTCATGTTCGTAAATATTACGTGAACCACTTTTAATGACTCATGACCCTGCTTGTATCACATCATGTGTCGTTAGTATCATGTAGAACTATGCCTTCTAAATGCATCTCGTCGTATGATTACATGACATCCTTGAACTATCACATGATCATTGTTGCCATAGGTGATAGTTACTATAATGTTCCTATGTGTTCTCGTACAACGCGTAATCTGGTTATACCTCGCCAGGCTATATTTGACCTCACTTGTTAGTGTCTATATCTTGCTCATGCATTGCCCGTATATGTGATACTTGCTCTGTTTGCTAAATCCTACATATCTCGCTTAGGGCTACTAGACGTCATGGCGTTCATGGAATAATAGACTGCTATTTTGCTTCGCAAGCATCGGTGTAGGACTCAATCGTGTCTTTAGGAATGTGCATGTATGTCGTTGTTCCTTGAGATAGGTACATGTTAGTGTAGATTGATATGGTTGATTTGCTTGTAATGAACTCTTGCTACTTGTCACAAATTATAACCTCACCGACTTCCATAAGGGCATCGTTGCTATTCTCGGGTCAGAGTCTTGTCTCCAGTCTTGTCATCCTTTTAGCCTTGGTCTGTATTTCCAAAGTGAACATTGGGTTTCCCGTCCCTGTCACTCCCCTATCTCTGCTAACTTAGACTCCTGTGTGATACATTCAACGAGCGACCGCATGGAAGAGGAAACGAAAAGTTAGATAGCGATAGAGAAACGCAACGAAAGCGTGGGCCCATAACCCATGGGCCTCACGATCAACGATGTCGGCGGGACAAGCACGTGTCGGGGATTGCGGTTACCAAGTACGATATGACTTGCAAGCGAGAGTGTCCTCCGTTCGAATTGCTAATCTTTCTGAATTGTTGATGATGATATTGCACTGACGTATTGATGCAATTAACATGTTTGTTGTGATGACTTGGTAATGATTGTTGCCTGATTGTCTGTTGTCTATGATGATATGAATTGATACATTATAGTTCTAATGTGCCTTGATGTCTTGATGCCATGATACTCTGAGTTACTAAGCGTGATCTAAATCCACTGCATGTAAAATGTGATCTGCAATTGCTGAAGAACCTAAGCTGGTTATTTGATAAATTTATGATGAAACTTGATAACTTGACTTGATTATGTTCATATATGACGCTATTATTATAAATGCTAGTTGATGTGATGTACACCTAATTATGTGTGATGATTTTCATGATTGCTTCTACTTTAGACTTGTGGGTGAGGTCCCTTTGTAGAGTGGTTGGAGAGTGATGAAAAAAAAAAAATTGAGCGGTTAGGATAATCGATGGTATTATGAGGTAAGTCGCAAGAGAGGGATGTTGGCTTAGGTAAGACCGAGTGAGTTTGGGGATTTATGAGAGGTAATGCTTGGTGATTCTGATGAGCTTTTAGGTGAATTAGAGATGGGGTTGGGTTCTTAGAGGTGGATTGCTAGCGATAGTGCTTATGGGATGAGGGGTGAGATGAGAGTATCGGAATGAATTGGGATTTCCTTAGGGGGTGTCGACTGAGCTGATGTTGGTGAATCTAGATAAGGATTGTTCTTGGCTTGGGAATTGGAATCGAGCGAGTGAGGATGGCGTTTTATTTTGACCGGTATGATGTGAGGATTTTCTTGATTATATGATTTATTCATATGTGTTGGCATAATGTTAGATAGCAACCATGATGAACCTGATATGGGATGATATTACATGATTGATATGCAATATTGAAATCTAGTTGGAAGTGACAAGTGTTATCATGATATTTTGATGTTTTGCTATCATGTTATATTATTTTAAAAGCATGTTAGGGTATGTGTGATATGATATATGAACTATGAGATAATGATTGTTACTATGTGAAAGCATGATATTATATTACGTAGTGGTAAGCATGATTATGAATGTGTAAATGATGAATATGACTTGTATATATGAGATAATGGTGCATGGTTACTAAATGATCGTTATATGATATTGTGATGAGTTAAGGTGATGTCTATTGAGCTTGTTTCCATTTTGATGATTGATATACTGCTTGATTTCCCTTTGTTGAATCTTAATATGATGACCTTGTTATGTTGGTGCGTTGGCAATGGTTTTGTTCGCTGACCTTATGATAAAAAAAAAGCCCCTATGACTACCTGTACAATACCAATGTTGATATGATAAACATGTTATGACAATGTTGGATAGAACGTGGATGGGACAACTATGTGAGTTATGTGTTCATTAAATGAAATTCCTTGTTATGACTGATCCTACTAAGATTTTCGGTGTTGATATGCGATACTGAGATTTGGCTTGTAGTGACATACTGACTCCTTGACACCTAACTCATTGATATCTTGACCTGTGTGCTTGCGTGATTGGCTATGATGGTTCAACGATGCACTTGTTATCATTTCTAGTATGATGAGGAGATACCTTTTATGACTTCCGGTGTGATGTCGGGGCGATGTTGAGATGCATATTATGGCCTTTAGTATAATGTGGAGATGCTTGATGTGACCTTATGGCACTGTGTTGGTATGTGTTTTGAGACTTGTCGTATGATGTATTGGATGAAGATTGGTTAGTTTGTGCGGTTATACATTTCTTATGGCTTATGATTCTTATTGAGTTGAGAATGATAGACTGATTAATTCTGAGAAATGAACCTAGGAAGATAATATGGGAATAGCCCTTAGAGGTGGATGAAGTTCACCTCTCGTTTGGGAAATAGGTCGGAGTGAGAGCTTGAGCACTTGGGGCTATAGTGACTAGGTGGGATATCGTTGGGATTGTCGAGCACCTTGATCATTAAAAAGCGACCAACTCCAACTTACCTTGATAAAAGTTAAACGTGTTAAAAACTTCCATTTCCGAGGCAACTCTATGGTACTTCACGAAGTGGATACAAGCATTTTATAGGGGCGCTTGTTGGGTGCTTGCAAAGACCTAGTGATGAGATTGTAGAGCTTTTAGAGTTGTGTTACTTCCGAAAAGTCAAAACGGGGATGTGATAGGGGCGCTTATTGCATACTTGTCAAGACCAATGGGAGATGTCACGACCGTGACTAGGATATTGTGAGAATCTCGGAAGACGCAGCCGAGATGATTGCAAGATCGTTGGACATGGTCCTTGGACTCGCATTTTCAAACTTCCTCCACTTTGAAAGAATTTTAGTCTCGGAGACGAGACTTGTTTTTAGAGGTAGATGATGTAAAGGCTCGAATTTTAAATAATATTTTAGTATTATTTGAAGGGTAATACGAGACATTACCTTATATTTTAACCCTTATATGCCTTTAATTGAATTTTCGCGGAAAATTTTATTTCAAAAATTTTAAAATACTTTTTATAAAGTTTATATCTCATGTTGTTTATTTATGTGGTGGAAATATTTTAAATTCAATTTTTCTAACATAAATACCGATTTTGTTAGCTATTCACATTTCTTCTTCCTCTTTCCGTACAAAAATTCCAGATTTCGACCTATAAAAAGCAATGCAACTGCCCTACTTCAAACCCTGATTTCTCTCTCAATTGTCAGCCGTTTTGCTTCGTTCTTCTTCCCTCTTCTTCTCCTCACTTCCGTCTACACACCTGAGCCATAAAACAGCGATATCGAGCTCATCTTGGAGCCGAAATCTGCAGTTACAGCAGGGGTCTCGCAGGGTGAGGTGAAAATCGGTTTTCCTAAAAATCTATGCTTTCCTCCTCATTTTCGATTCCTTTAGTTTCCTTGAGGTTCTAATAGTGTTTTTCAACAGATTTTAAGGTGCAATTTCGTGATTCCTTTCACAAACTTCCACTCCATTTTAAATTCCATATTTTAAATTCAACCAGCCCACTTAACGCAAATGTCAGACATTTTGTTAGCTATGTGTGTGGTGTTGTTTTGTGTGTTTTTGTACGATATTTTTTGTGGGTTTAGAGGTTTTTATATAGGGGGGTGATTGATATGGTGTGGGAGGATATACATCAATACATGCATTTCAAGACGTTGAATGCATTGCCAAATGTTTAAATTTGATGGTATTAACCTTTTTTATTATTATTATTATTTTCTCTCGTATTTTAATAGATGTAATTATATGTCCTTGAATACACCCAGAACTATCTATAATGACTATCTAAAATATTCATTATTAGGTAACCTAGCCTAGATGAATCAATGGATTAAAAAAAAAATTATTTCGTTATCGATATACTCACAAAATTCATTCATAGAAACTTGGTGTTACAACTTATCATAGATTCATACCCACTTGACTTTGTAATATATTTAATGGCAGGTTTGTGAAATTAATTAAGAAAAATAAGTAACCATATACACATGTTTCAATGGTAAATCCTCATTACCAATCATGTGATTTAACTAGGTGTAAGCCCACTTGACGCAAATTTCAGACATTTTGTTAGCTATGTGTGTGGTGTTGTTTTGTGTGTTTTTATATGATATTTTTTGTGGGTTTAGAGGGTTTTCGTAGGGGGGTGATTGATATGGTGTGGGAGGATATACATCAATACATGCATTTCAAGACGTTGAATACATTGCCAAATGTTTAAATTTTATGGTATTAATCTTTTTTTTTCAATCGTATTTTCATAGATGTAATTACATGTCCTTGAATACACCCAGAACTATCTATAATGACTATCTAAAATAAGCTTTATTAGCTAACCTAGCCTCAATGAATAAATAGATTAAAAAAAAAAGATTTATTTTGTTATCGATATACTTACAAAATTCATTCATAGAAACTTGGTGTTACACTTATCATAGATTCATAACCCCTTGATTTTATAAATTTCCTACTTATATAGATAACTTTATGAAAAGTACCTTTTAATATATTTAAGGGCGGGTTTGTGAAATTAATTCGGAAACATAAGTAACCATGTACACTTGTTTACATGGTAAATCCTCATTACCAATCATGTGATTTAACTAGGTGTTAGCCCGGCCACTTGACGCAAATGTCAGAAATTTAGTTTGCTATGTGTGGTGTTGTTTTATGTGTTTTTGTATGATATTTTTTGTGTGTTTAGAGGTTTTCTTATAGGGGGTGATTGATATAGTGTAGGAGGATATACATCAATACATGCGTTTCAAGATGTTGATTACATTTCCAGATGTTCAAATTTGATGGTATTAATTTTGTTTTTTGTTATTATTATTTTCTCTCTTATTTTTATAGCCATAATTATATGTCCTTGAATACACCCAGAACTATCTATGATGACTAACTAAAATATGCATTATTATCTAACCTAGTCTCAATGAATCAATAGATTAAAAAAAAGATTTATTTTGATATCGATATACTTACAAAATTCATTCATAGAATCTTGGTGTTACACTTATCATAGATTCATAACCACTTGATTTTGTAATTTTCCTACTTATATAGACAACTTTATGAAAATTATCTTTTAATATATTTATGGGCGGGTTTGTGAAATTAATTAAGAAAAATAAGTAACCATATAAACATGTTTACATGGTAAATCCTCATTACCAATCATGTGATTTAACTAGGTCTAAGCCCACTTGACGCAAATTTCAGATATTTTGTTAGCTATGTGTGTGGTGTTCTTCTGTGTGTTTTTGTATGATATATTTTGTGGGGTTAGAGGTTTTTTTATAGGGAGTGATTGATATGGTGTGGGAGGATATAAATCAATACATGCGTTTCAAGACGTTGAATACATTGCCAAATGTTTAAATTTGATGGTATTAATCTTTTTTCTCTCTCTCGTATTTTCATAGATGTAATTATATGTCCTGGAATACACCCACAACTATCTTTAATAACTATCTAAAATAATCATTATTAGCTAATTAACCTAGCCTCAATGAATTAGTAGATTAAAAAAAAAGATTTATTTTGTTATAGATATACTTACAAAATTCATTCATAGAAACTTGGTGTTACACTTATCTTAGATTAATAACCACTTGATTTTGTAATTTTTCTACTTATATAGATAAATTTATGAAAGATACCTTTTAATATATTTAAGGGTGGGTATTGTGAAATAAATTCGGAAACATAAGTAACCATATACACATGTTTACATGGTAAATCCTCATTACCAATCATGTGATTTAACTAGGTGTTAGCCCGGCCACTTGACACAAAAGTCAGACATTTAGTTAGCTATGTGTGGTGTTGTTTTGTTTGTTTTTGCATGATATTTTCTGTGTGTTTAGAAGGTTTTTTTATAGCGGGTGATTGATATGGTGTGGGAGGATATACATCAATACATATGTTTCAAGACGTTGATTACATTTCCAGAAGTTCAAATTTGATGGTATTAATCTTTTTTTTTACTGTTATTTTATCTCTTATTTTCATAGCAGTAATTATATGTTCTGGAATACACCCAAAACTATCTATAATGACTATCTAAAATATGCATTATTGGCTAACCTAGCCTCAATGAATCGATGGATTTAAAAAAAAAAGACTTATTTCGTTATCGATATACTTACAAAATTCATTCATAGAAACTTGGTGTTACAACTTATCATAGATTCATAACCACTTGATTTTGTAATTTTCCTACTTATATAGATAACTTTATGACAAGCACCTTTTAATATATTTAAGGGCGGGTTTGGGAAATTAATAAGGAAACATAAGTAACCATATACACATGTTTACATGGTAAATTCTCATTACCAATCATGTGGTTTAACTAGGTGTTAGCCCACTTGACGCAAATGTCAGACATTTTGTTAGCTCTGTGTATGGTGTTGTTTTGTGTGTTTTTTTATGATATTTTTTTTGGGTTTGGAGGTTTTTTTATAGGGGGGTGATTGATATGGTGTAGGAGGATATACATCAATACATGTGTTTCAAGATGTTGATTACATTTCCCGATGTTCAAATTTGATGGTATTAATCTTTTTTTATTATTATGATTTTCTCTCTTATTTTCATTCTTGTAATTATATGTCGTTGAATACATCCAGAACTATCTATAATGACTGTCTAAAATATGAATTATTAGCTAACCTAGCCTCAATGAATCGATGGATTTAAAAAAAAAAGACTTATTTCGTTGTCGATATATTTACATAATTCATTCATAGAAACTTGGTTTTACAACTTATCATAGATTCATAACCACTTGATTTTGTAATTTTCCTACTTATATAGGTAACCTTATGAAAAGTACCTTTTAATATTTTTAAGGGCGGGTTTGTCAAATTAATTGGGAAAAATAAGTAACCATATACAGATGTTTACATGGTAAATCCTAATTACCAATCATGTGATTGAACTAGTTGTTAGCCCACCTGACGCAAATGTCAGACATTTTGTTAGCTTTGTGTGTGGTGTTGTTTTGTGTGTTTTTGTATGATATTTTTTGTGGGTTCATAGGTTTTTTTATAGGGGGTGATTGAAATGGTGTGGGAGGATATACATCAATAAATGAATTTCAAGACGTTGAATATATTGCTAGATGTTTAAATTTGATGGTATTATCTTTTTTTATTATTATTTTCTCTCGTATTTTCATAGATGTAATTATATGTCCTTGAATACATCCAGAACTATCTACAATGACTATCTAAAATATGCATTATTAGCTAACCTAGCCTCAATGAATCAATGGAATAAAAAAAAGATTTATTTCATTATCAATATACTTACAAAATTCATTCATAGAAACTTGGTGTTACAACTTATCATAGATTCATAACCACTTGATTTTGTAATTTTCCTACTTATATAGATAACTTTATGAAAAGTAACTTTTAATATATTTAAGGGCGGGTTTGAGAAATTAATTAGGAAACATAAGTAACCATATACACATGTTTACACGGTAAATTCTCATTACCAATCATGTGATTTAACTAGGTGTTAGCCCGGCCACATGACGCAAATGTCAGACATTTTGTTAGCTAGGTGTTGTATTGTTTTTTGTGTTTTTATATGATATTTTTTACGTGTATAGAGGTTTTTTGTTAAAGGGGGTTATTGATATGGTGTGGGAGGATATATATCAATACATGTGTTTCAAGACGTTGGGTAAATTGCCTGATGTTTAAATTTGATGGTATTAACCTTTTTTTATTATTATTATCATTTTCTCTCTTATTTTCATAGTTGTAATTAAATGTTCTTGAATACACACAGAACTATCTATAATGACCATATAAAATATGCATTATTAGCTTATATAGCCTCAATGAATCCATGAATTAAAAAAAAAAGACTTATTTCGGTATCGATTTACTTACAAAATTCATTCATAGAAACTTGGTGTTACAACTTATCATAGATTGATTCCCACTTGATTTTGTAATTTTCTTACATATATAGATAACTTTATAAAAAGTACCTTTTAATATATTTAAGGGCGGGTTTGTGAAATTAGTTAGGAAAAATAAGTAACCATATACACATATTTACACGGTAAATCCTCTTTACTAAAGCTGCCAATTCCTGATCCGACCCGAGAAACCCGTCCGACTCACCCGACCCAAAACCCGAACGAATCCGAAAATTTAGCGTTATGCATAACCCGAACCCGAAACCGAGCCCAACCGATGTTGACCCGAAACCCGAAGTGACCCGATTACAGAAAAACCCGACTCAACCCAGACTCGACCCAAAATCCAACCCGACCGACTCCCAACCCGACCCGACTCTCAACCGACTCGACTACCAAATTTTTTTTATTGTAATATATATATATATATATATATATATATATATATATATATATATATATATATATATATATATATATATATTATACATTTATACTATAAAACAAATTTTTTTTATTGTAATTCATTATCGAGCTATTGATAGTTAATGCTATTTCTATACAAAAAAAAAATTCAATTTAATAAAAATTCAATTTCTATACATAAATAACATGAATTACATATTCGATTTAATAAAATTGATTACCCGAAAGTCCCGAACGAACATGATTTAACAAATTCAATCCAAACGATTAAAAGTTTGAACAAATGTACGTAGACCTCACCCGCTTCTACTTGAAACCTGAATGAGAGGTTGTTTTGTCAGCCAACTTGACGCAAATATCAAACATTTTGTTAGCTATGTGTGTGGTGTTCTTTTGTGTGTTTTTGTATGATATTTTTTGTGGGTTGAAAGGTTTTTTTTTATAGGGGGTGATTGATATGGTGTGGGAGAATATACATCAATACATGCGTTTCAAGACGTTGATTACATTTCTAGATTTTTAAATTTGATGGTATTAATCTTTTTTTTTATTATTATTATTTTCTCTCTTATTTTCATAACTTTAATTATATGTCCTTGAATACACCCAGAACTATCTATAATGACTATCTAAAATATGCATTATTAGCTAACCTAGCCTCAATGAATCCATGAATTTAAAAAAAGACGTATTCGTTATCGATAATATACCTACAAAATTCATTCATAGAAAGTTGGTGTTACAACTTATCATAGATTCATACCCACTTGATTTTGTAATTTTTTTACTTATATAGATAAGTTTATGAAAAGTACGTTTTAATATATTTAAGGGCGGGTTTGTGAAATTAATTAGGAAAAAGAAGTAACCATATACACATGTTTACATGGTAAATCCTCATTACCAATCATGTGATTTAACTAGGTGTCAGCCCACTTGACGCAAATGTCAGACATTTTGTTAGCTATGTGTGTGGTGTTGTTTTGTGTGTTTTTGTATGATATTTTTTTGTGAGTTTAGGGGTTTTTTTTATAGGGGGTGATTGATATGGTGTGAGATTATATACATCAATACATGTATTTCAAGACGTTGAATACATTGTCAGATGTTTAAATTTGATGGTACTAATCTTTTTATTATTATTATTATTTTCTCTCTTATTTTCATAGATGTAATTATATGTCCTTGAATACACCAAGAACTATTTATAATGACTATCTAAAATATGCATTATTAGCTAACATAGCCTCAATGAATCCATGGATTAAAAAATAGAATTATTTCGTTATCGATATACTTACAAATTTCATTTATAGAAACTTGCTGTTACAACTTATCATAGATTCATAACCACTTGATTTTGTAATTTTCCTACTCATATAGATAACTTTATGAAAAGTACCTTTTAATATATTTGAGGATGGGTTTGTGAAAATTAATTAGGAAACATAAGTAACCATATACACATGTTTACATGGTAAATCTCATTTGATCATCTTCTTGATTCTACACATGCGTAAACATACACATGTTTACATGGTAAAATGTGTGTGTGTGTGTGTGTGCGTGTGTACGTGTGTGCGTGTGCGTGTGTGTGTAGGGTCAGATTCAGGTAAGAAGGGATGGTGTGGTTAGAAGGAAAGAAGCAATCTAATTGGTGTATATAAATACAAATAATATGAGAAAATAGATTTCGGTCTTCCTCACGCGCGTCATTTTCCCGCTCCCAATATCCACCACTCGCACCCCCCTTCGCCACTTGGCGCGTGTACCACACGCAGGTAAAATTACCCAAAATTTTAAATGTGGTTGTTGGGCGTATCGAACACGGGACTTTTTCATCCAATTTACAGCTCCGTACCAACACAACAACTAAAGTTTCTTTGTCTTTTGATGCATTTAAAGACTTTTTTTTTATTCGAAAAGAATTCGGGCAAGCGAGCTCTACCCGACGGCATCCTGACGGATGAAGTCTAATAGACCAAAATCGTTGTAAATATTGTCACCCCGGGCAGAGTGGCAAAGGTGTGCAACCTTAGCAGTCGCTCTATTGCCCAAACGGGGAACATGAAAGAAAGAAACTTTTTTCAAAGTCGATAGTAACAGTTCAACATCTGATAAGATCGGTTCGATTTCCCAAGGACATTTAGATGTTTTGTTTAGGTTGTTTATAATTATACTAGAATCACCTTCAATGTGGATCTTATCGATGCGGAGTTGTATGACATGTTGGATTCCCAATTTTAGTGCAAGAGTTTCTGCTTTTAAGGGACTTTGTTTACCAAGTTTTTGATAGCTTATGTGTATTGGTCGCCCTTTCCAGTCCCGGATTATGACTCCTGCAGAGCTGTTATTGTTTGCAATTGTGGATCCATCAAAATTTAATTTAAGAGTTCCCCTCGGTGGTTTACACCACGTAATCTTACATGCTTATTTTTCTTTCTTGGGTGATTGACACTTAGTGAAAGGGAGGGGGAGTCCTCTTCTAAACTACTCTCCAGTAGAGATGTTTTGCACCAATTCTCCTTGTGAGTTTTAATAATGTGTAATGCACTATCTCTGTGAGGGATGGGGACCTGCCTAAACACATGTTGGTTTCGAATGTACCAAATTGACCACCAAACAAAGACAAGCTCCACCTTAGCCGCAAAGGTAAGGTTGTTTCCAGTGAAGAAAATGTTAGGTTTTATATCTCTTGATTGATTTAGCATACTGAATATTGTTGAGTTAATGTGTGGGGGAAGACAGAAGAGATAGCATACATAATGACATTCAAACAGGAGGTGAACATCACCTTCGGCCGCCCAGTTGCACAAGCTACAGGTGGAAGGAATAGAGGCACCAAGACATGCGAGTCTAGATGCAGTTGGTAGTCCATCTTGGCAGACTTTCCAGAGAAAATTTTTGACCTTAGGCAAAATATCCAAATTTCATACCCTAGCATTATTATCTAAGTTCAAGGAGGATTGAGCTGTGATTAATTTATATGCACTCGAAGTGGTGAACCATCCCGCTCTATCAAACCACCAATAAAGACGATCCTCAAAGGGAGAAATCGGGAGTGGGATATCCAAGATTTCTTTTACTATATCTACAGGTAGCATGTTGTGTAGTTTTTCCATCCACCATTTACCACCCAAAATGTAATCACTAACAGTTTCTTCTATGTTATCAATTTGGGGGCAATCATCCCATGACTAAAGAGGAGAAGTCTTCATCCAGTTATCCGTCCAAAATTTTGTAGAATTCCTATTTCCCACTGACCAAATAAGTCTTGTCTGAAATTTATCAATGAGCGTTGTCAGTTTAGCCCATTGCCACGAGAAATCACCTCTTTTCTTATATTCAAGGATGTTAGAGGAACGTAAGTACTTGTGTCTAATCAGAGTAACCCAAACATTTTCCGGTTCAGCTAGTATTTTCCAAAGTTTCATTTGAAGGGCTTCATTCATCTCTTTTGATTTCCTTAGCCATATTCCCCCACACTTTTTCGGTCTGCAGATCCTATGCCAGCTGATCAGCGGCCTGTTTTGGAGATCTTTGTTCCAGAGGAACATTTTGTTAACTGGTCAAGCTCTTTATGTATCGATGTGGGTAACATAAAGTTTTGCATTATATACAGCGGTTTGGCCAATAAATTTGTATTGATTAGAGTTGCACGACCCTGTTGTGATAACGTATTAGCACGCCATTTGCTTAGTTGTTCTTTAGATTTACAGAAGATGTCTTCAAAAGTGTGTTTGTTTACTCTCCCATTGATGATCGGACAACCGAGATATTTTTCCAACGAGTTTTCGTTTGTAATGTTCAAGCAACTACTAAGTTCTGATATCCTAGAGTTCGAAATGCCTTTTGTAGCTTGAAAGTTTGATTTATGGTAATTAACTTTCTGTCCAGATACCTTACAATATGTGTCAATTATTGTTTTTACCTTTTGTCCTGCATTAACACTCCCACGTGAGAAAATGATGATGTCGTCGGCAAAAGATAGGAAAGGAACCTGAGGGCCGTTCCTACCAAATGTAAATCCAATTGGACTATGATCCAAATTTGTTTCTGCTGAGAGTTTCCGAGCTAGAATCTCTGCACCTAGGATAAACAAGAAAGGGGACAGTGGATCCCTTTGGAGAAGGCCCCGTGAGGGGAGAAACATGTATGTAGGGTCATTGTTAACTAGTACTGAGAAAGACACAGTCGTAACATTTTCCATCACCCAAGTGACGAAAGTGGGGTGGAACCCAAATTTTTCTAAAATCTTTTTTGTGTAATTCCAATTAACTATATCATACGCTTTCTCCATGTCTATTTTTATCGCCAACCATCCCTCCCGGCCGGAACGCGACCTGAAGGAGTGAAATATTTCATGAGCTATCAAAACATTATCTTGAATAGCCTTGTCTGGCACAAACGCACCCTGTAGAGGGTGAATTAGTTTGCCGATAATCATTTTGATTCTTTCTGTCAGAATTTTTGATATGATTTTGTATAGTGTAGAACATAGGCTAATTGGACAGTAGTGACCGGTGGTAGTAGGGTTGTAACGCTTTGATAGTAATGAAATAAATGTGTGGTTTATTTGTTTAAGAATTTTACCGGAGTGGAAAAAAACCCTTGACCGCTCTAATAATAGACACTCCTACTATATCCCAATATTTCTTATAGAACTCAGTTGTAATTCCATCAGGACCTGGAGATTTATTTTTACCCAAATTAAACACTGCAACTTTTATTTCATTATTAAAAGGATGTCTAATGAGGAAATCATTTTCCTCAGTAGTTATAGAGGGCTGGATTAGGTTAAGCATTTCACCAAGAAGTCTATCATCGATAGACTCATTTTTTAATCTTTTTTCAAAATCTTTTTTAATTTCGTTTCTGACATTTTCCTCACCTACTATTAAAGTACCTTCAGCAGTATGTATGTTGCAAATTTGTTTCCTATGTCTTCTCCCAGAGGCAACACGATGAAAATATGAAGTGTTAGAGTCGGAAAGCTTACGGTGCTTTGTTTTCGCTCTTTGATTCCAAAATGTTTTTTTGAAACATGAGTAGTTTTTCTTTTTTTCTAAGAAGGCAATTTTCCTTATGGTTGGTACTCTTTGAGTTATTTGTTGATACTAATGCTTCAACATTAAGCAATTCGTTTTCTACTTATTTTAATTGTCGAAATATGTTTCAAAATGTGTATTTATTCCATTCTTTAGAATTTTTTGTTTAAAGATAAGTTGTTTGCCAAGATTGTTTGACTATGTTACGAAAATCCTTCCGTTGAACCCAAGTGTTCCCAAACTTGAACGGAGGTGCTTTGAAAATTGTACTACTCTCGAGTGTTATTGATATGAGACAATGATCTGAACATGAAAAAGCTCCATTACTAGTGATGAGGCTAGGGAATTTTTGAAGGATTTGGTGGTGAACTAGAACTCGGTCCTGTTTTTCATGAATGTTGTTCTCGCCCTCAGGATTCTTTCTCCAGGTAAAGGGATTCCTGAAAGTAGGGAGATCCATAAGTGAACAATCATTTTTGAAATTTAGGAGTCGAGTGAATCGGGAAGAACGGGAGCTAGCACCACCCAGTTTGTCCCCACTACATAGAATTTCATTAAGGTCTCATAACACAATGCATGGGATAGACGAAGCATTCACAATTGTAGTTAGAGTTTCCCAGAACGAGTCTTTCTCGTGAGAGGCAGGAGGGGCATACACAAATAGAAGGAGAATCATAAACCTATCATTAACATTTTCGTATCGAAGTCCTATGATTCTTGGTAGGTGAAATACTACAGAAATAATTTCGTTTGATAATTGGTGGGGTTTCCACAAGATAGCAAGACCACCCGATCGCCCACTAGCAGGTGACCAGATAGCCTCATCAAAGCCTATGTATTTTCAAAGTTTGTCTTCAGGAATGGATTCCGTTTTAGTCTCCGCTAGTGCCAGCATTTGAATATGTTCATTTTTGCACAAAGTATTAACTTCAACCCAAAATGTTGATTTTCCTATACCTATACAATTCCAATAACTGATTTTCATTTATAAATGTCAGAGATATGAGGACAGGGGTTGAGGGTCCTCATATCGAAAAACAATTTAACTACAAGTCTGAATTGGTGTGACGAAAAAATTTTTATTCGGAAGGCGAAAAAATATGTATTCGGAAAGCGAAGGGCATCCCTCTTTTTTCCGTTTGTGATACATGTTTAGCTTTTTTTGGGTGAAGCCCTTGTAAGGGAGGTAAAAGTGATGTTTTGTCTCAAATTTGGCTTGGGAAAGTAGCAAGGCACTGAGTCGTGAGCATCCATAACCAAACTTTAGTTTATCAATAATTAAAAGATATAAATACAAAGATTTATAATGATTTAGCCATTTGATCCATACAAGATAACTAACGTGAGTGCTTTGGATGGATCCACTATGATCCATTGTTTTACTAAATATGATTCTTAGCCAAAGAGAAAAGATATGCCAGAACATGTCCCAACCAAGTATAATTGAGCTACAGTAGTGGAACCCCACTCCTATTGACAAGATCATGTTATAAATGATAATTTTAACAAGCATTGAAGGGATGCCCTTTTTCCTTACAGGGATTGTAAAGGCCCGGAATTTAAAATCTTAATTTTTGGGAAAAAATGAATTTAAATCGGATATTTCAAGGAAAACTCGTCCTCAAATTAATAAATCAAATTAGATACTCTTAAAGTGAAATCCGGCCAAATTTCAGAATTTATACGAAATAGATTTTATTCCGCTTTCATATGCCGAGAAATAAAAAAATGATGTTCAGATTATTAAAATTCGGAATGGAAAATTTTAAAAAGTATTTGATCGAATCGAGATAAGACTGAGAGCAGACTTCAAAATTTGATTCCGGTATTTTGAATTGTGATTCGTGGGACCACTTGAGACCTTTGTCTCTTTCCTCCCTTAGCTGAATAGCAGCACTATTTCACTGCATTTCAGATTTGTACAGATACTCCCTCACTCTTTCTTTATTCCCTTTTCAACTAAATCAATTCACTCTTTCTTCTCCCCCCATGTATTGTGTGCCATCTTTGGCAAAGAAGCCAAAAGAATCCCTCTCCCCTAGGCCTGCAGCCACGCCATTTGACTTCAATTCAATAATCCCCTCTACACACGCTACCCCTCCACATTTTCATTTTCCCCTATCCCCCTCTCTCACCTCTGTCTAAACACATACCACATAGCCGTGGTTGCTTCCTCGAAGCTCTATCCCGCCACCACCAATTCGGGTTCCGGGCACCTCCACTGTCACCACCATCGACCTCCCTCCCCTGTTTTCGTAGCGCCAAGCCACCGAGCCACCCGGAATCAGCCTCGGGGTCGCCGACGTCATCCTCACCGGTCTTTCCCCTGTTTTTTCCCAATTCGAAGCTTGGTGAGGCTCCTCCCCATCTTTCCTTGTCCAATACTCATAAAGCTCCGTTTATAAACTCTCTATTTCGTTTGAAGCCAAGAACGAAGTGATTACACCTCCGTCAAGGCCCGATCGCGCACCGACGACGTTTTTCGGCGAGTCGACGCCTTCGGTGAGCCCCTTTTTCCTCCCTTGGTTCATTCCTTTTCGATTCCTTGAGTTTTTATCCTTGTTGCATGAGCTGACTGAGAAGAGAGGGAGAGCGGGAGCTTGCGACCGCTGTGAGGGCGTGGGAATGGCAAGAGCGAGGTCGAGTGTGTGGGCGAGGCATGAGAGTGAGCGAGCGAGGCTGACGGGTGCGAGATTGCGAGGGGACTGGGGACGGGCCATGGTCGGAGAAAGCTTGGAGAGGCGGAGCCAAAGAGAGCGAAGACGAGAGCAGAGAGGCGGAGGAATGAGGAAGAAGACGGTGATGTGTCCTCGTTTGGGCCCCATGTGCTATTTTAAATTATTTCATTTTCCTTCGTTTTGAATCAGTAGCAGAATGAAGAGATGGGCAACTGGGCCGATTCTTCTTGATTGAGCATTTGGGCCGGGCTCATCTGCTTTTTAAAAGGAATGAGATTGGGCCTAATTTTCATGGATTCGGATTCCCCTTTCTCTCCTTTTCTGATTGGGCTCGGGTTGGAGCTCGGAATCGGGTTTGGAGATTGGGCTTTGGGGTTATGTTTGGTTACTTATATTATGTGGGTTTAAATATGTTGTGGTATATAATATATATTATATATTATGATTGTAATTGATTTTGGCTAAGTCTATGGTTATAACTATTATATTTTGAGGTTAGTGAGATAAATATATTTTTGGAAATGGGTATATGTTTTAAAAATTGTTAAAAAGTAATATTATTTGGAATGTGTAATTTTATGATATTTTAAAAAGGTGATCTTGGAATTATGAAATGATTTATGGGCTTTGAATCATAAATGTTTTTGTAGAAAATGGGTTTATTTTGTTGTGATATTTAGTTAGATATTTTGATAATTATTTAAGAAGGGGTTTTAGGTTTTGAAATAAAAATGTCGGAATTACTTCTATTGTATGATTTTGAGAAAATTGGTTTTAAGGTTTTGGAAATGGTTTCACTATCGGTTGGTTTTGGAGTATGTTGAGAACTTGAGTTCTGTGTGTATCAATGCTGGTTCGGTAGCTTATGGAAATGGCTTGACGATAGGTGTGTATTGCTTTTGGATTACTTTGGACTTGCATTTGGGTCCTTTCTTCTGTTATCCTGCTGTTTTGCATCTTCAGGTAAGTTCCATAGGGGGCTTACTCAGGTTGGACATTCATGTCTGTTGTTGCATTTTATGTTAGGTGTTGCATATGCATAAAAGCATGCCATGTAGTATCCTGTTTAGGTTGCACTAATTGAATGAGCATCTGCTTACTTTATGCGTTTGAAACAGAACGGTCGTTATCTGTGAAGTAACTAGAGTCATTGCTAGGGTTATAGGACGACCTAGTCTCATCGGGTCCCGTCCTGAGTCAATCGAGTCATGAACTTCCTTATATTATGAGATGCATGCGGGCTTTATTGTGGAGCGGGTTGGGCATGCGTGCCGCCTGATTATGATGGAATGCATTCACGAGCTGGCCAGTCTCCGCCCTATCGGAAGGGGGTGGAGGTAGGAGAGGGATATACCACTTGGTATTCGGTGCTAAGGCCTTATTATATTTATGCACTTGATCTTAGGAGCATGTTTGTAAAGGCTCGGATTTTCAAATCCTATATTTTCGGAAAAAGAGAATTAAAAATGAAATTAAATCGGTTTTAAAACTCGTTTAGCAAATTCCGACCGGAATAAAAAATTTGACGAACGATTTCTGTCCTTTTACCTCAAAAGTTTGAAAATAATTATCAGATGACAATATCCTTTTTAATTTTATAAATCTAATTGATCGAGAAAGAGATAGTCAGAAAAACTAACAGGTAAATTACGTTTTTAGTCCCTAACCTTTAGCACTTATTTCATTTTGGTCCCTAACCCTTGAAACGTTAAAAAATAGTCCTCAACCTTTTCATCTAGTTTTATTTTAGTCCTTAACCTTTCAAACATTGCAAAACAGTCCCCAAGATTACATTTTTTTATTTGTTTTAGTCCCTGATTTAAAATACTATTATAAAAAACCACCCAAAATTTATCATAATATATATAAAATCATTTAAACAAAGAAAAAGTACATAAAATCATTCAACTCTATTATTTTAATTTTAAAAAAACAGCCGGACTCTTTTAGTGTTCAAACGACATCTATGTCTAAAAAGAGGTAGTAATAAAAGTAAAATTACACTCAAATCAATAAAAATACTACTAAATGTAAAATTATACTAAATTAAAAGGGTCTAAATGTTTTTTTTAATTCAAATAATATACTTGAATGATTTTATGTATTTTTGTATAAATGATTTTATATACGTTACGATAAATTTTGGGTGTTTTTTGGTAATTATGTAATAATATTTTTTAAATCAGTGACTAAAACGAATAAAAATGTGAGCTTGAGGACTGCTTTGCAATGTTTGAAAGGTGAAAGTCTAAAATGAAACGAGATGAAAAGGTTGAGGACTATTTTTGAACGCTTCAAAGGTTAGGGACCAAAATGAAACAAATGCTAAAGGTTAGGGACTAAAAAGGTAAATTACCCAAAAACTAACATTTGGGAACTAATTTAGGGATTCGAAATTTATGTATTCGGGATAGATTTTCGGTTATTAGTTTAACCACTTCCACACACTACCCTCACCATACCTCTTTAAAGGTCATCCCTCACCCCCGACGTCATTCATTCATTCATCATCACCCTCACCTGCTCCCTTCCATCTTCACCGATCATGACCGTCCCATGCCATCACCTTCTTCACCATCTGTTCACCATCACCAACTCCTCTCCTGCTCCCTTCCATCACCCTCGACATCACCGCACCTCACCAGCACCATCGTTCCATCACCGTTGCCGCACCCTCGAACCACCACCGATCACCACCTCTAGCCACCTTCCCATTGTTGTCGGACCACCACCAACGCCGCCAGCATCCACCAAGGCGCCACCAGAAGCCCTGGAGCCACCAGCGCCGTCGACGACCACCGAACCGCCTCCTTGCTCTGTTTCGCGAAGCCTTGTTCCGGTAAGCCGTTCTCCTTCGTTTTTGATCGAAATCGCCTTCGGTCTTCACCAACACACTCATCCACATCCGGTGCAGGTCCGACGAGCCATCGCAATCCTCCGACGATGCCCAACTCTCCGATCGAGAGCTCCGAAGTTGCGAACATGTCGGTGAGCTCCTGAGCCTTTTTTTCTTTCTCGTTCAATTCCATTCTTCCTTTCGATGCATAGATTAGTCGGGGGTGAGCGAGAGCTGAGTGTGGGAATTCAGGGGAGCCCGAGAGCTCCGGCGAGCTCGAGGGCGGCGAGGCGAGCGTGAGCAGCGAGAGCGAGTACGAGTGGGCTGCGAGGGACGACGGGAGCGAGAGCCTGGAGCAACGACACCGAGCGAGGAGGCAGGAGCGCAGGGAGCTGGCCGGACTAGCTGGGTGGAGTTGAGGAGCGCTGCGGGCAAGCCAAACCAGCGTCGTCGAGTTCAGATCAAGCGGCGCCAAGCGGGACTTCCTCTTTTGAATTCGGGAAGATGAAGAAGGCCGATGTGGATGTGGGCCTCCCATTTTGTTATAAATATATATTTATATATTATTTAATTAATGTTAAACCGGTTGGGTTTTTGGTTGCGAGTTTGGTTCGGTTCGGTTCGGGTTTATCAGTAATTAATTAATTAACTAATGGTATTTAAAATAAAATATAATATTATTGGGAGTTAAAATATAACATTATTTGGACTGAGAGATTTAAAAAGAATTTGGAAAAGAATTTTAAGGTTGGAAAGTGATTTAATAAATTAATTGGAAAAGGAATTTTGCGAGCATTTTTCACGGGTCAGAACTCTTAACTGTTTAATTCGGATTTAAAATGGTTTTGAAGCTAACTTGGGAATAACACGATGACTAACTAGCATGATAATATAATCGGTTGACTAACGGAATGATATGTGTGACTAATAGCATGACTTGTGGTGAATTATTCTAAGAAATTAATTATATTATTAATGAGGATGACGTTATAATCGAATTAAGAAAGATGTTGGGTTATTAGATATGGTGAGACGAGATGAGAAATGAAAATGAGATGATAATGTTAATAATGACGAGATGGTTGAGTTATCATATATGTGTATCTTATATGTTTCATATGTGATATGTGTGCTTTGTGTAAATTAGACTTAGACTGATTATGTTAATTATGGGATTACTAGGTGATCTATGATCTGTTGGATTGCTTGCTATTGTTGATTATTGTTTGGATTCTGCGCTTCTCCAGGTAAGTACCTCCGGGGCTTACTCAGTAACCAGTACCTCCTGCCTGATGTGTCATATAGTATGTAGGTGTTGCATATACATAAGAGCATGTCATGTAGTATCATGCTTAGGAATTGCATTTATGAATGAGCATCCTTATTCTGTATGCGTTTGAATACAGAACGGCCGTTATCTGTGAGTCCTAGAGTCCTTGCAAGGGTCATAGGGCAGCCCAGCTTCATCGGGTGTTGTCCTCCTCGAGTCATTTATATATATCACGAGATACGAGATGGGCATGAGATATGATATGATGATGAGATATGATATGATGAGATATGATATGATGATGAGATTTGATATTATTATAGCATCGAATTGGCCAGTCTCCACCTTGTTTGGAAGAGGGGTGGTGGTAAAAGAGGGATATACCGTTTGGTATTCTTTGTTAAGGCCTTCCTCAATATTCTGCACATATGAATTAGGAACATGATAGTGTGGTTAATATTCCAATACTGCATGAAGGCATCTTTTATTCTAGGTATAGGCGTATTATATGTCCTCAGTGCGGTCAGAGGACCCGCGGGCGGACTCTTGGCCTGACTTGGTGGTATAGTTTCAGGTATCCGATACACTGCTTGATTTTGTGCTGTTATGACGGGGCCTATTCATATGGCGGGGAGTGAGTGTTTGAAACCTGACTTCACCAGATTCATGCTTTTGGGATTTCTCCATACTTATACTCTGTTTTGACCCGGCTCTACCGTGGCACTGGTTGTATCATTTTCAGAACTTATGCTCTTTGCATGATAAAGGATTTCCCGCGTTGTAGGCTTAAGATAGTTACAAGGGTTTACCCCGGGGTCTCCAATGGACCTTTCGGATTTGGGTTCGAAATCCCACTTTAAACTACAAATCTTCGGTTTCAAACCTTCAACCTGTACTCGGGGCGCAAGATCCCAACGAGGGGTTTCATCCCTCGAAACTTAACTCGGGAATCATAATCCCGGGCCGTTACAATGTTAGTGTGTTAATATTCCGCCTTGCACCTAGAAGCATCTTTATTAGGTATAGCACATACTATGTGGCCTCAGCGAGGACTGCTGGTCCCGCATTAGTGGCTCGATCTGACTCCTTTCCCCGTTCTTTTTTTTAAGGTATTTTCTGCAGATTTTGAGTGCTCGATGTCTGTATGACGGGGTTTCCTTTTGACGAATTGAAGAACCTGGATAATTCTCTAACTTGGTATAAATGGTAATCATTCGCTTACGTTTTGGTTTTGACCCGGCTCTGCCATGACACTTTGTATCTTAACTTTGCTTCCGCTTTACTTTCTTTCGAATGGAATTTTGCGACATAGTCATAAGACAGGTTAAGGGTACCCAACGACCCTTAGTGGCTTTTAGGGTCTGAAACCCCTCTTTCTACTAATCTTAAAATGAGTTTGAAACCTCGACCCGTACCTGGATTGCAAGATCCGAACAAGGGGTTTCATCCCTTCAAACGTAACCCGGAAATCATAATTCTGGGCCGTTACAAAGATGGTATCAGAGCCGAGGTTGTGCAATTCGGGTACACAAGGGTCGAGTGTATGTTTTGAAAATCACCCACAAATTTCAAGGACTTTTGAAAAGGATTTAAAGCGGCAAAATGAACTTAAGATGCCTAACCCAAATCGGACTAAGTAACGAACTTGGCTTGTTATAAAAGAGGAAAACCGACTAAAGAGGGACCGAGTGGGTAGAAAGGAGTTAGACCATCCCTATTGTATGTAGTTGGGAATGGGTAGGCACATATCAGCTTGTTCTTTACAGATGGGTTGGGAGACTCAAAGGAGATCATTATGAGTGTTATTAACTGATTCTATGCTTAATGCTTGCTATGCTAGAGATCTGATTTGGATGTCTTAACTATAAAATGTGTATTAACTGATCTGTGCAAACGGGATAGTGGGAGTACCCTAGTTTCTGTGTGGTCAAACCCAGCTTGTGTGGAACAACCTCTTCCATTATGTTAACCCCTTGACGGTTCTATCTAGCCTTTTTCTGGATGTCAGTGTCTTCCACGGGGAATTGGGTTGGTAAACACATTGTGTCGGGAATCATGGTTGGATATTAAGTTTGTTTGAGTGAGTGTTGGGAGTTCTTGATGTCACTTTGAGTTAGAAGTAAAGTGTTTATGGGGCTATCTTTCCTTATTCTTATGATGGTCAACCAGTGTCTTCTTGCCATGAAGAGTCATATCGGAGTCCCACGGGAAAGAGGGGTGATGAGTCGGTTGGGAAAAGTCAATGGTTGCCCTTAAGAATCTCTATCCAGTTGTAATGGTGACTCTCTCTGAATTGCATGACATGATTTTGTAATCCCCCGCATATACCTTGGAAATGATCATTAGTAAGAAGCTGCTTATGTTATGCCTTGCTTTCTGTCATGATTTTATTGTTTAAGCTCATGTTGTGGTTAGTTACATTGCTCAGATCTCGCGGTGTGTCTTGCTATCTATCATGACTGTATGTTATTATAGCATGTTTACTTGGCCTATTGATCGTATGACTGATCGGAAGCACGAACCATATGATATGAGCCTACCTAATCGTTATCTCCTCTTGAGTTAGGTTCATGATAATGTGATCAACTCCTCTTTGTATGAATGCTTGTAGATGACCGTCTTAGCATGTTGGATGATGACGTGTCAATGCCTATTATCCTTTTATGACAAGAATCTATAGTATGCCCATCTGTTCTGTATTCGTTAGATTAATTGATGTTGATTGTTTTGCAATTAGTGTTGTTTTGTGATTACTTGCGTTGGAGGGAGAATATGTGGTATAATTTAGTCTTGATGAATGCATTTTATCCTAGTATGTGTTGGGTTGAGCTCATGTCCTCGTATTCTAGTCATATTGCTCATTATTTGGACTTGTGTTAAGCTTTTCTCATGCTTCTATATCGTTGTAATGTGAATGAGTGATCTCTTATGCATCATCATGATTAGATGCATGCATGCATCACATGTTGTGTTGAGCCATTAGTGTCATATAGGACCTTTGATTGTAACTAGTGTGTGTTATACCTTGCCTACATTATTGTTGAACCTCTCTTGAGCTAGGGTCTTGATAGTGTGGTCTCTCCCCTTTTCTATCACCTTAACATGTCTCACTCATGCAAATTAGATTGATGTTGAACTCGATGATCAATTTGCTTTCTGTGATGGTTTATCTTAGCATGCTTACATGTTATCGCTCGGTAGTGTTTCTCCATTACTCTATGATATCATCTTGTACTTGCATAGATGTATGACTTGACACCTCACGTGATCACACACCACACTATATCATGATTTCGCATACGCATGATATATGAATGCTAGAATGAATTTAGTTGAGTTACCTTGATTGTGTTCATTTTCGATATGTGCTAGTAGTGTCTTGTAGGGTTGATGATTTCCAATGTAACTCGCTAAATGATTACGTGTCGTACTTGTTCTACAATGTGATAGCTATTGGACCATTATGTGCTCTATGACGGTTCATTCCTAGCATTATTATAATATATCGCCCATGATTTCCTCCTTGTTACTTTTGATGATGCCTCATATTTCGTGAATATTATGTTGAACTCATTTAAATGACTCTTGATTATGCTCAGGCCTTGTCATGTATCGTTAACATCATGTAGAACCCATGCTTTCTAAATGTATCTCGTCATATGATTACATGTCATTCATATACATGATACTTTCCATCCTCGTTAAACCCCGCATGACCATTACTGGCTCCGCGTAATTTGCTTGAAATTAGTAGACATCTCTGCTTTCATGGAATAATAAACTGTTAACTCGTCTCACATGCATCAGTGTAGGACTTGATTATGTCTTTTGGAATGAATACGCATGTTATTCTCCTTGAGATAGGTACATGTTAGTGTGAGTTATTGTAATTGATATGCTCCATGATGAATTTATGTTACTTGTCGTGATTATAACCAAATAGACTTTCATAAGGGCATCGTTGTTATTCCCGGGTCGAAGTCTTGTCTTTAGTCTTGTCGTTCTTAGCCTTGGTCTATGTTTGGTTCCGAAAGGAACATTGGGTTGTCCGCTCTTGTTACTCCCCTATCTTTGCTAACTTGGAGTCATGCGCGATACATTGGGTGAGCGACTGCTTGAAAGAGAAAGGAAGTTGCATAGCGATAGAGCAGTGTGGCGGAAGCGTGGGCACATAACCCACAAGCCTCATGATCGACGGTGTTGGTGGGACAAGTATGTTTCGAGGATTGCGGCTATCGAGTACGATATGACTTGCAGGCGGGAGTGTCCTCTGTTTGAATTGCTAACCTTTCTGAATATGTTGATAACTATGTTGCACTGCTTCGATGGTGACATTTATGTGTTGATGTGCTGACTTGGTAATAATTGTTGTCTGATTGTCTGTTATTTACGATGATATGATTCGGTGCCTTACAGTTCTAATGTACATGATGTCTTGATGCGTTGATGCTTGAGTTGCTAAGCATGATCTAAGTTCGTTACCTATAAAATGTGAAGTACAAATGCTGAGAAACCCGAACTGTCTATTAGATAAGGTTATGATGAAACTTGCTAGCTTGACTTGATTATCTGCATATATGATGATTTGTAATAATGATTGAGCATGACGGTAAATTGAGATTTATCGACGCAGTTGCAATGTTTAATGCTGAACTAATGATGCTATTGATATAAATGCTAGTTGATATGATGTGGTCCTTATGTGTAATAATGTCCATGATTGCTTCTTCTTTGAACTTGTGGGTCAGGGTTCTCTTGTGGAGTGGTTGAGGAGTGGTAAAAGAATTCTAGGCGATTAGGATGATCGATGGTATTACGAGGTAAGACGCGAGAGAGGGATCCAGGTGGTTAGCAGGGTATGATGCTTGTGATGTCTTGAGTAGCAAATGAAGTGTAGGGACTGACTTTTGAGAGTATAGAGGATATAGTATCAGAGGGTTCTCGGGTGTGAAGTTAGAGATAAGAGTTGGGTTCTTGGAGGTGGATGGTGTGTGGGAGTGCTTGATGGAATGAGGGGTGAGATTGGAGTATCGAAATGAATTGGGATTTCTTCAGGGGATTTTGTCGGAGTTAGTGTTGTTGAGTCTAGAAGAGGATTAATCTTGGCTTGAGAGTGGAGATGCGCGAGTGGAGATTGTGTCTTATTTTGACTGGTATGATGTGAGGATTTTCTTGATTATGTGATTTATTTATATCTGCTGGCATGATGTTAGATGGTGAACATGATAAAACCTGATATGGAATAACATTGCCTGTTGATATGCAATATTAAAATCTAGTTGGTAGTGACAACTATTACCATGATATATTAATGCTTTGCTATCCTGTTATGTTGTTTTAGAAGCATGTTAGGATGTGGTGATATGATAATATATGAGATCATGATGTGTTGTTATGTGGAAGCATGATGTCATATTATGAAGTAGTAAGCATTATATTATATTATATGGTCGGTAAGCATGATTATTGATTATGTAAATGATGAATATGACTTGAAGAGTGGACATGACTTGTATATATGGGATAATGGTGCATGCTTTCTAAATGGTTGTTATATGGTTTTTTGACGAGTTAAGGTGATGTCTTCTACGGCATATTGACATTTTGATGATTTATATACAACTTGACCTTCCTTTTTTTTCTGAATTTTAATAGCATGACCTTGTTGTGTTGATATGTTAACGTGATAAATCCGTTCTACTTGTGTTGCGATATCGATATGCGATTGTGAGATTTGATGTGTACTGACGCACTAACCCCATAACACCTAACATGTTGATTCTGGACATGTGTGCTTACGTGATGAGTGATGAACATTCGATTATGCACTTGTGACGCCTTCGGTATGATAGAAATATACCTTATGATTCGTAGTATGTTGACGTGTGTTGTTCCTTTGGTACTTGAGACTTGTTGGCATGTTTATGTTCATGTTAGACGATTATGTGATGGTTTGTGACTGTGATATGATGTAGGACTTTCCATGTGTGAGATGGCTTATGGTATTATGATTATATAAGAGTTGACGAAACTTTTGGTTATGGTACTTGTTGAGTTGGGAATGATGTTGTCTGATCTGGAAACTAGGAAGAGAATATGGGATTAGCCCTTAGAGGTGAATGATTCCACCTTCGAGCTTCTGAATTTGATTGATTGTTATGCGGGAAACTGATTTGGTTTTGGAGGATTTTGACGAAATTTGATCGAAAGGATTTTACTTGTTTTGGTGTAAAGTTGCTTGGTTAAACGTCTTATTTGGAGATTTTGAGCAGTTTGAAAGGGAATTACTTGGAATTCTAAAGAGTAAACGTTACCGAGAATTTCAACGATTTTGTGGCCAAACTTTTTCAGCTCTGGAATCCCCTTTGAAACTTTTCAAACCCGGGCAACTCTATGATACTTCGCGAAGTGGATACAAGCATTTTATGAGGGCGCTTGTAGGGTGCTTGCCAAGACCTAGTGATGACATTGTAGAACTTTTAGAGTTGTGGTACTTCCGAAAAGTCGGAGCGAGGATGTGATAGGGGGCGCTTATTGCATACTTGTCAAGGCCAATTGGAGATGCCACAACCGTGACTAGGATGTTGTGAGAATTCCGGAAGACGCAACCGAGATGATTACAAGATCCTTGGACATGGTCCTTGGACTCATCAATTTCAAACTCCATCCCTTACTTTGCTTTGGTTTTAGTCTCGGGGACGAGACTTGTTTTTAGAGGTGGATGATGTAAAGGCCCGGATTTTAGAATCTTAATTTTTGGGAAAAAATGAATTTAAATCGGATATTTCAAGGAAAACTCGTCCTCAAATTAATAAATCAAATTAGATACTCTTAAAGTGAAATCCGGCCAAATTTTAGATTTTATACGAAATAGATTTTATTCCTCTTTCAGATGTCGAGAAATAAAAAAATGATGTTCAGATTATTAAAATTCGGAATGGAAAATTTTAAAAATTATTTGATCGAATCGAGATAAGACTGAGAGAGAAGACTTCAAAATTTGATTCCGGTATTTTGAATTGTGATTCGTGGGACCACTTGAGACCTTTGTCTCTTTCCTCCCTTAGCTGAATAGCAGCACTATTTCACTGCATTTCAGATTTGTACAGATACTCTCTCACTCTTTCTTTATTCCCTTTTCAAATAAATCAATTCACTCTTTCTTCTCCCCCCATGTATTGTGTGCCATCTTTGGCAAAGAAGCCAAAAGAATCCCTCTCCCCTAGGCCTGCAGCCACGCCATTTGACTTCAATTCAACAATCCCCTCTACACACGCTACCCCTCCACATTTTCATTTTCCCTTATCCCCCTCTCTCACCTCTCTCTAAACACACACCACAGAGCCTTGGTTGCTTCCTCGAAGCTCCATCCCGCCACCACCAATTCGGGTTCCGGGCACCTCCACCGTCACCACCACCGTCACCGCAATCGGGCCGACGTCATCCTCGCCGGTCCTTCCCCTGTTTTTCCCAATTCGAAGCTTGATGAGGCTCCTCTCCATCTTTCCTTGTCCAATACTCATAAAGCTCCGTTTATAAACTCTTTATTTCGTTTGAAGCCAAGAACTAAGTGATTACACCTCCGTCAAGGCCCGATTGCGCACCGACGACGTTTTCTGGCGAGTCGACGCCTTTGGTGAGCCCCTTTTTCCTCCCTTGGTTCATTCCTTTTCGATTCCTTGAGTTTTTATCCTTGTTGCTTGAGCTAACTGAGAAGAGAGGGAGAGCGAGAGCTTGCGACCGCTGTGAGGGTGTGGGAATGGCAAGAGCGAGGTCGAGTGTGTGGGCGAGGCATGAGAGTGAGCGAGCGAGGCTGACAGGTGCGAGATTGCGAGGGGACTGGGGACGGGCCATGGTCGAAGCAAGCTTGGAGAGGCGGAGCCGGAGAGAGCGAAGTCGAGAGTAGAGAGGCGGAGGAATGAGGAAGAAGACGGTGATGTGTCCTCGTTTGGGCCCCATGTGCTATTTTAAATTATTTCATTTTCCTTTGTTTTGATTCAGTAGAAGAATGGAGAGATGGGCAACTGGGCCGATTCTTCTTGATTGAGCATTTGGGCCGGGCTCATCTGCTTTTTAAAAGGAATGAGATTGGGCCTAATTTTTATGCATTCGGATTCCCCTTTCTCTCCTTTTCTGATTGGGCTCGGGTTGGAGCTCGGAATCGGGTTTGGAGATTGGGCTTTGGGGTTATGTTTGGTTACTTATATTATGTGGGTTTAAATATGTTGTGGTATATAATATATATTATATATTATGATTGTAATTGATTTTGGCTAAGTCTATGGTTATAACTATTATATTTTGAGGTTAGTGAGATAAATATATTTTTGGAAATGGGTATATGTTTTAAAAATTGTTAAAAAGTAATATTATTTGGAATGTGTAATTTTATGATATTTTAAAAAGGCGATCTTGGAATTATGAAATGATTTATGGGCTTTGAATCATAAATGTTTTTGTAGAAAATGGGTTTATTTTGTTGTGATATTTAGTTAGATATTTTGATAATTATTTAAGAAGGGGTTTTAGGTTTTGAAATAAAAATGTCGGAATTACTTCTATTGTATGATTTTGAGAAAATTGGTTTTAAGGTTTTGGAAATGGTTTCACTATCGGTTGGTTTTGGAGTATGTTGAGAACTTGAGTTCTGTGTGTATCAATGATGGTTCGGTAGCTTATGGAAATGGCTTGATGGTAGGTGTGTATTGCTTTTGGATTACTTTGGACTTGCATTTGGGCCCTTGCTTATGTTATCCTGCTGTTCTGCATCTTCAGGTAAGTTCCCTAGGGGGCTTACTCAGGTTTGAAATTCATGCCTGTTGTTGCATTTTATGTTAGGTGTGGCATATGCATAAAAGCATGTCATGTAGTATCCTGTTTAGGTTGCACTAATTGAATGAGCATCTGCTTACTTTATGCGTTTGAAACAGAATGGTCGTTATCTGTGAAGTAACTAGAGTCATTGCTAGGGTTATAGGACAACCTAGTCTCATCGGGTCCCGTCCTGAGTCAATCGAGTCATGAACTTCCTTATATTATGAGATGCATGCGGGCTTTATTGTGGAGCGGGTTGGGCATGCGTGCCGCCCGATTATGATGGAATGCATTCACGAGCTGGCCAGTCTCCGCCCTATCGGAAGGGGGTAGAGGTAGGAGAGGGATATAGCACTTGGTATTCGGTGCTAAGGCCTATATTTATGCACTTGATCTTAGGAGCATGTTAGTGTGTTAATATTCCGCCTTGCACCTAGAAGCATCTTTATTAGGTATAGCACATACTATGTGGCCTCAGCGAGGACTGCCGGTCCCGCATGAGTGGCTCGATCTGACTCCTTTCCCCGTTCTTTTTTTTAAGGTATTTTCTGCAGATTTTGAGTGCTCGATGTCTGTATGACGGGGTTTCCTTTTGACGAATTGAAGAACCTGGCTAATTCTCTAACTTGGTATAAATGGTAATCATTCGCTTACGTTTTGGTTTTGACCCGGCTCTGCCGTGACACTTTGTATCTTAACTTTGCTTCCGCTTTACTTTCTTTCGAATGGAATTTCGCGACATAGTCATAAGACTGGTTAAGGGTACCCAACGACCCTTTGTGGCTTTTAGGGTCTGAAATCCCTCTTTCTACTAATCTTAAAATGAGTTTGAAACCTCGACCCGTACCTGGATTGCAAGATCCGAACAAGGGGTTTCATCCCTTGGAACGTAACCCGGAAATCATAATTCTAGGCCGGTACAGGGATACGGAGCCGGGAG
The DNA here is from genome assembly GCA_037127255.1 of Persicaria tinctoria. Classification (NCBI taxonomy): domain Eukaryota; kingdom Viridiplantae; phylum Streptophyta; class Magnoliopsida; order Caryophyllales; family Polygonaceae; genus Persicaria; species Persicaria tinctoria. The sequence continues at coordinate 25,344,942 of JBANSL010000014.1, forward strand.
GAAATGGGTTTGATCAAGTGGCCCCAAAGGCTAGTCCTGCAACAACAGGAGCAACAAGCGGCCACTAGAAAGCAAGAAAGTGGCCCAACGAGACTGAACGACAACCAACCGGAGGCCGAATACAGATACAACCCACACCAGTTGAATAAAGGCCATGATATAATAATACCATGTAATGCCATGATTTGTTTCCGAATTTTGCAATACATGCCAAAGGCCATCAACCGAGTCGCAGAGGAACCGGATAACTCACCCAAAAATTGGTTAAGGAGAGGCGTAGAAGAACTCCAATATTTGTTTTTTAAGAAAACCATAGGCCCATTTTTTTTGCCTACAAAGATTTATAATATAAGGAGCATTTACAAGATTATCAATATACCAATTCTCAAATCCACTTAAAACATCAATTAAGCCAAGACCATAAAGGCCAGAGCTTTTGTGAGGAGAAACAACCCACGTTCCGTCGCTCTTATTTGAACTCCTTGTTTTATAACTCATTAACCACTCCATTTCACTTGCCCAAATCTACAAAGAAGGATTCTTCATGTAAAGAACAACCCACATACAAGGTCGATCAGAACCAACCCATTTAACAATTTTACCAATAGCAGAAATTATGCATCTTTGACAAACTGAGGACAAACAGCAGCAAAACCACTTACTAAAGCAATTGGTCGCCGATCTTAACAGAGGGAATGAAGTCGAGTCAGACTTGTAGGAGCACAACATTATCACAACCGAAGCACGACTCAGCCTTTCCGTAATAGGATTTAAGAAACACACTTCTTCATCAGCACTGTAGATTGAAGCTATAAAAGCCCCAAAAACCACAGATTGTTTAAAGCCCAAAATTCGGGGGGTAAGTGATGCAGAGGTGACCTCTAGCACTGGTTTTTCTGGGCACCAATAAATGGTGAATAAAACAGCTATAAGTATCAAATTGATTAGATTCAAATAAGAAGTTGTGTAAGCATATTTGTTATTGAGCGATAAAGCCAGGCTAGAGTTAGGGGAAGAACACATAACCTGGCTAGGGCTAGAGAAGTCGTGTGAGAGGAGAGCCAACCACACAAAACAACCACACCGACGAGAGATGCCGAAGCCACCAAACGAACGGAAAACCGACAAACAATCTACAGCACCCCCGACGAGCTTCTTTCTTTTCCTGAAATTCAATGCCCTCTTGTCCAAGGCATTCCCCCATAGAGACAGAGTATTGACTCTCTGGCCACCACGCCACCAGACCAAGGGCGGCCTTCTAAGAAGTTAGAGGGGGCGTGAGGATAGACGCTTTCTAGGGCTCGAAGGAACCGGCCTGAAAATCGGTGGCCAAGTCGGCCAAATCGACCCCAAGAAAGGACCCGATCTACTGAATTCGGGCAACAAGAAGCCAAATCCACAAGGGATTAGCCGAATAACGACACAGAGGAGGCAAAACATGGGGGATTCGAAAAGAAATTTTGTTTCAGAGGAATGAAGACGATGAGAAATGGGGGCGCGTGGTGAGCGCGTTGTATTGCTCCCTGGGGAGGGTTGGCCTTACACCTCTTACTATTGCATTTAAAGACTTCTACACTCCGTATTCTCTTCCTTTTCATTTTTTACTACATATTTTTACCAATTTATAAATTACATTTCAAGAGACATGTTAGTAGATCTTTCATCCTTTAAAATTTTACATTTTTATAATTAAAATTTTTATTTTAAAAAAAGGATAGTAGATATATTAATTTAAAATATTTTTTATTTTATGAACCACTGTAATTTATTTCATGAGTCACTATGATTTAATATTTGTAAAATTTTCATTCTTTTTTAGTTTTTTATTTATTTTTATTTTTAATTATTTATTTGTTTTTAATTATTTATTTCATGAACTAATATTATTTAATTAATGAACCACTACTCTTTATTTCATAAACCACTACTATTTAATAATTTTAAAATTTTCATTCTTCTTATATTTTATTTTAATGTTTATTTTTTAATTATTTAGTTATTTGTCTTTTAAATAAAATGGTCCATTAATCAATACTATTTATTTCGTGAACTAATACTATTTATTAGATGAACCACTACTCTTTATTTAATGAATCACTTGGTATAAATATCCTGAACCACTTCGTATTAAAACCCCAAACCACTTGGTATAAAAACCACTTCGTATTAAAACCCTGAACCACTTAACCACTTCGTACAAAAACCCCTGAACCACTTGGTATAAAACCCCGAACCAATTCGTATTAAAATCCTGAACCACTTGGTATTTAAGTCTTGCATCACTTGGTATAAAAACCCTAAACCCCTACTTTTTAATTAATAATTGTAAAATTTTTAATTCATCTTTTATTTTGTTTTAATTTTTTATTTTGTAATTTTTTATTTATTTCACTACTCTTTATTTCATGAACCAAATATTTCACTACCCTTTATTTCATAACCAGTACACTTTGTTTCATGAACCACTACTCTATATTTTCTGAATCACTAGAATTTATTTCATGAACCACTTCTAGTTATTTCGTGAACCACTTCTATTTGCTTCATGAACCACTTGGTATTTGATGGACGGTTTTTAGTCGCCTAAACCGTATCAAAATAAATTCGAACTTACCTAACTAATGTAGTGTGATAAGTACGAGTCGATCCCACGGAGAATCAAGTTATTCCTAAGTTAAGCTTATTTACCAATTAAGACAAAATGGGGGTTTTATGAGTGGTGGAATTAGAAAGAAAATAAAATAAACTATAAACAAGTTAACGGAGATAACAATTAAGAATAAAGTTTCATCTATAAATATCCACTTTAATTTGACCGGTTGATCCTCGATTCTTCTTCAAGTTCTCTTTTCATCCTATTATTGTTCCTGTCCTGATCTTATGTAAATTACTAGTCCTACGAGTCCTAGTAACCCTTACTAATTAGATAACCTTAACACGGTCAAGATTTAAATAGTAGCATTAAGATTAAGGATTAACCAGTATACATGCATCATCAAGCTACGAGTCAGCATTTAACATATAATTGATTCTCTACACACCAGTTTAGTCCTACGAGACCTAAAAAGGCATGATTGCTACTATGGATTAAGGTTCATTACGAGGAATCTACAAAATCTTAGCAATAATCTCAACTAGTTGTACGGACTAGAAGAAATCAACAATAACCGCAAAAGAATCAATACGAATCAATAGTAATAGAACAAGAATAGAAATCTCACAACTTTATCAAACCAAAGCTTAAATCCATAGACGAAACGGAGGAGTTTAGATCTCCACAAAAATAAGACAAAACATAATTAGGGTTAAGAGTTGAAACTAAAGTCGGCTACGGTGCAACCTCCCTTTGCTTTGCCGTAATGAATGAATATATCTATCTATTAATATTACTAATTCTACTAGCATTTTTCTGACGTGTCACGCCCAAAATTAAAGTTGAATTTTTTATTCAAATGAGATTTTCTTATTGGTCAATATTATTATGGAAACTTTAAAATATTTGTTTCCTATTTTAAATATGATTTGAATCTATTCCCTTTTTATTTATTTTCGGTTATATTGCCGTAAATATTGAGACATGTTTCCATTTTTTTTCGATTGCAATATATATATATATATATATTACTAATTTTGTTGGCATTTTCTTGACGTGTCACGCCGACAATTAAAGTTGAATTTTTTATTCAAATGAGATTTTCTTATTGGTCAATATTATTATGGAAACTTTAAAATATTTGTTTCCTATTTTAAATATGATTTGAATCCATTCCCTTTTTATTTCTTTTTGGTTATATTGCCGTAAATATTGAGACATGTTTCCATTTTTTTTCCGAATGCAATATCTATCTATCTATCTATCTATCTATCTATCTATCTATTAATATTACTAATTCTACTAGCATTTTGCTGACGTGTCACGCCCAAAATTAAAGTTGAATTTTTTATTCAAATGAGATTTTCTTATTGGTCAATATTATTATGGAAACTTTAAAATATTTGTTTCCTATTTTAAATATGATTTGAATCTATTCCCTTTTTATTTATTTTCAGTTATATTGTCGTAAATATTGAGACATGTTTCCATTTTTTTTTCGATTGCAATATATATATATATATATATATATATATATATATATATATTACTAATTTTGCTGGCATTTTGCTGACGTGTCACGCCGACAATTAAAGTTGAATTTTTTATTCAAATGAGATTTTCTTATTGGTCAATATTATTATGGAAACTTTAAAATATTTGTTTCCTATTTTAAATATGATTTGAATCCATTCTCTTTTTATTTCTTTTTGGTTATATTGTCGTAAATATTGAGACATGTTTCCATTTTTTTTCCGAATGCAATATCTATCTATCTATCTATCTATCTATCTATCTATTAATATTACTAATTCTGCTAGCATTTTGCTGATGTGTCACGCCCACAATTAAAGTTGAATTTTTTATTCAAATGAGATTTTCTTATTGGTCAATATTATTATAGAAACTTTAAAATATTTGTTTCCTATTTTAAATATGATTTGAATCTATTCCCTTTTTATTTATTTTCGGTTATATTGTCGTAAATATTGAGACATGTTTCCATTTTTTTTTCCGATTGCAATATATATATATATATATATATATATATATATATATATATATATATATATATATATATATATATATATATATATATATATATATATGGGGACTTTCGGGTGAGGACACTCCTTACTATGAAACGAGGGGAGTGATGTAGGCCTTTAGATTAACTACAATCTAATGGCTACAATTAAAAGACAATTTCCATTTTTAAATTAAAAAAAAATCAAATTTGCAGACAGTTATTTGATGCACGTTAAATGTAAAAAAGAGTTAACCATTTTTAAATGAACATTTATGCATTTAAATAAGAATATTTAACCATTTCAATGTGAATATTTGCCAATCTAAATATGAATAAATCACCACATATTTTCTAACATGGATATCTGACAATATAAATAGATAATTTGCACTATTTTTAAATGAATATTTGCCAATTTAAATATGAATATTAGGCAATTTAAATATGAATAAATTACTACTAATTATGAATAGTTGACCATTAGGAGGAAAAAAAAGGATACAGGAGAAAAGAAGATACGGAATTTTGTAAAACAAAATTTTCAATGAAAAAGCAGTTACTTTTTTTCCACCAAAAAAACGGTTACCTTTTTTTAGTTTTCTTTGTTAATTAAATAATTTTTTTAATTTATTTTGTAGCCATTGATTTTTTCACATCCAATGGTCCATAATTGTCCCCTTGTTTCACGGTAAGGAATGTCCTCACCGGAAAGTTCTTCTATATATATATATATATATATATATATATATATTACTAATTCTGCTAGCATTTTGCTAATGTGTCATATATATATATATTAATATTACTAATTCTGCTAGCATTTTGCTAATGTGTCACACCCAAAATTAAAGTTGAATTTTTTATTCAAATGAGATTTTCTTATTGGTCAATATTATTATGGAAACTTTAAAATATTTGTTTCCTATTTTAAATATGATTTGAATCTATTCCCTTTTTATTTATTTTCGGTTATATTGCCGTAAATATTGAGACATGTTTCCATTTTTTTTTTCGATTGCAATATATATATATAGAGTTGGGTTCGGGTACACACAACTCCAAAAGTGATAAGAAAAGAAGCAATTTGATTGGTCCAAGAAATGTCAAGAAATGTTTTGATTGGTCCACGTCATTTAAAAAATCCGGGCAAAAAAATTGTTGCCCGCACCTGCCCAGTTCGAAAATGCGAGGCCCACTCGCTCACCCTTCCCTCTCCGCGCGTGTTGCGGACGCGTTGTTGTAGCAGCATAAAAAAACGCTGCTCTCCCGCGTTGCATAGGATTCGAACCCGCACCTTATTACACACCACCCACTACTTCAACCATTGCACCACCCAATACATCTTTGTTATTGATGGCATCAATTAAAACTAGTACTTTTTGAGTTAAAGCCACCACTTTAATTATAATTAATATGTTTTCATTTAAATATGTTGATTACACGTTAATTAATATATTAATATATATTTCACCCTAAAAAATAATAATTAATATTAAAATCAAAATAAAAATAATTATTAAAATAAAAATGATAATAAATATATTTATATTAAAATAAAACGGTTCATGAACCACTACTCTTTATTTGATGAACCACTAGAATTTATTTCATGAACCACTACTATTTAATAATTATAAAATTTTCATTCTTCTTTTATTTTCTTTTAATGTTTATTTTTAATTAATTAATTTTATTTAAAATAAAATGGTTCATGAACCACTACTCTTTATTTGGTGAACCAATACTCTTTATTTGATGAACCACTACTCTCTATTTGACGAACCACTAGAATTTATATTCTTATAATAATTAACATATTTCATATAGATTTATAAATTACACATTAAGAGAGATGTTATCAATATATATTTATCAAGAAGTGGTTCATCAAGCTATAAAGATGTTATCAAGAAGTGGTTAATCAAGTTATCAAAAAGTTGTTCATCAAGTTATAAAGAAATGGTTTATCAAGTTTTAAAATAAAATGCTTCATGAACCATTTTTAAAATAAAATGGTTTATGAATCATTTTTAAAATAAAATGATTCATGAAGTTATAAATAAGTGGTTCAAGAACCTATAGAGAAGCGGCTTATGAAGTTATAAGAAGTGGTTCATTAAGTTATAAAGAAATGGTTCATGAAGTTATAAAGAAGGGTTATAAAGAAGTGAACCACTTTCTATTTATATGTTTAGCCACTAAACCATTCTCTATATATGTGTTGAACCATTTACTATAAAATTGATGAACCACTTCTATTTAATTAATGAACCAATATATAGTTAGTCACTGAACCACTCTTTATATATGTGTTGAACCATTTACTATAAAATTATGAACCGCCCTCTATTGAGTCACTGAACCACTCTTTATTTGGTTCGCTTAACCACTCCCTATTCGGTCACTGAACCACCCTCTATTGAGTGACTGAACCAACCTCTATTTACTCACTGAACCAACTTATTTAGTCACTGAACCAACCTCTATTTAACTGAACCAACATCTATTTAGTCACTGAAACAACCTCTATTTAGACACTTAACCAACCTCTATTTAGTCACTGAACCAATCTCTATTTCGCCACTGAACCAACTTCTATTTAGTCACTGAACCAACCTCTAAAATCCTACACTTGGCATAAACCCCTTAACCACTTGAAAATTTTCTAAATTCAACATTCCATCTTCTCGTTAATTTCTAAATTCAAAGTTATTTTATGTTTGCAAATGCATGTCTTATATATACATAAATAAAAGGAATCAATCCGAATTTTCATTTGATTGTTTTTGTTATTTATAAAAACAAGTACGGATGGAGTGGGACTGGGCATATTCGCGGGGATTAAACCATGGAAGCTAATTAAGTTGTGTTAATTAATTAATTTTCTTTGAAAATAAAATGGTTCACTAAACCAATATCTACTTATTCACTGAACTCTTCTCTATTTAGTCATTGAACCTCTCTCTATTTAGCCACTGAACCAACCTCATTTAGTCACTGAACTAACCTCTATTTAGTCACTGAACCAAACTCTATTTAGCAACTGAACCAACCTATTTAGTCACTGAACCAACCTCTATTTAAACACTGAACCAATCTCTATTTATAAAATGAGTAATATATTTTTCTAAACTTACCTCGAATGCAACAAGGTCTTCATACGAGGCAACTAAATTTCAATAGATTTCACAAATTCAAATCTCAATATATATGGAGTATGTTACAAATTCAAAACACACAAGCAGTTTAAAAGCCCCAAATACATATCACAATTAAAATTCAAGGCGAATTGATGCATACAATCACTATCAAACACAACTCTGGCATCTATTTGCTCCTCCAGCAACTATGGCGATATTGTTCATCTTGGGCTCTTGGAGCAACTCCTCCCTCCCATCGAATCACGTGGCTTCCCAGGCTGCGAATAATGTTCTTGAGGATAATCGAACTCCTTTGAAAAGGATGAACTTGATGCAAGCCCGCACTCGTGTAAAGACCGGGAAATTTTAGAATATTAAATTATTAAAATAGTGATTTATAATCATCCGATTTCTAAGATTTGGGAGGTTTGGAATTTCCGTCATTGAGCTATTGGTTTTATTTTAAATATTTCAAAACGAGTTCCGGCATTATTTAATTGGAAATTTAATATATGTTATACTCTGCTTTTATATACCGAAAATTGAAAAATAATGTTCGGATTTCATTTATTAAATTCGGATTTGAAAAATTGAGGAGTATTTTAAACACGTCGGGATAAGGTCGAGTGAGCGGGTTTCAGATTTATATTCCGGGTATTTGACGTTTGGAGTTTTGGGATCAATTTAATTCCATTTCTTTTCTCCTTTCTCTTTCCCATTCCTCTCTCTCGTTTCAGAACTTTGGTTGAGGCACAACTTGCAATATTTGTTGTTTTGTGACATTTCAGGAATCCAGTCAATCCACCCTCTTCCCTCTCTCTATTGTCTGCAAGTTAGAAACACCATTCGGTCCATTCACTCTCAAGCCCACATAGGAACTACTCTCTTTCTCTCCCGTTTTACACAAAATCAGAGAAATCAGAAATTCAAACCACCCAAATCAGCACCTTGTGTTCTCTGTTTAACCAATTCAAGATATCACCTTCACCCCTTTTCAATTCTCCCTTTCGTCCAGCGGTTATCAGGCCAAGCCTGCACCCTCCTCGTCGGTCGTCGTTGACAGCTCGCCTCAACAGCTCCTCCGCCGCTGTCTAGTCAAGCCACGCTGGCACCGAGCTCGGTTGTCCGCAGATGGGAGAGGAGTCGAGCTCTCCTCCACCTTTCGCTCGAGAAGCTTCATTACCCAGCTGCCTTCCTTTTCAGAAGATCGAAGAAGAAGAGGAATGTAACGGTCCAGAATTATGATTTCCGGGTTACGTTTCAAGGGATAAAACCCCTTGTTCGGATCTTGCAATCCAGGTACGGGTCGAGGTTTCGAACTCATTTTTATGGTCAGTAATAAAAAGGGATTTCAAACCCTAAAATCTCGAAGGGCCGTTGGGTACCCTTAACCTGTCCTGAGACTATCCCGCGAAATCCATTTCAAACGGTAGTAAAGCAGAAGCAAAGTAAAGTTACAAGTGTCACGGCAGAGCCGGTCAAAACCAAATCATGAGTGGGTAATTACCATTCTACTAAGTTAGGATATTAGCCAGATTCTTCGATTCGCCAAAAGGGAACCCCTTCATATAGACATCGAGCACTCAAAATCTGCGGAAAATACCTTAAAAAAAAGAACGAGAAAAGGAGTCAGATCGAGCCACTCATGCGGGACCGGCAGTCCTCGCTGAGGCCACATAGTATGTGCTATACCTAATAAAGATGCTCTAATGCAGTACGAAAGTCAAACACACTAGCATGCTCCTAGTTATATTGATGTGTAAAAATACTGTAAAGGGCCCAAGACAATGCCAAGTGGCATATCCCTCTCCTACCTCCACCCCCTTCCGATAGGGCGGAGACTGGTCAGCTCGTGAATGCATTCCATCATAATCGGGCGGCACGCATGCCTAACCCGCTCCACAATAAAGCCCGCAGGCATATCATAATATAAGGAAGTTCATGACTCGATTGACTCAGGGTACCCGATGAGGCTGGGCTACCCTATGACCCTAGCAAAGCCTCTAGGACTATCACAGATAACGGCCGTTCTGTTTCAAACGCATAAAGTAAGCAGATGCTCATTCAATTAGTGCAACCTAACAGGATACTACATGGCATGCTTTTATGCATATGCAACACCTAATATAAAATGCAACAACAGGCATGAATGTCCAACCTGAGTAAGCCCCATAGGGAACTTACCTGAAGATGTAGAACAGCAGGATAACACAAGCAAGGGCCCAAATGCAAGTCCAAAGCAATCCCAAAAGCAATACACACCTATCATCAAGCCATTTCCATAAGCTACCAGACCAACATTCATATGCACGAAACCCAAGTTCTCAACGCACTCAAAACAATCCGATAGTGAAACTATTTTCCAAAACCTTTTCGATATGATCAACATCAACCAAAATCATTCTTCCTTTCCTTCTCAAAACCAACATTATCAAGCCATAGACAAAATCCCGACATTAAACATTTAAACTTAAAAACCAATACCTCAAAATCATATTATCGAATTAATTCCGGCATTTTAGTCTTCAAATAATAAATCATTTAAGAGATAATTCCTAAAACTTGAAAACCCTTTTTAATTAAATTACCAATAATATTTGTCTAAAATAACCACCAAATTAAATCCATCTTATAAACCCCATTTATAAGTCACAGCTACCAAATCACTTATAAAATTCCTAATCACATGTTAAAACATCATAAAATACATATTCCAAATAATACTATTCATTTTTGTTTAAAACAAATTAAAATATATATAATATTATCAGAAATTATATTTATTATCCAGAATAATAGTATCTCACAATAAACTACTGTGATTTAATACAAATCATATCATATAACGAATAATATAACACGTGACATATACTTTAAAACCACACTCAAACCCAACTCTCCCACACCAAAACAAAGAAGGAAATCAGGCCCAAATTTCGGATGGAAATAAGCCCAACCCAGAAAACCGACCCGGATCCAATAGAAAAGGGGGAACCGGGTCTAATCTCTCCCCAAATCTGGAAACCCAACAATAAAATGATATAACCCATATTAGATACCCGGGTCAGGCCCAGAACCGAGCCCAATCCAAGGAAATCAGGAGCTGTCTCCTTTCCCAGTTGAAGAACAGAGCTCTCTGTTCAATCGACGACAGAACGAAGGGAGGAGAAGAAGGAAACCCAGGCCTGCCGGCGGCCTTTCCGACTCAAACCCGACCCAAACAGATCGGAACCCAATTCCGACCACACTCGAGAAAACAGAACGAAAGCGCAGCAACGGAGGAAGGAGAGAGAGGGGTTACCGATTCGCGGCGCGATTCCGGCTCCGAGGGGCTCCGAGGGCGGCTCCGGTTGCGATTGACGGGGGAAGAAGCGTCGATTGAGTCCTATGAGGAATAAGGGATGAGCAAAAACGGATTTTGGCGAGATTTGAACTTAATCGAATAAGAAACGAGATCGACCTTCGAGAGCTCCGGTGAGCGCGAGAGGGTTGGTGGTGGCGTTGGGTGGCTAGAGCTCCTAGCCGTCCACTCGCGCTTGGTTCGGCGTCGTCGGACCTCAGGGAAGGAGAGAGGAGGTGGAGGCTCGAGATGAATGGAAGGAGGAGGCGGTGGTGAGCAACTGGTGGCTCGACAGTGGCGATTCAGGCTTCAAAACAGAGTTCCGATGGGGGCGGTTTTGGGCTGCTTCTGTGTGACTGAAAGAGAGCGGAGGAGAGGAGATAGTTTAGAGTTTCTGATTGTGAAGAATGGGAAATTGATAGAGTATAGGGTTGTTGCGTGACTTTGTGAGCTGTGAGAGGGGTCGTTGTTGAACATAGTTGGGGAAGAAGACAAATAGTAGGTCTGCAGAGAGGGAGATGCACAGTTGGCGTGTAAGCAAGGGGACAAAAGGGTGAGCTTGTAGAAATTTAAGGTAGGAAGGAAAAAGAATACAACTTAAGATGGTCCCAAAACTCCAAACGTCAAATGTTCGGAATATAAATCTGAAATTCGGTTACCCGACCTTATTCTGACGCGTTTAAAATACTCTTCAATTTTTCAATTTTCGGTATATAAAATCAGAGTATAACATATTTTAAATTTCCAATTAAATAATGTCGGAACTTGTTTTGAAATATTTAGAATAAAACCAATAGCTAAAGGACGGAAATTCCAAAGTTTCCAAATTTTAGAAATTGGAATGATTATAAATCACTATTTTAATAATTTAATATTATAAAATTTCCTGGTCTTTACAAGGAAGGTGAAGCCAGGAGGTCCAGAAGCTACCCCGGAGCCCTCGGAACCGTGAGCCACTTCGTCCCCGTTTCCGATTCGCAAGGTCGCTTTTCCGTCTCCTTTTCGATCTCGACTAATTATCTCGTAAAAGAGCACCTTTCACTTACTCCTCTCTCTCCCAAGGTCCAAAACGAAGATCCCCCTTGACGCCGCCGCCGAATCCAACGGATTGAGCATTCCGGCGAACCTTCGAGATGTCTCGGTGAACCTTCGAGATGTCTCGGTGAGCTCACTTTCCTCCCTATTTTCTTAATCGCGTTTGAGTCTCCTTGCTTGGGTTGTGGTCGGAGTCGGATTTCCGTCTGAAGGGCGCGAGCAAGTCGGGATTGAGAGCCGCCGGAACCTGGGTTTCCTCCTTCCTCCGCCCTTTTCTGTCCGGCGTGAGAGCTCTGTTCAATCTGCGAGGAACAGGGCAGGGATCCGTTCCTTATCTTTCTTTTTTTTTATTGGGCCTTCGGGTTGGGCCTAACCCGGTTTTCGTGAAACGGGTTATATCATTTTTGTCATGGGTTTTTCAGATTGGGAAAGGTTGGATCCGGGTAAGGGTTTCGGGTCGGTTTTTCTGGGTCATTTTGTGAGGGGATGGAGTACCCGGGTTAGGCTTTGAGTTGGGCGGGTCGGATCAGGCTTTCTTTTGGGCCTGATTCCTCTCTTTTGGGTTGTTATTATTATTGCAATATGGGGTGTTATTATGTTACATCATTATACTATATGTTGTGTATTAATTGTTGTTAGTTTCATTATAATAATTATTATACTTATTCTGCTTTTAAGAAATATATTTTCTGAAATTTTGATTATCCATTTTTAAAGTGTTTAAAATAATATTAAAGAACTATGTATTTTATGATAAGTAAATGTCTGATCTTGGAATTTATGAGAGGTTCTATTGTTATTAATTCATAAATATAGTTGGTGTTTATTTTAATTTAATACAATTTGGTAAACTATCTAAAGGGTTTAGGTTTTGAAATAAAAAGTGCCGGAGTTATTTTAACGGTATGAGTTACAAGTTGATTAAATATTTAATGTTTTATAAATGGGGTTTGTGAAGATGGAATTATTCTAGTGTTTATTTTAGATCAATATTGGTTGTTAAATTATTTAGGAAAGGATTTAAGTCTTCCGAAAATGATTTTTAAAAGATTTGATGTGTTAAAACCAAAATGCCGGAATTATTTCTATAACATGATTTTAAGGTATTGGTTTTAAGGTTTAAATGTTTAATGTCGGAATTTGACTAATTATGGTTTTAAAAGAATTGTTGATTTTCTGAGTTTACTTGACTTGAGATTTAAGAGTTGGAAAACTTTGGGAAATGAGTTTGGGAATATTATTGGTAAGATTTATCGATGGGTTTGATTGGAGATGAAATGACATGATGATAGGTGTGTATTGCTTTTGGATTGCTTTGGACTTGCATTTGGGCCCTTGCTTGCGTTATCTATTGTTGTTCTGCATCTTCAGGTAAGTTCCCTAGGGGGCTTACTCAGGTTGAACATTCATGCCTGTTGTTGCATTTTATGTTAGGTGTTGCATATGCATAAAAGCATGCCATGTAGTATCCTGTTTAGGTTGCACTAATTGAATGAGCATCTGCTTACTTTATGCGTTTGAAACAGAACGGCCGTTATTTGTGATAATCCGTCTTTGCTAGGGTCATAGGGTAGCCCAGCCTCATCGGGTATCCTGAGTCAATCGAGTCATGAACTTCCTTATATTATGAGATGCCTGCGGGCTTTATTGTGGAGCGAGTTAGGCATGCGTGCCGCCCGATTATGATGGAATGCATTCACGAGCTGGCCAGTCTCCGCCCTATCGGAAGGGGGTGGAGGTAGGAGAGGGATATGCCACTTGGCATTGTCTTAGGCCCTTTACAGTATTTTTACACATTATTATAACTAGGAGCATGCTAGTGTGTATGACTTTCGTACTGCATTAGAGCATCTTTATTAGGTATAGCACATACTATGTGGCCTCAGCGAGGACTGCCGGTCCCGCATGAGTGGCTCGATCTGACTCCTTTCCCCGTTCTTTTTTTAAGGTATTTTCTGCAGATTTTGATTGCTCGATGTCTATATGACGGAGTTCCCTTTTTGCGAATCGAAGAACCTGGCTAAATCTCTAACTCGTTATAAATGGTAATCATCCACTTATGTTTTGGTTTTGACCCGGCTCTGCCGTGGCGCTTTGTATCTTAATTTTGTTTCCGTCTTGCTTCCGTCTGAAATGAATTTCGCGAGTTAGTCCCTAGGACAGATTAAGGGTACCCAACGTCCCTACGATATTTTCAGGGTTTGAAATCCCTCCTTCTACTAACCTTAAATGAGTTTGAAACCTCGACCCGTACCTGAATTGCAAGATTCGAACAAGGGGTTTTATCCCTTGAAACGTAACCCGGAAATCATAATTCTGGGCCGTTACAAAGATGGTATCAAAGCTGAGGTTGTGCAATTCAGGTACACAAGGGTCGAGCGTATGTTTTGAAAATCGCCCACAAATTTCAAGGACTTTTGAAAGGATTTTAAGAAGGGCAAAATGAACTTAAGATGCCTAACCGAAATTGGACTAAGTAATGAACTTGACTTGTAATAAAAAAGGAAAGCCGACCAAAAGGGAACGCGAGTGGGTAGTAAAGGCGCTAGACCACCCTTATTGGGTGTAGTTGGGAACGGTAGGCGAAATATCAGCTTGTTCTTTACAGATGGGTTGGGAGACTCTAAGGAGATCATTATGAGTGTTATTAACTGATTATGTGCTGAGTGCTTGCTATGCTAGAAGTTTGATTGTTATGCATAACAATTAAATGTGTATTGACTTGTCTGTGCAAACGGGATAGTGGGAGTACCCTTGTTTCTGTGTGGTCAAACCCAGCTTGTGTGAAACAACCCCTTCCACTATGTTTGTTAACCCATCGACGATGCTATCGAGTCTTTCTCCCGGATGTCAGTGTCTCCCACGAGGAATCGGGTTGGTAAACACATTGTGTCGGAATCATGTATAGATATGAAGGTTCTCTGAGTGAGTATTGGAAGGTGGTTCTTGATGGCATTTTGAGTCAAAAGTAAGGTGTCATGGGTCTCTCTTTCTTTATCCTTATGATGACCAGCAGTGTTTTCTTACCACAAGGAGTCATACCAAAGTCCCACGGGAAAGAGGGGTGATGAGTCAGTTGGGGAAGGTCAATGGTTGCCCTTAGGGATCTCTGTCCGGTTGTAATGGTGACTCTCTCTGAATTGAATGACATGATTTTGTAATCTTCCGCATAGACCATGTAAATGATCATTAGTAAGAAGCTGCTCATGTTATGCCTTCCTTTCTGTCGTAATTTTATTGTGTAAGATCATGTTGTGGTTAGTTACATTGCTCAAGTTTCGTGGTATGTCTTGCTTTCTATCATGGTTGTATGTTGTTATAGCATGTTTACTTGGCTTATTGATCATATGAATGACTAGAAGCATGGACCATATGATATGAACCTGCATGATTGTTATTTCCTCTTGGATTAGGTTCATGATAGTGTGATCAACTTTCCTAAGATGAATGCCCATAAATGATCTCATTAGCATGTTAACTGATAAGGCCTTGATGATTATCATACCTTTTGTGACAAGAATCTATAGCATGTCCATATGTTCTGTATTCGTCAGATTAATTAACGTTGGTTGTTTTTCCATTTGTATTGTTGTATGATTATTTGCTTTTGGATGGAGAATATGTGGTGTAATTGAGTCTTGAGAAATGCATGTTTTATCCTAATATGTGTTGATTTGGGCTCACGCCCTCATATTCTAGTCATATTGCCATTACTTAAACTCGTGTTATACATCGTAAAACCTTCCTCATGTTTCTATATTGTTGGAATGTGATTGAATTTATTTCTTACGTGTCGTCATGATTAGTTGCATGCATGTATCGTATGTTATGTAGAGCCTTTAGTATCATGTAGGATCCTTGGTTGTGACTCGTGTGAATTATATCTTGCCTGCATTATTGCTGATTCTCTCTCGAGCTAGGTTCCTGATAGTGTGGCCCTTCCCTCTTATTATCTTAACATGTTTTACTCATGCAAGTTAATTGATGTTGAATTCGATGATTGATTTGCTTTCCATTATGGTTAACCGTAGCATGCTTACATGTTGTCGCTCGGTAGTGTTCCCCTATTGCTCCATGATATCCTCTCGTGCTTGCATACATGTATGACTTGACACCTCGCATAATCACACACCACGCTTATCATGTCTTTAGATACGTAGGGCGCATGAAGGTTAGAATGAATCTAGTCGAGTTTTCTTGATTATGTGCATCTTCGATATGTTCCAGTAGTGTTCTGTAGGGCTTAATTATGATTCCCAATATGACTCGCTAAATGATCACGTGTTGTACTTGTTCTATGATGTGATGACTATCGTACCATATATGTGCTCTATGATGGTTCGTTCCTAGCATGACTATAATCTATCGCCCATGATGTCCTTCTTATTACTTTTGATAATGCCTCGTGCTTCGTGAATATCATGATGAACTCCTTTTAACGGCTCATGATTATGCTTGTATCACGCTATGTATCTCTAGTATCATGTAGGACCTGTGCTTTCTAAATGTATCTCGTCATATGATTACGTGTCATACTTGACCTATTATATGATTATTGTGTTAGATGAGATAGTTACTATGTTACTCTTATATGTTCTCGTATGATGCATACACCAAGCTTGTGCATTGTTTATATATGTGACAATTGTGATACCCATTAAGTCATGCATGTCTTGTTTAAGTTGCTAGGCATATCGACTTTCATGGGATAATAGACTGCTATCTTGTCTCGCATGCATCCGTGTAGCACTTGAATATGTCTTTTTGGAATGAATACGTATGTCGTGCTCCTTGATATAGGTACATGTTAGAGTAGATTAATATTATTGATATGCCCCATGATGAACTTGTGTATGCTTGTCACAATTGCAACCTAATAGACTTTTCATAAGGGCGTCGTTGCTATTCTCGGGTCGAAGTTTTGTCTCTAGTTGTCGTCTTAGTATTGGTTCGTGGTTGTTTCCGAGAGGAACTTTGGGTTGTCTTCTCTTGTCACTCCCCTATCTCCGCTAACTTGGACCCTATGCGATACATTCGACGAGCGACTGCATGGAAGAGGGAACGAAAAGTTAGATAGCGATAGAGCAGTGTAGCGGAAGCGTGGGCCCATAACCCACGGGCCTCAGGATCAATGATGTCGGCGGAACGAGCACGCATTGAGAATTGCGGATACTGAGTACGATATGACTTGCAAGCGAGAGTGTCCTTTGTTCGAATTGCTGATTCTTCTGAATTTGTTGGTGACGATATTGCACTAACCCGACGATGAGATTTACGTGTTGATGTGCTGACTTGGTAATGATTGTTGCCTGATTGTCTGTTGTCTGTGATGGTATGATTTTACGCCTTATAGTTCTAATGTGCCATGAACCATGATGCCTTTATGCGTTGATACTCTGAGTTGCTAAGCATGATCTAAATTACTGTACCTATAAAAGTATGAACTGCAAATGCTGAAAACCTGAATTGTTTATCTTCTAAGGTTATGATGCAACTTGCTATCTTGACTTGATTATGTGCATATATGATGATTTGTAATAATGATTGAGCATGATGGTAAATTGAGACTTGTTGACATAGTTGCAATAATTGATTATGAACCCATGATGCTATATTTATAAATGCTGGTTGACGTGGTGTAGATCTTATGTGTGATGAATCCATGATTGTTTCTCCTTTAAACCTGTGGGTGAGATCATTTGGTAGTGTGGTTGGAGAGTGGTGAAATAATTAGAGCGATTAGGATGACCGATGGTTTATTAGGCAAATCACGAGAGAGAAATGTTGGCAAGGTAGGATGCTTGTGATGCCTTGAGTAGTATGAGAAGTGTGGGGAATGGTTTTTGAGAGTATTGAGGACATAGTATGAGAGGGTGCTCAGGTGTGAAGTTAGGGATAAGAGTTGGGTTCTTAGAGGTGGATGGTGTGTGGTAGTGCTTGATGGAATGAGGGGTGAGATTGGACTATCGAAATAAATTGAGATTTCTTTGGGGGAAATTTTGTCCGAGTTGACGTTGGCGAGTCTAGAAGAGGATTAGTCTTGGCTTGAGAGTGGAGATGGGCGAGTGGGGATTGTGTTTTATTTTTTATTGGTATGATGTGAGGATTTTCTTGATTATTTTATTCGTTTATATCTGCTGACATGATGTTAGATAGCAACCATGATGAACCTGATATGGAATAATATTACATATTATTATGCAATAATGAAATCTAGTTGGTAGTGACAAGTGTTACCATGATATATTACTGTTTTGCTATCCTGTTATGTTGTTTTAGAAGGATGTTAGAACGTGATGTGATATGATATATGAAGTAATGATGAGTATGAACTATGGGATAATGATGTGCTATTATGTGGAAGCATGATGTTTTATTATGTTGTAGTAAGAATGATGATGTATTGTATGGTTTTGTGACAAGTTAATGTGATGTCTTTTAGGTCATATATATTGACATTTTGATGATTTATATACTGCTTGATCTTCCTTTTCGGAACCATAATAGCATGACCTGGTTGTGTTGATATGTTAACGTGCTGAATATGTTCTACTTGTGTTGCGATATCGATATGCGATGGTGAGATATGATGCGTACTGACGTACTAACCCCATAACATCTAACCCGTTGATTTCTGGACATGTGTGCTTGCGTGATAAGTTATGAGACTTCGATTATGCACTCGTGATGCCTTCAATATGAGATAGATATACTCTATTACTTGTGATGTGATGTTGATGTTTTGTTGTTGGTTTTGGCGTGTCTTGAAAGGATAGTATGATTTATGTTATGAGAAAACATGTTATGTTATTAAGATGTCAATTGGTTGAGATTATCATGGTTGATGTTGAGTTTTGCCATGTGAAAGATGGCTAATGATGTTATGAGTTGATGAGTTGATTGGCTTATGTTTCATATTGAGTTGAGAATGATGATTGAATGATTTTGGAAACTAGGAAGAGAATATGGGATTAGCCCTTAGAGGCGGATGATTCCACCTCCTGATTTCTGAATTTGATTGATTGATATGCGGGAAACTGATTTGGTTTTGGGAGATTTTTGACGAAATCTTGAGTTAAAGGGATTTGACTTGTTTTGGTGCAAAGTTCTTGGTTAAACGTCGGATTTGAAGATTTTGAACGATATAGAAAGGAAATAATTGGTTTTTAAAGAATAAACGCTATCGATGGTTTCAACGATTTTGAGGCTAATCTTTTTCAATTGCGGAATCCCTTTTGAAACTTTTCAAACCCGGTTTTATATTGTAACGACTCACGAAGTGGATACGAGCATTTTATAGGGGCGCATATAGAATGCTTGCTAAGACCTAGTAGACACGTTATGATTGCTTTTCGAGTTATGATATAACCGAAAAGTCGGAGTAAGAATGTGATAAGGGCCCATATCACATTCTTATTATGACCAATTGGGAATATTATGATCACGTTGAGGGTCATGTGAGGATCTCATACAGGCCCCTATGAGATGCTTACATGATCAATGGCATGATCCTTGGACTCACCAATTTAAAACTTCATCCCCTTGTTTTAGAGTGATTTTAGTCTCGGGGACGAGACTTGTTTTTAGAGGTGGATGATGTAAAGACCGGGAAATTTTAGAATATTAAATTATTAAAATAATGATTTATAATCATCCGTTTTCTAAGATTTGGGAGGTTTGGAATTTCCGTCATTGAGCTATTGGTTTTATTTTAAATATTTCAAAACGAGTTCCGGCATTATTTAATTGGAAACTTAAAATATGTTATACTCTGCTTTTATATACCGAAAATTGAAAAATAATGTTCGGATTTCATTTATTAAATTCGGATTTGAAAAATTGAGGAGTATTTTAAACACGTCGGGATAAGGTCGAGTGAGCGGGTTTCAGATTTATATTCCAGGTATTTGACGTTTGAAGTTTTGGGATCAATTTAATTCCATTTCTTTTCTCCTTTCTCTTTCCCAATCCTCTCTCTCGTTCAGAACTTTGGTTGAGGCACAACTTGCAATATTTGTTGTTTTGTGACATTTCAGGAATCCAGTCAATCCACCCTCTTCCCTCTCCCTATTGTCTGCAAGTTAGAAACACCATTCGGTCCATTCACTCTCAAACCCACATAGGAACTACTCTCTTTCTCTCCCGTTCTACACAAAATCAGAGAAATCAGAAATTCAAACCACCCAAATCAGCCCCTTGTGTTCTCTGTTTAACCAATTCAAGATATCACCTTCACCCCTTTTCAATTCTCCCTTTCGTCCAGCGGTTATCAGGCCAAGCCTGCACCCTCCTCGTCGGTCGTCGTTGACAGCTCGCCTCAACAGCTCCTCCGCCGCTGTCTAGCCAAGCCACGCCGGCACCGAGCTCGGTTGTCCGCAGATGGGAGAGGAGTCGAGCTCTCCTCCACCTTTCGCTCGAGAAGCATCATTACCCAGCTCCCTTCCTTTTCAGAAGATCGAAAAAGAAGAGGAAGGTGAAGCCAGGAGGTCTAGAAGCTACCCCGGAGCCCTCGGAACCGTGAGCCACTTCGTCCCCGTTTCCGATTCGCAAGGTCGCTTTTCCGTCTCCTTTTCGATCTCGACTAATTATCTCGTAAAAGAGCACCTTTCACTTACTCCTCTCTCTCCCAAGGTCCAAAACGAAGATCCCCCTTGACGCCGCCGCCGAATCCAACGGATTGAGCATTCCGGTGAACCTTCGAGATGTCTCGGTGAGCTCGCTTTCCTCCCTCTTTTCTTAATCGCGTTTGAGTCTCCTTGCTTGGGTTGTGGTCGGAGTCGGATTTCCGTCTGAAGGGTGCGAGCGAGTCGGGATTGAGAGCCGCCGGAACCTGGGTTTCCTCCTTCCTCCACCCTTTTCTGTCCGGCGTGAGAGCTTTGTTCAATCTGCGAGGAAGAGGGCAGGGATCCGTTCCTTATCTTTTCTTTTTTTTGTTGGGCCTTCGGGTTGGGCCTAACCAGGTTTTCGTGAAACGGGTTATATCATTTTTGTCAAGGGTTTTTCAGATTGGGAAAGGTTGGATCCGGGTAAGGGTTTCGGGTTGGTTTTTCTGGGTCATTTTGTGAGGGGATGGAGTACCCGGGTTAGGCTTTGAGTTGGGCGGGTCGGATCAGCCTTCCTTTTGGGCCTGATTCCTCTCTTTTGGGTTGTTATTATTATTGCAATATGGGGTGTTATTATGTTACATCATTATACTATATGTTGTGTATTAATTGTTGTTAGTTTCATTATAATAATTATTATACTTATTCTGCTTTTAAGAAATATATTTTCTGAAATTTTGATTATCCATTTTTAAAGTGTTTAAAATAATATTAAAGAAATATGTATTTTATGATGAGTAAATGTCTGATCTTGGAATTTATGAGAGGTTCTATTGTTATTAATTCATAAATATAGTTGGTGTTTATTTTAATTTAATACAATTTGGTAAACTATCTAAAGGGTTTAGGTTTTGAAATAAAAAGTGCCGGAGTTATTTTAACGGTATGAGTTACAAGTTGATTAAATATTTAATGTTTTATAAATGGGGTTTGTGAAGATGGAATTATTCTAGTGTTTATTTTAGATCAATATTGGTTGTTAAATTATTTAGGAAAGGATTTAAGTCTTCCGAAAATGATTCTTAAAAGATTTGATGTGTTAAAACCAAAATGCCGGAATTATTTCTATAACATGATTTTAAGGTATTGGTTTTAAGGTTTAAATGTTTAATGTCGGAATTTGACTAATTATGGTTTTAAAAGAATTGTTGATTTTCTGAGTTGACTTGACTTGAGATTTAAGAGTTGGAAAACTTTGGGAAATGAGTTTGGGAATATTATTGGTAAGATTTATCGATGGGTTTGATTGGAGATGAAATGACTTGATGATAGGTGTGTATTGCTTTTGGATTACTTTGGACTTGCATTTGGGCCATTGCTTGCGTTATCTATTGTTATTCTGCATCTTCAGGTAAGTTCCCTAGGGGGCTTACTCAGGTTGGACATTCATGCATGTTGTTGCATTTTATGTTAGGTGTTGCATATGCATAAAAGCATGCCATGTAGTATCCTGTTTAGGTTGCACTAATTGAATGAGCATCTGCTTACTTTATGCGTTTGAAACAGAACGGCCGTTATCTGTGATAATCCGTCTTTGTTAGGGTCATAGGGTAGCCCAGCCTCATCAGGTATCCTGAGTCAATCGAGTCATGAACTTCCTTATATTATGAGATGCATGCGGGCTTTATTGTGGAGCGGGTTAGGCATGCGTGCCGCCCGATTATGATGGAATGCATTCACGAGCTGGCCAGTCTCCGCCCTATCGGAAGGGGGTGGAGGTAGGAGAGGGATATGCCACTTGGCATTGTCTTAGGCCCTTTACAGTATTTTTACACATTATTATAACTAGGAGCATGCTAGTGTGTATGACTTTCGTACTGCATTAGAGCATCTTTATTAGGTATAGCACATACTATATGGCCTCAGCGAGGACTGCCGGTCCCGCATGAGTGGCTCGATCTGACTCCTTTCCCCGTTCTTTTTTTAAGGTATTTTCTGCAGATTTTGATTGCTCGATGTCTATATGACGGAGTTCCCTTTTTGCGAATCGAAGAACCTGGCTAAATCTCTAACTCGTTATAAATGGTAATCATCCACTTATGTTTTGGTTTTGACCCGGCTCTGCCGTGGCGCTTTGTATCTTAATTTTGTTTCCGTCTTGCTTCCGTCTGAAATGAATTTCGCGAGTTAGTCCCTAGGACAGATTAAGGGTACCCAACGTCCCTACGATATTTTCAGGGTTTGAAATCCCTCCTTCTACTAACCTTAAATGAGTTTGAAACCTCGACCCGTACCTGAATTGCAAGATCCGAACAAGGGGTTTTATCCCTTGAAACGTAACCCGGAAATCATAATTCTGGGCCGTTACAACTCGCAACTTCGTCTTCGACATCTTCAACACCAGCGACGCCTCCAATCTCATATTTGCGCCTCTTCGGACCCCGGCCGGCTATATCTGACCCTCAGACTCTTCCTTCCTCCTCCCGAGACCCCCGCCCCGCCGACGTGCTGATGCCGGAGCCGGAGCTGCCCGCCGTGTCGAGAAAGGCGGTCACCATGCCACCACCACCACTCGAAGGAGATAAGGGAGATTGATTGAGGGGACCACCACCACCGCCCGGCGCCCCCCAGCCACCACCATCGTCGCTGCCTCAGCGCCCCCAACCACCACCACCCTCGCTCGGCGATCAGATCGGAGTTCTAGATCTCCAGAATAAAGGAAATCAATCGGGGTTGAAATTGATAGAGGGGATCTATTTTTTTTTTAATAAATGATTAAGGGATCTAAAATACGAGGAATAGAAGGCGCGTGAGGGTGGAATTTAATCAGCCAATCATATGACTTCTTTACTTCTCACCGGACCGGATACTTCTCACTTGAACCCTCCCCTATATATATATATATATATATATATATATATAAGGTTGGGTTCGGGTACACACAACTCCAATAATGAGAAGGACAAAAGCAATTTGATTGGTCCAAACTGATTAAAATAATATAAATTTATGTTGAATTAATTAAAAAAAAGCGCGCGTCCACCGCGCTCACCCAGTCGCACCACACGCGCCTAGCCAAATTAATTAAAATAAGGGCAAACTGCGCACGCTGGGGATTGAACCTCCGACCCTTGGTATAGCCTACAACGCCTACACAGCACCTCAACCATTTTGCCAATTAGTATCTTTTGTCATACGTGGCATCTACTAATATTTATTAGTTAGTGAAATCGAACCGTTGTTCACACGGCATATTTCAAATGCCTAATACCAATGCTCCACAACAACTTCCTTTAGGGGTGGGCACAAATCCCGCAAATCCCGATCTCGTCCCGATTCCGATGTGATTTAGGACAAAATAGTGAATCCCGTCCCGCAAAAATTATACGGGACGAAACGTGGGACGATCCCGGTGGGATCCCGCAAATCCCGTCCCGTCCCGCATATTATAACAATAATAATAATAATAATTTTTATAATAATAATAATATTATAATATTATAGAATAATAATAATAATATATTATTAGTATTATTATTTTGAGCAAATATTATAATTATAATTATAATCATAATCTTCCATTTATAATAATAATATTATTATTATTATTTGAGCAAATATTATTTATAATTACAATAATAATTTTCAATTTATAATAATAATTGATTATAATAATAATATTACTATTATATAATATTATAATATAATTTAATAATAATAATACTTTATATTAAAATTATTATTATTATATTATTATTATTATATCATATTATTTT
This sequence comes from Persicaria tinctoria, assembly GCA_037127255.1. Taxonomy (NCBI): domain Eukaryota; kingdom Viridiplantae; phylum Streptophyta; class Magnoliopsida; order Caryophyllales; family Polygonaceae; genus Persicaria; species Persicaria tinctoria. The sequence continues at coordinate 25,369,398 of JBANSL010000014.1, forward strand.
TTTTTCTTGTAAAGTATAATTATTTTATAATAATAACAATAAAAATAAGTAATAATAATAATATTATTATTATTTTTAATTATAACGTGGCATTATTATTATTATTATTATTATTATTATTATTATTATTATTATTATTATTATTATTATTGACTAATTACTATTTACAAGAAATTAGTAGGTAGCCGAGATACTATCCGGGCACCCACTCCCTTAGCGATAATAAAATCGGGTCTAGTGAAAATATAAGCGGCAGCACGAGCCCCGGCATCCTGAGATACGGAGAATTTCTGAATCCGCTTCAGCAAAGCAACCGCATCCGTATCTAACTCCCCCAACGAAGAGAAGGAGAAGGGTATGAAACCATAACCAATCGCCGTGCACAAATCTCGATACTTGGCACACTTAAGCCGAGCAGCATCAACAACAACACGACCATGCACAAAGTCAGACATTCCAGACTGAGTCAAAGGGGAGGATCCCGTCAGATCGACACACACATCCCGCCCGATGTCCCAGGAATAAAGGAGCAAATCCGTCGAACGAAGGGGCTTATCATGACCATCAACCAAGCCGATATCGACCTCCTTACCAGCAGAAATCCCTGCCCTGTAGCAGATATCCAATAAAGTATCGCGCACGAGGTTATGTCGATGTTTAATGCCCACGGAGCCAGCGCATGACACGGCATGGTCAACGTAGACATCACCATCAAAGACCCGAGAACAAGCGGGACAAGGCCTGGACACCGTGAACAATGGAACCTCTAGTCGATAGCTAAGCACACTACGATAGGTCCTTCCATTCATAGTCTGTCTCAACCCAGAAATAGGAACTGCACGCAACCAATCAGATGAGTGAGCACCCTGCTGAGACTTCCATAAGGCCACCTGTCGCGGAGTTAATGAGAAAATAGAGTCTGATGTAGCAGCAATCTTCGCGAAATATATATCTGCCAGTTTCTTCATAAGTTTGGGGGCAGCGATTTCACTAGGATTGCGTAGAATATCAGAACTCGTGGTCTCATTAAAAGAACGACAAACATCATCAAAAGTAGGGCCAGCAGCAATGATACTAGAGGGACGTAGGAGCTTAGCCTGCAACTCAGCAGACTATAAATGGGATGCCAAAAAAGCATAATGTAGAACATCCCCAACAACATACACTCCGAGCCCACCAAAATGAAAAGGGAGGGTGGCAAGCCTCCACTGCCAATCTCCAAAACCAGGCCCAGACGCAGTGACAATACGTTCCAAGTTGGAACGTAGTGCCATATCAAAATAAAGTTGCGCCGACCCAAAGACACGTGGGGAACAAGTACGCTAGGCAAAGTAGAGTTTAGAAATACCCGTACAAGCCCGGAGCAGAAGCAATTCGCATTGTGGGTCATCAATCCTCGCGACAGAATCCATAAGCTCAATGGTCCTAGTCACTCTCTTCTCCACAAGATCGTTGCCGAAGACTGGGCATACGCTGACAGGCCCACCCAGAACTTTGACACTGCGCGATGGTCGAGCAATAGAAGGGGGGAAAACACCAGGAAGCCGACTCCTAGGGTCTTCTGTAGGCCAAAAAACCCTGGTCTTATCCACATTAAGATGAAGGCCAAAGCGGGGACCATCTTCCATAATCAGATCCAAGACCTTCCCCAAAACCAAAGTGTCCCCAACAACAGTGCCATCATCTAAGTACCAAGCATGCAGACTCAGGTCAAAAGAATCTCTGATCTTGCAAACCAAAGGATGCAGCACCAAGGCTAAAAGCAGAGGGCCTAAAGGATCACCTGCTGAACCCCTCGACAAGACCATAAGCTATGCTCCCCATAATACAGTCGAGCAGGACTAGAGTAACAAAACTCCACCCACCGGGATAGAGCCGGGCAGTGACGGCGAACTTCTTGTAACATGGTCACACGATCAACTAAGTTGAAAGCATTTTGGAAGTCGACCAACAACATGGAAAGACCCTCCTCACCACCACGAGCCTCAACAAACCGATTCAAAGCATGCAGAATAGCCTCTCATCCACCGAATACCCCGACCCCAAACTGAAGGCCTGAAAAATAACCAGACAAAGAAGGACCGACCAAACAAGCACCAACCTTAGAGACAAGGCATCTCCAAATAGTGCCAACAGCAATAGGACGTATACCGCCCCCTGGCTTAACCAGTGGCGTGAGTGGGGCACTAGCAATATACTCACCCAGAGCCTGCGGACACCGGCCCTCGAGGAAAAGATTAACCACCCGAGTAATATAGGCGATCAAATCATCCAAAACAGTAACAACAGCTTTACCAAAACAATCTAAAAGATGCTGAGCACGAAACCCATCTCTCCCACAAGACGTGCCACGCGAGAAGCTCCGAATCATATCCAAAACACCGGTCGAAGAGGCAACAAGAGGATGGTGATCCACAGGCAACGGAGGCAAGTTGGGAGATGGGGCAATGGGGTGCTTATCCTGCAGAGCTGCAAGAGTGGCATCAGAATAAGGAGCAATACCTGATGAAGAAAGTACCCGAACAGCGGCAGTGTAGTGACCATCACAAATCTTCCTCCGACATTGCCGGAGGTTGTGCTCACTCAAATCAAGCTCCTCTTCCACACTAAAAGTAGGGGGAACCTCAGCTAAAGTCTCTTGTACAAGCTGTAAACTAGCGCCAGGCACACCCCAAGCACGAATAGCACTGGCAATACTCTTCTCTTGTCGTTGACGCTTGACAGCAGTCCTACACTCTAGATTACTCCTCGAGGAGAAGGTCTTAAGTATACAAAGATGCATCACAAGCAAGCGAATCCAACAAGAGAGGTCACCAAGAGAGTCGGCCACAACATCTAGTGCCCCCTTTAGAACCCGAGAAAAACTTAAACGACACTTAGGAGGGATGGATCTCACGGTGCATAACCCCATAGAGAACAAACGGTCCAGCGAAGATATAGACAAACCAACAGGCGCAGCCTCAACATCAAACAAAGGAACTGTTGGAGACGGAGATGGAGGTCTAGGAATATCGTAAATAATAAAGCGAACAAGACCATCCCCACAGTCCGGAGGTGCCACAGAATTGTCATGACTATGTCAACACCTAGCACGGAAGGTATGAGTTTTAAAGCAAACCTCACATAACCAAACCTCCATACGCTTCAAAGTTATCTCAGCATCACAATAAATAGCAAAACTATCTGAAAGAGTTTGACGGGTAAGTGTCTGAGCATCACCACTGCAATGTCGATCACGAAGGTGTCTGAGCATGGAGGTTTTAACAAGACCTCTACCACCACCATCAAGACACCCACAAAGACCCACAAAAGGACAATGATACCGAACAAGATCCGGCATGATAGTACGAACAACAAAATGAAGCAAGTCACACCGCAAACCGGCAATAAAGATTGTAACACATTTAGAAATGGATAGAATGGTCACCTCCACTCCAAATAACATGCAATTAAATGCCAACTAGCCAACATGCAGCCTCGGCAATTCAAAATCATTAATTAGCAAACATGTAGCCTTGACAATTCACACCAATTAACACCAAATACCAGCAAATGACATCCAATTAGCACCAAATTAAACCCCAGTACGCAGCAGCCTCCTCGGCAATTAGCAGCAATCAAATGCAATTAGCAAAGCCCCCAACCGATGTACTCAGATCAGACGAGCGATCAAGAGCGAACAGTCCAAACCCAACACGACACCACCGAACAAGATCGCGAAAGGAGAAACAAACCTGAAGAAGCCGACGGGGAGGGTGACGCCACCGGCTACGAGTCGCAATCACCGGAGAAGATGCCTAGGAAGACACCGGGAGGCTGCCCACTGCCATAGCCGGACCTGGCCGGAGGACAATCGCAATCGCTACAAGAGACAAATAACTAAATACGGTATTCTTCCCAACTATCAATCGATAATGAGACAGTATCTGGTGAATCTCGTCTTAATCCCTTTCTGTCCTGATCTAGTAAGATAATGTAGCCAAATATGTTGAACATTATAATTAATTATACAATCATTGTATGAATTAATAATAGTATTGTAATAATAATAATAATATTGTTATTATTATTATTATTGAATAATATAGTTGAGAAGAATACCGTATTTAACATATTATACAAATTAATGAATTATGAAAGCATTTTTCACTTTGCAAATTTATATAATATTTTATTATTTTTATTTGCGGGACAAGGCCCGTCCCGTCCCGGAAAAAAAGTGTCAATCCCGTCCCGATCCCGTCCCGTGAAAATTTCGCGGGACGAGTCCCGTCCCGGCTCAAACCCGTCCCGTCCCATCCCGTGCCCACCCCTAACTTCCTTGCATATTACAGTAAGAAGTAATTAAAATAAACTTACTTGTCATTACACATTAATAAACCAACATATAATTAATAAATGCCCCTTAAAAATGTGAAATTCATTCCTTTCTTGCAATCAACGCCCCTTATAATTACACATCAATAATTAAAATGTTCCCACCAAAATTTATTAATTACATATTAATCGACATATATTAATATATATTTTGCCGTCGTCGCTAATGAGGCTTTTTTTGCCATGGCTACGCTACGTGAGGAGGTTGCCAGATAAATTTTGCGACGGCTAAATATTTGTCGTGGCAAAAGTACAATTTTTAGGAAAAGTAAAAAAAACATCTTAAACCCTTGTATCCTTATCCTCTATTGTCATTCCCCACTTACCTTCTCAGAGGAGGAACCCTAGCAAAGAGAAGACCACCGCCGCCGGCCTTCACCACACCGTCCAAACCAGATCCGACCTCCAACTCAACACATAAATCAATCCAAAGCAAAACCGAAGCACAAAAACCCCACAAATTGCGAGAGTAGATCTGTTCACAACACATAAATCAATCAAATGGAGGTTGGCTGGTTGATTTTCCCTGCTCTTGGCGGCGTCGGCTTCTCTCAGTTGGATGCTCGAAAGTGTCCTCTCGGGTGGAAGTCTCTCTTCGACATTGGAGATCTTTGCTCTCTCCTCCTTGGCAGCAGTAGCGGGATCTTGGGATTCTCGATGGTTTCAAGGTAGATGCAAGTGAAAAGGGTCGATCTGGAGTTAAATGGACCCATGCCCTAATAAATCCAGGTATGCTCTCTACCTACATCTAGATCTGGTACCTTGGCAATCCTTCGACAAATCGAAATTGATAATACATAAACTGAAACTGAGAAGAGATCTGAAAAAACGAAGCTATGAAACGGAATTTGATAATTTGTGCTCTTCTATCTGCTGCCTGGCTTCCTATATCTCTCCTGCATATAAACAAACCGAACAAAACTGGATCTATGCAGATCCATACATCTCATACAACACTTGGGATCTCTGCAGATCCATACTTAGGTTTAAAAGGGAATTTGATAATTTGTGCTTTTCTTTAATTTATTAGTTACTTCATATTTAGGTTTAAAAGGGATTTTCTGAAATTTGCCCTCTTTAAAACGCACGTTTTGCAAGCTTCAAAGTTAGAACCACACATTCAAGATTATTTAGAACTAATTTAGGGTTTTTCATGCAACATAGTATAATTTTGTACATTTCCCTTGAATTGTCATCTTTTGATTTTTCTGTATTTTTATTTAATAATTTGTTGGTGCTCAACATGTTGTAACTTAATTGTGATGACTGCTGATCCATTTGAATCCTGGATTTTTGCAGGGAAAGATCGTTAGAGCGAATTACAATGGGATGGTGAAAGGTCGAAATCAGGAGGATAGACAACACCACAAAGATTGTATGTTCTACTTGTTGGATTTAGGCATCAAGTATGTGTTTTGACCTTTATTTGTCCATTTGGTACAGGTAATGCCTCATTTGATGCATCACATTATACCTTCTTCGGTCAAAATACTGCAGAAGAAGTTGAGTTGGGTGGCATTGAAGAGGAAGGAGATGGCCAAAATGCTTTCGACAGTGATGAGTACCACTTGTTTGACAAGGATGAGGTATATATTTTATTTTGGGTTTCAATTCGTCTTCTTTTAAATTTACAAATACCATCATCATTCATGTTTCCATTATTTTTAGTTTATATGCAGATTCTTCATTTCTTCTTTCAGAGCTCATTATGCTTCCTTGGCTTATTTCTGCCAAGATTCATGCTGCATTTCCAAGTGAAAATGCGGCATGAATCTTGGTAACAAGCTTGTTTCCATTATACTTTTAAAAGCTCTGTTTTGTCTCTTGTGATATGAATGGAGTGAAAGCTTCTGGTGAAACATAAACTTCAAATATATGCTAATCATGAAATGTGAATATCCATAGTACCTTGATCGAATTTGCTTTAGAATTGCATTCCATGGTTTAAGCATTTGGATACTTTTACTTGCTGATTTAAACAAAGTCGCTACTAGATTTCCCAAGTAATAATGAAAGATCATCTCTTGTATAAATCATAGAGGAGGCTTAGGCATATTCTTTCATCAATAATAGGGCCAAATAGGTCTGCCTCTCTTCAGGTTTTAAAGCCCTAGTCTATTGTTCTATCGGTTTGTTAGTAAACTGCCACACTTTGACTTATTAGCTATTCATTAGCTAATAAAAACTCTAATTATAATTTATAAGTAATCATAGGATATTAATCTGCATCAGTTGTCTTTCAAAGCTAAATATAATTAGTTATTTACTTAAAGGATAGTGATCAATTACCATTTATTTATTTCTTTTATAAGAAAAAAGCTCCTTATCCCTAAAGGATAAAATATTTGAGATGTACCTGAGAAAAAATATATATCTTCAACTTCACAAAACCTTACAACTTCTGGAAGTGCCCCATGTTTCAATTGGATAAGTTGTGGCTTGTGTCTTGCATTGGGCTCTATCCCTGTATCCATATTATGATAGCTTGATTCACTTCATTGATGATGTTGAATTCATATTTCAAATTAATCTAGGTAATTGAATGTGACTGTGTGAGTGATTGGTAGTTTTGGTGAAAAAGATTTCAGAAAAAAGGCTTTGATTATTGACACTGTTTTTTGTTTCAGGCAATTGTATATTGTTTAAGTTGCACTAAAAAAGCCTAAATTTCAAGGGCAATTGTGGATACTAGCATGAACTTTCAAGTTAGCCAAAAACAGCTTCCTTCTTGGGTCACTAGTAATCCACAGCTGTAAGTTTACACATGAACTTACATTATTCCTTGATCAATTTTAGTAACCAGCATATGTGTTTCCATACATTTATTATGATATAGCCTTATTCAACTTATGGTTCTATTTAAAAGTAAGAAGAAAATAAAAAAAAATGATTCTATGCCCTCCTCTAGTGATTTAGCTGATGTGTTTGGTTATGCTATTTAGTCCATTTTAATTTGAAGAGGGTTTCGTCACAGTCAAATGGATCTCCACAATTTTTGTGGCACACATTAATTTGACAACTATGATTGTTGTAATGTTTATTGTATTAACACTGGACAAAATTCTCTGAAAGAACTGGAATGTTATTTGTACTTATTACCTAGCTTATTCCTCCAGCTTTCCTCGTGTTATGTTGATCAGCATTGTTGCTGATCGTAATTAAAACGAGCGATAGTCAATATGACCATGATACCTTAGTAATCTTTGAAACTAATATCTGCCTTATTTGGACTTAATCTTGACTACTCAATCTCCAATCCATCAAGGCAAGTTAAATCTTCAGCTCAATCTCCATTTCTCCATCTTAATTACTAGCTTGAGTAGCTTCTATCTTGATTGCCTAGTTTATTCCCCTGACAGAAGCCTAGCCTTAAGACTGATACCATGTACAAAAAAATAAAGTTCTGTACTGTTTACATTTATAATATGTGCCCAATTTTCTATACTAGAAAGGAAATTTTGTCTTACTTTTTCTAATTTTTGGTACAATACATTTTAATTTCATAATTATAACTTTATTCCTAGAAACATGAAAGGCATACTTGGCTTTTGTTCCTTGAATGGAAGATATATTATGTTTTCTCATATTGTCGATCTGTCCAGATGGTAGCAGCACTGACTTTCTAATTTCTTTTGTTTCTGAATGCAGCGACTTGGTTGCTGATAACTTCACAAACACAAGTAACAAGTTGGTACCCCAGTCATTTCCTGTTAATTGCATGGGTGCTATGTTTTTATTATTAATCTTCTGTCTGATTATTTCCTCTGTGGCTTGTTTAGGATGGTAGTTCACCTCTTGTATCCTTTTTAGGAAAGTTAATATCAAGAAATAAGATGGAATGAGCATCAGAGATATAACATAGAAAGAGAGATCACTCTCTCTTCCGAAATATCTATATTTTTTTGGATTTCTTTATTTCCTTCTTTTGGGATTGTGTAGCTTTTTAATTATTTCTTTTAAATTCACTACTTTATCCCAATAAACCATGATCCCCATTTGTGAAACACTCGGATTCTCTGATCTTTATTCAAAAGTTTAACTTTTTAATTCTATCTTGTAAATGCATCAGGGGTATTGCTGGATTTGGTCTGAAAATGGAAAAAGCAATTAGCAGGCAGAAGGTTATTCATCATCATCTACACCCTCCTTCCTCTTCCCACCAGATACTAAGCCCTCTATCTCTCAGTGTGTTCTTCCTTTTTTCTTTGGTCTCATATTTTGGTCAATATTTTTGTCAATATTTCTCTTCCGTTGCAAATTGCATTGTTCAATTTGGGATTGAAGTGGTGTGTATGGATAATGAATTTCTGTTAGTATAGTTTTGGACATTTTTTGGTTAAAATGTAATTTTGGACATTTTATTGTATATGTAAAATTTATAATTATGTACGTATATTTATTGTATATAAATTTTGTATTTTTGACATTTTATTATATATATATATATTTTGTATGATTAATGAAAATTTATTATATATGTAAAATTATGTGTATTGTTTTATTTTTTTTAATAAATATTGGACTTTTTAGCCCGGGCTAAAAAGTAAGGTGTTTTTTTTATTTTCCACCCACTCTTTAGGTACGGCACCTTGCCGTGACAAATCCGGGTTTGAAGAATCCGTAGCTTGGCCGTGGCTAATTTTTTTTGCTACGGCTATTTGCCGATGCTACAAAATTTTGCCACCCCATAATTCGCCACCCCTCATTTGTTGTAGCTTAGCCGAAGCTATAGGCCTTTTGCCACCCTTTGAAGGCATTTTGCCACGGCTTTTTGCCGAAGCAAATTTCATTTTTTTTTGTAGTGTATCCCTGAACCAACCTCGAGTAACTCACTGAACCAACCTCTATTTAGTCACTGAACCAACCACTATTTAGTCACTAAACCAACATATTTACTCATTGAACCAACCTCTATTTAGTCATTGAACCAACCTCTATTTAGTCATTGAACCAACCTCTATTTAGTCACTGAACCAACCCCTATTTAGTCACTGAACCAACCCATATTTAGTCACCGAACCAACATCTATTTAGTCATTGAACCAACCTCTATTAAGTCATTGAACCAACCTATTTACTTATTGAACCAACCTCTATTTAGTCACTGAACCAACCTATTTACTCACTTAACCAACCTATTTACTCATTTAACCAACCTATTTACTCACTGAACCTACCTCTATTTAGTCAATGAACCAACCTATTTATTCACTGAACCAACCTCTATTTAGTCATTGAATCAACCTCTATTAAGTCACCGAACCAACCTCTATTTAGTCACTGAACCAACCTCTATTAAGTCACTGAACCAACTTATTTACTCACTGAACAAACGTCTATTTAGTTACTGAACCAACCTTTATTTAGTTACCGAACCAACCTCTATTAAATCACTGAACCAACCTAATCACTTGGTATAACTTCATGAACAACTTTGTATAAAAACCTTGAACCACTTGGTTTAAAAACCTCGAACCACTTTGTATAAAAATTTAAACCACTTATTAATTACCAAAAAAAAAAACATAAAACTTAAACAAACTTGTTTATTTTTTCTTTTATGAGATTAAAACATTGAAATGAACTTGAAAGAGAGATTAAAAGATTTCAATTTGTAAACATGAAAGAGATATTTCATCCAATGCACACCGCAAGCAACTCCATTTTGTTCCCCTCCTTCATGCTCCGGTCGCCAAACATTAGTAAAGAATTAATTCTCACTTTAATCCTTCTCCTGTTTACGGCTTCGAAATAGAGCAAGTTGCTGAGTTGCTCCATCCAAAGGAGTAAAACACTGCTACGCCGCCAACGCCTCGCCATGAACGAGATGAGAACCGCCTCAAAATTGCCAGATCTGGCACCGACGGCGGTGGCGTAATTGACGACGATGGTGGCGTGGTGGTTTACCTTGTAGTCAGGGAGAGCGATGGCTTAGTTGGCGGATCGGAGAGAGCGATGCCTGCAGTCGGATCTCGGTGGAAGAATTTGGAACCATTGATCGGATGAGGATTGAGAAGGACGACGACATCGACAGTGACATGGTCGACGGGGTAGCGGTGATAGCGGCGGTGGAGGAGCTTGGCCTTCCTGGAGGCGAGGTGCCGGATGAGGTGGAAGGCGGGGAACTCGTAGCAGGGGAAAGAGGAAATCGATGGAGAGGAGGCGCAACCGCACAAGGAATCAGATTTAAGAGCGTGAGAGTTTTTTTTTTATAATTAAAAATCAGATCCGTATTGACCAATCAGATTAGTTATTTCCTTCTCACCGGACTGAATTCTTCTCGCTTGAACCCTCCCCTATATATATATATGATCGCACTCCGGTTTAATATTGTGGTAGAAACCGTGAGGAGTGTTTTGATTGGTTGAGGTATTACACACACCAAACGCGCCTCATGAACCACACGCGCTCGCTGTACAAGTAATTTTAGAAAAAAAACCAAGTGCGCTCCTCGCTGTCCAAAAAATATTGTGAAAAGCCGGCTGGCAACGGGATTACGGGAATCGAACTCGGGAGGAAAAAGCCGTCACAAATCTCTCACGCTGACGCTTCCAACCAACTGGGCTAGTTATCCTAAACATATCAGTATGCCGATTTATATCTATATTTAAAACAAAAACAATCACCGTCTCCCTTACTCTTTTAGAATTTTTTTATTTTTTTTGAAAACCTTAGAATTTCTTTTCAAAATTTAATGGGCATGCATGAACCATCATTATAAAACCTTTTTGCTTTATGATATTTTTTAGTTTTTACTAATATAAAGGTTTAACTAAGATTTTTTAAATGAAGGTTCAATATTTTAAGATTTTGTAACTATACGTTTAAGATTTTTTAACTGTTGGATCAAGATTTTTATAATGCTAAGTCATGGTTTTATAAACATATGTTAAATATTTTGTAAATATTGGTTCAAGATTTTAAAATCTTGAGCTTACTTAATAAAATTTTGAACCTATTCTTTTTTATAATTATGGATTCAAGATTTTAAAATCATGAACCTACTTAATAAAAGATATAATTATAAGATTCTAAACTTATACTTATAAAAATCTTGAATCTATAGGTATAACATCTTGAATTAGCATAATAAAAAAATCTTGAAACAACTTAATAAAACGTTGAAAATATTGTTTTAAAATTATGGGTTCAAGATTTTAAAATATTGAACTGACTTATAATATCAAAGTATTTCCAACATGTTTATTATAATTGTGGGTTCAAGATTTTTTTTAGAACAATGATTCAAGATTATTTTTATATTTTCTTACTTGTCAAATTGTTAGTTGGGAAATATATCAGTATAAGTTTATTATAATATCAAAATATTTACAAAATGTTTTTTATAATATCAAAATATTTATTATAATGGTAGGTTTCATATTTTATAACTATAAGTTTAAGATTTTTTAGTGGCAGGTTCAAGATTTTTTTAATGGTAAGCCATGATTTTATAACCATGTGTTTAAGATTTTATAAATATTGGTTCAAGATTTTAAAATCTTAAATCTTGAATTCATAGTTATATATAGTCCTAAAATGACATCTTGATGGCTTACATTTCATGTTGGTTTATTAAGTATCTTCAAGTTTATATTATGATGTATTGCCTTCATTTAAAGTAGGTTCAAGATTTTAAATCTTGAACCCATAGTTATATATATAGCCTTAAAGTGGCATCTTGTTGTCTTACGTTCCATGTCGGTTTATTAAGTAGGTTCAAGGTTTTATTATGATGTATTGCCTCTATTTGAAGTAGGTTCAAGATTTTTAAATCTTGACCCTATAGTTATATATAGCTCTAAAGTAACATCTTGATGCCTTACATTTCCTGTTGGTTTATTAAGTAGGTTCAAGTCTTTTATGATGTTGTATTACCTCCATTTAGAGTAGGTTCAAATTTTTTAAATCTTGAACCCATAGTTATATATAGTTCTAAAGTGACATCATGTTGTCTTACATTTTATGAAGTAATTAAGTTCAAGTTTTTATTATGATGTATTGCCTCCATTTAATGTTTGTTCCAAATTTTTAAATATTGAACCCATAGTTATATATAGCTCTAAAGTGACATCTTACTGCTTTAGATTTCATGTTGATTTATTCCACAGGTTCAGTTTTTTTTCATGGTGTATTGCCTCAATATAAAATAGGTTCAAGATTTTGAAATCTTCAACCCATAGTTGTTATATCCCTAAAGAGACATCTTTTATCTTACATTTCATGTTTTTTTTTAAGTAGGTTCAAGTTTTCTTCAAGGTGTATTGCCTCCATATAAACCAGGGTCAAGATTTTTTAATCTTGAACCCAGAGTTATATATAGCCCTAAAGTGACATCTTGTTGCTTTGCATTTCATGTTGGTTGCATTTAATGTTGGTTGTATTTAACGTTGGCTTATTAGGTAGGTTCAAGGTTTTGCCATGGTGTATTGTCTCCATGTAACGTAGGTTCAAGATTTTTAAATATTGAACCATAGTTATATATAGGCCTAAAGTGACATCTTGTTGCCTTACATTTCATGTTGGTTTATTAGGTAGGTTCAAGCTTTTTTCATGGTGTATTGCCTCCATTTAAAGTAGGTTCAAGATTTTTAAATCTTGAACCATTGTTATAGCCCTAAAGTGATATCTTATTGCCTTAGATTTCATGTTGATGTTGATTTATTAAGTAGATTCGGATTTTTCCATGCTGTATTGCATCCATATCAAGTAGGTTCAAGATTTTTAAATCTTGAACCATTGTTATAGCCCTAAAGTGATATCTTATTGCCTTAGATTTCATGTATTGCATTGCATCCATCTTGTTGCCTTACATTTCATGTTGGTTTATTAGGTAGGTTCAAGCTTTTTTCATAGTGTATTGCCTCCATTTAAAGTAGGTTCAAGATTTTTAAATCATGAACCATTGTTATAGCCCTAAAGTGATATCTTATTGCCTTAGATTTCATGTTGATGTTGATTTATTAAGTAGATTCAAAATTTTCCATGTTGTATTGCATCCATATCAAGTAGGTTCAAGATTGTTAAATCTTGATCCTACTTAATAAATTTTTTAATCTATTTTTTTTAATAATTGTGGGATCAAGATTTTTAAAATCTTGAACTTATTTAATAAAAATTTTAACCTATTTTTTTTATACAATCGTGGGTTCAAAATTTTAAAATCTTCAATCAACTTAATAAAAAATTGAATCTATTTTTGTTATAATGGTGGGATTCAGGATTTAAAATTTTTTAACCTACTTAATAAAAAAATTAACCTATTTTTTTAATATAATTGTATGGTTCAAGATTTAAAAATCTTGGATCGACTTAACAAAAATTTTAATCTATTTTTTTTTTAAATTTTGAGTTCAAAATTTTAAAATCTTGAACCTACTTAATGAAAATATTAAAACTAACATATTAATTTGAACATCCATAATCACAACTTGGATATATAGTTGGATAGAACAATAAGTCAACTAGGAATATTTAGAGAGAAATCGATACAAATATTTACAAAAAGCTATTTCTTCTATTCCTTTGTACATTTATACATGCAAACTAATTTTTGCATTCAAAATACATTAATGCAGAATCTATATAAGGTCTCATAAGAACAAGTTTAAGAACTTCACCCCATCTACCATGTGGAATGTGGATGTCTATTTTCAGTGCCTCCCACAACCCTTAATGCTAGCCTATAGAAAATCTTATAGAGCTAGATAAGCAAATAAGCAATAGCTTCAACAACATCAGGTCATGAAGCATAAACAGGACTTGACATTTGAACTAACTGGTGGAAATGAGCCCTTTCTAACCCATACCAACATTTAAGATTGGTGGTCAGTTGTTCACAATCCACAAAATCTATAGAGGAATTCCTTGCCAGTTGCAAATCGACCAGCAGATTGTACACTCTAAACCTCTTTGTCCCAGAACCTACAGAAAATTGGTCCAGGCTTTAGTGAACACCTATGCAGAAAATTACAGGATACTTTTCTGTTATATTTGATTGAGTATAAAGTTACTAGAAATTCATTGTATGGTAGATGGAAACATCATTACTTTGTCTATATATTTTGCAGACGTTGCATGAACAGGTGGACTCATGCTTCCCTTTTCCACTTGGGGGTTGAATGCAGACTATACAACTACATCCCGGGCGGTGCCTAGGATGTCTCGTGGTTGCCGCAAATGATGGCTCTGCTGGTTCATGGGTCTGATCATCCAGAACGGCTGCATTAGCCAGAGCGTCTAGACCAGAAGGTTCACATCCTTGGACTGGGCCAGAACGTTCTGTTACCCTTTGCTTCTTGGAATCTGAAAGAATCGTTTTTTCATGAAACCCCACAGTAATGAAAGAAAGACGAGTAAGAATCCCATGTCTCCACGTTTTCTAGTTTCAGAACGGTGGCTATGTCTGTAAAGGTTCAACTAATTTCTCAAGCAATGCACTCTATGCAATTAAATTCACTCAGAAATTATGAAGTATTATAAACCAGGTCACCAGGGTTTGCAAAATATATGCATATTTCGATGCAGTCCAATAACTATGACAGTCATTAACATGTTGATGCAATCAAGAACTCAAAGCAATGTCAACTGAAAGCAATGAGTGGGCATCAATCAATAACAAGATTTTGTTTAAAAAATGAAGTGAAACAGATCTTACAAACCTTTGCCAATTCTGAGAAATAGATCCAGTTCCTCTGAGCTGATCTCCTCTGGTGCAGTACAGGAAGACCTAGAAGCAAATTAAAAGCCATGACAGTATATCGGTCATTCTTTTACGGAAAAATCATGAAGCTAGACAGGGAGTTGAAAAAGAAGGTTCCGGCAAGGACCTGCTTAAGGTTCCAGACGTTATCAAAACAAGACCACCTTGGTGGGAGGAGAACATCCCATGGCAACTTCCTCCACTTTGCACATTTATCACACTGAGCCCACTGATTTTGTCCCAGTCATGAAGCCACTTCACAATCTCAATGAACCAATAAATCTTCACATGAAGAGTAGAAAAGTGAGAAACAAACTGGTTTAATTGCAAAGTCCTGCCTAAACCCAAATCATAGCTCAAACTCGATCTCTCATCTAATAATAAATAAATCATTATTTTGGAAAGATTAGACTAAAAGTTCCAATTCTCACAAATCACAATAATTTTTTTGGAAAGATTAGAAAAGTGAGAATCACCCAGGGATGGCGGATTCTTCATCAATTCATGAATTCTGACAAATTACAATCATCAAATTCTCACAAATCACAATCAGCAAACTCAAAAGGTCAGGTCAAACAAACAGGAGCAAAATCTCACAAAAGCGTAACATCCTCAAATTCTCATTCAACTATACAACCCCTGCAACCTTCAACGACAACCTCTAATCAACAAGAACAGACAAAAAAACTGAAAAAGCATTCATTTTTATCCAACCCCGAATCCTAACTCTAGAAGCAAATCAAGCAATTCCTAAAATCCCCCCAAAAGCACTGAAGTCCAACTTATCATGGATTCCAATCAACAACACCAGAAAATTTTTGCGTAGACGGAGTACCTCAGCGGCAAGAGGAATACCTGAAAATGGGCTGGAGGCAGCGTGCGAGAGCGACGAGAACTAGAGGTTATGAGCGAGGGCGACGGAGACTGGAGGGAGCGAGCGAGCGAGCGAGGGCGACTGCGATGAGAGGACGCCGAGGACCGGAGGGAGTGAGCGAGGGCGAGTTCAGGGGCAGCGAGCGATGGCGAGACGAGATCTACCAGATCTGAGACTAGAGTGGAGGGCGAGCGAGGGCAACGAGGACTAGTGGCAACGGCAGGATCGGACGACGAGAGGCGGAAGAGAAATCCGAAAGGAGTTGAGGCCAATAGAGAGGCGGAAGGAGACGAAGAAGAGGAGACCTGAGAGCGCGTGTGAGTATAATTTATTATCCAATCAAAACGCTCTTCACGGTTTTCACCCTAATTTTTTGTTTTCACCGGAGTCAACCCGTGTATATATATATATATATTAATATTACTAATTCTGCTAGCATTTTGCTGACGTGTCACGCCGACAATTAAAGTTGAATTTTTTATTTAAATGAGATTTTCTTATTTGTCAATATTATTAGGGAAACTTTAAAATATTTATTTCCTATTTTAAATATGATTTGAATCCATTCCCTTTTTATTTATTTTTGGTTATATTGCCGTAAATATTGAGACATATTTCTATTTTTTTTTTCCGATTACAATATCTATCTATCTATCTATCTATTTATTAATATTACTAATTCTGCTAGCATTTTGCTGATGTGTCACGCCCACAATTAAAGTTGAATTTTTTATTCAAATGAGATTTTCTTATTGGTCAATATTATTATAGAAACTTTAAAATATTTTTTTCCTATTTTAAATATGATTTAAATCTATTCCCTTTTTATTTATTTTCGGTTATATTGCCGTAAATATTGAGACATGTTTCCATTTTTTTTTTCCGATTGCAATATATATATATATATATATATATATATATATATATATATATATATATATATATATTATCTATTAATATTACTAATTCTGCTAGCATTTTCCTGATGTGTCACGGCCACAATTAAAGTTGAATTTTTTTATTCAATTGAGATTTTTTTATTGGTCAATATTATTATGGAAACCTTAAAATATTTGTTTTCTATTTTAAATATGATTTGAATCCATTCCGTTTTTTTTTCGGTTATATTGTCGTAAATATTGAGATATGTTTCCATTTTTTTTTCCGATTGCAATATTCTCATAATTCGTCTACATACATTGAACTTAAATTTGAATCTTGGTATATTTTATTTTTGGAAATTTATACTCTACATAGACCCATATCCAATTGTCAGTTTATAAAATGCTACGGAGTATAAATTAACTTTCACATATGTTCATATTTTATCACCAACCATGCAAGTATTTCATTTTTAAATAAATGAATCAAAGATGTACTCAGATTACCTACATTCATTATCTTAACGGATTGAATTCATTTAAATATTTGTTTATTATATCACATTTATCCCAATAATGTTAAAATTTACTACTCTCTCTATTCATTTAGCTAAATATGTTGTATAATATCCATTCACGCTTTATTAGGATGGTAAAAATTATATAAAATATTATTTTTTCAAGTTTTTTATAAATTAATTTCGATAATAGGTAATCTATTAATAATATTAATTATCCTATTATTTTGCTGACGTGTCACGCTCACAATTAAACTTGAATTTTTTATTCAAATGGTATTTTCTTATTGGTCAATATTATTGCTGAAATTTTAAAATATTTGTTTCCTATTTTAAACATATTTGTTTCCTATTTTTATACTAAACTATTATTTAATTTGATATGTTGTATGTCAATTTGTGATCTATTTTAATCGTCTACGTACATTGAACATTCGTCAAGTCTTGAGTGATTTTATTCTTGAATATTGAAATTGTTGATTTATCATATTTAACCGATTGCAATATTCCCCACAATGTCTACATACAACGAACATATAATAATCAATTTGTAAATATATTCGATTTCAAAAATTAATTATAAAAATGAATTAGAGCCAAAAAAAGTTTTTTTTTTAATAATTTAATTATTTTAGACATCTTAAATGACTATCGAAAATTAGATGATATTTTAAGACTCACAAGCATTGCTAATGCTTATTTTACATCTTGGATGAGACTTCTTAGATCACTTTTCTACCTTTGAGGATTTTTTTTTACCATCTTACCTTTATTTTCACTATTTATTTCTCTCTCTTTCTAACCATGTTTCTCATGAAAATAATGAATAAGTTATGTACATCTACACAGCTTCAAAATTATTCATACAATCACGTGCTTATGATTTTTTAATATTTGTACGGGAGCTTATATTTTACTTTTTAGATCTATGCTAATGCTAATAATTATATATTTATTTAAAATTATATTAGGTGGTGTGTTTGAGTATTATTACTACTTTACTTTATTAAATCATTTTCAAAATTTGTATCGTATTTCTTTCCAACTAATTTATAAATTATAAAAAAATACTTTATACATATTTTTGTTGTAAACACGTTTATATTAATATAGTATTATATAGATATATAAAATGATATTCAAATTAAAATGGATCAACCTCCCGTGCCTTCAAGGCACGGGTATTACACTAGTACTACTAGTGCTATTTCTATAAACTCTCTAATCTATCCTAATTTGAATATATATAATACTCCTAGGTAGAAAACAAACTACTCCGTATTAAACTAATCTATTTTACTCTATCTATCCTAATATCGTAATTTATACGGAGTATATTATAAATATATCTAATATTCTTTCTATCTAATTTAAAATCGGTTGCAGCCTCCTCCCTTCAATCACACCAACAAGAAAGCTTGAATTATAAATCAGCCCATGTATCGATCCGATCCGGCCTCTTGTCTTCCAAATTGCAAAATAATCCCACAAGTTATAAATAACCTCTAAATTCATATGATCCGGCCTCAAAAATACCTGAAATATATAAAACACCTTTGTAGACTCCGAAAAGTAAATAATACAAATTAACTATAAAATAAGTAAAATATGCATGAAAATAACCTAATATAATATGCAATTATACGACTAAAATAGACCCTATCAAACTACCACATGCTTAGACTTTTGCTTGTCCCCAAGCAAACTAACCACAAAACAAAGACAAACTCAACAAGAAAGACAAAGACTAAAATAAATTTCTATGAATGATCACTCATCGGTATATTTATCATGGTTTCAAGAGTATTTATTATGTTAAGCTCAAAATAGTTATGACACTATGAGACCCACATCAAACCCTTCATACTCATTGCTTTAAACTCAATTAGGTTCAGGGGATGCTTGCATTCAGAATTTATTGAGGAATCAAATTCATTAAGCACATAAAAATCGCCATAAACACCCATAGATTACTAGGCATTTTCTACTTCGGATTTTCAATAAAGCTTTTTTTTTTTCTAAACACGTTTTCTTCCTCCTTGCGTGAATTTTATTCTCCACAAACAGGATCGGTTACTAACCGTATTTTTTTTTCCTCAATTCTTATGATTGTCGAGTGAATTTTTATCCTCCTCGAACATTTCTATCAAGCTTGGTTTATTGATAATTCTTTTCACTCGAGTGAATTTTATCCTCCTCGAGCGGTGTAAGTGAATTTTATCCTCCTTACACTCATCAACCTAACACATATCAAATCACATCAAACATATATCAAACAGATAACCGAATTTACTAGTGCTTTTCATCAGGGGTTTAGACATATACAATATAGAAATCATATAAAATATTTTTGAAGATTGCTATAAACTGAACATCCAACCAATAATCAAGTTATAACTAAAGCTCATAATCCAGATTATCTATGGGAATCCCACAAGTGCCGTAATTCAATTAAAATTCAAATTTATTAACTCTTCAGCCATGAAAAACCATATATCATCATCGAGGTCATACCAATCATAGAAACATCTCTATAACAAATAAAAACTAAGACTCAATGACTTACTATAAACATGAGATAATTATCAAACACCCTATAACGCAACCTAAAATGCAATGAAATAGATAACAGAAAATGAAACATAAAACATATATATGAATACGGAGCTATACTTCAATTCCCCACCCCATGCTTAAAATTTTACTTTGTCCTCAAAGTAAATAAAAGGAATAAAAGAGGTAGAAGAAACTCACAAAATAATCAGGCATTCTGGGCAACCATTTAGCACAAGAAGAAGTAGGGTTGTAGCCTCTGAACAGTCTAAGAAATTCAGCAACTCATCAAATTATAGGACCTGTCCAATCACCACAAACAACAAAAAAAACAAGCCAAACTTGCATAGCAATCAGTAGCAGATTCAATTCAGTAACAAAGGAATATCAAAGCATAAAATTCAGCAAGCTAGATGACTATTCTTAAGTACTAACACCTTTAAAATATGATAAAAGATCAGAAATTACAGCCCTATGTGTTCAGCAAAAACTGTCAACAACTCTTGGATGCAATTGACATTTGTGAACCTTCTTGGAGTCGAGAAAATATAGACAGTCTCCTTTGCAAAAGGTCCTGTCCAAGACACAAAGCAAAGAAAACATACAAGACAAAGCACTCCGACTTCCCAAGTACATATATCATCCAAGAACAAACAACAACACCAAAGTCCACAACAATTAAAATCAGCCCTAACGGATCATGCTCAATCACTTACGTCGAAGTAAAAATATTGAATCCAAGTGATTTCAGAGAGCAATAAACATCAAGAGAAACCCCTGGTATGGACTCAATTGTAAGAATCACTAGCCAAAACATATAACATCAACCAAGAACAAGCTTGTTTGCAATAGATAAGTGTTATGAATGAATAAATTCCTAAGAGCTAAAGCGATCAATTTCAGCCGTAGAAATTAGCCAAATTCCACCTCAAATTCCAATTCTAAAGACAGGGCTAGTACCTGAGTACCTTATCAAAATACCAAGCATTCTAACAATCCAGTATATGAAATAAAATTCTTAGCACATTATCAACGACCAACTCAACAATTTCAATCACAAATTTGAAGCAAAATCAGGCATTCACCCAACCCACAACAATCGAACTCGAGCACAATCAATTGTTGACTCAATCAGTTCAACCCGCACTCACCGAAGCGAAATTGGGGTCGAGTTGAGGAGAATTACTGGCACAGGCGCAACAGCAACCATGGCGATCAGACTGGAGCAAAGCGAGGGCGTGGGGAACAGGGGGACGGCGAGGTGAAAAAGATGGTGATGGAATGGTGGTTACTGGCAGCTGACGGAAGGCAGCGGGGAGATCCGACGATCAGAGAAGTAGACAGATCCGGAAAGAGGCGACATAGGGATGAAGAGGTGGTTGCTGCTACCGGAGATGGTGGTCTGAGATGGGTCGTGGCGGAGATGATGAAAGGTGAACAGAGAGGGAGACGGAGGGGGATCCCGACGAGGGGAATCTGGTGATCAGAGGCGGCCGGAGGAGGAAGACATCCTTGGTGTGGGAGGCGGGTGGTCCGACGCGGGAGCGGCGCCCAAGCGGGGATGGGCAGAGAGGAGGATGATAACGAGTGGGACGGGACAAGGGCTTTTTTCTTTTCTTTTTTTTTTTTACGAAAATAAAAAAAATAAAGTATAATTTAATCATAACTAAAAATAATAAATAAAAAAATTACCTTGGCTCACAATCTCTAATATCGTTTCAGACATTGTTAAAGCCCTCAATAACCTATCATATTCTTGTGTACACATCTTACACAGAACATCATAGCATAATAAATTGAAAGTATAAAATATAGAAGTTAAAGACCCTTTCAATTTATCAAAGAATCTAGCATGACTCTCTACCGAAGGGATATGATACTACCAACACAGTTCCGTTGGTGGCTTCTCAAAGTAATGCTCCCAAAGGTCTGTATATTCACCAAAATTCACAAAAGTGCAAGAAATATCAATACCTTCTTCGAGAGCCACAGAAATCGGCTCGGTAAATGATTCCTTGATAGGCAAGTTAGGGATGATTTCTTCCTCGATCAAACCATCATTGTTTGTGTCTTGGCTTTCATCAACTAGAGAAATAAAGCATCGCTCTACTACCAACTCACTAACCGGTTGATTAAGTTGGTTCAATTGTTCCTCAATTCGCCCCATCCTTTTAAGCACCTGCTCCAACATAACCTGGCGTGTGAAAGCTTCTTCCTGCTCCACCTGGTGACCCATGTAGCAGAAAAAATCCCACATCTCTGATAAATTAAAACTCGCCAAGCCTCCGTTACTCATAGACTCGGCAAGTTCTTTGGTCTCAAGAGTCATGCCCTCAAGTACACAAACAACCATATCTTGCAAACTATCTTGGTAACCCCTTGCATAACGGGCGTCCAATAAATTATTCACTCTTGTGAAATAATGGTGAAAATATTCTCCTTGACTCTGCATTAATCTCATCTTAAAATGTTAGTAATAAGGGTGTTGTGAACCGTAAGATAGGTTCACAACAAAGTTAGATATATACAAAAATTGATAAACACACAAAACAAAGAAATAAACTTTGATTCCCCGGCAACGGCGCCAATTTGATGGACGGTTTTTAGTCGCCTAAACCGTATCAAAATAAATTCGAACTTACCTAACTAATGTAGTGTGATAAGTACGAGTCGATCCCACAGAGAATCAAGTTATTCCTAAGTTAAACTTATTTACCAATTAAGACAAAACGGGGGTTTTATGAGTGGTGGAATTAGAAAGAAAATAAAATAAACTATAAACAAGTTAACGGAGATAACAATTCAGAATAAAGTTTCATCTATAAATATCCACTTTAATTTGACCGGTTAATCATCGATTCTTCTTCAAGTTCTCTTTTCATCCTATTATTGTTCCTGTCCTGATCTTGTGTAAATTACTAGTCCTACGAGTCATAGTAACCCTTACTAATTAGATAACCTTAACACGATCAAGATTTAACCTAATAGTAGCATAAAGATTAAGGGATTAATCAGGATACATGCAACACCAAGCTACGAGTCAGCATTTAACATATAATTGATTCTCTACACACCAGTTTAGTCCTACGAGTCCTAAAAGAGCATGATTGCTACTATGGATTAAGGTTCACTACGAGGAATCTACAAAATCTTAGCAATAATCTCAACTAGTTGTACGGACTAGAAGAAATAAACAATAATCGCAAAAGAATCAATACGAATCAATAGGAATAGAACAAGAATAGAAATCTCACAACTTTATCAAACCAAAGCTTCAATCCATAGATGAAACGGAGGAGTTTAGATTTCCAGACAAATAAGACAAAACATAATTAGGGTTAAGAGTTGAAACTAAAGTCGGCTACGGTGCACCCTCCCTTTGCTTTGCCGTAATGAATGAATATATCTATTAATATTACTAATTCTGTTATCATTTTGCTGACATGTCACGCCCACAATTAAAGTTAAATTTTTTATTCAAATGAGATTTTCTTATTGGTCGATATTATTATGGAAACTTTAAAATATTTGTTTCCTATTTTAAATATGATTTTTCTTTTTTTTTTCCGG
This sequence comes from Persicaria tinctoria, assembly GCA_037127255.1. Classification (NCBI taxonomy): domain Eukaryota; kingdom Viridiplantae; phylum Streptophyta; class Magnoliopsida; order Caryophyllales; family Polygonaceae; genus Persicaria; species Persicaria tinctoria. The sequence goes on from JBANSL010000014.1 coordinate 25,392,873, forward strand.
TTATATTGCCATAAATATTGAGACATGTTTCCGTTTTTTTCCGATTGCAATATATCTATCTATCTATCTATCTATTAATATTATTAATTCTGCTAGCATTTTGCTGACGTGTCACGCCCCCAATTAAAGTTGAATTTTTTATTCAAACGAGATTTTCTTATTGGTCAATATTATTATGGAAACTTTAAAATATTTGTTTCTTATTTTAAATATGATTTGAATCCGTTTCCCTTTTTTCTCCGGTTATATTGCCGTAAATATTGAGACATGTTTTCATTTTTTTCCGATTGCAATATATATATTACTAATTCCGCTAGCATTTTGCTGACGTGTCACGTCCACAATTAAAGTTGAATTTTTTATTTAAATGAGATTTTATTATTGGTCAATATTATTATGGAAACTTTAAAATATTTGTTTCTTATTTTAAATATGATTTGAATCCGTTTCCCTTTTTTCTCCGGTTATATTGCCGTAAATATTGAGACATGTTTTCATTTTTTTTCCGATTGCAATATATATATTACTAATTCCGCTAGCATTTTGCTGACGTGTCACGTCCACAATTAAAGTTGAATTTTTTATTTAAATGAGATTTTATTATTGGTCAATATTATTATGGAAACTTTAAAATATTTGTTTCCTATTTTAAATATGATTTGAATCCATTCCTTTTTTTTCGGTTATATTGTCGTAAATATTGAGACATGTTTTCATTTTTTTTCCGATTGCAATATTCTCATAATTCGTCTAAATACATTGAACTTAAATTTGAATCTTGGTATATTTTATTTTTGGCTCTAATTGATTTTTATAATTAATTTTTGAAATCGAATATTTTATTTTTGGAAATTTATACTCTACATATACCCATATCCAATTGCCAGTTTATAAAATACTACGGAGTATAAATTAACTTTCACATATGTTCATATTTTCTCACCAACCATGCAAATATTTCATTTTCAAATAAATTAATCAAAGATGTACTCGGATTGGCTGCATTCCTTATCTTAACGGGTTGAATTCATTTAAATATTTTTTTATTATATCACATTTATCCCAATCATGTTAAAATTTACTACTCTCTATTCGTTTAGCTAAATATGTTGTTTAATATTCATTCACGCTTTGTTAGGATGGTAAAAATTATATAAAATATTATTTTTTCAATTTTTTTTTATAAATTAATTTCGATAATAGGTAATCGATTAATAATATTAATTCTACTATCATTTTGCTGATGTCTCACACTCATAATTAAACCTGAATTTTTTATTCAAATGGTATTTTTTTATTGGTCAATATTATTGCTGAAATTTTAAAATATCCGTTTCCTATTTTTATACTAAAATATTATTTAATTTGATATGTTGTATGTCAATTTGTGATCTATTTTAATCGTCTATGCACATTGAACATTTGTCAAGTCTTGGCTGATTTTATTATTGGATATTGAAATTGTTGATTTATCATATTTAACCGATCGCAATATTTCCCACAATGTCTACATACAACGAACATGTAATAATCAATTTGTAAATATTCAATTTCAAAAATTAATTATAAAAATCAATTAGAGCCAAATAAGTGTTTTTTTTTATAATTTAATTATTTTAGACATCTTAAATGACTATCGAAAAATAAATAATATTTTAAGACTCAGAAGCATTACTAACGCTTATTTTACATCTTGGATGAGGCTTCTTAGATCACTTTTCTACCTTTAAGGATCTTTTTTTTTTACCATCTTACCTTTATTTTCACTATTTATTTCGCTCTATTTCTAAACATCTTTCTCATGAAAATAATGAATAAGTTATGTACATCTACATAACTTCAAAATTATTCACACAATCATGTGCTTATGATTTTTTAATATTTGTACGGGAGCTTATATTTTACCTTTCAGATCTATGCTAATGATAATAATTATATATTTATTTCAAATTATATTAGGTGGTGTGTTGAGTATTATTACTACTTTAATTTATTAAATCATTTTTAAAATTTGTATCGTATCTCTTTCCAACTAATTTATAAATTATAAAAAAAAATACTTTATACATATTTTTGTTGTAAACACGTATATTAATTCATATAGTATTATATAGATATATAAAATGATGTTCAAATTAAAATGGATCAAGCTCCCGTGCCTTCAAGGCACGGGTATTACACTAGTATAGTGCTATTTCTATAAACTCTCTAATCTATCCTAATTTGAATATATATAATACTCCTAGGTAGAAAACAAACTACTCCGTATTAAACTAATTTATTTTACTCTATCTATCCTAATATCGTAATTTATACGGAGGATATTATAAATATATCTAATATTCTTTCTATCTAATTTAAAATCGGTTGCACCCTCCTCCCTTCAATCGCACCAACAAGAAAACTTGAATTATAAATCAGCCCATGTATCGATCCGATCCGGTCTCATGTCTTCCAAATTGTAAAATAATCCCACAAGTTATAAACAATCTCTAAATTCATATGATCCACCTTTAAAAATACCTGAAATATATAAAATACTTGTGTAGACTCCGAAAAGTAAATAATACAAATTAACTATAAAATAAGTAAAATATGCATGAAAATAACCTAATATAATATGTAATTATACGACTAAAATAGACTCTATCAATTTTACACTCATGGATTACTTGATATTAAAACCCTAAACCACTTGATTTAAAACCCTAAACCACTTGTATTAAACTCCTAAACCACTCGACTTGATTTAATTACAAAACCCATCTTTATTCATTCTCCCTCGTTTCGTTGCTAATCAATTAATTACAAAACAATAAAAATTTTAAGGTGCACCGTGCACTTATACTTCGTATTTGACCTTCTGTACACTTAGAATCAACAAATTTGAAAAAGAAGAAACTTCTCTATAAAGATGAAAAAAACAAAATCAATTACTTGCCGCATACTGTTCAATGTTCAGGTTAAGGAATTGGTAAGAGAAATACGCAATTGATAAGAGAAATACGCAATTCATCTGAATAACTGATGTGATCCTAGTGGTCAGTGCGCTTGACTCATTTTTCTTACATAGCTTTGTCGCTGGTGTCGAACATCAACTCTCGTTTGAGAAAACAGCATGACGATACCGTGGTATTTTGGCTCTTTCGGGCTGCATAAAATTCCGATTGAAGCCAGTGAGCACTTGTTAGAAAGCTATTTTAAGCGGCTACAATTTCTATGAAGAACACTTCTCCTAAATCAGCCTTGAAGATGCTCGAATTCGACATTCTTTCCAGCAGCTCAAATCTGGACAATTTTCATGTGTTTATTTCTATCAAAATAAATCCCACATCGATTAGAGATGCTTGAAGACTTTATTTTCATCCTATATATTGCTTGTAAAACCTTCATTTTAAATCAAGCCAAGTTGAGTAGTTAAAGTTTGAGCCACTAATAGCTTCCTATGATTCCGGGTTAAGGATCGAGTTCTTGGTGAGAGGCTAAGAGCGAACCCTTTGGTGAGAGGTCGAGGGTGATACCCTAGTGAGAGGTGAATGTGTCAAAGGGTCGAGATCCTCGGAGTGCGATTCCGAGAGGATTGAGATCAAGTGTAGGGGATTCAAGGGTGAGAGGCCCGTGAATCTTGCTCCACATATCTTTTTTTTTTTCCAGTTTCCATAAACCCCAAAAATTAGCCACAAAAAAGAGTGTTCGAAAACTCGAGCCTTGGTCGATCCCGGTCCTCGGGTTTCGTCAAGTGGTATCAGAGTTAATCGACTCGAGTCCATCGAGCTTCGATAACTGAGTTGTATCTTCCCAGTCAAAATGTTCAAGAAGATGAGTTCCAAGCCTTTGTCCGAAGAGTACATCCGATGAGCCATTCGAGCCTATGATGATGGGTACCTTCATTGGAGCGACATGGATGATGCTACATATGATGTAGTTGATCAAGAGCTTCGGATGAGATATCGAAAGAGAAGGGCTCGAGAGGATGAGGCTCGGCATAAAAAGAAGGTTGAACCACCTTGGCAAGAGATTCGCAAGCTCGCGGAAGACTTGTAACGGCCTGGGATTATGATGCCCGAGTTACGTTTCGAGGGATGAAACCCCTCGTTGGGATCTTGCGCCCCGAGTACAAGTTGAAGGTTTGAAATCGAAGATGTGTAGTTTAAAGTGGGATTTTGCACCCAAATCCTGAAGGTCCATTGGAGACCCTGGGGTAAACCCATGTACCTGTCCTAACTCTACAACGCGGAAAAATCCTTTATTATACAAAGGGCATAAGTTCTGCAAACGATATAACAAGTGTCACGGTAGAGCCGGGTCAAAATAGAGTATGTATAATTAGGGAGAAATCCCAAAAGCATGAATCTGGTGAAGTCACGTTTCAAACGCTCACTCTCCGCCATAAGAATAGACCCCGTCAGAAAAGCACAAAATCAAGCCGTGTATCGGGTACCTGAAACTATACCACCAAGTCAGGCCAAGAGTCCGCTCGCGGGTCCTCTGACCGCGCTGAGGACATATAATACGCATATACCTATAATAAAGGATGCCTTCATGCAATAATGGAATATTAACCACACTATCATGTTCCTAATTCACATGTGCAGAATATTAAGTAAGGCTTTAACAAAGAATACCAAGTGGTATATCCATCTTCTACCACCACCCTCCTTCCAGGCAAGGTGGAGACTGGCCAGTTCGATGCTATAATCATATCAAATCTCATCATCATATATCATATCTCATGCCCATCTCGTATCTCGTGATATATATAAATGACTCGAGGAGGACAACACCCGATGAAGCTGGGCTGCCCTATGACCCTAGCAAGGATTCTAGGACTCACAGATAACGGCCGCTCTGTATTCAAACGCATACAGAATAAGGATGATCATTCGTAAGTGCAATTCCTAAGCATGATACTACATGACATGCTTTTATGCATATGCAACACCTACATACTATATGATACATCAGGCAGGAGGTACTGGTTACTGAGTAAGCCCCGGAGGTACGTACCTGGCTAGTAGATTGGCAACAGAGGAATCCAGCACACAGTAGTCACAATCACAGAGTATCACCTAGTACATAATGGAATATACACAAGTCTACATCCAACTATTAAGCATTTAACTACATCATTGCATAGCTACCAGCCTTTCCTCAAAGATTCATTTCACATCCTCAATTACCTCAACAGCCACAATGACCTCCACTCATAAATCCCGATTCATTCCCTATGCCAAAATCCTCCAACAGCGCATCTAGAGATCCTTCACTCATAAATTCCCCAAGCATTACCAATCCTATCTAAACAACCCCCAAATACTCATCACACGAACAACCCTGATATGAACAACCTAATATCTCCGATCGATAATTTCCCAAGCAACCTCATACTACTTTTCCTAGGACATTCCTCAACCTCATCCCTTACCGAAATCACCCCCACTCTTAGCACCCATCACCTAGTCCCAAATTCTATGATTCCTCAGATATTCCTTAATCGATCATCCTTGACACCGACCACGTTCTGCTTATAGACTATCTAGACACCTTCCTTAGCACACCAAGATGTCTCACAACAGCTCCCTTCAAGAATCCCCTGATCAACTCCTAGCTTGCCCATCCACCTCTAGAACTATCCTAACTACCTCTACCCACACCCAATCTCAATATCACCCTAATGAAACTAGTCCAGACCTTAGTCAACCACTCTCTTATACTACCCGTACACACTACCTGCCTAGATTACCACTTCTCACTTGGACATCTCCCTCAAAATCTCCCCATACTAGCCTCATTGCTCACCTAAGACCTACCTGGAAGCTCATCTATACTCATAGACCACTATCTTTCACACATCCCAACTCACTCGGCTCTACCCAAGCTAACACATCCTTTCTGCACCCCATCTCACATGACCAAAGACCCAATCCGAATACCTTAATCCACCTGCCACTTTCCAACCCGTCTCACTAAAGAATCTCACGACTCAAGCTCAAGAAGAAAGCACTCCCATACATATAACCCATAACCTACTCACCCGAAAGTCAGTATACCAAGCACCAAGGCACATCGTCATAGAAACAAATTAGTCAGGCAATCATTGCTACCGATTCAGCACATCCGTCATCACACATTCAATTATGTCAGTTCTAGGCCTATCACAAAACATCAATTCCGATTAGTATAGAAGAATCCACAATTTGAATTAAGAATGATCTTCCTCGTGTCTGCTGGAATGAATATGTTAACGATTGTCATCTTTGAAGCATATTTGTCCTTTTTGCCATCGGTGACGTTGTTCCTGGGGCCTAAGGGTCATAGACCCATCACACTTCCGTTGCGCCACTCCGGTGCCACTTGGTTCTCGGTTCTTTCTTGCATGTCGGCACTCATCGAAGGATCATAAGGGTTAGAAGTTACGGAGATAGGGGAGAGACAAGGGCGGACAACACAGCTTCCTTAAGAGTTCAAACATAGACCAGGACTAGGGACGATGAGACCAAGGATAAGATCCCAACCTGAGAGTTACAACGATGCCCTTATAATTATGGCACACAAACGCATAAAAATCAAGAGGTATCATCACATTATTTCACACTAGTATGCACCTATCTCAAGGAATATCGATTTATGCATTCATAACATGTTCATATAATCATCTTAATTTATATGTGCGCAGAACAAGCTAGCAACCTATCATTTCATTCACCAATCATGCTTGACATACTAAGAACATGTGTGCACAGACTGACATGGGACATAAATGTCATAAGTTATGCAAGACCTAGCAAACATCACAAGATATCCTATGCACGACTTATCACTCAATTTAGATACACACATAAGCAAGTCATAATATTGCGAGATTGAGGCAAGCATGCTAAGATGCACCCTAAAAATCATGCTAAGGGTATAGTCAGTTCGTGCAGAGTTGGTATAGCAACTATCTCATCACATACATCCACATTCACATACTAAGACTAATATGTCACACAATCATACGAGGGCTTATAACTGGGATGTATATATCCTACATGATACTAGCAATACTTATTAAACATGTACACAGTCATGAGGTCCAATGAGGTTCATCTGGCATGATAAGTCGTCCAATTCCCGTTTTAACATACAACGAGAGTTGAGCACACTATCATGGACCTAGTTCATAGGGAGACGGTAATCATGGGGGTTCAATACATACGACATATACATCTACTCATAAGTGCAACCATGCAGGGTACCAGGCAAGTCATGCTGAATTATACCAATATAGCATGTCATGAAATCACAAGGAAGCTATCATTATAACTTGACAGAATTCTCTAGGGACAATCACCAACTCACCACCCCGTTTTCCCGTGGGACGCTTAAATGACACGCTGGACAGAAGGACATTCACACTGTTTCCGAGAGAAGATGGTAGAATTCATGTTTAGACTCTTTTGGCAAGGCGGCACGGTTGACCATTACGAGGCTCAAGAGGGATGACTCCATAAGACAAAGCACTCCTAACTCGGAAGAATGTCGATAATCAACCTCAGGTAACCCTCACATTATACACAATCCCCGAAGGTAGCTAGTTGACCGACCCAAATTTCCCGTAGAGAATATTGACATTAGGTATGAGACTCGATGAACATCTATGGTTGGAATACAAATAGGACTCAAGTCAAGAGGAACGGACACTCTCGACCCTTACTAACACATCCAAGTGCTTTGGTGGGACAGACGACGAAATCGGGATTATCAAAGGGGTTGTACTATGGAAGAACTATTATGACAAGACAGAAAATCTGATTACATAAGAACAAGGTTTCTTCCCGCTATACTGTTTAAACATACAGTCATTTACATGTTCAAGTTAAGGCATACTGATTAGTTCGCTATCCTAAGAACAATAGAGCACTCATCACGGAAGCAATCAACAAGATTAATATGATCCTCTTCGAGGAGGATCGCCCTCGGGCCCAATTGCATATATGTACACATATAAACATAAGCATAGAGACGATCTATGCCGTCCTTCGAGGGACGGCTGACCGGAGGGGCGAATCCTCACGGCCTCCTAACTCAACACTCCAACCTCCGTGGTGTTCCTCGGAGTCTTCTAGGCCCATCTGCAAATAAAAGCTAGTATTTTGCCTACCGATCCCCGAATTCTACATCCATAAGGGATGTCTACCGCTTGGGTGTCTACCCACGAGATTATTTCCCCCTAATTCATTTTAGGTTATAAGTCCAATTAAATTCATTTTGCCCTTTATAAAATATTTTCCAAAACCATTTGAAAACATTGGGCGATTTTCAAAACCTCTTCAACCTATTGTACTCGGATTGCAAAACCTCAGCTCTGATACCACCTTTGTAACGGGCCAAGATTATGATTCCCGAGTTACGTTTCGAGGGATGAAACCCCGCGTTGGGATCTTGCGCCCCGAGTACAAGTTGAAGGCTTGAAATCGAAGATGTGTAGTTTAAAGTGGGATTTTGCACCCAAATCCTGAAGGTCCGTTGGAGACCCTGGGGTAAACCCATGTACCTGTCCTAACTCTACAACGCGGAAAAATCCTTTATTATACAAAGGGCATAAGTTTTGCAAACGATATAACAAGTGTCACGGTAGAGCCGGGTCAAAACAGAGTATGTATAATTAGGGAGAAATCCCAAAAGCATGAATCAGGTGAAGTCACGTTTCAAACGCTCACTCTCCGCCATAAGAATAGACCCCGTCAGAAAAGCACAAAATCAAGCAGTGTATCGGGTACCTGAAACTATACCACCAAGTCAGGCCAAGAGTCCGCCCGCGGGTCCTCTGACCGCGCTGAGGACATATAATACGCATATACCTATAATAAAGGATGCCTTCATGCAATACTGGAATATTAACCACACTATCATGTTCCTAATTCACATGTGCAGAATATTAAGTAAGGCCTTAACAAAGAATACCAAGTGGTATATCCATCTTCTACCACCACCCTTCTTCCAGGCAAGGTGGAGACTGGCCAGTTCGATGCTATAATCATATCAAATCTCATCATCATATATCATATCTCATGCCCATCTCGTATCTCGTGATATATATAAATGACTCGAGGAGGACAACACCCGATGAAGCTGGGCTGCCCTATGACCCTAGCAAGGACTCTAGGACTCACAGATAATGGCCGCTCTGTATTCAAACGCATACAGAATAAGGATGCTTATTCGTAAGTGCAATTCCTAAGCATGATACTACATGACATGCTTTTATGCATATGCAACACCTACATACTATATGACACATCAGGCAGGAGGTACTGGTTACTGAGTAAGCCTCGGAGGTACTTACCTGGCTAGCAGATTAGCAACAGAGGAATCCAGCACACAGTAGTCACAATCATAGAGTATCACCTAGTACATAATGGAATATACATAAGTCTACATCCAACTATTAAGCACTCAAGCACACCTCAATCAATAGAACAAGTAACATATTATGAAAGTCATTTCATCGCATCATCCGCTCCTCAAGACCACATCGTTCTCCATAAATCATTCAACCAATTCCGCATGTTCATATACATCATTTCCGCATATACCTCAACGGTTCATCAAAATCATAAGACATAATTTGTGTGATATAAAATCCTACTAGATCGTCATAATTATCCAACATTTAATCTCATATAATAATTCACCACAAGTCATGCTATTAGTCATGCATATCATACCATTAGTCAAACGATCATATTATCATGCTAGTTAGTCATCGAATAAGTCTTATTCCCAAGTTAGTTTCAAAACCTTTTCAAATCCCAGTTAAATAGTTAAGTATTCTGACCCTTGAAATTACTCGCCAAATTCCCTTTTAAATTTATTTATTAGATTACTTTCCAAGCTTGAAATTCTTTTCCAAATTCTTTATAAATCTTTAAGTCCCAATAATATATTTTAAATCTCAAATAGTATTACATGATATTTTAAATACCATTTATTTAACACTTTTATAAATTATTTCCAAATCCCCTAAAATCCCGATCATTTTTATTTAATAAACCAACCCTTATAATTTTCCAAAAATAATATTTTATCTCTTAAAACCTCCAATAATATTGTATATATAATATATTTTAATTACTGTTAAATAGTTAAATAAATTAACGAATAAACTCGAATCGAACCGAACCCGCAATTATTAATCCCCAACCGGTTATATAATATAACAAATATTTATAAGTTAAAAAAAAGAGGGGCCCACAAGCCACGTTGGCTTCCTTCTTCCTCCTGAGTTCCAATTTACAAATTCAAGAATGGAGCCACGCCCGCGCCATTGCCGAGCCTCGTCTTTGCTCGCTCCTCGACTACGCCGGAGCTATCGTCGGAGCTCACGAGCCGACACCACGTCCCACACTCAGCTCACACACACTCATATTTGCCCACAGCCCGACCCAAGACAAAATCGAATCAAATCAGAGGATGGAAAGGCGGGAGCTTACACAGGGATTTCGCGACTTCGGAGCTCTCGATCGGAGTTCTGGGCGTCGTCGGTTGCTTGCGATGGCTCATCGGACCTGCGTCGGACATGGGTGAGTCCGATGGTGTAGCTCGTGGACGATTCCGATCGAAAACGGAGGAGAACGGCTTACCGAAAGTTAAACGCGGAGCTTTGCCGGCTCGATGGGAGTTCCTGGGTGACGTCAGCTGCTTCTGTGCTCTTGAGGAGAAGGGTAGAGGGGAGTGCTTTGGTTTGGGCTCGATCAGGGCTGCTGGTGGAGTTGCTGCGACGGTGAGTTGGTGATGGTTGCAACGGGGAGCGAGAGGTGGCGTTTGTAATGGTGATGAAGATCGAGAAAATGGTGAGACGTGATGATGGTGGCGTGATCAGGAGGGAGGAAAGGGGATGAAGAAGAAGCGAGGTGATGGAGAAGGTGACGGTGAAGGTAATGGTGATGGTGAAGTCAAATGAAGAGGATGACGATGTGAAGGTGGGCAGGTGAACCGAAGAGGGATGGGTTCGGGTTGCAGGGTATGGGGAGGTGAGGGAGTGGGTAAGGTAAGGTAAGGTAAGGGTGGAGTGTGAAATTGGTTAAACTAATACCCGGTAATAAATCTCGAATACGCGAATCTCAAACCTCGAATTAGTTCTCGAATGTTAATTTTCTAGAATCTCGCTTTCTCGATCAATTAGATTTTTAAAACCGAAAGGATATCATCATCCGATAATTATTTTGAATTTTCGAGGTAAAAGGATGGAAATTATTCGTCAAATTTTATATTACGGTCGGAATCCGCTAAACGAGCTTTTAATTCGATTTAAATTCATTTTTAATTTCCTTTTTCCGAAAAAAATAGGATTTGAAAATCCGAGTCTTTACAAGACTCAAAGCAACAAGTACGGGAAATGCGAAAAATCGTCAACACATTGGGGTCGACGCTATCGAAGCCCACAACAGCCCCACCTCCCTCTTCAAAGATGACATCCTCTACCTTCATGGGTGAAGCACTTGAGGTTAAAGAAGGCATGTCCAAGGATGTTCCGATTGAGACTGCAAAGATCATGCTTGAGCTTAAGAAAGATGAAGAATTCATCCAACTTCCTAGTGTTGCGCTTTCCATGAAGGAGAAACGAGCGCCAACCGAGGTACCTATTTTTCTGAAATCCATGTCAACTAATTGGTCGGATGCGACTCCATTCATTTCGTCTTGCTTGCCTTTCACGATTCAAGAAGAAGAGGAAATTCAGGACTCATTCAAGGAAGAAGAAGCATGTTCAAAGAAGTCTCTCGTTTCCATCACGGATTCGAGGACGAATCCTTTTCAAGGGAAGGAGGATGATGTGATCCTAGTGGCCAGTGCGCTCGACTCATTTCTCTTACACAACTTTTCCGCTGGTGCCGAACATCAACTATTGTCTGAGAAAACAGCATGGCGACCCCATGGTTATTTGGATCTTTCCGGCTGTATAAAATTCCGATCGAAGTCGTTGAGCACTTGTTGAAAAGATATTTTAAGGGGCTACAACTTTATTGAAGGATGCAATCATCAAATCAGCTTGGAAGATGGCCGAAATATGGGATCTTTGGAGCAGTCCGAAAATCAGGCAGCTTGTCGGAAATGCACTAAATGAAGACGGAATGCAATTAGTAAAGTCGGATTAAATGACAGGGCTTTAGAGATTTCCGAACTTCCATCTCTTTGATGACAACCAAGACCATTCGGTTCCCTCCATTATGGTTGCCCATCTCTCCGTCATAAATCTCGGAAAATCCTTTCGTATTATCTGTCATTAGTTTATCGATTTATTTTAATTTATTTTATTTTTCATAGCATCCATATATTACTATATAAAGGGATGTAAGAACTTCTTTTGAAGACAAGTTGAATTTGAGAAAACTAAGCTTGTGCTTCCTTCGTTTCGGGTTAAGAAACACAAATCTATCTTGGTGAGATGCCGGATAAACCCTCTTGGTGAGATGCTAAGAGCGATTTCTTAGTGAGAGACGACAGAATCAAAGGGTCGAAAACACTCGGAGTGCGAGGCCGAGAGTGCGGAAGATCGAGTGTTGGAGAGAGCTCGGAGTGCGAGGCCGAGAGCTATCTTGCATCACATATCCCTCCACCCCCATTCCCTTATTTACCACCATTCTAAGGCCTTCCACAGCCCCATTATCACCCTCAATCATCCCCAAAACGTCACCCAAAAGCATCCATTCAACCCCTCTCAAACAAGCCCCATTTGGACTCGCCTCTACACAAGCGACATCTCGGTAAGACGCGATTTCCCGCTTCGTCTGACCTCCGATTGACGAGATCTGCCCCAATCCACGACCGCGACTTCAAAATCTACAAACGTAGTACTTGCATCTCCCCAGAAGCCGAGACAGTCGATTGGAAATCTGAAATCTTTGAAGACTGACCCGCTGCTCCAGAAATTGTCCAATTTTCCCGATTTATCGGAACTTTCATCGCCGGTCCTTTCGCTCGAGCCCGGGTCCGAGTACGTCAAGTGGTATCAGAGCAACGACAAGAGTTCCTCAAGTTTTCGGGTAAAAATGTTCAAGAAAACGAGTTCCAAGCCTTTGTACGAAGAGTACATCCGAGTCCATCGAACTTTCGATAATTGAGTTGTTTATTCCTAGTCAAAATATTCAAGAAGTCAAGTTCCAAGCCTTTGTCCGATGAGTATATCCACTGGGCCATTCGAGCCTATGATGATGGGTATCTTCATTGGAGCGCCAACCGAGGTACCTATTCGGAAGACTCAATGCAACAAGTACAAGAAATGCGAAAAGTCGTCATCTCATTGGGGTCGAAGCTATCAAAGCCCACAACAGCCCCACCTCCCTCTTTAAAGACGACATCCTCTACGGTCATGGGCGAGACAATTGAAATTAAAGAAGGCAAGTCCAAGGATGCTCCGATTGAGACTGCAAAGGTCATGCCTGAGCTTAAGAAAGATGAGGAGATCATCCGACTTCCTAATGTTGTGCTTTCCATGAAGGAGAAACGGATGCCAACCGAGGTACCTATCTTTCTGAATTCCATGTCAACTAAGTGGTTGGATGCCACCCCATTCAATCCGTCTTGCTTTCCTTTCACGATTCAAGAGGAAGTGGGGATTCAAGATCCGTTCAAGGAAGAAGAAGAAGGTTCGAAGAAGTCACTCGTTTCCATCACGGATTTGAGGACGAATCCTTTTCAAGGGGTGGAGGATGATGTGATCCTAATGGTCAGTGAGCTCGATTCATTTATCTTACAAAGCTTTGTCGTTGGAGCCGAATATCAACTATTGTCTGAGAAAACAGCATGGTGACCCCATGGTTATTTGGCTCTTTCGGGCTGTATAAAATTCCGATCAAAGTCGTTGAACACTTGTTGGAAAGATATTTTAAGTGGCTACAACTTTATTTAAGGATGAAATCATCAAATCAGCTTGGAAGATGGCCGAAATATGGGATCTTTGGAGCAGTCCGAAAAGTACATCCACTGGGCCATTCAAGCCTATGATGATGGGTATCTTCATTGGAGCGACATGGATGGGGCTACATATGATGTAGTTGATCAAGAGCTTCGGAGGAGATATTGAAAGAGAAGGGCTCGAGAGGATGAGGCTCAGGGTAAGAAGAAGGTTGAACCACCTTGGCAAGAGATCCGTAAACTCGCGGAAGACTCAATGCAACGAGTACAAGAAATGCGAAAAGTCATCATCTCATTGGGGTCGAAGCTATCAAAGCCCACAACAGCCCCACCTCCCTCTTTAAAGATGACATCCTCTACAGTCATGGGCGAGACAATTGAAATTAAAGAAGGCAAGTCCAATGATGTTCCGATTGAGACTGCAAAGGTCATGCCTGAGCTTAAGAAAGATGAGGAGATCATCCGACTTCCTAATGTTGTGCTTTCCATGAAGGAGAAACGGATGTCAACCGAGGTACCTATCTTTCTGAATTCCATGTCAAATAAGTGGTTGGATGCCACCCCATTCAATCCGTCTTGCTTTTCTTTCACGATTCAAGAGGAAGTGGGGATTCAAGATCCGTTCAAGGAAGAAGAAGAAGGTTCGAAGAAGTCACTCGTTTCCATCACGGATTCGAGGACGAATCCTTTTCAAGGGGAGGAGGATGATGTGATCCTAATGGTCAGTGAGCTCGATTCATTTACCTTACAACGCTTTGTCGTTGGAGACGAATATCAACTATTGTCTGATAATATATATTTATTCGATAGGATGTGAAAAATTATTCAATTAAGTTTGTAAATTTAAAAAACAAACAAAACTTATTTTTCAAAAAAAAAACAAAAAAATGCTTACAAAAAAATGAATGAATGAATGGGTTTTTAAAAAAAGCGAAACATTTTCCAAAAAAAAAAAAATAGCCTACATCTGTGAAACTCACCCATCAACGAAGGGTGGGAAGGTGAGTGGGTGTTTTTTTTCCAGCGGGTCCCACGTTTTTTTAAAAAGAAAAGTATGAAAAACCCACTTTTAATCCTATCCATCCATCCTATATATATCAACGGTTTAGATTCGTGCACAAAGTATATACTAAGAGGTGTGCACTCTGGAACCACTCCCTATATATATTACAGTAGGCAAAAATTAGGATCTACTACCGACATCCATAATCATCTAACAAGATGATGTTCTTGAACTCACAACAAGAACTCAAAATAAATTTACAGCTCAAGTGAGATTTAGCTAGAAAATCAATTGCAAGATTCGCCTCTCTATAGCAATGCTGGAATTTGATGGTGTTAAATCCTTGGCTAAGTGAACGGATTTCTTGAGCTATTTTCCCAACCTCCCACGGTATATTCTTCCCCTAATTTATGGCATTGATCACAATTAAGCAATCACTTTCAACTATGGCTCTCCGAATCCGAAGCTCCCTTGCTAGTTTTATGCCTGCATATATTGCAAAAGCTTCCCCTAGTATAACAGAGCTCATTCTAACATTGCATTTATGTATCCGAATAACCTGACCATAATTATTTCTAAAAATACACCCAACATGAGGTTGACTACCAAATTTAACCAAAGCATCTACATTAATTTTGACGACATTATTAGTTAACACATTGATGATACTCTTATCAGAGTTGTTTTGAAAAATAATTCTATTTCGCAGTTCCCAAATTGAATGTCATAAATGGCACAAATCTGTAAAATCTATATTAATAGCCCTAGTATTTAGAACATTTTCTGAAACATCACTTGTTAACCTCGGAATAAAAAAACATTTTTTCAATTTAACACCCAAATTTTGAATGAGGGATCTGGTAATCTAACAATTAAACAATAAGTGATTTTTATCTTCTATAGCGGAAGTCTAAGAATGTCAGTAAGCACCTAGTACATATGAATAATAAAAGATGTGACAAGTCTAACATTAATCTAATCAACTAAGCACAAAGAAAACATACTCAAAGAGTTTCCAGAAATCATTCGCTAAGTCAAAACATTTGAACACGAGAAAACATCTAAAAGCCGAGATATCCAAAATATCCAAAAGATTATCCATTTTAGATCAATTCCTCATAACTCATCCTCGCTAGTACCTCCATGTCTCAATCTCAGTCCAATGTTTCAGTCCAATCATATATAGTCCATCGGTTCAGTCAAATAACATGAGGCAAGGTCCAAGGGTCAAGTTAAGTTAAATAGCCCATGAAAATCTGGTTAAAAGAGGTCCAAAGTCCGATAGGTTACATCAGTCTGTAAAAAAAGTTTTATGAAATACAACTAATCCAAGATCATTCTTAAATCGTTAAATCCTGTTAATTAGTCAAGGTTATAACGTCAAAGGAATCCCGACATCTCAGTTTTTAAAACATAAAACCTTCAAGAACATTTTTGAAATACAAGTTTGAAGAGCATTTCCAAAAGACTTCAAAGTAACCAAAATATCCCAACATATTTAAATCAACAAAACATTTTTATCTCTTTAAAACCATATTTTAAAACATTATATTAATCCCTCAAAACAAATATATTTAAAATCCATATATTAACATCAAAATGCAATAATAAACCCAACATAAACCGGTCAACCCAAAATCAAACCAAAGGACTAGGGGAAATAGGGGAGTCGGCCTCGGCCAAGGCTCTGGTTTAGTTTCGCCACGGCGAAATGGCCGCTTGTAGAGGCTCGAATTTTAAAATCTTAAATTTCGGAAAAAGAAAATTAAAAAGAAAATTAAATCGGATTTAATTCGGATATTTCAAGCAAAACTTATCCTAAATTTAATAAATCGAACTTGAAATTCTTAAAGCAAATTCCGGCTCAATTTTTAACTTTAAAGATCAAATCCGTCTTTCACCTCGGGATTCGAAAATTCCTTGCATCGGCGATATCCTATTCAGGTTTTTTTTCTGATTGATCGACATAGCGGAATTTGAAAGACCAATCGTTGAAAAATCAAATTTCTGACACGAGACCACTATTCTGTCATCTTTCTCCCATTGTTATCCATTCTAAGTAGACCTGTCAAAACAAAACCCGACCCGAAAAATTTCCGACCCGAACCCGGAAATTTTGACCCGAATTTTTTTTCCGACCCGAACTTGAAAAATCGGAAAATTTTCGGGTGATCTGGGTTTCGACCAGGTGACCCGATTGACCAGGTAATTTTGACCCGATTGATTTATAATTATATATAATTATATTTTTTTATATATAATTAAAATTTATCACAAAATTATCAAATCATGATTTTTTTAATTTAAAAAAGAAAAAATTGACAAACCCGAAATGACCCGAAACCCGGTCAAACCCGGGTTTGAGTCAACCCGGAAATACCCGGAACCCGCTTTACCCGGGACCCGTTTTACCCGTGACCCGATCCAAACTCGAACTCGAATGACCCGTTTGACAGGTGTAATTATAAGTCATGACCTCTTATTTGGGTAAAATTATATCCTATAGTCTCCACCTCCCTTCTCGATTCCATTTTTTTTTTGGCAAACCCCCCCCCCCCCCCCCCCCAACTGTTCTCACTTCTCTGCTGAACTCTGCCGAGGACCACTGCACCTCTCCTCTTTGAAATTTGATGAAGACCTGCTACCTCACTTTCCCCCTTCAAAGGAAAGAACCCAGCCCCTCCTCCACATTTCAAAACCAAAAAGCACTCTTCCCTCCTTGAGTTGACCGAGAGGAAGAGCCCACCACCTCCTTCCGCCACCACCACTTCACCACCTCACCGTCACCACCACTAACCCCCCTTCCACCGTCGCCAACCAACACCACCACCGCAGCTCCTTTCCCACCCCTGTTTTGCCGAGTCGAGGAGTCCAGCGCCCATCACCTCCTCCTTCACCTTCTCCCCAAGATAGAATCAGCAACAACGTCTTCCAGGAGCCCTTGACGAGAAGCAGCAGCCAGGAAGTCCTCCCGGAGATCGAGCGCTGCCTTGTTTTCCGTTTCGCCTCGGTAAGACTCTGTTTCGCTCGCTCCTTCTCTCTTTCACCTTCAAGGCTTCAAATCAAGCAAAGCTTCTGCCTTTATCTCCTCCGCCATTCATAGCACTACCAAAAACACAGGAAATAGCCACGAATTGGCCACAAATGACCGTGGCTAAACGGTTTAGCCACAGGAATAGCCATGAATTTGACGTTCGTCGCCATTCGAGGCTATATGCCTCGTCGCTAACAGCCACCAACCCAATATCCGTGGCTAATAGCCACGATCTGACAGTTCCGTGGCTATGTTCATGGCCGGTTCGGAATCGTGTCATCCGTGGCTGATTTTGCAGCTTGGCACGTGCGGGGTCTCTAACAACTTTCATGGCTGATTTCGTGGCTGATTCCGTGGCAATGACCGTGGCCAATTAGGTGGTATTATTGGCTATAACCGTGGCTATGACCGTGACTATTTTTGTGGCAGTATTCATGGCTAAGTTCGTGACTTTATTGTTGGCTATGTCCGTGGCTTTATTCGTGGCCTTGTTCATTCTATGAGTTAGAAAATAAATTTAATATAATTTCATAAATCTATCACACAAATACATCCAAAATAACTATAAATTACACCACTCAAAACACTCTTACAACATACAGAAATACTACATCTAAGAAAAAGACACCAACGCATCTTAATTAAGAATCTAGACACTAGTTTGAGAGCTTCAGCCTTGTTCTTGCACCCAATGCTTCACACTGGACCATCTAGCGATTGAACTGCAGTGAGGGCAAGGTTCCATTTTTTCTGCCAAGGTATGAAATTACATGTCCCTCTTCAATCACAAAAACATAATACAAATCAAATACTAAATTTAATAAATAACAGATTGAATAAGTAAATTAAAACAATTTTAAAAATAATAAGTTCATAAACAAAGTCATCAAGGACACACAATGCATTGCCTACAAAATCAGAAGGAAATCAGTTTCAATTTAGTTTTTAATTTTTCTTTTTCCCTTTAACAGTTCCTCTCCTTTTCTTGTATTAAGGGGCAATAAGATATTCAATTTACCATATGCAACTCTCTTGCTGTTAGATACACAAATTTCTTTGATGTTTTAGTCCAAGTATTTGCTGTAATCTCCCAATCCATCCCAAATCAGGTTGACTGTTCACAGAACAGCAAACACTTTGATTTCAACAGATACAAAAACCGAATTCAACAGATACAAAAAAAAAGAAGCAAATTCAACATACACAAAACCGAATTCAACAGATTTTTTTGTATCTGTTGACTAGCATACACAAAACAGAATTCAACAGATGCAAAAAAAAAAACTCAACTGTTGAACCTTAAGTACCAAATCAGTATAAAAATCCCAATTTTTTTGTATAAATTTGTACACTTTGATTTAATATTGTATATCATCCCAATAAGAGAAAGACAAGCCGGATAGAGAGAGCATAAAACTTCATCTCCCATGACTGCTCACCTGCAGATTCGAAGGAAGGGAAAGCAGAAAACTTCATTCCCTCTCGCCTCATTTTCCTTGATGCTGCATCCTCCAATCTACCGCTGACGCTGGCTCTTCCCAGGCTGCCTGTGGATCTGGAGTTTGTTCGCCATGGCTTCGGTGGTGTGAGTTCGAAAGCTATGGCGGCCTTTGGATATGTGAGTCCGAATAAGTTAGAAAAGGAGATTTGAGAACTGAGAACTGAACAATTTTGCTCAGGTCTTTTGCGATTCTGAAAAGGAAGAGGCAATTTGAAGCGTCGTAGGCAGAGAGACAATTTGAAGCCTTCAAGGGAGAGGCAATTTGAAGCGAAAACTAAGACCTGAGAGCCGAGAACTAGGGTTAGGTTTTTTGCGATTCGAGAACTGAGAATCGAGAACTCAACAGTGAAAAGGGAGAGGCAATTTGAAGCGTTGAAGGCAGAGAGGCGGTGAAGAGGATGAATTAGTGTTAGGATGTGAAAAGTTCCTTTTTATACCCACCCTGGGCCAACTATCCGAAATTTCAAAACCCAGTAAGTTACCGCTCAAAAATACATTACCGCTCAAAAAAATTTCTATTCACCGCCTAAAATGTACGTGGATAGAAAATTTTCCAACATATATTGACTTTTTCCATATATATATATGATTTTTCTATTTTGAAACATAGTAGTAATATATAAAAAATTAATATTATAAAATATTAATAAATGTTAAGATATCTTTTAAAATAAAAACAAAGTTAAATACTTTTATAGTATTCTTATAAGAATTTATTAATTAGTTAATATAAGATTTTGTTCAACACTAATTGGTTACTTATATTAGAATTTTTTAGGTAACATATTGTTTTATTTAACAGTCATTAGTTACTTCTATAAGTTTTCCTCAAAACTTAATTTTATAGTATTCTCATAGGAATTTATTAGTTAATATAAAACTTTGTTCAACATTTATTAATTATTTATATGTGTTTTCCTTAAAACATACCATTATATGATTCTAGTAAGAATTTATTAGTCAATCTAACTTTTTTATTAAACATTTATTCATTACGTTTACGTATGTGAATTTTCCTCAACACATACCCTTATAGTATTCTAATAATAATTTATTGGTCAATATAAGGTTTATTAAACATTTGTTAGTTACTTATATGAGTTTTTGTTTTCAAAACATACTCTTATAATATTCTAATAAGAATTTATTAGTCAATATAAGGTCTTATTAAACATTTATTCGTTACTTAACAATGAGTTTTCCTCAAAACATACTCTTATTGTATTATAATAAGAATTTAGTAGTTAATATAAGGTTTTATTAAACATTTGTTCATAAGTTATATAAGATTTCCTCAAAACATACTCTTATTGTATTCTAATAAGAATTTAGTCGTTAATATAAGGTTTTATTAAACATTTGTTAGTTACTTATACGAGTTTAGTCGTTAATATAGGTTTTATTAAACTATTATATTCTAATAAGAATATAATAGTTAATATATATAAGGTTTTATTGAGCATTTGTTAGTTATTTATATGAGTTTTCCTCAACACATACTCTTATAGTATTCTAATAAGAATTTATTAAACATTTGTTCATTAGTTCCACAAGTTTTCTAAAAAAACTACTCTTATAGTATTCTAATAAGAATTTAGTTGTCAAAATAAGGTTTTATTAAACATTTATTCGTTACTTATATTAGTTTTCCTCAAAACATACTCTTATATAGTATTATAATAAGAATTTATTAGTCAACATAAGGTTTTATTAAACATTTGTTCATTCCTTATATCAGATTTTCTCAAAACATACTCTTATTGTATTCGAATAAGAATTTATTAGTTAATATAAGGTTATATTAAGCATTTGTTCATTACTTTTATAGGTTTTCCTCAAAACATACTCTTATAATATTCTATTAAGAATTTAGTAGTTAATATAAGGTTTTATTAAACATTTGTTAGTTACTTATACGAGTTTTTCTCAAAGCATATTCTTATAGTATTCTAATAAGAATATAATAGTTAATATAAGGTTTTATTGAGCATTTGTTAGTTACTTATATGAGTTTTCCTCAACACATACTCTTATAGCATTTTAATAAGAATTTAGTAATCAATATAATGTTTTAT
The DNA here is from genome assembly GCA_037127255.1 of Persicaria tinctoria. NCBI lineage: Eukaryota > Viridiplantae > Streptophyta > Magnoliopsida > Caryophyllales > Polygonaceae > Persicaria > Persicaria tinctoria. The sequence goes on from JBANSL010000014.1 coordinate 25,414,382, forward strand.
TAAACATTTTTTCATTAGTTATACAAGTTTTCTTAAAAAAACTACTCTTATAGTATTCTAATAAGAATTTAGTAGTCAAAACAAGGTTTTATTAAACATTTATTCGTTACTTATATTAGTTTTCCTCAAAACATACTCTTATATAGTATCATAATAAGAATTTATTAGTCAACATAAGGTTTTATTAAACATTTGTTCATTCCTTATATCAGATTTCCTCAAAACATACTCTTATTGTATTCGAATAAGAATTTATTAGTTAATATAAGGTTATATTAAGCATTTGTTCATTACTTTTATAGGTTTTCCTCAAAACATACTCTTATAGTATTCTAATAAGAATTTAGTAGTTAATATAAGGTTTTTATTAAATATTTGTTAGTTACTTATACGAGTTTTTCTCAAAGCATATTCTTATAGTATTCTATAGGGGTGGGCACGGGACGGGGCGGGACGGGATTGGGCCGGGACGGGAATCGTCCCGCGAAATTTTTCCGGGACGGGATCGGGACGGGATTGACATTTTTTTTTCGGGACCGGATCGGGACGAGATGATGTCTGGACGGGACGGGATCGGGACGGGACGGGCCTTGTCCCGCATATAAAAATAATAAAATATTATATAAATTTGCAAAGTGAAAAATGCTTTCATAATTCATTATTTAGTATAATATGTTGAATACGGTATTATTCTCAACTATATTATTCAATAATAATATTAATATTAATACTAATATTATAATACTATTATTAATTCATACAATGATTGTATAATTAATTATAATGTTCAACATATTTGGCTACATTATCTTACTAGATCAGGACGTAAAGGAGTTGAGACGGGATTTACCAATATTGTCTAATTATCGATTGATAGTTAGGGATTTCTGACTTTATGCCTGGTCGTGCTGTTGTTGATGCTGCTCGACGTAAGTGTGTCAAGTATCGAGATTTGTGTACGGCGGCTGATTATGGTTTCCTACCCTTCTCATTCTCTTCATTGGGGGAGTTGGATACAGATGCGGTTGCATTGCTGAAGCGGATTCAGAAATTCTCGGTATCTCAGGATGCTGGGGCTCGTGATGCACGTTATATTTTTACTAGACTTGGCTTTGTTATCGCTAAAAGAGTGGGTGCCCAGATAGTATCTCGGTTGCCCACTAATTTCTTGTAATATGTTTTTATTATAATAATAATAAATAATAATAATAATAATAATAATAATAATAAAATAATAATAATAATCCCAAGTTATAATTAAAAATAAAATAAAATAAAATTCCTTATTTTTATTGTTATTATTATAAAATAATTATACTTTACAAGAAAAAAATATAATATGATATAATAATATAATAATAATAATAATAATAATTTTATTATAAATTAATATTATTATTAAATTATATTATAATATTATATAATATTATTATTATTATAAATTGAAAATTATTATTATAGTTATAAATAATATTTGCTCAAAATAATAATACTAATAATATATTATTATTATTCTATAATATTATAATATTATTATTATTATAAAAATTATTATTATTATTATATGCGGGACGGGACGGGATTTGCGGGATCCCACCGGGATCGTCCCGCGTTTCGTCCAGCATAATTTTTGCGGGACGGGATCGGGATGGGATTCGCTATTTTGTCCTAAATCCCACCGGGATCGGGACGGGATCGGGACGGGACCGGGACGGGATCGGGATTTGCGGGATTTGCGCCCACCCCTAGTATTCTAATAAGAATATAATAGTTAATATAAGGTTTTATTGAATATTTGTTAGTTACTTAAATGAGTTTTCCTCAAAACATACTATTATAGTATTTTAATAAGAATTTAGTAATCAATATAATGTTTTATGAAACATTTGTTCATTAGTTATATGAGTTTTCTTAAAAAACTACTCTTACAATATTATAATAAGAATTAAGTAGTCAAAATAAGGTTTTATTAAACATTTATTCGTTTCTTATATTAGTTTTTCTCAAAACATACTCTTATAATATTATAATGAGAATTTATTAGTCAACATAAGGTTTTATTAAACACTTGTTCATTCCTTATATGAGATTTTCTCAAAACATACTCTTATTGTATTCGAATAAGAATTTATTAGTTAATATAAGGTTATATTAAGCATTTGTTCATTACTTTTATGAGTTTTTCTCAAAACATACTCTTGTAGTATTCTATTAAGAATTTAGGAGTTAAAACAAGATTTTATTAAACATTTGTTTGTTACGTATATGAGTTTTCCTCAAAACACACTTTTATAGTATTCTAATAAGAATTTATTAGTTGATATAAGGTTTTATCAAACATTTGTTAGTTACTTATATGAGTTTTTCCTCAAAGCATAATCTTATAGTATTTTAATAAGAATTTAGTAATCAATATAATGTTTTATTAAACATTTGTTCATTAGTTATATGTGTTTTCCTAAAAAAAAATACTCTTATAGTATTCTAATAAGAATTTAGTAGTCAAAATAAGGTTTTATTAAACATTTATTCGTTAATTATATGAGCTTTCCTCAAAACATACTCTTATAATATTCTAATAAGAATTTATTAGTTAATATAAGGTTTTATTAAACATTTGTTAGTTACTTATATGAGTTTTCCTCAAAACAAACTCTTAATTGTAGTATTTTAGTAAGAATTTAGTAATCAATATAATGTTTTATTAAACATTTGTTCATTAGTTATACGAGTTTTCCTAAAAAAATAATCTTATAGTATTCTAATAAGAATTTATTAGTCAAAATAAGGTTTTATTAAATATTTATTCGTTACTTATATTAGTTTTCATTAAAACATACTCTTATAGTACTATAATAAGAATTTAGTAGTTAAAATAAGGTTTTATTAAACATTTATTTCTTAATTATACGATTTTCCGTCAAAACACTCACTTAGATTATTCGAATAAGAATTTATTGCATAATATAAAGTTCTATTCCACAATTATTAGCTACTTATATGATTTGTTTCTCAAGATAAACTCTCATAATATTGTCATATGAATTTATTAGTTAATATAAGATTTTATTCAACGATTATTAGTTACTTGTATGATTTTTTTCCCTCAAAACACATTTTATTTAACAATTATTAGTTTTGTTTATATTCTAGTATTTATTTAGATATAAATACATATACCATTAATGAGAATAATGGGCCTATTGGCGAAAATTATAGCCGTATTTGGGCCCATAATAAATTAAAGCCCATTAGAAATTAAAGTGTGTCATTTGAGGTTAACTGTAAATAGCCACGACATTAGCCACAGATATGACCGTGACTATTAATTGGGTTTCTTAATACGTCGAGAGTTATTAATTGGGCTTACATATTCATTGGACTTTGACTAATACTAATGGGCTTGACCCTTTTTGGGCTTTGACACTCTAAAATTGGGTTTGACCATCTATAGGCCCTACCTTTTTTTTGGGTGAGATTTTGGGCTTAAAAATTGATATTTTCTTTCAAATTAATGTGCTTTAATTTTTGAATTTCCTCAATTCGGATACATCAAAGTGATAATGGGCGTCTCCATGTTAGCGTCGAATACAACCACGGATAATCCAACAGTGGCTAAATTCGTGGCTGTTCACCTCCAACTCGGGCCATATATTGCTAATTGCCTCACATTCTTAGCCATGAGTACAACAACGGATATTATTCGTGGCTAAATTCGTGGCTACACTGACATGTCGGGTAAGACTCGCCAAAAATGGCGTCGAAATCGGCCACGAAAATGGTGACTGTGGCCAAAGTCGTGGCTAATAGCCATGATACCAGCCACGACACTTATATTCGTGGCTAAAAACCCCAAAATTTCGGACACGAAATTATTTCTTCATCCCTTGCCACGGGCTTTGCCACGAATATTTTCATTCGACGCTATTATAGCTACGGCTTGTCAGGTCGTAGCTATAGTTGTGGCTATCAACTACAGATTTGGCAACGACTGTACGACGTGGCTAAAATTCCGTGTCTATTTCCTGTATTTTTGGTAGTGTAGGTAGATTCCGGTGATAAACCAGCCCCATCGCAGCCGAACGCGCCTCCTCGAAGCTACGATCTTTCCGGCGTCGAAGGCCCTCGGTGAGCCTATTTTTTTCCTCCTTCTTCTTTTTGTTCCTGTCCGTGTGTGTGGGTATGGGTGTCGGTGTTATGGCTGGAGTCAGAGTTGGGAACCGTCACCGGCGAGCTTCCAAGCTCCCTCTCCCTCCTCTTTCTCCATCACTTGTTCAAGTGCTTCTACCCCTGTTTTCTTCTTTCAACCAGCAAAGAGGAAGGGGATGATCGTGGACCCCATTGGCACCTCATCGCCACCTCAGCCGTGGGGGCCATCTGACCGCTGAGTCCGGATTTTTAAAATGAAGGGGAGATATGAATTTGGGTGTTCTGTTGGGCCTTTTTCTTTTCAAAACAAATCAAAGTTAATTTGGGCCAGATTTGTGGTTTTGAGAAAACAAATGAATTGGGCCAGTGTTTGCCATTAATGTCGGGTTGGGTTTAATAAAAAAGGGGAGGGTCGGTTTGGGGTTTTTATAAAATAAGGGCTGACTTTTTGTAAAGTGAAAATGGTTGGGATTTTATGCATCCCACAAAACCTCCTGGCCCTGATGGTATGTCAGCGTTGTTCTATCAACAACACTGGGATATCATCGGAGGGGAAGTGATTTCTTTTTTTCTTGATATTCTGAGTGGTAGGCCTTTCCCGGAGTCACTTAACCACACATTTATTTCACTAATTCCAAAGGTTAAGTGCCCGTTCAAGATGAAAGATTTACGACCAATTAGCCTTTGTAATGTTTTGTACAAAATTGTTTCAAAGGTGATAGCTAATCGGCTAAAGGTGTGCCTGAGTAAGGTGGTGGCAGAGAGTTAAAGTGCTTTCGTCCCTGGGAGGCTAATCACAAACAATGTGCTTTCGGCGTTTGAAATATTTCATTACATGAAGCACAAATGAGGGGGAAAGAAAGGGTATATGGCGCTGAAACTGGATATGGCCAAGGCTTATGACATAGTCGAGTGGGCTTTCTTAAAAGAGTGTACGAGGAGGATGGGTTTCCATGAGGATTGGACGAGGCTGGTCATGAGGTGTGTCAATACGGTGTCCTTTTCTGTGTTGGTGGAGGGGGTGGCGTCAGAGCCTTTTGTGCCAAAGAGGGGTTTGAGATAAGGGGATCGTCTTTCGCCGTATCTGTTTTTGTTATGTGAAGAGGCATTTTCGGGACTTATTAGACAAAGTGAGCCGGAAGGAAGATGGGGTGGAATCAGGATTGCTCGAACGGATCTGATTGTATCTCACATTTTCTTTGCAAATGATAGTATTTTGTTTGCAAGAGCGACTTGTCAACAGAGCGCAGAGATCGTTGATATCCTCCAGAAGTATGGAGAAGTGTCCGGACAACAAGTGAATTTTGCAAAATCTGAGCTATCGTTTAGCAAGAATGTAGGCCTTGAGAGACGGGCGGAGATTTAGGGCATCTTGGGAGTGATCGAGGTCGAGAAACATGAGAGATATATGTGGTTGCCAACGATGGTAGGTCGATCCAAGAAAGTTATTTTCGGAAAGATTCGGGAACGGGTATGGAAGAAAATGAAGGGATGGAAGGAGAAGTCTTTGTCTAGAGTGGGGAAGGAGGTATTGATCAAGGTTGTGATTCAGGCAATTCCGATGTATGCTATGACTTGTTTCATGATGCCGACGGGACTCTGTAGAGGGATTGAGCAACTTATGTTTAACTTTTGGTAGGGTGACGAGGATGGGAAGAGGAGAATACATTGGATGAGGTGGAAAAGGCTTTGTAAATCTAAGGAGAGTGGGGGATGGGCTTCCGGGATATGGAGGCTTTCAAACTTGCACTTTTAGAAAAGCAAGGATGGCGATTGATGAATGAACCGGAGTTGTTACTAGAAAGATTACTAAAGGCCAGGTACTATCCCTCTACAAATTTTTTGAATGCTAGATTGGGGTACAATCCAAGTTATGCATGGAGAAGTATTCTGAAGGGAAGGGAAAACTTACAACAAGGGCTGGTTTGGGGGGTAGGAAATGGAATGAATATCAGAGTGTGGGTGGATAAATGGATTCCAGGGGTAGTAGGATACATGGCTTCTCCGACCTCGAATGTTCTGGACATGACAAAGATGGTAGCCGATTATATTGATTGGGAGGGTCCTAAATGGAAGGAGGAGGCGGTTAAAACTGACTTCAATGAGCATGATGCCGAGGCGATTATGGGAATAAACTTAACTGATCATGTTATGCGGGACCAGATGGGGTGGGCGCATTCGAAGGATGGCCTGTTTACAGTTAAGTCGGTGTATCATATGATTACAGAACTTCTGATGATCAACGATGGGTCGCCTGGTCCTTTAGACACTAGCCCGAGGCGTTCGATTTGGAAGAAAGTGTGGAGCTTTAGGGCGCCGCCGAGGGTGAAAATTTTTATGTGGCGAGCAGGCAAAGGAATTTTGCCTTGTAAAGCTAATATATTCAAGAGGAAGGTGACACATGATCCGTGGTGTGAGATGTGTGGTCGGGAGGGGGATGTGATCCATGTGTTATTGGATTGTAAAATGGCAAAGGAGATTTGGAAGTGTGAGCCCGGGCTGAACAGGAAGATACTGCATCAAGGGAGCTTCATGGATCGGGTCCAAACCGCATTGACGGTGCTGAACGAGGACGAACAAACAGCTTCGGTGACTGCCCTTTATGGAATATGAAGAGCACGGAATGAGAGTATCTTTCAAGACAAGGACACAAGTGTACAGTTTATATAGGAGGAAAGCTGGAGGATGATAGAAAGAATGGGCAAACTGGAGGGATTACAAGGGTGTAGCAGGGTAGCACATGGTGGGGAACCAATGTCGCGATGCACTTTGCCGCCAAGGGGGTTCATCAAGATGAACTATGATGCGTCAGGTGGTGAAGGCAAAGGGATAGATATCGGTGTAGTGGCACGGGATGATAAAGGAAAGTTGTGTTTTGCAGCTGCAAGATCAGTGGGATGTGCGTCGACACCGAGTGAAGTTGAGGTAGAGGTTGTTGTGTGGGATGTCCAACTCGCGAAGAGGATGGGGATCACACACGCTGTCATCGAGAGCGACTGTCTGGAGGTTATCGACGGGATTCAGAAACGGACGACAACACGATCAGCCAAGGGGAACGTGTTGATGCGGGCAACAGAATTGTCGAAAGGCTTGCAGGTGTGCCATTGAAGCTATGTCCGACGGACTAGAAATGGAGCAGCTCACTTGCTAGCTTCCATTCGACCGACTGATGTTTTATTTGATTTTACAGATTCTTCAACTGGTTTTAGACTTTCCAATGTTATGTTGAAGGATTTGGCTAGTTTTGATTAATGAAGGTTTGGGTTATAAAAAAAAAGGTTGGGATTTTAGGGGAGTTAAAAATATTTTATGAAAGTGTTAAAGGAAAATGCTATTGAAAATAGTATATAACATTATTTGAGTTTTAAAATATAAAATATTATTATTAAGATTTAAATATATAATATTACGGTGATTAAAAAAAATTATAATATTATGAGACATGGAGATTTAAAATGGTATTGTCGGATTTATATCAAAAAAAGAATTTGACGAGCGTTTTCAAAAGGCTGGAATTTCTAATTAGTTGATTCAGCTTTTGAAGTGGTTTTGGGACTAACTTGGGAATTGTGTGATCGATGACTAACTAGCATGTTGATATAATTGATTGACTAATAGCATGATTTGTGTGGATTAATGGCATGAATGAATGACTAACGACACGATGAGATGTTAGAATTACATATCGTTTGACATATGCCTTATGAGCTATGATTGACATGATGAACTTTGGAGATATATGATCATGCGGGTATATGAGTTTTATTGCAAATATATGAACTAGCAGTATAGAATGATGAGCATGATGTGAGCTTATGGAATGTGGCAACATGATGAGTGATTGAACTTGATGAGATGATGATTATGATGTGGTTATACATATTGAATGATGTGTGTTTATGTGATTTAGTGTGTTATGTCCCGCCTTGCATCTAGAAGCATCTTTATTAGGCATAGCGTTTATGTGTGCTTGGAGCTGGGATGCAACAGATGGGCATCATTTTGATCCCGCCCACCATTAACGTTTTTAGGTATTATTATCTTGTTCGTTCTATTGGTTCTGCTTAACTATCGCGCGAGTCCTTTTGTTCGGTAGAGAGTGAGTGCCGGAGGGTTTGACTTCACCAGACTTTGACTATCATTTTAGACTTATGCTTTTAGACTCCGTTTTGACCCGGCTCTTCCGTGGCACCCCTTTTGTATCATCTTTTACTTCTGCTTTTTGTATGATTACGAGTTTTTGCACGCTTAGACTTATGATAGGTAGAGGGGACTTCCTCGGAGATTCCAACGATCCCTTCGAATTTAGAGTATGAAATCCCACTTTGAAATGTTAGACTAGGCTTTCAAGCCTTCAACCTGTGCTCAGGGCACAAGGTCCTAACGAGGGGTTTCATCCCTCGAAACGTAACCCAAGAATCATAATCCCGGGCCGTTACAAAGGTGGTATCAGAGCGAGGTTTTGCAGACCGAGTATGATAGGTTGAAGTGGTTTTGAAAATGGCCCAAGGTTTTCAAATGGTTTTCAAAGTGTTTTCAAAAAGGGAAAAATGAATTTAATTGGACCTAACCCTAGATCGATCAATTAGGAAGGCAATCTCGTGGGGTAGAGACTATGTGATAGACATCCCTTATGCGATAGGCAAAATACTAGCTTTCTTTTACAAATGGTTTCGAAGACTCTAAGGAGCCCGAGGGTTGAGTGGCCAGATGCAGACTTATATGGATATTCTGTTATGAATTTAGGTGATATTATCTGATTCTTCGCGGTACTTGTCGGGATCATACTTTTGCTGTTCTACTTACAAGGTAAGTCTCTTCGGAGTTTACTCAGATTGATAGAGAGATATTCCCTGCTTTATGTCATGATATTCTAGGTGCTTGCATTCATGATCAACATGCCATGTAGTACCATGCTAGGTTGCATTGACCATTGAACAATCTATTTCTTGATGCGTATGTGAAGTATCTAGAGTCTTTGATAGGGTCATAGGATGACCCAGTCTCATCGGGTTCGTCCTGAGTCGTTCGAGTCATAAGTTCCACTCTACTTACCGCTCTAATTAATTATTTTACCTTTCGTAATATATTATTATTTTTCTCTCTTAATTCCACATTCATGATTTGATAAAAGCATGCAAACATGGGGTCGGGTACCAATACGGACCTCGCCCCATTTATGAATTGGAATGCATTCGCGAGCTGGCCAATCTCCTCCCTATTGGGAAGGGGGGCAGTGGTTAGGTAGCACGTCATACCACTTGTTATTCTGTGTTAAGGCTTTATTATTATTATGCACTTGATCATATGAGCATGTTAGCGTGTTAATGCTCCGGCTTGCATCTAGTAGCATCTTTATTAGGCATAGAGTATATGTGTGCTTACGGCCGTGATGCAGTAGGTGGGCATCATTCTGATCCCGCTCACCATTAACATTTTTAGGTATTATTATCATGTTCGTTCTTTTGGTGCTACTTGACTATCACGCGGGTTCTTTTGTTCGGCGGAGAGTGAGTGTCGGAGGGTTTGACTTCACCAGACTTTGACTATGCTTTTAGACTCCGTTTTGAGCCGGCTCTGATGTGGCACCCTTTTTGTATCATACTTTATTTCCGCTTTTGTATGACTATGAGTTTTTCCACGCTTAGACTTACGATAGGTACATGGGACTTCCCCGGGAATTTCAACGATCCCTTCGAATTTTGGGTATCAAATCCCACTTTGAAATGTTAGACTAGGCTTTCAAACCTTCAACCTGTACTCGGGGCGCAAGGTTGTAACGAGGGGTTTCATCCCTCAAAACGTAACCTGGGAATCATAATCCCGGTCAACTACACCACTCACCGCGGCGAAACCTACCCCTTGGCTCCCGCGAAGAAGGAGCTCTCGCTGGCCGCGAGAGACCCCTTTCGCCGTAGCTAAATGGTCGCTCGCCATGGCAAAAGGTCTTCTTCTTTTTCTTTGTTCTAACTCGCTGCGGTGACCATGGTTTTTTGTGGAGAGATTCGTAACAACAATAATAGACATAGATGCGGAATAGTGGGGGAGAGCAGAAGAGGGATTATCCAAGGTTCTTGAAAAAATCTTCAAAAGCTTCAATGACCGATCTGCATGCTTCAAAATCTTAGAAAGTGCTCGAGTAGTGCCTAGGAAGGTTGGAAAATGAATAAAAGAGCTCTTTTACATGATTTGGAACCAAAAACAAGAGAGAAAAGGTAAAACCGACCTTTTGCGCCAAAACATGTGTATGGAGGGGGAAGGGGCTCGATCTTTTGCTACTGAGGTCGGATCAAGCTCCTATTAGCATGGAAAGGTAGAGAAGTTAATAAAGTTCCACCTTTAAGAGGTTTGTAAGGGAAAGGAGGCAAGATAATGGAGAATGAGGGCGATTACCGCGAATAAGGATGAACAGGGCACCTTCTGTTTCTTATGTTTCAAAGGTTTTTTTTAGTTTGGTCCAATTAATAGAAGCTAATTATAAAGTTCATTAATAGATTATAAAGTACACAAAAATAAGAACTGGTTAAAACTCTAAGCATTGAAAAAGTGTATAGATCTAGGTGGAGTCGAACTACCAAACTCCCGAACAAGAATTACATAGATGGTCTTTTCTATTTCAGCATATAGATCTTTAACACATGCTAGCTGATACAGTTAGACATGTATTGATAAAATTAGGCAGGGAATGAGGTTAGAGGTTAAAGATAGCACTTCACTCTAGTATATATTTCAAGAATTTCCATTATCAGAAAAACTAGAACCTAAGGAATTGCATATAAGAAAAACAGTTCGCATTCATGATTCCAAAAAAAACGGTTGCATCCTTTTAAAAATTGAAGCTCAATTAGTCGTGCAACAATGCATATCAAATATAATCAAGTCTAGCAACATATTCCCCCAAAAGTAGTCAGACCGTTACAACATGTATATACTACAAGTATTGACAGACTAGTTGTTGTGAGCCTAATTCCCCATGTTTTATAGTTACTTTTATATCGTTTTCTGCATGCATTTCATACATTCGGTCTAGAATAGTACATAATCTATGTAGTTTATGCTTATTTGCCAAATTATGGAATCTACACCAGTTTCTGTTTAATTTCGCAGAAATCAAAGCAATTTACAACAGTTCAGAGAAAGTAGGAAAAGCTCAAAGTCAATTACAGAAGTACGAGGTCAAGGAGCAGCGGAACCAGGACAAATCAAGCTATAAACAGGAAAAATCGACTCGACACCACTTGGTCGATATCGAGCACCCTAACTCAATATCGAGTACATCAGTCGATTTCGACCAAAAATGACAAGAATCGAGCGGGGCTGAGAAAGTTGGTCGATATCGACTACATTTAGTCGATATCGAGTAACCCACATCGAGTCAACACCCCGGAATCGAGTCAAGAAGCTGAGCAAGGAAAGCTGCAAGTCGATATCGAGTAACTCAACTCGATATCGAGTAAACACCAAGTCGACATGCATCCTGGGAGCCGAGATCGAGCTGCTGAAGTGAATCTGAGGAAATTTTGGTCGATATCGAGGAAGCTACTCGATATCAAGTTGATCCCAGGCGGCAAAAATCGAGCTATCCGAATCTTGTTAAGTTTCTATCCCGAATCCAATGGAGATATCCACAAGATCAAATTCTATCAAGATCTATGAAGTTGGAGGAGGATTTATCCACAATTAGATATAATTCCTTTTAGATTTATTTATTTATTTCCATGTTTTAATCTTTAGATAAAAGATAGATAGATATAGATTTAGATATAGTTTTCTTTCCTAATTAGAAAGGGAATGAAGGCTATAAATAAAGCCTTAGAGGCTGATTTATATTCATTCAATTTGAATTTACAATTAGTTACATAGAGAGAGAGTAGAGAGAGAGCTTGTGGCGAGAGCAAGGTGGAAAGGCGTGAGCGGATTTGGCTTGTTCGGTTGTAAGCTTTCTTTAGTTTTAATTTAATGCAAAGTTATTTCCTTTTATTATTGATGAGTCTATTTATGATGAAGAGCGAGTAGTCACCCAACTTCTAGGGTCGGGGCGAGCCCGACAGTAGCCATGTGAGGTGATGCGGTAAAGGTACAAGCTTTTTATGCAATTCATCTTCTATCCCTATGAGCATGATTCTTTTGCGAAAGTTGAAGGTGATCCTTATTTGTGTTATTGAAGCGAAAGTGCTCTTAATACAACTTGGGTTAATTATGTAAAAAGGGTTAGTAACAATTAGGGTTTATGCGAAAGCCTCTATCTTCATATTTGTTAATAACGAAAGTTATTTGATGAAAAGCATGATCTTTTATGCATTTATGTGTTATTTTGCATGGTTATCGTTGTGGTGTTGAATCCCTGATCTTAGAAGTATTTTATTTCATTTATTTATTTCATAAAGTTTCGAGTTTTGAGTTTCTGCAAGTCAAAATCGAGGTTCTGTCAGTCGATATTCTTGGTCGACATCGAATTATTTGGTCGAAATCGACCAAGTTTTGTCTTCGTGATCTGTCTCTGTTTTACTCGATATTGACATACTGTTGGCCGATTTTATTATTCGATATCGAGTCTGTTAGGTCGATATCGACTAAAAGTTGCTGCTTTTCTTTCTTATCTGCTTTTCTCTGTTATTTCTGCCTGTCTGGTTGATTTTCTGCTCGTGAGATTCTACCACTGTCTAATATCCGCTGACTAGCTTCCTCGAGGATCGATACTGACTTCCTGTTGCTACATCGGGAGGAAGTCTTGCAATCATTTGCGTGGGCACGAATCTGGTTTGATCTATTTCATTATATTTTAAACTCGATTTCCTCCTACAACAAAATTGGCGCCGTTGTCGGGAAAGCAATCATTCGCGCCTTAGGTAGTTAGATCTCACTTTTTCTTTAAGTTTTGATTTTGGAGTGTATGCGCCGTTCTAGTCAACAACCTGAGTTTGACACCTTAGACGACCCGGAACGCCTTATACACATCCACGCTAAATTGAAAAGAGCCATGGCGGCCGCAGAAACACAAGAACAGATGATACAGAGGCTTAGGGAGGAAATAGAAGCCAACAATGCTGCTCTCGCCGCTGAGAGAGCACGCACTGAGCAGGAAACTGAGCGAAGGAGGCAAGAGGAAGCTGAGCTTGCTCAATACCCTACCACCGCAGAGGATTACATGCACCCGACTCTTGTCGTGCCTGAATCGGCCATTCTAATCCCTGAAAATAATTTTGAAATTCGCACTATATGGAAGATTTAATAAATGCCCTCTTGAACATATTACCAATTCCCTGAAAATAATTTCCTGATTGAGATTAAAAATAATGCCTTATGTGGAAGATTTAATAAATGCCCTCTTGAACATATTACCAATTTTTCTGACATGTGCCATACTCTTGCTGAAGGTACTACTCTGGAATATGTCAAGATGAAAGCTTTTCGATAGTCTCTGGCCGGTCCAGCATTGAAGTGGCTTGAAGTTCTCCGTCCACGATCCCTCACGACATGGGCTGAAGTAAGGCAGAAATTTCTCAACAAATTCTTTCGTCCTCCTAAGACAGCGTTCCTCCGCCAGAAGATTACAGCTTTCAAAGAAAAGCATGGGGAGCCACTAGCAAAAGCATGGGAACGATATAAGGATATACTGCGATCCTGCCCTACACATGAACAACCACCCTATGTCGTTCAGGAGATCTTCTTCAATTCTCTTGATCTGGCCGCTAAGGATATGATCAACCAGTATACTCATTATGAGTACCTGATAGTGCCACCAGCTAACGCATGAGATACCCTCGACAAGCTTACCAACTACGACAATAAGTATGGGACTCCGACAAACTATGATGAGAATGCATATGCCAGGCCAGCCCCATCCATGCCCCTCTATGAGCCTTCTAAGGAGATTGACCCAGATGTAAAGGAGTAGTACTACAGAGATCAGAATCGCAAGATCCTCAAGCAAGTCAAGTATTTTTCTGTCAACCAGCCCTGCATCGAATGCGGCTCACAGCGGCACACCACTATTCAGTGCCCACACATGGAGCAAGTCAGGATGGCAGAAACCCACGAAGAGGTAGCTTACGCAGGGGGTCCCAATCGCTATATGGGGGACCAAAGGTTTCAACAACCACAATGGAACCAAGGTGCCCCTAGGAACCCCCCGCCTTACAGAGATCCAGGACATCCAGAAAGAGATCAACGGAAGGATGATCTACAGATGATCCTCGATGAAATGCGCCGGAATCAGGCACAACATCAGCAGTCTACAAGCGCCATCAACAATCAGCTCCAAAACCTCAATACAAGATTTGGAGGGATGGACAACTGGAAGAGGAAACATAGAGACCCACATGGGTCAATTCGCAGCACAAATTCCACGACCGACCGGGCAACTCCCTAGGCAAACAGAACCAAATCCCAAGGGGAAGACCGGACACATCGCAGCCGTAAAGCTCAGGAGAGGGTACCAATTAGGCGAGCCAGAGGTCGGAAAATAGCAGGACGAAGCTGAGAAGCAACTCGACAACGACCAACAGCAAGTCAATGTCGACAAAAATTTGGTCGATGTCGAGCAAAATCAACTCGAAGTCTAGAAACAGCTTGGCCAAGATTCATCTACACAACACTCCAACTCGAAATCGACTACAGTGGTTGATGTCGAGTAACATCAAGTCGATGTCGAGGAGAATCAAGTCGACATCGAGGACGCTGCAACACCTCCGACATATGTTCTGGCTCCGAAGCAGAAAAAGAAGATGCCTTTCCCGACGAAATCTCCAAAGGATCCAGTAGAAAAGAAATTCCAGCGCTTCATCAATATGCTTAAGAGGCTCAATGTCATCATATCATTCACAGAAGCTCTGAATGAGATGCCATCATACGTCAAGTTCCCAAAGGAGATTCTAAGCAAGAAGCGATCAATGACTGAGATCGCAGAGGAGTGCAGCCAAATGGACATACTTGAGAAAAGACCAGATTCAGATAAGTTTGCTATAACCATTGGATTTGGTTAATATAGATTTAATACTTTATGTGATCTTGGAGCCAGTGTGAGTATAATGCCTCTATCAATATGGTCCAAGATTAAGATAGGTGCCCTAGAGCCTGTGAATGCTAAGTTTTATATGGCAAACAACACAGTGGTCATCCCAACATGCATGGTGGACAATGTGCTAGTGCAAGTAGGTAAGTTCTTCGTCCTTGCTGATTTTTTAGTTATTGATATGGCGGAGGACCCTGCTTGTCCAATTATTCTAGGAAGACCGTGCTCACTTTCAACAATAGCGATGATGTAATCGAGTATTCCTTTAATAAAACTGAAAGGCATACAGGTCCTATGGAAGAGGTAAAGTCTATATTAGCTGGTTACATTACTTGCGGGGAGCCTAAGGTAAGAAATATGACTCCCGAAGAGCTAGAGAGGAGGGATATGGAACCCAGGTGGAAGAGATCATGACCATCCTGAACGAAAAAGCTGAGAATCCACTCGACATAGGCTAAGGTACATCGATTTGGACTAACTATTTTTTGGATGCCTTGCCAGGTCTTAATTATGGGGTCAATATCGACCACGAGAAATCAACGGGCCCATAAAACAACTCGATATCGACCACCATAAGTCGATATCGACCTACCCATGTCGAGCTGACCCCACTAGAAGTCGAGCAGGAGAAGATCGACTCAACCAACTCGATATCGACTCACTGTGGTCGATATCAACCTCCACACATCGAGTCGATTCCCCATATTGAGCCGAGCCAAGCCGATTTAGAGAAGAAGCACTCCATATCGAGTAACTCTACTCAATATCGACCTGGAAAAATGAACCCATCTCCCTCCATATCGACTGAGATTCCACCAGAAGAGCCGAATTCCTCGATGTTGAGTAACCTAACTCGAAATCGACCTGACCCTCAGGAGCTTCCGACATCCGATTCTGCAAAGGTAAGCCAAGGTATGGATCTTTGTTCTCCTATTTACATTAATGATCTATCTATACATGGGAGAGGTTGACTTGGTATGTGCGCTTATGTAGGATTTCCAATGATGAGCCCAAAGAGTATGAAGTTGGTGACAAAGTCTATGTTGACAAATCAAAGGATCATTGGTTTCCCAACAAATTCAACAAGAAGATGATGGGGCCCTTCATGGTGAACAAGATCCATTAAGGAGGATTGCAGCTGATGGACAAGAATGGAGTCCTATTTGAAGCCCAAGCTACATGGGCCCTGCAAATACCACCTTGAGCTAAATGAAGAAAGTCGGCCTAGCGACTATAAAGTCTAGAGCTTGTAAATAGACATTTAGTTTTTGAGATTTTTTTTGGACATTATTGCTTTTGGTTTTTGGTTTTGGACATTATTTTTAAGTTTTTCTATTGTGGATAGTTTCCGTCTAATGAATCTTGCAGGAAAAAGAAGTTGCAGACTTACTCGACGTCGAGTAAGTTACTCGATATCGACCAAACACATTGAGCAAAAATGAGCATGTGGTCGAGGAAAACCACCCTGGAGGCATCACCTTACTCGATCTCGAGTAGCCTTGGTCGACATCGACCAGCTTCCTCGAAATCGACCAGCCCTTGTCGATGTCGACCATCTCTGCAGCAACATTACACTCGATTTCCGGCATCCTGCACACCTGTCTAGTAAGCTTCTTTCTTTACCCTTATTTTTTATACAGTGAGGACACTGTAATGTTTAAGTATGGGGTGGGGGAAGGGCTTACTTTATGCGTATTTGACTTTATTTGTGCATTATTTCTTGAATTGCTTATACATGGCTATTTTGGAATTTATTATTGATTTATGGGCTTATATGCATATTTTCCAAAGTTTGAAAAATGACCCTCATTAATTTTTTTTGCAATAGTGTCATGGAAGTTATATTGAACTCGACGATGCAAAATTGGATTCATTAGAGATATAGCATGAAATTGCCTAGTAAAGGGAAGTCACAATGAAATGCATTAGTTTATGAAAACCATGAAAGGATGTAAAATTTGATATTGCTTTTGAGATGTTGCATGATAAGAGGATGGAGGACTTTATATTTCCACATATGCTCATATTGTTATATCCTAGCCTTACCTATGCTTATGCATCACAAAAGCCATATTATGTCTTATTTCATATTTTGCTCAACATAATCTAAATATAGCCCATTCTTTACCTTATTTCCTATCAAGGGATTATGTTGAGAATGAAAGTACATTATGGAGATTATTATATGGTGTTTGTGTTGCTGTTATTATTATTGGAGTTTGGTAGGAAATTGTTTGAAATATATGGAAAATTTAATGAGTGAAAGAAAATCCGATCACCTTAGGAGATAAAGGTAGATTGACCCTGCTCACTCAGATAATAGTTTGGCGAGATGGGACATACAGGTGAGTAGTCCGAAGCACTAAGTATCCGGGGCCATTCATGACACCCATGTTTGTAATTTGCGAGAAGGCAGTGCAGAGGTTAGAGAGGTAAAAGCATAATAGTGAAAAAAGCATTGAGCGAATGAGTGAAAGGTGATGATGCTTAGGAAGAAGGAATGTGGTATGAAAGTTTGGAAAGTACTCCATTTCCCCGGATTATTAGCACCACGTTGCCAAAAATATCCCACCTTTAGCCTTTTACCAATCTACTCCTTATTTGAGCTTAAATTAAAGTCCTCTTAATTATTAATGCTTTGTCACATATGAATGTTTTGCATAACCCTCCTTTTGTGAGTAGATGTTGCTTTTATTTGCACATACATAGATTTGTGGCACTAGTACCTTTTTGAGGATGGTAATTGATTGCAGGGACATATGACAATGAATCTAAGATGTTGAGAATTTGATTTCTTCCCCTGTATGACAATTAAAAGTATTGCTTGAGGACAAGCAAGCTTAAGTATGAGGTGTTTGTTGTGAGCCTAATTCGCCATGTTTTACATCTACTTTTATTTCAATTTCTGTATACATTTCATACATTTGGGTTAGAATAATACATAATTTCTGTAGTTTATGTTCATTTGAAATATATGGAGGTCTAAAAACGCAGGAAATAGCTACGAAAAATAGCCACGACATTGGCCACGAATGACCGTGGCTAACCGGTTTAGCCACGGAAATAGCCACGGATGGGCCGTCCGTAGCCATATGCCTCGTGACTAATAGCGACGGCTGTTTAGCAATGGATTTAACAACGAATTGTCAGGTCGTGGCTAAGCCCGTGGTTGGTGATGGACATTTGAATCTCGTGGCTGAGGCAACAAAACTAGCTTCGGAAATAGGCCATTGCTGAATTTGTGGCTACGGTCGTGGCTGATTTCGTTGCTGCAAATAAGGCATGAGTGTAGCTAAAATCGTGGTTAAGTTCGTGTCATTGCTATTTTTGAGGCTAAAGTCGTAGCTAATGCTAATTTTCATTTGTTTCATGATTTTGTAGCAAATTTCGTATCCTCGTATTTTGGAAACATTGTATATATACATATGATGTGGAAAATATATAAATACATAAATGAATTTCATACATTATAAGTAGGTCAAAAAAATATTAATGGAAACACAAACCAAACTCATTGAGTACAGACCAACCTTGCAAAATTTTTTTTTGCAATAATCTAATTTAAGAGAGCTGATTTTATCTAAATGTGAAATCCTCCAAAACACTCTACTCTTGAACAAGTCCTGCATATCAAATTCAACAAACCAAATCAACACACCAAAAATTTAGAAAAGCCCCAAACTCATAATACACAAATAGACCAAAATCTCCGGTGGTTGCTCTGGCTCGGAAACAAGGCTAATTTGGGGCAGCAACAGTAGTTTTGGTCCCTCTGGATCTGTAGCGCCGACAAGGGTGAAGGACGACTGACCTCAGGCACGGAGGTACATCGGCGGCGCGGTGCTGCTCTGTTCGAAACCCCAACAACCCTACATCGGGCCATCAGTTCATCCCACCATTGGCGGTGCTGCTGTGTTCGAAACCCCAATAGTTTATTCAGCCAAATAAAAAAAAAATTAGACAAAAACCAAAGAACACAAATTGGGTGCTGGTCTGTTCATCCCAACATCCCATTGTGTCTTTCTCTCTCAAGCAAAAGAAGGGGAGAAAAAACAACTTACAAACGTCAAATTCGGAACCCCAACTCGACGATACATCGGCGGTTGCTCCGATTGGGAGGAGGAAGTGGTGAAGTTCTCCATCTGCTCAATTCGGAACCCCAACTCGGATTTCCTGGCAATCTCGTTTCCAGGTCGTTGTGAGATTTGAAACCCCAACAACCCTACATCGGGCCATCAGTGTCGCCCCTCGTCCCGGCGTCGATAAGTGTTCCCGCTGCACTTCGATGATAGGCGACAGAAGACACGGGAGGGTGAGGTAGAGGAAAACCATGGGAGAGGCGGAGTAAAAGGGCAGGAAAGCAGGATACATAGGGTGGAGTTTCATACTTGAAGGGGGAGAAATTTAGCCATGAGAGGTCAGAGGTCGAGGGTAGAGCGAAGAGAAGTTTTCAGATCTGAGAAATGGAGGAGAGGCGGTGGAAACGGAACAAGAGGGATTAGGGTTAGAAAGTGTAAAAGTTCCCTTTTATACCCACCTTGGGCCACCCATCTAAAATTCTAAATTTTCAAAGTGCGGGAAGTTTCCCCCCAAATTTATGTTATACCGCCTAAAAAATTTTGCTCAGCGCCAATTCCACAAAAATTTCGATAGAAAATTTTTCAACATATATTCACTTTTTCTATATATATGATTTTTCTATTTTGAAACAAACTAGCTAGTACAATATAAAATATTAATATTATAAAATACTAATAAAAGTTCAAATATCCATTAAAATAAGAACAAAGTCAAATACTCTTCAAAATTTTATCAGAAATTGTAAGAATAAAATTACTTCTATATTCTTCTCATAAAAATTAATTAATTAATTAACATAAAAAATTTATAAGAATTTTCCTCAAAACTTACTCTTATAATATTCTCATATAAATTTATTAGTTAATATATGGTTTTATTAAACATTTATTCGTTAATTATGTGAGTTTTATCAAAACATACTCTTATAGTATTCTTATAAGAATTTATTAGATAATATAAGGTCTTATTAAACATTTATTAGTTACTTATAAGAGTTTTCCTCAAAATATATCCTTATAGTATTCAAATAAGAATTTATTACTTAATATAATGTTATATTAAACATTTATTAGACACTTATACGAGTTTTCCTAAAAAACAGACCCTAGCTTATAGTATTCTAATAAGAATTTATTAGATAATATAATGTTTTATTAAACATTTATTAGATACTTATATGAGTTTTCCTCAAAACATACCCTTATAGTATTCTAATAAGAATTTATTAGATAATATAAGGTCTTATTAAACATTTATTAGTTACTTATATTAGTTTTCCTCAAAACATATATCCTTATAATATTCTAATAAGAATTTATTACTTAATATAAGGTTTTACTCAAAACATACTCTTAGAGCATTCTAATAAGAATTTATTAGTCAATATAAGGTTTTATTAGTTACTTATATGAGTTTTACTCAAAACATACTCTTAGAGCATTCTAATAAGAATTTATTAGTTAATATAAGGTTTTATTAGTTACTTATATGAGTTTTCTTCAAAACTTAACCTTACAGTATTATAATAAGAATTTGTTACTTAATATAGGGTTTTATTAGCTACTTATACGAGTTTTACTCAAAACATACTCTTATAGTATTATAATAAGAATTTACTACTTAATATAAGGTTTTATTAGCGACTTATATGGGTTTTACTCAAAACATACTTTTAGAGTATTCTAATAAGAATTTATTAAGTCAATATAAGGTTTTATTAAGTACCTATATGAGTTTTACTCAAAAAACACTCTTAGAGTATTCCAATACGAATTTATAAGTCAATATAAGGTTTTATTAGTTACTTATATGAGTTTTACTCAAAACATACTCTTAGAGCATTCTAATAAGAATTTATTAGTTAATATAAGGTTTTATTTGTTACTTATATGAGTTTTCTTCAAAACTTAACCTTATAGTATTATAGTAAGAATTTGTTACTTAATATAGGGTTTTATTAGCTACTTATACGAGTTTTACTCAAAACATACTCTTATAGTATTACAATTAGAATTTATTACTTAATATAAGGTTTTATTAGTTCTGAACTGATAAGGTTTTATTAGTTACTTATATGAGTTTTACTCAAAACATACTCTTAGAGTATTCTAATAAGAATTTATTACTCAATATAAGGTTTTATTAGTTACTTATATGGGTTTTCGTCAAAACTCATAGATCTATGGGGATGGTCCTCATAACACACCCTTATAATACTCTAATAAGAATTTATTGGTTAATATAAGATCTTATTAAACTTTTATTAGTTACTTATATGAGTTTTACTCAAAACATAACTTTATAGTATTTTAATAAGAATTTATTACTTACTATAATGTTTTATTAGTTACTTATATGAGTTTTACTCAAAACATACTCTTAGAGCATTCTAATAAGAATTTATTAGTCAATATAAGGTTTTATTAGTTACTTATATGAGTTTTACTCAAAACATACTCTTTGAGAATTCTAATAAGAATTTATTAGTTAATATAAGGTTTTATTGGTTACTTATATGATTTTTCTTCAAAAATTAACCTTATAGTATTATAATAAGAATTTGTTACTTAATATAGGGTTTTATTAGCTACTTATACGAGTTTTACTCAAAACATACTCTTATAGTATTATAATAAGAATTTATTACTTAATATAAGGTTTTATTAGCGACTTATATGGGTTTTACTCAAAAGATACTTTTAGAGTATTCTAATAAGAATTTATTAAGTCAATATAAGGTTTTATTAAGTACTTATATGAGTTTTACTCAAAAAAACACTCTTAGAGTATTCCAATAACAATTTATAAGTCAATATAAGGTTTTATTAGTTACTTATATGAGTTTTACTCAAAACATACTCTTAGAGCATTCTAATAAGAATTTATTAGTTAATATAAGGTTTTATTAGTTACTTATATGATTTTTCTTCAAAACTTAACCTTATAGTATTATAGTAAGAATTTGTTACTTAATATAGGGTTTTATTAGCTACTTATACGAGTTTTACTCAAAACATACTCTTATAGTATTATAATAAGAATTTATTACTTAATATAAGGTTTTATTAGCGACTTATATGGGTTTTACTCAAAACATACTTTTAGAGTATTCTAATAAGAATTTATTAAGTCAATATAAGGTTTTATTAAGTACTTATATGAGTTTTACTCAAAAAACACTCTTAGAGTATTCCAATAAGAATTTATAAGTCAATATAAGGTTTTATTAGTTACTTATATGAGTTTTACTCAAAACATACTCTTAGAGCATTCTAATAAGAATTTATTAGTTAATATAAGGTTTTATTAGTTACTTATATGAGTTTTCTTCAAAACTTAACCTTTTAGTATTATAGTAAGAATTTGTTACTTAATAAAACTTTATATTAAGTAATAAATTCTTATTATAATACTATAAGAGTATGTTTTGAGTAAAACTCGTATAAGTAGCTAATAAAACTCGTATAAGTAGCTAATACTCTAATAAGAATTTATTGGTTAATATAAGATCTTATTAAACTTTTATTAGTTACTTATATGAGTTTTACTCAAAACATAACTTTATAGTATTTTAATAAGAATTTATTACTTACTATAATGTTTTATTAGTTACTTATATGAGTTTTACTCAAAACATACTCTTAGAGCATTCTAATAAGAATTTATTAGTCAATATAAGGTTTTATTAGTTACTTATATGAGTTTTACTCAAAACATACTCTTAGAGCATTCTAATAAGAATTTATTAGTTAATATAAGGTTTTATTAGTTACTTATATGATTTTTCTTCAAAACTTAACCTTATAGTATTATAATAAGAATTTGTTACTTAATATAGGGTTTTATTAGCTACTTATACGAGTTTTACTCAAAACATACTCTTATAGTATTATAATAAGAATTTATTACTTAATATAAGGTTTTATTAGCGACTTATATGGGTTTTACTCAAAACATACTTTTAGAGTATTCTAATAAGAATTTATTAAGTCAATATAAGGTTTTATTAAGTACTTATATGAGTTTTTCTCGAAAAACACTCTTAGAGTATTCCAATAAGAATTTATAAGTCAATATAAGGTTTTATTAGTTACTTATATGAATTTTACTCAAAACATACTCTTAGAGCATTCTAATAAGAATTTATTAGTTAATATAAGGTTTTATTAGTTACTTCTATGAGTTTTCTTCAAAACTTAACCTTATAGTATTATAGTAAGAATTTGTTACTTAATAGAGGGTTTTATTAGCTACTTATACGAGTTTTACTCAAAACATACTCTTATAGTATTATAATAAGAATTTATTACTTAATATAAGGTTTTATTAGTTTTGAACTGATAAGGTTTTATTAGTTACTTATATGAGTTTTACTCAAAACATACTCTTAGATTATTCTAATAAGAATTTATTACTCAATATAAGGTTTTATTAGTTACTTATATGGGTTTTCTTCAAAACTTATAGATCTATGGGGTGGTCCTCATAACACACCCTTATAATATTCTAATAAGAATTTATTGGTTAATATAAGATCTTATTAAACTTTTATTAGTTACTTATATGAGTTTTCCTCAAAACATAACTTTATAGTATTTTAATAAGAATTTATTACTTACTATAATGTTTTATTAGTTACTTATATTAGTTTTACTCAAAACATACTCTTAGAGTATTCTAATAAGAATTTATTAGTCAATATAAGGTTTTATTAGTTACTTATATGAGTTTTCGTCAAAACTCATAGATCTATGGGGTGGTCCTCATAACACACCCTTATAATATTCTAATAAGAATTTATTGGTTAATATAAGATCTTATTAAACTTTTGTTATTTACTTATATTAGTTTTCCTCAAAACATACCTTTATAGTATTTTAATAAGAATTTATTACTTACTATAATGTTTTATTAAACATTTATTAGACACTTACATGAGTTTTCCTCAAAACACCCTCATAATATTCTAATAAGAATTTATTAGTCAATATAAGGTTTTATTAAACATTTATTAGTAACTTATATCAATTTTCCTCAAAACATACTCTTATAGTGTTCTAATAAGAATTTATTACTCAATATAAGGTTTTATTAAACATTTATTAGTCACTTTTATGAATTTTCCTCAAAACATATCCTTATAATATTCTCATAAGAATTTATTAATTTATTAATATATATTTTTTCAACACTTGTCAATTTATATAAAAAAAATTTCATTGGCATATTTAGGCCCGTCAATGGTCCAATCGGGGAAAACAGTCATATTTGGGCTTATTTAGCCACGAATTTAGCCACGGATTCAATTGTCGCTAAATCACCACTTCATCAAATGGGCTGAGATAAGATAATTGGGCTTTCACTATCTTCTATTGGGCCGAGCCCATAAATTTTGGGAGAGTTTGTATCCGGATTTAGCCACGGATTGAGTGTCATCGGGTAGCCCATTCATGATATATATCCGGCCCACCTATAATTAGTGTCCCAAGACCCACTCACCACATATGTTCATTTGATTTCCGAAGATTAATAGCCACGGATTTAGCGACAGATATTGTGTTGTGGCTATATCAGCGTCGAAAACAGCCATGACAATCCTATTCGTGGCTACGTTCGTGGCTATTTATTGACATTGACACATATCGAGCCACGAAATCAACTACGGACATCTGGGTTGTTGCTAATAGCCACGAATGTTTTGGCATGTCATACCAGGATGAGTATTAGCCACGAATATAGCCACGGTCAGGAACATTCGTGGCCAATGTCATCGCTAATGGCCACGAATACAAGGTCGCCTATAATCCGTGGCTAACCATCTGTAGCTATTTCCTGTTTTTTTAGTAGTGATAAGGATGGTGCAGCTGGAGAAAACGCCATGTTTCACCATTCATCATTTCGAATCAAGCTTTGAAGTCTTCATGAGGGTTGTAGCCCTCGAAAAGAGCTTTCGACCAGACTTAGTCGATATCGACCTAATTTTGGTCGATTTTTCTCCTGGAGGTTAGAAATCGACCCAGGAAACCGAAGGGGGAAAGAGGTGATTGTCTGATCGGTATCGACCATGCTAGGTCGATATCGAGTTGGCCAAAATCGAGCAGAAACCCAGGAATCGACCAAGGAAGTTGAAGCATGAAAATGCAGGTCGATATCGACCTAAGCAAGTCGATATCGAGTTGGAAGTGGTTGATTTTCACTCCCTGGAGTCAATATCGAGTGTCTGAAGTGAAGCCGAGAAGTTGTAGGTCGATATCGACTAGGCGAGGTCGATATCGAGTGGTACCTAGAAGCCGATTTTTAGTGTATCTAGGTTCTAATCCAAGTTCTATCCAAAATCCAATGGAGATATGCACAAGAGGAGATTCTATCAAGTTCTATCAAGATGGAAGAGATATTTACCAACATTAGATATAATTCCTTGTTGATTTATTTCTTTATTTCCATGTTTTTATCTTATGTTATTAGATAGATTTAGATATAGGTGTTCCATCCTAGAATAGCTACATGGAACACTATAAATAAAGCCCTAGGGGCTGATTTTCATGAATTCAAGAAAAGTCGTCTTCGGGCGCAAGGAGAGGAGGCGAGAGAGGAGAGA
This sequence comes from Persicaria tinctoria, assembly GCA_037127255.1. Lineage (NCBI taxonomy): Eukaryota > Viridiplantae > Streptophyta > Magnoliopsida > Caryophyllales > Polygonaceae > Persicaria > Persicaria tinctoria. The sequence continues at coordinate 25,440,223 of JBANSL010000014.1, forward strand.
GAGGAGGAACGTTTGGAAGGTTTTGTATGTTTTAGTTTGAATTTAATGTTAAAGTTAGTTTCTTTTATCATGTTTGCTTTCTAATTTCCTTCTTACAATAGATATGTGTGTTTAATTTATAAATCCATGAATTTATATGTCTTTATCATCATATACCTATGTGCTTAATCCTTTGCGAGAGTTGAGGAAATTCTTATGTCATGAAATACGTTGACATGGATAAAGTAGCAATTCCGTAACTTCACTTTCATCCATAAAAGAGCAATTATAATTCCTTTTAAGCATACCATCAAAGGCCATCATCATTTTCTTTAGTTCTTTTAGCACTTTGGCACCTACTGAGCTAGAAATCACTATGAAGCCAACCAAAGGAATTCTAAGGCAATTAAGCAAAACTCAAATTGAATCACTTATCCAGATAGGACAGTTTGAGTAACATATAAACCACATATTCTAATAGCATAACATTCAAAGCATGGCCGAAAAGAAAAATAGGCATATTAAATGATCCCCTTTAAGACATATTGATATATTAAATGAAACCAACAAATAGGTATATTAAAAGTGCTCTTGTGGACAAATGGATATATTAACGGGCAAATAACCCTTTTTTGCCTCATTGGACTTATGTCGTTTGATTTTTCTTAATAAAAATATTTTCATATATTTTTAAATAATTAAATATTTATTTAACTTTCATTCATTTCACTATATAATATATAAAAAATTTGGATATATAATTCATCTTAATAGAAGGTTAATCTAGGTGTTCACGCATGAAAAATAATCCATCTTAATAGAAGTAAAATGGATGTGAAGACCATATAAAATGCATGTAAACTTAAATAAAGGCATGTTACATCCCTAATAATTTGCATGAAATGATGAAGAATAAATCATTCGTTCTTATGAAGCGGGTATCTACGTTATTATTTTATAATAAGGTCCAACAATAACATTACCCGATTACATGCTAATTTCAAAATGACGGATGAATAAATTACACAAAGCAAGTAATTGTAATTTATGTTTAGTTGATTTGGCATGCATGTCAAAACAAGAAAACAACAAGACATGAAGGTATCAAGTGAGTGGAAATACTCGGATTGTCACTTGCCTTCTTGTTGTTCTTGAATCGCGGAAGTTTTACGGTTGGATTTGGTAGCTTCGACGGATCTACATCAAATCACATCACACAACAAAAGAAATTTATTAGATGGTATATTGGTCAAGTAAGACTTTTCTTCAATTTATAATCTAAATCGAGTGAGGAAAATTCGTTAAATAAGACCACTACCCCCTCTTTTTATTTATTTATTTTGAGGGTAAAAATTGTATTAATACTAGGAGTTTACATAAGTGCAGGAAGTAAAAATGCGAGAAATAAAAGGAGGGGTCACCCCTAGTTCTGCCCGGGGACATAACTAGGAGGACCGACAATAGGTCCTACTTGAGGTTGCAAACCACAAGTACGGACTGGAACGATAGTCGAGGCATGCAAACCTCAGGTCATGCAAGCATCCACAAAAGTACAACAACAACCAATACTATGTTGCATGCAAGCACCCAAACAAACTAACCAAAGACGAAACCTAAATCAATAGGCCTACATATGAACGTTTCAGCCATCCAAAGCACTAGGCTGTGAGTAACTGCTAAGATGCGGCGACAATCAATCAACAATTGCATCTTGTAGGAAGCCAATCAAGTGACCATAAGCACCCATGGACTTACCTGGACCACACCAAAGAGTTGGGAGGTGAGGGGTGCCTGATAATGTATATTTAGATAGGCATTATGAAGTAGTTTTACGGTCATTTAGATGTATATATTGCATGTTATTTTATTAGTTTACTTATTTGCTCATTTCGTGGTTAAGTTCATAATCTACACAAGTTTAGTGTGTATTTGTAGATTGTAGATTTGTAGTGGTAAAGAGAGCGATCATGAGATTGTTAGGACCATATGGAGGTGAGATCAAGTAAAATAAGTCAAGTTAATAGCATAAGGAGGAGGCAAGGAAGCACACGAAGGAAAGCCGCGACTAACGGCCAAAAGAACAACAAACCCATAATGGCCACACCGGCAGCCACTAGGGCTGCACCCGCAGCTAACATTGTAGAACTCCCTGGAAAAGTTGCACACCCAGAGCCGCGCCTGCGGTCTTATTGGGCCGAGTTAGCGCCAAATCTCTATTTTATTTTATTTATGCTCTATCTTTTTAGTATGTCTTCTAGGGTTTTATGACGATACTTAGGGCTATATAAAGTCTTGATTTATATTATTTTAATTATCTTTTGACTTTGAAGAACTGAGAGATTGTGTTTGGAAGCATGAGCAACTAAACTCATCTTGTTTTGCCTATGATTAAGACTTGGTTTTGTTCAATTGTGAGTTTCAAATTCTAGTTTATTTCTATTGTCTACTTCAACTTCTTTGTGCTTTAATTGCTTTAAGGTGTTGATTCTATCTTGATTCTCAACCTTGTTTGAATCGTATCATTGCTAGAGTTTTGATTCATACGTTTGTGAAGCCTAATCCAAAGTAGCGAACACGCTTTAGTGGATCTCATAGGAAAGCTTGAATGTGTAGTGGACCTCATAAGAAAGCCTAATCCGTGTTAAGATTGCTTAGGAATAAGAGATTATTAGAACTCATAAGGCTAATAATCTATTTAAATCAAGATAAGAGTGGATGATAGAAAAGAAACAACCAGAAGGACGAATAATGATCAAGTAAACGAATCAACTTTGAGAATCGTAGGTGAAACATCTCATTCGTCATTGTTTACAATTATCACCATACTTACTTCCTTAGTTCTTTTTATCATTACACCTCTACACCCCTATGTTTACTCTTATTGGTAGTTATAACACAATGACAAGGTAGTTCCGTGCGGATCGACTCCGGACTTGCTAGCTATACTAGTTGGTTGGTTTGGATCTTCTTTTGATAGGAAAACACAATGATTTCGGCTTTCCAATGCCCTAGCCAAGTGACCCAGACCACATGAGGCACAAGCTAACACCTAAACCCGTAGGTATGCACTAAGGCCCTATGTTCCTACAAGGGGGTTGTTGGAACTGACCAAAGGAGTCCGGGGAGTGGCAAAGATGTCTCTAACCTGAGGATCAAGTCTGAAAAGGACAAGTCCAAGGTGAAAAGATGGAACGGAGAAAAAGATAAGGCATAGGAGAGCTGAATGTAGAAGATGGGTCACCGTGACCAAAGGCTAACCATGTTTGACCCATTTGACCAAGTTTGGAAAACGGGGAGGCAAACATGCTGAGTAGGACGTGGGCCTAAGTACAACTCAGAGGGAAGCTGATGTATAGCAATTGGCTAGGCCGGCCAATTACTAAACTAATGCGTCGATCTTGCTTAGCTCTTTGTATTTCTTCTCGATTTAACAAAATTAACTAAACTAATTCAACCACTAAAGTGACGGAATACTTAAATAAATCTAAAGTTCTTAACTTTAGAAAATTATAACAAAACTAAGCTATGGAAATTCAGTAACTAACTTAAATTAACAACTAACAGTTAACGAAAGCAAAGGAAGCGAAGAACGCGAAGGCTCGCGACAACAGGATCCGGGTTCGCCGGTGCAGACACGGGAGCGCAGGAGCTTGGCTCCTCAGGGCGCTGGATGCGAGCGGAGTCGTCGAAGCCGAAGGTGAGAGCGAGGAAGCCAGGTGCGCTTGCTGGGAGCGAGCACGAGGGAGCCGGGTTACCGCGCGCGCGTGTGCAGAGGACTGCAGCGGCTCGCTGAGGGCGAGTGAGGCCAGGCGGCGGCAGACGCGAGAGCAAGAGCGCTCCAGACGCTAGGCGCCGAGCACCGAAAAGCCGACGCCGATGACACCAAGCGCTCGTCTCCTTCCTTCCTTGATGTAACGATCTGGACTAGATCTTAGGTGGTGTTTGTTTCGGTGAAGAACAAGGAACTGGTGATGGTGATGGGTATAGGTTCGGTTGATGATGAAACAGATGAATGGTGATGGTGATTGTGAAGGCCGACTGTAACAATATAAAAGTAACGATAGTGGTTTGGATTGATAATCGAGAACCCTTTAATCCATAAAGGGGTTTCTCAATTCTATACAATCTGATTTAATTCAATAGAACTACAACGTTTAAATAGAAAACCTAATAACCAATTCTCCCATGCAAGATAGAGTTTTGGTTTCTTAAAGATAGAATTTTAATTCTAAAGATAAAGTAAACCTAGAAGATAAAACTTAATCTAAAATCCTAATATAAAAAACAATAAAATATGATAATTAAGAAAGCTTAAAGGATAGACTCTCCTAACCATCTTATTTGACCTAACTAAGAAATACTAAAAATAAGCAATTCTATAATTAGACTCCAACTAGCATAGGAGTTACTAAAAATAGAATATATATAAAAAATAAGAAATATAAATAATAAAATATTTAACACCGTTTCTTGAATGACTCCCAAGGTGGAGCCTTCTTCTTGCGCTTGAGGATGACATCATTCTCCTCCATTTGAAATCGACTCGTCCTCGAGTCGTCGCCTGGATTAAGATCGTTGTTTGACCCACAGAAGGCCATCTTGACCTGCATCATTCTCCCCCTCTTATCTTCGATTCGTCCTCGAATCGAGTCAGCAATGATCAGCGAGGAAGGAGCACCAATCTTCAAAGAAGATGATGGAGGAATGAGTGGAATAGGTGCCAGGAGAATTCGAGGTACAGGAACCCAAAAAACAACACCTTCATGCGCGATCGTTAAACAGACTTGATCTTCAATAAGAATAGGATCAATGACCATACAAATCTTAGCAACTGGAACTTCATGAACATGCCCAAGAGGTACAATCGCTAACTCTTGAGACACGTCATCAAGTACCTCATCCTTGTCAACGGAATCAATATGCTCGTCATGAACACTGTCGCAGTCTGATTGCAGAACAGATTCGGAGACTTTATTGGAAGATTCTGGCAGTGTATAACCCACCGTTGGAAAGCTCGTCGAGTCCTCTTCGCAACAAGACTGAGTTGACTCAATTCCGATGTTGGGGTCAACGGGAATATGCGAAACAAGTTCAGTGCGCTGTGCTGAATCCGTGGCAACGATTTCAACAGAAGGCTCCTTCACCCCCCTCTTGAACATGGCCATCAAGTCCTCCATGGCCTCTTTGCATATAGCCGTTATTTCGGCATCTAGGTTGGCTCGACGTCGTGCCTCTTCTCAGCGACGTTCCTCCTCCTCTTGTCGTCGTGCCTCCTCAGCCTCTCTTTGTTGGAGAAGCCGAATCTCATAGCGTTGTCGACACCTCTTATCTTCGATCTCCAATTGACGTTGTTCTTCCTCTTGATGTTGAAGCCAAAGTGGGTGTCTTTTGACTTCGCGTTGACGCTCTAGGGTTTGTTGTTGTAGCCAAGCTCTCCGACATAACTCTTGTTGGCGTCGTTGTTTTTTAGCACGTTCCAAAGCAAAAAAATCCATCCAATGGATCGGGATCATCCTCCCAGTCGCCCCAAACTTCCCAAGCCATATCAAATCAAAACATCAGTAACATCAAAGAAACAAAGAGCGTAGCATAACCTGTCTCTGAATACCAATTGATGTATAGCAATTGGCTAGGCCGGCGAATTACTAACTAATGCGTCGATCTTGCTTAGCTCTGTAAAGGCTCGGATTTTTAAAAATATTAATTATCGGAAAAAGAAAATCAAAATGAATTTAAAATAAATTCCAGCCCAAATTTTTTAATTTAAAGATCGAATCCGTCTTTCATTTCGGGTTTTGAACGACCAATCAGCGGAAATTTAAATTCCCGACTCGAGACCTGAATTCCGTCATATTCCGAATTCTTATTCATCCAACTCACCCTATTCTAGTTTGGGAAAATCCTATCCTCTCCTTTCCTCCCTCCACTCTTTGACTCCCTAATTTTGGAAAACAAACAACAACTTCTCTTCAAAAATCAGACCCTTTTGTTGCAATTGACCATGGAGAATCAGGTTCTTTTTCAAACCCACATACACACTACCCCTCTCTCCCCTCTCTCGGTACCCTTCTCTGTCCGACAACCCAAACCAAGCTTGCCCTTGAGCTCGCCGCCACCACGCCACCGCCGGACCTCCACCTCTCCTCCTCCTTCATCTGCCGCCCGAGCACCACCGAAACCCCTCCCCTCCGCCGTTCACCCAGGAGCCGTCGACGCCCATCCCCGAGCCGCTTCTCCCCTGTCCTCGCGTGGCCAGTCCGGTAAGCTTAGTTTCTTTTTTTTCCGATCGAAGAGCTTGCAAAGCTCCGCCTTTAACCCCCAATCTTCAATCCAGGGCCTGGCGAGCTTCCTCGAGCTTCCGATGAGCCGATTCGAGCTTTCGACGACCGATTCGCACTTTCCGGCGAGACGAAACCGCACCTCGGTGAGCCCTCTTCCTTTCTCCTTGTTCTTTCCCTTCCTCCCTGTGTGTCTGGGTCCGCGTCGGAGAGGTCGGGTGGCCGGAGATCAGCTCCACCGCCGCCGGAGGTCCCCTCCTCTCTCTCCTTTTCTCCTCCGCCATTTCTGGGCACAAATCCCCGTCTGTTTCCTTCTTTCGGCAATGGGAGGAAGAAGAAGCGAGGTGGGCCACGCCACGTCAGCCGCCAACACCTCACCTGGGCCCACGTTTTTTTTTACACTTCAGCGTGGACCCCCCCCCCCCCTCCTTCCTTTTTGTTCTTCTGAGTCCGGTCTTTTTAAAGTGAGAAATAGAATGGGTTCTTTTGGGCCTAATTTCTTTGGGCCGGGTTTGACATTTTAAAGGAAGGAGTTGGGACTAATTCTTTTTCTCAGATGAAACCACACGGTTTGGGCCTATTTTTTTGGGTCTTCAGTTTGGGTTTCACATAGATAAGGGCTCAGTTGGGTTTCAAATAAAAAGTGGGTCCGGTTTTGGGGGCTTTAAAACAAAGGGGCCGGTTTTGGAGATTTTACAAAATAAGAGGGTGGTTTTTGGTAATTTTAATATAGTGCGGTTGGGTTGGTAAATTAAAAAGGGATGTTTTGATTAAATGAATATTGTTGGGATTTTATAGATATTTTATAAAGATGTTAAAATAAAATGTTGTTTTGAGATTTAAGATATAATATTGTGGTGATTTATTATTTGTGGTTAAATGTTATATGATTATGTTGAAGATGTGCAATTATATGCTAAGTAAATTGTGAGATGATGGCATGCAAATTGGTTAAGTATGAATTGGAATTATCTTAAGTTGATGAATTGGAGGATTATATTGAGTATGGTTGTGAGATGTTGAGATGATAGATTACGAGATAAGGTCGATATTATGGAAATGATGATGTGACGGTTATTATGTTAAGTTGTGAAGTCGTGTGCGTGATAATTCTATGCTTTGTGTGCCTTAGAGATAGACTCATTGATGTGCTTATACTTGTTAGGTGACCATCTGTGACGTGTCGGATTTCATATTGCCTGGTTGATTGCCTTTTGCTGTTCTGCGATACCAGGTAAGTCTCTTCGGAGCTTACTCAGATTGAATAGAGCTATTCCCTGCTTTAGGTGCATGATATACTAGGTGTTGCATTCATGATCAGCATGCCATGTAGTACCATGCTAGGTTGCATCGACCGTTGAGCATTCCATTTCTTTATGCGTATGTAAACAGAACGACCGTTATCTGTGAAGTAACTAGAGTCATTGCTAGGGTTATAGGACGACCTAGTCTCATCGGGTCCCGTCCTGAGTCAATCGAGTCATGCACTTCCTTATATTATGAGATGCCTGCGGCCTTTATTGTGGAGCGGGTTAGGCATGCGTGCCACCCGATTATGAATGAATGCATTCACGAGTTGGCCAGTCTCCACCCTATCGGAAGGGGGTGGAGGTAGGAGAGGGATATACCACTTGGTATTCTGTGCTAAGGCCTTATCATTATTATGTACTTGAACTTAGGAGCATGTTAGTGTGTTATTATTCCGCCATGCATCTAGAAGCATCTTTGTTAGGTATAGCGTATATGTGTGCTTATGGTTGGGATGCAGAGCTAAAGTGGGCATCGATCTGATCCCGCCCCATATCAATTTTTTTAGGTATTATTTATGTTCATCCTATCGGTGCTGTTTGCTTATTGCGCGGGTCATTTTGTCGGCGGAGAGTGAGCGCTGGAGTTATAGACTTCACCAGACTCTGATTATATTTTTGGATTTATACTTTAGACTCCGTTTTGACCCGGCTCTGCCGTGGCACCCTCTTGTATTACACTTGTTTCCGCTAGTCGCACGATTTCTGATTTCCACGCTTAGACTTACGACAGGTACAGGGGACTTCCCCGGGGATTCCAACGATCCCTTCGATTTTGGGTATGAAATCCCCCTTTGAAAACATTAAAGTAGGTTTTGAAACCTTCAACCTGTACTCGGGGCGCAAGGTCCTAACGAGGGGTTTAATCCCTCGAAACGTAACTCGGGAATCATAATCCCGGGCCGTTACAAAGTGGTATCAGAGCTGAGGTTTTGCAATCCGACAATGATAGGTTGAAGTGGTTTTGAAAATGGCCCAAGGTTTTCAAATTGCTTTCAAGTGCTTTTCAAATTGTTTTCAAGGGGCAGAATGAATTTAATTGGACCTAAGCATAGATTAATTAATTAGGAATGGCAATCTCGTGGGGTAGAGACTATGCGATAGGCACCCCTTATGGATGTAGAATTCGGGGAAGGTAGGCAAAATACTAGCTTTCTTTTACAGATGGGTTGTGAAGACTCCAAGGAACTCGAGGGTTGGAGTAAAATGGGTTAGGAGACTGTGAGGTAATTGCCCCTCTGGTCAGCCGCCCCCCGAAGGGCGGCATAGATCGTCTCTGTGCCTTTATGTCTTAAATCCAATTCGGCCTTAGGGCAACCCTCCTTGAAGAGGGTCATATTGAATCGTTGAGTGCTTCTGTGCTGAGTGATATAATTATTGTTATGTAGCAAGTATGGCCGACACGAGACGTGGCTTAGATGGGCGTGGGGGTAGGGCGCGTCACGGCAGGGGACGCCCTCGTCGAGTTGTCGCTGAGGGTGCTGAGGAGCGAGTTTCGCCACCGTGAGCTGATGACCGGGTGCCAGCTTCCCCAGAGACTAGGATTGGGCAGCTAGAGGCAGCGCTTCATGATATTCTGAGCGAGTTACGTGGAGGGGCTCGATCTACGGCGCCGACGCCAGAGGTTCTAGTTCAGCAGCCAGCCGAGCCCGTGGTCGATGCGTGCCCTGAGAAGCGCATCGATTGGGTCAAGAGGTTTGCTCAGTGTAGTCCGCCGACCTTCGCAGGAGACGTCAGAGATGACGTGGAGAGATGGCTACGTGATATGGAGGGGTTATTTGACCATGTTGATGTACCTATCTCTGAGAGACAGAGACTTGCTGCTGGACTTCTACGGGAGGACGCGAATGCTAGGTGGTTTGTCTGCAAGAAGGAGCGGAGCGAGTGGACCTATGACGACTTCAGATCCCTGATGATGAGAGAGTACTGTCCACCAGGGATACAGATGGCTAGGGAGGTATCTTTTATGCGCGGCACCTATGACCGGTCGGCTTCTGTAGCTACCATCGTTCGCCAGTTCAAAAGCGAGCTGATATACTGCGATCACCTATGTACATCAGACGAGAGTTGGATCCGTTTGCTGTCTATGAGATTACCGCCTCCTGTACTTCTGCATGCGTCCAGCTTGGGAGCTGTCAGCTTTGATCGATTTCTGGAGGTCATCCTTATGTACGATCAGCAGAGGATTATGTGTGAGACTTCCTACTCTACTGTTCGCCCTGAGGCGAAGAGGGCGCGTCCAGCTGACCCCCTTGGAGATGACAGATCTAGGAGAGGAGCGTTTAGAGGAGGGTATCACGGAGCTGCACAGAGAGCACCCCCAGTTCAGACTTCTTATGGAGGAGATGCCAGAGTGAGGACCTGTCATGGGTGTTTCGGGAGGGGCCACTACATTGCTTCTTGCCCAGACCGCTCGACTGTCTGCTACACCTGTGGTTCTATGTGACACCGAGCTGCCACATGCCCTCAGAGTCGTGGAGCTCCAGCTACTGCACAGCCACCGAGACTACCTGCGGCTCCTCAGCCACCACTGCTGACATATCCCAGGGCCAGGGTCAGGGCCAGGGACGAGGTGGAGGTAGAGGACGTAGAGGTTCTGGACGTGGAGGTAGAGGACCATCTGGGTCAGGTCAGGGTCGTGGATCATCTTCTGTAGGACCGTCAGGGTCAGGGTATGATCGTGGCCAGAGTTCGGGAGGTCGAGGACCAGGATTACCCCCACCGCCCCGCGTATTTCAGATGCATGCTGATGACCGCTCAGCCCCAACTTCCGTAGGTACGATATTCTTCCATGATGAGTGCCTATCTATCTTGTTTGACACTGGTGCGACTCACTGCTTCATAGCAGAGGCGTGCGTGGCCAGGCTGAGCCTGAGCTGCACGAGTGGTTCACCCCTTACTATTGGTCTAGCGGATGGGGCCAAGGTTAGGACGAGTTGTGAGATTTTAGGGTGCCCCATTCAGATAGGAGAGCGAGAGTGGCCTACCGACCTTATCGTTATGCCATTGAGGATGGATGATCTCATCTTGGGTATGGACTTCATGGACCGCTACGGGGCTATCATCAACTTGCGGACGAGGACAGTGTCGATTTTGGCATCTGACGGGACCGAGCACCAGGTTTGGGGGAGCGACCCCAAGAGGAACGGATCACTCATTAGCGTAGTCAGAGCCGCCAGACTTTTAGACCAGGGTTGCGTCGGGTATTGGTGTTACGCTTTAGAGGTGGATCGCACGCACCCCAGCATATCAGATATTCCCGTTGTCAGAGACTTCGCAAATGTGTTTCCGGAGGAGCTGCTAGGACTTCCCCCGCCGAGGGAGGTCGACTTTGCGATTGAGTTGGAGCCAGGCACCAGGCCTATCTCACGAGTCCCTTATCGCATGGCACTGACGGAGATGGCCGAGCTGAAGGCTCAGCTAGAGGAGCTAGTTGAGAAGGGCTACATTCGGCCTAGTGCATCGCCTTGGGGAGCGCCAGTGCTATTCGTCAAGAAGAAGGATGGGTCGCTGAGACTGTGCATCGATTATCGGGAGCTGAACCGGGCGACGGTGAAGAACCGTTATCCTCTTCCCCGGATTGATGATCTGATGGATCAGCTGCAGGGCGCCGTGGTTTTCTTGAAGATTGATTTGAGGTCGGGTTATCATCAGCTGAGGGTGAAGCCAGAGGATGTTCCGAAGACCGCTTTTCGGACTCGCTACGGTCACTACGAGTTCGTGGTCATGCCGTTTGGGCTGACCAATGCACCAACCGCGTTCATGGAGCTCATGAACCGAGTGTTCATCGACTTCTTGGACAAATTCGTCGTCGTTTTCATCGATGACATCTTAGTCTACTCGAGGAGTAGAGGGGAGCACGAGGAGCATTTGAGGATTGTGCTGGAGACGTTGAGGAAGCATCAGCTGTATGGGAAGTACAGCAAGTGTGAGTTCTGGCTTACAGAGGTGGCTTTCTTAGGCCACGTTATTTCAGCTGAGGGAGTTGCCGTGGATCCGGCAAAGATTGATGCCATCGTTGCTTGGGAGGTGCCCAAGAACGTCAGAGATATCCGCTCATTCCTGGGATTAGCTAGTTATTACAGGAGGTTCGTCCAGGGTTTCTCGAGTATTGCTAGACCGATGACGCAGCTGCTGAAGAAGGATGTCCCCTTCGAGTTGAGTTCAGATTGTCAGGCCAGCTTTGAGCTTCTGAAGCAGAAGTTGACGACTGCTCCGGTGTTAGCTCTGCCAGATAGGACAGAGGACTTTGTTATCTACACAGATGCTTCGCATTCCGGCTTGGGCTGTGTTCTGCATCAGAGAGATCGGGTCATCGCTTATGCTTCGCGTCAGCTGAAGCCTGCAAAGGTGTCTTACCCCGTCCATGATTTGGAGTTAGCAGCTGTGGTTCACGCTCTGAAGATCTGGAGACATTATCTGTATGGTACTTCTTGCAAGGTGATGACGGATCACAAGAGCTTGAAGTACATTTTCACGCAGTAGGAGCTCAACATGCGTCAGAGACGATGGCTAGAGCTTCTGAAGGACTATGACTTGGACATAGTCTACCATCCAGGGAAGGCCAATGTAGTGGCAGATGCGTTGAGTAGGAAGACTCATCAGGAGGTGGCAGCTGAGAGGCTTACAGCTCAGCGAGAATTGCAGAGAGATCTGTTGAGATGCTGCTTTGAGGTGTGGATTCAGCGAGATTGCGGGCAGTTGTCGTTCTTAGAGGTGCAGGCAGAGTTGTCAGCAGAGATTTGACAGGGTCAGGCAGATTGTCCAGAGATTGCAGTTTTGAGAGAGCGGATGGCTCAGGGCAGATTTAGAGAGCTTGCAGAGAGAGCAGACGGGATGCTGACTTTCCAGGACAGAGTTGTAGTTCCTTCGACGTCAGATCTGAGGCAGAGGATCATGCAGGAGGCTCACTCCACCCCTTATTCTGTCCATCCAGGGACGAATAAGATGTATCAGGATCTGAGGAGGAGTTATTGGTGGCAGAGGATGAGAGCAGACATCACAGAGTTCGTGGCCAGATGTCAGGTTTGTCAGCAAGTTCGGATCGATCACCAGAGGCCGGGAGGACCCGTCCAGTCACTTCCAGTTCCCGAGTGGAAGTGGAGGGATATCTCCATGGATTTCGTCACTGGGCTGAGGTGGGACGTCAGAGGATTTGATGCTATTTGGGTCGTGGTCGACAGGTTGACCAAGTCGGCCCATTTCATAGCTATTCAGGAGACATGGCCAGCATCGAAGTTAGCGGACGAGTTCATTCGCCAGATTGTGAGGCTTCATGGAGTACCAGAGAGGATCGTATCCGATCGAGATGGACGCTTCACCTCGAGGTTTTGGCAGCAGGTTCAGGAGAGTTTGGGCTCCAAATTGCATTTTAGTACAGCTTATCACCCGCAGACAGACGGCCAGAGCGAGAGGACGATTCAGACGTTGGAGGACATGTTGCGATCGTGCGTCTTGGATTGGGGTGATCATTGGGTCAAGCACCTACCGCTAGTGGAGTTTTTCTACAACAACAGCTACCACGCGTCGATCGAGATGGCCCCATATGAGGCTTTGTATGGGAGGCGATGCAAGTCGCCGGTTTGCTGGGACGAGCCTGCAGATACAGTTCTGTCGTTGCCCGAGATGGTCAGAGAGACAGTTGATAAGGTTGGTCGCATCCGAGAGCATATGAGGGTAGCCCAGGATCGACAGAAGAAGTATGCGGACAGACGGAGGACCGAGCTTGAGTTCGAGGTAGGCTCGCATGTATGGCTTCGAGTTTCGCCCACCAGGGGAGTTCGACGGTTCGGCATCAAAGGGAAGTTGAGTCCGAGGTTCATTGGCCCATTTGAGATCCTAGAGAGAGTCGGTGTGGTAGCCTACCGTTTAGCCTTACCTCCATCCTTGGCCGGCGTCCATGACGTCTTTCATGTCTCCCAGCTCCGTCAGTATATTTCCGACCCTAGTCACGTCCTTGACCACTCAGACCTTCACATCGAGCCTGATCATACCTTCGTAGAGCGTACGGTGAGGGTCCTTGACCGTCGCGTCAAGAAGCTTTGGAACAGGGAGGTTCCTTTGCTTCTGGTTCAGTGGTCTAGGAGGAGCCCTGAGGAGGCCACCTGGGAGACCGAGGAGAGCATTCGGGCTAGATATGGAGATGTCTTAGATGAGCTACTTGCGTCCTATGTTGAGCCGAGTGTAGACATTACCTTGACCTCTCGAGTGCGGTGAGTATGCCTAGCTAGTTGGTTGGGATTGGTTAGTGGTGTCTCTTTGATTGCGTGCTTATGCTTGGTAGTTGTGTGCAGAACCTTGGTGATATGATGTGATGAGTCTCGATGACATGATGATGTGCTAGATATTATGGTATGTGACTGCCTTTGATGTGCTATGATTTTCTGTTTATCTTGAGATTATGATCATTCTTCTATATCCATGATGCCAAATATTAGAAATGCTAGAGATTGAATTATGAAATTATGATTTGACTCGGAACCTAGGATCAGAATACGGGAGTAGCCTCTAGAGGTGGATGTTAGAATGATTGGGAAGTTGGGAATACCTCGTTTAATGTCGAATTTAAAGAATTTCAAATGGTGATTTGAAAAGGAACATAGATTTTGAGAAAACTATTCCAACCCGAGTTTTCATTATGACCCCCCACGAAGTGGATACAAGCATATATGGGGGCACTTGTAGATCGCTTGCTAAGACCTAGCGGAGACGTCATGATGGTTTTCGAGTTATGGTATGCCCGAGGAGTCGGAGTGGGGATGTGGTAGGGGCCCCTACCGAATCCTTACTACGACCGATTGGGAGTATTATGATCATGACGACGGTACTGTGAGGTCTCATGGGGGCACTTGTGAGGTACTTACGAGATCGATGACGTGATCCTTAGACTCACCAAATTCAACTTCATCCCCTACTTTAGAATGATTTTAGTCTTGGGGACGAGACTTGTTTTTAGAGGTGGATGATGTAAAGGCTCGGATTTTTAAAAATATTAATAATCGGAAAAAGAAAATCAAAATGAATTTAAAATAAATTCCAGCCCAAATTTTTTAATTTAAAGATCGAATCCGTCTTTCATTTCGGGTTTTGAACGACCAATCAGCGGAAATTTAAATTCCCGACTCGAGACCTGAATTCCGTCATATTCCGAATTCTTATCCATCCAACTCACCCTATTCTAGTTTGGGAAAATCCTATCCTCCCCTTTCCTCCCTCCACTCTTTGACTCCCTAATTTTGGAAAACAAACAACAACTTCTCTTCAAAAATCAGACCCTTTTGTTGCAATGGACCATGGAGAATCAGGTTCTTTTTCAAACCCACATACACACTACCCCTCTCTCCCCTCTCTCGGTACCCTTCTCTGTCCGACAACCCAAACCCAGCTTGCCCTTGAGCTCGCCACCACCACGCCACCGTCGGACCTCCACCTCTCCTCCTCCTTCATCTGCCGCCCGAGCACCACCGAAACCCCTCCCCTCCGCCGTTCGCCCAGGAGCCGCCGACGCCCATCCCTGAGCCGCTTCTCCCCTGTCCTCGCGTGGCCAGACCGGTAAGCTTCGTTTCTTTTTTTTTCCGATCGAAGAGCTTGCAAAGCTCCGCCTTTAACCCCCAATCTTCAATCCAGGGCCTGGCGAGCTTCCTCGAGCTTCCGACGAGCCGGTTCGAGCTTTCGACGACCGATTCGCACTTTCCGGTGAGACGAAACCGCACCTCGGTGAGCCCTCTTCCTTTCTCCTCGTTCTTTCCCTTCCTCCCTGTGTGTCTGGGTCCGCGTCGGAGAGGTCGGGTGGCCGGAGATCAGCTCCACCGCCGCCGGAGGTCCCCACCTCTCTCTCCTTTTCTCCTCCGCCATTTCTGGGCACAAAGCCCCGTCTGTTTCCTTCTTTCGGCAATGGGAGGAAGAAGAAGCGAGGTGGGCCACGCCACGTCAGCCGCCAACACCTCACCTGGGCCCACGTTTTTTTTTACACTTCAGCGTGGACCCCCCCCCCCCCCCCCCTTCCTTTTTGTTCTTCTGAGTCCGGTCTTTTTAAAGTGAGAAATAGAATGGGTTCTTTTGGGCCTAATTTCTTTGGGCCGGGTTTGACATTTTAAAGGAAGGAGTTGGGACTAATTCTTTTTCTCAGATGAAACCACACGGTTTGGGCCTATTTTTTTGGGTCTTCAGTTTGGGTTTCACATAGATAAGGGCTCGGTTGGGTTTCAAATAAAAAGAGGGTCCGGTTTTGGGGGATTTAAAACAAAGGGGCCGGTTTTGGAGATTTTACAAAATAAGAGGGTGGTTTTTGGTAATTTTAATAAAGTGCGGTTGGGTTGGTAAATTAAAAAGGGATGTTTTGATTAAATGAATATTGTTGGGATTTTATAGATATTTTATAAAGATGTTAAAATAAAATGTTGTTTTGAGATTTAAGATATAATATTTTGGTGATTTATTATTTGTGGTTAAATGTTATATGATTATGTTGAAGATGTGCAATTATATGCCAAGTAAATTGTGAGATGATGGCATGCAAATTGGTTAAGTATGAATTGGAATTATCTTAAGTTGATGAATTGGAGGATTATATTGAGTATGGTTGTGAGATGTTGAGATGATAGATTACGAGATAAGGTCGATATTATGGAAATGATGATGTGACGGTTATTATGTTAAGTTGTGAAGTCGTGTGCGTGATAATTCTATGCTTTGTGTGCCTTAGAGATAGACTCATTGATGTGCTTATACTTGTTAGGTGACCATCTGTGACGTGTCGGATTTCATATTGCCTGGTTGATTGCCTTTTGCTGTTCTGCGATACCAGGTAAGTCTCTTCGGAGCTTACTCAGATTGAATAGAGCTATTCCCTACTTTAGGTGCATGATATACTAGGTGTTGCATTCATGATCAGCATGCCATGTAGTACCATGCTAGGTTGCATCGACCGTTGAGCATTCCATTTCTTTATGCGTATGTAAACAGAACGGCCGTTATCTGTGAAGTAACTAGAGTCATTGCTAGGGTTATAGGACGACCTAGTCTCATCGGGTCTCGTCCTGAGTCAATCGAGTCATGCACTTCCTTATATTATGAGATGCCTGCGGCCTTTATTGTGAAGCGGGTTAGGCATGCGTGCCACCCGATTATGAATGAATGCATTCACGAGCTGGTCAGTCTCCGCCCTATCGGAAGGGGGTGGAGGTAGGAGAGGGATATACCACTTGGTATTCTGTGCTAAGGCCTTATCATTATTATGTACTTGAACTTAGAAGCATGTTAGTGTGTTATTATTCCACCATGCATCTAGAAGCATCTTTGTTAGGTATGGCGTATATGTGTGCTTATGGTTGGGATGCAGAGCTAAAGTGGGCATCGATTTGATCCCGCCCCATATCAATTTTTTTAGGTATTATTTATGTTCATCCTATCGGTGCTGTTTGCTTATTGCGCGGGTCATTTTGTCGGCGGAGAGTGAGCGCTGGAGTTATAGACTTCACCAGACTCTGATTATATTTTTGGATTTACACTTCAGACTCCGTTTTGACCCGGCTCTGCCGTGGCACCCTCTTGTATTACACTTGTTTCCGCTAGTCGCACGATTTCTGATTTCCACGCTTAGACTTACGACAGGTACAGGGGACCTCCCCAGGGATTCCAACGATCCCTTCGATTTTGGGTATGAAATCCCCCTTTGAAAACATTAAAGTAGGTTTTGAAACCTTCAACCTGTACTCGGGGCGCAAGGTCCTAACGAGGGGTTTAATCCCTCGAAACGTAACTTGGGAATCATAATCCCGGGCCGTTACAAGCTTTTTGTATTTCTTCTCGATTTAACAAAATTAACTAAACTAAATCAACCACTAAAGTGACGGAATACTTAAATAAATCTAAAGTTCTTAACTTAAGAAAATTCTAACAAAAATAAGCTATGGAAATTAAGTAACTAACTTAAATTAACAATTAACAGTGAACGAAAGCAAAGGAAGTGAAGAACGCGAAGGCTCGTGGGAACAGGATCCGAGTACGCCGGTGCAGACACGGGAGCGCAGGAGCTTGGCTCCTTAGGGCGCTGGATGCGAATGGAGTCGTCGAAGCCGAATGTGAGAGCGAGGAAGCCAGGTGCGCTTGCTGGGAGCCAGAGCGAGCACAAGGGAGCCGGGTTACCGCGCGCGTGTGTGCAAAGGACTGCGGCCGCTCGCTGAGGGCGAGCGAGGCCAGGCGGCAGCAGACACGAGAGCAAGAGCGCGCCAAACGCTAGGCGCCGAGCACCGAAAAGCCGACGCCGATGACAACAAGCGCTCGTCTCCTTCCTTTCTTGATGTAACGATCTGGACTAGATCTTAGGTGGTGTTTGTTTCGGTGAAGAACAAGGTACTGGTGATGGTGATGGGTATAGGTTCGGTTGATGATGAAACAGATGAATGGTGATGGTGATTGTGAAGGCCGACGGTAACAATATAAAAGTAACGATAGTGGTTTAGATTGATAATCGAGAACCCTTTAATCCATAAAGGGGTTTCTCAATTCTATTCAATCTGATTTAATTCAATAGAACTACAACGTTCAAATAGAAAACCTAAGAACCAATTCTACCATGTAAGATAGAGTTTTGGTTTCTTAAAGATAGAATTTTAATCCTAAAGATAAAGTAAACCTAGAAGATAAAACTTAATCTAAAATCCTAATATAGAAAACAATAAAATATGATAATTAAGAAAGCCTAAAGGATAGACTCTCCTAACCATCTTATTTGACCTAACTAAGAAATACTAAAAATAAGCAATTCTATAATTAGACTCCAACTAGCATAGGAGTTACTAAAAATAGAATATATATAAAAAATAAGAAATATAAAAAATAAAATATTTAACACCGTTTCTTGAATGACTCCCAAGGTGGAGCCTTCTTCTTGCGCTTGAGAATGACATCATTCTCCTCCATTTGAAATCGACTCGTCCTCGAGTCGTCGCCTGGATCAAGATCGTTGTTTGACCCATAGAAGGCCATCTTGACCTGCATCATTCTCCCCCCCTTATCTTCGATTCGTCCTCAAATCGAGTAAGCAATGATCAGCGAGGAAGGAGCACCAACCTTCAAAGAAGATGATGGAGGAATGAGTCGAATAGGTGCCAGGAGAATTCGAGGTATAGGAACCCAAAAAACAACACCTTCATGCGCGATCATTAAACAGACTTGATCTTCAATAAGAATAGGATCAATGACCATACAAATCTCAGCAACTGGAACTTCATGAACATGCCCAAGAGGTACAATCGCTAACTCTTGAGACACGTCATCAAGTACCTCATCCTTGTCAACGGAATCAACATGCTCGTCATGAACACTGTCGCAGTCTGATTGCAGAACAGATTCGGAGACTTTATTGGAAGATTCTGGCAGTGTATAACCCACCGTTGGAAAGCTCGTCGAGTCAGCTTCGCAACAAGACTGAGTTGACTCAATTCCGATGTCGGGGTCAACGGGAATATGCGAAACAAGTTCAGTGCACTGTGCTGAATCCGTGGCAACGATTTCAACAGAAGGCTCCTTCACCCCCCTCTTGAACATGGCCATCAAGTCCTCCATGGCCTCTTTGCATATAGCCGTTATTTCGGCATCTAGGTTGGCTCGACGTCGTGCCTCTTGTCAGTGACGTTCCTCCTCCTTTTGTGGTCGTGCCTCCTCAACCTCTCTTTGTTGGAGAAGCCGAATCTGATAGCGTTGTCGACACCTCTTATCTTCGATCTCCAATTGACGTTGTTCTTCCTCTTGATGTTGAAGCCAAAGTTGGTGTCTTTTGACTTCGCGTTGACGCTCTAGGGTTTGTTGTTGTAGCCAAGCTCTCCGACATAACTCTTGTTGGCGTCGTTGTTTTTTAGCACGTTCCAAAGCAAAAAATCCATCCAATGGATCGGGATCATCCACCCAGTCGCCCCAAACTTCCCAAGCCATATCAAATCAAAACATCAGTAACATCAAAGAAACAAAGAGCGTAGCATAACCTATCTCCGAATACCAATTGATGTATAGCAATTGGCTAGGCCGGCCAATTACTAAACTAATGCGTTGATCTTGCTTAGCTCTTTGTATTTCTTCTCGATTTAACAAAATTAACTAAACTAGGTCAACCACTAAAGTGACGGAATACTTAAATAAATCTAAAGTTCTTAACTTAAGAAAATTTTAACAAAACTAAGCTATGGAAATTAAGTAACTAACTTAAATTAACAAGTAATAGTGAACGAAAGCAAAGGAAGCGAAGAACGCGAAGGCTCGCGGGAACAGGATCCGAGTTCGCCGGTGCAGACACGGGAGCGCACGAGCTTGGCTCCTCAGGGCGCTGGATGTGAACGGAGTCGTCGAAGCCGAAGGTGAGAGCGAGGAAGCCAGGTGCGCTTGTTGGGAGTGAGAGCGAGCACGAGGGAGCCGGGTTACCGCGCGCACGTGTGCAGAGGACTGCGGAGGCTTGCTGAGGGCGAGCGAGGCCAGGCGGCGGCAGACGCGAGAGCAAGAGCGCTCCAGACGCTAGGCGCCGAGCACCGAAAAGCTGACGTCGATGACACCAAGCGCTCGTCTCCTTCCTTCCTTGATGTAACGATCTGGACTAGATATTAGGTGGTGTTTGTTTCGGTGAAGAACAAGGTACTGGTGATGGTGATGGGTATAGGTTCGGTTGATGATGAAACAGATGAATGGTGGCGGTGATTGTGAAGGCCGACGGTAACAATATAAAAGTAACGATAGTGGTTTGGATTGATAATCGAGAACCCTTTAATCCATAAAGGGGTTTCTCAATTCTATTCAATCTGATTTAATCCAATAGAAATACAACGTTTAAATAGAAAACCTAAGAACCAATTCTACCATGCAAGATAGAGTTTTGGTTTCTTAAAGATAGAATTTTAATCCTAAAGATAAAGTAAACCTAGAAGATAAAACTTAATCTAAAATCCTAATATAGAAAACAATAAAATATGATACTTAAGAAAGCCTAAATGATAGACTCTCCTAACCATCTTATTTGACCTAACTAAGAAATACTAAAAATAAGCAATTCTATAATTAGACTCCAACTAGCATAGGAGTTACTAAAAATAGAATATATATAAAAAATAAGAAATATAAATAATAAAATATTTAACATCGTTTCTTGAATGACTCCCAAGGTGGAGCCTTCTTCTTGCGCTTGAGGATGACATCATTCTCTTCCATTTGAAATCGACTCGTCCTCGAGTCGTCGCCTGGAACAAGATCGTTGTTTGACCCACAGAAGGCCATCTTGACCTGCATCATTCTCCCCCTCTTATCTTCGATTCGTCCTCGAATCGAGTCAGCGATGATCAGCGAGGAAGGAGCTGCAACCTTCAAAGAAGTTGATGGAGGAATGGGTGGAATAGGTGCCAGGAGAATTCGAGGTATAGGAACCCCAAAAACAACACCTTCATGCGCGATCGTTGAACAGACTTGATCTTCAATAAGAATAGGATCAATGACCACACAAATCTCAGCAACTGGAACTTCATGAACATGCCCAAGAGGTACAATCGTTAACTCTTGAGACACGTCATCCAGTACCTCATCCTTGTCAACGGAATCAACATGCTCGTCATGAACACTGTCGCAGTCTGATTGCAGAACAGATTCGGAGACTTTATTTGAAGATTCTGGCAGCATATAACCCACCGTTGGAAAGCTCGTCGAGTCAGCTTCGCAACAAGACTGAGTTGACTCAATTCCGATGTCGGAGTCAACGGGAATATGCAAAACAATTTCAGTGCGCTGTGCTGAATCCGTGGCAACAATTTCAACGGAAGGCTCCTTCACCCCCCTCTTGAACATGGCCATCAAGTCCTCCATGGCCTCTTTGCATATAACCGTTATTTCGGCATCT
Source organism: Persicaria tinctoria (assembly GCA_037127255.1). Taxonomy (NCBI): domain Eukaryota; kingdom Viridiplantae; phylum Streptophyta; class Magnoliopsida; order Caryophyllales; family Polygonaceae; genus Persicaria; species Persicaria tinctoria. The sequence continues at coordinate 25,461,660 of JBANSL010000014.1, forward strand.
AGGTTGGCTCGACGTCGTGCCTCTTCCCGGTGACGTTCCTCCTCCTCTTGTGGTCGTGCCTCCTCAGCCTCTCTTTGTTGGAGAAGCCGAATCTGATAGCGTTGTCGACACCTCTTATCTTCGATCTCCAATTGACGTTGTTCTTCCTCTTGATGTTGAAGCCAAAATTGGTGTCTTTTGACTTCGCGTTGACGCTCTAGGGTTTGTTGTTGTAGCCAAGCTCTCCGACATAACTCTTGTTGGCGTCGTTGTTTTTTAGCACGTTCCAAAGCAAAAAATCCATCCAATGGATCGGGATCATCCTCCCAGTCGCCCCAAACTCCCCAAGCCATATCAAATCAAAACATCAGTAACATCCAAGAAACAAAGAGCGTAGCATAACCTGTCTCTGAATACCAATTGATGTATAACAATTGGCTAGGCCGGCCAATTACTAAATTAATGCGTTGATCTTGCTTAGCTCTTTGTATTTCTTCTAGATTTAACAAAATTAACTAAACTAATTCAACCACTAAAGTGTCGGAATACTTAAATAAATCTAAATTTCTTAACATAAGAAAATTCTAACAAAACTAAGCTATGGAAATTAAGTAACTAACTTAAATTAACAAGTAACAGTGAACGAAAGCAAAGGAAGCGAAGAACGCGAAGGCTCGCCGGAACATGATCCGGGTTCGCCGGTGCGGACACGGGAGCGCAGGAGCTTGGTTTCTCAGGGCGCTGGATGCGAACGGAGTCGTCGAAGCCGAAGGTGAGAGCGAGGAAGCCAGGTGCGCTTGTTGGGAGCGAGAGCGAGCACGAGGGAACCGGGTTACCGCGCGCGCGTGTGTAGAGGACTGCGGCGGCTCGCTGAGGGAGAGCGAGGCCAGGCGGCGGCAGACGCGAGAGCAAGAGCGCTCCAGACGCTAGGCGCCAAGCACCGAAAAGCCGACGCCGATGGCACCAAGCGCTCGTCTCCTTCCTTCCTTGATGTAACGATCTGGAATAGATCTTAGGTGGTGTTTGTTTCGGTGAAGAACAAGGTACTGGTGATGGTGATGGGTATAGGTTCGGTTGATGATGAAACAGATGAATGGTGATGGTGATTGTGAAGGCCGACGGTAACAATATAAAAGTAACGATAGTGGTTTGGATTGATAATCGAGAACCCTTTAATCCATAAAGAGGTTTCTCAATTCTATTCAATCTTATTTAATTCAATAGAACTACAACGTTTAAATAGAAAACCTAAGAACCAATTCTACCATGCAAGATAGAGTTTTGGTTTCTTAAAGATAGAATTTTAATCCTAAAGATAAAGTAAACCTAGAAGATAAAACTTAATCTAAAATCCTAATATAGAAAATAATAAAATATGATAATTAAGAAAGCCTAAAGGATAGACTCTCCTAACCATCTTATTTGACCTAACTAAGAAATACTAAAAATAAGCAATTCTATAATTAGACTCCAACTAGCATAGGAGTTACTAAAAATAGAATATATATAAAAAATAAGAAATATAAATAATAAAATATTTAACACCGTTTCTTTAATAACTCCCAAGGTGGAGCCTTCTTCTTGCGCTTGAGGATGACATCCGAAGCTGGGAACATTGACCAAGGCCGACGATTTCAACGGAAATGAACTGGGTGTAGGGCGCCGGAGCTCTAAGCTTCGCCGGTAGGGAAGAGGGAGGGGAGGTGAAACAGGAGCATAGGGGATGGCGGAGCCGGAGCCCTTGGCTTTACTGGCGGGGAAGAAACAGTAGGTGAACCATTAACAATGGGAGAGGGTGGTGCCAAAGCCCTTGGCTTCACTGGCGGGGAAGAAAACGAGGGGTGACCCGGAAGCATTGGGAGAGTGTGGAGCCGAAGCTCTTTGCTTTTCCGGCGGAGAGTCGAAAGAGGGAGTACAGGAAGAAGAGAATATGGTTCAAACCTTGAAGGATGGACAAACAGGAACAATTAACCCAAGGCAAAGCCGAGATCAGAACTAGCCCAAGGAGGAGTAATCGAAGGAGTACGACTGAGCCCAGGAGCAACGACGGGAGTGCTCACATTCCTTTAATAAAACTAGGGGTGGGCACAAATCTCGCAAATCCCGATCCCGTCCCGGTCCCGTACTGATCCCGGTGGGATTTAGGACAAAATAACGAATCCCGTCCCGATCCAGTCCTGCAAAAATTATGCGGGACGAAATGAGGGATAATATTATTACTTTATAATAAAATTATTATTATTATTATATTATATTATTATTATATCATTATTATATCATTTTTTTTTTTGTAAAGTACAATTATTTTATAATAATAACAAAATAATAATAATAATAATAATATTTTAATTATAACATGGTATTATTATTATTATTGTTGTTATTATTATTATTATTATTATTATTATTATTATTATTATTATTATTATTATTATTATTATTATAAATCCAAAGTTTTTACATGAAATTGGATGGGAGTCGGCTAACAAGCTGAGCTCCGCAACTCTTCTGAATACTAAAAGCAACTCTAGTCAAAGTGTAACAAGTATCCCTACTATATCCAGGTATCCCCCTAGTAACCTCACACACCCGCTTGAGAAGTCCCATGACGTCATCCCCTGCATCACCAATAGTAGAAAAGAAAAACGGTATAAAGTGGTATCCTTTTTCACTACAAACATCCTCATATTTTTTCCTTTTGTTTTCAGAAGCTACTCTGGCCGCCCTACCTGGAATGAAACCCGAAAGACCAGAGGAGCTAAAGTTAGAAGTACCCGTAATGTCAACGCAAGTGTCCTTGCCCTGGAACCAGCTATAGAACAGAATATCGGCTGGACGTAGCTCACCTCCCTTGCCATCAACCATACCAGTAAACGCCTCTTTACGAACCGAAATTCCAGCCTTCAAGCACTCATCATATAAAACATCACGAACTATATTATGTCGGTGCTTAACACCAACATCGGCCGCACAAGCAAGGGCGTGATCCCCCTACGGATCCAAAATGCCTTTCTCACAAGCTGGGCATTTGGCTCCCACCTGAAACAACTCAATCCCAAGGCGATACTTTATAATGGACCGAAAAGTAGCGGGATTCATAACCTGACCAAGCCCAGGGATAGGTGCAGCTTTTAGCCATTGTTGGGCCATAGGGAGCTTCAGGTTTGCAATTAGAGCTTCTTGCCTACTAGTAAGAGCAAACTGCATCTTAAGGTGCTTGTCAATATGATTGTAGTAACAGCTAGCCAATTTCTTCATCAGACAGGGGGCCGACTGTAACGTACCTATGTCCAAAACACCCTTATCAATGACTTTACTCCAACTAGAAGTCACTAATCCGAAAGCAACCCCATCACCAACTACTCCAGATCCTCTCAAAATACAATCTTGCAGGACACGGGACTGAAGCCTTGAAGCGAGAAAAGCGTAGTGAAGTGTGTCGGCCGCGGTGTAAACTCCAAGCCCACCACAATCGATAGGCATAGTAGAAAGGCGCCACTGTATAGGTCCAAAGCCCGATCCTCCAAGTGTAACTATATGCTCGAGTGAAAGTCTCAAAGAATCATCAAAAACGCCCTGAGCATCTACAAAACATGAAGGTGGAGTTGTTCGCATTGCGAAGTAGAGGCGGGAAACCCCCGAGCAGGCTCGCAAAAGCAATAACTCACACTGGGGATCTTCCAACCTCCTGATCGCCTCCATCAAATCATTAGTTTTCAGAACCCTTCTCAACATCACCTTATTATTAAAGGAAGGATCCAAGCTAACAGCCCCACCGAGGAGCTTAACCCCCTCCACGGGGCGTGAAATATGCTCAGGAAAAACCCCAACCTTCCTACATCGTGGGTCCTCACTCGGCCATAATATTTCTGTCTTATCAATATTCAGATGAAGTCCTAGAGCCATGCCATCCTCTTGGATAATGGCAAGTACTTTGCTAACCTTCATAGTGTCCCCAATCAGTGTCCCATCATCAAGATACCAAGCATTAAGCTTCAACTCACAATTATCTATAACCTTACGAATCAATGGATGCAACGTAAGTGAGAAAAGTAAAGGGCCAAGAGGGTCACCTTGTTGAACTCCTTGACAAGAATAGAGTACATGATCACCATAATATAAACGAGCAGGACGTGCATGATAAAACTCAACCCAATGAGCGATAGAAGGGCACCTGTGACGAACCTCTTTAATCAAAGCACTACGATCAACCAGATTAAAAGCATTCTTAAAATCAACCAAAAGCATAGTCAGGCTATTATCATAACCCTGAGATTCTACTAATCTGTTAACCGCATGTAACACTGCTTCTCCGCCCCCCGAAACACCCACCCCAAACTGTGCATCCTCTAGATAAGGCCTAAGAGTGTTACCAACCGAAGATGCTGCCACTTTAGACACCAGACGTCTCCAAATGGAACCAACGACAATAGGTCGAATCCCCCCACCCGGCTTAATGAGAGGCGTGAGAGGGGCACTTGCAACAAATTCACTCAAGGCAGCTGGACACCGCCCCTTGAGAAATAAATTAACCACACCCGTAATAGAGACAGACACCTCATCGGCAATGGCAACAACCGCACCACTAAGAGCATCCAGCAGATGTTGAGCACGAAGCCCATCTTTCCCACACGACGTGCCCTTCGGGAAACTCTTAATCCTGTCTAAAACCAAACTCTTAAAAACTTGCAAGGAGTCACCTACAACAGGCTCAGGAGGTATGCAAGGTGCCGGAGAGAAAGGATGTTTGTCAGAAAGCTCTTTAAGAGTATCCTCCGTCCGCGGAGCGACACCCGACGACGTGAGAATACGAATGGATGCAGAAAAGTGTCCATCACCAACTTTCCTCTTGCATTGTCTGATGGCGTGCTCCTCTTGACCCCTCTCCTTACCACTAGAGGGGACGTCAAAATTACCAGACAAAAGATCAGATACCAGCCGATGAATACCCCTAGGCTCCCTCCACACCCGAATAGCCTCTGAAATACTATCAATCTGTAGCCGCCTCTTCAACCCCGAATGATTTTCCGCGCTAGTGTTGGGCTTGTACCTATGAAGGATACAAAGAGGAATAATAAAGAGAGACACCCATGGTGACACACTAGACGGGTCAGATATGACCCTATCAAGGGCGTCCTTCAGAACTCTAGCAAAACCCAATCGACACTTCCAAGGGACATTCTTAACTGTATGAACTTTAACATTAAACACCCTCTCCAACAAAGCGACATCAACGCCCACAACTGGTTCAAGATGGCCCCCCACATCATCCACACGAGCTAAATCAACTGAAGAACAAACAACATCAATAACAGGACGAGGCAATCCGTGAACAACGAAGGCAATTGATCCATCATCACAAAAAGGAGCTTCCACGACGTCTCCGTCATGAAAGCAATTCTTGGACACAGTGTGGGTAACACAACAATGTCCACAAAACCAAAGACCAAGTTGCTTAAGGACCGCATCAAACTCATCATAAATATCAAGATTGGACCCTAGAATCGCTTTGAAACCTGACAAAGCATCGGTACTCAGATGGATATCCCGCAAGTGTCGAATAAAATAGGCAGGAGTGAGTCCCTTACTACTACCATCCCTACAACCATCACACCCAACAAAGGGACAATGCACCCTCACCGGCGGAATACACACACCACCTCTCATCCAAACGACAAATCCAGTGGAATGAACAACACAATCGGCAGCCAAAGACAACCCAAAACCAGTAAAAAAACAGCCTACAAAACCACCACTAACCAAAGAAGACAGCACAAAACATCACAACTGCGGAAGCGTGCAACAAGAACCAGCAATAAACAAACGAACAACAACCAGCAAATAGACAAGCCTCGGCAAACAGACGGAAGAAAACAACAAGCCTAGGCACCAAACAACAGACGGGAACCAGCAAATAGACACAAACAGCAAACAAACTCGGCCCCGAGATGACCGGACAGCAACCAGACGAGAGCCCAAAACAACCGACGAGAGCCCCAAAATAACCGACGAGATCCCGATCAGATTGAACAGCAAACAAGCCGAACACCGAACAAATCAACAGCAAAAGCACGCTAAAAACACCCAGCCTTCGAGACCAAACGCACGCTGAAATCGAACAACACCGGACTGAGGCTATTGAACAAGACCTCACCGAGAGGAAGAAATCAAACCTGAAGACTGATTTCGACGAGCCACCGCATATGCTGAACACCGCATCCGCTGCACACTGCCTTCGCTGATCAGGTAAGCACCGAGAGAGAAGCCCCCACGCCCTCGCCCAGGTTTCTCCTACCACCGGGAATCAGCACCGGTCTCAGGCGCGCCGGCTCCGGCCACCAAGAACCGCCAGAGGGATGCCCTCACCGTAGGCTGTTTATTATTATTATTATTATTATTATTATTATTATTATTATTATTATTATTATTATTATTATTATTATTATTATTATTATTATTATTATTATTATTATTATTATTATTATACCCATTTAGAGCTACAAGAGGCAAATAGCTAAATACGGTATTCTTCTCAACTATCAATTCATAATGAGACAGTATCTAGTGAATCTCGTCTCAATTCCTTTCCGTCCTGATCTAGTAAGATAATGTAGCCAAATATGTTGAACATTATACTCCCTCCGTCCAAGAATACATGACCTTTTAGGTCTTGAAACTTTGTCAAAAATACATGGTCTTTTAGATGTATAGGTAATTATTACCTCTAAAATTACTACTTTTTTACTTGTTAAAATTAAATAAAACTCTTGGAAAACTTAAAGAAAACCCTTGAACTTCCAATTACTATTTTAACCTATAATAATAATGATGAGATTTAAGATCAAAAATAGGTTCCTTGGATGGAGGGAGTAATTAATTATACAATCATTGTAAGAATTAATTATAGTATAATAATAATAATAATAATAATAATAATAATAATAATAATAATAATAATAATATTGAATAATATAGTTGAGAAGAATATCGTATTCAACATATTATACAAATTAATGAAATATAAAAGCATTTTTCACTTTGCAAATTCATATAATATTTTATTATTTATATTTGTGGGACAAGGTCCGTCCCGTCCCGATCCCGTCCCGTCCAAATACCATCCCGTCCCGATCCTGTCCCGAAAAATAAGTGTCAATCCCGTCCCGATCCTGTCTCGTAAAAATTTCGCGGGACGAGTCTCGTCCCGGCTCAATCCCGTCCCGTGCCCACCCCTAAATAAAACTGAAAGGCATACAGGTCCTATGAAGGTTAAGTCTATTACAGAAAGGTACATCACTTGCGGGGAGCCTAAGGTAAGAACAATGACCCCCGAAGAGCTGCTGAAGAGGGCTTTGGAAGCCCAAGTGGAGGAAAGCATGGTGATCCTGAATGAAGAAACAGAACGTTCACTAGATGTCTACCCAGGTAAGTCGATGTCAACTAATTTTTTTTCAGATTTTGTGCTAAGTTTTAAGTATGGGGTCAACATCGAGCTAACTCACTCGACGTCGAGTGAGAAACTCGATATCGACCCAACTCTCAAGCCTCCATCAACTTCTCCCGCATCGAGTGATCCATCAGAGGTAGAAAAGGACTCGACGTCGAGTGGTTTTACTCAATGTCGAGTGGATCCCCAGAAATCGAATGATGAAAGCTTCGCAAAGGTAGGCCGAGGTATGTACCTTTCTTCCCCTATTTCCATATAAGATTTATCCTATGCATGGAAGAGGTTTGCCTTGGTACGTAAGTTTATGTAGGATTTCCAATGATGACCCGAAAGACTACGATGTAGGAGTCAAGGTGTATGTCTCAAAATCAAATAATCATTGCTTTCCCAACAAATTCAACAACAAGAAGATGAGACCCTTCATGGTGCACAAGATCCATTACGGAGGACTACAACTGATGGACAAGAATGGATTCTTATTCGAGGCCCAAGCCACGTGAGCCGTGCAGATGCCACCTTGAGCAGAAAAAGAAGAAGTTGGCCTAGCGACTACAAAATCTAGAGCTTGTAACGAGACAATTTATTTTTGGGGGTCTGGATACTTTTGGTTTTATTTTAAACATTAAGTGGATTGCTTTGTGGGTTTTGTTTTTATGTCTAACAAGATTGCATGTACAAGACGCTGAAAAAGGGACTCGACGTCGAGTAGACTAGTCGACGTCGACTGCACATATCGAGTAAAGGGAAGCTTGTGGTCGACTTGAGACCACCCTGAGGCTCTAACACACTCGATGTCGAATGAGTCTAGTCGATGTCGACTGACCCACTCAATGTCGACTAACCTTGCAGTGTTCTTCATTACTTTTTTCGACCATCTGCACATCTGTCTAGTAAGTGTCTTTCTTTACCCTTGTTTTTATACAGTGAGGGCACTGTAATATCTAAGTATGGGATGGGTGAAAGGCTTACTTTGTGCATATTTTATCATATTTCTCGAATTGCTCATGCATGGTATCTTTGGAATTATTATTCATCTATGTGCTTACATGTTGTTTTCCATGTTTGTTAAAATTACCCCCATCGAAATTTTTTGATAAGCGTCATGGAAGTCTTATTGAACTTGATGATGAAAAATTGGATTAATTAGAGATATAACATGAAATTGCCTAGTAAAGGGAAGTCACAATGAAGTGCATTATTTTCTTGAAAACCATGAAAGGAGTAAATTTGAAGTTGCTTTTGACATATACATGATAAGAGGACGGATGACTATATTTTCCGTACATGCCTATTCTTATATTCCTAGCCTTACATATGCTATTATGCATCACAAAGCCATATTTATGAGCCTTTCATTATTATTGCTCCACATTTTCTATAAAATTGCCTATTTCTTTACCTTATTACCCATCCGGGGAGTATGATGAGAAATTGATGTTATATTTTGGAGATTATTATATGATTGTTGTGTTGTATCATTATTTTGGAGTTTGGAATGAGAATGATCATATTATTAAAAAATTAATAAGTGAAAGAAAATTCAGTCGCCTCAAGAGATAAAGGTATATCGACCTTGCATGCCTTGAAATGTTAGTTCCGCAGGATGGGACATCAATGTGAGGAGTCCGAAGCAATAAGTATCCGAGGCCATTCATGACACCCATGTTTGCGACTCGCGATAAGGCAGTGATGAGGTTAGAGAGGTAAAAGCAGATAAGTGGAAAAAGCAAAGAGTGATTTATGAGAGGATGAGGGATGTGGATATTCATATGAAGGGAGAAAGCGTATCAAAGCAAGAAAGCAAGTTTGAAGAAGTTCTCCCTGGATTTAGCACCACATTGCCCAAAAATAGCCCACCACTTTACCTTTTCTTCACCATGTGCATAAAAAGTCCTCTTGATTATCAAATTTTTTGTCACATATGAATTGTTTTTGCATAATCCTCCTTTTGTGTGCGAAGTGGCTTTTATTCACATGCATGGAATTGTGGCATAAGCCTCTATATTCTTAATTGTTAATGACGAAAGTTATTTGATAAAAAGACATAATCTTTTATACTTTGGCATAATTCTTACATGTTTATCGTTGTGGCATTGAAACCCTGATCTTGGAAGCATTTGAGTTTATTGAATTAAATCATCTCAAATCTGTATTTATTTCTATTCATTATCTTCGTATCCATCCTTTATTATTCGGACATCTTTTCCGACGTTCACTTTATTGGAAATGTTACGTTTTTTCTGCACTAACGAACTCGATATCGACTACTGTTGGTCGACATCGAGTACACTGGTCGACATCGAGTGCTTCTGCTTGACGTTGAGTCTGTTTTTTATTGTCTTTTGTTGTGCAACTTTGCAGGTGAGATCGACTGACCAGTATGTTGAGTCATCCTGTCGACGTCGAGTGATCTTCTGAAGTCGCATAAGGGCAGATTTTGGGACTGATTAGGCGAGCGCTGACACGCTTCCTCGTGGATACGAACCTGAAACCCTACCACTTCAACGGTAGAGATTCTTGTATTTTATTTGCTTGGACAGGGAGTTGGTTTAGTTCGTTTATATTTATATTTATTTATTCAACTAGATTCCCCTCCATAACAAAAATTGGCGCCATTTCCGGGCAAGCTATCAATCGCGCCCTTTTTAGTTCCTTTTCACTCCCTCTTTCTTTTGTTTTTGTTTTACTGGTGCATGCGAAGAACTGATTGCACACCCACATTCAATCCTCTTCTCGAACCAGAGCGTTTCTTTAATCTTCAACAAAGGCTAAGAAGGAGACTGATGTCAACCGATACCGAGAATGAGGTACAGCTCACACCATCACAGGAGTTTGAGCATCTTCGAAGACAGATGGAGGAGATCACCACCAGGCAGACAGAGTACGCCCAGTGAGAGGCGGAATATGAACAAAATCAACAAAGGTGGGAGGCAAGGGTAGATCACGAAGTCCATGCCAGAAGAGAGCTGAAGGAATCAATTTCAGGGGAGAATATGAAGGAATCAATTTCAGGCGGAATATGAACAAAATCAACAAAGGCGGAATATTTGCATCATACTCTGGAAGTTCCAGAATCACCGATCATTCTCCATCGCGTTTCTTTCGAAATTCGTCCTTCTTTTATTTATGAAATTAGGAGGAATCAATTTCCGGGGAGACCCAACGAATGTCCTTTAGAGCACAAAACTGTATTTCAAGATTTGTGTGAAACTATAGCTGATGATGCCAATCTAGAATATCTAAAACCAAAGGCTTTTCGTTGTTCTCTTGCAGGGAAAGCTTCATAGTGGTTCGAGGGTTTGGGTCCACAATCCATTTGCATGTGGAACTAACTCAAGGATTTTTTTCTTAAAAAGTTCTTTCCTCCAACCAAGACGGCGCAACTCGGACAACATATCACGAATTTCAAGCAAAAGCCAGGGGAAACACTTGCAGAGGTCTGGGATGCAACGACCCGAAATTTAAGTACCCGAATGAACCTACATAAACCTACTTAGAAGGTAAATAAGGTTCGGAATACTAGATTATCGGGGAACGTTATAGGAGATGTTTGATATTCTCCCGTGAGCTTTGGATCTTACGACCGAGTACGAGTTATTATTAGGTTCATTTAAGCGGAAGATTTAGTTGTCAAAAGATGGGGATTGCGAACCCCAAAAAGATCGTAAGCCCGTTGGAGGCTTTACCTGTCCTAGACTATCGCGAAAACGTTTCGAACAAAAATAAAAGCGGAAATCATAAGTACAACAAAACGCCATGGCCGCGCCAGGTCAAAACGATAAAACGTATGAGAAAAAGAGTACGAATGTCAAGCGTCTCCCTCACTCGAATCGTCCAAAAGGTCTGTCCTGACAACCATCCACATAAGTAAGTCATATCGGGTAAGGGGTACCTGAATCTAAAAACAAGAAATAAATCGGGTTCAATCATCGGAAATATGCACACTCAATGCCATATAAAGAGGCATACTTAAACTACATGAATGTTAAAATGTAACACATAAGCAAGTGTATAGATATATATAAATGAGAAATAAACACATAAGGGCCTGTATCATCATCATAATCATCATCACCATCATATCATAATATCTTCTCAAACGTACTCATCCTTCTCAAACATACTCATTCTTTCTCATCATAAGTCTTTCATCATTTGATTCGTGTTCCATCGAATATAAGTCATTTATTTAGATTCTGATGGCCGTCCTACCATAGACACATAGCATACATATGAATTATTAGATTTTCTAAGTTCATCCTACGTCATATTTCCAGTTTATATTCCTAAACATGTTACTAGGTCGCGTGATGCATGAAGACTCTCGATAAGACAAAGAGTATCACGTAAATCCATCATGAGTGAGTCCAGGGGACTTACCTGGAGTCCGGAGAATAAGCAAGCAATAAAGTGCACAACCAAGGATCCAATCAACAAGAGCCTATTAATTTCATTAAGCTTTCATTAGGTTGTATTCTAATGCATGGTACCAAACCTAATAATCAACATACATCCACATGAGCTTCACGATTCTATAGATTACGCACATTGGTTAAGTGATCCGGACTTAACCAGTTATAATCTATATCGTATTATCATATAATCGATTTTCTTCTTATCGGATCATAAGCCAAGTTATGGGTATACTTCATTTCTCTATTTTATATGCTCTGAGTTTCGGTTATGCCATCATATATTTAACCATATTCTTAGCATTCCCTTAACCAAGTTTTTTAATTGAGTCATTATAAAAACTGATTACTAAAATTATAATAAATCTTGATCCAACTATTGGATTGCCGTAAGTTTTGAAGGTAAGTTAGATAACATTTCCGTGAACATCATATTAAGATTTCAGCCGAATCAAACCGTTGGATTGGAAATAAAGTTCAAATTACAGAGGTGCATATATCCATTTGTTTTTTTATGTTTGCAACAAAACGCAACCAAAAACACATAGAGGCTCCACTTCCTAAGCCTTAATTTACACATAACGCTCCTAATCTATAGAGGGATAGGTGAATGAGAGATTACCCTCGAAGCCTCTCTAAAAAAAGACCAAATTACCCCTCCAAGCTTCCTGGGACCTTGCGCCGAACACCTAGCATTTTTGACAAATCCAAACCAAAACATAAAAGGAAGTCTTAGACGAAAACCTTCAAAATTAGTTGTAAAACAAGTATAAAATCATATTTGAAGGTGAGGAAACCAAGACTCACCCAAACACACTTGAAAACCTCAAGAACAGAAAAGGCTCGGCACAGCTGGCTCGGAAACGGGGCTCAACGGGCAGCTTACTGGGACTGGATCTTTGTGTAGTTACTATGTCTGGAAAGGCCTCTCTTTTTTGGTGATTTGGCTTTGAGAATCAGCCAATTTGGTTGAGGGAGGAGTGAGTTATGTGTGTTTGAAGGTGGCAAGGTTGCTAGGGCAAACTTGCTCTCTCTATCTTTTTCTTTATTTTTCTTTCTTTTCTTCTTCATTCCTCTCTTATTTTTGGCGTGTGGAGTGGCTGGATGAGGCCAGAAATGTGTCTTTAAGAGAGCCAAAAGGTGAATCCAAAGTTGGTCAAGGAGTTGGTAAGGCTTAGGTAGAATAGTGGCCAAATAGGAGCAAGTCATTCATCCAACATGGCTTCTACTTGTTAAATGCAAAAACATATGGCTCATATTTGATCATATAAAGGGCTGAAATGGGGTGGTTTAGGCGTCAATTTAATGTTAAAACAATTTCCCGAAATGTCGCGACAAGTTACGGAAATTACCGAAATAAACGAATGACCATTTTGGGAAATTCCCGAAATGTCGCGACAATTTTGCCTCACTAATATTTCTCGGAAAATTGTCATACGAATTCTAATAGATTTGAATTGTAATCCTCTTTCCATATAAAATATGTCATCCAAAAAAAATTTAAATTTTTTCGGGTTTTCAAAATCGTCAAAAGAAGGATAATTGATCGAATTATCCCTCGGAAATTAATTAAATCTTAATTAATCATAATTAAAATTTTTGGTCTTTACAATCATCCACCTCTAAAAACAAGTCTCGTCCCCGAGACCAAAAAGATTCAAACCGTTGGAGAAGGTGTTAAACTTTGAGTCCTTGGATTAGAACAAAAGGCACGCGATCATCTCGGATGCGTCGTCCAAGAATCTCATGATGCTTTTGTCATGATCGTAATAATCTCAAACGGCGTCGCCGGGCATGTGAACGAGCGCCCCCGTCACATCTCGCCTCAACCCCGAAAGTATCACAACTCGAGAGAATCATCACACTACCGCTAGGTCTTAGCGAAAATTCCACGATGGCCGTCGCGGAAAGTCCGTATTCACTTCGCGAAGCACAATGATCTTACCCGGATCATGGAAGCATAAACTCAATCATTCCTCAATCAATTTCGATTTAAAGGCGTTGACGTCCTGACATGACTTGGCCTAGACTCCTCTAGACTCCCCTCGACTTTCTCTCTCGGGAGGTGGTCATCCACCCCTAAAGTTCAAACCCGATTTCCGACATTCTACTCTCCCAACGGGAGGGTGGATCAAAAATCAACCTCTAAGGATCAAACATATGATCTCATTACGACTCAATCAAAACAGATGGTGAGTTAACATCCACCTCTAAGGCTATGCCTTATTCCTTTTCCTAGGTTCAACATTCCGACATACCATCATTTATCAACCATACTCACAACAATCACATAATCATAACGATATCATATCAGTCATATATCATAAAGTATCACACATCAATGATAGTCACATCATGTAGGACCACTCATGGGCCCCACCACACATATAAATCACAAAAAATACGCACTCAATCACAGAGGTAAACACTCAATCAAACATAATACGGCTAAGGGTCCCCCTCCCAGGTACTCATCGGCCACTCACACAGTCAAAACTATATCTGCATGTGGTTGTACATACGATGCTAGCAACTCATCTAATACATCTCCACAGCTCGTCCGTATACTCTCCTCTGCCTCGCAAGTAGCCTCCTCGGGGCTCCTCCTAGCCCACTGTATAAGTACCAACAGTACCTCTTTGCGCCTCAGATTCTTGACCCGACGGTCAAGAACAACAATCGGATGCTCCACGAAGGTATGGTCAGGTGCTATCTCTAATCTGGAGTAGTCCAATCTGTGACTCGGATCTGGCTTGTACTTCCTCAGCTGTGACACATGGAAGACATCGTGTATACCAGCCAAACGGGGCGGTAAAGCAACTATGTAAGCAACATCTCCTACTCGCTCGATGATCTCAAAGGCCCCCCACATATCTAGGGCTCAGTTTGCCCTTCATCCCGAATCGTCGGATCCCTCTCGTCGGTGACACTCGCAACCAGACATGATCTCCAACCTCAAAGGCCAACTCAATCTTGCGCCTATCAGCATACTTCTTCTGTTGGTTGTGCGCAACCCTCAGATGCTCTCGGATCCGTTTGACCTGATCTGTCGCCTTCGCACATACTTTGGTAGTGTCCCCACTTGGTCTGCAGGCTCATCCCAGCAGATAGAAGACTTGCATTGCCTCCCGTACAACGCCTCAAAAGGAGCCATCCTGATCGATGAATGATAGCTGTTGTTGTACGAGAACTCTACTAGGGGAAGATCCAGAACCCAAAGGTTCCCCCACTCCAAAACACAAACCCTCAGCATATCCTCAAGTGCCTCAAAAGGAGCCATCCTGATCGATGAATGATAGCTATTATGGGTGGATGAAGTCACTCCATCACCCGCCCCGCGGGTAAATAATTTCACCCGCTCCATCCATCACCCGCAAATCTTTTTACCCGCATCCGACCCGCGCGGGTGATGCGGGTGGAGCGGGTACCCAATGGGTGAAACAAAAGAGAAAACCAACCCAACAAAAGTAGACCAATTCTAACTCAAAATTACAAAGGGTGTAGGTTTATGTATTTATATTTTTATTTTTGATCGGCAAAGCACTGAAATTACGAGTTAATTGAAATTTGAAAGTGAAAGGGTATATATCTCTATACTAATCTTATACGAATCCAGTATATCCCTTGCTATAACGTGGAAAATCATGCCGAGACCATATCCATTCTAAATGAAATTTGGTGGGCAAAGCACTAATCAAGGATTATGGTTTCTATAAGTTAAACTTGAAAAGTATAAAATAGTAAAATCACACACATGATATACATAAATTTTAGGATTTTATGCGGGTTTGCGGTGCGGGTGTGCGGGGAGGGTTAATGGGTGGGTTAATGGGGCGGGTTATGGGTGGAAAATCTTCACCCATAATCCATACATCACCCGCTTCACCCACACCCGCTCCACCCGTCACCCACTTTTTTTGCGGGTTTTCACCCGTAAAATTAATGCGGGTAAAGTGGGTGGAGTGGGTACCCGCAGGTTATTTCCAGGCCTACGTCTTGCTCTGTCCGTCCGTCTGCGGGTGATAGGCCGTGCTGAAATGCAACTTGCTTCCAAGAGCCTCGTGCACCTGCCTCCAGAATCTCGAAGTTAAGTGGCCATCTCTATCAGGTACTATCCTCTCGGGAACCCTATGCAACCTCACTATATGTTGTATAAAAGCTCGGACTAAATCAGACACAGGCCATGTCTCCTAAATCGGAATGAAATGGTCGGTCTTGGTCAACCTGTCGACCACCACCCAAATCGCATCAAAGCCTCGTACATCTCTCCTCAATCTTGTCACGAAGTCCATCGTGATATCCGTCCACTTCCACACATGGTCGGGAAGTGATTGTGTCATCCCTCCGGGCTTCTGGTGCTCTATCCGCACCTGCTGGGAGACCTGACATCGCGCTACAAACAAAGCGACGTCAGTCTTCATCCTGCGCCACCAGAACGTCCTCCTCAATTCCTGGTACATCTTATTCGATCCCGGATGGACCAAATAAGGAGTGGAATGTGCCTCTATCATGATCTTCTGCTTCAGGTTATGCACATCAAGCATAGGAACTCGTCCCTACAACATCAGCATCCCATCATCTCGGACGGTAAAACACCTACAATGGCCCTGGGCCATGCGCTGTCGGATATCGGCAATTCGCGGACACTCTGCCTGTGCTCATCGGATCTCATCCATCAACTCTGACTGAATCTCCAGGAAACTCAGCTGTCCACTCTCTCGATGTGACCAGACCTCTATCCCACAACTGATCAGATCTCGCTGCAACTCGGGTCGAGCCGTCATTCTGGACAAAACAATCTCCTGACGAGTCTTTCGACTCAAGGCGTCGGCCACCACATTGGCCTTCCCCGGGTGATACTCAATCTCCAACTCGTAGTCCTTGATCAACTCCAGCCACCTCCTCTAATGCATATTCAGCTCCTTCTGCATGAAAATGTACTTCAGATTTTTTTGATCGGTCATGATCTTCACTCACGTGCCATATAGATAGTGCCTCCAGATCTTGAGCGCATGTACCACTGCGGCTAGCTCAAGATCGTGCGTGGGGTATTACTCCTCCCCTGGCTTTAGCTGGCGTGAAGCGTAAGCGATGACCCGATCCCTCTGCTATAGCACACAACCTAAATCTGAACTCGAAGCATCCGTGTAGACCACGAAATCCTCCGTCTCCTCTAGTTGTACTAACACTGGCGCGGATGTCAACTTCTGCTTCAGCAGATCAAAACTGGCCTGGAACGCCGGTCTCAACTCGAAGGGTACTCCCTTCTTCGTCAGTTGCGTCATCGGCCTAGCTATGCTGGAGAAGCCCTCGGCAAACCGTCGGTAATAGCTAGCCAAACCTAGAAAAGACCTGATGTCTTTGACGTTCTTGGGGACCTCCCAAGCAACGATAGCATCAACCTTTGATGGGTCTACTGATATCCCTATTGCGTATATAACATGACCAAGAAACATCACCTCGGAGAGCCAGAAATAACACTTGCTAAACTTCCCGAACAGTTTATGCTTCTGGAGAATCCTCTGCACAATCCTTAGGTGCTCAGCATGCTCCTCGAGTAGATCAAGATGTCGTCGATAAATACCACCACGAATCTATTAAGAAAATCGATGAACACCCTGTTCATCAACTCCATGAAGGCGGTTGGCACGTTGGTTATCCCGAACGGCATAACCACAAACTCGTAGTGTCTGTATCTATATTTTATTTTTGATCGGCAAAGCACTAAAATTACGAGCTAATTGAAATTTGAAAGTGAAAGGGTATATATCTCTATACTAATCATATACTAATCCAGTATATCCCTTGCTAGAACGTGGAAAAGCATGCCGATACCATATCCATTCTAAATGAAATTTGGTATGCAAAGCACTAATCAAGGATTATGGTTTCTAGAAGTTAAACTTGAAAAGGATAAAATAGTAAAATCACACACATGATATATATAAATTTTAGGATTTTATGCGGGTTTGCAGTGCGGGTGTGCGGGGAGGGTTAATGGGTGGGTTAATGGGGCGGGTTATGGGTGGAAAATCTTCACCCATAATCCATACATCACCCGTTTCACCCGCACCCGCTCCACCCGTCACCCAATTTTTTGCGGGTTTTCACCGGCCAATTTAATGCGGGTAAAGTGGGTGGAGCGGGTACCCGCAGGTTATTTCCAGGCCTACGTCTTGCTCTGTCCGTCCGTCTGCGGGTGATAGGCCGTGCTGAAATGCAACTTGCTTCCAAGAGCCTCGTGCACCTGCCTCCTGAATCTCGAAGTTAAGCGGCCATCTCTATCAGGTACTATCCTCTCGGGAACCCTATGCAACCTCACTATATGTTGTATAAAAGCTCGGACTAAATCAGACACAGGCCATGTCTCCTAAATCGGAATGAAATGGTCGGTCTTGGTCAACCTGTCGACCACCACCCAAATCGCATCAAAGCCTCGTACATCTCTCCTCAATCTTGTCACGAAGTCCATCGTGATATCCGTCCACTTCCACACATGGTCGGGAAGTGATTGTGTCATCCCTCCGGGCTTCTGGTGCTCTATCCGCACCTGCTGGGAGACCTGACATCGCGCTACAAACAAAGCGACGTCAGTCTTCATCCTGCGCCACCAGAACGTCCTCCTCAATTCCTGGTACATCTTATTCGATCCCGGATGGACCAAATAAGGAGTGGAATGTGCCTCTATCATGATCTTCTGCTTCAGGTTATGCACATCAATCATAGGAACTCGTCCCTACAACATCAGCATCCCATCATCTCGGACGGTAAAAGACCTACAGTGGCCCTGGGCCATGCGCTGTCGGATATCGGCAATCCGCGGACACTCTGCCTGTGCTCATCGGATCTCATCCATCAACTCTGACTGAACCTCCAGGAAACTCAGTTGTCCACTCTCTCGATGTGACCAGACCTCTATCCCACAACTGATCAGATCTCGCTGCAACTCGGGTCGAGCCGTCATTCTGGATAAAACAATCTCCTGACGAGTCTTACGACTCAAGGCGTCGGCCACCACATTGGCCTTCCCCGTGTGATACTCAATCTCCATCTCGTAGTCCTTGATCAACTCCAGCCACCTCCTCTAAAGCATATTCAGCTCCTTTTGCATGAAAATGTACTTCATATTTTTGTGATCGGTCATGATCTTCACTCACGTTCCATATAGATAGTGCCTCCAGATCTTGAGCGCATGTACCACTGCGGCTAGCTCAAGATCGTGCGTGGGGTATTACTCCTCCCCTGGCTTTAGCTGGCGTGAAGCGTAAGCGATGACCCGATCCCTCTGTTGTAGCACAAAACCTAAATCTGAACTCGAAGCATCCGTGTAGACCACGAAGTCCTCCGTCTCCTCTAGTTGTGCTAACACTGGCGCGGATGTCAACTTCTGCTTCAGCAGATCAAAACTGGCCTGGAACGCCGGTCTCCACTCAAAGGGTACTCCCTTCTTCGTCAGTTGCGTCATTGGCCTAGCTATGCTGGAGAAGCCCTCGACGAACCGTCGGTAATAGCTAGCCAAACCTAGAAAAGACCTGATGTCTTTGACGTTCTTGGGAACCTCCCAAGCAACGATAGCATCAACCTTCGATAGATCTACTGATGTAACGACCCAGAATTATGATTCCCGAGTTACGTTTCGAGGGATAAAACCCCTCGTTAGGATCTTGCGCTCCGAGTACAGGTTGAAGGTTTGAAACCGAAGATTTGTAGTTTAAAGCGGGATTTCTCACCCAAATCCGTAAGGTCCGTTGGAGACCCCGGGGTAAACCCCTGTGCCTGTCCTAAGTCTACAACGCGGAAAATCCATTTAGGCATGCAACCAACATAAGTGAAGTTAAAGCAAAATACAATCCCAAAGGTGCCACGGTAGAGCAGGGACAAAACAACGTAAAAGAGAGGAAGTCTAGTGGTCTCTCGAGCTCTCAATCTAACGCCAAAAGTCTGAACCCGCCAAGCGTCCATATAAGCAAAGATAGCGGCTAGCGGTTACCTGAATCTAAAAAAAATGAGGGGGATCTGGGTCAATCATCAGGCCACTCATGCGCGTGCGTAAACACACTCTGAGAGGCATATAATAAGCATCCTATTTCTAAAATGAAATGCGTAATGCAAAGCAGAACTTAAACAGATAAGCATACGAATAATTAAGTGCGGACATAAATAAAGAGGCGCGCAGTTACAAGAAATGCCAAAATAGCATGTCCCTCTAGGCTCATAAGGAATCCTCTAGCAACTCCCTTCAAAGGGAACTACCTCACCCATGGTGCAGGCCGTCCCTACGTAAGGAGCCTACTAACTACGAAGGGAAGACAAACAACGACACCCATATAAGGCCTAGTGCTCTAAGAGTTCTATGGCGACTTATAACCAAAAAGCCTACCTCACCCATCAAGTGCAAGCAACTTTCTATAATAAGCCCCACTAAGATGACAAGAATAGAGAAAAAGGTCACATCCAATAAACACCTATAACGGCCGTTTTCTAGCAAAGACATATAACAAGTCATATGGTGTCCATTTTAGATCCTAACCGCGATTCTAAGTCGTATGGTGCATGAACACTAGCCAACTATATAACACCTAGTGCATAGAGCGCCCATCATGAGTAAGTTCAAAGAACTTACCTGGAGGAGCGCAGAATCCAAGCAATATAGCAATCAAGCAAATCTAGGCAGATTAGAGCTCACCTAGAAGATAAGTAACATAATAAGTCTAAGTCTAACTTACACAAAGCATATCAATTAACACACACAAGATTCACATAAAGCATATATAAGTTAACCATCCCATCATCAACAACATTAATGTCTCAAATCAATTTCTCATCTCGTTTCACCATCTCATATCGTTTTCATCAAAACTTGCCAACTCATCAGTTTAAGATAACATCCATATCATACTTAGCCAAATTCGCATACTATCATTTTATACTCATACTTTGCATACGGATATATATATATATATATATATATATATATATATATATATATATATATATATATATATATATATATATATATATATATATATATATATATATATCATCATTATCATAATTAAGTAATTAACTAACCTTTAATCTCTAATATAATTCACCACAAGTTATGCTATTAGTCACCCATACATATCTTATCGTTAGTCAAATAATCATGCTAGTTAGTCATCGAGCAAGTATAATTCCTAAGTTATTTTCAAAACCGTTTTGAAATCCGAATCAAACAGTTAAGAACTACCCTTGAAATTATTTTCTAAATTCTTTTTAACTCAATAATATATTTTAAACACCATTTATAAAATATTTCCGGATCCCCTAAAATCCAAACCATTTTTATTTAATAAAATCAACCCTTATAATTCTCTCAAAATAATATTTTATCTCTTAAACCTCAAATAATATTATATATATATATATATAACAATTTTAATCCCATTAATTAGTTAAATAAATAAACGGATAATCCGAACCGAATCCGTAAAATCTCAACCCAGCTCAACGGAAACAATTTTTGAAAAGAATTGAAGCGGGCCCCACGGGTGCTGACTGGGCAGAGGAGGGCCCGCCCCCATCTTTCTTCCTTCAAACATCTGAAGGCTCCCGCACCCGAGTCCCGCCTGCTCGCCTGCGATGCTCGACGCCGCCCGAAGAAGAAGGTCGCCGGCGTCTGCTCGTCCCAGCACCTCAGCTCCGCCGTCTCCGCTCGTGCTCGCTGCTCAAGATCTCGCTCAGGCCAGTCCCTCGCAGCTCACTCTCTCGCCCTCGCTGCTCACGGTTACGCTCTCAACCTCACCGTTCTCGAGCTCACCGAAACTCGCCGGAGTTCGACCAAGCTTCCCGCACTCGACCCTCACTACCCCCCGACTAAACTAAGTGAACAAGGACACACATAATCAATCGTGGATGTCGGAGTTTCGACCGGAGTTCAGGGCTTCGTCGAAGGCTCTCAATGGCTCCTCGGACCTGCGTCGGATGTGGGTGAGCGTGATGATGGGGCTCGAGAGTGGTATGGATCAGAAACGAAGGAGAACCGCTTACCGGAAGGTTGGTTTCGAGCTCGAACGCAGGCGACGAAGCCTCGGTGGCTCGGTGGTGGCGTTAGCTGCTCTTTGGGCTGCCTCGGGACACTGTTGGACGTCTCGGCTTGTCTCACAGCGATGAAGGAGGCTCCGAGGTGGATCGAATTCGAAGGAAGGAAGGCCGGTGGGAGGTGTGGTGACGGTGACGAGGGGAGGAATCGAATGATGCGGTGGACGCGTGATGGTGATGAAGGTGGTATGATGGTGGTGGTGGCGAGTTGAGTTGGTGATGGCGTGCAGGAGGGAGTGGAAATGTGAATGATGCGGAACAGAATGGATGATGACGGTGAATGGTGAATGACGGGGTAAGGGGTGGGTTGAATTTGAAGGGTATGGTGAGTGATGGGAGTGGGTGAGAATTGTGTGTGAAATTGGTTAATCAATACCCGAAAATAAATCACGAATACGCGAATTTTTAATCTCGAATGTTAGTTTTCACGAATCCCACTTTCTAAAAATCGACAAGGATATCGCCATCCGATAATTATTTTGAATTTTCGAGGTAAAAGGATAGAAAGTATTCGTCAAATGTTATATTACGGTCGGAATCCGCTAAACGAGTTTTACAACCGATTTAATTTCATTTTTAATTCTCTCTTTATTTTTTTTCTTCCGTAAAAATTAGGATTTAAAAATCTGAGCCTTTACAACTGATATCCCTATTGCGTATATAACATGACCAAGAAACATCACCTCGGAGAGCCAGAAATAACACTTGCTAAACTTCCCGAACAGTTTATGCTTATGGAGAATCCTCAGCACAATCCTCATGTGCTCAGCATGCTCCTCTCTGCTCCTCGAGTAGATCAAGATGTCATCGATAAATACCACCACGAATCTATTAAGAAAATCGATGAACACCCTGTTCATCAACACCATGAAGGCGGCTTACGCGTTGGTTAGCCCAAACGGCATAACCACACATTTGTAGTGTCCGTATCTAGTCCTGAAGGCCGTCTTTGGGATGTCCTCTGCCTTCACCCTCAAGTGGTGATAACCTGAACGCAAATCTATCTCCGAGAAGACGACAACTCCATGTATCTTATCGTTAGTCAAATAATCATGCATAGCCTCAACGACTCATCCTTCTTCTTCACGAACAACACAGGTGCTTCCCACGGCGAAGCACTCGGCCTAATGTAGCCCTTCCCGGCTAGCTCCTCCAACTGTGCCTTCAGCTCGGCCATATCTGTCGGCGTCATCCTGTACGGGACCCTCGAAATCGGCCTGGTGCCCGGCTCCAACTGAATAGCGAAATCAACATCTCGTTGTGGCGGAAGCCCTGGTAGCTCATCTGGGAACACGTCAGCAAACTCACTAACAACGGGGACGTCTATCAGGCTGGGTCGCTCGCGATCCACCTCTAAAGCGTAACACCAGTAGCTCGTGCATCCCTAGTCTAGAAGTCTTGCTGCTCGAACGGCGCTGATCTGGGCTCTGTTTCGTTTAGGGTCGTTCCCTCACACCTCGTGCTCAGTCCCATCCTCTACGAGGATGGAAACTGTACGGATCCTCAGGTTGAGGATCGCCCCATAGAACTACATAAAATCCATCCCCACGATCATCTTATATGTCCGCAGTGGCATGACTATCAAGTCAGTGGGCCACTCTCGCTCTCCTATCCGAATGGGGCATCCTAGGATCTCACGCCTCGTCCTAACCCTAGCCCCATCTGCCATACGTACTTCTAACGCGAGACATATCGAACATACAAGTTTAAATCTAGCTACGCATGAATATGCTATAAAGCAGTCGGTTGCCCCGATATCGAACAAAATGCGAAGAGTAGAGCCACAGAACGATATCGTACCAACGGAAGTCGGAGCTGTCAAAACGCTGTTCCGCATCGGGAATGCGCGGGGCGGCGGGGGTGGTAAGAAATCAGTGACTACAGCTATCACTGCCAGCTGTGCAGAACCTCTGCCCTGGCCTAGTCTTGCCGACCCTGCTGACGACTGTGCCTGCTGATCCTGGTAAGATCCTCGGCCGCCTCGACCTCCTCCTCTACCTCGACCTCGACCTCCACCTCGACCTCGTCCTCCTCTAAAGTTGTTGTCTCATCGGCCACCTCCATAGCTACTATCTCATCGGCCATCTCCCGAGGGAGTCCCCCTCCCCTGACACTGTGCATAAGAAATCTGAGCGGGTCTCGGTGCCTCTGGAAGGCGTAAAGGTGAAGTTGTAGGAGTGACTGAAGATCTCTCGCCCTACGGGTACATGATAGAACGATGTCCTACCCCTCCACACGTGTAGCAGGAAATGAACTTCCTAGGGCAGTCTGTCTAGTAGTGGCCCTCCTCGCGGCAGCTGTGGTAGAAAATAGCTCTCACTCTAGCCTCACGATATGATGATACAAGTAGAGCTGGAATGGCCCAAGTGGTCCCGCTAGTCGATCCTCCTCACAATAGCCCCTTCCATAGGCCCCTATCAAATCCGTGCTCCGCGGGTCGTGGCCTCTTTCCGCCAGATGGAGCGCGGAAAGATGAAGACGTGGCAGATGTCAGACGTAGCTGCTGGTCATAGCGAATGATCATCTCTAGAAATATGTCATATGTCATTCCCTCCATGCTGGTATAAATCAGAAGAACGTTTGGAGAAAGCCTCATAGAAAGCATACGGATGCGCATCTCGTTGGTGTTACAGACCCTTCCACAATAGACGAGCTCCTTCTTGAACTGGCATGCGATCTCGGAAATAGATAGTCGTGGGTCATAGCGGGTGTTGAAGAACGCAACCTCTCGTGCAACTTGTGTCCCCGATGGATAGTACTCTCTCATCATCAACTTCCTGAACTCCTCATAGGTCCATGCAGTACGATCATCACGGTAGACAAGCCATTTGTCAAAAGTATCTCGTCGAAG
Source organism: Persicaria tinctoria (assembly GCA_037127255.1). Taxonomy (NCBI): domain Eukaryota; kingdom Viridiplantae; phylum Streptophyta; class Magnoliopsida; order Caryophyllales; family Polygonaceae; genus Persicaria; species Persicaria tinctoria. The sequence continues at coordinate 25,486,432 of JBANSL010000014.1, forward strand.
CTGCCCAGTCGCAAGCCTCTGTCTCTCCGCATTGGGTACTCCAATCAAGCTGAAAACTCCCTCGAGTCCTCTGAAGAACTACTTGATATCCTCTCCGGGTCCGGCCTCGAAGATAGGTGGGCTACTATGTGATACTCTCTTCACCCAGTCGGTGACGCCAACTGATCTCTCTCGCTCTAGCAACGCGAGTAATGCCCTCTCTATCGATGATCCCTGATGCTGCCTATCACCCTCTCCCTCGTGATGTTCGGGGATCTCGACCTCAGCATCGGTCTCAGTCTCAGTCTCTGTCTTAGGAATACGGCCACGACCTCGGCCACGTGGTCTCCCGCGTCCTCTACTAATTTGGGTGTCGACCATGCTTACAACTGGACATTTAAGTGTACTCAATATACAACTAAATAAAACGTCTTCTTCAAGGAAGACGGCCCTCAGGCATATTCATTTCACATAATTACACCCCTTCAAGGGGATGGCCCGCAGGCATAGTTTAATATCGCATGGAACCAAACTAGATAGCTATCCTTCGAGGGATAGCTTGGCGAGCCCGCCTCTAAATCCTATCGTACTCCAACCACCATGGTTGCTCCCTTGATGTCTTCCAGGCCCGTTTGTAAGGAAAAGCTAGGCAGTCTACCCGAACACTTCTACATCTCTAAGGATGCCTATCGCCTTGTCTCTACCCGTCGATCCTATTTCTCGTCTATAAAGATCCTAACCATTTTCATTTTCCAAAGGGTTTTCAACTTTGCCCTTTAAACATATCGAAATCCTTGAAGATTTCCAAAACGGTGGGCGGGTTTTGAAAATTAATTTTTAACTCGTGCGTACTCAGGTCGAACAACCTTGGATCTGATACCATCTTTGTAACGACCCGAAATTTAAGTAGCTGAATTAACCTCCATAAACCTACTTAGAAGGTAAATAAGGTTCGGAATACTAGATTATCGGGGAACGTTATAGGAGAACTTTGATCTTCTCCCGTGAGCTTTGGATCTTACGACCGTGTACGAGTTATTATTATATTCATTTAAGCGGAAGATTTAGTTGTCAAAAGATGGGGACTGCGAACCCCGAAAAGATCGTAAGCCCGTTGGAGGCTTTACCTGTCCTAGACTATCGCAAAAACGTTTCGAACATAAATAAAAGCGGAAATCATTAATACAACAAAATGCTGAGGCCGCCGGGTCCAAACGATAAAACGTATGAGCAAAAGAGTACGAATGTCAAGCGTCTCCATCACTCTAACTGTCCAAAAGGTCTGTCCCGACAACCATCCACATAAGTAAGTCATATCAGGTAAGGGGTACCTGAATCTAAAAATAAGAAATAAATCGGGGTCAATCATCGGAAATATGCACACTCAATACCATATAAAGAGGCATACTTAAAATACATGAATGTTAAAATGTAACACATAAAAAGTGTATAGATATATATATATATATATATATATATATATATATATATATATATATATATATATATATATATATATAAATGCGAAATAAACACACAAGGGTCCGTATCATCACCATAATCATCATCATCATCATCATCATCATCATCACCATCATATCATAATATCTTCTCAATCGTACTCCTCCTTCTCAAACATACTCATTCATTCTCATCATAAGTCTTTCATCATTTCATTCGTGTTCCATCTAGTATAAGTCATTTATTCAGATTATGACGGTCGTCCTACCATAGACACATAGCATACATATAAATTATTGGATTTTCTAAGTTCATCCTATGTCATATTACCAGTTTATATTCCTAAACATGTTACTAGGTCGCGTGATTCATGAAGACTCTCGATAAGACAAAGAGTATCACGTAAATCCATCATGAGTTAGTCCAGGGGACTTACCTGGAGTCCGGAGAATAAGCAAGCAATAAAGTGCCCAACCAAGGATCCAACCAACAAGAGCCTATTAATTTCATTAAGCTTTCATTTGGTGGTATTTTAATGCATGGTACCCAACCTAATAATCAACATACATCCACATGAGCTTCACGATTCTATAGATTACGCACTTTGGTTAAGTGATCCGGACTTAACCAATTATAATCTATATCGTATTATCACATAATCGATTTTATTCTTATCGGATCATAAGCCAAGTTATAGGTATACTTCATTTCTGTATTTTATATGCTCTGAGTTTCGGTTATGCCATAATATATTTAACCATATTCTTAGCATTCCCTTAACCATGTTTTTTAATTGAGTTATTATAAACACTGGTTACTAAAATTATAATAAATCTTGATCCAACCGTTGGATTGCCGTAAGTTCTAAAGAGAAGTTAGATACAGTTTCCATGAACATCATATTAAGATTTCAGCCAAATCAGACCGTTGGATAGGAAATATAGTCCAAATTACAGAGGTGCATATATCCTTTTTTTTTTTGATGTTTGCAACAAAACGCAACCAAAAACACATAGAGGCTCCACTTCCTAAGCCTTAATTTACACATAAGGCTCCTAATCTACAGAGGGATAGGTGAATGAGAGATTACCCTCGAAGCCTCTCTCAAAAAAGACCAAATTACCCCTCCAAGCTTCCCGGGACCTTGCGCCAAACACCTAGAATTTTTGACAAATCCAAACCAAAACATAAAAGGAAGTCTTAGACAAAAACCTTCAAAATTAGTTGTACAACAAGTATAAAATCAGATTTGAAGGGGAGGAAACCAAGACTCACCCAAACACACTTGAAAACCTCAAGAACACAAATGTCTCGGCACAGCTGGCTCAGAAATGGGGCTCAACGGGTAGCTTACTGGGACTGGATCTTTGTGTGGTTCCTATGGCTGGAAAGGCCTATCTTTTATGGTGCTTTGGCTTTGAGAATCAGCCAATTTGGTCGAGGGAAGAGTGAGTTATGTGTGTTTGAAGGTGGCAAGGTTGCTAGAGCAAACTTGCTCTCTCTTTCTTTTTCTTTCTTTTTCTTTCTTTCCTTCTTCTTTCCTCTCTGATTTTTGGCGTGTGGAGTGGCTGAATGAGGCAAGAAATGTGTCTTTAAGAGAGCCAAAAGGTGAAGCCAAAGTTGCTCAAGGAGTTGGTAAGGCTTATGTAGAATAGTGGCCAAATAGGAACAAGTCATTCATCCAACATGGCTTCTACTTGTTTAATGCAAAAAGATATGGCTTATATTTGATCATATAAAGGGCTGAATTGGGGTGGTTTGGGCGGCAATTTAATGTTAGAAAAACATCTCGAAATGTCGCGACAAGTGACGGAAATTACCGAAATAAACGGATCACAAGGCTTTTGCCTCACTAATATTTCTCGGAAAATTATCATACGAATACTAATAGATTTGAATTGTAATCCTCTTTCCATATAAAATATGTAATCCAATTTTTTTTTAAAATTTTCCAGGTTTTCAAAATCGTCAAAAGAAGGATAATTGATCGAATTATCCTCAGAAATTAATTAAATCTTAATTAATCAGAATTAAAATTTTCGGTCTTTAAATGGGAGCGCTATAAACGCCTGCTGAAGTCTTGCCCTACTCTTTGGTAAGCACCCTACGTGATCCCAAAGATCATCTTCAACTCCCTGGATGTACCTACGAAGGAGAGGATTAAAAACTATATGGCTTATAGGTATCTCGAGTACACGCCACGACGTGCTTGGGATATCTTTGAGACATTGGCAAACTACGAAAACACTTATGGGACTGCTACGGCCCCCGACGAAAGGCATGTCCTATCTATGCCACTCTACGAGCAATCAAAGGAGATTTATCTGGATGTCAGGAACCAATTCCACCAAGACTAGGTACGCCGTCTTACAAAACAAGTTAAATTCCTTTCTAATAACCAACCTTGTTTGGAGTGTGGGTCTGTGAGGCACAATACTATTGCGTGCCCACATGCCGGCCAAGTGCAGCTTGCAGAAACCCCCGAAGAGGCGCGCTACGCAGGGGGTAACTACTCAGGGCAACACCAACGATGAGGTAATTGAGTATTCCTTTAATAAAACTGAAAGGCATACATGTCCCATGAAGGTTAAGTCTATTACAGAGAGGTACATTATGATGCGGGACCATCCAAGACACCTCCGGACACACCTATGATTCGAACTCGTGAGAATGTTGTCATCCTCAAGAGGAAGAAGAAGGCTCCACCTTGGGAGAAGATCCAAAGGTGCAAATGACGTTTTAGACTCTCGTTCATAATTTTGACAGTTTTTCGACGTCTCTGTAAAATGGGTCGTACGGATTCAATATTTATCTGATTGAGGCGTGCCATAACTTGTCGGAACGAGGACAAAGAGATCTACAACTTTGTTGTTGAAGGTTTTTCCAGATTCATCCTAGACGTTGGCCGAAACTCAACATCTTTGCAAGCTGTACTATTTAGAACGAAAATCAGCTCCTTATATTCCTATTTTTAGTATTAATTTTACTTAAATTATTTTAGGAAACTTTAGAGGTTTTTATTTAATTCCTTTAAGTTGTTAGTTTATCTTCTTTTATCTTTTAGTTGCTAGAATCGGCCCATGAACAGCCTTAGAGGCATATATATGCCGATTCCTCATTTGTAATTCAATTGGATTTTCATGAATAGAATTAGTTCTTTCAAAGTTGTGTGAAAAAAAAAAGAGATTTATCTTGGACCTGGGAGGATAAAATTCACTAGGGGTAAAAGTAAGTCAAAAAAAAAAGGAGATAGAGTTTGTTCTACTAGTGCAAGAAAACTCCCAAGGACATCTTTTGGTGATTTCTAAAAGCCCTAGTCGACAGCCCCATCCCAAACACATACCTCCCACATATCGCAAAATTGAAACCCTACCTTGCAACTACAACATCCTGACTTAAAGGTTTTCAATCAAAAAGAGGTAAATTTCCATTCTTTCTTAGTTTTTCTTTTATTTTCTTTTATTACAACTACTCTCGAGTTGTTTGTGGCTGTATCGAGCACTTCTCCTCATTGTCGAGTGCTGAGTTGTTTATATCGTAGAGATCTCAGCCCCTGTCGAGTTCTCTCTTTGTTATTTCGAGTTGTTGTGTTGCTATGTCGAGTACCTTGACCCCTGTCGAGTACTCCTTGGTGCATTTCGAGTTGAATTCTTGCAAATACCCATCTGTTTTGCTTGAATCGAGTTGTCTATTGCTTCTGTCGAGTACTCAGCCCTTCGTCGAGTACTTCTTGCTGATTGTTTCATTCATTCTCTTGATTTGCATACTTTGATTGTTAAGTTCTTTGCTTGATTGTTGATTTGCCCAAAGCGGATTGCCCTAACAAGCGTGACATACCAATTAGAGAGGGAGTGTGAGCGAAACACAATTGTGAGCTGTTTATATTTTATCTAACCTTTTACATAGTTCCTTGTTTCTTTTCTTTGTTTCAATGTCTACTAACCATGGCAACGACTGGTACAATACTGTCATGGAGTAGTTAGCTAAGATGGAAAAAAGCTTGGCGGCAATAGAGCTTCAGCGTTTTGGCTCTAATACGATGTTCGTACAAGGAGTCCCACCTCAAGTTGGAGTGACACCAATTAAAAGGGAAGAAACTCATCCTATTTCTCCCAATAATGATAATCCACATCATGTTTCTACTAGCATAGATGCTTCTTTTATTGCTGAAAATGTAGAGCATGTTGATAATATTGATCAAGATCTTAATTTAATTGCCTATGATGATAATGTTTGCATTGAATCTGATAATGTTTGCATTGATTCTAAGCATGATGATTCTTTGATTAATAGTAAGGTTTTAAGTGTTCAACCTAAGTCTTGTGATGATAATCAAAGAGAAGAATTGTGTCATATTAAATGCTTAGAAAAAGGCAAAGTTTCTAATTTGATCATTGATGGTGAAAATTCTTCTACTATTGCTAGCCTTGAATTAATTGAAAATTCAGCCTTGGAAAAGGATGAAACCTTGCGAGCATTGAATGGAAACTTAGGAATCAATGACCAAACTAAAGTGCATATTAAGTTAGCCCATAATGAAGATGATATGAAATTTGAATTATGCACTCATAAAGTTTCTTTTCTTGATTTTGTAGATGAAGCTGAGACAAAAACCATCGATGAGTGGTCAATCCCTACAACAATCGGTCTTGAGTTTAGTTTCCATGGACATGAGGTATTCGATCCAGGAGCTAGTGTGGATGCCTTTGCGGAATCATATGCGCCCTTGGATTCGAGGTCGAATCCTTTTCAAGAAAGAGAGAATGATGTGGGACCATCCAAGACACCCCCGGACACACCTATGATTCGAGCTCGTGAGAATGTTGTCATCCTCAAGAGGAAGAAGAAAGCTCCACCTTGGGAGAAGATCCAAAGGTGCAAATGACGTTTTAGACTCTCGTTCAGAATTTTGACAGCTTTTCGACGTCTCTGTAAAATGGGTCGTACGGATTCAATATTTATCGGATTGAGGCGTGACATATCTTGACGGAACGAGGACGAAGAGATCTACAACTTTGTTGTTGAAGGTTTTGCCAGATTAGAGCTATAGCTTGGCCGAAAATCATCATCTTTGCAAGTCTGTCACTATTTTGACGGGAATGGATCCTATTGGGCCGAATTGGGCTATTTTAAGTGTTATTTCTAGAGACCTTATTTACTTATGTTTTTAGGTGTTTTAATTAGATGTTAGATTTATCTTTTTATCATTAAACTCGGCCCATCAGCTTATCAAAGGCCTATATAGATCAATTCCTACATTGTAATTCAAGAGGAACATAATGAATAGAAAAGCTCTTGTTTTGTGTTGAAACACAATGAGTGGTTGTCGATTGAATAGAGTTGTACTCTTCAATTGCGAATTGGTATCGTTTCAGCTTGGTTTGCTTTGTGTTCATCAACTTCGCAAGACTTGGTGATCCTAGTATCTACAAGTCCCCTCCTTGTGCCTCCAAGTTGTCCGCTTGGTTGTGTAGGGTTGCAGAGGCGGGTTATATAGTCATTGATATTGGTTCCTACCTTCTACGGAAGCCTGGGGTCTCTATCTTGTTCTATATAGATCGACTCAGTCCTTATCGGTCTTTGCAAGTGTCAATTTCGAGTCTTTCTTTTACTTTCCATTGCTGCGTCGTTTCTTTCTTTATTGTTCATCGAGTCTTGAAGGATCTTGATCATCTTGATCGAGTTCTTGCGTCTTCTTTATTGTTTCTTGCTGCGTTTCTTGAGTTCTTATTCGAGTCTTGTTTGTTTCTTTGAGTTTCTTGCTTGTTGTCGAAGATCGGACCATCTCACGGCTAACCCCGTATCACATTACTTGCGGGGAGTCTAAGGTAAGAAAAATGACCACTGAAAAGCTAGAGAAGAGAGCTATGGAAGCCCAAGTGAAGGAAATCATGGTGACCCTGAACGAAGAAACAGAAAGTCCACTCGATGTCGACCAAGGTAAGTCGACGTCTACTAACTTTTTTTCAGATTCTGTGTCAGGTTTAAAGTATGGGGTCGATATCGATGTCAACTCACTTGACGTCGAGTGAGCAATTCGACATCCACCCAACTCTTAAGCCTCCATCGACTTCTCCCGCATCGAGTGATCCAGCAGAGGCAGAAAAGGACTCGACGTCGAGAGTAGTTCTACTCGATGTTGAGTGGATCCCCAGAAACTGAATGATGAAAGCTCTGCAAAAGGTAGGCCGAGGTATGGACCTTTTTTTTCCCTATTTCCATAAAAGATTTGTCCTATGCATGGAACATTTATGCAGGGTTTCCAATGATGACACGAAGGACTACGAAATAGGGTTTTGGATACTTTTGGTTTTATTTTAAACATTAAGTGGATTGCTTTTTGGATTTTTTTTCTCTCTAACTAGATTGCAGGTACAAGACACTAAAAAAGGGACTCGACGTCAAGTAGACTACTCGATGTCGACTGCACATATCGAGTAAAGGGAAGCTTGTGGTCGACTCGAGACCACCCTGAGGCTCCAAGACACTCGATGTCAAATGAGTCTAGTCGATGTCGATTGACCCACTCGATGTCGACTAACCCTGCATCGTTCTTCAATACTTTTTTCGAGCATCTGCACAACTGTCTAGTAAGTCTCTTTCTTTACCCTTGTTTTTATACACTGTAATATCTAAGTTTAGGGTGGGGGAAAGGCTTACTTTGTGCATATTTTATCATATTTCACGAATTTCTCATGCATTGTATCTTTGGAATTATTATTCATCTATGTGCTTACATGTTGTTTTCCAAAGTTTATTAAAATCACCCCATCGAAATTTTTTGATTAGTGTCATGGAAGTCTTATTGAACTCGACGATGCAAGATTCAATAGAGATATAACATGAAATTTCCTAGTAAAAGGAAGTCACAATGAAGTGCATTATTTTCTTGAAAACCATGAAAAGAGTAAATTTGAAGTTGCTTTTGACATATGCGTGCACTGTTCTGAAAAACCCTTCAAGACCCATCTAGACCCCCGCCTAAACCCTTAACCTCGCCCCATCACCAAGGCCACCATGGTCGTCGAAACTTGTCTAGACTTCAAAGACCCGCCATGAAATCCGCCTAGACCCCGCCTACACCCCACCTAGACCCTTAACCCTACCCCACCGCCAAGCGTTTTTTAGAACATTATATTCGTGATAAGATGACAAATGACTTTATTTTCCATACATGCCTATTCTTATATTCCTAGCCTTACCTATGCTATTATTCATCACAAAGCCATATTTATGAGCCTTTCATTATTATTGCTCCACATGTTCTATAAAATTGCCTATTTCTTTACCTTATTACCCATCCGGGCAGTATGATGAGAAATTGATGTCATATTTTGGAGATTATTATATGGTTGTTGTGTTGTATCATTATTTTGGAGTTTGGCAGGAGAATGATCATATTATGGAAAATTTAATGAGTGAAAGAAAATATGGTCACCTCATGAGATAAAGGTAGATAGACCCTGCTTGCGTTGAGATATTAGTTTCGCAGGATGGGACACCAAGGTGAGGATTCCGAAGCACAAAGTATCTGTGGCCATTCATGACACCCATGTTTGCAACTCGCGAGAAGGCAATTGTGAGATTAGAGAGGTAAAAACATATAAGTAAAAAAAAGTGATTTATGAGAGGATGATGGATGTGGATATTCGTATGCAGGGAGAAAGTGCATCAAAGCAAGAAAGCAAGTTTGAAGGAATTCTCCCCGGATTTAGCACCACATTGTCCAAAAATATCCCACCACTTTACCTTTTACCTTTTCTTCACCATGCCCATAAAAAGTCCTGTTGATTATCAAATGCTTTGTCACATATGAATTGTTTTTGCATAATCCTCCTTTTGTGTGCGAAGTTGCTTTTATTCACATGCATTAATTTGTTGCATAAGTACCTTTTCAATGATGTAATTGATTGCAGAGAAATATGTGAATGGATCCAAGATGTTGAGAGTTTAATTTATTCCCATGTATGACCATTAAAAGTATTGTTTGAAAAAAGCAATCCTGAGTATGGGGTGTTGATGTGCGCTCAAATAACCATGATTTTTTCTTACATCCATATCGATTTCTGTATACATTTTATATTTATGGGCTTGATTTTTGCAGAATTTGTGTAGTATATGTTTATTTGTCACTTATGGAGATCTACACTAGTTCTTGTTTAATATTGCAGAAATCGAGACAAATTTGTGTTGATTCAGAGAGACGGGATTCAAGCTAGAAAACCACTAGATGTATACTACAGAGTCACTCGACGCCTTCCAAGTGACTCGACGTCGAGTGGAAGTTGGAACCAGCATATCGAGCAGAAGCAAGGAAAAGTGACAACTCGACACTTGAAGTCCACGTCGACTACATTACTCGATGTCGAGTGAAGACCTCGACACACACATGTCGAGTGAAGCCAGAGAAGCCGAGGTCGAGTAAAGATTGAGCTAAGATGCAAGGTCTGATCAACGTCGACTACTTTGGTCGATATCAAGTAGAACCCAGGAGCCAATCCGAGTCGATTTCGAGTAGGAATCCAAGCTGGCCATTACTTCCACACCAAGGCACGAGAGATCTATCAAGTTTGAAGACTTTATCCATATTAGTTATTCCCACTTTTACTTAGGGGAATTTTAATTTGTTTTATTATTTTATTTGGAACAGTTTATCTTAAGCAAGTAGATCTTTTTTCTTAGGAATTAGATAGAGTTGTTCTTTCCTTGGGTAGCAAGGGTTGAACACTATAAATAAAGCCCTAGGGGCTGAGTTTTAGATCATCCAAGCACACAAGCAATTGTATTTCCATAGAGTTAAAGAGAGAGCTAGGCAGAGTAGAGTGGGAGCGGAGACGAGACATTTTGGCTTTGTTCGGTTGTAAGCTTTCGTTTATTTTAATGCAAGTAGTTATTTCTTTTATTATATTGATGTTTGTTACCATGACGAAGAGCGAGTAGTCACCCTACTTCTAGGGTCGGGGTGAGCCCGACGGTAGCCATGTAAGGTAATGCATCAAATGTACGATATTTATTGCAATTTCATATTCTATCTCTATTTGTGATTCTTCTACGACAGTAGCAGGTGATCCTTCTTTGTATTATTAAAGCGAAAGTGATCTTAATATGAATTTGGATTAATCAATAGAAAGGGTAGTAACAATTAGGGTTTATTCGAAAACCTCTATATTTTTAATTGTTAATGACGAAAGTTATTTGATGAAAAGGCATAATCTTTTATACTTTGGTACAATTCTTACATAGTTATCGTTGTGGCGTTGAAACAATGATCTTGAAAGCATTTTAGTTTATTGAATTAAATTATTTCAAATATGTGTTTATTTCTGTTCATTATCTTTGCATCCATCCTTTATTCTTCGGACATCTTTTCCGACATTTACTTTATTGCAAAGTTTACGTTTTTTGCTGCATTGACGAACTCAACATTGACTATTGTTGGTCGACATCGAGTACACTGGTCGAGTCCGTTTGTTGTCTTTTGTTGTGCAGCTTTGCATGTGAGATCGACTGACCGGTCGACGTTGAGTCATCCAGTCGACGTCGAGTGATCTTTTGAAGTCGACATACAGGCAGATTTTGGAAATGATTAGGCAAGCACTGACATGCTTCCTCGTGAATACGATCCTAAAACCCTACCACTACAACAGGAGGGATTCTTGTATTTTATTTGCTTGGACAAGGAGTTGGTTTAGTTCGTTTATATTTATATTTATTTATTCAACTGGATTCCCCTCCACAATAGTGCTCAGTGCGGTTCAAAAGAATAGAGATGTTAATCAGTGATTTAACCCAAATAAAAATTATGGACACAGTCTGTAATTTTTATTACTAGAAAAAGGAAATAATTGTAAGAAAAGAAAGTATGGGCAGTTTTGGGGTTGTGCATCGGTCTAAAACCGAAACCGAAAATCTCAAAATTTCAAACCAAAAGCCGAACCGAAAGCATTAGATTCGGTTCGGTTCGGTTCTTTGCCGGTTCAGTTTGTGTTCGGTTCGATTTTAACATAATTAAACCGAATTTTCATAATTTTTTTAAAGTATACAAATATATATAAATTTTAGTATATATACACATTCCAAAATATGTGTATGTATTCCAAAATACATTAAAGTATACAAATTTTATGAAATACAGTATATATACATATACAATATATTATACATATACATGCAAATCTAGTCCATGTATATTTGTGTATTTATATACAATGTATGTATACACAGTATGTAGCCACATTATGCAAATACAGAAAGTATGTGTGTATATATAAAATATATAAAAACATTGTATAAAAAATTCCGATTTAACACAAACCGAACCGAAACCGAACTCAAACTGAACCGAAACTGAAAAATGAAAATTCTCGAACCCAAAAACTTCGGTTTGGTTCGGTTAGTTTCTGTTTGTGTTGGTTCGGATAAAAAATTCGGGTTGGACCGAATCATGCAGACCCCTAGGCAGTTTGTGTAATAAATCCTTCTTCTTCACAAATTCGTGGCTGCAATATAGGTCTGCACAGTGAACTTCACCTGCTACTATTTTCTGCGACAACAGTGGCCCGACGCGGGTGGCTCGATGTGGCTCCGACTTCCGGGGGTGGTGGCTTTGACACAAGCGGTGCAACTCCAGTCGACACGGGCGGGGGCACAGGCGGCGTACAAGGGGTCCGACGACGATAGAAGGGCTCGGTGAATTTGGGGGTTTTGGAATTTGTATGTAATTTAATAAATTTCTAGAATAGAATTACTTCTGAAGATGTAAGGAACACAATGGACTAAGAGAAAAGCTCATATTGTGAGATAAATGGGTGAATTGCACTCGACAAGGTGGAGGGTGAGTCCCCTTTTATACCCGAGCTCATCCAAGTCGATAAACACGAATTGACGATGCAATTACGTCCAAATTGACTACCCAAATCAATTACAATCATCATTGCGGTGTAATCCACCGATTAACATGATAGTTACGCCTAAAACCATTGCGAAACGGGGGATGTGAGCCTAAGAAATCTTGAAAGAAATCTTTCTCTGTGATTATCTTCCATTACAAATAGAGTATTTATATTACAATAATGAAATAAAAATATAAATTACCCACCCTATACATCAGGACTAGTGGGTGAGAGGAGAAAGACGTTCCATAGTATACGGAACTAACAAGTATAACGTTGGGCAACTAATTTCTCCTATTCTAAAGGTGAATTTATCATATGTCATTACCCCGTGGCGAGACCAAGTGCAGAATGGACTTGGAAACCCATATTGAGAGCGGCAGTCATTGAGGTCCGATAACCAGCCAGCGTCCGAGTAGGAAAGAAGGAAGGGAGTCCTTGTAGGTGTGAAGTGGAGGTTGTGGGTGATGGTGCCATGTAAGTACCGGAGGATACATTTGACGGCTTGCCAATGAAGAATGGCCGGGGAATGCATGAATTGGCACACACGATTCACGACATATGCAATGTCCGACCTGGTTATAGTTGCATATTCAAGGGAACCAACAGTCTTGCGGTAGAGAGTGTGATCAGCAAAAGGTTCCCCTTCTTGACGAAGACGAATCGACGGCTCTGCATGAGTTAAAATAGACTTGGAATCCAGCATGACACTCCGTGCTAGAATGTCCCGAATGTAATTAGCTTGTGAAAGAGTGATGCCAGTGGATGTCTTGACAATCTGGAGGCCAAGAAAATAATGGAGATCACCAAGGTCCTTGAGAGCAAATGTCTGATTGATAGTAGCAATGATGTGCTGGATAAAAGTATGATTGTCCCCTACGATAATCAAGTCATCGACATACACAAGGACGTAAACAGTGGCAGCGAATGATGTATGAATAAACAAAGAAGTGTCCGATTGATAAGCTCGGAACCCATGAGTGACCAAGTAGTGCTTGAGCTTGTTGAACCATGCTCTCGGTGCCTGCTTGAGACCATAGAGAGCTTTGTTCATCCGACAAACATGCGAGGGGAGCGATAGGTCTTCGAAGCCCTTCGGTTGCTCCATGTACACCACCTCCGATAAATTGACATTAAGAAAGACGTTATTGATATCAAGTTGCTTGATATGCCACCCTTTTGAAAGAGCAATAGATAGGACCAAACGAATCGTTGTTGGTTTGATGACAGGGTTGAATGTGTCGAAGAAATCAACACCCTCCTCTTGACTAAACCATTTTGCAACTAATCATGCTTTGTACCTCTCGATCATACCATTGGAGTGCCTTTTAATCCTGAAAATCCACTTACAACCTACAAGGTTAGTATGTCGAGAACGGGGAATAATAGACCACGTGTTATTTGACATTAAGGCATCATATTCCTCCCTCGTCGCAATTTTCCAGCAATCATGCTTGTGTGCCTGGGTGACACTGGTTGATTCTACTGTTGGTAAGTGGGTGGTGAGATATGTCCGGGGCTTTAGGGAGTTAGTGCTGGCCCTAGTTGACATGGGATGTTGATTGTTAGAAGCAGGTCGAAAATAGCTAGGGATAGCATCGAAATTGGGTTGTTTAGCTCGGGAGCTATGTGTGTGTTGTTGGTAATGCGGGGAATGAGTTGTTGGGGAGGCGGGGGCTGGAGGATGCAAAGGATGAGGGCTTGGGGTAGGGGAGACAGAAGGAGGAGAGGCTGGAGGTGGAGGGCAATTGGGTGCACTAGCAAGGCCAAAAAGACCGGTAGACGTCGGTAAGGGCTGTGGTGAAGCAGGTGCACACACACAAGGAGAGGCGCCAATGGCGTACGGAAACACATCCTCATTGAAGACCACGTGACGGGCAATATAGATTCTAGAAGTGGCTTTATGGAAACATAGATAACCTTTATGTGTGGGACTATATCCAATAAAAACACTCGGGAGAGAGCGGAAATCCATTTTGTGAGAATTGTATGGACGTAGGAAGGGGTAACATAAACACCCAAAGGTTTTTAAAAACCTGAAATCAGGCTCCTTTTTGTATAATTTTTGATACGGTGAAAGGTATGTAAGGGCGAGAGAACATGTACGATTGTGGAGATAAGTTGCAGTTTCGAAAGCATGTTCCAAAAAGAGTTGTGGAAGGGATGAATGAGCCAAAAGAGTGAGACCTTTTTCAACTATGATTCGATTGTGACATTTGACAACACCATTTTGTTATGGGGTATAAGGGCAAGTAACTTGATGAGTAATGCCACAAGATTGAAGGAAGGTAGATACATTTCAAAATTCACTATCCTAGTCGGTTTGGAGACATTTAATATCACAATCAAATTGAGTTTTGATTATGGTGCGAAATTGCACAAATGTGGATAGAATCTGCGATTTGTGTGACAAAAAATGTATCGAAACAAATTTGGTGCAATCATCAATAAAGAGAACAAAATAACGATTGCCATTCATGGAAAATTCATGGAAAATGTAGGGGATGGTCCCCAAACATCGGAATAAACCAGATCAAAAGGTCTCAATGAAGCAACATGGGAAAAAGAAAGATGAAAACGATGGCTCTTCCCTAATTGACAAGAGCCACACACATAGGGAAATTTATTTAAAGTAATAGGCAAATGGAATTGAGAAACTAAACACCGTAAAATAGCCTCGTGAGGATGCCCAAGCCGACAATGCCACCGATGAAGGGATGCGCGTATGCTTGTAAGAGCCATGGACGAATTTGTGGTGGAGGGGGTGGAAGGCAGCCTGTACAAGCCATGTTCAAAGGCCCCGGTGAGAAGGGTTTTGCCCTGAAAATTCTTAACACGGCACAAATGAGGCAAAAATTCCATCTTAACATTATTATCACGACATAACTTCAAGACACTAATCAAGTTTTTGGTTAGGCGAGGCACAACAAGCACATTTGGTAAATGGAGATTATGAAGGAAACAAGAGCCAATATGCGAAATAGACAAATGGTTACCGTTCCCGACTTGGAGCACGTCGAATCCTGCATAGTCCTCCGCAATTGTAAGTTTTCGAAGATCCATTGAGACATGGTATGTGGCCCCCGTGTCGAAGTACCATGACGGATCAATCGTGGAGGGGCTGTTGTGCTCAGCCATATGGGCTTCCTTTGAGGCGTCCTTGGGATTGGGACGGCGAGAGGGGAAGTTTACCTCATTGGTACGTTGCCAACAGTCAATGGATTCGTGACCAGGGTTGGAGCACAACTGACAATGAGGGCGGCCTCGATGGCGATTGTCCTGATAATTGTGATTTCCACCAGAGCTAGAGGAAACCGAGGAAGCAATTGACCGCCCATTTGAGCGAGTCATGGTGTTTACGGCCGGCATGATGAGCGATTGATCAGGAATAGGCGAAGCAGGGAGTGACTTAGTCGTTGCCTACCGAAGGAGATCCCTTGCAAGGCGATCTTCCTCCTGGAGTAGGTAGCCAACAAGGTCGTCGACCGTCATAACCTCGGAGTTCATCATGAAGGAGGTAATAAAGGGATCATAAGAAGAATCAAGACCAGACAGAATATGGCCAATCAGGTCCTCATCAGAGACTCGCTGGAGAGCCTCCACAAGAGAATCAGCAATCGAGCGTTTACGCTCAATGTAGTCGATCATGGACAAAGCTCCCGTTGTCAAGGACTGAAGTTGCAGTTTCATAGACATTCTGCAAGCCCATGATTGCGCTTGAAAATTTCGCTCCAGAGCCATTCAAGCCAAATGAGATGTAGTAAATCGAGCCACCAAAGCAAGGGCTAGTTCGGAAATGGTGGACTTGATCCACAATAGGACGAATTTTTCCATCTTCTTCCATAAAGAATAATCTGGATTGGGAATATGCCCCGGATTGGGAACATATACAGCCGAAGGATCAACTATAGTCTCCGAAAGTGGAGTCGGAGCCAGAACATAGTGTTCTAGATCAAAGGTTTCGAGTGCCGACATGATTGTGGTGCGCCAAAGGGAGTAGTTATCACGATCAAGCTTAATGCTCATGGACGGAATTTGGAATTGAAGATTGGGAGAATTCAAGTCAACGTCAGCCAAGAGGTGTTGGGTGGTTTTGGTGTTGGCCATGGATCCGGTGATTTGGTTGGGGAAAGATTCTGAATTTGGAAAAGGAAAGAAAAAAAAAATTAGGATTGTTCCGTTACCATGTGAGCTTAACGTTAGGCAATATGAAGTAAAAATATAATTTACCCACCCTATACATCAGGACTAGAGGGTGAGAGGAGAAAGATGTTCCATAGAATACGGAACTAACTAGTATAACGTTAGGCAACTAATTTCTCCTATTCTAAAGGTGAATTTATCATATGTCATCAGGGGAGAACTATGATTAACGGTTCGGATGCGACGTTAATGAGATTATTCCGATTAAAGCATTTAGCACAACTATCGCTTAATCGCAAGCTTCAACTAAGTCTTTCGAAGGTTGAAGACGGACTTGACTCACCAACTCGGTTGAGTCAACTCAGCTAGCTCACAAGCAGCTCAGTGAAATTGCCAAGACGGCTGGGCCTCCATGTGGGTTGATGTAGAGACTTGGGCCCAAGCTCCCAATTGACCTCTTTGTCCTTTTAAAAAAATGTGGTGGTGTATGTATGTGTCTATATGTGTGTGTTTTATACACATACAAGTATCTCGATATATTATTCTAAAATTAAATATTATTATTTTTTATATCTTTTATAATATTATTATAAAATTAAATAAATATATAAATGTAAATATCTATTTAACTCTATAAAAATATCATAATGTAAAATTAAATATATGCCTTTAGGTTCATGATGTCCCTGTTTTACACCATGTTTCTGTACTTATTTTAGCTCCTTATTCTATTAGTTTGGGATGGGAGTATTAGAAATTTGTGCAGTTACGCTTAATTTTGCAAGATGTGGAGTCTATACAAAGTTAGATGTTATTTACAGGAGTTTAAAGATAATTTGAAGAAGTTTGGTCGCATTTTAGAGCTTAAGGGAAAGTCATGAAGACATTGGAGAAGCTAAGGAAGAGCACATGATGGTGCAGCCGGAGAAAACCCCACTTTTGGTCGCATTTTGGAGCTTAAGGGAAAGTCATGAAGACATTGGAGAAGCTAAGGAAGAGCACATGATGGTGCAACCGGAGAAAACCCCCTTTTTCGCCATTCATAATTTTAAATCAAGTTCTGATGCCTTCATGAGAGTTGTATCCCTCGAAAAGAGCTTTCCAACGCATAGTCATATGCGTCAATTTGACGAACAAGGACTCGGGAAAGTGTGTTTCAAAACGAAGCAGAATGCTGAAAGCTGACAGAAGACTCGATGTCGACCGAAACATGACTCGACATCGACTCATTCACTCACATCGAGTGGAGCCGGATCCGAGATCGAGCGAGCCAGCACTCTAAATAAAGCCCTAGGGGCTCGTTTTCATTCATTCAGTTTCATAGTTTTCATTCCAATAGCAAGTAGAGATTTAGGAGTTCAAGGCTTTTAGGGTTTTGACTCTTTTGCGAAAGTTGAAGTGCCGGGATTGTAAAGGTTGCAAATTTAGTTTAATGCAAAGTTATTTCCTTCCATTAGTCATGTCTTTTGCCACGAAGAGCGAGTAATCTCCTTTCT
This sequence comes from Persicaria tinctoria, assembly GCA_037127255.1. Lineage (NCBI taxonomy): Eukaryota > Viridiplantae > Streptophyta > Magnoliopsida > Caryophyllales > Polygonaceae > Persicaria > Persicaria tinctoria. Next base: position 25,504,403 of record JBANSL010000014.1, read on the forward strand.
TCTAGGGTCGGAGTGAGCCCGACGATAGCCATCCGCGCCGGAGGTAAGTTTTGATATTTATTATGTTTTGATCATCCACTACCTTTTATATGTTTATTCCCTTGTCGAAAGAGAAGAGATCATGTTAACAACTTGGATTATAAACATAAAATTGGTAGATACAATTAGGGTTACTTGAACGGGTTATCTAATTGTTGGAAAATGCGAAAGATTGCTCCTTTGATGTGATTACATAATTATTCATATTATCTTATCTTATGCGTGTTTAGTTATCATCGTGGTAAGCCTCGGTCTTGGAAGTTTTATTTCATATCTGTTTACAACTGTTATACTGTCGTTCGTTGGTCTTCTTCAAACTCAACACCTTGGTTATTTCCGTTCATCATTCCTTTCCATCCTTTTATTCTTCGACCACCTTTGCCAACATTCACACGTTACTAGATCGACTGTTGACCACTCGACATCGAGTCCCCAACTCGACATCGAGTCTCTTGTTTATGTCTTTAGGGCCATCTAGGATCCGCTGACAGGCTTCCTCGTGGATCGATCCTGACCCTTCTACTACAGCGAAATGAAGTCTTGAATTTATTTGCATGGACTCGAATTCGGTTTGAATTTATATTTATATTTATTTAGACTCGATTTCCTCCTACATGAGTTCAAAATTCATAAAATGTCAAGGGACACTTTCATTAAAATTTAAATGTTCAAGATAGAGAATAAATAATTCTCTATACTCATACACCCCAGCTTATTACAATATACTTTTATTTAAATAATATAAAATACTATAGGGTATTTCATACCTCCCCTTTAAAATAAGTTTTAACCCGAAACTTAGAACAAAAACAACTGAGGGAAACATTGTTGCATATCGCATTTGGTCTCCTATGTCATTTCCTCTATCCTGTGCTTTGACCAGAGTACTTTGACGAGAGGAACCACTTTAGTCCGAAGCTATTTTTCTCGATGCTCTAGTATGTGGATTGTTTCTTCCTCATATGTTCCCGTGGGTCGATCCTCAATGTCTTCATAACTAAGGATGTGTTTTGGGTTAGGAACATACTTCCGGAGTAAGAAGATATGAAAAAGTCATGAACTGGATGAGCTGTTGGTGGCAAACCTAACCGATATGCTACAGTTTCAACTCATTGTAGTATCTCAAAGGGTCTGACATATCGAGGATTTAGCTTTCCTCGCTTCCCAAAACGAAAGACATCTTTGGCAGGGTATCCCTTTATGAACACCTTCTCTCCCACCTATAACTCCAAGTCTCGCCTCTATCCATCAGCATACAACTTTTGCCTCCTGTGTGTGATCAACGTCTGTTGCTAGATCATAGCTACTCTAGCATTTATATATGTGGATATGTTGTTATGAGCATGCGAATGTGGCTGAATGAAATGTGGAGAATGATGTGGTCTTATGGAATGTGGTGATATGATGAATGGTTGAGCATGATGGAATGAAAATTGCGATATGTTTGTTATTCTCATTGAATGATTTGTATGCTATAGATGCTGGAGTGCCTTAGATATAAACTCTTATATTCTCGTTATCCATCTAGGTGATGCTTTGTGATTATGATTGGTGTGTGTGATGTACCTTCTATTATGTTGTTCTACATAGTCAGGTAAGTCTCTTTGGAGCTTACTCAGATTGAATAGACCTCCATGTTATACATGCATGATATACTAGGTGCTTTCATTCATGATCTGCATGCCATGTAGTATCATGATATGTTGCGTTTGCAAATGAGCATTCTCTTTATGTATGCGTATGTAAACAAAATGGACGTTATCTGTGAAGTATTTAGAGTTTTTGCTAGGGTCATAGGACGGTCCAGTCTCATCGGGTCTCGTCCTGAGTCGTTCGAGTCATGGCAACACCTTATTTATTATCCACATTACTCTTATTTTCTCTTTATAAGACCACATTCCCTTATGATTATGTGAAAAAACATGCTATATGGGGTTGGGCATTAATATGGGCTTGACCCTATTAATAGAATGGAATGCATACACGAGTTGGCCAGTCTCCGCTCTATCAGGGAGGGGGCGGTGAATAGAAAAAGGGATATATCGTTAGATATTTTTTGCTAGGGTCCTATTTAATATTCTGCACATGTGAATTAGGAGCATGCTAGTGTGTTAGTATTCCGATCCTGCATCTAGAAGCATGTTATTAGGTATAGCGTATGTGTGTGCTTATTTTGGGGAAAGAGTAAAAGTGGGCATCGATCTGATCCCGCCCACTATATATTTTCTTAGGTATGTCATATATGTATAATGATGCTGATTGGACACCATAACCGCGGGGTTTTCACATGGCGGAAAGAGAGAGTTGAGACACTCACTTCCCTAAATTATTAATGATTTTAGATTTGAATATTTGGATCACGTTTTGACCCGGCTTCCCCGTGGCAATCTTATGTATGGTTTTAGAATTTTGCTGTTTTGCAAGATTAATGGATTTTATGACTTAGGCCATAGGGCAGGTATAAGGGACTTATCCCGGGGATTCCAACGATCCCTCTTGGTTTTTGGGTGCGAAATCCCACCTTTAAAGAACATATGTTGATTCCAAACCTTCAACCTGTACTTGGGGTGTGAGATCTCAAATCGGGGTTTCATCTCTCAAAACGTAATCCGGAAATCGTAATCCCGGGCCGTTACAGCTATATTGGTATAATGTAGGTTCTCAAATTGACAAAAAGTATGCGGCTGTAAACGGAATCTCAATCTTTCAAAATGGAGGACACAAGGTGGTTTGTTGAGTGAAGTTTGAGGATAGGTGATGGTATTGAAAGACCACCAAATGATGGTGAAGTTTTTGTCGCTATTCCTTACGACTTTCTCATCACCGAATTAAAAGATCCTCTTGCATCTATAGTGGATGCAATATATCCATTGTTGATAAGTAACTTACAAAATCCATCCTAGTTTGAGAAGAGAGCGATTTTAGCTCCTACTCACGATGAGATCGAATAGGTTAATTATTATGTTTTATCATTAGTCCTCGATGGGAAAGGGTGTGGTTGAGTTCTAATAGTCTTTGCTCCAGAGCATAATTGAGTGACCATAATCCAACTGAAATTTACACCGTTAATTCTTTTTTTAACATCCTTAAATGTTTGGGTCTACCTAATCACATTTGGAAGCTCAAATTAGGTGTCCCCATCATCTTGGTTCAAAACATTGATCAATCGAAGGGGTTATGTAATGGAACAAGATTGATCATCACTCGCCTAGGGTCACGAATTCGTCGAAGGTAATGTTATATCGAGAAGCAGTTTGGGAGAAAAGATCTATATTCCTTGTATGATTATGACTTCTTCGAATCAACCTATGCCCATACAGTTTGAAAGAAGGCAATTTTCTTTGTTGGTGTGTTTTGGTCAGAGGCGAATCTCTTAAAGCGCAAACTCAGCTGATACTGGGTGAATTTTTTGTTTTTAAGCTTTTTTTTTCTTGCTAGGGTAATTTTTTTTTTTTAGTCTTATTTTAATTAGACTCACTTGTAAATTTAAAAGTCTCCTATTTGTGCTTTTTATTTGTAATTAGAGTATTTCTTATAATAAATATTTTGTAACTCTTTTAATTATCAAAACTTAAATCTATTTTATATTTTTTGTGAAAAACTATATAAGAATCATATTTTGGTCGGAAAAAAAAAATGGACCTCTTCACAATAAATAATTTTTCGCTCACCTAACTTTAAAATATTAGATCCGCCACTGGTTTTGGTATGACAGTCAACAAAAATCAGGGGCAATCATTGTCATAGGTTGGTTTATATTTTCCTCGGCCGGTGTTCAGTCATTTCTAGTTATATGTTGCAGTCTCTCGGGTGACGTCTAGGAGAGTTTAAATATTATAATATGGGATGAATATTCTAACCTTTTAACCTCCACTAATGAAGTGTGTAAAAAAAGTTTTTTCACAATGTATAGTTTGTAGAAACATGTGTTAAGGACATACGTATACTGCTTTTATAGTTCAATCGATTACTACTTTCGTGCGATGTGGTTGTATTATTATATTTTTTATCAAATCATGTTAAAGTAAATTATGTGACATTCATTCTAGTATCATGTTAATCGAAAATAAGGTTCAACCAAGTGACAATCTGATCGTAGAAGACCGCTTTTCACCTTGACTCTTTCCTTATCCCTTTTATTAATAACAAAATAAACATCCTGCACTTTTTTTTTCTTTTAACCTTTAATTCATCAGTTGTTTCACAATTTAAGCCTATTTTGGTTTTAAATATTTTGAATTTTTCTTAAATGTATAGTATGATAATCTTTTCCTTTGTTTTTTGTATTGTTGTCTTCTAAAAATTTATCACATTTTAATACTCTTCCGGGAAACATTCTATGTTTTCCGAATGAGTACAATGTTTTATACATTGATTAATATGCTAATATCCAAAAAATAAGAAGAGTTTATTTAAATTAATGTTTAAAATCTCATGCATAGCGCACGAGCTCTAGAGTAGTTGTACTTACTTGCTACACATACTCCCTAATATTCTCTTTAATCTCTCCACCTTGTTGCATGCTACCACTCCCGCCCTTCTGTATGTGACCCACATCTTAATCCCTACAATAAAACTGAATTTTAACGACAACAAAATAACCCCTAAAACTGAATTTAAATGCCAACAAAGCTTTCTATTTAAATGAAAGTAATATGTTCACCTTGATTAATCCAAAGCTTCCTGTTTCCCTTTCAAAAATTGCAGTCTTGGTTTTGTTGACCATGAATATACAGTGTTGTTAAAATCACGATTCGGATCGTGGGGTTGTACGATTCTACAATTCAAAGTGGGCCAATTGATTCAGATCGCACATGTGAAATCGTATGTAGCGGGATCACTCAGGATCTTAGTGGAATTGATTTGGATCATAGAATCGTAATAAGATCGGGATCAGAATCCTACACAATGAATTAATATGTTGGTTTGTATTTTTGAAATTAATATGTTAATTGATGTAGTTATCTTAATTTTTTAAAATAATGTACTGATTCACTCTTTATTTAGGGATGTACGTAAAAAAATCTAATTTTATGACTTATTGCTCGAATTTTATGAGTTGTTATATACACGTGTGGATTTTTCATCTATGGATAGACAAATGAAGTAGTTGATAGCTATTTAACATTTCTTTATTGATTTAACTTTACATATAAGTGATATGCAATATTTTGTAATTACTTTATCCGGAAAAAAAACACGTGGTAGGATCTTATGATAACGATCCGATCCTACGATACGATTCTATTGCATCCCCACTGATCTGATCTAAAAACCCGATCCTAACAATATTGAATATAATATACTTGTAGTAAACCTTAGTATTTCTCCATAAAAATCAAAGTCAAACTTCGTAAACAAGATTATAAAATGCAAAAATAAATGTATAAATTCAAGTGGAGTAGAACCACTAACATCCTCAACAACAATTGCCCGGACAGTTGCAAATTACTTCATTCAAAGGCTTAATAAACTCAGCTAACCCAGTCATGTCTAGATTCTGCAAAATTTATATCGAATTCCAAGTGAATTACAATTTTTAGAGAGAATTAAGAAATGAAGGAGAAATTCCACCACCACCAAAAAAAACTCTTTTCAACTATACTTTTAACTTTAACTCGTTAACTAAGTAAACATACTAGATTACTAGGTAATCCCTAACCAGTAACCACCATGAGCAAATCCTGACCACCATAGGATATACCTATATTCACTATTCTACACATTCTCATTAAATTCGCACTCAGAAACCAGGAAAAAACAAAAGAAAATAAGATCGGTCTATTTATAACGCCTCTTTATGTTAGATTGAATGAATAATTGCAAAACCACTAATAATCCATTTCAAAATTGCATAACGGTGGCAACAATTGGAAGTCGATTAACAAATATTAAACGGAGAAGAGGAGAGTGAATCATACCAAAAGATGAGGAAGCAAAAACTGAATCTCTAGGGTTTGGAAAGGAGAGAGTGAAGAGAAAGTGCGTGGGGGCATGGATGGAGGTGCCTCCGGTCTAATTTAGTGACTGATTTCGAATTAGAGATTAAAGATCGATGGGATGAATGAGAAGAAATATTGCCAAGCGGGCAACGATCGGAGAGGTATATGGAGGAGGAGAAGGTCTGTTGACATATGGGGAGGGGGCCTTTGGACTTTGACCCAGCAACTTGCAGAAGCCCAATATAGGATGAGGGGAGGGGGTATGGAATTGCTAGGAGAGTTGAGCGACAGAGATGAAGCGAGCCGGCCCAAGCCCTCTTATAATTAAAAGTACTATTTTATAGTGTGTCTCACACTAATTAGAAGGGGCATTTTGTAAAATGTCAATATTTTTTTTGCCTTAATTTGCATTTTGTCCATTATCTTGATTTAATTGGTAAAATGTCATCCTCTTTTGCCCCCTGAGTGTGCCCCCACTGTATCTCCCTTACCGATTCATTTTTTTTCCCGGGCGTCAGCACTTTTTTTTCTTCATGTCAGCTCTTTTTGTTGTGCAAATATAATAATTTCTTTTTTTAACGCCATCACTTTTTTTCGTTTTCAACACTTTTTATGATGTGCACAAATAACAATCTGTTGTGTAAATTATTAGGAGTGTCAGCAACATTGGTGTTAATGCTGACACTGTTATTAAGGGTGTCAACAAAGGTATTAAAAATAGATATTTCTATTAGTAAACCATACCATTTTTTTCATTTCACATATGTCCGTATTTACAATGGAATTACACAAAAGTTACTGAAGCTTGTATTTATTAGGAGTGTTAGCGACATTGTTGACAATGCAGTGTCAGCAAAGGCCAAAGGACAAGCTCATATTCCTTTGAGTGTAAAGGGGAATAGTTAAGATTATATATCTAGATATTATTATCTCTTTCTTGGGATCAAATCATCAATATTGGTCTTTGTCCCCTCTCCATGTCTTCTCTTCACAAGCCTACAATACAAAAAAAATATTATTTATTTCACGTGTAAATAAAAGGAAAATGAAAGAAGTTTGTAAGAGGGGATAGAAGACTGAGGGAGATCCATGCTGACCGGCTCCGTTTGCGGCTATTAGTAGGTTGTGCTAGCTGTTTTTGGGGTTTCATACTCCTCATGTATTTTGCTTGTTACAAAGTTTCTATCTATTTGGTTTATTGTGCTTGGCTTCGCTGGTGGGTTTCTCCTTTGATGTCCTCCTTGCGCTGTTGTGTCTTGGGTTTGTCTTGTAGGTCTTCGGTTCACAGTCGGAATAAAGGGTTGTTCGATTGTCTTTCAACTCCATTTGGTCGAGATGATACAACTGTACTAAAAGCTTCACAAGCTATTTTTCCAGCCGGTTTGATGCAGTGCAATTTTCGATGACTCCTGGTGACATTGAGAACAACATGAAGGTTCCATTCAATGGTCCTATCACTCGTGCAAGGGCCAAGAGAATTCAAGATGAAACCAAAGCCCTTTTTGTCTGTTACCAAGGAACAATGGAGCAAGGGTTCAGACCACCCTGGATCACTTTGATCAATACTACACCACCAGCACAGGAAGTGAGCTTGCGTCCACAAACAGAGCTCATGAAGACTTGTCAGCACCCTCCATGACACAACAATACTCGACACCAACATGTGCCACTCGAGACCATCACATGTCGAGTGGGCCAAGGAAGATGTCGAGTGGATGCAAGGCCTATGTGGGTCGGTTTTACACATTTAATTGATTAAGTTATTATTTAATGTATTTAGATTTAATAAAGTGGAAGAATTATATCTCCTCTAGATTAATTCTTGTCCACTAAGTTATTTAACTTCTATCTTAGTTAGGTTTGAGTTATCTTTTGGTTATTTTGATCTATCTTTTATCAACCTAAATTCTATCTTGCATGTTAGAATTGGTTGTTAGCTTTTCTATTTTAGCAATGTACTTTCCACTGAATTATTTAGATTGAATAGAATTGAGGAACCCCTTTATGGATTAAAGGGTTCTTCTGTTGTGAGCTGAATCTACCATGTTTTACAGTATCTTTTATATCAGTTTCTGCATACATTTCATGCATTCGGGCTAAGATAATACAGAATCTATGTAGTTTGTGCTTATTTGCCAAATTTTAGAATCTACACCAGTTTCTGTTTAATTTCGCATAATTCAAGGCAAATTACAGCAGTTCTAAGAAAGGTTGGAAATGCTCGGAAATCAACTACAGAAATCCAAGGTCAAGAAGCAGCGGAACCAGACGAATCAAGCTGGAAACCCAGAAGTCCTCGATCTCGAGTTAATCTACTCGATATCGACAAAAGGATGTCCGAGCATGTCTGGTTGAGTAAGCACTGATCGAGAAACTGAGAGCCAGATCAACCCGACTCCGGAAGCCTTACTCGATCTCAAGTATACTAGTCGAGATCGACAAACCCTGATGCCATGTCCGGAGTCAAGGAGCTGTGCCAAGTCGAAGAAGCCGAGGACGGAGACGCCGAGCACCACCTTACTCGATCTCGAGTAAACAGCTCGATCTCGACAAACACCACAGCGCTAGTCCGAGCTTGATCGAGCACCAGCTGCCCGAGACACCCAGCCAAGCCATGGTCGACGTCACCCTTACTCGATCTCGAGTAGTCCTACTCGATCTCGAGGAGCCGTGTTCCAGAGCCGCGTTGCGCGGTTTTGCTGTCCTACTCGGTTTGGGAGTCCTTGGAGCCGAAGGAATCCGAGAGTTGGGGCGCGAGTAGTCCACCCTAGAAGTGGGTGGACTACTCGCGCTTTAATACAAGTTTATTTTCATACATCAATGTCTGAGGTTGCGATGAAGCGCGAGTAGTCCACCCACTTCTAGGGTTGGGGCGAGCCCGACGATAGCCCTGCGTGTTTGAGGTAAAGATCCGACTTTTATCATGTTTTGCGCATCTACTACTTGTTATGTGTTTATTACCCATCTAATGAAGGTCCATGCTAACAACTTGGATTGTAAACATAAAATCGGTAGAGACAATTAGGGTTTCTTGAAAGAGTTGTCTAATTGTTGGAAAAGGCGAAAGCTTATTCCTTCGATGCAAGTTATATGATTATCTGTTTTATTCTTGCCTTATGCATGCTTGGTTATCATTGTTGCAAACCCCAATTGGAAGTCTTTTACCTATAATTTATTTCGAATCCCAAAGCATTTGTTTTTACTTTATTTCGTTTTACTTTCTGTCTTCCTCGATATCGACTAGCACTTGTCGATATCGAGTTACTAATTCTCGATCCATATCGTTGTAGCTTCTATGTGCAGGTGCTCGACAAGCCAGTCATCGACGTCGACAAGGTTTACTCGATATCGAGTAACCTTTGCTCGATATCGACTAAAACTGCTGAGAGCCACTGCTGCTGCGCTGTTTGACTTATCCGATCTTCTGTCGACTAACCCTAGTCGAGACCGACAACCTGTGGTCGACTTCTGCCGTAAGATTCCACCGCTGCCTAGGATCCACTGACACGCTTCCTCATGGATCGATCCTGACTTCCCACTTCTGTATCAGGAGGAAGTCTTATAATCATTTGAAAGGGACGGAATCTGGTTTGCTTTATTTTAATCGTATTTAATTTGCATCTCGATTTCCTCCTACAACAAATTGGCGCCGTTGCGGGGGAAGCTATCATTCGCGCCTTAGGTAGATAGATCTCACTTTTCTTTTAAGTTACTTCGCAGGTGTATGCGCCGTTCTGGTCAACCACCTGAGTTTGACGGCTTAGACGATCCGGAACGCCTCTTACACATCCAAGCTAAGCTAAAAAGAGGCTTGGGGAGATTGATATATGGCGGAAATCAGTTGATACACAGATTGGTCAGCTAGCAGCAGGAATCCCCATACAGTCAGGCTCACTCCCAGGATCTTCAGAACCAAATCCCAAGGGAAAGACTGGTCACATCGCCGCTGTAAAACTCAGAAGCGGCCATCAACTACAAGAGCCAAAGGTCGGAAAACAGCAGAACGAAGGGGTTGAGAAACAACTCGAGATCGACTAGCAGCAAGTCCATATCGACAAGAATTTAGTTGATCTCGAGCAAGGGCAACTTGATCTCGAGGAACAACTGGGAAATCCTTCGTCTGCACAGCACAACAACTCAAAATCGACTACAGTGGTCGAGATCGAGGAAGATCAAGTCGAGATCGAGAAGGCTGCTACACCTCCGACATCTGTTCTGGCTCCGAATCAGAAAAAGAAGTTGCCCTTCCTAACAAAATCTCCAAAGGACCCAGCAGAGAAGAAATTTCAGCGCTTCATCAAGATGCTTCAGAAACTAAATGTTACCATCCCCTTCACAGAAGCTCTCAATGAAATGCCATCCTACGTCAAATTCCTCAAGGAGATTTTGAGCAAAAAGAGGTCAATGGCTCAAATTACAGAGGAGTGCAGCCATATGGACATCCTTGAGAAGAGGCCAGATCCAGGTAAGTTTGCTATAACCATTGGATTGGGTCAATATAAATTTAATGCTTTATGTGATCTTGTAGCCAGAGTGAGTATAATGCCTTTAACAATTTGGTCCAAGATTAAGATAGGTGCCCTAGAGCTTGTGGATGCTAAGCTGTATATGGCCAACAATACTGTGGTCATTCCAACAGGCATGGTGGACAATGTGCCAGTGCAAGTAGGTAAGTTCTTTGTCCCTGCTGATTTCTTAGTTATTGATATGGCGGAGGACCCTGCTTGTCAAATTATTCTAGGAAGACCCTTCTTGGCGACAGTGGATGCCAACATAAGCGTGAGGAATGAGTGCTCACTTTCAACATCATTGATGAGGAAATTGAGTATTCCTTTAATAAAACTGAAAGGCATACAGGTCCAATGGAAGAGGTCAAATCTATATCAGCTGGCTACATTACTTGTGGGGAGCCTAAGGTAAGAAATATGACTCCTGAAGAGCTGGAAAAGAGGGATATAAAGGCCCAGGTGGAGAAGATCATGGCCATCCTGAACGAGGAAACAGAGAATCCACTCGACACAGACCAAGGTACGTCGTTATGGACTAACTATTTTTTGGATGCCTTGACAGGAAGCAAGTATGGGGTCTATATCGATCAGAGTTCCTCGATCTCGAGAAATTTGGTCGATATCGACCAGAATCAGAAACCTCCACCAGCACCAGCGTCGTCGAGCAGCCAAACAGAAGGTGAGCACTCCTCGAGATCGAGTAGACTACTCGAGATCGACCAACCCCCCGCTGCGTCTACTTCACCTTCCTCGACGCTGATTCCACCAGACGGGCCAGACTCCTCGAGATCGACTAACCTTGTCGAGATCGACCAAGCCTCACCCTCCCCGACTCCAGCAACCACGAGCAGCAACCCTCCAGAACCTGAAGGTTACTCGAGATCGAGTACAGTTACTCGAGATCGACCAAACACCGTGGTCCCCGATTCCGTTTCTGCGAAGGTAAGCCAAGGTATGGATCTTTTTTCTCCTATTTCCATTAAATATTTATCTATACATGGGAGAGGTTTGCCTTGGTATGTGCGCTTATGTAGGATATCCAATGATGAACCTAAGGAGTATGAAGTTGGAGACAAGCTCTATGTTTCCAAATCCAAAGATCATTGGTTTCCTAACAAATTCAACAAGAAGAGGATTGGACCTTTTGTGGTGAACAAGATCCATTCTGGAGGATTACAGCTGATGGACAAGAATGGAGTCTTATTTGAAGCCCAAACTACATGGGCCCTACAAATGCCACCTTGAGCTTAATGGAGAAAGTCGGCCTAGCGACTATAAAATCTAGAGCTTGTACATAGACATTTATTTTTGGGACTTTTTGGACATTGTTTTGTTTGTTTTTTGGTTTTGGACCTTTTAGTTTTTCTATTGTGGGTATATGTCTTCTACACTTTTCAGGTCCATGGATAGAAGCAAGCTATATTCAGACTCGGCCCAGGCACTTTCATTCGATATTAATTAAGAGGCCTTGCACACATGTCTAGTGAGTTTCTTTCTTTACCCTTGTTTTTATACAGTGAGGACACTGTAATGTTTAAGTATGAGGTGAGGGAAAGGTTTACTTTGTACATATTTGCCATATTTGACATTATGTGTGCATATTTAGAGTTTAATTCTTGAATTGCTTATACATGGCTATTTTGGAATTCATTATTAATTTATGTGCTTATATGCATGTTTTCCAAAAATTTGTGAAAAAATCACCCCCATTGAATTTTTTTGTATAAATGTCATGGAAGCTTTATTGAACTCGACGATGCAAAATTGGATTCATTAGAGATATAACATGAAATTGCCTAGTAAAGGGAAGTCACAATGAAGTGCAATATTTTATTGAAAACCATGAAAGGAGGTAAAATTTGATGTTGCTTTTGACATGTTGCATGATAAGATGATGGAGGACTTTAGATTTCCATATAATGCTCATATGTTGATAATCCTAGCCTTACCTATGCTTATATGCATCACAAAAAGCCATATTATGCCTTATTTCATATATTGCTCCACATATTCTAAATATTGTCCATTCTTTACCTTATTTCCATCCGGGGATTATGTTGAGAATGATGTTACATTATGGAGATTGTCATATGGTGTTTTTGTTGTGTTTATCATTATTGGAGTTTGGCAGGAAAATATTTGAAAAATATGGAAAATTTAATGAGTGAGAAAAAATCCAATCACCTCAGGAGATAAAGGTAGATTGACCCTGCTCGCTGAGATAATAGTTTGGCGAGCTGGGACATATTGTGAGGAGTCCAAAGCACTAAGTATCTGGGGCCATTCATGACACCCATGTTTGCGACTCGTGAGAAGACAGTGCTGAGGTTAGAGAGGTAAAATCATTATTATGGATACAAGAATTATGAAAGGTGATGAATCAAAGGAAAAAGGAATGTGGAAATTTAGTTTGGAAATATTCCATTTCCCCGGATCATTAACACCACATTGCCAAAAATTGCCCACCTTTAGCCTTTTACCAATTATACTCCTTATTTGAGCTTAAAATAAAGTCCTCTTGATTATTAATGCTTTGTCACCCATATGAATTGTTCTGCATAACCCTTTTTTTATGAGTAGATGTTGCTTTTATTTGCACATGCATGGATCTGTGACACTAGTACCTTTTCGAGGATGGTAATTAATTGCAAGGACATATGAGAATAAATCCAATATGTTGAGAGTTTTAATTTCTTCCCCTGAATGACAAATAAAAGTATTGCTTGAGGACAAGAAAGCCTAAGTATGGGGTGTTTGTTGTGAGCTGAATCTGCCATGTTTTACAGTATCTTTTATATCATTTTCTACATACATTTCATGCATTCGGGCTAAGATAATACATAATCTATGTAGTTTATGCTTATTTGCCAAATTATGGAAGGCAAATTACAGCAGTTCTAAGAAAGGTTGGAAATGCTCGGAAATCAAATACAGAAATCCAAGGTCAAGAAGCAGCGAAACCAGACGAATCAAGCTGGAAACCCAGAAGTCCTCGATCTCGAGTTAATCTACTCGATATCGACAAAAGGATGTCCGAGCATGTCTGGTCGAGTAAGCACTGATCGAGAAACTGAGAGCCAGATCAACCCGACTCTGAAAACCTTACTCAATCTCGAGTATACTAGTCGAGATCGACAAACCCTGATGCCATGTCCGGAGTCAAGGAGCTGTGCCAAGTCGAAGAAGCCGAGGATGGAGACGCCGAGCACCACCTTACTCGATCTCGAGTAAACAACTCGATCTCGACAAACACCACAGCGCCAGTCCGAGCTTGATCGAGCACCAGCTGCCCGAGACACCCAGATAAGCCATGGTCGATGTCACCCTTACTCGATCTCGAGTAGTCCTACTCGATCTCGAGGAGCCATGTTCCGGAGCCGCGTTACGCGGTTTTGCTGTCCTACTCGGTTTGGGAGTCCTTGGAGCCGAAGGAATCCGAGTCTTGCCAACATCTATCAACATCTATCTATGGAGAAAAGATCTATCAACACATGGAAGACTTACCTATTTTAGATATAATTTTCCTTATAGATTTAATTCCTTTATTGCATTTATTTATCTTTAAGCCTTTAGTTATAGATTTAGTTATAGATAGAGATATTCTATCATTGAATAGCAAGGAGTAGAATGCTCTAAATAAAGCCCATGGGGCTGATTTTAGGATCATTCAATTCACAAGTTAGAGAAGTAGTTCACAGAGACAGTTTAGGAGTTCAAAGGTTTTAGGGTTTTGGCGTTCAACGAAAGTTAGAGTGTCGGGATTGTAAAAGCTTTGAATTTAGTTTAATGCAAGTTTATTTTCATACATCAATGTCTGAGGTTGCGATGAAGCGCGAGTAGTCCACCCACTTCTAGGGTTGGGGCGAGCCCGACGATAGCCCTGCATGTTTGAGGTAAAGATCCGACTTTTAACATGTTTTGCGCATCTACTACTTGTTATGTGTTTATTACCCATCTAATGGAGGTCCATGCTAACAACTTGGATTGTAAACATAAAATCGGTAGAGACAATTAGGGTTTCTTGAAAGAGTTGTCTAATGGTTGGAAAAGGCGAAAGCTTAGTCCTTCGATGCAAGTTATATGATTATCTGTTTTAATCTTGCCTTATGCATGCTTGGTTATCGTTGTTGCAAACCCCAATCTTGGAAGTCTTTTACATACAGTTTATTTCGAATCCCAAAGCATTTGTTTTTATTTTATTTCGTTTTACTTTCTTTCTTCCTCGATATCGACTAGCACTTGTCGATATCGAGCTACTGATTCTCAATCCAGATCATTTAAGCTTCTGTGTGCAGGTGCTCGACCAGCCAGTCATCGACGTTGACAAGGTTTCCTCGATATCGAGTAACCTCTGCTCGATATCGACCAAAACTGCCGAGAGCCACTGCTGTTGCGCTGTTCGACTTATCCGATCTTCTACCGACTAAGCCTAGTCGAGATCGACAACCTGTGGTCGACTTCTGCTGTGAGATTCCACCGCTGCCTAGGATCCGCTGACACGCTTCCTCATGGATCGATCCTGACTTCCCACTGCTGCATCGAGAGGAAGTTTTGTAATCATTTGCAAGGGACGGAATCTGGTTTGCTTTATTTTAATCGTATTTAATTTGCATCTCGATTTCCTCCTACAACATCTTCGATTTCAATCCCAACAGCTTCCATTGCTCTTGTTCTTGTTTATGTTCGGCACCACAATCACCATCCCTTACCTTGATCATAATCGGCAAACACAATTAAACACAAACCCTAGATCATCAAAACCGTCGTAAGAAGGAACCCAGGCCCTTGGCGTCGCTCGCGGCAACCCTTGCTCCCAGCGAGCGCGACGCCATAAGCTCCCGCGCGCGCAGGCACACGCGCGTCCCAGACGCCTCGGCCTCTTGCTCTCGCTTGCACTCGCGTCTTCGCTCGCCCAAGCTCTCGCTTCCAGCGAGTGAAGCCCAACCCTTGCGCCCCAGAGATTTCTCGCGCCCTGAGGACCAGTTCCTGCATGTCCGAGATCCAGTGTCGCGCGCACCTGCTTCCTCTCGCTCCCTTCTTTTCATTTCTATTTGTTTAAATTAATTTGGTTAAGTTATTTCTGTCGCTTAAATTAGTTTCTTAATTAGTTTAATTAATTTGTTAATCAGGAGATATTGGAAGAGCATTGCAAGATCGGGAAAATATACGACGTGATTCTTAATCTTGAGCCTACAAGCGAATGATCGAGTATCCCAAACGTATCAAGTGGTATCGGATTCTCAGGTTTATGCAAGTTCTTTACTCTCTTGATTCTTTTATGAGTGATTTATTTTCGTGCCATGTTTTTTCCTCATTCCCATTGCATAAAGTTTATATTTTTATTTTCATCCCTTCAAATTTGGTACTTTATTTAGGTTTATTTTATTGTTTGGATCTATAATTTGGAACATATTGATTTCTTTATTGCAAGTTTTGATTTTTATTCAATGTTGCTACATATTATGCATATGACTGTGATTCTTGGATTAAAGCATTATCTGAACTTGCACCACTAAAAAACCCTAATTTTCCAGATTTCTAGCCTATTTCCCTTATTTTCTTTATTTTTGCTTACTTTTAGATCATCGTAGCTTAGTTTTTTTATTTTTTTTCTATCGCATTACAACAGTACAGTACAACGACAGTCTTAGTAAAAAAAAAACAGAAAAAGCCGAGAGCTTCAAAAAAAAATCATTCACCTTACCTTTATTTGTTTGATTTAGTAACTCATTACATCTTGTTATTTCTTTTATTTGCTACTTGTTAGATGATCTAATTGGTTTTAAGCTTCTCAAAAGAACCCCCTTTGTGTGATTTCATGCTGTGCCGACACAGGAGCCTTGGTCACACCCCTTTTTTACTGAACCGTGTTGCAATCTCAGATAATAGTTGACGGAGTGTGTGCACTTGCTTACCCTTGTGATTGCATTGCTTATACCATCATCTTGTTCGATTCTTATTGCATCACATTGTATTCTCTTGCGTTCACATTAGCCGCTTGTTTTGACTTGCTATCCTTGTTATCCGTCTTGTGGCTGATTTAAATTGCAACTTTGATCTTTCATTGTTGTCTTCAATATTGCAAAATTCTCTGTCCAGGGAGATTTGCTTGAATATTGTGCCTTGTTTTCTCGCATCTTTGATTTCTAAAATTGCATCACTCTTAGGATCAAAAAGGTTTGCATTACTTGGTTTCTGGTCTTTGCTCCGTTTACTTGTTGCTCTTCTGATATTGTAGCAACATGTCTAACAGAAATGACCCCAATTCTTCCCCTACCTCTCCTACGCCACTTATTGCAACCGAAGTACAATCCATCATTGCAATTGAAATAGCCCAATTGACCAATCGTTTGGCCATTGAAAGGACTCAGGACCGTGCTAATTTTTCGGCCCAGATCAACCAAGCCATTGCTTGGCAGCTCGAGAAGTTGAAACAGAATGAGGCTTCTGGATCTACACCTCCCTCAGGTGGTAAGCCGCCTCCTTCAGGTAATACACCCCCCCCCCCCACAGGTAATACTCCTCCCTCAGGTAATACCCACCCTTCAGGTGATCCACCCCCGTCTGGTCAATTACACTTTATATTGCGATCTATTACGCCTAACCCTTTTATAGGAGAAAATGACAATGATCCGTTATTTGGCATTAACAGTAATGATGTACACTGAGACCAAACCCCCCCTCGGCATCACCAATAGGGACGGCAGTAGCGACACCACCAGCCTCACCAGACTCACACCAATCCTCTGTTCATCAGAGGCAACTAGGACGACAGTCGTAGCAATGCTGATCTGAACGACATGCCCCACTTGGAGGACGCTTACCAAGAGGTAGATCGCAACTTTGATGATTTACCTAACCCTAATTTTGGTTGTCCTAGATTTGATAATGCACAAGCTATCCAAAGGCGCGATGTTAAAATCAAATTAGAAACTTTTGATGGTACTAATAATCCTGAAGCTTATCTTGTTTGGGAAGATTATACTAATTATGTTCTGGAGCATCTGCGCTATGAGGAAACAAAGAAGTTGGAGGTTGTTATACTACATTTAATAGGTATGGCTCGCACTTGGTGGTTTCGCACTCGTGAGATCCGCCGTCGTCAAGGTAAGCAGCATGTTGAAACTTGGCCCCAACTCCGCTATCTTCTAAAGAAACGCCATGTGCATGAGGAATACACGGAGACCATGTGGATGCGCCTAGCTTCCTGCTGCCAAGGAGCTCGTTCACCCATGGAATACAGATACGATCTTGAACGACTCGCTCATCAGGCTAATGTTTATCTTACTGAACGTGTTTTATGTACTCAATTTCTTGCTGGTCTTAATATTCTACTAAAAATCCTTTGACTATTCATTCTATTAGGGATATTAACACTTTATCTCATAAGGTACAACTTCTATATGAGCAGCAGCAACAACAAAAGAGGACCAGGTTCGATCAAGCCTCTCAAGGTCGTAGGTTTGTTCCCTTTAATTCTTCTGGTCAATCTAGATCTACTACTAACCCTTCTATGCAGCAAAAGGGAGTTTTCAACTCACTTCAACAGGGTTATCAGGTTGAAACTAGAAGAGTTGTTGCACCATCTAAGGAACGCACTAAAGACATCCACTGCTTCACTTGTGGTGGTTCTGGGCATGTCTCTCGCGAATGCCCTCAGAAAAATAAGGTCCTTCTCAATGATTTGGGGGACCATTACTATGAGGAGGAGACTATCGAGGACCATGTAATTTCGAGTGAAGTGGAGGAGGACCATCCGATTGAGCCTAACGACGAAATCGACACTATCGACTTCCAGGATACTATCTGTCTTGTCAATCGTCGGGTCCTACACATCCAGGAAGCTCTCATGGCTGATCAAAGGGAGAACATCTTCCACACCAAGTGTATGGTTCGCGAGGCTACCTTAAGTGTCATCATCGACAGTGGGAGTTGCTGCAATCTCATCAACGAAAAGGTAGTGGATTTCTTACACTTGACTATTCTCCTAGAGCTACTCACCGTGGATTCAATGGCATAACTGATGATGGATCTGATATTATGGTAACTAAACAATGCTTAGTTTCTTTTTCTATTAGATCATATCATGATAAAGTTTTATGTGATCTTGCTAGAATGGACTGTAGTCATATTTTGCTAGGCCGACCTTGGTTATATGATCGTTCTGTTATTCATGATGGTCGTGAAAATACATATTCCTTCACTTTTGATGAGAGGAGACTTACTCTCCTACCCCTTTCGCTTCAAGCTGTTTTGAAGGAACAAGTTCGCAAGAAACAACAACAGGACACTCAAAAGGAGGCTCAACGGAAATAGAAGCAACTTGGGAGCTCGGAAGGACACCCCGCGCCCACGGTAAGACTACCCGCGCCCGCGGCCCACACACCCGCACCCGCAGGCACCTCGGCGCCGACCTCCTCTCCTTCTGCATCGACACATCCCTCTCACACTTCGCTTAAGGGCTCTGTTGAACACCATTCTTTTGTCTCTCGACCTCAGAAAGAGACCGTCACCTAGAATGTTCATCGACCTCACATCCTATTAGTAATGAAGGAGGTATTGCTAAATGTTGTGGATTTGAGTCATATTCCTGCACCTATTGCTACTCTTTTGCAAGATTATCTTGATGTCCTTCCAGCTGATCTACCACAAGGATTGTCTGCAGTACCAACTCATGAAGGTAGTTATACAACAAAAGCTTTGCCAATCTAGATTGTTTACTAGCTCTAAACGAAGTTATTTTAGCCTTCGACGACATTCGATTTAAAACCCACCCGTTCACTACATCGGACCATGCTCCGATTTCTATCGATCTGCAGTCCCCTACTCAAATAAACAGGAAACCTTTCCGTTTTGAATTGGCTTGGACTACTAAACCCGAGTTCACAAACCTGATGCGTCAGGCTTGGAAGCTTAATCCTAAATGTTCCTTCATGTTTAAACTCGTTAAAAAAACAAGCCTTCTAAAAGACCTAGCAAAGCGATGACATAAACGTACTTTTAACAATATTCATAAACAAATCTTCGAGACATATGTACAGTTGCTGCAGTTACAACAAAAGTTACTCGATATCCCTAACCAGGATTGTAGTGACAGACATAAGAGATTGCTCAGCAAAAGGGAACAAATGCTTGACTTTCGGCGTCCCTATTGGAGCCAACGAGCAAAGGTTAAACATATCATATTAAATGACACAAACTCTAGTTATTTCTGTCGTATAACATCGAAAAAGCGTGGTAGGAAGATCGTTAAAGTCCTTACAACGGAATCGGGTCTGATTTTGTCAGACCATAACTTAATCATAAATAAATTTGTACACAACTTCTCTAAAAGGTTCAAATCATCCTATAACCATGAAATCCCCTGTGACGATGATCAGCTTGTCATTGACCGGGAGATCTCTGATCAGCAAAGCCAGATGCTCACTGCGCCCATCACCAACACAAATATTAATGGTGCCCTCTTTTCGATTGGTGCTGATAAGGCTCCGGGTTGATAGGCTAAAAACATACCCGCAAATATACGGGATCGATTGCAGTATCAAGTAATAAAATTATCATTCTTCCCAAGGGACCTAAGGCTCAATATCAATCAATCTAATTAAGCTAAACCAGTAATTAAGAACCAAGAAGATAGTGATGAGAAAAATAATAAACAAAAACTAACTAACGACACAAACAAATAAAAAATGGAGATAAAAGACGTATAAGGATCTGGATATTAGATTAATATCATGTCAAGTATCGAATTCATCCGATTTTTCATATTCATCTAAAAGCTATTAAACTCTCGTTATTCACTTTAGACTATTAACTAGTAAACCGGTGTTATTCACTCTCAAACCAAAGCTAGTAAATTTACTCTCAATCCAAGGCTATTGTGTTCACTTTCGATGAAAAACTATTAAGCGTGTCAAAGCTATTCACTTAGATCAAAAGCTAATGAGTTCACCTCAAATAGAAAGCTATTAGATTCACTTTGATTCGGAGCTATCAAACATACTATGTTGTTCACCTTGATTTGAAGCTATTAAGCTACGCTATTCACATCAAATCAGGCTATTAAACAAATCGATACTTGACTACATATTAAACCTAACAACCCATCACCTTATACCGGAGAATTAGCCAAGCACAATCGAATACATGATAAAAGCAATTAAACCAATCACAACAATCGTGAACTAAATTAGAAGAGAAAGAGTAAGAAGATTTATCCCAATCTTACAAATAATCCAAAAGTTAAAACTTGATTAAACTCAAATCTTCGATCACACCAAACTAAATTTCCGTTGTCCTGTGAAACGATAGAAAATAGACTCAAAACCTAAACCCTAATTTAAACCTAAACTAAACTGTGGCCGAAGCCTTATTGCGGCAGAGGTAATTCAGAAACTCTCCTCCCTCAAATCAAGTTGTGCGGCTGTTATATAGACTTTATGGAAATTACAATTTCAGCCCACACAATTAAATAATTATAATTCAGCTCAATACCCAACTATAAATTTACTTCCACTAAACCGCCCAAAGTTTAGAAACTTCCACCATTAGCTACTTTAGCTCCTCGAGTCCAATCTCATATGCTCGCCGCTCCATATTAAAGCTTGACTTTCCACAATAATAGCCTCAAAATGCCTGAAACAAATAAAAACCCAGCGTAGACTCCGAAAATGCAAAATAAAATAAATAAAGCATTAAATATGATAAATATGCATGAAAATGGTCTAAACTAATATGCAAATGCAATCCTAAAATATGACAAAAATAGTTGCTATCACCTGCCCTGACGGTATGCCAGCAGGTTTTTAGCAGACTTACTGGGATATTGTCGGACCTTCGATTATTAAAGCGGTTAAAGCTTTCTTTTCAAGCGGCAACATGTTGCAACAAATAAATCACACATTCATAACCCTTATCCAGAATAACGACGATCCTCAAACACTCAATCACTTTAGGCCGACCAGCTTGTACTCTACTGTTTACAAAATTATCTCCAAGATTTTAATAGCTAGACTATCGGCAATTTTCGACAATATTCTCATTGCTCACGAGATTTTCCACTTGTTTCGATTAATTAAAGAAAAGGACGGCTATATGGTAGTCAAGCTAGACATGGAAAAGGCTTACGACCGTATTGAATGGCCTTTCCGTTTCTCTACGCTCACAAAATTTGGTTTCGACTCAAAATTTGTCCACTGGATTAAGGAATGTGTTCAGACGGTTTCACACTCAGTACTCATTAATGATGAACCCTCTACAGTTTTCGTCCCGTCAATAGGACTTAGAGAGGGAGACCCTCTGTCTCTTTTTCTATTTATCCTCATAGAAGAGGTTATGGCTAGAACTTTACAACAACGGTCAAACGTCTCAAAAGACTTAGGCTTCACTTTTTTTTGGGAAGGGGTGGGGGGTGGGGGAGGGGTTAAGATTCCTTTCCTTGCCTTCGCTAATGATATCATGCTTTTTAGAAAAGCAAACTAGTCAACTTGTTTTGAGCTACAACGGTTCTGTTTGATTTCTGGACAAAAAGTAAATCTCTATAAGTCGAGCTTTCAAGTTTCCCCTAACACTTCAACCACAACCATCCAAACAGTTACAAATGCTCTGTGTATCCCCCGGTTGAATAATCTAGAAAAATATCTAGGCTTTCCAATTATCAATGGACGTGTAAACAAATAAACTTTTCTGGATATCATCCTCAAAACTAAGCAACAATTGTCAAAGTGGAAAGCTTCATCTCTTTCTGCTGAAGGCAGGAAAGTCCTAACTAAAGCTAACCTTTCAGCTCAGTCGATGTTCCTCATGCAAGCTTTTCTTTTGCCCTCGTCGATCCTACACGAGCTTGACAAGATTTATAGGCAATTTTGCTGGAACAAATACACAAAGAGTACTCCTCTGATTAGCTGGGACAAGATATGCACTGATACCCTTGTCGGAGGTCTTGGCATTTATAAGGCCAAAACGATGAATATAGCATTACAAATGAAATTATTGTGGAAATTAATTTGCAGAACCAGACAACATCTGGAGTAAAGTAATAACAGACAAATATCTAAAAGGAGTCCCACTACTTCGATACCAACACAATGGCAATACCTCATGGCATTGAGCTAAACTAAACTCTATTACCTATCTATTCAAATTTGGCCTTCACTGGTCAATCGAGGACGGCAAGACAACTCAATTCTGGACAGACATTTAGGCCACTAAAAAACCATTGATTAACATGTCTCTACAATCGCGTTCGGATGGATTTTTGGATTGGAAGGTTGCCAGATTTATTAACGACAATAATACTTGGAACGTTACCAAACTTGAGACGGACTTACGAGGCCTACTTCCCATGGATATCATATCCAAAATTACAACAACTCACCTGCCTCACAATTTTTTCTCTAACATACTTTTCTAGGGATCTAGCAAAGATGGCTCGTTCTCCACGTCATCCGCGACAAAGTTCATCCCAAGTCACGGGGGTGACTAGAATTTTGGTTGCAGCTGGATCTGGAAATTGGACATCCCATATAAGTTAAGGCATTTCCTTTGGAAGATTGCCCGCGATGGTCTCCCAATTACTGATAGAATGCAACAGTTTCATGTCTCGGTACCATCTGGGTGCGTCTTCTGTGGATGCACTATCGAATCTACAAGTCATATTTTGGTACACTGCCCCAAACCAATCTATCTAACAAAAACTCTCCAGATCAGCCACCCCTCAAAGGGTGCTATCGATACAAACATCAAACCAAATATACTGCTAAACAACATTTACACCAAATTAGGCATCAAGGCCTTCACTAAACTGGCTTTTGCTTAGTGGGGTATTTGGTATTTTCGGAACCAAATAGTTTTCCAACAAATAAACAATGCCTCTATTCAGGCTATAGGCATTTTCTGCAATTCAACTTACCAAACATGGAATGCCAGAGTTGATGACTCTGAGACGAATGGTATAAATCAATATAGGATTAAGAAATATGGAACCGCTGTAGGCTCTAAATCAACTGACCATACCGCTTCCATAGCTGAGAAATGGAAAAAAACCACCTACGGGATATTACAAATTGAACTTTGATGGCTCTTAGCCTCTTACTGCAAGTTGGGGGTCGAAACCTTCAACTTTGTGATTCGGGATCATATGGGAAATATTCTGTCCCTAGGAGGGGGTCCTTGTAATAATCGCTCCGTTGTTTTCGCATAGGCCATGGGTCTTCGGGTGGGGGGTCTCCAAGGCGAAATCGCTTGGAATAAATAACCTTCTGATCGAAGGAGATTGCTTGGTAATCATAAAGGCTCTGCTGGGGGATTGGACTTTCCCCTGGAATATCGAGCTGATGATGGCTAATATGACTGTTGATTTATATACATTCTCTCATGTTGCTATTCGTCATATTTTCAAGTAGTCTAATGTTGTGGCTGACAGGATTGCACGTCTGGCCTACACTGTCCCTGCCGATGATAGCTTCAATGATGATCATGAACTTTGTGTTCTCGTCCGCTCAGACGCGCTAGGAAAGAAGTCGGGTCGTCTGCGTTTTTCCTAATCCTTATCTGCTTCCAAAAAAAAAGATTGAAGGAGATAAGATTTTGAGAATATGATATTTAGATCCTTCTTTTCACCCAATATAGGCCGCTTCTTTGATCTATTTTCACGACTTAAATGTTTTTTTTACAGTAGGCAAAAAGTTGGATGTACTGCCGACATCCATGATCATCAAACATGATGATGTTCTGGAACTCACAACAAGAACACAAAATAAAATTACATCTAAATTGAGATTTCTCAAGAAAATCAACTGCACCATTCGCCTCTCTATAGTAATGCTGGAAAGTGATGGACTCAAACTCTTTGCTTAAAGATCTGATTTCTTGAACTATTTGCACCACTTCCGATGGTACATTGTTCCCATGATTAATAAAATTGATAACAATTGAGCAATCACCCTCAACTATGGCTCTACGTATTCCAAGTTCCGCTGCCATTCTTATACCTGCATAAACTACAAAAGCTTCTACTAGGATGACAAAATTCATAATTTTCAACCATCATTCAACATATAGATTTTGTTAATTATTTTAAATAATTAAAACTTTAAAGTTTTAATTGGTTCAAAATTAATGATATTATTTGGTGTTGTATAAACGAACAAAACACTATTTATTTAGTTTATAACTATGTTGTTTTTGTCTAAAATTACGTTATAATATAGATGACTCGTTGAATAAAATAGGGACAACTGCAACTGCTCCCCTTGCCCTCTACCTATGCCTAATGGTTGATCCATTATTTTGGTTAGGGGGTTAAAAAAATTGGAGAAAGTTTTTTTACATGTATATATGAAAAATAATTTGTTGAAAATATATTGGAAAAGTATTAATTTGTGATTTCAATAGTTATTTTTTTTAGAAAATAATTAAGAAAAACAAAAATTATCAAAAAAGTGAGAATTTTTTTGTATGTAGGTAAAAGAATGTTTTTGTTTAAATATATTTGAAAAATGGTAAATTTGTGATTTAATTAGTCATTTTTGTATAATAGTTTTGAACTCATATTTGTAACTCATCTTTTAAATTCTTTTATCCATAAAATTAATTAAAATCACAAAAAGAAATACATAAATTATTTTCAAAACCCCCTAAATCTGCCATTGACTTATCTTATGAACGAATGAATGTACTCGTTGGCTATATATACTTGATCACAAAATGTAATGAAAACGATTTAATTTGTCCATAAACATGCATACATATATTTGGATAAGCATCGACCACCCACCTAATCTGAGAGAATCCGAGCAGATGAGGTCTAGAAGACCTTGATCATTTCACAAAGTATGCCCATGGTTGGAGAGGAAAAAATGTGCAACTTTATCCGTCACCATATTACCTGCTCAAGGCACAAGAGAAATAACAGCGACAATCATAGCACATATTTGTTTCCTAATATCGGATAAAAGGATATTAATTTCTTAAGGACATTTTTCAACACCTTCAAATGATTAATAGTTATGAGGGAGTAACATTTGGTCGGTAATCCCCAAATGGTTAAAGATAGTTCTCGTATCTCTACCTTTTGTTGATAAGTCGTTGATGGTTGTAGATACTCCTTTGGTCGGTAGGATTGGGCATTTACTGAAGCCTCGTTCACTGAATTCATGGGCCTCATCCTTGATCAAATTACCTTTTAGAACGCAACATTTGAATGACAAATCCTTTATGTGCCAATGACGGAGGGAAAACCTGTCATTGATTCCGCCAAAGAAAACTCAAACCTATAACAAGTATAGCAATAAGCAAAAGGTCGATCCACAGGGAAAGTTATAAATTCTAGTTTGATTCAAGTGTCAATCAAAGTAACCAGTTTGGGGGGGTTTTGTGCGTGACAGTTCCGCCTTTTATCAAAGCGGAATAAAGAAAGCAAAGTAAAGGAATTTGTTTTAGACAATTAGGAGAAGCAATTCTACCTACAATTTTCCACTTTATTGGATTGAAGCGATCCTTGTAACTTCTTCTCGTCCTATTAAGTTTCCTATGAATGCCCTTGTCCCGACCTAATATAGTTACTAGTCCAACCAGTCCTAGAAACCCTTATCAATCGAACAGTCCCTAAAGAAGGATTTAACCCAATTGATAGCTTTAAGTTTAGAGATTAGGCAAGGTATTTGCAGTCCCTAAAGAGGGATTTAACAATACATTCAACTTCCTACTCATTCAATTAGTTCAACCAGCCCTAAAGGAACAAGTTTGCCACTTAGGTTAAGGTTCACAACCAGGAATCTACAAAACCTTAGCAATTGAATTGATTCTAACTAGTTGCACGGGCTAGATAGAATAAAACAATAGACAATCAAGCACAAAGAAGTTGAAGCATTCAAATATAGAAAACAAGGAACGAGAATTAGAAACTCACAATCAATCCAAATAAAGCTTCAAATTGCAGGCAGAATAGATGAGTTTAGTTCCTTATGGAAGACATCGCTCAAAATCTCTAAAAAGTCTGATGAAAGAATAGAATAGAAGTAATGGAAAAATAACTAAAAGTGGCCTTAAATATCATCCAAAGTCGGCCATAAAACAACTAAGAATAAAAACTAGGGTTTCATTAAACGAAACGCAGCGTATACGCACTGACGGCAGATGCGTCGGCCGCCGCATGTATGTAGCCACCGCAGCATCAGCATTTCCTCTTGCATCGGCCCTGGCGGCGGCGGCCGCTGCATTCCTGTTTGCGATACTTCTTGTCTTCTCCGAGAGTAGCTTCAAGTGATTTGCTCTTTTCATTCCTTGCTTCTCTCCGATGTCTTTTATACTCCTCTTCAAGATACTGCATCTCTCATATGTGTTCCGATTCGATCTGCAAGATAACCACAAATTTGCGCATAATCCGAACTCTTCTAGAATAATTATAAGACGCAATTTAGTAACAAAGAATGAAATAAATGCAACCTATCTAAGCTAAAAATGCCTATAATTCCTATCTAAGATATGCATTATCAAATTCCCCCACTCTTAACCTTTGCTTGTCCTCAAGCAATGATAGAATGAACATGAATCAATGTATCCCACAAGAAATCCCTTCAAGTTTCAACTTAATCAAAAAGCAACATCATAGCAGGTGAAAACATAAACCAGACAAACAAACGTCATAGCATGTACTATAGTGATCAAAGCTTAGAAGTAGACATTATCCAACCTCACCAGAAATATGTGTTTCACTCATGTGTTTAGGCTTTAAGATACAACTCTCAACTCAAACCAATCATGCACTAAGCTCATAGACATTGACCACCATATCACCAATTCTCTACAGAAATGTCATTACTTGCGGGACACAATAAAGAAAATAAAATGCGACACTTTTTTTTTCTTTTTCTTTTTCTTGCATTTTCTCTTTTTTTTTTTCTTTTTTTTTTCTTGTCTTGGTGCTTTCCTTACGCGAAGCGCAAACATGGGTGTCATGAATGGCCCTGGTATATCAACACCTCAACCTATTAATATGAAGTCCACTTGAATATCTTTTGACGCAAGTTGCAAACATGAGTGTCATGAATGAACCTGGTTACTCAATGATCAAGCTTTCTTTCCTACTGGATAGTTTTCAACACCTTTTTGTGCGAATCATACCCATGGGTGTCATGCGTAGACTCGGCTACTAAGTGCATCAACCATTGCCACCTTATTCACTAAATATTCACAAATTTAACAAAAGACTCAAAATGTAAACATAAACTCCGCAAGCAATCAAACATGTGCATCGGTCTTCAAAAATAGATACTGCAGTCAATGCCAAGAGGTAGCAACACTAGGCGAGTAATTCAGACAACTGAGCAAAAGAATTCAAATAAGGCCAAACATTCTCATAGGGTCATGTTTTTAGGACTTCAATCATACTTTAGCTCAATCATACATGCTCAATTATATTTGCTAGCTCATGTTTCACAAAAATCAAATAAAGACAATAATCAAAATATCCAGAAATCCATGGGATTTTTATGAATCATGCTTGAAATTTAAAATAGAGGACAAACTAAGCCAGATGGGTATTTGAATAACACATATGTATGCAATACATGCTCTATTTTTGGATTTTTGAATTATTATTATTATTATTATTTTATATTCCGAAAATGCAGAAAAATAAATAAATAATAGACAAAAATTAAACTTAACAAAAATTAAATAAACTAACTATTACAGAACTTAACATGTTGTGTAGAAATTTAAACATGGTCCTAGGAATGACAGAATTGACATAATATACATATAATTCTCCTCCCCCACACTTAAAGTTTTCAGTGTCCTCACTGAAACAGTATAGACAACTAAAATAAAACAAAATTTAGAGTGAAGTAGTAAGCCTGGT
Source organism: Persicaria tinctoria (assembly GCA_037127255.1). Taxonomy (NCBI): domain Eukaryota; kingdom Viridiplantae; phylum Streptophyta; class Magnoliopsida; order Caryophyllales; family Polygonaceae; genus Persicaria; species Persicaria tinctoria. The sequence goes on from JBANSL010000014.1 coordinate 25,532,755, forward strand.
ACGACGGCTGGTATGGTGGTGACTGGTACGGCGGGATATGAGGCGGTGGCTGGTATGGTGGTGACTGGTACGGCGGGATATGAAGGTACTGCTGACGAAAGTAGTAAGCCTGCTCTCTTCACAACTCCTCCATATGATAATTTGTCTCGCGCGTGTTGCGATCGATGTCTTGGGGAGTGAACTCGAAGGAGTCCTGGCGCAAGGACATACGGTGGAACTCGGTAAGCATGTGGTCCCGCCAGGGGTCATCCTCAGCAGAAGAGAAGCAAAGTCCCGCAGAGCATCCCCCATATGGTAATCTGTCTGCGCAGGGGCACCATCCTCAGCCTCGTCCTCCTCATCCTCATCATCCTCCTCCTCAACCACATTCTGATCAGGTGCTATGTAGAGGGAGGCGTTGGTAGGCCCATAAGGTAAGGCCGTAGGCAATGTTAGGCGGTGGTCTCCATGCTTCCCTGCCTTCCAAATGAAGCCCACCCCATCAGCTCCCTCAATCAAGTATGCCCTCCTGAGCTAATCGATCGTATAAGTGTACCCACCGGACATGGGTACACCGCACTGTGCAGGCTCTAGAATGTGGTGGGCTATCAGGCTAATCATTCTTCCCAAACCAATTCTCCCCTTCTTCTTCTTCGTGTGGATCTTCAGGCAGCTGTCTATAAAGATCTCAACCCAGTCCGGCGTACCACGGGACTCGGGAGCCAGGCTCCATAGCCAGGACAGATCGCCCAGGGGCACCTTGTTCACGTCGTCCTGACTGCTGAAAGACATGGCCATGACCTTGTGAACTAGACGTAGGCATGGATGAACAAATTTGTAGTTGTATTCACCCTGATGTCCATCAAATCTGGTGCCAGTAGCTGCGTACCAAACATCATGGCGTTGTTGCTCTGATGCTAGGGAATGCAAATCCGGCGAGGGTGCCCGAGTAATCCCAAAAGCCTGTCTCAGTTGGTCGTGCGTGCAAGTATGGCTTTGGTCCAACAAGTTAAACCGAATCCTCGAAGCGTCCACACGCTCAAATGTAACCAGAAACTCTGCTACCAGCTCTGAGTATGTGGGGGCGTTGCACTCTATGAATGCCCCTAACCCGCCATGAGTGAGCATTCGACGGGTGACATCCAACATACCTAGTCTCTGAAGGGTAGGAACATCAAAGAACTTTGTTTGTATAAATCTCTTAAGATCGAAGTTCTCGAATGCCTTCTTCTGTTCTTTAGACACGTTCTTCAACCGGCGCACCATTGTCATCAAATCTCAGCAGTAGATATCAACAACCCAAACAGATCTAGAATTCAACAACAAACCGTCAACACAACTCAAACCAATCAACAAAACACCCAACACAAACACACCTTAAGTAACTCATGAACCTCAAATCAAATCCCCAACACAAATATCTTTCAATTAAGCTTCCTAAAAACTAAATCCGTTAATCATCCACCCAAACTCAAGAATACTTAACAATTATCAACAATCACACCCCAAATTACTCAAATTACCACTTTCAAACCAAAGTTCAAACTTCACAACTCAAAAATCAGCCCCATATATACCGGTTATAACGACCCTTTAAGAACAACAAAAATATCCCGCACAAATTTCAACCCTTAAGCAATGAATAAGCAACTCAATATCAAATCTCTACCCAGTTCTCAAGCATATTAAAATATGAAATTGAGAGAGAATCGGGGAGAAATCATACCAGGAGAGTTGTAAAAGAAGGATGAAACTGAAAATATAGCAATTTAAGGGTTATCAGTGGTGGATCCGGTGTGCAGGACTGGTAGTGGCAGCGGCGGCGGGCGGCGCTGTGACGCTAATCCAAATCCGGCGGAAGGGCGCGGTGGCGAGAGGTTGGCTGGCGATGGTGACGCGGTGAAGGGTGGTTGGAATTAGTGAAGAAGGAGATTAAAGAGAGGATTTGGGGGTGGGTATGAAGGTTTCTTCAAAGGTTGAAGGAAGAGGAAGACAACAATGGGGTGTTGAGGGGTTTGGAAGAAAGAGGTAGGGTTTGGAAAGAGGTAGCCCGTGACTTAATGTATTTTTTTTTATTTTTTGAAAAAATTGTCACGAGACTGATGTGCGGCGGGCGCAGCATATGCTGCGGCCGCCGCCTGTGATCCCCGCCGCGGATTAATGTGCGGTGGCCGCCGCATTGGATGCTGTTGTTGCCGCCAGTGAATTGGCCTTCTATACTTCGTCATTTTTTTTTCTTTTTTTATTTTATTTTAAAACTACCTACGTCACTAATCCTAAAGTAATTAGCTAAAGAAAAATTGCCTAAGAAATAATGAAAATGTAAAGGAAAAGAGAATTTATCTCGGGTTGCCTCCCGAGCAGCGCCTATGTTTCAAGTCGTTGGCTCGACATTATGGTCCTTGAGTGGCCTAATGGGTTGGTTCAGCAAGCACCAACTCCTCCTCTTCGTTATGTGGAATGGTCTCAAAGTATGGCTTAACTCTATGATCGTTAACCTTAAAGAGCTCATTAGACTTAGGATCATAGAGTTCAATTGCTCCGTGAGAGAAGATCCTCGAGATGGTTTAGGGTCCTTCCCACCTTGATCTAAGCTTTCCAGGGAAAAGCTTCAGGTGTGATTTGTATAGAAGAACCTTGTCTCCTATATTTAGCTATTTCCGAAGGATGTGTTTGTCATGCCAAGCCTTGGTCTTTTCCTTGTAGATCACTACATTATCATAAGCATCCAGACGCAATTCCTCCAGCTCTTGCAATTGAAGTTTTATGAATTGACCCACTTCATCCAACCTTATATTGCAATTCTTTACAACCCAATACGCCTTATGCTGAAGCTCCACATGGAGATGACATGCCTTTCCAAAGACAATTCGATAAAGGGACATACCAATAGAAGTCTTATAGGCTGTCTGATAGGCCCAAAGAGCGTCATTTAGCCGTAGACTCCAATCCTTCCTGTTAGGTGCCACTGTTTTCTCTAGAATGGTCTTTATCTCTCTATTTGATATCTCCGCTTGACCATTGGTCTGAGGATGATAAGCAGTTGACACTCTCTGTGTGACATGGTACTTCTTTAGCAAGGCAGTGATCGTCCTGTTGCAGAAGTGTGTCCCTCTGTCGCTAATTATAGCCTTAGGCACCCCAAATCTTGCGAAAATGGTATCTTTCAGGATTTCTGCAACTACTTTAGAATCATCAGTTCTGGTGGCCTTTGCCTCCACCCACTTGGAGACATAGTCCACCGCAAGCAAAATATATATATTCCCAAAAGAACTATGGAAGGGACCCATAAAATCGATACCCCAAACATAAAAAATTTCACAAAATATGACAGTTGTTTGTGGAATTTCATTTCTAGTAGATATGTTCCCCACCCTTTGGCATCTATCGCATGATTTACAAAAGGCATTAGCATCCCTAAATAAATGAGGCCAAAAGAAACCTGCTTCTAAAACTTTTCTAGCAGTCTTTTGAGGACCAAGGTGGCCTCCACATTCACGAGCATGACAAAAAGTAAAGACAGATTGTACCTCATTATCCGGTAGACACCTCCTGATTACCTGATCAGCACAATGTTTCCAAAGGTAGGGGTCATCCCAAACATAGAAACGAGAGTCATGTCAAATCTTATCCTTTTGAGCTTTTGTGAATTTTGGTGGAAATTCTCCCGTGACCAAGAAATTCACCATATTGGCAAACCAAGGTCGAGGAGTATGGAAACCCATCAACAATTCAGGAATATCAGGACTTACCTCGTCGGATAGGGAGGAAAAAGACTGAACGGGGGTCTGAACAGCTTGCGGCGGGCGCAACATAAATGATGCGGGCGCAACACGATTGATATACGGCGGGCGCCGCAAGGTTTCTGCGGCCGCAGCATCAGCATTTCCTCTTGCATCGGCCCAAGCGGCGGCCGCTGCACACCATGCGGCGGCCGCTGCATTCCTGTTTGCGGTACTTCTTGTCTTCTCCGAGAGTAGCTTCAAGTGATTTGCTCTTTTCATTCCTTGCTTCTCTCCAATGTCTTTTATACTCCTTTTCAAGATACTGCATCTCTCATATGTGTTCCGATTCGATTTGCAAGATAACCACAAACTCTTCTAGAATAATCATAAGACGCAATTTAGTAACAAAGAATGAAATAAATGCAACCTATCTAAGCTAAAAATGCCTATAATGCATATATAAGATATGCATTATCAGCCAATCTTGTTTTTGTGCGGGAAGACCCCTTTGACATACTTTCCACATGAAGTTCTCTAACAATGATAGAAAACACACACACGAGATATTTCTAATCTGCCGCAAAACTTTGTTAGAATGATAACGTGATTACAACTCAATTACTTAACACCCACACCCAAAACTACATTCTTGAATTTTACGCCGAAAATTCTCCCGAAAGGTTCTCTCTATTTAATGCTTTAAACTAAGCTTTTCTCTCCATGTTTTTGGATTTTGATATCTAACAAATGAAATCCTATGGGTTTTTATATGTTTACAAGGAAGACAATGAGTGGTGAAAATCCTATCATCAATACTCACCTCCATTTTGTTTTCTTTATTCAACACTTCCTAAATAAATGAATGGTGATTCTTTTCTTTCATTAAAACTAAAAATAGGAAATTGATATTTCTTCAACAATCTTCCACTTGAAGACTGATTTCAATATGTTTTCACACACATGATCATGTCACTCCTGCAGGCCAACTGAAGTTGAACACAACTTCAAATTGTCAATAGTCACCGTCTTTGTTAATATGTCCGCTGGATTCTTACAGCCTTGGATCTTCTCTAGTTTTAATACATCATCTTCAAACAAGGATCTGATGAAATGGTATCAAAGTCCAATGTGCTTGGTTCTAGAATGAAATACCGAATTCTTTGTCAAGTGTATTGCACTCTAACTGTCATTGTACAACACATTATTCTCTTGGACAAATCCTAGCTCTGTTAACAAGCCTTGAAGCCATATCATCTCTTTACTAGCTTCAGTCACTGTTACATACTCAGCCTTTGTAGTTGATAGAGCAACAATCTTCTGCAATTGTGACATCCAACTAACAGCTGTATTTCCGAAAATGGATATGTAACCGTTTGTGCTCTTTCGGTGATCGACTTTGCCTCTAAAGTCAGCATCTACATAGCCTCGTACTTTTAATTCAGTCTTACCAAAGTACAAACATTTTGCCATTGTTCCTTGTAGATACCTTAAAATTCACTTCACCGCTTCCTAGTGCACTTTCCCCGGATTTGACATAAACCTACTGAAAGCACCCACTTTGTGTCCAATATCTGGTCTTGTACATACCATTGCATACATCAAACTCTCGATGGTTGAGGCATAAGGAATCTTAGCCATGAGAGCTCTTTCTTCTTTTGTATTAGGAGATTGATCCTTCGATAAGCGAAAATTGTTAGCCAAGGGTATCCCAACTGGTTTGGTATAGCCCATGTTGAACCTTTTTAAGACACGTTTTATGTACTCTGATTGAGACAACTGCAATGTCCCTTTCTGCCTATCTCTTGTTGATAGATTACATAGGTTTCCTCATGTATAGTGGGCTAAAAGCCCGTTAAGGCCCAATACCTTTATAACCTATATATATGTTTATCAATGAATGGAAACCCTCAATGCGGACTTTACATCAATCTTGGGATCTTACATGGTATCACAGCCTTTTCTTCCTCACGAAACCCTAATTTGATCCTCCTGCCTCACCTCTCCTCTTACCGACGCCGGCCTCGTTTCGCCGCTACCGGTCAACATCACCAGGTTATCCTCTTCCTCCGTCCTTCTTCCTTGCCGTTAGCCTCGCTGCCGCCTCATCACCAGATCCCGTCGCCTACATCCCTACAGCCCTTCCTTTTGAGATCCTCCCCCAGTTCGTTTCTTTCTCCAAAAAAAACAAAAAAAATATGCCTGACCTCATCTGCTGCGCCCGCGGCCGCGGCATCGACGTCTGTGGCGTCCACCGCATCACTCGCCACCCTTCTCCTTCGACCACCGCCCCTCGATGGTCCCCGGTGCCTAGCTTCAACCCTCATTGGCTACACTCCGGCTCCCCTGCCTTGAGACATGCCGGTCCTAATGCATATCTGACATCGTCTGATCAAGGCTATGTTCCGCCGGCTGGGCATAACGCCTTCTCCTCTATGCAGCCGACGTCTTCAAACTCTTTTTGGTACATGGACACTGGTGCCACCTCCCACATGACGAACTCCTCAGGTAACCTCTCATCTATTTCTTTTAAGGGCCCTGCACACTCTATTATCGTCAGAAATGGTGGTCGCCTTGCTACTTCGGGGATCGGCCACGCCAAATTACAGACCCCAACCCACCCACTACACCTCAACGTGTCCTCATTGTCCCAAAGATTGTCAAAAACCTTATCTCTGTCCGTCGGTTCACTACTGACAACAACCTTTCTCTTGCGTTTGATCCCTATGGTTTCTTTGTGAACGATCTTACTACCAGGGTTACTCGCATAAGATGTAACAGCACTGGGGAGCTCTACCCTATCACACCACCTTCTGCGTCCAGTCAGTCGTGCCCGGTCACCCTCTCGGCATTGTCGCCCAGCATGTGGCATGCACGCCTGGGCCATCCCAGTGCTGCCGTTCTAGATGTCCTCCGTTCCCAGAGTCTTGTCATCTATACTAAAGACCCACACTCTGGTTTATGCTCTTCCTGCCAACTAGGCAACACATGTCAGATTGCCGTTTCAACGGTCTTTGACCTCTACCCTTGCTCCATTTGATATCATTCATAGTGACATTTGGACCTCTCATGTGCCTAGCAAGGAGGGTCACAAGTACTACCTCTTGTTTCTTGATGATTACACTCATTACTTATGGGTCTTCCCGTTGCATTTCAAATCCTAATTAAGTGTTTCCTGTCTTTGTCAGATTCCATACCTACATCAAAACACAGTTTCACATATCCATCAAATGTTTCCAATGCGACAATGGCCGTGAATTTGACAACAAAGACTTTCACTCTTTCTTTACGACAAATGGAAAAGCCAAACGAATCATCAGAACCATAACCAACATGATACGCTCTCTCCTCTTCCACGCATCTATTCCCCTTCCCTATTGGCCTCACGCCTTATCCACCACCTGTTATCTCCTAAACGTTCTCCCATCTACCACCCTTCAACATCGCTCGCCAGGTCAGGCCCTCTATTATACTTTTCCTACTTATGATCACCTTCGTAACTTCGGGTGCTTGTGCTTCCCAAACAAGTCCTCCACTGCCCCACACAAGCTTCACCCGTGTTCCACTCCTTGTGTCTTCCTAGGGTATCCGTCTGATCATCGCGGTTACCTCTTCCTCGATATCACGACCCATAAGCTCATTGTGTCTCATCATGTCACATTTGATGAGTCTCGCTTCCCCTTTGCTTCTTCTCGACTCCCCACTTCTACACCTCCTTTGTCTTAGTCTGAGTCAGAGTCATCGTTCACTCACTTCTTTCTTCCCCAGAGCTCTCCCGGTGCTCCTGCCTCTCCCCCGCTGCCACCACCACCTCCCCCCTCCCACCAGACCACACGGCCGCAGCATCTCCGGTGTCTTCCGACCCCGTCAAATCGTCTCCATGACCACCACACATCACCCCGCCGCTCAACACCATGCCTACACCCCCCCGGTCATATCACCTTGTTGTGATGCTGCGCCCGCAGCAAGACGCTGTGCCCGCAGCCAATCAACGTAACCATCCCCACCCTACCTCCCACACACTAGCGGCGGCCGCAGCATGCTTTGCGGCGCCCAACGCCAATCAACAAAGCTCCGCCCCTCTTGCCCCCGTCCCTCCCGCCTCCCAATCAACCCCTTCCTCCACCTCGACCTCCCTGTCCCCCATCCCCACCTCCCATAAAACTTCCCTCCTCGACTCGAATTGGCAGGAGGCTATGCTCGATGAATACAGGTCCCTTACAAAGAATGGTACTTGGGTTCTTGTCCCTCGCCCTCCAGCGGCAAACGTCGTTCGCTGTATGTGGCTCTTCGGTCACAAGTTCCGCTCTGATGGGACGTTAGAGCACTACAAAGAGCGTCTTGTGGTCAACGGTCGATCTCAGCAGGTAGGTATTGATTGTGATGAGACCCTCAGCCTCGTGGTCAAGCCTGCCACTATCCGAGTGGTGTTGAGCTTCGCTCTATCGCGCAACTGGGCCATTCATCAACTGGATGTCAAGAACGCTTTTCTGCATGGTCACCTGAATGAGACAGTATACATGTTTCAGCCGCCGGGCTTTGCTGATGCTGATCGTCCCAAGCACGTCTGTCTCCTGAAGTGCTCTCTGTATGGTCTGAAACAGGCTCCACGAGCATGGTTCCAACGCTTTGTTTCTCATCTGCTCCGCTTGGGTTTCATTGGCAGCCGCTCGGATTCGTCCCTGTTCATCTATTGCAGAGGCTCCGACATGGCATTTCTATTATTGTATGTCGACGACATCATTCTCACCGCCTCTTCTGATGCTCTTCGGACGTCGATTATTTCACAACTGAGTGCTGAGTTCGCCATGTCAGATTTGGGCCAGTTGTCTTACTTCTTGGGAGTTGTTGTTCAGCGGCATGCGTCTGGGCTATTTCTATCACAGAGTAAGTATGCTGCTGAGATTGTTGCTCGGGTTAAGATGAGTAACTGCAATCCTGTTGCCACCCCTGTCGATACATCCAACAAGCTCAGCGCTCAATTCTGGTCCTTTGGTTGATGATCCGATATTGTACATGAGCATTGCTGGTGCTCTTCAGTATCTCACCTTCACCAGATCGGATATCAGTTACCCCGTTCAGCAGATCTGCTTGTTCATGCATGCACCTAGGGAACCCCACTTTCATGCCTTAAAGCGGATCATTCAGTACATCAGCGACACACTCGAGCTAGGCATCACGATCACTCATTCCTCTAAGTTTGACCTTGTTTCTTACACTGATGCGGATTGGGGTGGTTGTCCTGACACACATGGCTCCACGTCTGGTTACTGTGTCTTCCTCAACGACACCCTTGTGTCGTGGTCGGCCAAGCGTTAGTCTGTCGTGTCTCGCTCCAGCACTGAGGCCGAATACAGGGGTGTTGCCAACATTGTCTCTGAGTGCTCTTGGCTCCGCAATCTCCTTCTTGAGCTTTGTTACCCTCTATAGAAGGCCACTCTGGTCTACACTGACAACGTCTTCGCCGTCTATCTGGCTAGCAACCCAGTCCAGCATCAATGCACGAAACACATTGAGCTCGATCTCCACTTCGTCAGGGACAAGGTTGCCATTTGACATGTCCGCGTTCTACATGTCCCGTCCTCTTATCAGTACGCTGATATATTCACCAAGGGTTTACCTAGACAATTATTCATTGATTTTCGATCCAGTCTCACTGTCTGGCCCCCTCCCGTTTCGACTGTGGGGGTTTAATAGATTACATAGGTCTCCTTAGTATAGTGGGCTAAAAGCCCGTTAAGGCCCAATACCTTTGTAACCTATATATATGTTTATCAATGAATGGAAGCCCTCAAGGAGGACTTTACATCAATCTTGGGATCTTACACTTGTAATTTGCATTCCAAGAATCTTCTTTGCTGGACCCAAGTCCTTCATGTCAAACTCTTTTGATAACTGGTTCTTCAACCTTCTGATATCATTCATATCAAAACCCGCTACCAACATGTCATCAACATATAACAGTAAAATTATATAACTGGATTGATATCTTTTGATGTAGCAAAAGTGGTCAGCGTTATACTTCTGGAAACCATCAAACTTTTTGTACCACTGTCTCAGAGCTTGCTTTAGGCCATACAAACTCTTCTTGAGTTTGCACACCATATTCTCTTTTCCATCTTGAGAGAAACCTCCTCGTTGATGCATGTATATCTCCTCATCTAAGTCTCCATGAAGAAATGCAGTCTTCACATCTAATTGTCCCTGATCTAATAGTAGTATGCTTCACAACGGGGGCAAAAATCTCTGTGTAGTCAACACCTTCTTTTTGCTGAAATCCTTTGACAACTAGTCGAACTTTGTACCTCTTAGAGCCATCATGCTCATCTTTCACCTAGTGCAACCATCTATTATGAAGTGCCTCCTTCCTTATGGGTAATTGAGAAAGTTCCCATGTTTGGTTAGAAATCAAAGACTGCATCTCATCTTTCATTGCAAGCTCCCACTGGCTTACTTCACTGCTTTGGCAAGCTTCATCATAACATTCGGGCTCCCCTCCATCAGTCAACAAAAAATAATTCATATATCTCCTTTTAGGAAAACGAGGCTGAGAAGACCTTCTCAATATAAGAAGTGGAGTAGAAGGTAGGGACGTGTCAGACTGTTGTGCACTACTTTCTCCAACGAACTCCTCCAGTTGAGGATTTGTTGCGATCAATTCTTTCATAGGACAATCTGGGATATAATCTGCATCTACAAATACTGTCCCACTCTGCTATGAGTTAATGGCGTCACTTTTTGTCAAGTCCTTAAACATGATTGACTCATTGAAAATCACATCTCTGCTACGGATCACCTTCTTCTTTTCACCATCCCAAAGGCGATAGCCAAACATATCCTCGCCATAGCCAATGAAAGTACATTTCTTAGATTTCGGATGAAGCTTATTCGTGCCATGATCACTAATATGCACATATGCCACGCAACCAAATGCTTTCAAGTGCGAAAGTTTTACGTTTTTACCGCTCCATACCGCTTCTGGTATTTGGTAATCTAACGGAACCGAGGGACCTCGATTGATCAAGTAACAGGCCGTATTGACTACTTCTGCCCAGAATTTCTTCGGTAGACCTGATTGTATAAGAATGCTTCTGGCTCTTTCTGTCAATGTTCGGTTCATACGCTCAGTTACACCATTTTGACGAGGTGTACCTAGAACCGTTTTCTCCATTCGGATCCCATTTTCATAACAAAAGCTTTTGAACATGGTGTCTACATACTTGCCACCATTGTCGGTTCTAGGCCTTTTAACGTTCACGCTTGTCTCATTTTCAACCATAGCTTTCCATCTTTTGAAAGCCTCAAAAACTTCAAAGTTGTCTTTTAGAAAGTAAACCCATACTTTCCAAGAATAATCATCGATGAAAGTCACAAAATAGTGTTTTCCATCAATGGATGAAGTAGTGGTTGGCCCCCAAACATCGGAGTGGACAAGCTCTAGCCGATTCTTTTTTGGAGATCTGCCATTTGTTTGAAAGCTTACCCTCTTCTACTTTCCAAGTATGCAATCTTCACACATGCCCATTTGAACTGAGCGTAAACCTAGAAGCTTTCCCTTCGAATGTGTGAGTTTCATCCCTTTCTCACTCACGTGGCTAAGTCTCTGGTGCCACATTTTGGAATCTTCATTTCCTGATGCAACTACAATTGAGCAGCGTGCCCCTACTGTAATGTAAAGAGTACCGCTCTTCTTTCCATGAACTATTGCCATTGCACCCTTTAATATCTTCCATTTATCACCATTGAAAATTATATCGTATCCTTCATCTTCCAACTGCTCTACTGATATCAAGTTCTTTCTTAGATCAGGAATGTGTCGAACGTCCTTGAGCTCCCAGACAAAGCCATTCAACTTAATTTTCACTGCACCTTTGCTGATAATTGAATAAGGTTGATCATCACCAAGATATACATTTCCAAGGTTCCTCGTGACATAGCTCTCAAAGAGCTCTTTCTTCGATGTAGCATGAAATGATGCTCCAGAATCTAACACCCAAGATTCTTCCTTCCTCTCCAAGGAACATATCAATGCATCATCTGCTCTAGAATTAAAGCTAACATTTGCCTCCACCTTCGTCTCTTGTTTCCATGGAGCGCTCTTGCATTGGTTTTTATAGTGCCCGGTATTCCCACAATTTCAACACTCGATGGTCTTCGAGCTAGAGGAACTATTGGGATTCCTTGACCTCGACCTCTTGTCCTTTGGTTTTTCTTTGATTGTTCGATCTTCCGTGTCCATTTCCTCTGGCTGAATTTCTCCCTTTTGACTCTGTACGCAAAACTGAAGAGGTTGATGATTCACCCGACCCTCTCCGTCGGATCTCTTCACTGAGCACTAGATCACGAACATCATCGAACTTTAACTTATTGCTTGCTGTTAAGCTACTCACAGTCCTGACAGTAGCATTCCAACTATCTGGAAAAGAAGACAAAAGTATCAAGGCTCGTACTTCCTCATCAAATTCAATCCCAACTGAACTCAACTGGGTTGTGACTGTGTTGAGTTCATTGAGATGTTGAGCTACCGATGCGCCTTCTGTCATCCACAAATTGAATAATCGCCTCATCAAATAAACTTTGTCACTACTAGAATACTGCAATTAGACATCATATGATTTAAGTCTGTCAAAAAATCAACAGATTTTAAATTCATCTATTACATCAATAATTTTTTTTATGATGTTTTAAAAAATTTACACAACGATCAAATATTTAGATAGATGTAAAATTATTAGTTCTGGAAAAAATTAAAATGAGCGCGGGTTTAAAATTTCAAAGTTGAAATGAGCGGAATTGAAATACATAGAGGGGGGTTTCAAAATTTGTGGGAAAATATTAACACTTAACCAAATTTGCCCTCTCCCCACATTCACTCTCTCCTTCTCCCGACCGTTTCTCAAAATCCTCTCTCTTCTCTCACCGTTTCTCCTGGATGTCCTCACCACAACCTCTTCCCCCGTCGCCGCCACGGCGCCACCACCACCACCGCCACCACCTATCTTCTCTCTCCCTACTTCAATCTTCCACTACTCCTCCTTTTCTCGCAGATCCGAGATCTGAGATCTCCTCAACCGTCTCCTCCTTCATCGTCACCCTCAAAACCACCGTCTCCTCCTTCATCGTCAAGGTCTTCTCCAACACCAGATCTGACAGAGAAGGTGACTCCACCATGAGTCCGCTGGTGTCGTGACTCCGTCAGCACAAAAGTAGATCTCGACCACCATCGACATAAGCGGATCTCGAGCACCTCTCTCATATCTCCGACGTCTCCATTGTCCGGTAATCTCTTCAAACCCTTTTCATTTCAATTCAAAATGTTGATTAATGTTTAGATACGGTTTGATTTCGAGGGCCATTGATTTTTTTTAGGGTTTGATTTTTTGGGTTCCAGTAACTTCTCTCATTCCTGGCTTTACTTTCAATTTTCTTGAGATTATGAAGTTTGGACTCTCGGATTCTAAAATTTGGACTCTCGGATCTATTGTTTTTTCTCAGTTCAGTATGGTTTTGAAGAACATACAGAGAAGGGAGAGGAGATTTTGAAACCTTCTAGGGTGCGTTTGGATGCTCCTATATTTCAGGTAATAGATGCTTGTTATATTCCAAACGAAATTTGAGTCGATTCTTTTACAGTTCCCGTTTTATAGATTTCTTGCTTTGATTTATTAGGGTTTCTAGCTTGGTATCTCTACCTCTATGCATGGTTCTATGAGTTCACTGTTTTATTTTCTAGATCTAGAATGGGCTAGATCTTTGTTTTGAGTTTTAGGGTTTATAGGTCCTGTTTTTGAAAGTGTCTGAATTTTGAATTGCTAGTTGATATTCAATTTTATGCTTAGTTGATTGGAGATTTGTGGACTGTTTTGCCTCTTCCGATTCTTTCAGTAATTTAGGGTTTTAACTAATTAGGGTATTGTTTACAGATGCAGGAACTTACCCTGGGCCATTTTTTGGTGTTGATATTTCAATGAGTGTTAAGGTATATTTTCTCTTTTAATTTCTTCTCATAAGTTTGAATGAAAGTTCAAGTTACATAAATTTGTTGTTCAAATCTTTCTTTTCAAGGGGTTAAACATTCACCTTACAAAATCCTTCAAATTTGCTGTTGAAATCGTTCTGTTCCTAAATCTCACTACTTTCTAAATGATTACCTTTTCTCTAAAATTCTTGTGCCACATTCCATGACATTTTTAAGGTAAAAAATTCTCACATAAATATGATGGTGGTTAAAATGTGTTTGAGTTTAACTAATTTCTACTATTTAAGGCTTTTTTTTTGGTCTTATAAAGCTATAAAGAGCACTCTTAGAAACTGTTAATGCACAAGGACTTGTTTTTTTTTTATTATGATTGTCTTATCATATCTTTAATTTGTTTAGAATAAAATTCCAAATGGTTCAATGTATAAAATAAGATATTGAAACATTAAAACAAAGTTTAATCATCTTTGTATAAAGAACTATTTCTTGTAAAAAACAATTCTATCTTTTCGATTCAGAATTCTTTCTTTGTCCTTTCCTTGACTTCCTTCTTCCTTTTTTTTTTGTCTGTGATTATGATCAATCATACCAATATGTTTGATGACCCTTGAAATTGTCTAATAAATTGAAATGGAAAAAAAAACAAGGTTCAACTATATGTTGCCTTGGAATTTAAAAAGTATGAAGAAGATGACTCAGTGAAGTTGATTCTCATCCCAATATTAGCCCGATTGACTATTTTGTGGAACTTGTGAAAAATATAGAAGCAATGCATGCATCATTTAGAAATTCTCTGCTGCTTGTTATCTTAAGTTTTTAGTTAGGTACACTGTTTCTTCTGTGAATTTCTTTACTTTATCAGTTTATTGCTACTTATTCAACAAGTTCTTAGATAACATCTGTAGTTCTATACATACATGCCACATAGCACCCTGGATCCTTTTTATTTTGTCTTCTTTTTCTCCAAATCGGAACTCTGACCTTACCTAGGCTATCTATCAAAGGCAGAAGGTAACATACATCATTTGAGTCCTTTCCCCTTCTTCTTTCTGCCAATAATTTTTTTTTTTTATAATCTTAGTGCCTGATATCTTGAGGTGGGAGTTCATAAGGGTATTTATGGTGTTTGACATGTTGAGTAAGGGTCTGATTGGTATGACATTAATAAGTGCAGCGAAAGTGGAAATAGTGAACTGAATGCTCTTACCACTGCTACCACTGATTGCATTAGAAACAAGGGTGGTGCAAAAGGAAAAGAGAAGGAGAAGAACAAATAATAGAATAACACTGGTAAATAATAATAAGCATAGAACTTGGGAACAAACGAAAATCTGACATAAATCATTAACCAACAACATGGAACTTCAAAGGATGTATTGCTGACTCCTGGGTGAACAAGTTCTCGCTCCAAGCTTTTGACTGAAAGAGTAATAATCATGCACCAATTCCTTTTCCACTGTGAACACTAGCATGATATTCCCTCTTTTGTAGTATTCACCTTATCTTAGCCTTTGTTTATGCTACTATGGATCTAGTTAGGTGATCCATATTGTTTCGATTTCACATGTTATATGCAAATATGCAATTACTTTCTGATGGGATTCTTGTGAGTATGTTTTGAATCTATCTTTTATCCAGATTGCTTTGTTTCTTGCCATCTCTCTTTTATTTCTGGGCAGATCTACCATATTATTGACTGATAACCTTCTTCATGCAGTCTCTCTTGTGTCATTCATCCCCATTTTCTAGTTTTGTACAACAGCTCAAACAAACAGATTCGTCACTTGTCTTTCCCTCTTCGTATTGAGTTCTTATTTAACCTAATTTTTAATCTTCTTGTAGATGTTTGGTCCAATTCTTCATTTAATGTTTCACTCTCTTGTTACTTCAATAAATCTAAATAAATAGTGGATACTTACTTCTTTCTTACCATATCAGGAAATGATTAGTTTTTTTTTAAGTATTATTAAGTACTTACTATTTAATTCCAAAATTGTTAAATCAGAATCTGCGCACGCCTTTTCCAAAGGGTACTAGAGCTTGCTGACCTGCTCGAAAGATGCTGGCTGAAAGATCCAATGGTAGGACCTGACTTCTTCGAGATCACAGAGATTATGAAACAGATTGCTGATGAGGTAATACTTGTTTCATCTACTACTCTTCTTTCAACATGCATAGCTACACTTTAATGAAAACTGTTATTGCATTTTGTAAACATAGGAAGAAAAATGGGCAATATAGTGAGTAGTTTCTATCATTTCTCCAGATGAAAATGTCCATACATTTTGATTACTTTAAGGCAAAAAAGTTTCTTAACCATACACATGCTGATGAGCTTATGTTATATTTTTTTTTACATTTCTTAAAGCATGGTTTTCTTTTGTGACAGGAAAGAAAATGACTCAGCCTCTAGACGAGAACAATGTGTTTGTGTAATGATTGGATTTCCCTGATCATTGACAGGAACGATTCTCCCTTGGCTGGTTTGTTCTCCGTTTCATCTTCTTTCTTTCCTCTTTTTCTTGTTGCCTACATTCAGACATGTCAAAGATTCTCCCTTGGTTGTTGGGTTATTTGCATTATAATGTGATTTCGCTGTGTTGATATATTATGATTTACATCATTTTTCAAAGTGTATAGGTTAGAATTTTGAATAAACCAGTTTATATAACATGACTATTCCTTGATTCAATAGGCCTTAATACAAGATGGACCCTTTAATTGCAGTGACTTGATGTCAATTTAGCATTTTACACAATGGTAATGCCAAGTGGTGTTGTTGGTGTTTTACAACCTAGCGCATATGCTCTTGGCCTCTTTGTTTCAATTGTACGATCTATAAATGAGGATATTGTAAGTTTATATGGATTTTTCTTCTTGATTTAGGGCTGCTTTTGAAAAGGAAATGGAAGGAATCCCTTCTACTCGGCCTTTGGGAGATCTTCCTCATGAGCTTCACTGTCCATTGTGCAAGGAAGTAATTAAAGATGATGTATTAAGTAAATGATGTACTCCTCAAAGTGTCCTACTATCGATGTCCCCTTCATTTGTAAAATTGTATCTTTCAAGTACCTATACTAGGTAAAGGTTCATTTTGTGCTTATCTACAAGTTCATTAAACTACTCATCATTTCCAAAATCTCATTTTATGAGCAAAGGGTGTTGTATATCAAACGAAAAAACATCTAAATAGAGATGAAAAGTGTAGTGTCTCAATAACTACGAAATTGAACCATTATATAAAAACGGATGCTAGTATCATTATAGACATCGTCTAAATAATCTAAATCAATGTGTAACATGTATTTTTACATCCCAATGTTAATATAAACTGATATATATTGCTAACAACGACATCTTTATAAAAATCTAAAATGATGTCTATATCATGTTAATACATCGGGTGTGCACATATTTCATGTGGTATATTATCTGAAAACAATAAATAATCACAAATTATAAATATGAAATTAATATGCACGTAATCAATATAATAAAAAAGATGTCTATTTTGTTTTAATACATTGGTTATTTTAAAAAAAGTGATGTAAATGTAAAATTTAGGCTTGGTGCGATCATCTTTAAAAGCTTAAAAATGAAAAATAATGAGGGTCGGGTTTAATAACAATTGAACATGTAATAAACAAAATTGAGGGGTTGATTTATATCTATATTCAAATTAAAACAGATGATTTGACATCTCCTTAAAACCGATGTGAAATTTTTGATCTTTTACTACACGCACATAGAGATCGGAATTTTTTTCGAAAGACATCTATTGACAACAGTTGTCTAATTGAAGTTTTCTAGTAGGGTGTTAGAGGCAGATGGCTTCTCATACATATTAGAAAGGGCTTCCATAAGACCCGTCGTGGTTGTTTCCTTTGCTATATTGAAGGAAACATTGCGTGATAACGTCAGTCAGATAACTCCAAGGGCTTGCCTATCCAGGAGATTCCAATCCTCATCCTTCATGTCCTCTGGCTTCTTTTCTGACAAAGGTTGATAAAGATTTTTCTGGTACAAATAATCTTCGATTTGCATCTTCCAAAATTTGAAATCTGCACCATCGAACTTGTGTAGTTTCACCTTTCTATCTTCTGCGACCATTGCTCCTACTCAAATCGGACTTTATGTGGATTGTTTATAGCCAACGCTTTGATACCAATTGTTCGGAAAAATACGCTCAACTTTCCCGGAAATCAGAATAATGACAATGATAGAAAACACACACGAGATGTTTCTAATCTGCCGCAAAACTTTGATAGAATGATAACGTGATTACAACTCAATTACTTAACAACCACACCCAAAACTACACTCTAGAATTTTACGCCGAAAATTCTCCCGAAAGCTTCTCTCTGTTTGATGCTTTAAACTAAGCTTTTCTCTCTGTTTTTTTGGATCTGGATATCTAACAAATGAAATCGTATGAGTTTATATAGGTTTACAAGGAAAATAATGAGTGGTGGAAATCCTATCATCAATACTCCCCTCCATTTTGTTTTCTTTATTCAACACTTCCTAATTAAATAAAAGAATGGTGATTCTTTTCTTTCATTAAAACTAAAAATAGGAAATTGATATTTCTTCAACAAATCAGTGTTGATTGTGAGAAACCGAGAATCCCGAGCCGGGTCGTATCAAATCGAGAGTCATGTCGGGTTTATTTTGTTTTTGTTTATAAGGTCGGAATCCACCACTTTACACAAATGTTTAAGCCAATGTGTAAGGGATTCACCTCTACCTATATTTTGGTTTGTTATTGATAAGGGTCTGTGAGAAAACGCACTGCACTAGCTGTCGTGAAAATATCATGTGTTTTAATCCGTTAAATTGATCGATGTGTTTGACTTCTTACTCTCTTGTTTCACTAATTTTTCGGGATAAATAAGGAGTCGTTATTTTTTCTTCAAAAGTTTAATTTGCTTATTTAAGTTCGCTTGTGTGGATTAAATTTTCTTTGGCATTTGTCGAATACATAGAATAATATCAACAAAGAGTAAACTTAAAAAAAAAAATCATTGTAAAGGGAAAGGAGAAAGGGCAAGTCAAGTAGCACACAGATTCAGAGCATTCAACGTTGAGCAAAGCGAGCATTTGCACCATTTTCTGGGTGCTCTTTCACTTTTATCATGGTGGGGGACTTTTATAAATTAATTAATTAAAATACATGTTTTCTTTAGCCCACCAAAAAATGATAGTGGAGTATATAAAATTACATAAAATGTAGATTGATATATAAATAACGAAAATGGGCATAGCTAGGTTAGCTTTTGTTAGAAGTGTCAAAGGTTCCCCCGGAAAGTCAGAAGCCCGTGCTTGCTTGTCTCCCCAACTCTTTTAGCCGTTCTTCGCAATTTATGCCCTTAATTACACACAATTGAATTACCCTCCTCTACTCGTAGCGTTCAAAACATTTCAAATTGAGTCTGGAAAGTGTCATCCCAAGTATGAATCATACTTGGGTGATGATACATCGTGTATTCATAAATAGGCGGTAGAAGAGGTGTGTTGGGATCCAATCAAACCTATAATAAAGGAACGATCGATAGAGTGAGTTTTGAAAAATTTGATGAGAAATAATGAGAGGGAGATTAAACATATTATTCTTTCAACCAAACAAACATATCATTTTCTCACCCGGCAAAATGGTCTTGAATTCCAATGTAGGCTAAAGCAAGTGTGCCCACCTCAAGGGCATTAGCTGATGTAGGGGTGAACATAGGGAGACATGTGTATGGATATCTTCACTTTGTGTTTGTGCAATTTCATGCTAAAAAGCCAAAGATGTATTAGAAGATGAAGAAAATAAGCTAAAAGGCTCATGAGGAGACAAAGACGATCAATGTCAGGACCTTAGGTAAGCATTGAAGACAAAGAAGAACACAAACTACACGTCGAAGGGATAAGCCGATTATAGACCTTTGGAGGCGACTACGGGTGCTCGGATGAGTAGGGAGCTACTCGAGCGAGTAGACACCCGTTTGGGCGAGTAAAAAGCCTTACTATCGAGCACAAGCATGAAGCGAAAGGGAACGAAGGCATGAACGTACGTGTACGTGTGCGAGTAGGCGTATGTGCAGGTGAGTACAGAGGCATTTCTTGTGAGTGTACGAAAGGCTTCCTGCAAGAACATAATCGAATCTTATAATCTTCCGAAATCTTATCTTTTATCGCCTAGGGAAGGAATGGCTTTTTTAGAGAGGGATTCATATTGAGATACACGGTGTGTGTGTGTGTGTGTGGGGGGGGGGGGGGGGGGGGGGGTGTATTGATTACAAATGTCTAGTTTATGGTTTTAGTTACAGTTTCAAACGTTGTTGGTTTGATACGTTGAGTATTGCTTTCATATTTTCTATGATGATCATGTTCATTTATAGATTTATGTTGAGCAATGCTATAAGTGACTAGTTTGATTGATTATGGAGTTATCCAATGTTTGAGCATGAACAATGATTTGTTATGTGTGGTTAATAGGTTGATGATGAATTTCAAGGTCTAATATATATATATATATATATATATATATATATATATATATATATATATATATATATATATATATATATATATATATAGGGATTGACTCCGGTGAAAACCTCAATTTATGGTAAAAACTGTGAGCACTACCTTATAGCTTGGTTTATTTGAAATATGTGCTAAAAACCTCAATCACACGGTGACTTTACAACTCGTTTCAACATAAAAATCGTGCTAAAAACTCCAGTTTTAAAATAATACATGACTTTATAGTTCGGTCAAGCCTAAAAATCATGCTAAAAAACTCATGTTTTAAAAATACATGGTGACTTTATAGCTCGGTTTTATTCAGAACTGGGCTAAAATTTATGACTTTATAGATCGGTTCTATTCATAACCGGACTATAAAGCAAGTGAACTAGACTAAAAAGTCGGTCCTCACAGGTTTTTATCGCAATTTTGATTTTCACCGTAGCGACCCCTATATATATACGGTTTAGGGTTTAGGGTTTGTGATTACAGTTCATGCATTATATTGATCATATGCTAGGGAGATATTGGTGACCTAAAGCTCTAGATCTACCAGATGATTCATACGTTCGATCATTTTCCTACACATTCATATTTTTGTTTCTGTTTGGGAATTGAATAAATTTAATTTTATCTTAGTTTGGAGGTGTTTTGTTGATTATACCACACGCAAACACGTTTGTCATCACCATTGAGAATGGTAACCATGTTATCCTCAATAACTATGTCTTCTCATCCTCAACAAGATTAAACTTCTCAAACTTCTTTAGCTTCAATTTTTGCACTACTGCTGCCACTTCTTGCTCTTGATATGTTTCGTCTCTCTTTCTTTGCTAGCTCCAGTGCGTTCTTAAGTTGATTCTCCTTGTTTTCCTCTTGTAGAGATAGTGTAAAGGTCATCATAAAGGTAAGGTTCACTGAATGTATAGGAGATCATTAATGCTTAAAGGGATATGAGACACTATACGTCTATCTATATACATTATATTTAGTGCCAGCTCCATGCGAACCTGTCAGAATAAATAATCCTCGTTGAGGTTGTCTTCGCTATTATTGGAATATATATAGTAGTACAAGATAGTTAACCCTAATTACAATTGGGTAATTTGGCCTATACATATATTCTATCTAACATACCCCCTCAGTCGAATAGTGAGAAGCAAATGGGGTGATAGTGGTGCCAAGGGAAGTGTTACCATGTATGTACTTGATAATGCGCTACAGAGCAGCAAAATGAGACTCTCTTGGGTCATGCATAAATAGACAGACCTGCTGAACGACATAACTAATATATGGGCGGGTAAACGTCAACTATTGTAAAGCACCTGCAAGGCTGCAATACAGTGTGGGATCGGACACTAGTGGACCTACCACTTGAGACAGTTTGGCGTTGGTCTCAACAGGAGTAGCATTAGGCTTGCAGTTGGTCATATTTTCCTTGACCATAAATATTTCTCCCGTGAGAGAAACAAACCAGGTCCCGATCGAGATACAGAGACTCCCAAAAAGAAGCTGAGAGTCTTGAGATCAGACATAGAAAATTCCTTGATGAGTTGAGTAATAATGGCAGCCCGAAAAGTCTCTGAAGATGGAGTAAGGATGATATCATTGACTTATAAAACCAGATAGGCAAGCTGATTACCTCGGTGATACACAAATAGAGATGAGTCGTTCTTGCTACTAACAAAGCCAAGCATGGTCCGCGGTCTCTAATTTCTGGAAAAAAAACCCAATGGTTAAAACCCTCCGAAGCCATGGATTCCTAAGTAATCCGAGCGATCAAAGAACCTAAAACTGCTGAAAGAGCGAATCACCTGAATAGAGGTGACCCTTAAAAAGAGAAATTATGCCTCGCAGATGGGGCACAAGTGGAGGGACAACCTCAAATACCTGGATTAAGATTCTCCACAGTTGGGACAAATACCAGAACACGAAAAGCTAAAAGCGATGAAGATAATTTAGGTAACAAGTATTAACAGCCAAAAACTTTACAAAGACCGACGTTTATCAAAATATGAAGGGCCAAGAGCTAATGTCCAGAACCAAAGTTTGTTATCCAAAAAAAACAAATGAGAGATTAAGGGATCAGTCGACCCGACCTAGGCTCTCTTCTTCATCAGCAACTTCTTCTACTTCGTCCTCCACCTTAGATTCCTCTGCGGCCATCTCTTCTTTAGAAAGCCCCCAATCTTCAACCTTCATGCTAGGGCTAAATTTCTCCAGTGGAACCCCGGTGTTAGAGATAGAGCGGGCCATGCTCTGATTAATCCTCGCGGTCATACCCTTGCGAAAGTATCGAAAGCATTTGTCTTTCAAAATGTCATCGCCCTCTCGAGTCTAGAGGCAAGCTTTGACCACGGACGATAAGAAAGAAGCACCGAACTCTGTATTAATCCATTTCGAGGACAAATACACCAAGCCCTCGGGCGTCTGAAGTCATTGAAGAGCCAAAGCCTGGTCTGAACGGGATTGAGCCGTCTCCCATTCCTATTTAAGGATAGACTGTTCTTCATGGAGTATTGAGTAATCCTCCCACAGCATACCCACGGAGGTTTGGCTCGCACAAAGCTGCTCTTGCAACCGCCCAGCCAAAGCTTTGAGCTCATCCTCTTGAAGATGACCGGCGTCAAAAGCCATCCTAGCATCATCTCGTTCTTTAGTCAACCCGACCATCTTCTTAAACTTCTCAACCGAAGCAGGGTCCTCGACGGTGTTCCCAATGATCCGCACCTCGTGAGCTAATTTTTTGATCTTCAGAATATCTGCCTCACCACAAACTATACACCTCTCGGCGTCGGTTTGTATCACCCTCAGCTGAAGTAAGACAAAACAATAAACATAACAAGGAACGGTCCTTTACACAAACAAAACAAGGAAGAATGAACAAAGTACAACGATAACTTGCTCGTTATGCGTGAATTTTTCAAGAAACCTAAGACCGACAAGATCGGCCATCCCGAATCAAGGGATAGGAAACTCGGGGAGAGTGTCAACACCCTCGACAAAAAGGTCCTTTCCACCCACGACAAATGCCTCAATGGTTCCGCTAACTTTTCGCGAGCATGTTTCTCGCTAGACTCATGGACTACTGAGGTACCTTCCACAATGGCACCTGATTCGCTGCTCGCGACAAGATCAACGATCAGGGACGCCTCCGAAGCATGAAGAGGCTCGCGAAAGCCTGAACTCTTCTTCCGACCCCTAGCCTTCACTTTGTGACGCTTCAAAAGAGATTCCAAGTCCATTCTATCTGAAGAAAAAATACAACAAAGGCATAAGTTACCAGGTAATAGGAACACAGAACATAATAAGGCAACCATTAAAAATCCCCCCAAAGAGATCAGAGGAAACAAAGAAGACACCTAAGCGTGGATGAGGAAGACTTAGCCCATCCATTTCAAGAGGAAGGGCTGAGACCATCTCCCGCCTGAGAAATCTTGGTTTATGAGCAAAGGATTCCTTGAATTAGAAAGACCAATAAATGTCAGCTTCTTCACAGCACTAAACCAACCAGGAACAGTCCGACAGGTCAAACTTTTCCCTAATTTGTCGCGGACAAGGAACCATTTGTCCTTCCAATTCGGCTTACTAGAAAGCTTTTTGACGTAGCTAATCATCTAGAGTTACACTGGTAAAATCTCGGGTCATGAGGTCCCTTCTTTAGGGGGAAAAACGTTGAACATTAGTTTCATGGATAAGGAAACTCCAATCTCCATGCATCTCATAATGAAACTAGTAAAAAACATCCAGCAGTTTGTAACTATCTGAGTAGGACTCAAGTTGTATTCCTTCAGGAATTCCATGAAAAAGGGGTGAAGAGGAAGTCGGAACCCTTGGGATAAGCTTGCAACATAAACGACTAAACAGTCCTCGTACATGTCCAGACAACCTCCTTCTTTAGCAGGGAGACAAAGTTCCAATTCAGAGGGCCAAGGAAAAATTTGAGAAATGGCCTCAAGATGAATCAACTCAAGTAATGTTGTGCAACCTCTAGTCTCCTCAATAGGAGATCGTTGCGGACAGACTTTATCGGCAACAACTAGAGAACGAGAAGTCGAGGGAGATAGAAGGGAAAAATCCCCACGAAAAGGGAAAGTGTTTAGGTCTTCAAGTTCATATAAAGGGGAGTCCAGATCGCTTAAGTTCTCTTTAGAACGAATTGATGTCCATGTTTTGTGCCATGTTTTATATTGACTTTTATATCGATTTCTGTGTACATTTCATGCATTTGGGTTAGAATAGTACATAATCTATGTAGTTTACGGTTATTTGCCAAATTATGGAGTCTACACTAGTTTCTGTTTAATTGCATAGAAATAGGACGCACTTTGGAGGTTAAAGGAAAGTCATGAAGAAGCTAAGGATGGTGCAGCTGGAGAAAACGCCATTTTTCACCATTCATCATTCTGAATCAAGCTTTTATGTCTTCATGAAAGTTGTAGCTCTCGAATAGATCTTTCCAACGCATGTTCGTATGCGTCAATTCGACGAACGATGACTCAGGAAAGTGCGTTTCAAGAACAGAGCTGACACGTTTACTCGACGTCGACCAACTTCCTCGACGTCGACCAAACCAAGAATTCTGCCCGAGCTCGACGAGGAGAGGAGAACTCGAGAACTGCGAAGAGAAGCCGAGATCGACGAAATCTTCTCGACGTCGACCAAAACTGGTCGATGTCGACCAAGCCAAAATTGGGCCGCGAGTCCGTTGGGCCAATCCTAGCATATATGGATTACTTGGGCACGAAGGAAGGCCGGATCTTTGTCGAATCTATCAAGATATATCTATGGAAGAAGGATTTATCCACCGCATGAAGATATTTAGATATAACCACCATGTTGCTGAATCCTTGAAGGAGTCTCCGCAACACCAATAGGAGAGGCCGCAAATGGAACCCAGGATAGTTCAGACTCTCGAACAACAACCTCAAGATGAGAAGTGGAGGAAGAGCATGCGTCGTCAGAAGAATGAAGTTTTGATTCGCCCACGTTTGCAGATGCACATCTCCCACGCTTCTCTTCAAAGGAGAAGAAACTGTGTAAGGAGAGGAATAGTAATCAGGGTCAGAGCGCTTCCGTCGCCTTCTCACCTTGATAGGGCTGCCAGTAGGACCTACCCGAGCCAGAGTAGACGCTGATCAAGAAGTAGATGACTCTGACGATGGTCCATCTGAGCCAATAGAAGAACTCTTAGACAAAGAAGAAGAAACCGCAAAGGTACGACGCGTGTAAGAAGTTGATGCAACGTCATCTCTCCACCCCTCCCCCCTTTCAAACTCGTCCAGTGCATCACACTCTTCGCTAGAGTTAGCCATTCCCAATTAAACTAAAGAAAACCGAGTGATGGATTGCACTCTTGGATCAAAAATCCCGGTCAAAGGAAAAACAAGTCTGGTGAAAGAAACTAGCCCTATTATCGATTTAAAACAAGGAAGGGTTTAAGAGAGTCGAAGCCAAAAAATAAGAAAAATTCCGGAAAAGAATAAACAAGAAGAAATACCTTGATTTTGAAGAACACTTCCGGAAAGTTCAACCGAGAAGAAACCACTGACAGAGAAGCACCACCGAAAGGCGAAAGACAGAAAAGAACAAGTTTTGGGAAAGTAGAATGAGACAAGTGGAGAATTAAAAGCGAAATGTGGTAATTTATAATAAATTACCGACCGTAAACCTTCCCAACACAACTGGTCCCAGTGGGCCTTTAATGGGCCATGAAAAAGTATCGGCTCATCCAACCCACATGGCCTAGGAGCGAACAGACAGGGCATTCAAACATTTTTCACGGTAGAAATATCGGACCGTATCGATCCCCTCTGGAATCAACCCAGCCTGATGAGCTGTTACGAAACCAGCCAAAAAATATCTAAAATAAATAAGAGAATAATAAGAATAAGGGGATAAGGCAACGGAACTTTCGTCCGCAAGCCAACATGATCACCCACCTTTTTAATACACTGTTTGCGTACAAGAAAAGTGGCCACGTGCCATACATGCCCACACCCCACGAAGGAAACACGTGTTCATCTAAGAATGACACTTGGCAGAAGGCAGAAAGTTCGCTATCAACTATAAAAGGGAAAATCCAACCAGTAAGATACGACTTTTGGCCAAAGGAGAGAGGAGAGAGAGAGTAGAGCGGATAAGAAAGAATACTTTCTCCACATCAGAAACCGGAAGCGGATACACGATACTAAGAGAGAAAGATCGCTCCGCGGATGAAGTTAGGCCACATCCATGTCTAATTGAAGAGGGCCCCATCACGAGCCATTAGTTTGAGATGAGGATTCACAAAATCGTGATCGTTTCGCCTGATTGAACGGTGAATAACATGTAAACGATGGTTCCTCATTTTGTTAATGAAACCTCCCAATAGGGGAGGCCCTAAAGGGTTCTATATTACTCAAGACACAGACTGGGCCGCACCGAATTTCTCGGTGCGGGTCAGATAAGCTCGTCGAGAGCGCTCTAGGTCCCACGGGGTCCACTCCCGGATCCCACCGAAAATGGATACCTGAAATTCGAGTTTCGTCACTGATTTTGATGATAATTTGAACAATGTTATTTGGGAAGATCTCGTGAAAAAGGGGGACATTCCATTCTTTGTTAGTGTTGAATAATTGGTTTACTTTAATATCAGAATCCAAGTGCTCTTGAAAGCTCACGAGATTAATACGGATATAACTCTTTTTCATTTACTAAGGGTTAATAATTGGGAGGAACCTAGCCATTGCGGTCTCTTCATCTTCCATAACATAATTTGCTCTTACCATATAAGGCCACTTACATGGAATTTGAGGTCTCTTCATCGCTCATCTAACCTTGCCTCCAAATTTTTAATCTTTGACTTAGCTCATGGGTGTGAGGTTGAGGAACAAAAGTTATCTTATCAAGAACAGAGTGGGATCTTCTACATCTTATAGCTTACCACTTAGTACAAAATATATTGAAAATCTTTATAAGATTATAAATAACTCATATACTTATATTAATGAGTTCATTAAATTTTAGCATAAAAAACTATTTTCTAGCTAGAAACATAGAAAAAATATTTTTCTTATCTATAATTTTTAAATATGATTTTATATGATAAATTTAATATAAGTGTGTATAATTTAAATATAATTTTATAATTTTTTGAGATTTTTTTTATTGAAAATAATTTAGTGATTTACCGTATAGACGGTATATAATTTAGTGATTAACCATTCTGGAATGCCTCATCGAAAAGGACTTGTAGACAGTACCTATAGGTCCCCGTTTCGAACACCGGAGTGACCTCTATTTATTTACCTATTCAAGCTATATGTGTAGAAAATCCCCACTAACAAACACAACCGAAACGGAGAAAGAAAAAAATGAGAACCCTTCCCCGAGAAGAACGCGCGGCACGCGCCTGTGCATTTCCCCCTTCACACATCCCCCAAGAACAGCTTCCACAAAGAAAACTCAAATCGAGATAAAGTGAAAAACTTTGGTTGATCCTCCTCCTCCATGAGATCCTTATCCCTATCCAAATCTTTCATGGATGGCCTAAATCACCCCTATGGTTTAAATCAAAGCACCGCCAGTGGTGCTATGAGGGCAATTTCTCTCTGGTTCTCATCGGCTTCCTAAATTTGGGGGTTTCATTCGGGCTCAAGCAAATCCCTAATAGATCGGATTTGCGCACCCTACAATGGTGTTGGAGTGTCTTGTTGATGATGTTTTCCCGGATTTGGTCAGATCGCCCTCCGCCTTGGCCAAATCCGGCTTCTACAGCCACTTTCCTGGTATCGATTTGGGCGTCTTCGCTTGGATGCTTTTCCGACTGCGATGCCTGGCTGATAGTTGGGGAGTGTGGCCGGAAGGGTGTTCTCTGCGCGCTTCTCAGCTATAGAGGGGTTAGTAGTATATCAATCTCTCTCCTCGCTTTGGTCTCGGTTAGTTCACCGTTCTTAAGGCGTTGGTGGTGGTACTGTTGTCTCTGCACTTTCCTCTCTCTTGTCTCTAAAATTCGAATATCCAAAAGTCTAATTTCCGTCTTCTTTTTTGTTTGTGTGATTTTGATGGCTTCAACTGGAGTTGATGAAAGGAAAAAACACAAGGTAGCAGATGATCCTGCTCCTCAAATGTCAAAACCCAAGTCGAAGGGCTCTAAACTCTCTGAGAAGATGCTTGTCTCCGATGATGTTCATGAGGAAATCCATGAGGTGCCTTCAGGTGCCGAGGAAGAAAAGAAATCGAAGCAACAATCTACGGCCAAAAAAGGCTTTAGACGGATCATCCGTATGGAAGTAAGGACTGTTAAAGAAAAGGAAAATGTTGAAGGGGGTTCTCTTCTAAGGATGCACACGCTTGTCAAATTCCAGTCTTAATGACGGGTAAGAACAAATCAATTACTATTTCTCAATTACTAAAATCTCGCATGAAATTTAATTATGGCACAAAGGTTTTTAGTAGCACCTTGAGTACTACAAGTTTGGAGAATCTTGATTACTGTTTGGTTTTGGGTAACCCTGGTAGGGATAAATCGTCCTATCAAAATTTGGTGTATATATATCCATTCAGGTTATGTTGTTCGGATGCACTTGGTCATACAAATATAGAGAAAGATCTCCTGAATGGGCTTAATTGCTCCAGGAATTGTAAAGAAAAATCAACCACAAAACCTATCAATGTTAGTAAGAATAGATTTGACAATATGGTTTGTGTTATTTGGATTTATGGTTCTACAATAATAGAGCAAATTGGTTATGTAATTACATCTAAACTGTGGTTGTTTGGGATAGCGTGGTTTAGAATTCCATCCTCTCAACATTTAGCTGCAAAGCTGTGGTGGGTAATTTGTATTGCAATCTGTAATGACATATGTAATCTAATGAGATTTACAGGATTCTTTCATACGAGTGAAGCAACATTTGCGTGAAACCCTAATGATGTAAATTATGGTTGTGTTCTCTCGGTTCTGTTCATTGCTACTCAAGACTGGCCTGACGAGTTTGTCGGGTGTGTACACCTTAGTGCCGACCCAAATCCGACACTCTTGTTCGCCCCTAGTGTTGCTCCTGTCATTTTTCCTTTGGAACTATGTCAGTTGAAGCAGCCTGGGGCGGACGTGAATGCAAACTTTTTCGTCTGGTGCCTTAGTAGCTATGAGGGAGCCATATTGAAAACAATCCAACTGAAGGGTTATAGACAAAAAGACTACAGGGATCTTGGGTGGATTCTTCATTCTCCATCCGATGACATTTTTTATCAAGGGATGATTTCTGTGTTCTACCAAGTTGGGTGTGTAAGCAATCCCGCCTACACTTGGCCTACAAATTTCATTGAAGTCAAGTAACTACCATCGATCCATTATGATCTGCTATGGAAGATGTACATGCCCCAAGCTACATGTTATGACAAATATGTTAACTCAGCTCAGGATAAAAATTCTATGGTTTACCTGTGTGTGTGCAAGATTATGGATTGTAATAATTTGTCTCAAACTATGTGGGTGTTTTACTGGTGTTATGTCGATTTGAATGGGTCATATTTGAATGCGATGTTTAAGGGGAATGTAATTGTTTATGCTACTGTTGCATGGTCATTGATAATCTTTCTTTGTAATATATTGATTACCCAGTATTGGCTAAAGTTAATTCAATATAAATTTATGGGCTATAGATCTTGCGAAATCTTGCTTGTGGTATACAATTTTCGTAAGTGTCATTCCGAATTCAAGGTTGAACATTGTTTAACAGGATTTGTAAACATTATATCCCAAGGGTTTCACATCTCAATTGAAAATTACTTTTCCCTTATGTCTCTTTCCGAACATAACCCGTATACAAGTATATCCCTGAGTCCCAAATATGAGCAAGGAAGAAACCACTGGTACTTTTACTTCTTCAAAGGGCCGATTGACATAAGTTCTTCAAAGGAAAAAAAAATTTTGTATGGGTTAGGGTACTATAGCCTCCATACAGAACGAGAAGGTGAATAATGAAAGTCTGTTTCTGGAATGTACGTGGGATTGGGAAGGGAACTTTCTGGACCGATATTAATGCCATGAGAATCAACAATCACTTAAACCTTTTAATCGTAGTAGAAACAAAGATCGAAACTATTCCGGAGGAATCAGTATGGAGAAGTAGTGGTTTCACCAACGATGTCTGGTCCCCTGGGGTTTGACGTTTTGGAGGTCTTGGAGTATTATGGAATGAGAATCATACCCTTAACGAACAAATCTCAGTAAAAATCCATCTACCTCGTATTATTGGGATGGAATATGTGAATCATGACTGTAATTTCAAAGGAATGATCTTTTCGGTGTATGGCCCCCCTCAGGAGAAAGATAAAAATGCTTTCTGGGAAATACTTACTGAACAAATAACAACTGAACAACTCCCATGTCTGGTAATTGGTGATCTGAATGAAATCAACCAGAGTTGTGAAAAGGAGGGTGGTGGAGTGCCCTCTCTTGCTAGGTTTAATAGACTAAACCAGTTTAAGAATACATGTTCACTAATAGAGATTCCGTGGTCAGAAAATAAGTTTACATGGAGAAAGAAAAAGTTTGGAGAGGACAATATTCTAGAGAAGTTAGATAGAGTACTAGTTCATCAACAATTTCTAGACGTATTCCCTAACATAAGTACACTAAATGGTGCATTCTCGACGTCAGATCACTGTCCAATTTTCGTTCAACTACTGTCCAAAACCATATTTAAACCCCCACCATTCAAAATGGAGAACATCTGGTTTCATAGACCAGACTTTAAAAACATAGTGAAACAATCATGGAGAGCGAATTGCTCTGGTTCGACTATGTTTAGAATAATACATAAAACTAAAATTCTAAAACATAAGGCAAAAGTCTGGAACAAGAACACATTTGGGAATATTTTTCGACAACTAGCGGAAGTGGAACAAGAATTGATCAGGATCCAAACAAACATAAACGACCGAGAAAAAAAGGGTACGATAACAAAGGAAAATAATCTAATTCAAAAGAAGGAGAAACTATTGATGTTTTAGAAGGAATATTGGACCCAACGGGGAAAATCAAAACATCTTCGACTATCAGATACAAATACAGCTTATTTCCATAGGGTGGCGTCAGGAAGGCGAAATAGAAAGTGTATTAGGAGTATCGCTTCCTCTGAAGGAACTGTTATAATGGGGGGTGAAAATGTAAGAGGAGAAATCAAAAATGATTTTGCAAAACGATTCTCTAAAGAATCAATTAATTTAAATCTTATGACAAACTACATACAGCTACTACCAAGGTTAGTGGCTGATGAGGATAATTGGATGCTAGTTTCCCCGCCTTCTAACGGGGAGATAAAGAATGCGGTGTTCAGCCTAGGCTACAACAAATCACCAGGACCAGACGACATTACAGCTGAGTTTTACAGAACCTATTGGGAAATAGTTGGTCCGGATATTATCCAGGTCGTAAAAGCATTCTTTCATACTAGCAAAATTTTAAGACAAATTAATCACACCTTTATTTCCTTATTGCCAAAATGTGATAATCCGATTAAAACAACGGATTACAGACCCATTAGTCTATGCACTACAATCTACAAGGTAATTTCAAAATTATTAACTGAAAGACTAAAGAAAGTAATGGGCAAGCTAATTCACCCTCTACAAGGAGCGTTTGTGCCAGACAGAGCTATCCAAGACAATGTGTTAATTGCACACGACATTTTTCACTCCTTTAAGAGTAGAAAAGGTGTTGATGGGTGGTTGGCGATAAAACTAGACATGGAAAAGGCTTACGACAGAGTAGACTGGAGTTTTACTGAGCTAGTCCTTAAGCAATTTCGATTTCACAAAAAATTTACAGAGTTAGTGATGGAATGTGTAACTACGGTTTCATTTTCTGTCTTAGTTAACAATGAACCTACAGAGGTCTTTATTCCGTCTCGTGGATTGCGTCAAGGTGATCCCCTGTCACCATTTCTATTTCTACTTGGGGTAGAAGTCTTGGCTAGAAAATTAGCCTTTGAGGCAAGTCAACTGGGTAATGCTCTCGGCTTTTCCTTTGGTAGAAATTGCCCAAGAATCCCCTTCTTGGCATTTGCAGATGACATAATCATCTTTTCAAAAGGAAATCTTACGGAATGTGCTCACGTCAAAAGGATTATTGATGAATACTGTCAAATCTCAGGCTAGAAAATCAACTATCATAAATCGGCATTTCAAGTCACAAGCGGGATCCCGAGGTCTCGCATCCCGGAAATCGAAGGGTGCTTAGGCATATCCAAACAGACAAAATTAGATAAGTACCTAGGATGTCCGATTGTAAATGGAAGGGTAAACAAAACAACATTTGAAGAAATAATAACCAACACATCACATCAGCTCTCAAAGTGGCGAGCCAATTCTCTGTTACAGCAAGGAAGAGCAACACTGATCAATACAAATATGTCATCCAAACCACTCTATGCTATGCAAAGCTTTATGTTACCGCCGCAAATACATAAACAATTAGACCAAATCAATAGGTCTTTCTTCTGGAACAAAGACAGAATGCATAAACCCCTTATTAGCTGGGATAGAGTATGTAGACCAAAACTGGCGGGAGGAATGGGTATCCGGAAAACTCATGACATGAATGAGGCGTTACAGTTAAAACTATTATGGAAAATCTTGGCGGAACTTGGCAACATTTGGGTCAAAATCATACAACACAAATATCTGAAAACAGATCACATCCTAAATTATGAGGAAAGAGGCAATGCCTCATGGAAATGGTCCCAGTTACTAAAGTTGCTTCCAACATTTAAGTCGGGACTAATGTGGACAATAGGCAACGGAAAAACCATTAAGTTTTGGTGAGACAGGTGGAATAATCTTCCTCCTCTATTACAACATTGTACTTTGCCAAACAATATAGACATAAATGAAACAGCGGATAAGTATATGTGTAATGGAAACTGGAATATCCAAAAGCTAGGAAATGTCCTCCCGAGTAACGTGGTGGAGCAAATAGCACATATCCATGTGCCTTCTGTATCATTGGAAGACCGTTTATATTGGTGGCCGGACAAGAAAGGGTGGTTCTCGACTACCAGTGCGTATAAGCTAGTCACGAACAACACTGAACGGCAACTAGACAACAGTAACTGGATTTGGAAAACTGACGTCCCCCCAAAAGTGAAGAATTTCTTATGGAAAATTGCTGAAGAAGGACTACCGACTGCGGCACTGCTATCTAAACGTGGAGTCGCCATACCCCCTTATTGTCCAATATGTAATCACCATGAAGAAGACGCAACCCATATCTTCTTGGAATGTAAATATAGCACGTTCTTTAGAAAGATTGATAAAAATATCCAAAAGCTTGTGACATACACATTACAAACATCAAGAAAGATTAACCCTATTATGAATGTAATAGCCGAACACTTGAATGGGAAACAAAAACAAGAAATGGCCTTTAGTTGGTGGGTGGCCTGGCTCACTAGGAACCAAGTGGTTTTCAGATAACAGAAACAGCTATCAATCGACAGTTATGACCAAACTGTTAAAACACATACGATCAACTGGCTTAGGGCCACCAGAGACTCGGTTGAAGAAAAGGATAAAGGGTATGATAAGGACATACGAACAAGTAATGTAAAACGAAAAAGGACAAATCAGAAATGGAAAAAAACCCCACCGGGTTTTCTGAAACTAAATTTTGATGGCTCAGCGCCGGACAAACATAACAGTGCAGCTGGTTTCATTGTCCGAGATCGGGAAGGTGCCCCAATCATAGCTGGGGTGGAGGCGATTGGAAAACAGTCGACCCTGTTTTCGGAGGCTCGGGCATTACATTTAGGTATAAAAAAGGCAACTGAGTTGCGTGTCGATAGACTCATAATTGAAGGAGATTCCTTAATAATTATAAATTATCTTAAACATGGGATGAAGTGCCCGTGGAAAATCGATATGATAATGTCATAAATATCTTGCCTACTCCGTGGGTTTCGCGAAGTGAGATTCTTTGACATACTTCGCAAAGGTAATCAAGTGGCCAATTTTATTATCCGAATGGCCCGTTCTACTAGAAACCCAATACTGCTTATTGATCCAGGTCTTCTAGACCTCATCCGAAAGGATGCTATCGGATAGCGCCTCGGCGAATCGAAATTCTTACCTAATCAAAAAAAAAAAAATAAAAAAAACCGAAACGGAGAAATGTAAAGAAACTAAAAGTGCGATAGATTTTTTCAACACATTTATTCGTAACGTCATCCAGCACCTTTGAGTCATTGACCCCCACCTCCCGTTATTGATACACGCCCCCATATTCCACTCTCAGTAGTCAGCACTCCCAAGCCCACCTCATTCTCCATTTATACCCAGCCCTTCTTCTCCACTTGCCTTTTTCTCTTTCTACTTTTGTTGCATTGCTTCTTCCACCATTAATTTGTAATTTTTTTCTTTTTTTGTTTGTTTGTTGCAACAAACAACTACTGTCTGTCTACTACTACTACTGAAAGAAAGAGATACAGAGAGATATGAGGAATGAGGAGGAAATGCCGAGCTACTTCAGGTGCCCGATCTCCCTCGACCTCATGAAGTTCCCCGTCAGCCTCTCCACCGGCGTCACCTACGACCGCTCCAGCATCCAACGCTGGCTCGACTCCGGCCACAACACCTGCCCCGCCACCATGCAGGTCCTCCCCTCCCCCGACTTCGTCCCCAACCTCACCCTCCTCCGCCTCATCCGGATCTGGTCCCTCAACCTCAATTCCGATGCTTACTCTCTCTCCCCCTCCCACGCCTCCTCCCTCGCTCGCGACCTCGCCTCCTCCTCCGACGCTGACGACCGCTTCCTCAGCCTCCTCTGCTTCGCCTCCCAATCATCTGACAACGCCCGCCTTCTTTCCCGCAACGACGCCTTCTTGCGGCTTCTTGTGCGCAAAACGACGCGTGTTGGCCACGACGACTCCGCCGTCGTTGAGGCCGCCGTCAAGATTCTCCGCGAGATTGCTCGGTCTTACCGCGACGACGACGACGACGGTGATTCCCATTCCAAATCCAGTCTCCGTAGCTACTTCCTCAATCAAGATTCCCTCTCTTCCGCTGGCCGGATCCTGGGATTCGCACGCCGTGATTCGCGAATTGCCGTCGCAGAACTCATCGAATCCCTAGCCTCCGACTCCGACACCAAAATTGCCGTTCTCGACTGCGACGAAATTCTCACAGAACTGATTCGAGGACTGGAATCAATTCCAGATCCGAATTCTTCCAATTCCAAACCGGATCTATCAGTGTCCAACGCCTTCCTCTCCTGCATCGTCTCCCTTTCTACTGCGAAGATTAACAAACAGAGGCTGGTCCGCGCCGGCACCGTTCGCGCCGTGGGGAGCCTCCTGACGCGGCACGAGACAGGCGCCGGGGCGACAGAGGGTGGGATAAAGCTCCTGGAAGGCCTATTGGGGTGCTCGGAGGGGAGATCGGCGATATGCGGGGACAGGGAGTGCATATTGGGGGTGTTAGGGAGGCTGATGAGGTCGCCTGAGAGCGGGATAGCGGTGCTGTGGAGCGCGTGCTGCTGGCTGAGTGACCGGAGGGCGAGGGAGACAGTAGCGAAGGAGGCGAACGCTCAGACGAGAATACTGTTGGTGATGCAGAGCGGGTGCTCGCCGGCGGCGAAGAGGATGTGCGGCGATCTGCTAAGGGTTTTCAGGGCGAATTCCCAGACGGCCAAGTGTTTGGGTAGTTACGATACTCATTCCAGTCATATCATGCCCTTTTGATTTTCGGTTATTGAATGAGATTTTCATTTGGAAAGTGGGGTTTATTTTGTATTTTTTGGGAGATTTTTGTTGCGGGTGAAAGAGAAATTTTGGTGAATCAATATAGAAAGGAAATATAAATATTCATTTTATCTTATATCCCTATTAATGATTTTTTTTTACAATAGGCAAATAGTAGGAGGATTTAACTCGTTCGGTTAATAATCTTGAAAAATGGTACAAATTTCCTATTAAAAGGTATAATATTTCTATCAGTAATGGCTCAAATCTTAACTATGTAGTCAACAACTTTGTTGGCTTCTCTATTAATGATTAACTAGGTTAGTACCCGTACTATTGTGCAGTCTATTTTTTAAAAATTAATACACTAAATATTGAAAAAATGTAAAAAAAAAAAATTTGTAAGTAACTTTTAACTCTAAATACTTTCAAATCTAAATATTGTTAATTATTATATAGTTAAGGGTAAAAATAAAATCTATGGGGGCCGAGCCTTACCTTTATATCTTTCAATTTGCAATTAATTACTATCGGCATATATGAAAATCAAATGGTAACCATCTGATCGACAAATCCTATCGGTATATATGATTATTTATATTTATTAATTATTAATTACCACAACAATTTGATTTGAAATTAATTAATTAACAAATCCTATCGACATATATGAAATCATAACAACCTATTCATAACAACCTGATCGGTAAATCCTATCGGCATATATTAATTATTGCCTTAGGCTCCTACAGATTTGTTATCGGCATGTATTAATTAGAGTACTTAATTAAATTAATTAGAGTAATTAATTAAAAAATAAAAAAAACCTACTACATATCTTAAAACTAATCGAATACGTGGGATAACAATCATAACCACCGGATAAGTGGGATAACAATCAAATAATATTTTAATTTTTAAATCTAATTCTTTTTTATTATTAATATAATTAATCTAATTAAGTAACAAATCCTAAATATTTCTTTGTAACAGTCCAGGATCATTGTAGCTTAGGGTTGTCGACATTCTTAAAACACAGAATAATAATATTCCATCAGATTCTTGAGGTATTTTGTTGTTGTGGTAGTAAATCGTCTAGTTAATGAAATTGCCCATCGCTTGAAAAAAATCAGTTTTATAATGAAGAATGAACGAAGTGAAGAAGATGATTGCAGTGTTAATAAATTAAATACTTAATGGCGTTGAATGTGGTCTTCTTAACTTTGAGACGTTAGCCACTGATTCTCTCAATATAGCGACAATTAGATCAAAGAATACACAATTATCTAAAAATGATGAAAGGATACGTTTGCATATGTTTCTTTATTTTTTAGAATGTATTAAAAAAATAGTGAATGAAAAATAAAGCATTGAACGTCTAGATCTATTCACCAGTGCTTACCATCGAACCTTTGCTATAGACATGTACTTCAACAATAACCCTAACCTAAAAGAATTAAAGGTTATAAAGCACGGAAAAGAAGCATAATTGATAGATAAAGCAGCCTCAATAATAATCTAGGATATTTTCTAATTAGTTACGATTTGATTTTATCCTCTAAATTAGATATGGTTTGTAAGCCAATTAATCTCCTTTAAAAGCTACATAAAACAATTAATCTCATTAAAAAAAAAGCTACATTAAAGGAGAAGTTGACACATGTCGTAGGCGACTTCTCCTTTAGTATTATAACATTGATTAATTAATCTTATTCTCTTATAAGGAACTTGTTCTTCACATTTTTCTAATTTGGTAGATGAATATTGGGAAAATGATTTATACTAAATAAATGTCTTTATTGATCAAATTAACCAAGATTCAATGGCATATCATACTTTTTTTTATACAATCAATGGCATATCATACGAAATAAATGTCATTAAGGAGATTGATAACCAAATTTAGGCACAATTACTTGGGACCAAAACAAGATAATAAATACATTAGATAACTACCTTCAACAAACACAATCAATGTGGCCTGAATATCGATATTAATCTATTAAAGTAGTGTTGTGGTTATCCTTTAGCCTAGAGTTGCCTTGTATATATTGTGTTTTAAATCATTAATACCACATTTTGTATAGGGCAATTTGCAAAACTACACTAAAAAAAAATCTTTGCAAAAGTATACTAGTACATTGGAAATTTGCTAACGGTAGAATATGGTCTAGTTTTGCAAAATTTGTGGGTAACCGGATGGGAAAGTAGCAGGTGAAGATGAGGAACACTGTAGCTACACTGTAGCTGTCAGCGAGATTTGGCACCAAAAGGCATCCTTCATGGGGGAAAATGGGGGAAGCATTTATGAGGGGAAAAGGGAATGATTAGATGTAATATAAGCTGGGTTGATGGATGTCGATCACCATTCAATACTCTGCAAAAAGAGAGGCAAAATAGGAGAGAAGTGGAAAGGTGAGGGGAAAAGCCTCACGTTCATTTCAAAAAACTATACACTGTCCTTCTTACCAATAGAAAGAATTGGTCATACCAATAGGCTAAACCTGTCTTTTCATACCTGGAGATATTTTGGATAGAATTTGGAGGGGATTCACTGTAGCTGATGTGGCGGGCTGTTAGTGTGATTTTGGCGCCAAAACAGGGTTCCTCCTTTGGGGAAAGGGGGAGCATTTATGAGGGAAAAAGGCAAAGATTGCATTGATGGGTGTCCCCCAAGAACATATATAAGATTGAGAGGAGGATCTGAAACACCATAACATGCTTTGCAAAAGTGAGGCAGAGTAGGAGAGAAGCGGAAATGACGGGGGGAAGGCACTCGTTCATCCCAGGAAACGATACAGTCCCCATCCTACCAATAGAATATTTCCGTCCTACCAATAGTATACAACTGGGTTTCTATACGTGGAAAAGTGCAAGAAGTTTGTCCGGTGGTAGTGGCAACGATGGGTAAGTGATCTTGTACATATCCTTTGTAGTTGTTCCTCTTTCTTATAACAGAACTACCCCCAGGCTGATCCTCTGTTCCCGTGTCGTACCCCTGGTGATAGGGTTTGTCTGCAGTTCGGGTTCGGTGGTTGGTGGGCTCCCGGGAGTGGGAGCTTGGCACAACCAATCATCAACCTATGTCGATTCAAAATATTTTAGAAAATGTTATATGGAAATGAAATTGATTCTACAAGTCTATGCTCACTACCGACTACCTCTTAACTCATCAAATACTTGTCCAGGAAATATTAGGGCAAAACATAACTGATTCAGTATCCACAACATAATTGAAATGGAGAATGCCTTGTCTTCATGTGGGCAAGAGAAGCGGGAATACATTCATAAATCTGAGTGAATAAACTTGGCATAAATAAATAAATAATAGGCATGAGATATAAATCCCCATAGAATGCATGATCAAGCACTGAACTCATGATGTTATTGCTGCAGGAAAGATAACTTACATTTGTCAAATTTATTAAAATCTTGTGTTATAACTTTCTGCTGCCACTACCAAGTTCAAAGATATTCATAAATTTATCCCTACCAGATTCGCAAATTTATCCTACCAATAGTGTATATATTTCCTACCAGTTCATAATTTTATAAGTTCAGAGATATTTATAAATTTGTCTTGCCAGATTCACAAATTTATCCTACCACTAGTGCATATATTTTCTACCAGTTCATAATTTTATAAGTTCAGAGATATTCATCAATTTATCCTACCAGATTCACAAGTTTGTCCTGCCACTAGTGTATATATTTCCTACCATGTTCATAATCGTATAAATCTTGAGAGATTTATGAATTTGTCCTACCATGTTCATAAATTTGTTCTACCATTAGTATATATATTTTCTGCCAGGTTCATAATTGTATAAGTTCAGAGAGATTTATAAAGGGTAATTTGCTAAAATAACCCATTTGGGTGAAACCCTTGCACACATAACCCCATCCGGAAAAAATTTGCAGAAATCCGGATATCCGGATTTTTGGCTCAACCAGTAGCAGGTTAGTGGGGGAGACTGGACAGTGTGAGTATGACAGCTGGACAATTGAGAGAGGGAGAGAGAGAGAGATGGAAAAGTGAGGAAAAGACAGAGAGAGAGAGAGAGAGAGAGAGAGAGTCTGTGTGAGAGAGAGAGGGTGAAAATCCTGATCATTATTGACAAGACAGGTAGAGAGAGGGAGAGAGATGGAGCAGTTGGGTACAGTAAAAAGGAGGGAGGCAATTGTTCCTGCCCAGGGATGGCGCCAAAAAAAAAAGGGAAAAGGGAGGGAGGAGGGGGAGGGTATATAAGCTTTGAAGAATGTCTGAGAGAAATCATTAGTTCCCATTAATGAATTGCAGGGGAAATGGAACTTGAAGAAGGGGAATGGCCGGCGTTGGATTTGAAGAAAGAGGGTAGGTGTCAAATGATCTGTGGTCTATATAAAGAGATCAGAGAAATTCTGGGCGTCACTTTTATTCGCAAAATCTAAAGAAAGAGAGAGAATCCATTGAAGAAGAAGCAAGTGGGTCTGGGTTCAGTAAACGGTTTACTTGTACGAAGCCACTTTTCACTGGACGGTTAAATCGCACCCACTGGACACGTGTTGGAATTTACTGGACTTTTCTTTGGTCGGACATATAATGGGTAAGTGTTCTCCCTATGTTTGGTAAGTGTTGTTCATATGTAAATACCTTCGATACAAATTAATTTCTGTCTCCCTATGAAATGCAACAGGGGAAAAATCATCAGTTTGTATCACTGTATTGTTTGGAGGATGGTGGGCGTGTGAGAGCGGCACTTGGGTCTTCACAGGAACAAGGAGCCAGAAAGCCATGCTGGTGGACGAAAGGATTGACTATGTAAAGCTGAAGAAACAGGTGATGGACAAGTTTAATGTCGATGGGAGGATGAATGATGTGGAGCTCACATAAGTAAAGCCAAAGAAGGAAGGGTCCAGGCCGTTTGCTATCGGGGATGACGAAGACTTGGAGGCCTACAAGTTTGTAAATGGGCTGTCTGGAGAATGAAATTGGTCTATCGACCTCAATGTCTCCCTGCGATGCAAGGTTGGTGGAGACGTGCCCAAAGCACAAGGATCGACAACGGATGACTCAGACGGTGTTGGTTTGTCTCCTGTAGGCTTGGAGGATGTTGTAGTGCCGTTAACTGGTCCGCCCGTGACCCAAGAAGATCACCCAAATACAAATCTCCCCGTGGGGCTTGACGGAGAAGACGAAGATTTGGGGGAAAAAATGGTCGAGCTAAACCAAAAGGATGTCCAGTTGGAATCATCGGATGTCTAGTTAACACAAACAGTCGTCCAGTTAAAAGAGACTTCTGACCAATTAGGGATAAGTGAGGAGTTGGAGTTGGAGTTTGCGAAGAGGGAAAAGAATGCCGACGCAGTGAATAAAGGAAAGCAGGTCATATATGTCAGCAGTAACATGGAAGATGGAGTCATTGACGTTGGTAGCTCCTCCGACGAGGATGATGCAATCCCAAAAGTAGTTAAACCTGAACACGGTAGTTCTGGTCCGAAGAAGTCTTGGTCATGGGATTATGAGGCGGAGCGAGCAGTGAGGGAAGTCGAGGAAGCTACGAAAGAAGAAAATGGAAGTC
The DNA here is from genome assembly GCA_037127255.1 of Persicaria tinctoria. NCBI lineage: Eukaryota > Viridiplantae > Streptophyta > Magnoliopsida > Caryophyllales > Polygonaceae > Persicaria > Persicaria tinctoria. The sequence goes on from JBANSL010000014.1 coordinate 25,574,234, forward strand.
GACCACTTCTCCGAAGCCTGCTGAAAGTGAACCAATGGTGGCGGGGAACCCATTGGATCCCAACCAGTGTGGTATTAAGCTCCGGGAGGGACAAACGTTTCGGAGGAAGGAGGATGTGCAGGAACTCGTAGGGTGGGTGGGTCTGACTCGCTGCTTCACGACGAAGGTGAAGAAGTCAACTACGACCTTGTATGTTGTAGGGTGCGCTGCTCCCAAGTGCAAGTGGCCATGTCGGGCTTCGACTTACAAGGGAACGGGGTTATGGAAGATCCAAAAGCTTGTGGACGAGCACACATGCTCGCTGAACGAGGCGGTCAGCCAAAAACGCAGTGCGTCATACACGCAGCTGGGGCGGCGCATTGTCGAAAGATATGTGATCCAATACGTAAAACTTAACTGGACTCTTGCCTAAATTCCACTGGACATATAGATATATACACTTGACACACAACACTAGTAACTGGACACACAACTATATTAACTGGACACACAACTACGGTAACTGGACACACAACAATATTAACTGGACACACAACCATCTTAACTAGACACACAACTATCTTAACTGGACACATGTGTGTGTGAATGTGCATGTGCAGTTTCAGACGGTCGAAGAAGCCCCTCGATCCGGATCAAGTGCAGAGGATGATGAAGTCGCAGCTGGGGGTCACATGCAGCTACTGGAAAGCGCGCCGAGCCCGGTTGAGTGCGAGGGACAACATGTACGGAACAGACGAGGAAAGCTATCGGAGCATGTACTCGTACATGTACATGCTGGAGCAGGCCAACCCTGGGACGTACACGAGGATAGAACGCGACACGGAGGGGCGATTCAAGTATGCGTTTATGAGTCTTGGAGCGTGGCGGAGGGCTATCCCCTACCTACGGAAGGTCAGTCCTTCCTTAAATGGAACATGACGCTTAATTACTAAAAACATGACGCCTATACGAATACAACATGACGTATGTTTGAATAAACATGACACCTCTAAGTCCTCAAGATGTTTATTCTCCAGGTTATATCGGTGGACGGGAGCTTCTTGAAGGGGAAATTTTGAGGGTGCTTGCTATTTGCTACTGCACAAGACGTTGACCACCACATTTACCCCGTAGGCTTCGCCATGGTTGACGGTGAGAATGATGGGTCTTGGGGGTTCTTCTTCAGGCAGATGTTGCGTGTCGTTGAAGACACGACTGATCTGGTGTGGGTATCTGACCGCCACATGAGCATCCTGAAGGGCATATGGGATAGCTACATATTCGCGAAGCATGGCATATGCACATATCACTTATTTCAAAAGGTCCGTTTTCGGTTCAAGTGCGGGGGCTTGCAAGAAGAGTTCATGACGATGTGTAAAGCTTACACGTACGATGAGTTCCAGGTGTTGTACGCGGAGTTTTGTGCACGGGTTCCCGGAGCGGGCCAATATCTGAAGGAGGCCGGGTTCAGCAACTGGGCAAGGGCTTTCTACGCTGGGAATAGGTACAACTCTGAGTGCTTGAACTCGGTGTTCAAATATCCTAGAGATTTGCCGCTAACAGCCCTTGTAGATGCCATCCTTGAGACCGTCGGCACGTGGTTCGTCAAACATAAGAAGACAAGCAGTGAGCAGGGGAAAGTCGTAAGCGAATGGGTTCGTCACGCCATCAGAGCAAACTTCGTGCAGTCCCTTTCCATGGTCGTCAGACAGCTGAGTGCACATGAGTTCGAGGTACGCAAGGGAACCTCCACCTGGCTTTTAAACCTAACAGGACGTTTATGCAGCTGCAGACGCTTCAACGTCGACTAGTACCCATGCGCGAACGCAATGGCAGCATCCCAATTGCACGGGATGGATGTCTACTCGCTCGTTAACGACTTGTACAAGGTAGACGCGTGGCATGCGTGCTACAAGGACGTGATCTACCCAGTCCCGTCGCGAGAGAATTGGAGGGTGCCCGAGGCAATCGCCAAGGAGACTTGCCCCCCCCCTCCCCCCACTTATCAAGGTACGCCCTGGCAGGCCGAAGACATCTAGGTACCCGTCTTAGTGGGAAATGAAGTTCTCGAAAAGGCGCCGCACATAGTAACTTGCCAGGTGGTATTTTGGCATGACTGGTACATATTTTGGCATGGCATCTAATGGTTTAGACATGACGGATTGCTATTTTGACATGACATATTATGGGTAAGACATGCCAGTAGGTATTTCACGCGTTTTGTAATTAGGGCTCACTTATTCGGAAACGTTATCGCTCCCCTTTTACATTGAAGTATGAACGTTGCCCGTGTTTTGTTATTAAGGCTTGTTGGGCCTGGGTGCAGCTATTTCATTTTGTACATAACATGCAGTTATATGAACTTGGCAGGTGATATTTTGGACATGACATGTTTTAATTGTGCATTTTCAATGGAAATGTGGACGAAGTAAATATATAAGTGTCAAACATCGTACGACCTACATGATCACATAGTTTCAAAAACAACAAGACATCATAGTTTCAAAACCTGAGCCCTACGTTTCCCAAAACGACATACCGTCGATACCAAAGTCAACCAAATTAAATCCTACGAAAGCACAAATGTACAAGCCACCAACAACATGTCTAGGCAACAGTACAAACAACAATGTTCTTGTAAAAAAAGGACGGAGCCAATGACTACTGAGGATCGAGGCTGGGTCGGAAGGCACCGTGGTAGATGGCGACATATAGGACTAGGCGGTAAGCATCGATAAAGGCGTCGTCCACCCCTTTGAATACGCGGTCGCCTGATGCGAGCATCTGCATAAAACGGAGAACGTAGGGGCCGGAGTCTCCTCTGCATCGCAAAAAGTATGTGTCAAACCTAATGCGCACCAATTACACTATAAATCAGAAGATGGGCTACGACGACTTACGATTGCTTGTTCTGAGGGATCCCCTTCACACGTTTGTACTTGAACGGCTGGGGCAATTTCCCTGCATGCTTGGCGTGCAGCTCTTGGTGGCCATCCATCAGCGGGGGAAGGGTGTGCGTGATGGACTTCAGAAGGTCGGGCAATTTTCGCTCAGGAGTCAGACGAGTGTCCGGATCATACACACGGACAGTCCACTCGGCCAGGTCGATCTCAGCGGTTGTGACTTTGGTAGTGGCTGCTACTGCCTCAAGCCCGGTCGCCCTTACCATTTCGGTTGGCCCTGTGCTATCAGTCTCACCCTTTTTCATGCCTGTCCTGCGAGTGTGTCACCTCGTCCTCACCTCGCTTCTTCCCCCTCACCTCCCTTCTCAGCTCCTGCATCGCCGCCTCAACCCTTTCCATCCTCTCGTTAAACGTTGCCAATAAGCTCGTCCTCAGCTCATCCATCTTAGACAAAATCCTTGAAACATCCACTTGGGTAGCCGTCGTACTTCCTTCACCCTGCGTGCCTGATCCGGATGCTTCCGTTGTGCTCGGCGCATGTTTCGCTTTATACTCCACCAAGAGGTCGTCGAAGAACTTATCCGGCTTCTCTGTCCCAAACATGGCGCCAACGATAACCCCCTTCCTGACTTCCTCGGCATCCGGGAGCAGGACTGTCCGAACAGCGTCCACCTCGTCTAACATGCCCAACTCGTCCTTCGACTGCTGGATGAGGGAGGCAAGAGAATCGTACATGATATTGTGTTCTTTCGACTTAGATCGCAGGCACCGAGGGTAGGTTGGGCTTGTGCTTGTGCTGGTGTCAGCAAATTGTCTTGCAACTGGCAGTAGAGCCTCGTACACCCACAACTACAAACAAAAAAAAAACAAACCAGGTGATGACATGTCCACACTTTGCATTTAATCGTGTTCAGTTTGCATTTTTCAATGCACAGTGCCTATGTCTAGTTACCACGAGTCAGTGTCCAGTTTAAATCATTATTTGTCATGTGAGATTTATGTCCATACCTGGAATGCAAGGGGGAAGCCGCCTAACAAGTATGACGGGCGAGAGCTACTGACCCCATGCTGGAGCTTGCGCTCAACACACCGGTAGAGGAATTCGTGGGTTCGTTCGTAGCACAGTCGCCCCCACGGGTAACGCAAGAACGCCTCAGTGTCAGACACCATTTTTACAACCCACCCATGAATAAAGTTTCGGGGTTCCTTCGCAAAGAGCACCGCCTCCACCAGCATTATGAGCGCGAACTTAAAGCGCTTGGCGGCCGAACGCTCTGACTTCATCGCCACTTTGTACTCCGTCTCGAAGTCCTCCATCGTCATCTTCTCCGCCCTTAAGAAATCTAAGCACGCAGCCTTGTCCGCCTCAGTGTCCACGGTCCGCATCACGTTTGACGAGCACTTTGGTCCGGTCACTATCACGAACTCCGCGATGGAGAACCGGACTATGGACCCCTGGATCATGTACCAGGTTTCATGCTCCTTTTTCGACCGCAGCTGCCTCTGCAGGACGTAATGGACTAGCTGTGCTGAGAACTCAACCTTGGCACCGAGCCTCGCAATGCTGCCAAACTGGCTTTCACACAGACGCTTCCAGTCTGAGGCGCTCAAGTACTAGTCTAGCTTTGAAAGGACATTGGGCCTGGCGTATTGGTTGCACCTATACTTGAAATGCTGGTTGGGGAGCAATACTTTAGCATTCTTCAAACATTTGCACATTTTCATCACACCAGTTACAATGCACATGACAGTAAGTTCATTTAACATGTCATATGACCATTTTAACATGTCATGTGACCATTTTAACATGATAGACACCAAATCTTACCCTATACTTATCACAAATGACAGTAAATTTCTAGCCTCACCATATCTTACCCTATACTTATCACTTGAGCATTGTAACCATTTTATAGCTTCCACAAAATATAAGCCGCGCAATTTTGCATTTAAACATGACAGAAAACCTATTAAACATGGCAACTATATATTAAAAACATGACATGTTACAATGTAACAACATTTACATTCAATAACTTGTTCCTGAAATTTTTTTACCCACATATAGGTTCCCCGATTTCCTTCCATCTATCCAATTTCCCCAATCTCACCAATTTTCCCAATTCCCACATTTTCTCCAATTTCACCAATTCCCACATTTTCCCCAATTTCACCAATCTCCCAAATATTCACACAATACATGTATCGATTTCCCCTAATTTGCTTCCTCCTTCAAGGCCTTTACCATATCATCACCACAATGGTACTTCCATTCTCTCCCCAACATGAACACCCCCATTCCCACATTTCCACCCATTGTTTTCATACTAGACGCCTGTTACATCCCACATGACAGGGGCGAATATTCCACCCGTTATTTCATCCAATTGTAAACCATGACAAACAAATTAGGTTCTTCAAATGGTCCCTCATCCTTTCAATTTCTGCAATCAGTACAAAATCGGTAGGGTTAGGGTTTACTTACTTCAAATCGGTCGGTCTCTCTCTTCTAAACGCTCACAGGGTTGTCTTCTACACGTCGGGTTTACTGGCTTGAAATCCGGCGCCTTCTTCTCCTCCGCACTCCCAGGTTCGTCTTCTTTCTTTGCTTTCTTCTTCTCCTCTCTCGTTTTCGTTTAAAAAATGGCGGTTTCGTGCCTTCTCCCCTCCCTCCTCTCTGTTTTACACACTTGGAAGAAGTGACAGGTTTTTAAAAACTGCCCTCTCTCTCCTCCTCCCTCTCACACTCTCTCCCTTCTTTAATGACTCCCAACAACCGATTTCCACACCCCTTTTCCAACCGGCTACCTTGCCCTTTTTTAAGGGGGGGGGGGGGGTCTAACCCTTGCAATTAGAAACGGTTAGTGGGTTAGGCTAGCAAACCAAACCGGGGCAAGGGTCATTTCCTTTAATTCCCTCATTTATAAACACATACTCTGTATTAGCTTATGTGAGAGTCGAACTCACATCTCTATGTGCAAACACAACGCTATACCAATTGAGCTAATAGGCTATTTTCAATGGGTCCTTATGATCATCTAGACATCAAAAAGTGATAATTTTGCAAGAAACAAAAATAGCGCTTGAATTTGTAATCTTAATTTGCAAGTTATGCAATTGATCAAAAAGAGAGATTTTTATCTTACCATTAGTTTAAAAGTAATTTACCATTATCATCCTTTCATCCTACCATCATCATCCAATCATTAGGGCTACACTTAGGAATTTCGTTTATTACAGCAGCATCCTACCAATAGGGTATTTTTATCTTATCATTACTTTCAACGTACCTTACCATTATCATCCAATGATCCTACCATTACTATCATACCAGTAGGGTTATACTTGGTGATTAGATTATCATCTTAGCAATAAGGTATTTAAATCCTACCAATAGGTACAAAATATTTTACCAATAGGGTGTATATCTACTTGCAATTGTTATCCTACGAAACAGAGGCAACTCGACCAGAGCCCATCAATGAAGTTGAAACACATCAAAAATAAATTATCTTCGAGGCAAAAAGAATTAAATCAACGCTCTTCTCATAAAGTTTTAACAACAAAACATCCATAGAGAGGTTCAAGTTTCCATTCAAGCATCAAAATTATCCATATATAAAAGGATTCCATATGTTTATCAAAGACAAGAAAAGAAAACAGACAGAAGAACATAAGAAAATATGCTCAACTTGAAGCTGATGATTAATTAATTGGAGAGAGAATCACCATATATGGAAGGGAGAGGAGAGTTGTTTAACAAGGATGAGAAAGCGAAAAAAGGCCTTAATTTCCCTCCCTTGAAAATGTGTCCCTAATCCATTTCGGTTGGCTCCTATAAAAGTAATCATGTTTTGAGACTTTTAACTCTGTCCTCCTTGGATTGTTTTTTAATTTTGAATCACAGATCAAGTATTCAGTATGGGTTTTTTTGTTTGTTATAGATGTTTATCTTGGCTTGTACTTTTCAGAGATGAGCTTTCCACGGTTGTTGATGAGGTTCTCGTAAGTACCCTGTTGTGAGCCTAATTTGCCACGTTTTATATTGACTTTTAAACCGATTTATGTATACATTTCATGCATTTGAGTTAGAATAGTATAAAATCTATGTAGTTTATGCTTATTTTCCAAATTATGGAGTCTATACTAGTTTCTGTTTAATTTCGCAGAAATCGGACACACTTTGGAGCTTAAAGAAAACTCATGAAGAAGATAAGGATGGTGCAACTGAAGGAAAGCCCACTTTTCGTCATTCATCATTCTAAATCAAGTTCTGATGTCTTCATGAGAGTTGTAGCTCTCAAAAAGAGCTTTCCAACACATATTCATATGCGTCAATCGAACGAACGAGGACTCAGAAAAGTGCGTTTCAAGACGGAGCATAATGCTGAGAACTGAAGAGTGGTCAATATCGACTAGACTTGATCGACATCGACCTGATTCCATTCGAAATTTCCAGGACGACTCGACCTTATTCCAGCCGAAAATTTCCAGGACTACTCGATATGGACCAAAATCAACTTGATATCCCTGCCAGAAGCCGACATCGAGTGATCAGAAGTGAAGCAGAGCAACACTACTCGATATCGACCAAATTTGGTCGATATCGACCAACTTCCTAGATCAAGCACGAGTCGATTCCGAGTCTATCTGATTCCGAGTCGAAGATTCCTTGCACGTGAAGATCTATCAAGAGAGAAGATGTTTATCCATATTAGATATATTTCCATTAGAGATTTAATTGTTTACTTTCCAAGTTTTATCTTATGTTTTTAGATAGAAAGATTTAGATATAGATAGGATATTCTTTCCTTGATTAGCGGGGGGTTTTTGGGTGATGAAAATAAGAAAGAAAATAAAATAAACTATAAACAAATTAATGCAAAGCAATTTAGAGAAAATCGTTCTAGCTACAACTATCTACTTTATTTTGTTTAATTGATATTGTAACTTCCTCTTGCCCTTTTAGTCTTCCTATGAATGCCCTTGTCCCGACCTAATATAGTTACTAGTCCAATCAGTCCTAGAAACCCTTATCAATCGAACAGTCCCTAAAGAAGGATTTAACCCAATTGATAGCTTTCAGAGATTAACCAAGGTATTTGCAGTCCCTAAAAAAGGATTTAACAACACATCCAACTTCCTACCCATCCAATTAGTTCAATCAGCCCTAAAGCGATAAGTTTGCTACTTGGGTTAAGGTTCACACTCAGAAATCTACAAAACCCTAACAATTGAATTGATTCTACCAAGTTGATCAGACAAGATAAAATAAAAAAATCAATCATTCAAGCACAAAGAAGTCGAAACATTCAATATAGGAAATAAGGAACAAGAATAAGAAACTCACAATCAAATCAAACAAAGCTTCAAATTGTAGACAGAACGAGAGAGTTTAAGTCTCCATAAAACTAACACAAATGACAATTAGGGTTTTTAGAGTAAACTAAAGTCAGTCGGCCGTATTAAATCAGTTCGGCCTCTCCCTCCATACGGTATGAAACTTTATATATATATATATATATATAAATTTTTTTTTTGATTAGGTAAAAATTCGAAGGTCAGACAGGCCTGACTCATCGAGAGGCCGACCGAAGTCGGCAGACGGCGAACCGTCTAACAGAGCAACCTAACAACAGAAATACAAATAACAAGCGTAGTGAACCAAACAGAAATAAACTCTACTAAAAACGTTCCAAAAAGACCAAACACCCGAACAACTAAGGAAGCCACCGAAGAACGCAGCCAAGCACCACCGAACAGTAGCACCGCGGGCCAGTAGTACAGCAGGACACTAACTCCTGTGGGTAGTGCAGACGAACTCCAAGGAAAACTCTATCTCGAATACGGAGTCGCCTTGAGCGCACTACCTCGACCCCAGCCAGACCCGACTACAGACTCCACGCCCCTCAACCAAGCAGAAGATCTCCTAGAAACATCGGAACCAGAGCCGCAAACTGCTCGAACAAAACGCCATCAAGTTTTCACCTACAAAAGTATAGACAAGCCCTTACGGGATTTTCTCAAACCCTTTCGGGTGGGTATTGCAATTTTTAACAAAAATTTAGATATATCAATAATAATATGCATAAGAGGGTAAAAATATATTTCAAAATTAAATTTATCCGCACCCTTGAGACCCAAGGAAAGAACTTGGGCCCGAAGGAGCAAGTGCTTGGGCCCGAGGGAAAGGTGCTTGGGCCCGAAGGACCATGCAAGGCCCGAAGGACATCAGATGGACAGGAGGGCAATCGGAAGGGGAAACTGATAAGCAAAGCCGATCAGTCACCATCGGCAAGAAACAACGTTGGCTAGGGGTAAGAGGAGGGCAGGAGGAAAATGGCGGAGCGTTGGGGCGGACTCAACACCCAACACCAGCACATCACCCCAATATCACCAGGTCGGAGCAAAATCAGCGAAAACGGAAGGAGGAAAACCAAAGGCTTGGCCAGGTAGTGGAAGACAAAGGGTCAATCGAAAGAATCAAGGCCCAGATGCAAGAAGCATCGGAAGCACTAGGCAGATGCACGCCAAGAAGGACGGCGGAGGAGGCGGAGCGCAGAAGACACCCAACCCCCAACCAACGAACCCGAGGCGGCAAGCGAGTGGCGAATTTGGGGGAATAAGGCCCGAAGGGCAAAGGTCGCCGGAGAGACCACACGAGCAACGATACCCACAGGACGGCGCCCGACACCGCGAATCAGGGCCTCGAACGCCGAAACCGGCATGGAATCATCAGAAAGAAACCCAGTATGAGTGGATTGGGGGATTTCACATGAAAAAGATGATCGAAACAAGGGTTTCGCAGCGGGGATTGGGGGCGCGTGGGGCAAGGCCCAAGCGCGTTCTTCTCAACAGTTCTTCTCAATGCAATATATATATATATATATCAACTAACGTCTTAACTATCCTAATATATAATATAAATATATCTAATTTATCTATCTGACTAATCTATCTAATTTAATATTTGACCAAAATAATATGAAGTAGTACGAAGCAGCACTTCATCCGGTTCCTTCCGCCCTTATACGATCCGAGCTCCAATTGCATTAGTAACTTTAGCGCAAACTCCGCAGATCCTTTAATTTGCAAAATAATCCTCATAAATTGCAAGCAATCTTCAAATTCATACGATCCAACCCAACAATGTCTTAAATATATAAAACCACTAGTATAGACTCTGAAAACCAAATAATATAAATTAAGCTATAAAATATATAAAAATACTTTAAACTAATATGCAAATCTATACTTAAAACATGACAAAATTATACCCTATTCAGAAAGTAATGATTGGATAACGATTGCAAATATTCATTCTTCCTTGATTCACATTCTAGAATATGCGCGCGCGCGCACACACACACACACACACACACACACACACACACACACACACACACACACACACACACACACACATATATATATATACCCAGATGATTTGTTGAGGAGCAAAGCAACTGTGGTAGACAGCTGTAGATAGGCGTTACTATTCTAGAGAATTCGATGGGTCATCTCCGTTCAGCTTTGGTTTGGACTCATGGCCTTCTTTATGTGTGGGCTTATTACATGGGCCATTACCCCTCATCGCTTCCATCGGGTAGACATTCAGATGGAGGCGGTTGCTGTGAAACTGAGATGAGGAGAGTGGCTTTGTGAGCATATCTGCAACCTGATCCTTTGATGAGACGAAGGCGACACGAAGGGATCGATTTGCAACTCGTTCTCTCACAAAGTGGTAGTCCATTGAAAGGTGTTTGATTCTGTGATGCAGGACAGGGTTGACTGCGAGATACGTGGCTCCGAGATTGTCACACCAAAGAGTCGGAGGTGTTGTGAGCGAGATCCCAATTGAAGCAAGAACTGATTGGAGCCAGAGTGTTTCACAGGTGGCAAGAGCAAGGGCTCTGTACTCAGCTTCCGTTAAGGATCGAGAGACCGTCGACTGTTTCTTTGAGATCCAAGAAACAAGATTCGGCCCGTGAAAGATGCAATAAGCACTAACTGATCTTCGATCTGTGTGGTCACCTCCCCAGTCCGCGTCTGAGAACGCTGAAAGATGATGGTTTTGATGACGGGAGATGTGAAACCCGAATGTCTTTGTGTGATTGAGATACTGGAGGATTCTCTTGACGCCTTGCCAATGAATAAGTTTTGGGTTGTGCATAAATTGGGAAGCTTTATTGACAGCAAAGGCAACGTCTGGCCTTGTGAAGGCTAAGTATTGTAAGCTACCGACAATACTTCGATAGAGACTCAGATTGTCAAATGCCGGAGATGATTGCAGAGGATCGAACTTGGAAGTTGTCGGAGTGGCAACGGGCTTGGAATTTGTCATGCCCACTCTTGTGAGGAGATATGTGATGTGTTTGGATTGGAAAAGGTGAAATCCTGATTTGTCTCTTGATATTTCGATCCCTAAGAAGAATGTCGTTGGGCCAAGATCCTTCACAGGAAAAATGCTGCTGAGAGATGAAACGAACTTGGCAGATATATCATGGTTAGAGGTGATAACCAACAGGTCATCCACATATATAAGAACAAAGATGCAATGTTTCCCTTGATGAAAAGAGAAAAGTGAAGAATCGACAGGGCAAGCTGAGAAACCCATGGAGATAAGTGTTTCACTGAGCCGAGCAAACCAAGCATGGGGTGCGTGTTTGAGACCGTAAAGAGAGCGGTTTAATTTACACACATGATTTGGAAAGGAAGGATGAGAGAAACCTGGCGGTTGTTGAACGTAGACGTCCTCTGTCAAGGATCCATGAAGAAAGGCATTCTGTATGTCTAACTGTCGGGTCGACCAATCATTCATCGCAGCGAGGGAAAGGAGAAGGCGGATGGTTGAAGGTTTGGCAACGGGCGAGAAGGTCTCGGTGTAATCAAGGCCTGGAAGTTGGTTGAACCCTTTAGCCACAAGTCGGGCTTTCCGTCTTTCAATGGAACCATCAGATTTTCTTTTTGTTTTGAAGACCCACTTTGTGCCCAGGACGTTGTAAGATGGGGAAGAAGGGACTAAAGTCCATGTTTGAGTATCAAGCAGGGCTCGGAATTCACTCGCCATAGCATCTCTCCATTCGGAGAAGCGAGTGGCCTCTGAAAAACAACTTGGTTCTTCTGGGACAACGACAGTAGCTGAACAGTGAGGCCAGGGAATTGTGCCATCAGTCCGAACGAGTGGTTTGAAGGTGTTGGTTTTTGATCTGGTGTTCATAGAATGAACATTGACGACGGCAGAGACAGGTTCAACAATCTGATTTGTGGAAGGGGGAATATGAGGGCTTGTGTTTGGGCTTGGGGAACGTGTGTGTGGTGGGCTTGTGTTTGGGCTAGGTGAGGGATGTGTTTGGGCTGAATGACCATCCGTGTATGTGGTAATGGGATTAGTTAAAAATTGGTAGAGATGTATGGGATGCAACAGTGGGTGTACTGATGACAGTGGGTGTAATGGTGACTTTAGGTGGATTGAAGGGAAACATATCTTCATGAAAAATTACATCACGGGAGATGTAGGTCTTCTTTGTGACCCAATCATAGCATATGTAACCTCGATGATGGGGGCTATAGCCCAAAAACATCGTCCGTGTGGAGCGAAAAGAGAGCTTATGGCGGTTGTATGGCCTCAAGTTCGGAAAACACAAAAACCTAAAAATTTTGAGGAACTTGTAGTCCGGGTTGTGTTTGAAGAGGATGAAAAATGGAGATTTATTTTGTAGAGTGGGGGAAGGTAGACGGTTTAAGAGGTAAGTGGCGGTTTGGAAAGCAAAGTCCCAAAATTTGAGTGTTAGGGAAGCATGTTTGAGGAGTGTGAGCCCCATGTCAACAACACGATGATGTCGTGATTCAACACTCCCGTTTTGAGGATGTGAGTATGGGCACGATAGGCGATGATTTATTCCCAACTTTTGGAAGTAAGGGATCAAAGGTTTGAATTCCGAGCCATTATCCGTTTGAATGGATTTAATTTTTGTGCCAAAAAAATTTGTGGCCAGGGTAATGAATTGTTGTAAGTTGATGGAAGTTTGATTTTTGGATTGAATGGGAAATAGCCACATAAACTTTGAAAAGTCATCCACAATTAAGAGGTAATATTTATTTCCATTCACGGAATCTTGGTGGGCAGGACCCCATAGGTCACAAAATAAAAGTTCCAAAATAAATTGGGATCGAGTTGGGCTCGGAGGGTGAGGAAGACAATGGGCTTTAGCCCACGAACATGATGGACAAGTGGAAATTGATGTGGATCCGGGTAAGTGGTGCTTGTTTATTACAAATCGGGTCAGATCCCTGGAAGGATGCCCTAGCCGCGCGTGCCAAACAGATGGGGATGATGAAGCAGAGGTAAGGTGGAGAGATGGTGAGGTTGAGTCGCTAGATGATGATGATTCAGATGGCCAGACATACATCCCGCCTTCAGCGTGGCCCTTGAGAAGAGGAAGCTCCGTCACGGAATCCTTCACAAAAAAACACGAATCATGAAATTGAAAAAAAAACACGATTGTCTTTGCAGAATTTTTGAACGGAAATTAAGTTTTTGTTTAAGCTTGGAGCATGAATAAGATTAGATAATCGAAAAGTGCGAGAGGGGGAGTGAAGAAATGTGGAACCATAGTTTTAAATTGGAAGGGAAGAGCCGTTGCCCAAGGAAACTGCATCTGTGCCCTCATATGGAATGCGGTCAAACCTGAGATTGGATATGTCGGGAGTGTAGTGATGCATAGCAGAAGTATCGGGAAACTAATTTGAGGTATGATTTTCCTGGAAATTCCTTGGAGGAGGAGCTTGAATTGCTTGGTCGAATCGGCCTCCAGCAGCGTATAGCCGAATGACCCTTCTTCTCACAGATCTGTCATGTGGGTCGGTTGTCGGGAGCACCATTAAAGGTATATGGAGTCCCACGACCTCTCGTTGAACGTCCACCCCTGTCATCATGGCCTCGTCCCCGCGTTGAGTCTCCTCGGCCACGGTAGCTCCCACGACCCCTTGTTGATGTACTGTTAACTTCCGGGGCAGGGTCTTGAGTAGAGGTGGTGTTAATGGAGGCTTGAGTGGTTTGTGGAAGTGTATTGTTTCGTCTGGATAAGTGGCTCTCTTGGAGCATGAGGAAGGTAAGAGTTTGCTCTGGATCTGGAAGTATAGGTTGGGTGGATAGAGTGGTAACCATAGCATCAAAATCATTACCCAATCCGCCAAGCAGATATGTGACAAATTCATCATCACTGATGGCTTGGCCTGCTGCCTTAATTTGTTGAATAAGGAATTTGGTTTTGTTGAAATATTCAGTTACCGTTTCATCACCTTTACGAAGACTGGCAAGGGCTAACCTGGTTTGTATGATTTGAGCACTAGACTGATCAGAATAAAGCCGATGTAAGCGTTCCCATATCTGTTGAGCCGAGTCGCAATCGAGCACCTGAACCATGACAGATTCAGTGAGAGAAGCGGTCAATATCGCAACCACCAACTGGTCTCTTGCTTGCCACTCTTCGACTGCGGTGGTGTTGTCGCCAGAAAGAGCTGGACAGGGGTTCGAGCCATCAACGAACCCAAGCATGCGATGTGACCGCAGATAGGGGGTTAGTTGCCTAACCCAGATCGGAAAATTTATGGGAGTCAGTTTGATTGTGTTGAGAGAGGAAAAATTTGGTAAGGGTGAGGAGGATGAAGAGGGAGGATTCAGGGCGGCCATAGACGCCTGGAGTTGCTGAATGATCGAGGAAGGTAATTGATCAGCCATTGAACGGAAACAATGTTGGTTGTTTTAAAATGGCTCTGATACCATTCAAAAAGTAATGATTGGATAACGATTGCAAATATTCATTCTTCCTTGATTCACATTCTAGAATATGTACACACACACACACACACACACACACACACACACACACACATATATATATATATATATATATACCCAGATGATTTCTTGAGGAGCAAAGCAACTGTGGTAGACAGCTGTAGATAGGCGTTACTATTCTAGAGAATTCAATGGGTCATCTCCGTTCAGCTTTGGTTTGGACTCATGGCCTTCTTTATGTGTGGGCTTATTACATGGGCCATTACCCTATCAACAACACCTGTGGGGATTACCACCGTGTTGTTTGCCATGTAGAGCTTGGCATCCACAGGTTCCAGGGCGCCTATCTTTACCTTTGACCATATGGATAGGGGCATGATGCTTATGCTTGCTCCTAAGTCACACAGTGCCTTAAAACGATGTCGACCAAGTCCAACAGTGATAGCAAACTTACCTGGGTCATGTCGCTTCTCAGGGAAATCCATCTTCTTGCATTCTTTAGCAATCTCAGTCATTGATCTCTCGTTGGGCTCACCCCAACCCTAGAAATAGGTGGACTACTCGCGCCTCATCGCAATTGACATCATTGATTTAAAAGAAAGAACTTGCATAAACTAAATTCAAAGTCTTTACAATCCCGGCACTCAAACTTTCGTAGAATGTCAAAACCCTAAAACCTTTGAACTCCTAAACTCTATGTGGAACTCTTCTCTGAAATTGAATGAATGAAAATCAGCCCCAAGGGCTTTATTTATAGGGGTTAATCCTAGCTAATCAAGGAAAGCAATCTATATCTACTTTCTAAGGATAAAATTAAATAAAGATAAAGCATTAAATCTAAAAGGAAATATCTAAATATCTAAATATCTCTTGACATTAATGAATAATCTTCTCTTCTTGGATAAATCTTGACAAACTTTGATAGATTCGGACTTCCTTCACCCCCAAACAAACCAACTCGATTTCGGATAGGCCCAACGGACTCACGGCCCAGAGATCTTTTTGGTCGATATCGACCAATTTGGTTGACATCGAGGAACTTGTGGTCGACTTCGGCTTTTCTTCGTCTTCTCGAGTAGCTTCTTCCCTTCTCGGACTCGGACAAGGCTTCTGGTTTGGTCGATGTCGAACAGATAGGTTGACATCGAGTAAAATGTTACTTGAGTTGTCTTCTTCTTCTCAGCTTCTCGATTTGGCTTTCCTCGACCAGGCTCTGCTTCACAATTTTGGTCGATATCGAGGAACTTGACGTAGGCAGGCATCTCGTGAAGTGCTTCTGTAAAAGGAATAGTAATATTTAGACTCTGAAGCAATTTCACAAAATATTGAAACTTACCATCAGTTGGATCTTTCTGGTTCTTAGAAGGGAACGGGAGCGTCTTCTTAGTTTTCTGAGCTAGAACAGCTTCCGGAGGTGATGAAGACTCCTCGACATCGACATGGTTCTTCTCGACATCGACTTGAGTTTCCTCGATATCGACCACTGTAGTCGACTTCGAGTTGGAGTGCTGTGCAGACGAGTCTTGGCCAGGCTGGTACTCGACATCGAGTTGAGTTTGGTCGACATCGACTAAATTCTGGTCGACATCGAGTTGTTGTTGCTCGTCGTCGAGGACGGTTTTACTCTTTTCTTCTCCGTTCTCTGGCTCGTGCAATTTGTGACCGCTCCTTAGCTTTACAACAATGACATGTCCGTGCTGCCCCTTGGGATTTGGTTCTATGTCGCGAATTGACCCATCTGGGTCTCTATGTTTCTCTTCCAGATGTTCAGCTCTCCAAATTTTGTATTTATGTTCTGGAGCTGATTGTTGATGGTGCCTTGATTACGGCGCATCTCATCAAGGATCATCTGTAGATCATCATTTCGTTGGTCTCTTTCTGAATGTCCTAGAGCTCTATATGGCTGGGGGTTTCTAGGAGGACCTTGGTTCCGTTGTGGTTGATAGAACCTTTGGTCCCCCATATCGCGATTGGGACCCCCTGCCTAAGCTACTTCCTCGTGAGTTTTTGTCATCCTGACTTGCTCTGTATGTGGGCACTCTGTAGTGGTGTGCCGATGTGAGCCGCATTCGATGCAAGGTTGTTTGACAAAGAGGTACTTGATTTGCTTGAGTAGCTTGCGATTTTTATCCTTGTAATACTGCTCCCTAACATCTGGATCAATCTCCTTAGAAGCTTCATAGAGAGGCATGGATGGGGCTGGCCTGGTGTAGGCATTCTCATCATAGTTTGTTGGAGCCACATACTTAATGTCGTAGTTGGTGAGCTTGTCGAGAGTAACCCATGCGTCAGCTGGTGGCATTGTCAGATACTCATAATGAGTATACTGGTTGATCCTATCCTTAGCGACCAGAGCAAGAGAATTAAAGAAGATCTCCTGAACGACATAGGGTTGCTGTCCATGTGTAGGGCAGGATCGCAGAAGATCCTTATATCGTTCCCAAGCTTTTTCTAGCGGCTCCCCAGGCTTCTGTTTGAAAGTTGTAATATTCTGGCGGAGGAGCGCTGTCTTGGCAGGAGGAAAGAATTTGTTGAGAAATTCCTGCCTTACTTCAGCCCATGTTGTGAGGGATCGTGGAGGGAGACCTTCAAGCCACTTTAATGCTGGACTGGCCAGAGACCAACGAAAGGCCTTCATCATGACATATTCCAAAGTGGTACCTTTAGCGAGAGTATGGCACATATCAGCAAAATTGGTAATATGTTGAAGAGAACATTCATTAAACCTTCCGTAAAAAGCATTATTTTTAATCTCAATAAGAAAAGGAGTGCGAATTTCAAAATTGTTTTCAGGGATTAGAATGGCCGATTCAGGCACGACAAGAGTCGGGTGCATGTAATCCTCTGCAGTGGTAGGGTATTGGGCAAGCTCAGCTTCCGCTTTCCTCCTTTGCTCGGCTTCCTGCGTAGTGCGTGCTCTCTCAGCGGTGAGAGCAATATCCTTGGTGGCTAGTCCCCGACAACGGCGCCAATTTGTTGTAGGAGGAAATCGAGATTGCAAAGAAAATACGAATAAAGTAAAGCAAACCGATTCGATCCCAGAAAATAATGTTCAAGACTCCCTCCCTCACTTGAATCGTATAGGAAAATACCATACCACCTTGGCTGGAATGCCTTCTCGCTTGTAACGCGGTTCACGACAATGAGGATTTAGACATGAGTCAAGCGATTCATGTTCTTTTCGGTAGAAGATATAGTCGTTAGGACAAGCATGGATTCTCTCATAATCCATTCCCAAAAAGCGAATAACTTTTTTTGCCTCATATGTGCAATCAGGAAGCACATTCTTTTTGGGAAGCATCTCTTTCAAAAGTTCAAGCAATGCCGTAAAACTTTTGTCCGTCCATCCGTGAGATGCTTTTAAATTATAAAGTTTCAAAATTGTTGACAATTTTGTAAACCTTGAACACGATGGATAGAGAGGTTCTCTAGCGTCTCGTAATAACTCCTCTAGAATCCGAGGACGATCAATGAAGTTATCCTCGACTGCTTGTGCCATGTCTTCTAGTCGATCACCCTCACTTGAATAGATGTCATCCACATTCATATTTGGCTTCTCTTTTTCACCGTGCCATATCCATCAAGTGTAGGTTTGATCAATTGCACGGCACATTAAATGATTTTTAACTTCACTAACACTCAAACTCGCATTATTAAAACAATCTCTACACGGGCATAGTATTTTTCTAGGATTTTTCGCATTCTCTACCGCAAATTGAATAAAATCATTAACTCCACCTCTATACTCTCTAACCAAACGGTTCATAGACATCCATTTTCGATCCATCACTAAAAAACAGCAAAAAACAGTAAAAAAACAGCAACAACTTCAAAAAACAGCAGCAATAAAAAAACAGCAACAACTCATCCCATGTACAACAGCGCTAAACAACAATTAACACCAGCACTAAACAACATTTAACAACAGCAAAAAAAAAAGAAGAAAAAAAGCAACAATAAATAGCAATTTACAATATTAAACAGCAACAAAAAACTCAGCCCATCAAGAACTACAGCAGAAAAAAGTAGCAAAACACAATAATGAAAAAAACCAAAAACATCAATAAACAGCATAAGAAAACAACAATAAATAGCATAAGAAAACAGCAATAAACATCACCAAAACTCAACAACAAACAACAACAATTCATAGATATGAATTACAACAATATGCAACCATTAGCAACACCAAAAAAGAGCAATAAAAAACACCATCTTATCTGGATTAACGCTAGAATATACTTACCTCAAATAGTGGACAGAAGCAATCAACCGTAAATATCGATTGAACAAATAATTTATGAACCTGAGAATGAAGACAGAAGCAAAGAACATTGATTAGTGTGCTAGAATACAACCAACTAATCAAAGAGGGTGAGAGACAGGCAATTAACGAACCTGAGAGCCTAGCTTATTGATCGATGAGGACAAGACAAAATCAGCCTCTGCAATGGGTTGCAAAGGAGGGTCTAAATCCATTGTTATTCTCCCTCCTTTGCAATTGCTTGTTCAATCTGAAGATTATCGAAGACGCTTGTCTTCTTCAAGACATAGCTAATTGAACGAAGACGGGGAGAAGAGAGAAATCAGCGTCTCCACTACAAAGGTCAACAAAATTGAATAAGGAGAAGAGAGAATATGAAGAATCACCAACCTTCCTCTGCAATTGCTTGTTTACTCGGAAGAATTCCGGCGACGATAGTCTTCTTCGGGCCCTACTGATCGGCGGAAGGTGATGGTTGCTTCAAGATCGATGTGCGGGTGTACAGCGCGCTCTAGCTAATTAGTTTTTGCTAGGGTTGTTTTTCGGGGGCTTTTTTTTCCAATACTAAAACTCAAGATAAATCTCATAGGAATTTTAAAAGATAGATTTAATTAATTGCAGATAAAAAGGCGGGAATTATTTTAAAGCATATTTCGGGTCTTTTTATCAAATATCCTGATATAACTTGGTGTTTATCGAGAGTTAAATAAAAAACCCTTTATGAGTAAAGTCAATTATTTAAAAAAAAAACCGTATATATAACAAAAGTTTTTGAAAAAATACCCTTGCGAAATTTCTCTCTCAGGAGTTTTTTAACACCCCTGAGAGTTTTGTGCCGTAAAATGTCAATTATGTACTAGTGGAATCAGGGTTATGAGTGGGGGTTATTGTGGCTGTTGAGGTATTCTAGGATATGAGAGGTAAATTTTCGAGGAAAGACTGGTAGCTAGGCAATAATGTCGTTGATATTTCTAGTAAGACTATGGGATTGAGGTTGAGACATGGAGATTCGGAGCTTGGAATTGGGAAGTGGGCAAGGCGGAAGGCATTGAGGGCACTAGAGGATGAAGGATTTTAAAAGGTGTGGAGAGATTGTGGTACTTAGGAAAGTTCGGTTGAGATGTCATAGGAATTCGGTGGAACTAATGATTGGTATGTAAGAGGGGTAAAGCGGTAGAGATTTCGAGGTTCAAGGAAGTGTGATCTTAGGCTATTTGAGAAACGTCCAGAGACGTGGGAACTAGTCTAGGTAGAGTGTGTTGGGAATTATAAAGGTTGGAGAATTGTGAGAAAGTTGGTCAGGTTGGGATATTATGGGAAATTCGAGCTAGGGTGGAATAAGGGTTCATTGGGAGGAATGGTCGAATTATAGGGGCCATAGGGCTACGACGTCGTGATCGAAGAAGGGTGGCTGAGGTAGTTTCGGAAAATGCCAGGAAGAGGATCTAGAGTAGGTCGGCTGAAGGAGTCACGAGTGGTTTAGGTTCGTGAGTTACGGAATGGGATGAGTAGGTAGAATCAGTGATTGGTCTTTGAGGATATGCGTGGGTGATGAGGAGCTTGGTGATTCGTGGTTGGAAGTTATCACTAGATCGGTTTCTACGCTAGAGTTGGTCAAGAGTGTCAAGTGAGATGGTCAGTGCGAGTTGGGCTCTTAGAGGTGGATGGTTAGCGAGAGTGGTTAGTGGTGCGGGAAATATGATCACGCAAGCAAGGTGATTCGAGATGACTCTTTGGGAGATGATGGCCAAGCGGAGTCTTGAGAGCCTAGGAAGAGTTAGCAAGATTGTTAAGAAGCGTCTAGATCGATCGTGAGAGCGGTTTAGTCAAGGACTTGGGATTTCTCTTAGAAGGAGATGATGGGACTGATAGAGGACCCCTAGGACGAGGGTGTGGTTTATAGGGAGTCTAGGTAGTCGTTTGAGTCATTAAGATTGTCAAAATATGGGAATTGTGCGATTGGGAACCCCGGGATATGGTTTAGATGGTCAAGTGGAAGGTAGGACCTGGAATGGCTCACCGGAAAGGACTCATGGGTCGTACCATTCCGGAATGGCTCACCGGGATAAACCATTCTGGAATGGCTCACCGGAAAGGACTCGTGGGTAGTACCCATAGGTCCCTGGTTCAAACTCCGGAATGGTTGCTCTTTATTTACCTATTCAAGGAAGGTAGGACCTGGGATCGGGATATCGAAGTAGATTGGCCCTTAGATGGTTTGATGGCATAAGAGTTCAGATGCATAACAGTTGGTTTAGATAATTGGCCTTGATTCCGGATTGTTGTGAGGCTAGAGAGTCTATATATGAGTGGGATGCAATGATGTCTAGAACTAGTATTGGATCGAGTTGGTAGACCTAGGTGAAGTTGATCTTGATGTGAGGGATTGTGAGTAGTGGTCGTGTCTTGTCATGATTGGTAGTTATAGACATGTTCTTTTGAGGATGTGATCTAGTGTATGCTTTTCTTGGGGCCGAATGCTGTGCAAATTATATTTTATAGACGATGTTGATTATCTAATGTATTGCCATAGAAACTAGTACACTGTTAGTACTAACATAATTATCCCCTGAACTTGATGAAATGCTAGTGTGCGGAAGTGCTTGTTTGCCTCTAATGTGATGACGCTTGGTAATTAGCTTAGACCATCCACATTGGTGGTGTGCAAATGTGAAAATGTGTATTTTTTAGACATTTTTTTAGCTCCATTGGTTGTTTTGGGTGTGTGCAAATGTGCACATTTGAGCATGTGATGTGCAAATTTGAGCACACCATCTCCCCATGTGCAAAAACTTTTACAAAAAGCAAGACAATTTCATTGGTTTATTTTTTTATGATTTTATTTTCCTTTTTGTTTTGAATAAATTGTATTTCAAGGGTTTGTAAAAAATGCACATTTCACCAATGAAGCAAATTGCTAAAAAGTGATGTGTATTTTTACACATCATGTGCAAATGTGTACATTTTGCACAAAACCATTGTGGATGGTCTTAAGTATGATGTCTTTATCTGATTGGTATAATGTGCTTATCTGATTGATCTGATGTGCAACTTCTGTGATATGATGTGATAAATCCTACTATGCATGATATTATGCTAGATATGTTATATTATGTGACTATCCTTAACATGAGTATGATATGTTATGAAGGTGTGATACAATTGCTATGTTATACGATTGTTATTTGTTATATGGTGCTTTGAATTGGAATTGCTAGGATGTTAGGACCGAATTGATGAATTTTGATTCTAACTTGGAACATAGGAGGAAATATGGGATTAACGCTTAGATGAGGAAATATGGAATCGCGTTGGATTTTGAGAACTCGAACGCGATCGAAAACTTCAATGATTTTGAGACCGAACCTTTTTGAATTGAGGCCCCTCTTGAAATTTCCTAACCGAGCTTGCATTATCATGCCCACGAAGTGGATACATGCATTTTATGGGGCCTTTATAGACTGGTTGCTAAGACCTAGTGGAGATGTGGTAATGCTTTTTGAGTTATGATATGACCGAGAAATCGGGGTAAGGATGTGGTAAGGGCCCGTATCACACACTCGCTACGACCTGTCGGAGATATTATGATCATGACGACGATACTTTGAGAATCTCATAGAGGCACTTATGAGCGACTTACAAGATCAATGGAATGGTCATTGGACTCACCTACATCTAATTTCATCCCCTGCCTTGTTTTTGTTTTAGTCTTGGGGACGAGACTTGGTTTTAGATGTAGATGGTGTAAAGGCTCGATTTTTTAAATCCAATTTTTTTAGAAAAAGGAAAATTAGAAATAAATTTAAAATGAATTTAATTTAGATATTTTAAAACTCTCATCCTTTAATATAATAATCGTACTTTACAATCCATAAAGCGAATTCTGACCCAATTTTAAGCATTGGATATTTATTCAGTGTTTTCACCTCGAAATTTGAAAATATCTTTGATGTCGATATCCTCGAAATTTTGCACGTTATTTTGATAAAATCGGGATATGGTCGAGAGAGTAGGTTTCGGGGCATATTTCTTTGAGTATTCTTTTTGAATTGAGATTGGGACCACATTATACATTTTGTCTCCTTCTCCTCCTTATTGATCTGAAATCTCACCCTATGTCTTCCCCTTTGGCTAGTTAAAACCTAGAAAGTTTCTACTCACCCTCCACCCTCCTATTTAAAGTTAAACATCAAGTGCTCTCACTCCCTCCCTTTCCACCTTGGCATCACCATTTTGAGAAAGAGCCAAAACAACCTTCTGAGACTCATTTTGACCAATGGTTGCCGCAACCTTAAGCCCCATATCCCCTCTTTTTATTTGGAACTAAACTCTCAAACAACTACCCACAAACCCTCATCCTAAGCACACCCCTCAGTCCCCCTTTATTCCCAGTTCCCTCACCTCCAAAAGCAGCCTCTTTTCTCATTGAATTTCACCACCATCGGCCCTCATCACCACCTCAATTCCCTCTCCACAACATCTACACTCCTCTTCTTAATCCTTCTCCATAGGAAGCAAGAGCCAAGAGTCGTACCCCTATTTTTATCACAAGGCCGAGGGAAAATCTTTCTCTTCCTCTTCCTTCTCTGAGCAGTAACAACAACCAGCAGTCACCACTCCTTCCCTCCGATGATCGACGAAGTGGAACTGAGCTATCCAGGAGCCAGCGTCGGTGCCGACCCCTTCCCCGAGCACATCCTCCCCCTGTTCTTTCAATAGGAATCCTGGTAATCTCCTTCCTCCTCCTTCTGCTCCTGAACTCAGTAAGTTCATCCCTTTACACTCTTGATGGAAGGGAAACGTCGTTAGATTTCAACTCACCAAATAAATAACCCAAACTAACAACTAACTAGCAACCTAGTATAACAGATAAGTAAGGGGTCGAACCCACAGAGAAACAAGTACTTCAATGCAATACATGTTTATCAACTATGACACTAACAATGGACTAGGGATATGAATGAAGATAAATAATGCAACTAAACTAAGATAAAGATATGAATGGGAACAAAGAGAAGATAAAAGATAAGAGTGTGGTACGTTTGCCTACAATTCCTAACATTGATTGATTTACTTGATCCTTGAGATGATTGCAATATTATTCCTAAGCCTATGTTGACTTGACTAAAGTTGAAGGATCCATAGGGATACAATCACCTTATTCAATATCACTAAAGAATAGCATTAAGAACTCAAGTGCTTAGACCAATTGGCATATCAATTCAATGCAATTAAGACACAATTGGAAAGACCCTAAGTGACATAATTAACATCTAACGATATAGATCAATTGTTATCATCCACTACAAAGATAAGGAAATACCACTGCTTTAATACCTTTGTTTGTTATCAAGAACACAACAATGGATTCATAGCATAGATGTGAACTCTAACTAGATGCGCGATCAGAGAAAGAATCCCAAATATAAGCAATGAAGAACAAGATGCTATCAAGTCTCATAATCAATCAACTAAGTCTTGAATCATAGAAAAACCACAAGAATTCTAGGCAATAACGTACCTTTAATCCCTAAACTTAAATCCTCTCATCTTTCTTAGAGTTAATGAATTATTGGAATGTTAGTTCTTAATTAACTAGTTGATTGAATGAAAGTTGGAAATATGACTAATATAGGTCTCCTTTCATCGGCCAAAAACCCTAGGAAAGATAGATAAGAGGTTCCATAAAGATAGACTGCGCCGCGTATCGCAAATCCTGATCTGACGAGACAGTGGGCGCCGTGGAAATGGCGGCGGGCGCCGTCCGTATATTGTTGACAGCTTCGGCAGACTGAACTTGTAATGCACTTTCTGGAGTCATCATTTGTTCGATTGACGCATATGAATATGCGTTGGAAAGCTCTTTCGAATCACTAAAATTATCATGAAGACCTCAGAAGCTACTTCCAACTTCTCGGAACCTTAAAGGTGTGATTTCTCTGTGTTTTCCATTTCCGATCTTGTTCCTTAGCTCTTCTTTGTCCAATTGCTCCATTCTTTCTCCACCTTTCAATGCCGGATCTTATAACCTACAAATAAACACTAGAAACCGTAGATTCCGCACTTCGAATACCAAATGACCAAGAATATGAATAAGCTTATTAAACATGCAATAAGAATACCTAATGCACCTAAGACCACCTATAAATGACCATATAAAATATGCATTATCAACTCTCTCCTTCCATCCCAGGCCAAGAGCGATGGATTGCCACCTCCAGCGAAGCCAAATCCAGCGAACTGCTTTCTCCAGCGGTGTTCTTCAAATACCTCGGTGAGCACCCTAACCTCCCCCGACTTTCATTATCCGATTTCTGTGCTTTTTCCACCCTAATCCGACGATAACCATGCCGGTAGATTAGCGAATTGCAAAAGAAGGTACTTTATCTACTTATGAAAAGGAATAAACACATAATTAGGGTTTCTATTCGAAAGGCTATAAATTCTAATTATGAAAAGGAATAGACACAATTGAAGAACTCATGCTTTCTATTCCTCGTGCTTCATCTTTGATTGAGAAATTGAAGAACTCATGTTATTTCCAACTTCGGTAGTAATTAGGGTTTCTATTCGAAAGGCTATACATTCTAATTATGAAAATGAATAGACAAAATTAGGGTTATTAATTGAAAGGTTGATATTCCTACTTGTCGGAATTGGTGAAAGCCTTTTCCTCTGTTGATAAAGTTGTCAACTTTTGTGATTTATGATTCCGTTTGCATTGTTATTTTCGTTGCAAACCCCGGTCTTGGAAGTTTTCGTTTAATTTGTTTACGACCTTCGAATCTGTCACATTGGTTATTTTCTGATCACGCTTCGCAACCACCATTAAACTCTTCGGCCATCTTTGCTGACTCAAACAACGTTTTTGCAGAACTACTCGACGTCGACTAGACTAGTCGACGTCGATTACTGACTTCTCGATCTAGGGTTTCTACTTGAGGTCGATTGTTGTTTTTATCTCTGTAGGTACTCGACCACTACCAACTTACTCAACGTCGAGTAGTTTCCTCGACATCGACTACTCCAGTGCCATCTGCTTGCTCGAATTCGATTGTACTGACCCTTGTTGACTACACTCTAGTCGAGGTCGAGTACTCTGAGTCGACTTCTGGACGTGACTTGCCTGCTATCTGAGATCCACTGACCTGCTTCCTCATGGATCGAACCTGACTTCCTTTTGCTACAACAAGAGGGAGTCTTGAACATTATTTGCTCAAAAAGGAATTGATTTGCTGATTTTATTTACATTCTATTTGCAATCTTGATTTCCTCTTTACAACAGTTCACCCCCATCCGAGTCAGCCTTGGGGCCCCTCTTTTTCTATTCCTTTCTTTTCTGTCGGAAATTTGATTTGAGGCAAGTTAGATTGGGCTTGGTTGGGCCTTTTATTTTGTTTTAACATTAAAAGAGTTTGGGCCTATTCTTTTATTTTAGAAATGAAAATGGAAAAAAAAGGGATTTTAAGATATAAAATATTTAATGAAAAATAGGTAATAAATGGAATTTAAAATATATTATATAGTATTATTGTGAGATTTAAAAATATAATATTATTGGACTTGAAATTTAAAAGGAAAAATTCGGGAAATATTTTCAAGGATGGAAATTGGTTTAATAAGATTAAAAATATGAATTTTGGAAAATACCCTAACCTTGTTAGCTTCATTTTGAAATACTTGTCATGAGGGTTGGAACTTGATTTTCAAAAGGAATTTGATGAGCGTTTTCCAAGGTCGGAATTTTTAACTATTTGACTTGAGATTTTAAAAGGTATTCGAGACTAACTTGGGAACTTGATATGATCGACGACTAACTAGCACGATGACATGTTTGACTAATAGCATGACTTGTGGTGATTTATTATGCGAGGTTGAATGTTAGATAATTGTGATGAGGTTATATAACTATATGCTAAGTAAGAATTTGAGATGTTAGAGTTATGTTACCACTTGATTATACCTTATGAATACGATGAACTTTGAGAGAATATTATTGCGGATTTATTAATGTGGATTTAATATGGCAAATATATGATTGTAGATGAGTGGAACGATGAGAATAATGTGGTCTTACAGAATGTGACAATGTGATAAATGGTTGAGCTTGATGGAATGACGATTGCGATATGGTTGTTATTCTCGTTGAATGATGTATGCTTTGAGTACTTGAATGATTAGACATAGACTTATATATATGTGTTTTGATATGTATCTAGGTGATGCTTGTGATTATCATTGATGTATGCCGGAACCTCTATTATCCTGTTCTGCATAGCCAAGTAACTCTCTTCGGAGCTTACTCAGATTGATAGAGAGATATTCCCCACTTTATGTGCATGATATACTAGGTGATGGCATTCATAATCAGCATTCCATGTAGTAACATGCTAGGTTGCATTGACCGTTGAGAATTCTATTTCTTTATGCGTAAGTATACAGAATGACCGTTATTTGTGAAGTATCTAGAGTCTTTGCTATGGTCATAGGATAACCTAGTCTCAGCGGGTTCGTCCTGAGTCGTTCGAGTCATAACATTACTTACCATTCTAACTTATTTTATCTTTGGCATTATTATATTCTTTTTCTCTTTTAAGTCCACGTTCATGATTTGATAAAAGCATGCAAACATGGAGTCAGGTACCACAATGGGCCTCACTCCATTTATAAATTGGAATACATTCGCGAAATGGCCAATCTTCGCCCTATCGGGAAGAGGTGCGGTGGTTAGGTAGCGGGATATACCACTTAATATTATGTGTTAAGGCCTTATTATTATTTTGCACTTGATCTTAGGGGCATGTTAGTGTGTTAATATTTTGTCATGCATCTAGAAGCATCTTTATTAGGTGTAGCGTATATGTGTGCTTAGGGCCGGGATTCAGTAGGTGGGCATCATTCTTATCTCGCTCACCATTAACGTTTTTAGGTATTATTTCTGTTCGTTCTATTGGTGTTGCTTGTTATTGCGCGGGTTCTCTTGTCCGGCGGAGAGTGACCGTTGAAGTTTCTAGCTTACCTAGCTCTTAATTATGTTTTCGGATATACGTTTTAGACTTCATTTTGACCCGGATGTACCATGGCACCCCCTTGTATTACACTTTGTTTCCGCTAATTACATGAATACCGTTTTTCGCGCTTAGAATTACGACAGGTACATGGGACTTTCTCGGGGATTCCAACGATCCCTTCAAATTTTGGGGCGAAATCCCACTTTGAATGCGTTAGTTAGAACTTCAAACCTTCAACCTATACTCGGGGTGCAAGATCCTAACGAGGGGTTTCATCCCTCAAAACGTAACCCGAGAATCATAATTCCGGGCTGTTACAGATATGACGTTGTTGGGTTTCCTTGCCTTATTCCCCTTTTTGGTCTAAAGACATCTGTTTGTTCATCATTGGAAAGAACATAAAAGGAGACCGTCTTTACACTCTTCTTGATCTAACCAATGAATTTTGTTCAAAAAACCAAATTTCACTAGGAGTCCTGAAAGGAAATCCCATTCTATTCTATCATTTGTTTTTTTTTTCCATAGGAAGGTTGATCGTCATCCATCCCTTTTTTTCTTTTCTACTCTTGAATGAATGAAATATCTCATGTGCTATCAAAATATTATTTTTGATTACACGTTTAGAGACAAACACACCGTGGAGAGGATGAATAATTTTCTCTAGGAGGTTTTTCATTTGGTCTGCTATTATATTGACAATAATTTTGTATATTTTTGTACAAAAGCTAATAGTTGTTTAATGCATGGTCATTATTGGTTATCACATTTCGGGATTAGAATAGTAAAAGTCTAGTTAATCCGTTTTAACATTCTACCATAGTGGAAAAAGCTATTAGTTGCTTTGATGACGACTAGGCCCACAATATTCCGGTATTTTTAGTAAAATTCTTGTGTCATTTCATTTGGGCATGGTGATTTATTTTGTCATAGAGCAAAGGTTGGTTTCTTGATTTCAATCTTTGTAATATTCACGGTCAGTTTTTCATTGTCTATTGGAGCTATTTCTGTCCCAATTAGCTCGAATTACTACTTGCGCAGGTGATAATTTACATTTCTACCTTTAAACCATAGTTCGAATTCCTTTTTAATTTCATTTCTCATATTTTGCTCACCCAATATAAGAGTCCCATATAGAGCTGGCAATTTGGGTGATCCAATCGGGTTCAGGTCGATCACATTCGGGTTGAGTCACTAATGAGTCGGATTAACTCAGGTAAAATTTCTGTTTCAGGTTTGTTCCGGCCGGGTCGGGTTTGATTCGGTCAAAATAAATCTAAAATTGGTTGGGTTTCGGTCTGAATTGGGTTGGACCCATTCGGGTTTTCAATCAAATCGGGTCGGTCTTGTTTGGATTTTAGGTATGTATTCGAGTCGGTCTCATTTAGGTTTCAAGTAGAAGCGGGTCTATATTTGTTTTAAACTTTCAAGTGTTTGGGTTTAAATTGTTGAATCATGTTCGTTCGGGATTTTTGAGTTATCAATTTTTTTAAGGGAAAGAAACTAGTGAGCATGCCCGTGCTATGCACGGGACTTATTTTAAATATGTATATTTAATTAATATATTATCATTGTAATTTTATTACTAATAATTTTTATCTCTAAAAATTTTAATATGTTTATTGATTTTTGAAATTCGAGAGATATTAACTTGCTGCTATTTTTCTTCTTACTCACTTCTACATGCAATTCAACGTACGATATAAGAAAAAAAATTGATAATTGCTTTAGAAATGCATGTGTTTAGGTTTAAAACAAATAAAAAAGTACATATAGTATGAACTTGAAAAATGTTATACTTATAGAGGACATGTTTTAAATATATATTTTTAATTAATATATTATCATTTTAATTTGATTACTAATGATTTTTATCCCTAAAAGTTTTAACATGTTTATTTATCTTTGAAATTCGATAAATATATTAACTTGGCTCTATTTATCTTTTTACTTACTTTTACATGCAAGTCAACTATATAAGCAAAATAAAAATGACAATTGCTTTAGAAATACATTATCTCCAAAAGTTTTAATATGTTTAATTTATCTTTTAAATTCGACAAATATATTAATTGGACTCTCTTCTTACTCACTTCTACGTGCAATTCAACTATATAAGCAAAAAAATTATAATTGCTTTAGAAATGCTTGCGTTTAGGTTTTAAAAAAATAATAATAAATAATATACTATAAACATGAAAAATGTTGTAATTATAGATATTTGATCCCTTGGCATGATGGATTGGAACTATACCTATAACCAATAAGCTACGGTAACTTTCTATTTTCTTAAGCTAATATTAAATATATATTAAATTTATTTGTAAGTATTTAATAGGTGCAATTAATGGGCTTTCACCCAAAACTATACTATATAGTATAGATTCTATTTTCTTAAGCTAATATTAAATATATATATATATATTAAATTTATTTGTAAGTATTTAATAGGTGCAATTAATGGGCTTTCACCCAAATTTATATATATAGTATAGATAATTATTTTTAGAGCAAACAACCTAACGATAAGGATAAATATGGTAATATTGGAATTATATATGTGACTGAGGAGTTCTTTCACAACTTTTAATTAAAAAATAGTTCCTCAAGGATATTCAGGTCGGGTTGGGAGTTGTGTCAGGTCTAGTTTGAGTCAGGTCTGATTTCAGTCAGATCTAGGTTGAGTCGGATTTGTCTGTATTTGAGTTATTTTCGCTATCGGGTCAATATATATTGGGTAGGCTCAGTTTCGGGTTTGGGAAATCCACAACGCTAAATTTTCTAGTTCAATCGGATTTCTTGAGTTGGATCAGATCTTGTCAGCTTTAGTCACATCTGTTGTTCCTCTTATTATTTTCTTATTGGATTCTTTCTCCCCGTTATTATCCTATGAAAGCTGCTTGAGTTGATATCAACTAGGTTGAGATGCTTTATTTTAGTTCTCTAGTTCCAATAAATTTTATGGTAGTTTAGTTGTTTTTTCTTATCAATTAAAAATTTCCGTTAGTGACTATTTCTTTCTAATCTACTTTTTGTAATGGTCTAATAATATTCTCAAATATTCTCTTGTTCCACTCTTTGTGCAGTCTCTTTAGGATGTTTTTTTTAACAAGCTTTGAACACATTCAAGAAGTCAGACCTTATGATCCAAACATATTTTCGAAATTAAAAGATCGGGCTTTTTTAGCATCATTATCTTTCAATTCAATGGAGATTGAAATTGGAAGCAAAGCTATGCTAAACTTATTTTTTTCCTTTTTAAAAAAAAATAAAAAATCAAAGCAATGTGTGTGCGGCGACGTACAGTGAGGGAAACAGACAATAAAATACACAACATCATAGCAAATTGGTTGGTGCATATTATTATGTCTGTTTCTAATTAATTTTCTACACGTTTGTTTGTCATGAATCATCATCTTCTTATCTTAACAATCATGTGTTTTATGCACGTGGTTAAGAAATCACATGTATGACTTGAAATAAATTCAAATAACTCGGGAAATTCCATGCATTCGCTTTACATACATTAAAATGTAATGACGGATGATGCGAAAGCGGGTGAAGCGTAAACTAAAATTATCAACCATTTCGGAATGACTCATCGGAAAATATTTGTGGGTAGTAGTACCATAGGTCCTCGGTTCGAACTCCGAAATGACCACTCTTTAATTATTTACCAATTCAAGGAAACTAAAATTACCTGATTTTTGTAAATCAAATTTTATATTTATTTGTATTGTGTATTACTCCATTTAATCGATAATATATTTTTATTTCTCAATATATTTTTACGAAAACTAAAACACTTTATAAAATATTAATTTTTTGAAATAGTTTTTTTCTCAATCCTTATGAAATCATTTTAAAAAATTAATAAAAATTTGATAGAGTTTTAAATTTTATTTAAAAATCAAGAGTTATAGTAAAAATCAAACATTTTAGATAGTATATAATTATAAACGCTTGAATTTAGGATTACCGCTTTTAATAAGTATAGAGTAAAAAAAGAACAACTTAACAACCAATGACCCCTTGCCCTAGTGGTAAGGGAGAGGTAACTCTTGTAAGAGGTCAAGGGTTCAAATCTCATTATTTACACCTTTGTGTAATTAGTGGGTGCTCAAGGCTTCATTGGCTTTGGTGAGCCTGCATGGTGGCTTGCCGCCTGACTTACCTTGTTCGCGTCCTTTGCAGGCTAGGGCTCGAACTCGTGGGGAATTAGTTGACAACCTCGGAACTCCCCACGTCACAAAAAAAAACAACTTAACAATATATTAATTACCGACTCCTATTGATGCTATCACACTAAAGAAGGGAGATTTGATGATCCCGAATAATAAAGAAGAGAGACACTCCATCAATCTCGGGATGTGGCGCCACCTTGCATACAATTTGTCGACGGTCGTACGACTGTAGAGATCTCAATTCGGAAAAAAGCCTCTACAATCGTTCATAAATTTCTTCGCTATCTCCAAATCCCCCATGTGTTCGAACAACGCTCGATCGCTGTTGCACATAATGTGGGACCCAACACATCATATGTTTCACATCAGGGTAAATGGTCTTTAGAGGATTCCTAAGACTAGGCTCTCGATCAGTGATGAACACCTCTAGTGCCTTGTCTCCATACATATTGTAACGGCCCAAATGTAAAATTTCGGGTTACTTTTCGAAGGTTGGATACCTTCGTTCGGATCTTGTAATCCAGGTATGGGTCAAAGTTTCAAAACCCCAAAATTTAATGTTTGAAAGCAGGGATTTCAAACCCCAAAATGAGAGAAGGGTCGTTGGCAACCCAGAACCTGTCCTAGTTAACTAAGTCGGTCAAAATCATTTCATTCAAACAAGTAAAACAGAAATCAGAGTACCACTTTCCATGACAGAGCCAGCTAAAAACATAAATACGTAAATACGAGTAAAAGTATCCAAAGTTCAAAGTCTGGTGGAAGTCAGTCTTTCAGTCGACAATCATCCCAAAAGAGGTAACCCGCCATGGAAGCATAGAGCAAACATAAACCTGCAAACATACCTAAAAATAATACAGGTTGTGGGATTGGCTCATACACGTGACTAGGTCCCATTGTAGGCACAAATATACGCTAGTCCTAAATAAAGATGCTTCTAATGCATAACCGAATTAAAACACATGCACAAGTCATGCTTATCAGGATATGTAATATGCAGAAGTGGCATATCCCTCTCCTAAATAAAGATTTCGTGGCATATCCCTCTCCTACATCTACCCCCTTTTCCGTTAGGCTAGACACAGGTCAGTCCGGTGCTATAAAATAGAAATCATCATTCGTCATCAAGCTCATATAAATCAAGCTCATAAAACAAGACTCGTGACAATAGCTGTAAAGACACGGATTTTCAAATATTAATTTTTGGAAAAAAAAAAAGAAATTAAAAATAAATTTAAAGCGAATTCCGGCCCAATAATTTTAAGGTTTTACAAAATAGATTTTATTCCGCTTTTCAGGAATTTCATTATTAAATTCGGATTGAAAATTTTAAAATTTATTTTTTTTTTCTTAACGAATCGAAATTATATCGAGAGAGGATTTTGGTAAAATTATTACCGGAAATTTTGAAATTGGGGTCTTGGGACCACTCTAGAGTCTAGACCTTGTCTTTCCTCCATGGGTTGAGTGTTGACCGGCTCTCCTTTCCCTCTACAATCTGAAAAATGAAACCTATCCCCTCCTCCTTTCATTTTCAATGGAAGATGACAAAACACCCCACAATTGTTGTTCTCCTTTGTATTACCAAACCCCAAACCCAAGAAAACAAAACTCAGCCTTTTGTTTCTCGTTCAACAAGACACCTCCCCACACTTTCAATTCCCCATCTCCAATCTCTCATCTCCTCAAATCCACCCCATGCCGAGCCACCACCCCACCACCACTCCGTCCCCGAGAGTTCCAGCGCCGAGCATCAGCCCCAGGCGCCCCGCGCACCTCCCTGAGCGCAGCCTCGAGCGAGCACCACAATCGCACCCACCAAGAGCTCCGTGCTCTCTGTCGATGGCAGCAGCCCGGCCAGAGGCCCTACACCGGCGCCTTCCACACCACCAACTCCTCCTTGAGCCACGCCACTCCGAGTTCCATCCTCCTAGCTCCGCTGTCGACGCCCACGAGCCGCCAGGAACACCGGAGCCGCCCCCATCTTCCTTTCTTCCCTGTTCGCGGATCGAGCTCGGTAAGCTCCTTTCCTCACTCCCTTCGCTCTCAACTCGGCAAGGTTCCATCTTTTTGATCTCCTCTCTCGACCCAGGACAAGTAAAATCAGTTCGGGTCTCCGACGAAGCCGAATCGATTTCCGACGAGATTTTCCCGGCGAGTCGACACCCTCGGTGAGCTTCTTCCTCCCTTCCTCTTCCTTTCCTTCACGACTTGTGCGTGCGTGTCGAGCGGCCGGAGCTCAGCTCCACCGCCGCCAGCCCTTGCTCCTCCTCCTCCTTCGGTTTTCCGAGCACCGAGAGAGCTCTCTGTCTTCTTCTTTCATTCGATCAACAATGGGAAGAAGAAAGAGACTGGGCCCCACCCTTGCCAAATCACTTGCCACATCACCTGGGGCCCAATTCTTCCTTCTAAATCTCCAGCTTCGATTCAGACTTAGAAATGAATGGAATGGCCAAGTGGGCCTATTTTTCCTTGGGCCAGATTTGGGTGTTTTAAGACAAATGATTTTGGGCCTGTTTTGTCAAAGCAAATGGACCATTCTTCACAATTGGGTTTGATTTTGAGGAAGATGAAATAAAGGCTCGGTTTTGGGATCTTGAAAACATCCGGCGATTTTGATAAATTAAAAAAAAAGGGTTGTTTCCTTTATAAAATAAAAATGATTGGGATTTTAAGGGATTTGCAAATATTTTATGAAAATGGCTATAAGAAAATGGTATTTAAAGTGTGATATAATATTATGTGAGATTTGAAATATAAAACATTATTTTTTTAAAATATAATATTATTGGACTTGAAATTTAGTAGAAGAGAAATTTAGAAAGAAAAAGGTTTTTCAAGGTTGAAATTGTTTTGATGAATGGAGGATTGATTTAATAAAACTAAAAAGAGGATTTTGGAAATATACTAACTTTGTCGGATTTGTCTTGAAAGAATAATGAATAAGTTGATTTAAAGAGTAATGGTTGTGAATGGATTTTTGGATTATTGAGAAAGCGTTTTAAATGGTGGTTGACCTAACATGGTGAATAAATTTGATGACCTGTGTGTGATATTATATGCTTTAAGTAACATTAGGAGTAGACTTATTTATATTACTTATATATGTTTTAGGTGATCAAATGTGACATGTTGGCTTCCTGTATACCTAGTTGTTGCATTTTGCTGTTCTGCACTTCCAGGTGAGTTCCTATATGAGCTCACTCAGATTCGAAAAGAGATCTCCCTGCTTGTAGTCATGTGCATACTAGGTGCTTGCATTCATAATAAAGCATGCCATGTAGTATCCTGCTAGGATTGCACTATTGATTGAGCATTCGTTTACTCATTGCTTTTGTAAACAGAACGGCCGTTATCTGTGAAGTAACTAGAGTCATTGCTAGGGTTATAGGACGACCCAGTCTCATCGGGTCCCGTCCTGAGTCAATCGAGTCATGAACTTCCTTATATTATGATATGCCTGCGGGCTTTATTGTGGAGCGGGTTAGGCATGCGTGCCGCCCAATTATGAATGAATGCATTCACGAGCTGGCCAGTCTCCACCTATCGGAAGGGGTGGAGGTAGGAGAGGGATATACCACTTGGTATTCGATGCTAAGGCCTTATTATATTTACGCACTTGATCTTAGGGGCATGTTAGTGTGTTAACATTTCGCCTTGCATCTAGAAGCATCTTTATCAGGACTAGCGTGTGTATGTGTCTGCTTGTTTGGGACTATATTGCGTAGGGCTTCGATCTGACACCGCCCCGCATACATTTTTTTTAGGTTTGTTTTGCAGCATTTTTGCTCCTTGTTTCTGTGACGTGGGAACTCTCTTGGGCGATTGCAAGGAAATGGTCTAACCTTAGATTTCGATAAATACACTATTGATTTTGTTTTGACCCGGCTCAGCCGTGGCACCCTCTTGTATTGCATCTTGAGTCTACTATCTGCATTACTGTTGGTTTTCTACGCTTAGACTTATGACAGGTACAGGGGACTTCCCCGGGGATTCCAACGACCCCTTCGAATTTTGGGTATGAAATCCCACTTCAAAATGTTAAGATAGAATTTCAAACCTTCAACCTGTACTCGGGGCGCAAGATCCTAACGAGGGGTTTTATCCCTCGAAACGTAACTCGGGAATCATAATCCCGGGCCGTTACAAAGATCCTAACGAGGGGTTTTATCTCCTCCTGAATTAGGTTCATGATAGTGTGATCAACTCCTCTTTGTATGAATGCTGATAGATGATCGTCTTAGCATGTTGGGTGATGACATGTCAATGCTTGTTATCCTTTTGTAACAAGAATCTATAGTATGCCCATCTGTTCTGTATTCGTCAGATTAATTAACGTTGATTATTTTGCAATTTGTGTTGTTGTGTAATTACTTGTGTTGGATGGAGAATATGTGGTATAATTGAGTCTTGAGAAATTCATGTTTTATCCTAGTATGCGTTGGTTTGAGCTCATGCCCCCGTATTCTAGTCATATTGTCATTACTTAAACTCGTGTTATACATCGTAAAACCTTCCTCATGTTTCTATGTTGTTGGAATGTGATTGAATTAATTTCTTACGTGTCGCCCTGATTAGTTGAATGCATGTATCGTATGTTAAGTAGAGCCTTTAGTATCATGTAGGATCCTTGGTTGTGACTCGTGTGAATTATATCTTGCTTGCATTATTGCTGATTCTCTCTCCAGCTAGGTTCCTGATAGTGGTTCTTCCCTCTTCCTATTACCATAACATGCCTTACTTATCTTGGCTAGATTATGTTAAATTTGATTACCGACGTGCTTTCCGCAATGGTAGGTCCTAGCATTCTTACATGATCTCGCTAGGTGGTATTCCTCTATTACTATATGACATCTTCTCGTATTTGCATGAACATATGGCTTGACACCTCGCATGATCACACACCACGTTAGATTATGATTTTGCACACACATGACACCCGAATGTTAGGATGAATCTAATCGCATTATCTTGATTGTAATCATGTTCGACATGTGTCGGTAGTATCCTATAGGGCTTATGAATTCCAATATGACTCGATGAGGGGTAAATTGTCATGCTTACTTCATTACGTGAACATGATTGTTCCAAGATGTGATAGTATTGTACCATTCCATGTACTCCTATGACGGTTCATTAATTCCTAGCATGGTTATGATATATCGTCTGTGATGTTCTCTTGTTCACTTTGTAGAGATACCCATGTCTTATCATGTACCGCTAGCATCATGTAGGATCACGATGTGACTTGATATATTCTAAATACATGCCCTGGTTGTATGCTGTCAATCTATACCTGTGTACTTGCATGCCTTATTTTCACGTGAGGTCGTAATATCTTAAGCTCATATTGTCGTTACGCCATATTTCCCCCTTACCCTCATATGGTCACGTTACGATTGGTTGACCCCTTAAATGCATTCGTGCTAGTTGCCAGATGAACATGTGACCTATGCTGCATAGCCATGCATCTTATCGTGTTAAAATATATCTTATAGGACTAATGAATTATGGCTTGTGTGTTTTCATGCCCTACTTGCATTATGATTTGCTCTTTCATGGAATAGACTTCGCAAAGTCTTGTATTCCTTCCAACATCTTTGATGTGTGATCCTTTAATTGTTTGGGAATTGATAGACCCAGTATAGAGTTAGTGCCTATTTTCAGCGCATGTTAAGTATTAGGTGATTATCAATGTGTGTCTATCATCTCATCACTCGATGTTGTTTCTGCATGTCCCCTGACATTCTTAATGCTTTCGCAAATGAATAATCTAGCACCTCGCATGTCATGATTATCTTTGCATACATTATGCAACTTACCGTCCCTTTGAAACATGATACCTTAGGAGCATTATCTTGTTTCGCACTATGATATGTGCATGACTACTTCATCAAAACTGCTTATATTCCTTTTCTATGTGCTAATGATTGGGTGCAATAGTAGTCCTGCTCAAACTTCTATGACTCGTCCCACTATTATGTGGAGTTGCTCGATGCATCTTATTCATATACATCTGTGATTGTCCTGTAGTGTCTTGTAAAATCTATGCATGTAGAGTTATGACTCGTACAATCGCATGCTCAACTTGCACCTCATGTAACCACTCTTGTCATAGGTTGTGATAGCCTTGCTATACTCTCTCTACATGATCTTTTGACTGTCAAAACATGTTAGAGATTGTTAGTCCAGTTAGAATGATATGCCTCCGCAGAGCTGTCTCATGCTAAGTATGATTAGTGGCATGCTTATGAGTGTTCTCATATGAATTGTTGTCTTTATCACATGATGTCCTTCCGATGCTTAATGAGATAAATTCGTATTTTGGTGGGATATGTGTTAATTAGCAATTGAGTATCTCGTTGCGTGTTATACCCTACAACATGGTAGATGCATATATATACGTGAAATGTGATTTTGGTGTTAAATTATCCCTGAACGATTATCTTTGATTGCGTTCATTCTTTGACAATATGTTACTAGTATCATGAAGGACTTACTTTCCCCATAGCTCCTTGTGTGAAGACATCCAACGCTTACCCTATCATTATGAGAAGTCATTGCTATAAGATGTGATTGTTGTACCGCTTTTATATGACCTGCCCATGTGTACTTGTTACCAGTAATTTACCCTACCTGTAATGCTCCGCAATGTTTACTAGATTTCGCATAAGCTATGTGCCACACCAATCTATTCTTGCATTCGAATATACATGTTCCATACACATATCAAGCTTGTCTGATATATCAAATGAGAAGTTGCTAGCTAGTCTCTTATGCCCCATGCAGAGACCGATCATGTTTTGGTTGCCCCTATTTGTTAACATCTTTCATTAAGGTAGTTACATGTTAGTGTCCAGTGATGCAACTAGTTTACTCCATGAGTGGTATGTGTTTTGTTGCTTGTTGCACTTGTAACCTCGTAGAGTTCCATAAGGGCACCTTACTTCTTCTTTGGTTGGGATCTTGCTTTTCGTCGTGTCATCATCAGTTGGTCTGCGTTTGGTCCTACGTGGAGTCCGGGTTGTCCTCCTTGTCTCTCCCCTATCTCCGCTAACTAAAAATGTTCTTACAATACTTTAACGAACGATGGTATCGAAAAGAGCACGTTAGCCAAATAGCACGGGAGCAGCGCAGCGGAAGCGGTGGGCCCAGACCCCAGGTCCCAGAACTGACATATTGATTCTTGGAATGATGAACTGGCGGTGGACGTTACTTGGTTAACTTCTACCTACGATTATGAATTTCTGTGTTTTGGTGTTCCTATGTGACAGGCCTTGTGATATGATTGGTGTTCTGTGTTGGGAAGCCTTGCTTGTTTCTTTTACTCGTGGAACGTGAACTATACCTGCTGAGATCCTGATCTTGTGTTTAGTAATCATGATATTATGTGCCTCGTTAATATGTGACAATATATTATTGTGGTGTTGGTCTGATATTACATTTGCTCAAATTATTAATAGCATGATGTAATGTGATAACTTCACTTGCTATGACAATACCTGATATTCTGCAATACTTGCTGAGCATGATAGTATCTTGAGACTTATGACATATGATTGTTTGAGGCAATGAGAGACAATGATGTATAAACCTAGTGTGAAATCATGTTATATGCTGATATGAAATACCTGGGAATTAAGTGATAGTAGAGGGTATGGTCCATAATATATGATGCATGTTATCATGATATGATGATGTGCGATGTCCTGTTAAGTTAAATGTTGTCGTGACTATATTTTGTGCTTGCTATGTTGTTAGACTTTGCTATTGCTGAATCATGAGAGCATGGCAAGTTCTATGTTGATAACTTGAACATTAAATTGCTGGAACGTGGTGATGCCTCCATGCACTGATATTCCAAAATTGATTTTCGACTAAATCCTTGGCTGTGAAAATGGTGAATATCTTGGCTTGCTGAATCTTGTTGAAATGGATTTTGTTGTGTTGACTTGTTGTCTTTCTATTAGATTGACACCCCTATTATGACAAAATTCTGCTGTGTTGGTAGTGGTAAGTAGGAAACCATGCTGATGTGATCTACTAAGGTTGAGACTTGATGTGTTTGTGTGTTGCCCTTTCAAAAATGATATTTCTGCTCGATGCATTCTTATTGTTGACACATAGAACATGAAATGCTAATGTTGAGTGTGACGTTCTAATATACTGGTGTGCGACAAAGTTGGTAATGGCTATTCATGTTATGGTTTTGGCATGGTCAATCTTGATGGTTGGTTGTTTAGGATGTGGCATGTCTTGGTTATATCGATTCTGACAATGGTTCTAGAGATTGATATATTGGATTGTTTTTGAGATTGGAACCTAGGAAGAAAATATGGGATTAGCCTTTAGAGGTGGATGATTCCACCTCTTGATTTCTGAATTTGCTTGACCAACTTGGGATTTAAAAGGGTTTTGAAAGAGTTTGGAAACGACTAACTCGGATTTTAAAAAGCTTTGGATGGTTTTGAAGTCGAGAGGTTTCGCTTGATTTTGAAAGGTTTTGAACAGTTTTGAAAATGACTAACTTGGATTTGGGAAGACTGAACACGATCGAGGATTTCAACGATTTTGAGGCCAATCTTCTTCAATTGTGACATCTGCTTGGAACTTTTCAAACCCGGGAAACTCTATGATACTTCACGAAGTGGATACAAGCATTTTATGAGGGCGCTTGTACAGTGTTTGCTAAGACCTAGTGATGATATTGTAGAAGTTTTAGAGTTGTGGTACCTCCGAAAAGTCGAAGCGAGAATGTGATAGGGGCGCTTATTGCATACTTGTCAAGGCCAATTGGAGATGTCACGACCGTGACTAGGATGTTGTGAGAATCCCGGAAGACGCAACCGAGATGATTACAAGATCAATGGACATGGTCCTTGGACTCATCGATTTAAAACGTCCTCCTCCTACTTTGAAGTGGTTTTAGTCTCGGGGACGAGACTTGTTTTTAGAGGTGGATGATGTAAAGACACGGATTTTCAAATATTAATTTTTGGAAAAAAAAAAAGAAATTAAAAATAAATTTAAAGCGAATTCCGGCCCAATAATTTTAAGGTTTTACAAAATAGATTTTATTCCGCTTTTCAGGAATTTCATTATTAAATTCGGATTGAAAATTTTAAAATTTATTTTTTTTTTCTTAACGAATCGAAATTATATCGAGAGAGGATTTTGGTAAAATTATTACCGGAAATTTTGAAATTGGGGTCTTGGGACCACTCTAGAGTCTAGACCTTGTCTTTCCTCCATGGGTTGAGTGTTGACCGGCTCTCCTTTCCCTCTACAATCTGAAAAATGAAACCTATCCCCTCCTCCTTTCATTTTCAATGGAAGATGACAAAACACCCCACAATTGTTGTTCTCCTTTGTATTACCAAACCCCAAACCCAAGAAAACAAAACTCAGCCTTTTGTTTCTCGTTCAACAAGACACCTCCCCACACTTTCAATTCCCCATCTCCAATCTCTCATCTCCTCAAATCCACCCCATGCCGAGCCACCACCCCACCACCACTCCGTCCCCGAGAGTTCCAGCGCCGAGCATCAGCCCCAGGCGCCCCGCGCACCTCCCTGAGCGCAGCCTCGAGCGAGCACCACAATCGCACCCACCAAGAGCTCCGTGCTCTCTGTCGATGGCAGCAGCCCGGCCAGAGGC
This sequence comes from Persicaria tinctoria, assembly GCA_037127255.1. NCBI lineage: Eukaryota > Viridiplantae > Streptophyta > Magnoliopsida > Caryophyllales > Polygonaceae > Persicaria > Persicaria tinctoria. Next base: position 25,616,032 of record JBANSL010000014.1, read on the forward strand.
CCTACACCGGCGCCTTCCACACCACCAACTCCTCCTTGAGCCACGCCACTCCGAGTTCCATCCTCCTAGCTCCGCTGTCGACGCCCACGAGCCGCCAGGAACACCGGAGCCGCCCCCATCTTCCTTTCTTCCCTGTTCGCGGATCGAGCTCGGTAAGCTCCTTTCCTCACTCCCTTCGCTCTCAACTCGGCAAGGTTCCATCTTTTTGATCTCCTCTCTCGACCCAGGACAAGTAAAATCAGTTCGGGTCTCCGACGAAGCCGAATCGATTTCCGACGAGATTTTCCCGGCGAGTCGACACCCTCGGTGAGCTTCTTCCTCCCTTCCTCTTCCTTTCCTTCACGACTTGTGCGTGCGTGTCGAGCGGCCGGAGCTCAGCTCCACCGCCGCCAGCCCTTGCTCCTCCTCCTCCTTCGGTTTTCCGAGCACCGAGAGAGCTCTCTGTCTTCTTCTTTCATTCGATCAACAATGGGAAGAAGAAAGAGACTGGGCCCCACCCTTGCCAAATCACTTGCCACATCACCTGGGGCCCAATTCTTCCTTCTAAATCTCCAGCTTCGATTCAGACTTAGAAATGAATGGAATGGCCAAGTGGGCCTATTTTTCCTTGGGCCAGATTTGGGTGTTTTAAGACAAATGATTTTGGGCCTGTTTTGTCAAAGCAAATGGACCATTCTTCACAATTGGGTTTGATTTTGAGGAAGATGAAATAAAGGCTCGGTTTTGGGATCTTGAAAACATCCGGCGATTTTGATAAATTAAAAAAAAAGGGTTGTTTCCTTTATAAAATAAAAATGATTGGGATTTTAAGGGATTTGCAAATATTTTATGAAAATGGCTATAAGAAAATGGTATTTAAAGTGTGATATAATATTATGTGAGATTTGAAATATAAAACATTATTTTTTTAAAATATAATATTATTGGACTTGAAATTTAGTAGAAGAGAAATTTAGAAAGAAAAAGGTTTTTCAAGGTTGAAATTGTTTTGATGAATGGAGGATTGATTTAATAAAACTAAAAAGAGGATTTTGGAAATATACTAACTTTGTCGGATTTGTCTTGAAAGAATAATGAATAAGTTGATTTAAAGAGTAATGGTTGTGAATGGATTTTTGGATTATTGAGAAAGCGTTTTAAATGGTGGTTGACCTAACATGGTGAATAAATTTGATGACCTGTGTGTGATATTATATGCTTTAAGTAACATTAGGAGTAGACTTATTTATATTACTTATATATGTTTTAGGTGATCAAATGTGACATGTTGGCTTCCTGTATACCTAGTTGTTGCATTTTGCTGTTCTGCACTTCCAGGTGAGTTCCTATATGAGCTCACTCAGATTCGAAAAGAGATCTCCCTGCTTGTAGTCATGTGCATACTAGGTGCTTGCATTCATAATAAAGCATGCCATGTAGTATCCTGCTAGGATTGCACTATTGATTGAGCATTCGTTTACTCATTGCTTTTGTAAACAGAACGGCCGTTATCTGTGAAGTAACTAGAGTCATTGCTAGGGTTATAGGACGACCCAGTCTCATCGGGTCCCGTCCTGAGTCAATCGAGTCATGAACTTCCTTATATTATGATATGCCTGCGGGCTTTATTGTGGAGCGGGTTAGGCATGCGTGCCGCCCAATTATGAATGAATGCATTCACGAGCTGGCCAGTCTCCACCTATCGGAAGGGGTGGAGGTAGGAGAGGGATATACCACTTGGTATTCGATGCTAAGGCCTTATTATATTTACGCACTTGATCTTAGGGGCATGTTAGTGTGTTAACATTTCGCCTTGCATCTAGAAGCATCTTTATCAGGACTAGCGTGTGTATGTGTCTGCTTGTTTGGGACTATATTGCGTAGGGCTTCGATCTGACACCGCCCCGCATACATTTTTTTTAGGTTTGTTTTGCAGCATTTTTGCTCCTTGTTTCTGTGACGTGGGAACTCTCTTGGGCGATTGCAAGGAAATGGTCTAACCTTAGATTTCGATAAATACACTATTGATTTTGTTTTGACCCGGCTCAGCCGTGGCACCCTCTTGTATTGCATCTTGAGTCTACTATCTGCATTACTGTTGGTTTTCTACGCTTAGACTTATGACAGGTACAGGGGACTTCCCCGGGGATTCCAACGACCCCTTCGAATTTTGGGTATGAAATCCCACTTCAAAATGTTAAGATAGAATTTCAAACCTTCAACCTGTACTCGGGGCGCAAGATCCTAACGAGGGGTTTTATCCCTCGAAACGTAACTCGGGAATCATAATCCCGGGCCGTTACAATAGCGACGCAGGAAAAACCCGATGGAGCTGGGTTATCCTAAAACCCTAGCAAAGACTAGGACTTCACAGATAACGACCATTCTGTTTTAAAACACATTGAGTAACCGAATGCTCATTCAAGTGTGCAAGCCTAAGTAGGATACTACATGCAACACCTATTATACCATGTGACTAAATGCACTTTCTCCCTTTGCCAAATAGTAATAAAATCCAAATTCAAACACAAAACCAATAGATTAGCAAATCAATGACTTGATAAACCAAATAACTACTAGCATAGCGATGAAGTCCGAAGTCGAACCCACAAGGAGAAGCGATTTACTATTCAATAACTCTTAATAAGAACTCTTATGACCAAACAATGATTCATGACAAATAACCAAGATGTAAAGTAACCAACTTTATGATTGGAAAGTAAATTGATAATAAGATGGATAAGATATTTCATTTATAATTCTCTAATAATGGTTGAGATTCATGGTCCTATGATTGATCTATCAGTTACTCAGAAACATATGTCTACTTGACTAAAGTTGAGAGATTCATAGGGATACAATCACCTTATTCAATATCACTAAAGAATAGCATTAAGGATTCAAGTAATTAGACCAATTGACATATTGATTCAATGCAACTAAGACAAACCGGAACAACTCTAGGTCATCCCTAATCGACACTCCTCAACATAGATCAACTGAAATCATCCACTACAAAGACAAAGAAATATCACTACTTCAATATCTTCGTTTGTTATCAAGAATACAACAACGAATTCATAGCTAAGATGCAATTCCTAACATTGTGATCAATCATAGAATGGAATACAAATATAATCAATAAGCACAAGATGATAAATATGAATATGAATAACTAAATAGAATCAAATCCTCACAATCTAAACAACCATGTTGATGTGCATGTTTTTAGTTATATTTTCCCATATGTTTTGATGTAAATTTGAGTCATTTTCATAGGTTTTGCATTGGGTTTAGTGTCTTTTGCATAAGTTTTCATATTTCATGGGAAATAGTTGTCTACACAAGCTTTTATTTGCTTTACAGGATTTTTGGAGCTGTTTTCGAAGAAACTTTTAACTATGAAAAGAAGCGTAAGAGAATAAGGAGCGCATAGGAAAAACAACGGAATCAATCGGAGTTATAACGAAGGAGATACATGTGTTTCCCTAAGTCCGAGATGGATTACCGTCATACCGACCCCATAACGACCCAAAGGGGGGTCGGTACCGAGATCATTTCGGGACCAGTGAGACAGGATGAAGCAACAGTGGTCATACCGACCCTAAGGGGGGTCGGTACCGAGGTCCTCCGCTTCGGTATGGGCCGTCTACATGCTGATTTATCCGAAATTAGTTATTTTTATCTCCTTTTCTTAGATAGAATTTAGATAAAATTGATTTATTTCTTCTTCCTAAAATAGAATTAAGTTATTTTAGTATAAATAGAACATTATGTTGAAACCCTAAAGGGGATTTTTTTGGAGACTTTCAGCCCTAGGGGGCGTGAGATACAAAAGAGAGAGATGTTGGTTTTGTGACAGATTTCAGCGACGATTTTCAACGTTTAACAATTTATTCAAGGTGTTTTCTTTCTAATTTCTTTTGTTTATACTTTCTTTCATGAATGGTAAGTGATTCTCCTCTTTTCTATGGTTGGGGTGATCCCAACAATAGTTGTGTGTGCGAATTTGCTATGAATTGATGATTTGATTGGTTTTATCTATATTATGTGCTTAAGTAACTAATGAAAGTTGGGGAAAATTCCTTTTTGCAATTAAATTGAAAGATTGAATTGTTAATTGGATAGTAATTAGGGTTTTGAAACGAGAGTTTTGACAACCTAATTAGGATTGATAGTAAAGTTTATTAATTTGTGAAAATAAATTGATTACTTTTCTAGGGTTGATGCAAGTTGACCTTTTTAATAGATAAAAACATGATTTTTGTGTGATTTATTGCAATGTATGCATGATTATTGTTGTGGCAATTCCTATGTCCTAGATATCTTTTATATTGCTTTTTATTCCTAAAATTCAGCAACTCGAAACCCCTAAAACCGCTACATTTTCACCTCTTCTCGCCACTCTTGACCCTAAAACAACTAAATAAGAAACGCTAACTCTCTCCTGTGGATGATCCTGACTCCCTATACTATAGCGGGGTCTTGACTATAAATTTATTTGGTCGAGAAACCCTCTCATCAAATTGGCACCGTTACCGGGGAGAGTTCAATCACGCCTTGTTTAGTTGTTTTTAGGGTTTGGGAATAGTCCATCTCTTTTCTTTTATATATATTATTTCTTGTTAATATTCTATTTTTATTTTTATTTTCTAGTTAGTTTTTTTATAAAAATCCGAAAAAGGAAAAAAAATTAACACCATCCACCACTCGCCTCATCGGTACCGACTTGGTACCAAGCCCTTGCTATTTGATTTATGCACTTGTTTGAGTTTTCAAGATTAGGTACAAGATGCAATATGCATATGATTATTTTGAAACATGGGCTGAACAAGAAAGACGACAAGAAAGGCAAAAGGAGTTTGCGAGCTATCTATCCGAGGTTGATGAGGAAGATGAAGATTTCATTGATTTTGATAGTTGGAAAGCAAAGAAGTCCTCTGAGGATTCAACCAAAGCCCAACAGTCATATGGTTCCTATCAACCAACATAGAGGTATTATGCTCAACATGACTATATGTTCTCGTATGAGCCCTCCCAACCCTGGAATCTCTACCAGGAACCTCCTCGTCCTCCTTATGAGCAATGGGAGCCGCCTCCGGAAGAATCATATTGGTATTCTGAGCAACAAGAACCACCATCATGGGTACAAGAGCTCAAAGAGGATCTCCATAGGTTTCGCGATGATATAAGTTCCCAATTGAAGGGTATCCAAGCGCAATTGGGAGATTTGGCCGCAGAGAAGAGGATCTATTAGAATCATCATCACACAACACAACCATGTCCTCACAATCAATAGAGACCTCATATAGGTATGAGGTCGGTTCATATGATAAAATTATATTTTGTGAGCTTGTAGGTGGAGAAGAGCATGAGGATGAGTTGGTACCTATCCCAACCGAGTCAACGTACACTTGTATTCACTCTACTCGGGCTCTTAACGATTCGATTGCACGTCTTAAAGAGGAAAAAGAGAATTGCCAGAATCCTAACGGGCTATAGGTAAGGTTAGGTATGGTCTTTAACCTCTTTTCTCATGATGAACATGTTGGTACTGAGACATTTCAAGAGGGGCCATGTGAGGAACCCCAACAAAAGAAAGAAGTTCTCAAAGAGAAAGAGGAACCTCTTGCAGAGAATTTCCAAGATCCTACCGAACCACAGGTAAGCTCAGGTATGATCCCTAACCTCTTTTCTCATGATCAACAAGCATGTTTTACCATTACTACCAGTCCACCGCCACCTTTTTCATTCGAGGTGAAGGTGATACCCGACGATTTCAAGCAACTGACTGTCGCATTTAAGTATGGGGTTCTTGCGAAGTAGCACATCAAAGATGAGGCGATAGAAGACAAGGTTGAGAAATCTCTTCTCCCTCAACCATTGTACACCAAACACAAAGAAGCAACACATCTATTTATGTATGTTGGTGAGGAAGCTCAAAAAGTCAATTCAATGAAGAGGAAGAGGATTATACATGAGGGAAGCACACCTCCCGAGTGCTTTCCCAACGAGGATGAATGGGTGGAAGATTAGAGCATCCACTCAGGAAGGTTTAAGCTTATTCACGAGGCTAGGAAAGGAGATTGAAGGAAGTACAAAGCGAATGAGCAAAAACCATGTCACTTGAGGGCCAATTATGATGTACCACCCAAGGACGTTCCACCACCATCTCTTCCAGCTGAGCCACCGGATCCACCACCTCCTCCCGATCCGGATTGAAGTTGAAGTAACCACGTCAGGCTAACGACGTTAAAGGTAGAGCTTACGGGAGGCAACTCGCTTTATTTCCTTTAATTTTTTAATTTTATTTTCTATTTTTGAATTTTAGGATAGGTAAGATAGGTGGGATAGAACATATTGCACTAACAATGCAGGTCTTGAGAGAAAACCACGACGGAAACGGCCGGAAAAAAAGGAGAAAGAAGCAAGAGAGCACTCGTACCGAGTCCATACCGATCATCTCAGGGTTGGTACCGACCTATCTGATGGGGTAAGTATTTTTGAAGAATTTTTAAAAAAATCCAGTAGGTATACCGAGGCTGTACCGACCCTAATAGCCTCGGTACCGACTCCTACGGAATTTTTTTAAAAAAACCTGCCCCGCCTGCTTCTCTTTCTCCCGATTGCCCAGTGCTGAACCGAACCCACACCACCCACGCCTCCACCGAGCCACCTCCGGTCAGTCTTCCCCCGCCGGTCGTACCACCTTCACCAGCCGAACCCAGCAAGCCCTGAACCTACCCGGCTCGAGCCCAGAACCGCACACACCGAGCGCTTCTCTTCCCCATTCGCCGTTCGACTTCTCTCGGCCTTCCACAACCCTGTCGAGCCATCTCCGACCCACACAGCCGGAGCCGCACCCGAGCCTACCCCTGTGCGCACCTCCCGAGCCCTGAACCACCCCGGTTCGTGCCCAGAAGCACCACTAGCCGAACCACTTTGCCTAACAGCCCTGTTAAGCCTTTTTGGGTCGTTGCACCTTCGAAATCCCGAATTTTCCTCTTCATTCAACTTGATATTAGTATGATTTCTAACCCTAAACTGGTTATTTCAATTATTTTGATTGATTTGATGATTTAGGTTGAGATTGAAACCTAGGGTTTGATTTAGGAGCGGAATTTGGGGCTTTTTGTCGAAAGTAAAATTGGTCGAAATTGAGGACATGGTTGTGTTGTTGGGTTGAATTGGAGCTATTTTCATGTTCATGACATTGTCAAATTGGTTATGGATTGTGTGCTAATTGGAATTTTAAGAATTTCATTGCGATCCATTTCAGGCTTTGATTTGTGAATTGATTTTGATGCTTTAGGTTGATTAGTTTCTTCTATTTTAGCATGAAAATTATATTCTTTCATGATTTGACATATGCAAACAAGTTGTATATATTTCATATTTATTTTTCTACTTGTTTTGAGCATAAGTATGGGGTCATGGTGGTTGACTTGTTCATATTGATTTACATTACTTATATGGTTTATATTGAGAATATTTTTGTAGGTAATGTATTACATTTAATATAGTGGTGAGTTTGGGTGCATTTGAGCTTATTTGGTATTTTTAAGAATGCACTTGTTTATTTTATCTTGAGCTTATATTTTTGCACTTGCTTGCTATGCTTATATGACTTATTTAGTGCATACAGTTTTTGTTATTTTGCTTCGTTTACGTGGTTATTAGTTGTGGCTTGAGCATATATTGATTTGATCCGCCGCCGCTTTCCATAGAGAGCTTATTGATCTTTAACTGCTTCTGAATCTTGATTTTGTGAGTTTCTGAATCTCTTCCTTTTACTTTGATTTTTCTTTTGACAGTGGGGACACTGTCTATTTTTAAGTATGGGGTGGGAGATTCAGAAAACTTATTTGTTTAATTTTTATGTGTTTTGGATCACATGTTTTATGTGTTGCACCTTATTTTATGGATTACGTTATGCATTCATGTTTAAGTTTTATGCATTTTATGTTTTAGTCACTTTAGTCTTGCTATTAGTTTCATAAAATCTGAAAAAAATTAAAAAATTGAAAAAATGTCGAAAAAAATGCATGTTTATTTTCATTTTGTCTTATATTTTATTGAGTTTATACCCTAACTTAGATGTCCTATGATGATAAATAATGATTGACTTGTTCATGTAAATCCTATGACATGTTTGGAAGGTTTAGCCTAAGTCCTTAAAATTGTTTTTATGTGGATTGTGAACTTGTGATGAAATTGAACACATATGATCCTAGGCTAAAGGTTTAAATCCAACAAAATTTGTCCTAGTGAGAATTTTGGCCTTATAGGGAGAACATAAAAAAAATCCCTCTCCTTTCTTGAGTGTATTTACTCTTCTTATGCATCTCTAAATGTTGTGATGGTTATTCAAAGCCAATACATTTATATGTTTATGTGAATGAGAATTAAATGATGGAGGCATTTTTTAAGCCAATTTTATCCTCTCTTTACCTACCCTGTATTATCTCTGCTTGAAGCCAGAACATTAGCCTAAGACCTTTATTTATAAGCTCCATAAAATTATCTTTAGACGAATTGAGCCTGACCCCCATTTGGGAATTAAGACTTAGAGCTGGTTGGAAGGATGGTTTGGGGAATGAATGAGCTTGTGTTTGATTTCGAGTGAGAAGAATTTTTGAGTTTGTTAAGTTATGGGTTGGTTTTATATTTTTATCTTGCTATGCATATTATGTAAAAGGATTTTTGGCTCACCTTATAAATGCACTAGTAGTTTTTTATTTTTATTATGTTATTTTTCGTTTAAAAAAAACAAAACTAAAAAAAAAACAAAATTCAGAAAAAAAAGGAAAAAAAAAAGGAAAAAAATTCGAAAAAAAAGAGGAGAAGTTATATGTTATGAATAAAGTGCATGAGCCAAATTTACCTTATTTCCTTTGCTTTTGCAAGATTCATATTGTTGAGAGGTTTATTGATTTTGAGAGGTTATGTTATTCATTGAGATGAGCTAGAGAGTTTGGTTGATTCATATGATTCGGAATTATGGTTTGGTTGAGTTGTGTTGGAGATTTAGGAGTCTTGATTCCCGGATTTTTTTTAAGCACCACATAGACAAATAATTCTATGCCGTCTATTTCTTACCAAACCCATTACAACTGTTGTTGCAAGAGGATGATCAAGTATGAAATAAAGTTCAGACTGACTTCCCTGTCTCAGCAAATAAATACAAGATTTCCTCCCGTTGTAGTAAGAGAATAGTCAGGATCGAATCCACGAGGAAGCACGTCAGCAGTTCTCAGGTAGCTGTAAATTCTCACAGACAGAGCAGCAGAAAAGACAGAAACACAGAAACAACGAAAGAAACAGAAATAAAAGCAGAAGCAAAGAACAAAGCAAAACAGGAAAGACAAAGCAAAGCAGAAACTAAAAGCAAAGCAAAGGGCTCGTCGATCTCGACAAACAGCTACTCGAGATCGACCACAGCAGTCAGGAAAACCCGACAAGGGCAACTCGATCTCGACCAAGTCAACTCGAGATCGACAAGGGCAAGTCAAGACAGAAACTTCAGAAATCGACAACAGAACAGAACTCAACTCGACCTAGACGAAGCGTACTCGAGATCGAGTACAACCAACTCGAGATCGGCAAGATCTCCTTCTGTATCGACAAGAATTGACAGAAAAATATAAATTGCAAATTCGAAACTAAAACTCAGATTTTTGACAGAAATAAATCAATATAATAAAAGACTTCCAAGACTAGGGTTTCAACACCACAACGATAACCATGCAAAGTAACACACAAAGGCATAAAATATCATGCTTTCCATCAAATAACTTTCGTCATTAACAAATAGGCATATAGAGGCTTTCGCATAAACCCTAATTGTTACTAACCCTTTTTCACATAATTAATCCAAGTTGCATTAAGATCACTTTCGCTTCAATAACAGAAACAAGGATCACCTTCAACTCTCGCAAAAGAATCATGCTCATAGGGATAGAAGATGAATCGCACAAAAAGATCTGACCTTTATCGCATCGCCTCACATGGCCACCGTCGGGCTCACCCCAGCCCCGGAAGTGGGTGGACTACTCACGCCTCATTGCAATAACAGACATTGATTGATGAAAAGAACTAAATTGCATTAAAACTAAATTCAAAAGCCTTTACAATCCTGGCAATCGACTTTCGCAGAAAGCCAAAACCCTAAAAACCTTAGAACTCCTAAACTTCTCTGTGGAACTACTTGTCTTTCTCCGAAAATTGAATATCTAAAACTGAGCCCTCTGGGTTTTATTTATAGCCTTCTAATCCTTGTTAATAAAAGATAGAATATCTATATCTATATCTAAAACTATATCTAAAATGCTTAAGGATAAATAAAAGCGATAAAGGAATTAAATCTAAATATATCTAAATTGTTTCAAGTGGATAAAACTCTCTTCTTCATGATAGATGTGGATAAATCGGATAGACTTTGCTTCTCCTCGGCTCCAAGGACTCTACATCGAGTAGAACTGCAATCAACGCGTCACGCGTCTTCGGGAAATCTTCGTCGATCTCGACAAGGCGTGGTCGATCTCGACTAGGAAAGTCATCGACTGGGCCGACTTCGTCGTCTCGGCCAGCTGGTGCTCGATGTGGCTCGGACTTGGCTCACGGGTCTCGTCGACCTCGACAAGGGCTTGTCGACATCGAGTTGGGTCTTCCCTTCCGCTTCCGCGAGTTGCCCCTTTCGCTGGAGCGAGTAAGCTTTTCCGTCGGCTTGGTGCATCCCGCTGGCAGCGGGATTTTCCGCGGCAACGAGACGTCCAATGCAGCGAGTGGAGTCGCTGGCAGCGAGTGCCTCCATGTCGGCCTCGGCTTGTCGACTAGCTCTTCTTCTCGTCAACTCCGGGCGTGGCGCTGGGCTTCGTCGATCTCGACTAGGGCTTGTCGAGATCGAGTAGACTCCGGAAGTCGGGTTGGTCTGGCTTTCTCGATCAGGCTCTGTCGACCAAGGCTGCTCGGACATGCTCGTCTAGGTCGAGTAAGAGCTACTCGAGATCGAGTAGCCTGGGTTCTCGGTTCGATTCGACTGGTTCCGCTGCTTCTTTGACCTTGGACTTCTGTAGTGGTTTTCCGAGCTTTTCTGACCTTCTGTAGAATTGCTGTAAAATGCCTCGATTACTGCGAATTAAACAGAAACTGGTGTAGATTCCATAATTTGGCAAATAAACATAAACTACATAGGTTCTGTACTATCTAAGCCCAAATGAATGCAATGTATGCAGAAATCGATATAAAAGTTACTGTAAAACATGGCAGATTCAGCTCACAACAAACACCCCATACTTAAGCTTGCTTGTCCTCAAGCAATACTTTTATCTGTCATTCAGGGGAAGAAATCAAAAACTCTCAACATATCAGATTCATTCTTATATAACCCAGCAATCAATTACCATCCTCGAAAAGGTACTAGTGTCACAGATTCATACATGTGCAAATATGTAAAAGCAACATCTACTCATAAAAAGGAGGGTTATGCAAAACATAATTCATTCGTGACAAAGCATTGATAATCAAGAAGACTTCAAGTTAAGCTCACACGAGGAGTAGATTTGGTAAAAGGCTAAAAGGTCGGCAGTTTCTGGCAATGTGGTGCTAATGATCCGGGGAAATGGAGTATTTCCAAATTGAATTTCCACATTCCTTCTCCATTTGATTCATCACCTTTCATAATGCTTTTCTCAATAATAATGCTTTTACCTCTCTAACCTCAGCACTGCCTTCTCGCAAGTCGCAAACATGGGTGTCATGAATGGCCCCGGGTACTTAGTGATTTGGAGTCCTCACAATGTGTCCCATCTCTCCAAACTATTATCTTAGAGAGCAGGGTCAATCTACCTTTATCTCCTGAGGTGATTGGATTTTCTTTCACTCATTAAATTTTCCATATATTTCAAATATTTTCCTTCCAAACTCCAAATATGATAATAATCACAACACAAACACCATATGATATTCTCCGTAATATAACATTATTCTCAACATAATCCCCGGATAAGGTAAAGAATGGTACTCCCTCCGTCTTAAAATACTTGTCGCTTTAGTTTTTACACGTTTTTTAATAACGGTAAAAACTATATAAAATATTATTAATTTTATTAATTTAAAAAAATAATTTCATACTTAATACAATTGTCTATAAAATTATCAAAAAAAATTATTAAAAAAATTAATATTTTATAGAGTTTTTAGCTTCTTAAAAAACGTGCCAAAAAGTAAAGTGACAAGTATTTTGAGACGGAGGTAGTAATATTTTAGATCATGTGGAGCAATAATTGAAATAAGGCGTAATATGGCTTTTGTGATGCATAAGCATAGGTAAGGCTAGGATTCAAGTAATGAGCATTATATGGAAATATAAAGTCCTCCATCATCTTATCATGCAACATGTCAAAAGCAACTTCAAATTTTACCTCCTTTTATGGTTTTCACAAAATAATGCATTTCATCATGACTTCCCTTTACTAGGCAATTTCATGCTATATCTCTAATGAATCCAATTTTGCATCGTCGAGTTCAATAAAGCTTCCATGACATTATTTCAAAATTTTCAATTTTCAATGGGGGTCATTTTTCTTAAATTTTTGGAAATCATGCATATAAGCACATAAATCAATAATGCATTCCAAAATAGCCATGTAGCAATTCTTAGAAATAATGTACAAGTAATGTCAAATAAATCAAATATGCATAAAGTAAGCCCTTCCCCCACCCCATACTTAAACATTATAGTGTCCTCACTGTATAAAAAAACAAGGTAAGGGTAAAGAAAGAAACTCACAAGACAGATGTGCAGAGCCTCAAAATTTCGACTGGAGCACCTCCTAGGCCGAGTAAGACTCGGTTCTATCCATGGACCTGAAAAGTAGAAGACATATACCCATAATAGCAAGGCTAAAAGTGTTCAAAACCAAAACAAAACAACAAAGTCTCACAAAGTCCTAAAAAGTCTATGTACATGCTCTAGATTTTATAGTCGCTAGGCCGACTTTCCATTTATGCTCAAGGTGGCATTTGCAGGGCCCATGTAGCCTGGGCCTCAAATAGGACTCCATTCTTGTCCATCAGCTGTAATCCTCCAGAATGGATCTTGTTCACCACGAAAGGTCCCATCCGCTTCTTGTTGAATTTGTTAGGGAACCAATGATCCTTTGATTTAGAGACATAGAGCTTGTCTCCAACTTCATACTCTTTGGGCTCATCATTGGATATCCTACATAAGCGCACATACCAAGGCAAACCTCTCCCATGTATAGATAGATCTTTAATGGAAATAGGAGAAGAGAGATCCATACCTTGACTTACCTTCGCAGAGACGGAATCGGGGACTACTGTATTTGGTCGATCTCGACTAGGGCCAGTCGATCTCGACAAGACTGCAGGTTCTGGTGGTGGTCTGCTCGAAGATGCAGAAGTCGACGAAGACGATGGCTTGTCGATCTTGACCAGACTGGTCGACTTCGACAAGGGTTCTGCTCCTGGTGGCTTGCTCATCGAGGAAGGCGGATCTGGTGGCGTTGGGTGGTGGTCGATCTCGACAAGTTTAGTCGAGATCGACGAGGATCCTTGCTCTGGTGGTCTCAGTGTCGAGGAAGCAGGGACTGGGCTCCCTGAGTGGTGGTCGACATCGACAAAGGTGGTCGAGATCGACGAGCTCTGGCCGTCTGGTGGAGTCAGCGTCGAGGGAGATGAAGCCGAGGCCGTCGAGGGAGATGAAGCCGAGGCCGTCGAGTGGTGGTCGACCTCGACAAGTCTAGTCGAGATCGACGAGCCTGGTTTGTCTGGTTCGCTGCTCGACGATGCTGGTGCTGGTGGAGTCTCCTTGGTCTGGTCGAGATCGACTAGGGTTCTACTCGATGTCGAGGAGCCTTGGTCGATCTTGACCCCATACTTAGTCCCTGTCAAGGCATCCGAAAAATAATTAATCCACAACGACTTACCTTGGTCTGTGTCGATTGGATTCTCTGTGTTCTCCTTGAGGATTGCCATGATCTCCTCCACCTGGGCCTCCATGTCCCTCTTTTCCAGCTCCTCAAGGGTCATATTTCTGACCTTGGGTTCCCCGCAGGTGATGTAGCCAGCTGAGATAGATTTGACCTCTTCCATTGGACCTGTATGCCTTTCAGTTTTATTAAAGGAATACTCAATTACCTCATCGCTGATGTTGAAGGTGAGCACTCCTTTCCTAACGCTTATGTTGGCATCCACCGTCGCCAAGAATGGTCTTCCTAAAATAATTGGACAAGCAGGATCTTCTTGCATATCAACAACTAGAAAATCACCAGGGACAAAGAATTTACCTACTTGTACTGGCACATTATCCACCATGCCTGTTGGAATGACCACCGTGTTGTTGGCCATGTATAGTCTAGCATCCACAGGCTCTAGGGCACCTATCTTAATCTTGGACCAAATTGTTAAAGGCATTATACTCACACTAGCTCCAAGATCACATAAAGCATTAATTTTGTATGGACCAAATCCAATGGTTATAGCAAACTTACCTGGATCCGGCCTCTTCTCCAGTATGTCCAAATGGCTGCATTCCTCTGTAATTTCAGCCATTGATCGCTTTTTGCTCAGTATCTCCTTTAGGAACTTGACATAAGATGGCATTTCATTGAGAGCTTCTGTGAAGGGGATGGTGACGTTGAGTTTCTGAAGCATCTTGATGAAGCGCTGAAATTTCTTTTCTGCTGGGTCCTTTAGAGATTTTGTGGGGAAAGGCAGCTTCTTTTTCTGATTCGGAGCCAGAACGGACGTTGGAGGTGCTGCAGGCTGCTCTATGTCGACCAGGGGCTCCTCGACATCGACTAGAGTCTTGTCGACATCGACCAGGTTGGGCGTAGTCGAGTTGTTGTTCGGTGCAGACGAGGATTTTTGCAGGTTCTCCTCGAGATCGACTACAGGTTTGTCGAGATCGACTTGCTGTTCCTCGTCGTTCTGCTGCTTTCCGACCTCTGGCTCTTGCAGTTGATGGCCGCTTCTGAGTTTTATAGCGGCGATATGTCCAGTCTTTCCCTTAGGATTTGGTTCTGAAGATCCAGGGAGCGCACCTGACTGTTTTGGGATTCCCGCTGCTAGCTGACCAATCTGTGTATCAACTGATTTCCGCCAGATATCAATTTCCCCAAGCCTAGAGTTGACACCTTGCATCTGAGTATAGACGGAGTTGAAGGAATGCCTAGTTTCTGAGTGATTCCTCCGTATTTCCTCCAGGACTGTCTGTATATCATCCTTTTTCTGGTCTCTTTCCGGATGTCCTGGAGCTCTATAGGGCGGGGGGTTCTTAGGGACACCTTGGTTCCATTATGGTTGCTGAAACCTTTGGTCCCCTATGTAGCGATTGGGACCCCCTGCGTAAGCTACCTCCTCATGATGCTCTGCCATCCTGACTTGTTCTGCGTGTGGGCACTCAGGAGTGGTGTGCCTTTGCGATCCGCATTCTATGCAAGGCTGGTTGACAGAGAGATACTTTACTTGCTTGATGAGCTTCTTATTCTGGTCTCTGTAGTACTGCTCCCTAACATCAGGATCAATCTCCTTAGGTGGCTCATATAGGGGCATGGATGGTGCTGGCCTGGCGTATGGGTTCTCTTCATAGGTTGCAGTAGACCCATACTTGTTGTCGTAGTTAGTGAGTTTCTCTAGCACACCCCATGCGTCACTTGGCGGCATTGTTAGATACTCATAGGGTGGCTGTCCTTAGTGACTTGATCAAGAGAATTGAAGAAGATCTTCTGAATGACGTAGGGTGGCTGTCCATGAGTAGGGCAAGATCGCAGAAGTTCCTTGTAGCGCTCCCATGCCTTTGCCAGCGGTTCCCCTTGCTTCTGTTTGAAGGCGGTGATTCTCTGGCGGAGATGTGCTGTTTTGGCAGGTGGGAAGAATTTGTTCAGAAACTCTTGCTCTACTTGGGCCCATGTTGTCAGTGATCTTGGTTTCAGCCCTTCAAGCCACTTCAGTGCAGGTCCAGCCAGCGACCAGCGGAAAGACTTCATCTTGACATATTCCAGAGTTGTACCTTCAGCAAGAGTACGACACATGTCAGAAAAGTTCGTAATATGTTCAAGAGGACACTCATTAAATCTACCAAAAAAAGCATTATTTTTAAGCTCTATAAGAAATTGAGTGCGAATTTCAAAAGAGTTTTCAGGGATAAGAATCGCCGATTCAGGCACGACGAGGGTTGGATGCATATAGTCCTCAGCAGTAGTTGGATATTGGGCAAGCTCAGCTTCTGCTTGCTCCCTTGCTGCCTTCTCAGCGGCGATAGCAGCATCTTTAGTGGCGATAGCAGTATCCTTCGCGGCTAGTTCCCTGGTAAGCCTGGCAATCAGCTGTTCTTGTGTTTCAGCGGCCGCCATTATCCTTTTGAGTTTAGAGTGGATGTGTAGGTAGCGCTCCGGTTCGTCTAAGGCGTCAAACTCAGGTGGTAGACCAGAACGACGCATACACCTACGAAGTAACTCAAAACAAACGTGAGACTTAACTACCTAAGGCGCGAATGATAACTTCCCCGGCAACGGCGCCAATTTGTTGTTGCAGGAGGATGGTCAAGTATGAAATAAATATGAAATAAAGTTCAGACTGACTTCCCTGTCTCAGCAAATAAATACAAGACTTCCTCCCGTTGTAGTAAGAGAATAGTCAGGATCGAATCCACGAGGAAGCACGTCAGCAGTTCTCAGGTAGCTGTAAATTCTCACAGACAGAGCAGCAGAAAAGACAGAAACATAGAAACAACGAAAGAAACAGAAATAAAAGCAGAAGCAAAGAACAAAGCAAAACAGGAAAGACAAAGCAAAGCAGAAACTAAAAGCAAAGCAAAGGGCTCGTCGATCTCGACAAACAGCTACTCGAGATCGACCACAGCAGTCACGCAAACCCGGCAAGGGCAACTCGATCTCGACCAAGTCAACTCGAGATCGACAAGGGCAAGTCAAGACAGAAACTTCAGAAATCGACAACAGAACAGAACTCAACTCGACCTAGACGAAGCGTACTCGAGATCGAGTACAACCAACTCGAGATCGGCAAGATCTCCTTCTGTATCGACAAGAATTGACAGAAAAATATAAATTGCAAATTCGAAACTAAAACTCAGATTTTTGACAGAAATAAATCAATATAATAAAAGACTTCCAAGACTAGGGTTTCAACACCACAACGATAACCATGCAAAGTAACACATAAAGGCATAAAAGATCATGCTTTCCATCAAATAACTTTCGTCATTAACAAATAGGCATATAGAGGCTTTCGCATAAACCCTAATTGTTACTAACCCTTTTTCACATAATTAATCCAAGTTGCATTAAGATCACTTTCGCTTCAATAACAGAAACAAGGATCACCTTCAACTCTCGCAAAAGAATCATGCTCATAGGGATAGAAGATGAATCGCACAAAAAGATCTGACCTTTATCGCATCGCCTCACTTGGCCACCGTCGGGCTCACCCCAGCCACATAAGTGGGTGGACTACTCACGCCTCATTGCAATAACAGACATTGATTGATGAAAAGAACTAAATTGCATTAAAACTAAATTCAAAAGCCTTTACAATCCTGGCAATCGACTTTCGCAGAAAGCCAAAACCCTAAAAACCTTAGAACTCCTAAACTTCTCTGTGGAACTACTTGTTTTTCTCCGAAAATTGAATATCTAAAACTGAGCCCCCTGGGTTTTATTTATAGCCTTCTAATCCTTGCTAATCAAAGATAGAATATCTATATCTATATCTAAAACTATATCTAAAATGCTTAAGGATAAATAAAAGCGATAAAGGAATTAAATCTAAATATATCTAAATTGTTTCAAGTGGATAAAACTCTCTTCTTCATGATAGATGTGGATAAATCGGATAGACTTTGCTTCTCCTCGGCTCCAAGGACTCTACATCGAGTAGAACTGCAATCAACGCGTCACGCGGCTTCGGGAAATCTTCGTCGATCTCGACAAGGCGTGGTCGATCTCGACTAGGAAAGTCATCGACTGGGCCGACTTCGTCGTCTCGGCCAGCTGGTGCTCGATGTGGCTCGGACTTGGCTCACGGGTCTCGTCGACCTCGATAAGGGCTTGTCGACATCGAGTTGGGTCTTCCCTTCCGCTTCCGCGAGTTGCCCCTTCTGCTGGAGCGAGTAAGCTTTTCCATCGGCTTGGTGCATCCCGCTGGTAGCGGGATTTTCTGCGGCAGCGAGACGTCCGCTGCAGCGAGTGCCTCCATGTTGGCCTCGGCTTGTCGACAAGCTCTTCTTCTCGTCAACTCCGGGCGTGGCGCTGGGCTTCGTCGATCTCGACTAGGGCTTGTCGAGATCGAGTAGACTCCGGAAGTCGGGTTGGTCTGGCTTTCTCGATCAGGCTCTGTCGACCAAGGCTGCTCGGACATGCTCGTCTAGGTCGAGTAAGAGCTACTCGAGATCGAGTAGCCTGGGTTCTCGGTTCGATTCGACTGGTTTCGCTGCTTCTTTGACCTTGGACTTCTGTAGTGGTTTTCCGAGCTTTTCTGACCTTCTGTAGAATTGCTGTAAAATGCCTCGATTTCTGCGAATTAAACAGAAACTGGTGTAGATTCCATAATTTGGCAAATAAACATAAACTACATAGGTTTTGTACTATCTAAGCCCAAATGAATGCAATGTATGCAGAAATCGATATAAAAGTTACTGTAAAACATGGCAGATTCAGCTCACAACAACAACCCCACCGAATGGAGTTTTCTTTGAAGTCTTCCATTGAGCAAAGTCCTCCTGATGGTTCTTGTTTGCATTTACATAATTGGTTGCGAAGTGGATTTACATTATAAATTGCAATGTTTATGAGTTTTTATATGGAATTGAGTTGAGAGTTGTTCTTCATAGCCTAAACACATTGATAGTTGAGTGTAAACACATTATCCCAGTGAGGTTGGATTTGTATTGCCTATGCCTAAGGATCGCTCATATATGTGTGATGACGTTAAATTCACTTTCTTTGCTTTGCTACAACTTTATGATGTTGCTTTTGACAACGGCGAAGACTTGAAGGGTGTGTTGTAGGTATTGGTAATTGTTTGGTTATTGCTTGAGGACAAGCAAGTCTAAGTATGGGATATTTTGATGTGCATGTTTTTAGTTATATTTTCCCATATGTTTTGATGTCAATTTGAGTCATTTTCATAGGTTTTGCATTGGGTTTAGTGTCTTTTGCATAGGTTTTCATATTTCATGGGAAATAGTTGTCCACACAAGCTTTTGTTTGCTTTACATGATTTTTGGAGCTGTTTTTGAAGAAACTTTTAACTATGAAAAGAAGCGGAAGAGAATAAGGAGCGCATAGGAAAAAGAACGGAAGCAATCGGAGTTATAATGAAGGAGATACGGGCGTTTCCCTAAGTCCGAGATGGATTACCGTCATACCGACCCTATAACGACCCAAAGGGCGGTCGGTACCAAGGCCATTTCTGGACCAACGAGACAGGATGAAGCAACAATTGTCATACCGACCCTAAGGGGGGTCGGTACCGAGGTCCTCCGCTTCGGTATGGGCCGTCTGCATGCTGATTCATCCGAAATTAGTTATTCTTATCCCCTTTTCTTAGATAAAATTTAGATAAAATTGATTTATTTCTTCTTCCTAAAATAGAATTAAGTTATTTTAGTATAAATAGAACATTATGTTGAAACCCTAAAGGGGATTCTTTTGGAGACTTTCAGCCCTAGGGGGCGTGAGATACGTGGGAGAGAGACGTTGGTTTTGGGACAGATTTCAGCGACAATTTTCGACGTTTAGCAATTTATTCAAGGTGTTTTCTTTCTTATTTCTTTTGTTTATACTTTCTTTCATGAATTTTGAGTGATTCTCCTCTTTTCTAGGGTTGGGCTGATCCCAACAATAGTTGTGTGTGCGAATTTGCTATGAATTGATGATTTGATTGGTTTTATCTATATTATGTGCTTAAGTACCTAATGAAAGTATGGGAAAATTCCTTTTTGCAATTAAATTGAAAGATTGAATTGTCAATTGGATAGTAATTAGGGCTTTGAAACGAGAGTTTTGACAACCTAATTAAGATTGATAGTAAAGTTTATTAATTTGTGAAAATAAATTTATTACTTTGCTAGGGTTGATGCAAGTTGACCTTTTTAATAGATAAAAACATGATTTTTGTGTGATTCATTGCAATGCATGCATGATTATTGTTGTGACAATTCCTATTCCCTAGATATCTTTTATATTGCTTTTTATTCCTAAAATTCAGCAACTCTAAACCCTTAAAACCGCTACATTTTCACCTCTTCTCGCCACTCTTGACCCTAAAACAACTAAATAAGAAACGTTGGCTCTCTCCTGTGGACGATCCCGACTCCCTATACATTAGCGGGGTCTTGACTATAAATTTATTTGGTCGAGAAACCCTCTCATCACATGTTTTCGAATCACATGCGAAACAATGAGTTTAGCAACTCATAGGCCAAAATTCTCTATCTCTAATTGTGTTCATCGTCTCACAATCCATATGGCACACACGACGGGAACTAATAGAAATAACCTCATAAAGAGTCGTGAAACCCTAGAAATATAATTATTGAGAGAATGAAAGATGTAAAGAGACCAAAAAGAGTCCCACATCGATAGTTTGAACAAACAAGTCTTAGTATATAAGCTAGTGGATTACTCCTCCTATTGCCAATTGGTTTTAGGATGGAAACCCGCTCGGCTTATGTACTAGGCTGTTAGCGCAAGGGCGCACGTGTGCACACGACCCCCGATCACGAGTCCCAACGGACTTCAGTAATAATAACATAATAATAGGAAATAGAATCTTCGGATCCGAAATCGCAATCGCTGGAAACTGGCCCACGGCGGGCACCGCCCAAAGCACGGCGGGGGCCGCCATATCAGTGACGGAATTTCCTCTTTTCCTCGATTGTCTTCAATATTGTGCTTCCTTGCTGCTCTCAAGCCTCTTCCTCGGCCTTCATATGCTCCAAAACATGTCTCTTAAGCTCTTCCAAGATCCCATCCAAGGTCGGAATGTAACTCTGCAGAATAAACACAAAAAAGGCATAGATTCCAAACACGAATACTTCACAAGAAATATATGAAAATAGATTCAAACATATGCAAAACTCCTATCTAAACGCAATAAGAAATACCTATAATGCCTATATGAAATATGCATTATCAAATCCTCACACACTTAACTCTTGCTTGACCTCAAGCAACCTTAAGACAAAAATATCATATATGCATCCCACTGGAGATTCTTTCACAATTTTACCCATCAAAAGCAACATCCTAAAAAATGCAAATATAATCAAGGCATATAAACGTCATAACATGCATATATGGCACAAAGTTTCTTGCATGCTCAAAAATCCAACCTTACCAAGGATAATGTGTATCTCTCATTCTCATGTGTTTAGGCTTTAAGCATACACTCACCTCAATTCCATATACAAGCATCAACTCAAATATTGACTTTTATATCACAAAATGTCAGACGGATACGTGAATGCAAAATTAATGACATCAAGAGGACTTTCACTCAATGGAAACCTTCATAAAAGATTCCATTCGAAGGGGTTGTAATGGGGCTCGCTCGGTAAAGAAACATAAGGGAAAAGAATTGTATTTGGTCATGTGGTGCTATAAATTCTGGGAAAATAAGATTTCAACAACTCCCAACATAACATAAACCAGCTCAATAATACTCAAGCTCGCATACACACAACATCTCTCAAAACATAAAAATAACTCCGAAAATCCTCCATAGACACAACACTCAAAATATATTAATAAACTCATACTCATCATCATCACATCATCACATCATCACATACTCATGCGATCTCCAACACCCAACCAATCTAACTTTTAACCAACATAGATCCAATTCTTCCTCATTATGCAAAAATAAATAAACTCGGCCCTTTGTTTTCTCTTCTTTTTTTCCTTTTTTTTTCTTGAGCCGAAAATACATAGGAACAAATGCATAAAAATGAGGGAAGTAATAAGCACATAACATTAGATCTTCTCAAAACCATAAACAGTAAAATTCACATTTTATCTTTTTTTTCCTCAACTCCAAAATAGATTCCATAAGCCACTCGAAATCTCAATTTCCTCGGAATGAAGGTATGGCTCATCATAGGCTAGGAATAATATAATTTTTTGGAGCTATCAATAAAATAGGCTAAGGGATAAAATTGGTTTCAAAGCAAGATATAACATAAGGTAGATACGGATAAAATGTTGCTAAAAAGTAGCCTCTATCATTTGAACTTATCAAGCAATGAACATGTATATAATCGATCTTGAAAATAGATAACAATGGCAAAACTCAATGATAAATGCATAGGAAGTGTAAATCACAAAAGAAAAGCAAAAGGAATATAGATTTATCCCTTATAAGGCCAAAAATATCTCACAGGGACAAATTTTTATTGAATATCAAGCATGCTCACAAACTTAGATCATACGTGCTCAATTACCCATGCCTAATCATATTTCACATAAAAACCAATTTTATAGACAATGTCAAATCATTCCAGAAATCCATGTGATTTATAAGATGATGCTCGTATAAAGTTAAATAGGACAAACTCAAATTAGATGGATATCTTTGATAACACAATATGCAATGCATGATACCAAACTTTTTTTCTTGGAAGTTTCAACATTTTCCATTTTTTTCATTTTTGACATTTTATATAACAAATAACATAAACAAGATGCATGCATTACATAATAATAAAAAATAACGTAAAATAAAATAACTGAAAATCAAAACATGAAAAAAAAATAAACATGAACTAATATAACTAACTAACTAATTAAATTCACTCCCCCCCCCCCCCCCACACTTACATGTTGCATTGTCCTCAATGCCTAAATAGACACAAGAAGGAACAATGAAAAATAAGGGTTCTGAAGGAAGAAAATGACTAACCAATTATTGTGAAGGTGGAGTCTGGGATACAGACTGCTGATTGATACCCTTTAGGGCAATCAATAACGCATCCTGGAGACAAGAGAGCTTATCCGCAACGCTAACGAGCTTGCCTACAGTGCTCACCTCAAACTCATCATATCGTCACTTAAGATCATCCAAAGTAGCATAGAAGGACTAGCGTCATCTACGAAAACTTCTTCTTTTTCTACTATCTCTTCTTCTTCCTTCTCAAAAGGCTCACCCTTAGTCGCTTGATCAACCACTTCAAGCTATCGGCTCTCAAAACTATTATCACTCGGCTGCAAGGGAAATATGTTATGACTGATATGAAAATTTGATATCCTATAGCAATATGGTAACTCCTTAGGTAGATAAAGGTGATGCTAAGAAGTCTCTCCTGCAATCCATTTGAAACACCACGTTCCGTCCGGATGCTTGATATACTCAGTAATGCCCCACCAATTCAGGTTGGCAATATTGTAAACCTTTTCACCATCAAAAGAGTGAAAATCATCAAGAAAGACACTAACTCAGGGAGCAATCAACGATACCATACCCCCAAAAGCAGGAATATGCTCAGGCCTCACATTAGTAGCTCTACTCACCTCCTTACAACTCCCCAAAAATAGTTGAATCCAGTCAGGCATATGCACTGTCTCATAAATCAAGCAATATATGAAGCTCCAGGCTCTCATAGTAACCAAGGAAGTATTCTCTACTCCCAAGAAAGAATGATATAACACCAAAAAGCATAGCCTCAACGCAGGATGAGTGATCATGAAATCATAGTGGCGTTTACTCGACTCAAAGAATTGTTATATAGCTTCTTTCCACTTTTCATGAGGATGTGGAGCAGCCATTTCATTCCCATAGGCATCTTGGTATAACCAAAAGCTTGTGCAATGAGATCCTTTGTCACCACGAACTTCTGGTTCCTCAACCGGAAACGAATCTCCACATCAGAACGATAATCCAAGGTATCCAAGAACAACTCTCTCACCAATGCCGAATAAGTTAATTAAGCCAAATCCATGAAATCGCCAAAACCTCCTTTCTCAAGGAGACGAGAGACCTCCCTCAAACAGTCATCTCCATAGCAGGAACCGAAGACATGATGCAAAACTGAAGAAGAAAATTGAAAGATACCAGAAAAACGACCAAAAACGAGCTCTCTGTAGTGGCGGCGAGCGTCGTGCATGTAAGGGGCGGCGGGCGCCGTGTATCACCGAACACGAATCCGAGCAAAGATGTTGTACCAACGACGTCCAAACTCCTCAAAACTCGAAAATTGACAACCAGCTTGGTTTCAACAACCTTCTTATATGATAAGTAGGGGAATGGAATGGAAAACGATTGAATTTGATGGATATAGGGTAGTGGTGGAAAGTGTTTTGATGGGCAAGAACTCAATTGAAACACAAGGCTTTAGGGTTTTGGAATGGATTCAAGTAGGCACTTTGGGTTTTATAGGTTTTCTTAGAGAAAAGCTTTGATTGATGTACAATAGGGAATTGGAATTTATGGTGAGTTAGAAAGGGGATTCAATTATTAAAAAGAAGATAAAAAAGATTAGAAATAGATAAATAAAATAGAAATAGATAAAAGATAAATCCTAATCCTAAGATGAATGGAAACTAATCCTAGATAGACAATCTAACCCTAAGATAGATAAAAATTGATAAAAGATAGATAGAACTAACCTATGATAGAAAATAATATCTAATCCTAAAGATGGATAAAATAATCCTAATCCTAAAATAAATAAAAAGAATAACATTTAATCCTAAATAGATAGAAAATATCAAAACTAACCTAAAACAACCGGAATTAACAAAAATAAAAAGATAGAAATACTCCCTTCCAATTTTACCAAAGATCCGGACGCGTCTGTGAGTAGGACTAGGCGGCAGGTGCAGTGTAAGGGGCGGCGGGCGCCGTGGTGGTCAGAACGGTATTCCGTATTCAAATCAAGCACAATTCAACTCTAACAAAGGTTCTAACTTATTATCACTCCATTATTCACCGAAACGAGTTATCCTACTTTATTGAATTGAAAAACTAAATACGAAATTAAAAGGATATTACGTAAACTACCTTGGTTTGCCTCCCAAAAACGCATTTGTTTCAAGTCCTTGGCTCGACGTGATGCATTTCTTGATCAAGTTATCACATCAAGATCCTCCACACTTGTCCTTTTCAAAACAAGAGGGGGAACATTAGGAACTTGTCCAATATATCCACCACTTGCACCAATCAATTCCTTAATGAAATGGAGGTTTCCCTGAAATTGAAAAAGCCTCAACATTGTTAGGAATCGATTTCTCATAGGGAATATCAATAGAATCGTTTAAAATCAGACACATTGTCATGTGACTTAAACAAATTCTCAATTTTCCTTTCAATGTCATCTTTCCCTAAATCAATTTTTCTTTGTTAGAAGACTCAATATGCAATGATTTATTCTCAATAGAAGCATCCAACAAACTATTTGATTCATTCATGTGATCACTTTCATTAGAGTCAAGAACATCTACAGAATCATTAGTAGAAGAAACAATAGGCTCAAATACAGAAAACTTAATCTTTCTACCATCAAATTCCATAGTTAGTGAAACTTCAAAACAATCAATCTCAGTCTTAGCCTTTCGCAAGAATGGCCTTTCCCAAGATAATTGGAGTTTCAGGCGTACCTTGTTCCTTAAGCAGAAGAAAGAAATCAGCTGGAAATATCAAATCATTTACCTTAACCAAAACATCATCAACTCCTCTAGGCTTAATACAAGAATGATAAGTGAGTTGTATAGCAACACAAGTTTCAGATAATGCATAGAGGAAAGCATGTACAATTTATAAGACATCACATTGATTGAAGCACCTAGGTCTAACATAGCTTTGGGGAAGCTAGCATTACCTATTGCACATGGGATAGTAAACATATCTGGATCTCCGCACTTTTCAGGCAATCTTTTCTGTAGTAAATCAGAAACTTTTTCACTTAAACTTAGCTTTTCCTTCCTTAGCATCCTTTTCTTGCGTTTCATCGTGCCCAATTCTTTCAAAAAATTTGCATAGCAAGGCACAATTTTAATCAAATTGAAAAGTGGGATTTTTACCTCTCATTGAGCAAAGGTGTCATAAAGAATTTGTTCATCTTCCCACTTACGACCAAGTCTTAAGGCATGAGGAAAGGGTGGTGCAGGTCTTGAAACCTCATAAGACCACTCCTTATATGATTTCCTTGGGGATTCAACAATGTTAAAAATCGGTTCCGTCACTGGAAGAGGCGGCGGACGCCGTGGTGAGGGGAGGCGAGCGCCGTCATCAACAGTGTGCGATTCCGACTATTTGTCACCTTCTTCTCCCACATCAATCACTTCCTTAGGCCTCTCTTTAATATTCATAGTGAGCTTATTCACTTGTTTACCTCCTCCAAGAATAATGGCACTCATATTCTCCTTCGGATTCACTTCCACTTGTGATGACAACTTCCCCGAATCTTTCGATTTCAATTCTCCAATCTCCTTAGCCATTAGACTTAACAGCTTTTCTTGAACACCCATCTTGTCCAACAACAACCTCAATGTCTCATCTCTATCCTCTTGTTGAGTGTTTATGTGACGGTTCTCAAATTGTCCTCTTTGATAAGGAAATTGTTGCTGCTCACCTATGTCGTTGAATCGACTTTGATAGTTCGCATTGTAGCCCTGATTATAACCATTGTTACCAAAGTTGCGGCGAGGTCCATAATTCATAACATTCACATAAGCGACATCCTCTTGAATCAAAGGACACTTATCATTCGGGTGGCTTAGATCTCCACAAATACCACAAGGTCCAGGCAACTGAGATTGATTCATTTGCATAGCCATCTTGTTCACTATCTCTGTAAGCCTATCTAGATCATCATTGCAACCATCTCCAGAATTATACAACTCATGAACTCCTCTAACTCCTTAGTGTCTCCCATATTGTTGCGATGCATTAGCCAACCCTTAAAAATTTTGCATTGCTTCCTGAGGTGTCTTATCCAAAATATCTCCTCCACTAGTAGTATTGATAAAACTCCCATCGATGTCAAGCAAGCCCTCATAAAGTTATAGCACTAGATCCGGGCATACCATGTTGTGCACAACTACCCTTAAGCTTCTTGAAGCACTCAACATACTCATAAAGACACTCCGTAGGTGATTGCTCAATACTAGATATATAGATCCTTCTTAAGTTTGTTGAGGCGCGTCGTAGGAAAGTACTTTTGCAGGAAAGCTTTCTTCAATTCAATCCAAGTAGTAATGTTTTCTAGGGGTAGATAATAAAGCCAATCACTTGCAGAATCTTTCAAGGTAAAGGGGAACACTCTCAACATCAATTGGTCATCGGTAAGGCCTTAGGGTCTAAATATATCACACACACTCACAAAGGTAGCAAGGTGCTTGTTTGGTTCCTCCCCAGGCAATCCATGAAAGTAAGGTAAAATAGTAGGCCAATTCGACTTGTACTCAAATCTCCCTGATGTGCGCCTAATTTTCCATGTTTTGCATTAACTTTCATATCGATTTCTCTACATTAGTTCTTGTTTTATATTGTAGAAATCAAGATATTTTCGGGACAATTCAGAGAGACGGAATTTAAGTTGGAAAACTACTAGACGTCTAATGCAGAGTCACTCGACGTCTACCAAGTGACTCAATGTCGAGTGGAAATTGGGACCAACACATCGAGCAGAAGTGAAGAAGAGCAACCACTCGACACTTGAAGTGGACGTCGACTGCCGTACTCGACGTCGACTTAAGACCTCGACACACACATTTCGAGTGGAGCAGAGAAGACGATGTCAAGTGAAGATTGAGCCAAGACACAAGATCTGGTCGACGTCGAGTAACCTACTCGATGTCGAGTACTCCATAGAGCCAATCCGAGTCGATTTCGAGCGTGAGTCTGAGTGGTGGCTTTGCTTGCAAGAGAAGGCACGAGATATTCTATCATATGAAGACATCTATCAACATTAGTAATTCCCACTTTTACATTAGGGGAATTTTAATTGTTTTATTTTACTTAATTTTTAAACATTTATCTTAGGTTTTAGATAGATAGATTTAGATAAAGATATAGTTGTTCATTTCCTAGATTAACTAGATGGAGCATTATAAATAAAGCCTTAGGGGATGAGATTTAGGATAATTCCAGCCCACAAGAAGTTGTGTTTACCTAGTTAGTGAATTTAAAGAAGTTTAAAGAGAGAGTTGGCCGGCTGGAGGTGGAGAGCGGAAGCGGTCTGGCTTTGTTCGGTTTGTACTTTCTCTATTTCACTTTAATGCAAGTAGTTTCTTTTATATTATTGATGTTTGTTACCATGATAAGAAACAAGTAATCACCCTACTTCTAGGGTCAGGTTGAGCCCGACATTAGCCATGTAAGGTTATGCATCAAAGGTATGATTTTGATATGCGATTTCATCTTCCATCCCTATTTGTTATTCTTCTACGACAGTAGCAGGTGATCTTTATTTTTGTTATTAAAGTGAAAGTGATTTTAATATAAATTTGGATTAATCATTGAAAAGGGTTGGTAAAAATTAGGGTTTATGCGAAGGCCTCTATATTATTAATTGTTAATGGCTAAAGTTATTTGATGAAAAGGCATAATCTTTTATAACTTGGCATGATTCTTACATGGTTATTGGTGTGGCGTTGGATCCCCGATCTTGGAAGTCTTTATTGAATTCAAAATCCTACAAAATGTGTTTATTTCTGTTCATCATCTTCACATCCATCCTATATATATTCTTCGAACATCTTTTTTGACTTTATTTTATTGCAAGTTACGGTTTTTCTTCACAGACCCACTCGACATCGACTAGTGTAGCCGACATTGAGTACGCTTACTCAACAACGAGTACTTTCACTCGACGTTGAGTCAATCTTCTGGGGTCGACAGCAGGGCAGAAGTTGGAACTATTTAGGCGAGCGGTGAGACGCTTTCCTGTGGATTCGATCCTGAAATCCTACCACTACAACGGGAGGGATTCTTGTATTTTATTTGCTTAGAAATGGAAATGCTTTAGTTTGTTTATATTTTATATTTATTTCAAAACTAGATTCCCCTCCTAACAAATTTTGGTGTCGTTGCCAGGGAGGCTATCAATCGCGCCCTTTCTAGTTCCTTTTTACTCCCTTTTTGTTTTGTTTTTGTTTTACCGGTGCATGCGAAGAACTGATCAATCACCCATATTTGATCCTCTTCTCAAACTAGAACGCTTCTTTCGATCATCTCCAAAAAATGCTAAAGAGAAGACTAATGTCAACTGACGGCGAGAACGAGGTGTGGCTCACACCAGCACATGAGCTTGAGCAACTTTGCAGACAGATAGAGGTGTTCATCACCAGGCAGACAGAATACGTGTTGTGGAAGTACTCGACATCGAGTAAAAGGTACTTGATGTCTACCACTTAGTTGCTCGATATCGACCAACGGAAGTCGATGTCGAGTGTTAGTGCAGAATAAAAATGTAACCTTTGC
Source organism: Persicaria tinctoria (assembly GCA_037127255.1). Lineage (NCBI taxonomy): Eukaryota > Viridiplantae > Streptophyta > Magnoliopsida > Caryophyllales > Polygonaceae > Persicaria > Persicaria tinctoria. The sequence goes on from JBANSL010000014.1 coordinate 25,645,474, forward strand.
TGTAGAAATAAAGACAGACGAAAACACAATTGATAGAATTCGAATTCAATAAACTAAAAGCTTCTAGAATCGAGGTTTCAACGCCGCAACGATAACCATATAAGAATCATGCTATAGGTATAAAAGATCATGCTTTTTCATCAAATAACTTTCGCCATTAACAAATAGGAAAATTGAGGCTTTCACATAAACCCTAATTGTTACTAACCGTTTTCACATAATTAATCCAAGTTTGCATTAAGACCACTTTCGCTTCAATAACACAAATAAGGATCACTTTCGACTATCGTAGAAGAATCATGCAAATTAGGGATAGAAGATGAAATCGCAATATAGATTGTACCTTTTATGCATTACATTACATTGCTACTGTCGGGCTCACCCAGACCCTTGAAGTTGGGGGACTGCTCACTCTTCATCACAGAAACACACATAAAAAATATAAAGGAACTAACTTGCATTGAATCAAAACAAAGCTTACAACTAAACAAATCCAATTCCGCTCTCGCCTCCTCAACTCCACTCGGCCAAAGCTCCAAATAAAACCTCTAAATTTCCTAACTAGTGTTTGCTCAATTGCTTGAGAATAGAATGATCCTAAAACTCAGATCTTAGGGCCTTATTTATAGTGTTCAATCCCTGTTATACAAGGAAAGAACAATTCTATCTTTATCTATATCCTACTTATCTCTTTCCTAAGATATAACTTTGGTAAATAAATCAAATAAAATCCCCTAAAGTAAATAAGGGAATTACTATAGTGGATAGATCTTCTCTTCTCTTGATAGATAACTCGTGACTTCACTTGTAAGAAACCTCAATCACTCGGATTCCACTCGATTTCGACTCGGACTGGCACCAAGGTATACTTGACATTGAGTAAAGTACTCGACGTCGAGTAGAATTCTTTTGCTCCTCGGACTGTGCTCGATCTCTGCTAGGATTTGCACTCGACATGTACTCGACATAGAGTAGAGTACTCGACGTCGACTAGATTTGTGCTTCTCGAGTGGTGTTGTGCTCGACTTGTGCTCGAGGAGATGGTTTTGACTAGGTAATACTCGACATCGACCAGTCTGGTCGACCTCGACTAGTCTTGTCGAGTAGCTTCTTCCTTGTTTTCTGCTCGATGTGTTCTGGCTCAGCTCCTGTTTGACCTTGGACATTCTGTAGTTGACCTCGAGCTATTCCTTGATTTTCTTCCTTCTCCAAATTACTTGTAAAGCATATCAATTTCTGCAAAATTAAACATAAACTAGTGTAGACCTCGATAGTTGGCAAATAAGCATAAACTACATAGATTATGTATCATTCTAACCCAATGATATGAAATGCATGCAGAAATCGATATAAAAGTTAATGCAAACCATGGCAAAACAGGCGCACATCAATACGCTTGACGAGAGGCAGAATATAACCAAGCTCGGAGAGCACTTCAGAAAAAGATTCAGCACATCCCTGCGAACGCGAAAGAATATATGCACCCTACTCTGGAAGTTCTAGAATTACCGATCGTTCTCCGTTGCGTTAATTTTGAAATTCGTCCTTCTTTTATTTCTTAAATTAGGAGGAATCAATTTGAGGAAAGACACAATCAATGTCTTTTAGAGCACATAACTGTCTTTCTGGATTTATATGAAGATTTAGCTCTTGATGCGAATCTAGAATATTTAAAACTAAAGGCTTTTCGTTGGTCGCTTGCAGGAAAAGCTTCACATTAGTTCGAGGGTTTGGCTCCACAATCTATTCACACGTGGAACGAACTCAGGGATTTGTTTCTTAACAAGTTCTTTCCTCCAGCCAAGATAGCGCAGCTCAGACAATAGAACACAAATTTCAAGAAAAAGCCAGGGGAAACACTTTCACGGGTTTGGGAGCGCTACAAACGACTGCTGAAATCCTGTCCTACGCATGGACATACACCATATGTGATCCAAGAGATCATCTTCAACTACCTGGATGCACCTACAAAGACGTGGATCAACACCTATACGACTTATATGTATCTTGAGTACATAACACGACATGTTTGGTATACCTTTGAGACATTAGCTAACTACGAAAATACCTATGGGACTGATGCGGCCCCCGATGAAAGGTCTGCCCCATCTACGCTACTCTACGAGCCCTCAAAAGAAGGTTGATTCTAGCGTCAGAGACTAGTTCCACATAGACCAGGTACGCCTCCTTACCAAACAAGTTAAATTCCTTTCTAATAACCAACCTTGTTTAGAGTGTCAGTCTGTGAGGCACAACACTACTGCGTGCCGACATGCTGACCAAGTGCATCTTGTAGAAACCCACGAAGAGACACGCTATGTAGAGGGAAACTACTCAGGACAACACCAGCAACAGACCTAGGGCTATTATCGCCAACCCCAACACCAAAGAGACTCCTCCACCCTACAAAGCTCCTAGTCACCCTGATAGAGAAGGTAAGAAAGATGACCTGTACATCATTATTGACGAGATGTAGAGGAATCACGCCGAAAGAAAGCAATCTATCAATTCCATCCACACTAAACTACATGGCATCAACTCATGATTAGGAGAGATCGATGTTTGGAGGAAGAACATAGAGACCCAGATAAGTCAATTGGCAACATCCGTCCCCAAACCATAATGTACTATCCCTGGATCTTCTAAACCTAATCCTAAAGGTAAATCTGCAGGTTGGGTGGTGGCTATGAACTTAAGGAGTATGCGCCAGCTACAAACGCCCGAGTAAAACACGGAGGAAGAAGCCATTGGATACAACTCGACATCGACTCACCTAGTCGACATCGACCAAAATCAACTCGATGTCGAGTCACACTTACTCGATGTCGAGCCATAGGCTAAACGTCCCCATAAATCGACTCCTCCAATAAATGTTGACTCAACACCACTCGACGTTGACCCAACTCCAGTTGTAGTAAGGAGGAAAGCGCTTCAATTTCTGACGAAATCATTGAAGGACCCAGCGGAGAAAAGTTCCAGCGTTTTAAGAAGATGCTTCAAGGGATCGATGTCATCATTCCCATCACCGAAGCTCTTCATGAGATGCCTTCATATGTCAAGTTCCTCAAAAAAATTATGAGCAAGAAGTGGTCGATGGCTGAGATCGCAAAGGAATGCAACAAGATGGAGCTTCTAGAGAAAATGCTAGATAAAAGTAAGTTCTCTATCACTATTGGATTTGGTCAACATAAATTCAATGCCTTGTGTGACTTAGGAGCCAGCGTCAGCATCATGCCACTATTAATCTTGTCCAAAGTCAAGATAGGAGCTTTAGAGCCTATGGATGCCCGACTTTACATGGAGAACAACACTGTGGTCATCCCTACAAGCATGGTGAACGATGTACTAGTGCAAGTAGGTAAGTTCTTTGTCCCTTTTGATTTCCTAGTTATTGTTATGGAAGAGGACCCTGCTTGTCCTATTATTTTAAGAAGACCTTTCTTAGCAACTGTAGATTCCAACATAAGCGTAAGGAAGGGAATGTTCACATTCACCATCAACGACGAGGTAATTAAGTACGCCTTTAACAAAAATGAGAGGTACAACGGTCCTATAGAGGTCAAATCAATCATAGGATGGTACATCACTTGTGGGGAGCCAAAGGTAAGAAAAATAACTCCCAAAGAGCTGGAAAGGAGGGCTATGGAAGCCCAAATGGAGGAGATCATGGAAATCTAGGATGAGCAAACAGAAAATCAACTCGACGTCGAGCTAGGTAAGTCGACATCGATTAATCTTTTTCCAGATTCTTTTGCAGGAATTAAGTATGGGGTCGACATCGAGTAAACTCACTCGACGTCGAGTGAGCAACTTGATGTGAGCATAATTCGCCGTATTTTATATTGACTTTTATAACGACTTATGTATGCATTTCCTGCATTTGGGTTAGAATAATACCAAATCTATGTATTTTATGCTTATTTGCCAATTATGGAGATCTACACTAGTTTCTGTTTAATTTCGCAGAAATCGGACGCACTTTGGAGCTTAAAAGAAAGTCATGAAGAAGCTAAGAATGGTGCACCTACAGGAAAGCCCACTTTTCTCCATTCATCTTTCCGAATCAAGTTCGGATGTCTTCATGAGAGTTGTAGCCCTCAAAAAGAGCTTTCCATCATATACTCATGTGCGTCAATCTGACGAGTGAGGACTCGGGAAAGTGCGTTTCAAGAACGGAGCAGAATGCTGGAAGCTGACGATTCTACCTGATGTCGAGGACTTCTAGTCGGCGTCGAGTACTTTGGACGATAAAATCACACGGAGTCAAGCAGCTAATCACTCGAGATGAGGAGATCTACTCGACGTAGAGGAGTCTAGTCGACGTCGAGTAAGCATGTCGAGTCCGGAAGGTGCCCGAGCTCGATTGCAATCCGAGGAGAAGAAGACCTACTCGATGTCGAGTACTCTAGTCAACGTCGAGTACTATCCAGAATCTGTCCGAGTCGAGATCGTGTGGTGTCCAAGTATTTCGTGTGGTGAAGATCTATCAAGATGGAAGATATTTATCCACTTTAGACATATTTCCCCTTGGAGATTTATTTCTTTTATTAATATTTTATCATAAAGTCTTTAGATAGATTGAAAGAGATATAGATAGGATATTCTTTCCTTGATTAGCGGGGATTGAACACTATAAATACAGCCCATGGGGCTAGTTTTCATTCATTCCAATTTACACACACAACAATAGTTAGAGAGTAGGAGAGAGAGCTTGCCGAGAGGAGTTGGAGAGCGAGAGCAATTTGGCTTCAATCGGTTGTAAGCTTTTGTTTATTTTATTAATGAAAGTAGTTATTTCCCTTTTATTATTGATGTTTGCTATGATGAAGAGCGAGTAGTCGTCCACCTTCTAGGGTCAGGGTGAGCCCGACGATAGCCACGCATGCTTGAGGTAAATATTCGACTTTTATTATGTTTTGATCATCCACTTCCTTTTATATGTTTATTGCCTACTCGAAAGAATAGAGATTCATGTTAACCACTTGGATTATAAACATAAAATTGGTAGATACAATTAGCGTTTCTTGAAAGAGTTGTTTAATTGTTGGAAAAGGCGAAAGCTTGATCCTTTGATGTGATTGCATGATTATCTCTCTTTATCTTTCCTTATGCATGTTTGGTTATCATTGTTGCAAACTGAAGGTTCGATAAAGTAAAACAAAGTAATATAGAAATACTCTAGAAGGGGGGTTGAATAGAGTATGCCGGTTTTTCGCAGATAATCTCAAGACTTTTGAAGCTATTGCAAAACCTTTTGAGATTAGACGTAATACTTCTTCTGGAAAACCTTAATCACAAAGTTAAACAATTCGAACCAAGTGCGGAAATAAGGTAAAGCAGTAAGTAAATGACGCAATGAATTATTTACGAGGTTCGGCACGAACTTGGCCTACGTCCCCGCCTAGGGTTCTTCCACAACCCTAGGATTGAACCGGATTTTATTGATTCACAAGACTTAGGATCCTAATAGCTCACCGAGAAGCCTCTCTCCTATACAATTGCAATCTAGTCAACTCATGTTCCCTTGGAGTCCTAGACCAATCTAGAAGAGCCCCACCTCTCTCAGCTATCTAGTACAATCCTCTTACATGTAGTGAATCAATCGTCTAGAGTCCACTTCCTGAGTTACAAAACTCTCGAGTATAACACTCACTCGAAATATATCCTATAAGCTCACAATGTAACTCTCAAATGCTTTGAAACAAAACAACAGACTCTTAAGAACAAGCAGAGAGCACACGAAGAAGACATATTTCACTTGAAGGCTTGAGTGCGAATGAGAGCTTGTGTTCAACAAATGTATCTCTGTCTTCTCTTCTTCCTTTCCTTTATAAAGAACAAATCGGCGCCACCAACAAAGAAGAATCTTCTCTTCAACGGCTAGGTTGATCACGGCTATCTTCGTGATCTTCTATACTTGGAAACTTTGAAGCCATGATCTCCGATTATGTCCTTCTCATCTTCAAGCTTTAAGGAAGGAGATAATATTCGAAAAGCTTCCTGAAATGTTAGTATATATAAAAAAATATCTGGAAGCATATAATAACATAAAATAATATTCGGACAATAATATAATAAAGTACAGGTTTAGTGTTTCATCAACACAGCTGTAGCTTCAAGACCTTTGACACAAAATGACTGTCAAAGCCTTTGAAACTTATTCTGATTTTCATCAAGGGAGTGGTGTTATCAATCTTCCCCTTGATGAAAGACAAAACTTGTGCATCCCTGCAACTTAGTCAAACATATATAATATAAGCAAAATCGGACTAAGTACCTGCATGGGTTAGACGAATGTTGGATCATAATTTTAAAACATGAAATATCCAACAAAAACAAGCAAGGTCTTCCAAGACCTTTGAATCACAGCATTTAAAAAAGTCTAACACCAACACCATATCATCTCCCCCTTTTTGTCTTTCAACAAAGGGAGGAGGTAAAACAGTCACAAAAAAATTTGAAACAGTTTCCAAAACCATCAATGTTTTAGATTCAAGGTTAGGGTAGGGTAGGACAGGGTTAAGCTTCATCGTCCGGAGCATCATCCATGAGCAGCGACCTCAGACCTTGCAACAGCTTGGACACCCCGCTCATCTCCGTCATAAACTCCTTGTGCAGCTCCTTGATATCCAGGCGAACTTCCTCCAAGCCCAACTCCAGGTTGTCCATGCGCTCATCAATGGCTGAGGCAGTGGGGAAGAGCTTTTGAGGGAGAGGCAAGACTCCAAGTCCCTTAGGGGGACCGAGTGTTGTCTATCTTCTCAAAGCTCTTGGAGTCGAACTTACCCATATGACGTTGTTGTTCTTCATTTTTGAAATCAATTCCAGAAGCTTTCAAGATATGGGTCAAAAGGGTGTTAAAGGGGAGGGGAGTTCCTTTTCTGGCTTTTCGAGTATGAGCCATGGATCTTAGAGTAGTATTGGTCAAATCAAGATCAATGTCGTTCAAGATGCGGTATAAAAGGACCATGGCATTATCGGTTAGAAGGGAGCCAGAGTTTAAACGGGGTAAGAGGCAACGCACAATGATGTTGAAAATAATTTTTGCCGCTAGGGTAAGGGATGAGTGGGTAAGCTGTTTTGAGGTGTTGTTGGATGCTTCGGGTAGGAGATATTTGGATCGGGCAAGGGCAATGCACTGTTCTTTTGTGGGGTTTTCATGAGAGGGTGGACAAGATCTAGGTAGGCCAAGGAAATCAGCGAAGTCAATGGAGTTGAAAGAGTTTCTAACTCCCGTGACGATGGATTCCAAAGACCAACCATCGGCGTTGTGTTTGGCTTTTAGGTTTATGTAGAACATGCTGGTAAGTTGGGGATAATAAACAGATTCAAGGTTGAGAAGGGTCCAGGCAGGGGATTGTTTGAGGAGAGAGATGCATGACAGATTCAAAGCTTCTAAGAACTCAAGATCTAAAAAATCAGAACAACATATCTTACGAGTTCAAAACTCATCTACTCACTTTCCAGCCATCTCAGCATTTTCAAACCAAGAAGAGGGCAAGGATTGGTTTACCTGGATAAGGGCAGGTGGATCAGCATTCTTCATGCGAGCCTGTGTGGGAGCATTCCTCTTGGCAGGCGCCTCAAGGCTTCTGAGAGTGCCCTTCCTAGTGCGCTTGGGAGATGGAGCCTTTGCTACTGAGGCTTTGCGCTTCTTCGGAGACGGGGGAGAAGGAGGAGGAGAAGGAGAGGGAACAGGTTCACGCTCCTCATCCTCTGACCCCGAGTCCTCAGCGGACTCTTCAGCGTCCTCGTCGTCTCCAGTTTCGTCGGCATCCTCTTCCTCTTCTTCAGGTTCCTCTTCGGTGGTAACCTCCTCCTCTGCAACTTTTCGGGCCTCTTGCTCGGCCTGCTTTCTGGCTTTCTCAGCCTCCTCCTCGGCTAGTTTCCTCGCCAGCTCAGCCTCCTCCTCAGCCTTTCTCTTTCTTAGAGCTTCTTCCTCGGCTTCCTTGGTGGTATCTCGTTCCAAAATCGCATCTAGATCTTCCTCTTTCTCCACCTCCTCAGCAATGATTATCTTTTTCCCTTTTTTCTTAGCACTGAGAAGTTTCTTTGCTGAGCGCTTCAGAGAATGCTTGGTTTTTGTAGTCGTGCTCTCAGAGACGGTGCTATGGACAGTAGCTGGGACGATTGTTTGTGGAGTGGGTTCTGGTAGAGAGGAAGTAGCAGTCGTCTGGCGTCCCTTGGGGGTGGTGCCAAGACGTTTGGGAGTGGAGGTTTTCTTTGATTTGGGAGCCATGGAGATATTCGGCTAGGGTTTCAGAATGGGTTGAGAGGTTGAAGAAGAAGAAGAATTGTTAAGGTCTTAGGTAAATCTGGAGTTGTGAGCTAATCGGGTGAGGTTTGGGGTTTAAAAGGGGAGAGAGGGTTAGGTGATGGGACGGGTTTAGAGTTCTAATGAGGGTAATCATAACATTTCCATTTTGAAAATATTTCAATTCAAATTTCAAACCTTCTTCTCACAATTTAAAATAGGAGGGAAGAAATCCAAAAATATCTTTTCCAAAAATAAAACACATACTTGGATAGAGGAATAAAATATGCGACATATATAAAGAAGTTTAAAATCCATTAAAAAATATATTTGATCAAATATCTAAAAAGATATTAACCAAATATATGATCCGATATCTGTTCTCTACCATTCAGTTCACAAAACTTGACATAATTCTCAAAGGTCGTGACACAGTGTAGAATATATCTTTCGTAAAGGGAAAACTTCCCCTACGAAAGTGCATCCCTGTTAAGCATTCCAATCTTACGTCTAATGAAGGTGAACATGTCCTCTGCCAAAGGCTTAGTAAAAATGTCAGCCCATTGATAATCAGTTGAAATAAAAGATATAGACACATCACCTTTTTCAACATGGTCTCTAATGAAATGATGCCTTACATCAATATGTTTGGTCCTTGAATGATGAACCGGATTCTTTGTGATTGATATGACACTTGTATTGTCGCACTTAATGGGAATACCTTTGAGGTTGATGCCAAGATATCTCATTTGTTGAGCTATCCAAAGGATTTGAGAGCAGCATGCTCCAGCTGCTATGTATTCGGCTTCGGCAGTGGATAGAGCAATTGAGTTTTGTTTCTTTGAATGCCAACTGATCAAGGATGCTTCTAAGAATTGGCAACATCCTGACGTGCTCTTCCTATCCACCTTATAGCCTGCAAAATCTGCATCAGAATACCGGATTAATGTAAAATCTTTTTGCTTTGGGTACCACAAGCCAAGCTCCTTAGTGCCATTGAGATATCGAAAGATCCTCTTCACACCTACGAGGTGAGATTCTTTAGGATCAGCTTGAAACCTAGCACACATGCAAACACTAAACATGATGTCAGGTCTACTAGCTATAAGATTAATAGAGATCCAATCATCCCTCGATACTCCTTTTGATTGACACTTTTCACAGTCTTGTTTTGATCTAGAGATAATGTTGAGCTCATGGGTGTCTTGGCTGCTTTGGATTGATCCATCTTGAACTTCTTCAAGAGATCCTTAGTGTACTTGCTTTGATTGACAAAGATCCCTTTCTTGGATTGATGAACTTGTAATCCCAAAAAGAAGTTGAGTTCACCCATCAAGCTCATCTCAAATTCACTGCACATGATGTCAGAAAATTCCTTGCACAAAGATGTGTTAGTAGCACCAAACAATATATCATCAACATATATTTGAATAACCAAAATGGCATTTCCTTTGGTCTTGATAAAAAGAGTCTTGTCGATCAACCCCCTTTTAAAATCATTTTCTAAAAGATATTTTGACAAGCGCTCATACCAAGCTCTTGGGGCTTGCTTCAAACCATAAAGCGCTCTGTCTAGTTTGTAAACATGATTAGGAAATTCTGAACATTCAGAACCTGGGGGTTAAGCCACATAGACTTCTTCCTCTAAGAAGCCATTAAGAAAAGCACACTTGACATCCATTTGATATAACTTTATGCTCATAAAAGATGCAAATGCTAATAAAATGTGAATGGCTTCAAGCTTGGCTACGGGAGAAAAGGTCTCCTCGTAGTCAATACATTCCTCTTGATTGTAGCCTTGAGCAACTAGCCTTGCTTTGCTCCTTACGATCTTACCATTCTCATCTAGCTTTTTTCGAAATACCCAACCCGTGTCAATGACTGATTGATGCTTTGGCCTAGGCTTCAAGGTCCAGACTTTGTTCCTTTCAAATTTGTTAAGCTCACTTTGCATAGCAGTGATCCAGTCTGGCTATTGAAGGGCCTCATCTACCTTCTTTGGTTCTATAAGAGAAACAAACGCGTGAAAAGCACAAAGATCTTTAAGTTTAGAACGAGTTTGAACACTAGATGTAGGGTCAGAAATGATATCCCTTAATGAGTGTCATGAGGAGTATTTGAATTTTCTTTTTCTAGTCTCAGCTCTTTGATTCGTCACACCAGTAGGATTGATTTGTGATGCATCTGACTCCGTGGACCTATTAGGTTCAGTTACAACAGTTTCTGACGTTTCAACACTGTTGGATTGGACACCAAGGGCTTTGGACGAATCCTCAACATCTTTGGCCAATTCTTCAGTGTTGATAATCTGTTCCTGCATGTTCCTCTTCTTTGTGTTCTTGGTAGCAGCATCATCACCATCCTCGTTCTCTGTATGGATGTTAAGATCTAAATCTGCAACACTTTCACTCAAAGAACCGTCATTGCATTCATCAAATATAACATGTATACTTTCCTCAACTGACTTGGTCCTTTTGTTGAAGTTTTTATAAGCTTTGCTACTTGTGGAGTAGCCAAGAAATATACCTTCATCACTACGCGCATCAAATTTCCCAAGGTTATCTTTTCCATTGTTATGAATAAAACAAGTACATCCAAAGGGTTTAAAGTAAGATATAAGTGGTTTGCGGCCTTTGAAAAGTTCATTAGGAGTTTTCTTTAAGATGGAACGTATAAGACAACGGTTCAAAATATAGTTAGCTGTGTTAACAACTTCAGCCCAATAGGTTTTAGGTAATGCATTTTCTAAAAGCATTGTCCTGGCCATGTCCTGTAGGGTGCGGTTCTTTCGTTCCACAACCCCATTTTGTTGAGGTGTCCTAGGATTAGAAAAATTATGGGAGATGCCATATTTAGCACAAAACAAATCAAACTGAAGTTGATCAAACTCCCTACCATGATCACTTCGAATTGATACTATGAGCTCGTTTCTTAAAGTTTGCAAGTCCTTACAATGTTTTGAAAACTCAAATAAGGCCTCTGATTTTTCTTTTAAAAATGCAACACAAGTATATCTAGAAAAATCATCAACAACAACAAGCATGTACTTTTTACCATTGGGAGATTTGACTCGCATAGGACCACATAAATCCATATGTAAAAGTTCAAGGGGTCTAGAAGAACTTACAACCTTTTTGGGTTTGAAAGAGCTACGTGTTTGTTTACCTCGTGTGCATGTCTTGCACATCTCAATACCTTTGAAGTCCATCTCAGGTAGCCCTCTTACAAGCCCTTTGGACACAAGCTTCTGTAGTGTATGTGGACTCACATGACCGAGTCTCCTGTGCCAGAGCTTTGGATCGTCCGCCAAAGCCTTTAGATATGTTAAGCTTCCTTGTGCCACTTGCTCAGCATTTACAACATATATATTATTGTAACGATATGCAGTCAGAACAACTTCACATGTATCTTCTCTGCACACTAGACATCTTTTCTTGTTAAATTTAACATCATTGCCACTATCAAATAATTGAGAAACACTAAGCAACTTATACTTCAAACCATTCACAAGATAAACATTTTTAATACTATGGTTGGAATCACTCCCAACACTACCAATACCAACGATGTCACATTTTCCTTTGTCACCAAGAGTGATTGTTCCAGTGGATTGCTTCTTTAGATCATGAAAGAGAGAACTCCTTCCACTCATATGCCTCGAGCATCCACTATCAATAATCCATTTTTGCTCTTTCACCTTGGTGATCTCCTGCAAAACAAACATCAACCTTTGTGGCTAGACCAATAAGCAAATTTAGATCCATTATTAGGATAAACCATATTTGGTAAAATAGTGCCTTTGGGGACCCAAACTTGCGTTATCCGTTCTTTTCTCAAATGAACAGGAAATGTATTGCGAATGATATGTGGATCCTTTCTTCTAATGGGGTAGGACTCTTTTACATGTCCCTTTCTAGCACAGTGGTGACATATAGAAGAGGTTCTGCTTCTTTTTGCCTTTACAAAAGTGGTAATGTGTTGCTTCTTTAAAAACCTCGGATTGTAACCAATACCCCTTTTGTTTAGAGAACTTTGTTTCTCACCCAACATCCTATCAAGAGTGCCTTTGGATTTGGTAAAACTTATAAGGGCTGTCTGTTGGTCTTGAATCTTATTATTCAGGGAGATCTTCTCGTTCTCTAAGTTATGATGTTCACTTCTTAGAGAGGAGAGATCTTGCTTGAGTTCAGATTTCTTTGAGTCAAGAGTCTTGACTTTAATGTCAAGATCTGAAGAAGAAGCTTCAAGACTTTTGACCCTCATAGACAGATCCTCAATAGTTCTTTCCTAGTCCATAGTTTCTTAATAAGAGTGTTAGTCTGGGCAATAAGTTTCTCTTCATTGGCAGTCATATTAGAAAGGAATTCCGATAATACCTCTTTTGGACTTGCCATAAGTTCTCTTACAGTTACCTCAAGGTTTTCATTGAAAGATTCATCTCCTGAGGCCATAAGACAGACGTTGGCCTTCTCATCATCAGACTCTGAGTCAGAATTGCTCCAAGTTGCCACCATGACTTTCTTTTTCCATCTATCACCCTTCTTGGACTGGCTCTTCGTCTTTTGAGGGCAGTCTTTTACAAGATGATCTGTTTCACCACATTCAAAACAAGATAAAGGTTTAGTCTTCTTGTCATATTTGTTGTATTGAGACTTACTGATGTATAGCAATTGGCTAGGCCGGCCAATTGCTAAACTAAAAATTTGAGTGTGCTTAGCTCCTTGAATTTCTCTTGACGATTCGACACAAATTAACTAAACTAACTATTAACTAAATAAAAGCAAAAGTTCTTAACTTAAGAACATTAACAACTTTAAACTAAGTAATAACTAAGCAACAACTTTATTAAGCTAAGAAAATTAAGCAGCTAACAACGATAGAACTAATTAACTAGATTTAAAGTAAGAATTAGCAACAAAGAAAGAAGCGAGTGCGCGAGGGCCAGGACGCGGGGAATCCTCGGACACGCAGGAGCCGGTGCTCCTCAGGGCGTGCGGTCGCGGAACGGTGCCGGCTCGCTGATGGCGAGTGGCTGCGATCGAGAGCGGGACAGCGAGAGCGAGAGCTGCGAGAGCACCGAGGAGCGCGTGCGGGACGACGATGCCGCGCTCGATGGGAGCGAGCCGGGACGCCGGTGTCTCCAAGGGTTGCCGAGTCTTCTTTGGCGATGGATCCAATATTACAGGAGCTGTAGTTGATTAATTTTGATCAAGGATAATCAAGGTGATGGTGATGATTGCCGAAAGGTATTAGACACACGAACCGAATAGCCTTTGGGATTGATAATCAAGAACCCTTTAATCCATAAAGGGGTTTCTTAATTCTATTCAATCTGATTTAATTCAATAGAACTACAATGTTTAAATAGAAAACCTAAGAACCAATTATACCATGCAAGATAGAATTTAGGTTGATAAAGATAGAAATTTAATCCTAAAGATAAATAAACCTAGAAGATAAAACTTAATCTAAAATCCTAACCATCTTATTTAATCTAACTAAGAAATACTAAAAATAAGCAATTCTATAATTAGACTCCAACTAACATAGGAGTTACTAAAAATAGAATATATATAAAAAATAAGAAATATAAATAATAAAATAATTAACGCCGTTTCTTCAACGACTCCCAAGGTGGAGCCTTCTTCTTTCGCTTGAGGATGACATCATTCTCCTCCATTTGAAATCGACTCGTCCTCGAGTCGTCGCCTAGATCAAGATCATTGTTTGACCCACAGAAGGCCATCTTGACCTGCATCACTTACCTCGAAATTTAGAAGACTCTGATCCATCCTTGTTGTTGAATTGTTTCTTCATTTTCAGGATTCGAGAAAGGCCTCTTGTTATAAGAGCAAAAGGATCATCCTCATCGTCATCCTCATCTTCGGAATCAGATACATCTTTAGGCTCATCCTTCTTAGACTTGAGCGCCAAGTTCTTAGTGCTTGCTGGAAGTTCTCCATCGTCTTCATTGAGAATCATCTCATGTGTGATCAGCTCAATATCTTCCTCACTTTCTCAACGTTCATAAAGCTCTTGCCGAGAGAGTCAAGGTTGTTGGTGATTTCCGTGAACCGTGTGAACATGGCCTTGATAGACTCATCGGGCTTCATTTTGAAAAGTTCATACTTTCGAAGGAAGATATTGATCTTGGTGTCCTTCACTTGGCTGGTTCCTTCATAGGTGACAACCAGCTTGTCCCAAATCTCTTTAGCGGACCTACAAGATGAAATACAGTTAAACTCATCAGTGCTAAGACCACAATAAAGTAAGTTAATAGCCCTGTAGTTTTTTAAGACGAGTTCAAGATCTGCTTGGATGTATTCAGACTCCTTCTTCGCAATTTTGGTTCCATTTGGTCTGTCTTTCTCTAGAACCTTCGGACCATTCTCTATAATGTTCCAAAGTGCCAGATCATGATCTATAAATTATCTCCAGAAGACAAAGTTGTTTCCTACAAAGAGTGGTGGTCTAATGGTAGACGTTCCCTATGCAAATCCGTCGCTTGCTTCACCAGACATGATAAAAAACTCACAAGATTGTTAGATCAAAAGCAGTGAGTAAATCTCTGATACCAATTCAAGGTTCGATAAAGTAAAACAAAGTAATATAGAAATACTCTAGAAGGGGGGGTTGAATAGAGTATGCCGGTTTTTCGCAGACAATCTCAAGACTTTTGAAGCTATTGCAAAACCTTTTGAGATTAGACGTAATACTTCTTCTGGCAAACCTGAATCACAAAGTTAAACAATTCGAACCAAGTGCGGAAATAAGGTAAAGCAGTAAGGACGCAATGAATTGTTTACGAGGTTCCGCACGAACTTGGCCTACGTCCCCGCCTAGGGTTCTTCCACAAACCTAGGATTCAACCGGCTTTTATTGATTCACAAGACTTAGGATCCTAATAGCTCACCGAGAAGCCTCTCTCCTATACAATTGCAATCTAGTCAACTCACGTTCCCTTGGAGTCCTAGACCAATCTAGAAGAGCCCCACCTCTCTCAACTATCTAGTACAATCCTCTTACACTTAGTGAATCAATCGCCTAATGTCCACTTCCTGAGTTACAAAACTCTCGAGTATAACACTCACTCAAAATATATCCTATAAGCTCATAGTGTAACTCTCAAATGCTTTGAAACAAAATAACAGACTCTTAAGAACAAGCAGAGAGCACACGAAGAAGACAGATTTCACTTGAAGGCTTGCGTGTGAATGAGAGCTTGTGTTCAACGAATGTATCTCTGTCTTCTCTTCTTCCTTTCCTTTATAAAGAACAAATCAGCGCCGCTAACAAAGAAGAGTATTCTCTTCAACGGCTAGGCTGATCATGGCTATCTTCGTGATCTTCTATACTTGGAAACTTTGAAGTCATGATCTCCGATTGTGTCTTTCTCAACTTCAAGCTTTAAGGAAGGAGATAATATTCGAAAAGCTTCCTGAAATGTTAGTATATATAAAATAATATCTGGAAGCATATAATAACATAAAATAATATTTAGACAATAATATAATAAAGTACAGGTTTTGTGTTTCATCAACACAGATGTAGCTTTAAGACCTTTGACACAAACTGACTGTCAAAGCCTTTGAAACTTATTCCGATTTTCATCAAGGGAGTGGAGTTATCACAAACCTCGATCTTGGAAATCTTTTAGTTTATTGAGTTTATTTTCATCAATTTTGTGTTTGCTTTTGTTCTATTTCCATTTAAAGTTGCGATTTTTGATACTGCCATACTCGAGATTGACGACACTTTTCGACGTCGAGTGCATAAAAGTAGCCCACCACTTTGCCGTTTACCCTTTCTTTTCACCATGCGCATAAAAGTCCTCTTGATGATCAAATGCTTTATCACATATGAATTGTTTTTGCATAACCCATCTTTTGTGTGCGATGTTGCTTTTAATCACAAGCATGAATTTTTGGCATAAGTACCTTTTCGATGATAGTAATTGATTGCAGGGAGATATAAGAATGGATCTAAAATGTTGAGAGTTTCATTTCTTCCCCTGTATGACCATTAAAAGTATTGCTTGAGGATAGACCTTATCAGACCTGAGCTAACCCGCCCAACCCACCCAGGAAAAAAGGCGGGCTTGGGTAGAACAATCGACCCAAACGGGTGGTCAGGCCCAGCCTAGTAGGCCCACCGGGCTAAGCTTGGGCTGAGTATGAGGCCCAAGCGAGCCGGTAGGCCCGACCCGGTATATACTAATAGTATAATATTATATATATATACAATGATATTTTTTTTTATATTTTTTTTATCCTAATACAAACTATTTATTTATTTATATATTCCACGTGGTTACTTTCTGTTCGCGCAATGTTTCTGCAGGACTACTCGACGTCGACTGAACTAGTCGACGTCGACTACTAACATTCGAAATCGAGTGCTCGTTTTTGTCTCTGTATGTACTTGACTACGACCAACCTACTCGACGTCGAGGAGATCTTGTCGACTTCGACTACTTCCTGCTTGGATTTGTTGTCTCTGCTCGAAATCGATTGTACAAAACCCCTGTCGACTACACCCTAATCGAGGTCAAGTACTCTGAGTTGGTTTCTGGACATGATTCACTCTGCTATCTGAGATCCGCTGACCAGCTTCCTCGAGAATCGATCCTGACTTCCTTTTGCTACAACGGGAGGGAGTCTTGTAATTATTTATGTGGGCAAAGTTCTGTTTGATTTATATTTATATTTATTGAACTCAATTTCCTCCTACAACAAATTGGCGTCGTTACCGGGAAAGCAATCATTCACGCCTTAGGTAGCTAGATTTCACGTTTTCCTTGAGTTTTCTTTTGCAGGTGTATGCGCTATTCTGGTCCACCACCTGAGTTTGACGTCGTAAATGATCCAGAATGCCTTCTTCGCATCCACTCTAAACTAAAAAGAGTCATGGCGGCCGCGAAAACACAAACTCAGATGATCGAGAGGCTTCAAAGGGAGATAGTAGCCAACAATGCTGCTCTCGCCGCTGAGAGAGCACGCGCTGAGCGGGAAGTAGAACACAGCAGGTAGGCGAAGGCTGAGCTTGCCCTATATCCAACAATGGCAAAGCATTACGTGCACCCGACTCTGATAGTGCCCGAATAAGTTATTCTAGTCCCTTCTACTGACTTTGAAATTCGCATTGTCTTCCTTAGTGAAATTAAAAATAATGCTTTTGAAGGGAGATTTAATGAATGCCATCTTGTTCATATTACTACTTTTGCTGACATGTGTCAAACTATTGTTGAAGGTGCTACTCTTGAATATGTCAGAATGAAAGCTTTTCGTTAGTCTCTTGCAGGTCCAGCACTAAAGTGGCTTGAAGGATTGCTTGCACGATCCCTCACGACATGGGCTGAGGTAAGGAAGGCGTTTCTTAACAAATTATTTGCTCCTTCCAAGACATTGCTCCTACACCAGAAGCTTACACCTTTCAAACAAAAGCGTGGGGAGCCGCTAGCACGAGCATGGGATCGGTACAAGGATCTGATGCGATCCTGCCCTACTCATTGGCAATCACCATATGTAATTCAGGAGATTTTCTACAATTCTCTTGATTTACCCAGCAAGGAAATGATCAATCAATATACTCAATATGAGTATCTGACGTAAACACCAACAGAGGCTTGGGCATCGATCGAAAGGCTCACCAACTTCGAAAACACCTATGGGGCCCCTGCGAATTACGACGACAATGCCTATGCAAGGCCATCCCCAACCATGCCCTTAAATGAGCCCTCCAAGGAGATTGATCCTGATGTCAGTGAGCAGTTCTAAAAAGATCAAAATCGTAAGCTTCTTAAACAAGTTAAATATCTATCTGTTAACCAACCCTACATTGAATGTGGTTCACAGCGGCACACCACCCTGGAGTGCCCACATACGGAGCAAGTCAGGCTAGCAGAAACGCGAGAAGAGGTAGCTTACGCATGGGGTCTCAATCGCTATATAGGGGGCCAAAGGTTCTACTAACCACAATGGAACCAAGGTGCGCCCTGTAACCCCCCACCATACAGGGCTCCAGGACATCCAGAAAGGGACCAACGAAAGGATGATATACATATGGTCCTCAACGAGATGTGGAGGAATCAAGCTAAGAACGATCAATCTACCACGACCATCTAGACTCAGCTCCACAGCCTCAATACAAGGTTTGGGGAGATGGATGTCTGGAAACGCAACATAGAGACCCAAGTGGGTCAACTCGTGGCGCAAATCCCAAGACCATCCGGAAACCTCTCTTGGCATACAAACCCACATCCTAACGGGCTATCCGGACATGTCGCCACTGTACAACTAAGGAGCGGGCACAAATTACGCGAGCCAGAGATCGGAGAAGAAAAGGACGACGCTGGAAATCAACTCGACGTCGACTAGCATCTAGTCGACATCGACCACTCTTTAATCAACGTCGACCAGTCTCTCGACAAAGATGCTTCTACACAACAACAACACTCGACGTCGACTCCTGTAGTCGATGCCGAGGACCCTCCAGTCGACGTCGAGGACTCTGCACCACCTCTGACAGCTGATCCGGCTCCAAAACCAAAAGAAGACGCTCCCGTTCCCTTCTAAGGCGCTAATAGATCCCACTGCATGTAAGTTTAAACGCTTTGTTAAGATGCATCAAGAACTAAACGTTTCAATTCCTTTTACAGAAGCTCTTCAGGAGATGCCTGCATACGTCAAGTTCCTCAAGGAAATTCTTAGCAACAAGCGATCAATCACAGAAATCGCTAGCGACTGCAAAGGGATGGATTTCCCTAAAAAAAGAACCGACCCTGGTAAGTTTTCTATTATCGTTGGATTTGGACAACATCGATATGAGGAATTGTGTGATCTAGGAGCAAGCGTGAGCATCATGCCCTTGCCAATCTGGTCAAAGATGAAGATAGGAGCACTAGAGCTTTTGGATGCCAAGCTATAAATGGCAAACAATACAGTGGTCATCCCTATAGTAAGTTCTATATTCCCACAAATTTCCTTGTTATATATAGAGATGGCGGAAGATCCTGCCTACAGCAGATGTCAGCATCAGCGTCAGAAAGAGATTGCTCATCTTCACAATAGGGAATGAGGTCTTGGATTTCTCTTTCGGCCCTACAAAGGAGGAAATTCCATGTTTGGAGGTAAGGAACATTGGCAACCACGGGGACGAGCAAACAACAACGGAGGAAAGCACCAAAAATCTACTCGACATCGACAACAACTGGTCAACGTCGACTACTCCACTCGACGTTGAGTACTCCCACTCGATGTCGACTTCTTTTAACGAGCTCCATACCTGCCAAAAGCATAAGTATGGAGTCCCTGTACTCGACATCGACTACCTGTACTCGACGTCGGCTAACCTCCAGCGTCGTCCTTTTCTTGTTTTGGGCACGAAAAGGTAAGATCAGGGACAATTCCTACCTCTCCTCCTTCCATTAATAAAAATAATAAGAATTTTAGAGGAGACCTGGCCCTGTGGCGAGCTAACCTACGCAGGATTAAGGCTGGAAAGAAGAAGAAGAAAGGAAAATGATTCTATGAGAACAACAACTTATCAGCGGAGCTTGCATACTACAATCAGGACCTAGATGATCCAGGAGAAGGGACATGCACAAGAGGGCCCCACATTAAGGGTTTATAAGCACAAATGAAGAAGTCGGCCTAGCGACTCTAAAATCTAGATCATGTACATAAAAAATTTAAAATTTTCTTTTAAGACTTTAATACTTTTGGTTTTGGTTTTGGTATTGAATATTTCATGTGGAAAGTCTTGTCTTCGTGCGAAAGCTAATAATTTCCAGGTCGAGAAGCGTAAAGGATCGCAAAGAAAGGGAGACAAAGTCCCTAACAAAACAGTCAAAATCGACTAAGGCGAAGTCGATGTCGACTACAAGGAGGGTCGAGCACATAGATCTACTATAGTCGACATCGAGCACGCTTATTTTATTGCAAGTTACGGTTTTTTTTCATAGACCCACTCGACATCGACTACTGTAGTCGATATCGAGCACGCTTAGTCGACATTAAGTACTTCCACTGGACGTCGAGTCGCTTTTATCATCTATTGTGCAGCTTTACGGGGATCGAGAACTTGGGTCAATATCGAGTCATACTCGAACTCTAGTCAATCTTCTGGAGCCTGCAGCAGGGTGGAACTTGGAACTATTTAGGCGAGCACTGACACACTTTCTCGTGGATTCGATCCTGAAACCCTACCACTATAGCGTGAGGGATTCTTGTATTTTATTTGCTTTGAATGGGAGTTGGTTTAGTTGGTTTATTTTTTATATTTAGTTCATAAATAGATTCCCCTCCTAACACTCCCATCTCCATATTTGTGTCAAACTCGAGCCTCCTTTTCAACCTAAGAGATCTATCAATCTCAGAATCAAAAGACAAAGGCAATGAATTAGAAGATCTAGTTTGAATCATACAAGGACACGAAAGACTCAGAGAAAAAATGAAAACAAAAACAAAAAGAAAGAATCAATGAAAGGGATAAAGAAAATCAAACTCCTTTCTTCTCCCCGGAAAACGGCGCCAAGAATTTGTTGCGGGACTAATGTCTTTGGCACTTTAGCCCTTTGCCAAATAGTAATAAAATCCAAACTCAAACAAAAAACCAATATATTAGCAAATCAATGACTTGATAAACCAAATAATGACTAGTATAGCGATGGAGTCCGGAGTCGAACCCACAGGGAGAAGCGATTTACTATTCAATAACTCTTAACAAGAACTCTTATGACCAAACAATGATTTATGAAAAATAACCAAGATGTAAAGCAACCAACATTTTGATTGCAAAGTAAATTGATAATAAGGTAGAGAAGATATTCCACCTATAATTCTCTAACAATGGTTGAGAATCATAGTCCTAGGATTTATCTATCAATTACTCTTAAACATATGTCTACTTTATTAAAGTTGAGAGATCTGCAGGGATACAATCGCCTTATTGTTGTTAGGAGGAAATCGAGTATGCAATAATAAAATATAAATAAATCACAGCAAACCAGATTCCGTCCCTTGCAAATAATTACAAGACCTCCTCCTAATGCAGCAGTGGGAAGTCAGGATCGATCCACGAGGAAGCGTGTCAGCGGATCCTAGGCAGCGGTGGAATCTCACGGTCAGAAGTCAACAACAGGGTCCTCGATCTCGACTAGGGTAGTCGACAGAAGATCGAACAGTCGAACACAGCGCAGCAGCAGTTACAGGGGCTCGTCGATATCGACAAGGCCTACTCGATGTCGAGTAGAGTCTTAGTCGACTTCGCTTCGTCTCGTCGAGTACCTGCACAAGTAAGCTACAACGACTTTGGGTCGAAGATCAGTAGTCGAGATCGACGAGTGCTATTCGATCTCGAGTAAGACAGAGACTAAAACGAAAGAAAATAAATGCAAAGGCTTTATGGTTTCGACTAAACTTAATTTAAAAGGGCTTCCAAGATTGGGGTTTGCAACAACGATAACCAAGCATGCATAAGGAAGAACCAAACAAATAATCATGTAAATCGCATCAAAGGACTAAGCTTTCGCCTTTTCCAACAATTAGACAACTCTTTCAAGAAACCCTAATTGTCTCTACCGATTTTATGTTTATAATCCAAGTTGTTACCATGGATCTCCATTAGACGGGTAATAAACATATAAACAAGTAGGAAAATGCTCAAAACATGATAAAGGTCGGATCTTTACCTCAAACACGCATGGCTATTGTTGGGCTCGCCCCAACCCTAGAAGTGGGTGGACTACTCACGCCTCATCGCAAACTCAGACATTGATTGGAAAGAAATAACAACTTGCATTAACTAAATTCAAAGTCTTTACAATCCTGGCAATCAACTCTCGTAAACTGCCAAAACCTTAAAACCTCTGAACTCCCTAAACCGTCTATGTGGAACTACCTCTCTAACTGAAATTGAATTCATCTAAAATTAGCCCCATGGGCTTTATTTATAGCCTTCTATACCTTGCTACTCAAGGACAGAATCTTCTATCTATATCTAAAACTATATCTAAAATGCTTAAGGATAAATAAAAACAATAAGGAAATTAAATCTAAATATATCTAAAGTGTCTTAAGTGGATAAAAACTCTCTTCTTCATGATATATCTTGATAGATTGGATAGATTCTCGGCCTTCTTCGAGCCCAAGTAATCCCACACCGAGTAGGATTCGTTAAGCCATGTCACACAACTTCTGGAATCGTCGTCGATGTCGACAAGAGTCTTATTGATATCGAGTAGGAGTGTTGTCGACTGGCTCGGCTTCGTCGTCTCGGCTAGCTGGTGCTCGATGTGGCTCGGACTTGGCTCACGGGTCTAGTCGATCTCGACAAGGGCTCATCGACATCGAGTAGGCATGTTCATCGACTAGGTCTTCTCGGGTGACTCTGCTCGACAAGCTCGGATCTGGGCTCCTAGGCATCGTCGATGTTGACAAGGGTTCATCGACATCGACTAGGGTACTTCCTTTCCGCTTTCGCGAGCCTCCTTTTTCGCTGCAGCGAGTTCGTCGATCCGCAGGTGCGACAGACCCCTTCCGCTGGATCGAGTCGGCGAGCTCCGTCGTCTTGGTGCATCCCGCTGGCAGCGAGGATTTCCGCGGCAGCGAGTTGCTCGCTGCAGCGAGTCTAGTCGCTGGCAGCGAATGCTGCCTGGTCATCTTCGTCCTCGGCTTGTCAATCAGCTCCTCTTCTCGTCGACTCTGGGTGTGGCACTGAGGTGTCGTCGATGTCGACAAGTGGTCCTCGAGATCGAGTAGGGCTCCGGAGCTGGGTTGGTCTGGCTCTCGACACTGCTCCTAGTCGACAAGGCCTGTGTTCGGACATGTTCGTCTAGATCGAGTAAGGCTTACTCGAGATCGAGTAGCCTGGGCTCTCAGCTTGATTCGACTCGTTCCGCTACTTCTTTGACCTTGGACTTCTGTAGTGGTTTTTCGAGCTTTTCTGACTTTCCTTAGAATTGTTGTAAAGCATCTCGAATTCTGCGAATTTAAACAGAAACTGGTGTAGATTCCATAATTTGGAAAATAAAGATAAACTACATAGATTCTGTACTAGCTAACCCAAATGTATGCAGAAAACGATATTAAAGTTACTGTAAAATATGGCAAATTCAGCTCACAACACTTATTCAATACCACTAAAGAATAGCATTAAGGGTTCAAGTAATTACACCAATCGACGTATTGATTCAATGCGATTAAGAAAAACCGGAACAACCCTAGATCAGCCCTAATCGACACTCCTCAACATAGATCAACTGAAATCATCCACTAAAAAGACAAAGAAATGTCTCTACTTCAATACCTTCGTTTTCTATCAAGAATACAACAACGAATTGATTCATAGCTAAGATGAGATTCCTAACATGGTGAGCAATCATAGAAAGGAACACAAATATAATCAATAAGAACAAGATGATAAATATGAATATGAATAACTAAATAGAATCAAATCCTTACAATCTAAACAACCATGTCTTGGAATCACATGCGAAACTATGAATTTAGCAACTCATAGGCCAAAACTCTCTCTCTCTCTCTCTCTCTCTCTCTCTATCTCTAACTCTCTCTCTATCTCTATCTCTAATTGTGTTCATCGTCTCACAATCCATATGCCACACACGACTGGAAATAAAAGAAATAACCTAATAAGGAGTCATGAAACCCTAGAAATATAATAATAGGAAATAGAATCTTCGGATCCGAAATCGCAATCGCTGGAAACCGGCCCACGGCGGGCACCGCTTGAAGCACGGCGGGCACCGCAATATCAGTGACGTAATTTCCTCTTTTCCTCGATAGTCTTCAATGTTGTGCTTCCTTGCTCCTCTCTAGCCTCTTCCTCAGCTTTCATATGCTCCAAAACATGTCTCTTAAGCTCTTTCAAGATCCCATCCAAGGCCGGAATGTAACTCTGCAGAATAAACACTAAAAAGGCGTAAATTCCAAACTCGAATACTTCACAAGCAATATATGAAACTAGACTCAAATATATGCAAAACTCATATCTAAATGCAATAAGGAATACCTATAAAGCCTATATGAAATATGCATTATCAACTCATTTCATCATGATATTTCGTCATCATAACATATTGCAATACCTCATATATCATATAATGTTTAATGCTTCCACATATTTATATTATAACATATCATAACATTCATCTCATTATTTTGCACATAAGATTCATCAAGTCATACACTAAGTCATTATCCCAGGGTTTCCCAAAACTCTTAAATCTCAAGTTAAGTCAACCCGATAGTCAAACAATTCCTTCAAAATCATACTTGTCCAAATCTCAACATTAATAATTCAAATCATCAAACAATTTTCCAAAATTATATTATTAAAACGATCCCAACATGTTTATTTCAAAAATCATTATATAAATAGATTCCAACATTGAATCACCAAAATAATAACGTATTCCAATTAATAATGTATTACTTGGGGGGTTATTTAGGTGATTTTCAGTTTGGGGTAGAAGTGTCGGGTGGAGGTAAGGCAATTCTCCATTTTGTGAATCGCTTAGTTGTGGAGTGCGGTAATGATGAGGGTCTTACTATGTTGTTAGTGGACTGTAAAAATGCTTTCAATTTGGTTGAGCGGGAAGTTATGATTCATGAAGTTCGGATCCATTGTCCTGCAATCTCTCGTTGGGTTGAATTTGCTACTCCAATCCTGCTATGTTGTACTACGGGGATCACACCCTACGGTCTTGTCAGGGGGTGCAGCAAGGGGATCCTCTTGGCCTTCTACTTTTTGCCTTAGTTTTGCATTCGTTGGTGCGCAAAATCCGGGACACATTTCAGGTGTTTTTTCACGCTTGGTATTTGGATGACGACACTATTGTTGGAGATACCTTCGTCATGGGGAAGGTTCTGCAGATCATTATTGAGGATAGACCTAGTTATGGTCTGCACCTCAATGTTGGCAAAACTTAAGTCTTTTGGCCGAAGGAGGACCCGAGGAGTAGGTTGGCTGGTGTTTTTCCACCTAACATTGATAGGCCGCTGCAAGGGGTTAAGCTCCTTGGTGGACCTGTCAATGTTAATTATGGGTTCAGTAGAGTAGACAAAACGATCGCGCTTATGGATGTTGTTGCTAAGATTGGTGACCCGCAATGTGAGTTATTGTTGTTGTGTGCTTGTACTGGGGTCTCAAAACTTTTTTTTGCTCTGCGTACATGCCTGCCTCGTGCCTTTGAGTCTGCTCAGCTTAAGTTTGATCTAGCTCTTCGATGTTCCCTGGAACGTATGGTTATTGCTTCTAGGCCAGGTTTAGGCAATTGGCAAGGGAGGCTTGCTACATTGCCTTTCAAGTTTGGGGGGCTCGGTGTTTATTCGGCAGGTGACGCTCTGTTTTATGCTTTTTGGGCTTCGCGTTTGCAATTAGTTGTCCTGCAGATTAAGCTTCTCCAGCATACTAATATCACAACACCTGGGTATGCCTTCGATGACGTCGTGCGTGTCTTCAATACAAAGGTAGAAACTGGTATTTTGCATAATCCAAGTGAAATTGCTTCCCCCGAACTTATGAATAAACTGGCAGATATATATTTCTCACAGATTATGAAAGATGCAGAGAATACCTATTCCTTATCACCGCATCAAATGGCTTTATGGAGTTCTTAGCGTCGAGACCATGCTATTGATTGGCTTTGGGTTGTCTCCATCTCAGGCCTATGTCAGACTGTGAATGGTAAGACATATCATTGTGTGCTGTGATATCGATTAGGCATCCCTTTGTTCTCCATTTCGGAGCCTTGTTCTGCGTGCTCCAGGGTATTTGAGGGAGACATTTATTGAGATCATGCAGTGTCATGTGCTGGTATTATGGGGAGTAAACATCGCAATAATGTTGTTCGTGACACTTTGATGAATGTCTGTTATCGTTCTGGGATCTCAGCTAGTAAAGAGGTTGATATTGGCCTGTGTGGAGGAGACGAGAACCCCTCCGTCCTGCGGACATGCTTATTTATGCATGGGATGAAGGGTTGGATGTTTGTGTTGACTTGACAGGGTCATCCCATGTGACTTAGTCTGGGATGATTGATTTTCTTCCAGGGCATGTGGTGGTCGAGGCGGCTCGTCGTAATGGGGTCAAGTATCAAAATAAGTGAAAAGCTATTGGTTATGGGTTCTTACCCTTCTCTTTTTCTGCACTAGGGGAACATGAGGCAGATACCATAACACTTCTGAAGAGGATCCAGAAATTTTCTCAAGCTCACGATATAGGGGCTCATAATGCAGCTCATATTTTTACTAGGCTGGGGTTTTCTATTGCTAAAGGAGTGGGGGTCCAAATTGTCTCTCGGCTCCCCACTAATTTATTGTAAACTCTTACATTTATAATAATAATAATTATTATTATAATCCTAGTGAAATCGGTGCCCCTATACTTATGAAGAAATTGGCAGATATATATTTCGCGAAGGTTGCTACTACATCAGAATCTGTTTTCTCTTTGACTCCGCGACAAGTGGCATTATGAAAGTCTCAGCAGGGTGCTCACTCCTCTGATTGGATGCGTGCAGTACCTATTTCTGGGCTGGGGCAGGTTATGAATGGAAGGACATATCGTAGTGTGCTTAGCTATCGGCTGGGTGTTCCATTGTTCACGGTCCCTAGGCCCTGCCCAGCTTATTCTCGGGTCTTTGAGGGTGATGTTTAGGGCGATCATACTGTTTCATGTGCTGATATAGTGGGCATTAAACATCGACACAACCTCGTTCGCGACACCTTATTGGATATCTACTATAGAGCTGGGATTTCTGCTGGTAAGGAGGTTGATATCGGTTTGATTGATGGGCATGATAAGCCCCTTTGTCCGGCAAACTTGCTTCTTTATTCCTGGGACAGAGGGCGGGATGTGTGTGTTGATTTGACGGGATCCTCCCATTTAACTCAGTCTGGGATGTCTAACTTTGCGCCCGGCCGTGTTGTTGCTGATGCTGCTCAACGTAAGTGTGCCAAGTATCGGGATTCGTGCATGGCGGTTGGTTATGGTTTCTTACCCTTCCCCTTCTCTTCATTGGGGGAGTTAGATACGAATGATGTTGCCCTGCTGAAGCGGATTCAGAAATTCTCGGTATCTCAGGATGCTGGGGCTCGTGCTGCAGCTTATATTTTTACTAGAGTTAGCTTTGTTATCGCTAAGGGAGTGGGCGCCCAGATAATATCTCGGTTTCTCACTAATTTCTTGTAAATATATAATAATAATAATAATAATAATAATAATAATAATAATAATAATAATAATATCTACTACTCAAGTAAATATTATATAACAACATATAATAACATAACACTTATAAAATGTAATTTAAATAATACATAAAACAACCCCAAAGATCGCAGCCCAAACCAACAACTTACACTCCTACCCAGATCCAAAACCCGACCCGAATTCAATTGAAGCCCACCCGACAAGTTCTACAGAATATGGGATCTTTTGAGGAAGTTTTCATAGCCATGTGTGGCATGATGGAGAGCATCAATCACATGGGTGTGTCGCAGTTGCAACAAAATCTCAGCCACATCAGAGTTCAAACATGCAAGAAACTTAGGAAGAATATAAGAGTCCTCATACCTTGTGCACAATCGTTGCAAAAAATCGCTGGTGCAGGACGAACGTCGTTGGCTTTTTCGTCCTTTGCCAAATAGAAATGTTCTAAAAATCGCGGCTAAGCACCGCTTGGGCACCGCCTAGGCGCTAGGCGATCCCCCTCCGCCTAGAGCTAAATGGCCGCCTAAGCACGCCTAGGCGTCCACCTTGATCGCCTGGGCGCCGCCTAGGCTCTAGGCGGCCCCTCACCGCCTAGCGCTTTTTAGAACACTTCCAAATAGTAATAATATCCTAACTCAAAGCTCAAACCAATATATTAGTAAATCAATAGACTGATAAACCAACAAACTAGTATAGCGATGAAGTCCGAAGTCGAACCTACATAGAGAATGGTTGTTATGAAATATTTCTAATAATGATTCTTATGACAAAAGCATTGATTTATAGCGAATTGATAATAAAGAAAAGTAAAAAGCTCGATGATTGCAAAGTATTATTAATAAGATAGAGAAGATATTTCACCTATAATTCGCGACAATAGTTGAGATTCAAGATCCTAGTATTGATTCACTAGATATTTCTAAGCATACCTCGACTTGACTAAAGTTCATAGATCCGCAGAGATACAATCTTCTTACTCAATATAACTAAAGAATAGCATTAAATACTCAAGTTCTAAGACCAATTGGCATATCGATTCAACGCAATTAGGAGACAAATCGGAGCAACCCTAATTTGGCCCTAACAACATCTATCGACATAGATCAATCGAAATCATCTACTACAAAGACATAGAAATATAACTAATTTAATGGCTTTTTTTGCTATCTAGAAAACAACAACGAATTCATAGCATAGATGCAATTCCTAATATGGTGATCAATCATAGAAAGGACCACAAATATAATCAATAAGAACAAGATGATAAATATACTTATAAATAACTAATTGAAATCAAATCCTTACAATTCATTCAACCATGTCTTCGAATCACATGAGAAACTATATGGTGTGGTGCAGAATGTTGTTACCTTTCTACAACACCAAAAAGAATAACCCAAACCAACAACTTAACTAGTAACCTAGTAACTAGTATAACAGAATAGTAAGGGACGATCCCATAGAGAGAATACCTTTCTTGTCTATCAAATTGGTATCAAAAGGGAACAATATCAAAGGGTAATTGAATAATAAGGCAATTGAATATGGCAAAAGTAACAATGGTGAATTGGTAATAATTATGAATGAGATAGTTCCCCTTATAATTCATCAAAAATGGTTGTGACTTTGATCCTTGACTCTATCCGGTCTTTCCTTGTTTGATTCATCTGATGGTGGATCACTCCAACACTAAGCAAATTAACAATGCCAATAACATAAACAATCAAAGATAGAGGCGCAACTCTCTAACCATAATCGATGCAATTAATAAAGTAGAATTGTCAATATCCCCTACCTTTAACAAGAAAGCAAATTCCATCAAAGTGGCCAATCAAGAGGGAATATATGCAATCAATCAATGAAGAACAAAGATATTGAATCAATCAAACTTAGAATAGATAGAAATTAAGTCTCATAAAGGATATAAACATATCTCTGAATTGTAGACGAAACAAAAGAGGTTTAGTTCCTCATGGAAGGTTTTCCTCTCAATATCTCCATTGGAGTCTTTCTCAATTAGGTCTCTCCACTCTAGGTCAAAATTAGCCAAATAGAAAATATAACTTAAACCTAATTAGTTTCCAAACGAAAGGAATCGCAATCCCTCATCGGCACGGACGACGGGCGTCGTGGTTTAGGCGGCGAGCACCGTGACCACATAACGTGTTCTTTATCTTAATCACTTCCGAATCCAAGATACCTCTTTCGTACGCCTCTTCTTGCCTTCTTCAATGGTTTCCTCAGGTTCCTAGCTCTCCATACTTATCCTTGGCAGAGCCATAAATGCCTCTTTTCGAGCGTCGGAATGTAAATCTGCGAATAAGCACAAAAAGAGCGTAAATTCCAAACTTGCAAGACAAACTAACAATGATGTGAAATACTCAATAAACATGATATAAACTATCCTAAATGCAATAACAACTACCTTTAATGCCTATATAAAATATTGATGTCCACTAAAATAGCCATGTTGAAATGCACAGTTTAGCTCCATATTCTATACACTTTGCATATTTCGGGATGAGAATATGTTGAATTTATGTAATATGTGCTTATTTGCAAGAAATGGAGATCTACATCAGTTGTGGTTTAATATTACAGAATTTGGAGCCATTCCGGGACAAAACCAAGAAGCAAAGACGAAAGCTGAGTATTACTCGAAATCGACTACTCTTTGTCGATATCGACCAAACATATCCGGGCACAACCTGATCGAGGACAGGCCAGATCGAGGAACTGAAGGCAAAGCTACCCGACTCCAGAAAGTTACTCGATATCGAGTACTTTACTCGATATCGACAAGACCAGAAGACCACCCCGGAGTCGAGGAAGACAGCGCCTGATCGAGAAGCCGAAGAGGAAGACATGCCGAGCAACACTTACTCGATATCGAGTAGTTTACTCGATATCGACAAGATCAACATCACCTGTCCGAGCCTGGTCGAGCAGAAGTTACTAGAGCAAGCCAAGCCAGCCTAGTCGATGAACCAAGTTCCTCGATATGGAGGACTTTACTCGATATCGAGGACCCCAGCACCGCTTGTCTGAGCTAGATCGAGGACTGGTTACCCGAGGTGCCCAACCAGCTGAAGTCGACAACAGTGGTCGATATCGAGGAAACTCGAGTCGATATCGACAAAAACCTAGTCGATGTCAATGACTCTGCAACACCTCCGACGTCTGTTCTGGCTCCAAAGCAGAAAAAGACACTGCCTTTCCCTTCCAAAGCACTGAAAGATCCCACTGCAGGTAAGTTTAAACGTTTTGTTAATATGCTGGAAGAACTGAATTTCTCTATTCCTTTTACAAAAGCTATGTAAGAGATGTCTGCATATGTCAAATTCCTAAAGGAAATCCTGAGCAAAAAGAGATCCATCTTGGAGATTGCCAGCGAATGCAAAGTGCTTCACTTCCCTGAAAAGAGACCTGATTCTGGTAAGTTTCCTGTTACTGTGGGATTTGGACAATATTAATATGAGTCCTTGTGTGATTTAGGAGCAAGTTTGAGCATCATGCCCTTATCAATCTGGAGGAAGGTAAAGATAGGATGCATAGAACCTGTGGATGCCAAGCTATACATGGCGAACAATACAGTAGTCATCCCTACAGGTATGGTTGAGAATGTCCCTGTCCAGGTTGGTAAATTCTTTATTCCAGCTGATTTCCTTATTATAGATTGTGTTGAAGATCCTACTAGCCCTATTATTCTTGGTAGACCATTTCTAGCTACTGCAGATGCCAAGATTAGTGTCAAACAGCGATTGCTCACCTTCATCATAGGCGACGAGGTCTTAGATTTCTCCTTTTGCCCTGAAAAGAAGGAAATTTCATGGCTGGAGGTGAAAAGCATCAGCAACCACGGGACCAAGCAAGCAACGGAGGAAGGCACCAGAAGACAACTCGATATCGACAAGGGCTCCTCGATAACGACCAAGGCATTACTCGATGTCGACCAAGCTTCCTCGACATCGACTTCCTCTGCTGAGCACCAGACTTGCCAAGAGCCTAAGTATGGGGTCCCTGTACTCGATATCGACCAGTCTTGCTCGACATCGACTAACCCTAAGCCCGAAGATTTCTATTTTGGGCCCGAAAAGGTAAGTTCAGGTATGAGTTCTACTCCTCCTCAGTCCATTATGAAATTTATAAATAAATTAAGGGAAGGTAAGGCCCCGTGGCGAGAGAATCTGCAGAAACTGAGAGCTGGAAAGAGAAAGAAGGAAGAAAAGAAAGATTATGCAAGCAACCACCTGTCAGCTGAGCTTGCATACTACAATCAGGACCTAGATGATCCAGGAGAAGGGCCAAGTACAAGCGGGCCCCACATTTAAAGTCCTTGAGCATAAAAAAAGAAGTCGGCCTAGCGACTCTAAAATCTAGAGCATGTATATAAAACTTTTTGAATTTTGGGACTTTGGAACTTTTTTTTGGTTTTGGTTTTTGTTTTTGGTTTAGAATACTTCATGTGGAAAGTCTTGTCTTTGTGTGCAATCTAACACTTTTAGGTCGGCAAGCATAAAAGGATCGCGAAAGGTGGAATAAGAAGTCCCTGAAGAATAGTCGAAATCGGCTAGGCCAGTCGAGAACGACTAAGAGGAGCAGCCCAGAAGTTCATCGATATCGAGTAGGCCAACTCGATATCGACCAAGCCAGAAGAATCTCCTCGACTTCATATTCCACCCGACGCAAACAGCCTACTCGATATCGAGTACAGTACTTGATATCGACAAGACTAGTTCCTCGACATGCCATGTTTGGCCTTCCTCGACACATTGTTCAGTGAGTTCCTTCCTTTACTCTTGTTTTTATTTGATTTTATACAGTGGGGACACTGTATATTCTAAGTATGGGGTGGGGAAGAGCTCATTATCATTATTATATGTTTTATTCTTGTTTTTGGTTTTACATGGTGAAACTTTGAGTAAATTTTAAATTTTTGTGCATAAGGCTAAAACTAAAATTTCTATGAGACATCTCCCATTGCTTGTAAATTGTTCAAAGAAATAGTGTCATGGAAGCTTTATTGAACTCGACGATACAAAATTGGATTCATTAGAGATATATCATGAAATCGCCTAGAAAAGGGAAGTCTCAATGAAATGCATATTTTCTTAAAAACCATGAAAGGATGTAAAATTTGAAGTTGCTTTTGACATATTGCATGATAAGAGGATGGAGGACTTTATATTTCCATATAATGCTCATTGTTATATCCCAGCCCTACATATGCTTATGCATTACACAAAAGTCATATTATGCCTTATTTCATATTTGCTCCACATGATCGAAATATTGCCATTCTTTACCTTATTTCCTATCCAGGGATTGTGTTGAGAATGATGTTACATTATGGAGATTGTCATATGGTTGTTGTGTTATTATCATTATTGGAGTTTGGCAGGAAAGTTTGAAAAAAATATATGGAAAATTAAATGAGTGAAAGAAAATCCGATCCCTTAATGAGATAAAGGTAGATCCACCATGCTCGCTGAGATAATAGTTTGGCGAGATGGGACACATTGTGAGGAGTCCAAAGCCCTAAGTATCCGGGGCCATTCATGGCACCCGTGTTTGCGACTCGCGAGAAGGTAGTGTCGAGGTTAGAGAGGTAAAAGCATTATTATTGAAAAAAGCATTATGGAAGGTGAGAAATCAAAGGAAGAAGGAATGTGGTAAAGAAAGTTTGCAAGTACTCCATTTCCGCGGATCATTAGCACCACATTGCCAAAAATTGCCCACCTTTAACCTTTTACCAATCTACTTTTTTATTTGAGCTTAAATTAAAGTCCTCTTGATTATTAATGCTTTGTCACTTATGAATTGTTTTGCATAACCCTCCTTTTGAGAGTAGATATTGTTTTTTAAATTGCACATGCATGGATTTGTGACGCTAGTACCTTTTCGATGATGGTAATTAATTGCAGGGACATATGAGAATGAATCTAATATGTTGAGAGTTTTAAATTCTTCCCCTGAATGACCATCCAAGTTATTGCTTGGGGACAAGCAAGCTTAAGTATGGGGTGATTTGACGTCCACTAAAATAGCCATGTTGAAATGCACAGTTTAGCTCCATATTCTATACACTTTCCATATTTCGGGATGGGAATATGTTGAATTTACATAATATGTGCTTATTTGCAAGAAATGGAGATCTACATAAGTTTTGGTTTAATATTACAGAATTTGGAGCCATTCCGGGACAAAACCAAGAAGCAAAGACGAAAGCTGAGTATTACTCGAGATCGACTACTCTTTGTCGATATCGACCAAACATGTCCGGGCACAGCCTGATCGAGGACACGCCCGATCGAGGAACTAAAGGCAAAGCTACCCAAGTCCAGAAAGTTACTCGATATCGAGTACTTTACTCGATATCAACAAGGCCTGAAGAACAGCCCGGAGTCGAGGAAGACAGCGCCTGATCGAGAAGCCGATGAGGAAGACATGCCGAGCAAAACTTACTCGATATCGAGTAGTTTACTCAATATTGACAAGATCAGCATCACCTGTCTGAGCCTGGTCGAGCAGAAGTTACTCGAGCAAGCCAAGCCAGCCTAGTCGACAAACCAAGTTCCTCGATATCGAGGACTTTACTCGATATCGAGGACTTTACTTGATATCGAGGACCCCAGCACCGCTTGTCCGATCTAGAACAAGGATTGGTTACCCGAGGTGCCCAGCCAGCTGAAGTCGACGCCAACGGTACTCGATATCGACTCGATATCGAGGAGATCTATCCGGAGCCGCGTTACGCGGTGAGCTGTCTGTGTCGAGCTGGGATTGCTTGGAGCCGAAGGGAGTCCGATTCTATCCAAGTTCTATCAAGATCCATCCATGGAAAAGAAGATTTATCCACATGAAGATCTTTTAGTCTTTTAGATATATTTCCCTTTTATGATAAATGTTCCTTTTATTAATGTGTTATGTTTAGATATAGATAGAGATTTATATCCTTGATTAGCAAGGATTAGAAGCCTACAAATAAGGCCTTAGGGGCTGATTTCTATTTATTCAATTTCAGTAGGAGAAGTAGTAGTAGAGAGAGAAAGAAAGGCCGAGTTGAGCAAAGGAGCGAAAGTGATCTGGCTTTGTTCGGTTTGTACTTTCTTCAGTTTGGTTTAATGCAAGTTATTTCCTTTCCAATAATGATGTCTGCGAATGTGATGAAGCGCGAGTAGTACACCCACGTCTAGGGTTGGGGTGAGCCCAACGATAGCCCTGCGTGTTTGAGGTAAAAATCCGACTTTTATCATGTTTTGAGCATCTACTACTTATTATGTGTTTATTACCCATCTAATGGAGGTCCATGCTAACAACTTGGATTGTAAACATAAAGTCAGTAGATACAATTAGGGTTTCTTGAAAAAGTTGTCTAATTGTTGGAAAAGACGAAAGCTTGGTTCTTCGATGCGATTTACATGATTATCTGTTTTATTCCTGCCTTATGCATGCTTGGTTATTGTTGTCGCAAACCCCAATCTTGGAAGTCTTTCAGATATAGTTTATTTCAAACCCCACAATCGTTGTTCTTTATTTTTGTTCCGTTTACTTTCTGTTCTTCCTCGATATCGGCTAAGTTTTGTCGATATCGAGTACTGATATTCGATCCCAGATCGTTGTAGCTTTTCCTGTGCAGGTACCCGACGTCGACAACATTTTAACACAATATCGAGTACATTGTCCTCGATATCGACCAAAACCAGGAGCTGCTGTCACTTTGTTCGACTTACCCGATCTGCTGTCGACTAACCCTAGTCGAGATCGAGCACTGTGGTCGACTTCTGTCCGTGAGATTCCACCGCTGCCTAGGATCCACTGACACGCCTCGTGGATCGATCCTGACTTCCCACTACTGCATCAGGAGAAGGTCTTGTAATCATTTGTGTGGAAATAATCTGGTTTGATTTATTTTATAATATTTTGAACTCGATTTCCTCCTACAAAAAATTGGCGCCGTTGCCGGTGAAGCAATCATTCGCGCCTTAGGTAGTTAAATCTCATGTCTGCTTTGAGTTACTTTACATGTGTATGCGCCGTTCTGATCAACCACCTGAGTTTGACGGCTTAGACGAACCAGAACGCCTTCTACACATCCAAGCTAAACTGAAAAGAGCCATGGCGGCCGCAGAAAATCAAGATCAGCTGATTGAGAGGCTTAGGAGGGAACTAGCCACCAAGGATACTGCTCTCGCCAGTGAGAGAGCAGGAAGGGAACAGGAAGCTGAGCGTGCGAGGCAAGAAGAAGCTGAGCTTGCCCAATACCCAACCACTGCAGAGGATTATATGCACCCGACTCTCGTCGTGCCTGAATCAGCTATTCTAATCCCTGAAAATACTTTTGAAATTCGCACTCAATTCCTTATAGAACTTAAAAATAATGCTTTTCATGGAAGGTTTAATGAATGCGCTCTTGAACATATTTCCAATTTTTCTGACATGTGCCGAACTCTTGCTGAAGGTACAACTCTGGAATATGTCAAGATGAAGGCCTTTCGTTGGTCTCTCGCCGAACCTGCATTGAAGTGGCTAGAAGGACTGAAACCGCGATCCCTCACAACATGGGCCCAAGTAGAGCAAGATTTTCTCAACAAATTCTGGAGATTGTCATATGGTTGTTGTGTTATTATCATTATTGGAGTTTGGTAGGAAAGTTTGAAAAAAATATATGGAAAATTAAATGAGTGAAAGAAAATCCGATCACCTAAGGAGATAAAGGTAGATCGACGTTGCTCGCTGAGATAATAGTTTGGCGAGATGGGACACATTGTGAGGAGTCCAATGCACTAAGTATCCGGGGCCATTCATGGCACCCATGTTTGCGACTCGCGAGAAGGCAGTGCCGAGGTTAGAGAGGTAAAAACATTATTATTGAAAAAAGCATTATGGAAGGTGAGAAATCAAAGGAAGAAGGAATGTGGTAAAGAAAGATTGTAAGTACTCCATTTCCCCGGATCATTAGCACCACATTGCCAAAAATTGCCCACCTTTAACCTTTTACCAATCTACTTCTTTATTTTTGCTTAAATTAAAGTCCTCTTAATTATTAATGATTTGTCACTTATGAATTGTTTTCATAACCCTCCTTTTGAGAGTAGATATTGTTTTTTAAATTGCACATGCATGGATTTGTGACACTAGTACCTTTTCGATGATGGTAATTAATTGCAGGGACATATGAGAATGAATCTAATATGTTGAATGTTTAAATTCTTCCCCTGAATGACCATCTAAGTTATTGCTTGGGGACAACCAAGCTTAAGTATGGGGTGATTTGATGTCCACTAAAATAGCCATCTTGAAATGCACAGTTTAGCTCCAAATTCTATACACTTTGCATATTTCGGGATGGGAATATGTTGAATTTATGTAATATGTGCTTATTTGCAATAAATGGAGATCTACATAAGTTTTGGTTTAATATTACAGAATTTGGAGCCATTCCGGGACAAAACCAAGAAGCAAAGACGAAAGCTGAGTATTACTCGAGATCGTCTACTCTTTGTCGATATCGACCAAACATGTTCGGGCACAGCCTGATCGAGGAACTTAAGGCAAAGCTACCCGACTCCAGAAAGTTACTCGATATCGAGTACTTTACTCGATATCAACAAGACCTGAAGACCAGCCCGAAGTCGAGGAAGACAGCGCCTGATCGAGAAGCCGAAGAGGAAGACATGCCGAGCAACACTTACTCGATATCGAGTAGTTTACTCGATATCGACAAGATCAGCATCACATGTCCGAGCCTGGTCGAGCAGAAGTTACTCGAGCAAGCCAAGCCAGCCTAGTCGACGAACCAAGTTACTCGATATCGAGGAGTTTACTCGATATCGAGGACCCCAGCACCGCTTGTCCGAGCTAGATCGAGGAATGGTTACTCGCGGTGCCCAGCCAGCTGAAGTCGACGTCAAAGGTACTCGATATCGAGTACTTTACTCGATATCGAGGAGATCTATCCGGAGCCGCTTTACGCGGTGAGCTGTCCGTGTCGAGCTGGGATTGCTTGGAGCCGAAGGGAGTCCGATTCTATACAAGTTCTATCAAGATCCATCCATGAAAAAGAAGATTTTTCGACATTAAGATCTTTTAGTCTTTTAGATATATTTCCCTTTTATGATAAATGTTCCTTTTATTAATGTTTTATCTTTAGATATAGATAGAGATTTCTATCCTTGATTAGCAAGGATTAGAAGCCTATAAATAAGGTCTTAGGGGCTTGAAGGTTCGATAATATAAAACAAGGTAATATAGAAATACTATAGAAGGGGGGTTGAATAGAGTATGTCCGTTTTTCGCAGAAAGTCTCAAGACTTTTGGAGCTCGTATAAAACCCTTTGAGATTAAACCTAAATCACAAAGTTAGACAATCGAACCAAATGCGGAAATAAGGTAAAGCAATAGATAAAGGACACGAGTAATTGTTTACGAGGTTCGGCACGAACTTGCCCTACGTCCCCGCCTAGGGTTCTTCCACAACCCTAGGATTCAACCGGCTTTTATTGATTCACAAGACTTAGGATCCTAATAGCTCACCGAGAAGCCTCTCTCCTATACAATTGTAATCTAGTCAACTCACGTTCCCTTGGAGTCCTAGACCAATCTAGAAGAGCCCCACATCTCTCAGCTATCTAGTACAATCCTCTTACACTTCGTGAATCAATCGCCTAGTGTTCACTTCCTGAGTTATAAACTCTCGAGTATAACACTCTATCTTAATATATCCTATAAGCTCATTGTGTAACTCTCAAATGCTTTGAAACAAAATATAAGACTATTAAGAACAAGCAGAGAGAACACGCTGAAGAGAGATCGTAAACTTGAGGGCTGATTGTGCAATGATATTCGTGAATGTCGTCAGTCCTCTCTCTCTTCTTCATCTCCTTTATATAGTGAAGATCATCGGCGCCACTTAAGGAAGGAATCTTCTCCAACGACTGGGCTAATTATGGCCATCTTCGAGATCTTCTAAACTTGGAAACTTTGAAGCCATGATCTCCGATTGTGTTCTTCTTCACTTTTCGACTTTGGAAGGAGATAATATTTGAAAAACTTCCTGAAATGTTAGTATGAATATCTGGGAGCATATAATAATATATCATAATATTTGAGCATAATATAATAAAGTACAGGTTTTGTGTTTCATCAACACTGCCAAAGCTTCAAGACCTTTGACAGAAACAGATTGTCAAAGCCTTTGAAACTTATTCCGATTTTCATCAAGGGATGGAGTTATCAATCTCCCCCTTGATGAAAGACAAAACCTGTGCATCCCTGCAACTTAGTCAAGCAGATATATCATAAGCAAAATCGGACTAAGTACCTGCATGGGTTAGACAAATGTTGGATCATAAGTTTTCAAAGTCAAACGAGAAATATCCAATAAAGTAAAACAAAACAAGGTCTTCCAAGACCCTTGGTTCACAACAATATCAAAGTCTAAACCATCAAACCATCTCCCCCTTTTTGTCTTTCAACAAAGGGAGGAGCGTGAAAATATTCTCCAAAATCAGACTTACCAAAACAATTCAAAATTCAAAAAGATCCTTTCAAATCTTAAAGGCAAGAAAAGATTTATCAGATTTTAAAATAATTTCCACAAATAAACTATACTCGGATAAAATAAAATCGGTAACAAATAAAGAAGGTTAAAAAAACCATTAAAAATATATTTGATCAAATATCTAAAGAGATACCAACCAAATATCCGATCCATCATATGTACTCTACTGTTCAGTTCACAACCTTTGAAAAGAGGTTCAAGGATCTTGACACTGAGTAGAAGTTATCTTTCATAAAGGGAAAGCTCCCCCTACGAAAGTGCATCCCTGTTAAGCATTCCAATCTCACGTCTAATGAAGGTGAACCTATCCTCTGTCAAAGTCTTAGTAAAAATGTCAGCCCATTGATAATCAGTTGAAATAAAAGAAATGTACACATCACCTTTTTCAACATGATCTCTAATGAAATGATGCCTCACATCAATATGTTTGGTCCTTGAATGCTGAACAGGATTCTTAGTAATGGAGATGGCACTTGTATTGTCACACTTAATAGGGATGTCTTTGAGGTTGATGCCAAGATCTCGCATTTGTTAAGCTATCCAAAGGATTTGGGAGCAACAGGCTCCAGCTGCAATGTATTCGGCTTCTGCAGTGGATAGAGCGACTGAGTTTTGTTTCTTTGAGTGCCAACTGATCAAGGATGCTCCTGAGAATTGGCAACATCCTGATGTGCTCTTCCTATCCACCTTATAGCCTGCAAAATCTGCATCAGAATATCCAATGAATGTGAAATCCTTTTGCTTTGGGTACCATAGTCCAAGCTCCTTAGTGCCATTGAGATATCGAAAGATCCTCTTCACAACCACGAGGTGAGATTCTTTAGGATCAGCTTGAAACCTAACACACATGCAAACACTAAAAATGATGTCAGGTCTACTAGCCGTGAGATATAATAAAGATCCAATCATTCCTCGATACTCCTTTTGATTGACACTTTTCCCAGTCTTGTCTTGATCTAGAGATAATGTTGAGCTCATGGGAGTCTTGACTGCTTTGGATTGATCCATCTTGAACTTCTTCAAGAGATCCTTAGTGTACTTGCTTTGGTTAACAAAGATCCTTTTCTTGGATTGGTGAACTTGTAATCCCAAAAAGAAGTTGAGTTCACCTATCAAACTCATCTCGAATTCACTGCACATGATGTCAGAAAATTCCTTGCACAAAGATGTGTTAATAGCACCAAATAATATATCATCAACATAAATCTGAATAACCAAAATGTCCTTTCCTTTAGTCTTGATAAAAAGGGTGTTGTCGATCAACCCCCTTTTAAAATCATTTTCTAAAAGATATTTTAACAGGCGCTCATACCAAGCTCTTGGGGCTTGTTTCAAACCATAAAGTTCTTTGTCATGTTTATAAACATGATTGGGAAATTCCAGACTTTCAAATCCTGGGGGTTGAGCCACATATACTTCTTCCTCTAAGAAACCATTAAGAAAAGCACACTTGACATCCATTTGATATAACTTTATGCTCATAAAAGATGCAAATGCTAATAAAATGCGAATGGCTTCAAGCCTGGCTACGGGAGCAAAGGTCTCCTCACAGTCAATACCTTCCTCTTGATTGTAGCCTTGAGCAACAAGCCTTGCTTTGTTCCTCACGATCTTTCCATTCTCATCTAGCTTGTTTCGAAATACCCATCGTGTGCCAATGACTGATTGATGCTTTGGTCTAGGCTTCAAGGTCCAGACTTTGTTTTTTTCAAATTCGTTAAGCTCACTTTGCATAGCAATGATCCAGTCTGGCTCTTGAAGTGCCTCATCTACCTTCTTTGGCTCAATAAGAGAAACAAACGTGTGAAAAGCACAAAGATCATTAAGTTTAGAACGAGTTTGAACACTAGAAGTAGGGTCAGAAATGATATCCTTTAATGAGTGTCATGAGGAGTATTTGAATTTTCTTTTTCTAGTCTCAGCTCCTTGATTCGTCACACCAGCAGGATTGACTTGTGGTACATCTGACTCTGTGGTCCTATTGGGTTCAATTACAGCAGTTTCTGACGCTTCAACACTGTTGGATTGGACACCAAGGCATTTGGACGAATCTTCAACACCTTGGGCCAATTCTTCAGTGTTGAGAATCTGATCCTGCATGTTCCTCTTCTCTGTGTTCTTGGTAGCAGCAACATCACCTTCCTCGTTCTCTTCATGGATGTTAAGATCTATATCTGAAATACTTTCACTCAAAGCACCGCCATTGCATTCATCAAATATGAAAACAAACATGTACTTTATATCATTGGGAGATTTGACTCGCATAAGATCACATAAATCCATATGTAAAAGTTCAAGGGGTCTAGAAGTACTTACAACCTTTTTGGGTTTGAAAGAGCTACGTGTTTGTTTACCTCGTGTGAATGCTTTGCACATATCAATACCTTTGAAGTCCATCAGGTAGTCCTCTTACACGCCCTTTGGACACAAGCTTCTGTAGTGTATGTGGGCTTACATGACCGAGTCTCCTGTGCCAGAGCTTTGGATCGTCCGTCAAAGCCTTTAGACAAGTTAAGCTTCCTTGTTCCAGTTGCTCAGCATTCACGGCATAGATGTTGTTATAACGATAGGCAATTAGAACTATTTCACCTGTATCTTCTCTGCGCACTAAACATCTTTTCTTGTTAAATCCAACATCATTACCATAATCACATAGTTGAGAAATACTAAGAAAATTATACTTAAAACCATTAACAAGATAAACATTTTTAATAGTATGGTTAGAATCACTCCCAACACTACCAATACCAACGATGTCACACTTTCCTTTGTCACCAAGAGTGATTGTTCAAGTGGATTGCTTCTTTAGATCATGAAAGAGAGAACTCTTCTCATTCATATGCTTCGAGCATCCACTATCAATAATCCATTTTTGCTCCTTCACCTTGGTGATCTCCTGCAAAACAAACCTCAACCTTTTTGGCTAGACCAGTGAGCAAATTTAGATCTTTTATTGGGATAAACCATATTTGGTAAAATAGTGCCTTTGGGGACCAAAACTTGCGTTATCCGTTCTTTTCTCAAGTGAATAGGAAATGTATTGCGAATAATATGAGGATCCTTTCTTCTATAGGGGCAGGTCTCTCTTACATGTCCCTTTTGATGTCGTTCAAATATCGATGACTCCTAGTGACATTGAGGACAACATGAAGGTTCCATTTGATGGCTCTGTCACTCGTGCAAGGGCCAAGAAGATTCGAAATGCAACTAAA
Organism: Persicaria tinctoria; assembly: GCA_037127255.1. Lineage (NCBI taxonomy): Eukaryota > Viridiplantae > Streptophyta > Magnoliopsida > Caryophyllales > Polygonaceae > Persicaria > Persicaria tinctoria. Next base: position 25,687,736 of record JBANSL010000014.1, read on the forward strand.
GCCTTTCTTGTCCGTCACCATGGAACTTTAAAGCAAGGGTTCAGGCCACCCTGGATCACTTGGCTCAAGGTTACACCACCAGCACAGGAAGTGAGCTTACGTCCACACACGGAGCTCATGAAGACTCGTCAGCACCCACCATGAACCAAGCCATACTCGACATGTTCTTGGGTCACTCGACCGAGTGGGCGAAACACCTTGTCGAGAGAAGTGGGCCGAGTTGTCCTATGCTTGGGCCGAAATTATCTAGTTATTAATTATGTTGTTATTTCATGCAATTAGATAAATAAGGTGGAAATTAATTATATCTCTTCTAGATATATTACTTAGCCACCAAGTTATTAAATATCTATCTTCTTAGGAATTATTTATCTTAAAGCTATTTCATTTATCTTTAGATAGAATTAATCTATCCAAACCCCTTTCCTTTGCAAGGAAGGATTGGATAGATCTCTCATAGTTTACTATAAATTCATGTTATGCATCTTTATTAAAATCAGATTGAATAGAATTGAGGAACCCCTTTATGGATTAAAGGGTTCTTCGATTTCAATCCCAAAGCTTTGTGTTCTATGTATTTCGGCCTTCACAAATCATCACCATCACCTTGTTCTAAATCGGAAACCCTAAACCAAACCCTAACCCTAAACCGGAAACCGTCGCAACAAGGAGAAGGCTGAGCAGGCGTCACCCGCGACCAGATCCACTCCCAACGAGCGCGGGCGTCCCAGGCGCTGGCGCTCCGTGTGCTCCCAGGCGCTCTCGTCTTCGCTCCCGCTCGCCATCACCTTCGCTCCCAGCGAAGAGACCCTCGCGCATCCGCGTCCGTACACCCTGAGGTCGAAGGCCTGTGTGCCCAGCGATCGCGCGCACCCAGCTCCGTTGTCCCTCGTTGTTCTTCGCTTTGTTTCCGTCGCTACTGTTTTTAGATTAATTTGTTCAAGTTAAATTCTGTCGCTATTTCAAAAATCTAATTACTTGTTTAAACTGTACCAAATCAGGAGATATCAAAGAGCATTGCAAGATCGAAGCAAATATACGGCGTGGTTCTTGATCTGAAGCCCACAGGCGAAGGATCGGGTATCCCAAACGTATCAAGTGGTATCGGATTTCAGGTTAATGCAAGTTCTTTACTCTCTTGATTTCTATTTGAGTGATTTATTTTTCGTGCCTTATTTTTCACCATAGCCGCTGCATAAAAATTGAATCTTTATTATTCACCCATCAAAATTGGCACTTTATTTTTGTTATTCTTTGTTTGGATCTATAATTTGGAAGATATTGAGTTCTTGACTGCAAGTTGTGATCTTTTATTCCTAGTTGCTACATATCATGCCTATGACTGTGATTCTTGGATTAAAAGCATTATATAACCTTGCACCACTAAAGAACCCTATTTTTTCCAGTTTCTAGCCTATTTTCCCTATTTTCTTTATTTTTGCTTACTTTTAGATCATCGTAGCTTGTTATTTTATTTTATTTTTATTTTTTCTCCCTTATTTCGGTTGCTACATCCCTTTACAGCAGCTATTCTATAGCCAAAAAAAAAACCACATAAAAGCCGAGAACAAAAGTCCAAAAAAAAAAAAGAAGAAAGAAATAAAAGTTTAGCATACATTACCTTATTGAGTTAGTAACTCTTCTATTGTTCATTCTTTTCTTGCTACATGTTAGATGATCTAATCGGTTTTAAGCATTACAAAAGAACCCTACTTTGTGTGATTTTGTGTTGTGCCGACACTGGAGCCTTGGTCACACCCCTCTTTCTCTGAACCGTGTTGCAACCGTCAGATAATAGTTGACGGAGTGTGTGCACTTGATTGCCCTTGTGATTGCTACTTTCGACTATTACAAATTCATATTATTCAAGCATCACATTGTAGTTCTTATTCTATACACATTTAGCCGCTTGTTTATACTTGCTATCCTCGATATCCGACTTGTGGTTGATTTAAATTGCAATTTGATTATTACTTGCTGTCTTCAATATTGCAAAATTCTGTGTCCAGGGGAATTGCTTGAATATTGTGCCTTGTTTTCTCGCACTTTGATTTCTAAAACTTGAATCACTCTTAGGAATCACTAGAGCTTGCATTACTTGGTTTCTGGTCTTTGCTTCGTTTACTTGTTGCTCTTCTGATATTGTAGGAACATGTCGAACGATAGCAACCCCAACCCTTCCCCTACCCCATTTGCTGGCATTTCTGCTGATAATATGCGGTTCATTATTGACTCTGTTGTACAAGAATCTACCTTGGCTCTTCGTAAGGAACTGGCAGAGGCTGAAAATCGTCGGGCTATTGAACGCCAGGAGGACCGCGTTTTGTGGTCTAACCTCATTAAACAAGCAGTTACATGCCAATTGGAGGAGGCAAAGCAGGCGGAGGCTTCTGGATCTACACCTCCCTCAGGAGGTAGACTGCCCCCACCACCTACGGCTCCTACACCTCCTTCAGGTAATGTTCCCCCTACAGGTAACCCTTCTGGTTCAGTTAACCCTCCCCCTTCTGGTCAATTACATTATCAACTTAAGTCTGCTACTCCTAATCCTTTCAATGGAGAGAATGACAACGATCATCTAGCGGGCTTCAACGGACACCAGGATCGCCGTGAACATACCCCACCACCGCATCAGCAAGGGAGGCCCATTCAGCGTCAGCAGCAACAACCGTTTCATACCCGTGCTAACTGGGATGACAGCCGCAGCAACAATGACCTATATGAGACGCCACATCTGGAGGATGCTTACCATGAGGTAAATCCTAACTTTGATGATTTACCCCCTCCTAATTTTGGTCGTCCTAGATTTGATAATGCTCAAGCTATACAAAGATGAGATGTTAAGCTTAAATTAGAAACCTTTGATGGTAATACTGATCCTGAAGCTTATCTTGTTTGGGAAACTCATACTGACTATCTGCTTGAACATTTACGCTATGAGGAAACGAAGAAATTGGAAGTTGTTATATTGCATTTAGTAGGTAAAGCTCGCACCTGGTGGTTCCGCACTCGTGAGATGCGCCGTCGTCAGGACAAGCAACCTGTTGAGACTTGGCCACAACTTCGCTATCTCCTGAAAAAGAGACATGTGCCTGAGGAATTCACAGAATCCATGAGGATGCAATTGGCGACTTGCCGCCAAGGAACTCGCTCTCCTAATGAATATAGGGATGAACTGGAACGACTCTCCCATCAGGCTAATGTTTTTCTTACTGAACGTGCTTTGTGTACTCAATTTCTTGCTGGTCTTAATATTTCTATTAAAAATCCTTTAGCTATCCATTCCATTAGAGATATTAACACTTTGACTCATAAAGCACAGCTGATGTATGAGCAACAGCAGCAGCAGCTTCGGCTACAAAGAAACCGAGTGGACCAGACCTCTCAAGGTCGCAGGTTTGTTCCCTTTAACTCTTCCAGTCAATCGAAACCTTCTACTTCTAACCCTTCTATGCAGCAAAAGGGAGTTTCCAACTCACCTCAACAGGGTTATCAGGTTGAAACTAGAAGAGTTGCTGCACCATCTACAGATCGTAACAAAGATATCCGCTGCTTCACTTGTGGTGGGTCTGGGCATGTCTCTCGCAATTGCCCCCAGAAAAGGAAGGTTCTTCTCAATGATTTGGGAGACCATTACTACGACGAGGAGACTGCTGAGGACCTGGTAGTTTCGAGTGAAGTGGAGGAGGACCAGTCGACTGAGCCTATTGAGGAGATCGATACTTCACAGTACGACAACGTGCTTTGCATCGTCAATCGACGGGTCCTACACATTCAGGAATCTCCCGTGGCGGATCAAAGGGAGAACTTATTCCACACACGATGCTTGGTTCGCGAAGCTACCTTAACCCTTATCATCGACGGTGGGAGTTGCTGCAATCTCATCAGTGAAAATGTAGTAAATTTCCTCCATTTACCTACTACTCCTAGAGCTACTCACTATGGTTTAAATGGCATTACTGATGATGGTTCTGATATATTGGTCACCAAACAATGTTTAGTTTCCATTTCTATTGGAACATATCATGATAAAATATTATGTGATGTTGCTCGCATGGATTGTAGTCATATATTGTTAGGGCGTCCTTGGTTATATGATCGTAATGTCCTTCATGATGGTCGTGCAAATACATATGCTTTCACCTATGATGGGAGGAGAGTTACTCTCCTACCCCTTTCGCCACAAATTATTCTGAAGGACCAGGTTCGCAAACAGCAACAAAGGAACGCCGATAGAGAAGCTGAATGATTGGAGAAGCTCAAAGGGAGCTCGCCTGACCAAGCCGCCCCCACGGCCCAACATACCGCGCCCGCGGCCCCAACAGCTGCGCCCGCAGCCGGCCCTGCAGCCCCCTTGCCGCCTTCTCCTCCCCATTCGACGCCACCTAAGCCCTATTCTGCATCACTTAAAGGCTATGTGGAACGTCGATCTTTGGTCTCTCACCCTCAGCAAGGGACCATCACCTGGAACGCTCATCGACCTCATATCCTTCTGGTCATGAAACAGGTATTAATTAATGTTGAATTAAGTCATATTCCTGCACCTATTGCTGCTCTTCTGCAGGACTATTTGGATGTGCTTCCAGCTGAACTACCCCAAGGCTTGCCTCCTATTAGAGGTATTGAGCATCAGATTGACTTTGTGCCTGGAGCAGCCTTGCCTAATCGCGCCGCTTATAGAGCTAGTCCTGAGGAAACAAAGGAGCTGCAACGACAAGTCACAGAATTGATGGACAAGGGCTTTGTGCGAGAAAGCCTCTCTCCCTGTGTCGTGCCTGTCATTTTGGTTCCAAAGAAGGATGGCTCCTGGCGCATGTGTGTTGATTGTCGCGCGATCAACCAAATAACGGTTAAGTATCGCCACCCTATTCCTCGTTTAGATGATATGCTTGATGAACTTCATGGTGCTTCTATTTTTTCTAAAATTGACCTTAGAAGTGGATATCATCAAATTAGGATGAAACAGGGTGATGGATGGAAAACGGCTTTTAAAACTAAGTATGGCTTATATGAATGGTTAGTAATGCCTTTTGGTTTAACTAATGCACCTTCTACATTTATGAGGCTTATGAACCATGTGCTTAGAAGACACTTAGGTAAATTTGTCGTTGTCTATTTTGACGATATCTTAATCTACAGTAAGAATATGCATGATCATTTAAGTCACTTAAAATTGGTTTTTGCTTGTCTAAGGAAAGAGAAATTATATGCCAATTTAAAGAAGTGTTCTTTTGCATCCGAGTCTACCATTTTTCTTGGTTTTGTAGTGACTGCATCTGGATTAAAGGTGGATGAGGAGAAGATTCGTGCTATTCAGGAGTGGGCTAGGCCGACTACACCCACCCATGTCCGCTCATTTTTGGGCCTTGCTGGCTTCTATCGACGTTTTGTCAAGGACTTCAGCCTGATTGCCGCCCGCCTACATGAGCTGACAAAGAAAGATGTGACATTTCGCTGGTCTGACTCACATCAAAAGCCTTTCGACGTCCTGATGGACCGTCTGACACACGCCCCAGTGCTGTAGTTACCTGACTTTGCTCAACCTTTTGAGCTCGAGTGTGACGCTTCTGGCACTGGCATTGGAGGGGTCCTGCTGTAGAACAAGTGTCCCATCGCCTACTTCAGCGAAAAGTTGGGCACCGCTGAGCTCAACTATTCTACCTACGACAAGGAGCTATTTGCACTGGTTCGCTGCTTACAAACTTGGCAACATTATCTCTGGCCTAAGGAGTTTGTGATTCATTCGGATCATGAAGCTCTAAAGTACCTCAAAGGACAAGCAGTGCTCAGCAGGCGACTTGCTCGATGGGTGGAGTTTATAGAGACCTTTTCCTATGTGGTCTACCACAAGAAGGGAAAGGATAATGTGGTAGCTGACGCGCTATCACGCAGGTATGTCCTCTTAAACCATATGGATGCACATGTTTTGGGTTTTGCTTTGATAAAGGAAATGTATGCTTCTGATGGTTTCTTTAAAACTATATATGCTCAATGTGTGTCCAAAGGTGAAGTTGATTCATATTTTATTGATAATGGGTATTTGTTTAAGATGGGCAAACTTTGTATCCCATCTTCTTCTATTCGCCGATTGTTAACCCAAGAAATTCATGAATCTAGGGGACATGGGGGTTTCGAAAAAACCTTAGCTGGACTAAAGGAACACTACTTTTGGCCTAAAATGTCTAATTACGTGCTGAGATTTGTCAAAAGTTGTGTTACATGTGCTAAAGCCAAATCGAAATCCAATGCTAATGGTCTATACCAACCTTTGCCTATTGCTAATGCACCCTGGGAAGATGTTTCTATGGATTTTATTGTAGGATTGCCTAGAACTTCTAAGGGTCATGATTCCATATTTGTTGTTGTGGACCGATTTTCCAAAATGGCTCATTTTATTCCATGTCATAAAACTGATGATGCTATTCATGTTGCTCTGTTATTCTTCAAAGATGTAGTTCGCTTACATGGATTGCCATTATCTATAGTTTCTGACCGTGATCCTAAATTCTTAAGCTCTTTTTGGAAAACTCTATGGTCTAAATTGGGTACAAAATTACTATTTTCTACTTCTTGTCACCCACAAACTGATGGCCAAACTGAGGTCACTAATAGAACTCTTGGGGCTCTCCTTAGAGTCATGCTGCGAACTAACCTCCGAAGGTGGGAAGACTGCCTACCATTTGTAGAATTTGCATATAACAGGTCTAGGCACTCTGCAACTAAGATGACCCCCTTCGAAGTAGTATATGGCCGAAATCCACTCACTCCAGCGGACATGATGCCTCGGCCATATAAGGACAAGGAGAGCGTGGATGCAGCTAAGCAAGTGGACTTCATCAAAAGCTTGCATGACCGTACCAAGGCGCAGCTTGAGAGGAAGACTGCGCAATACAAGGCCGCGAAGGACAAGCATCGCAAGGATGTGCAGTTCAACGTTGGTGATATGGTCTGGCTGCATCTCAGGAAGGAAAGGTTTCCCCAACAACGGAAATCTAAGCTGGACCCTAGGGGAGATGGACCATTCAAAGTGGTTCGAAAGATGGGTCCTAATGCATACAAGCTGGATCTCCCTACCGATAAATACAGCGTCCATTCTACATTCAACGTCGTCGATCTATCCTTGTTCGTGCCTGACGATGACTCTGACGACGATTTAAGGACAAATCGAAGTCAAGTGGAGGAGAATGATGCCGTTCAAATATCGATGACTCCTAGTGACATTAAGGACAACATGAAGGTTCCATTTGATGGCTCTGTCACTCGTGCAAGGGCCAAGAAGATTCGAAATGCAACTAAAGCCTTTCTTGTCCGTCACCATGGAACTTTAAAGCAAGGGTTCAGGCCACCCTGGATCACTTGGCTCAAGGTTACACCACCAGCACAGGAAGTGAGCTTACGTCCACACACGGAGCTCATGAAGACTCGTCAGCACCCACCATGAACCAAGCCATACTCGACATGTTCTTGGGTCACTCGACCGAGTGGGCGAAACACCTTGTCGAGAGAAGTGGGCCGAGTTGTCCTATGCTTGGGCCGAAATTATCTAGTTATTAATTATGTTGTTATTTCATGCAATTAGATAAATAAGGTGGAAATTAATTATATCTCTTCTAGATATATTACTTAGCCACCAAGTTATTAAATATCTATCTTCTTAGGAATTATTTATCTTAAAGCTATTTCATTTATCTTTAGATAGAATTAATCTATCCAAACCCCTTTCCTTTGCAAGGAAGGATTGGATAGATCTCTCATAGTTTACTATAAATTCATGTTATGCATCTTTATTAAAATCAGATTGAATAGAATTGAGGAACCCCTTTATGGATTAAAGGGTTCTTCGATTTCAATCCCAAAGCTTTGTGTTCTATGTATTTCGGCCTTCACAAATCATCACCATCACCTTGTTCTAAATCGGAAACCCTAAACCAAACCCTAACCCTAAACCGGAAACCGTCGCAACAAGGAGAAGGCTGAGCAGGCGTCACCCGCGACCAGATCCACTCCCAACGAGCGCGGGCGTCCCAGGCGCTGGCGCTCCGTGTGCTCCCAGGCGCTCTCGTCTTCGCTCCCGCTCGCCATCACCTTCGCTCCCAGCGAAGAGACCCTCGCGCATCCGCGTCCGTACACCCTGAGGTCGAAGGCCTGTGTGCCCAGCGATCGCGCGCACCCAGCTCCGTTGTCCCTCGTTGTTCTTCGCTTTGTTTCCGTCGCTACTGTTTTTAGATTAATTTGTTCAAGTTAAATTCTGTCGCTATTTCAAAAATCTAATTACTTGTTTAAACTGTACCAAATCAGGAGATATCAAAGAGCATTGCAAGATCGAAGCAAATATACGGCGTGGTTCTTGATCTGAAGCCCACAGGCGAAGGATCGGGTATCCCAAACGTATCACCTTTCTCGCACAGTGGTGACATATAGGAGAAGTTCTGCTTCCTTTTGCCTTCACAAAAGTGTTAATGTACTGCTTCTTTAAAAACCTTGGATTGTAACCAATACCACTTTTGTTTAGAGAACTTTGTTGCTCACCCAACATCCTATCAAGAGTGCCTTTGGATTTGGTAAAACTTATGAGGGCTGTCTGTTGATCTTGAATCTTATTATTCAGGGAGATCTTCTCATTCTCTAAGTCATGATGCTCATTTCTTAGAGAGGAGAGATCTTGCTTGAGTTCAGATTTCTCTGAGTCAAGCGTCTTGACTTTAATGTCAAGACCTGAATAAGATGCTTCAAGACTTTTAACCCTCATAGACAGATCCTCAATAGTTCTTTCCTGATCCACAGTTCTCTTAATAAGAATGTTAGTCTGGGCAATAAGTTTCTCTTCATTGACAATCATATTAGAAAGGAATTCCCATAGTACCACTTTTGGACTTGCCATGAGCTCTCTTACGGTTACCTCGAGTTGCTCATCATGAGATTCATCTCTTGTGGCCATGAGACAAAGGTTGGCCTTTTCATCATCGGAATTTGAGTCAGAGTCGCTCCAAGTTGCCACCATGGCTTTCTTTTTCCATCTATCGCCTTTCTTGAACTGGCTCTTCGTCTTTTGAGGGCAGTCTTTTACAAGATGATATGTTTCACCACATTCAAAACAAGACAAAGGTTTAGTCTTCTTCTCATATTTTTTTAATTGAGACTTACCTCGAATTTTAGAAGACTCTGATTCATCCTTGTTGTTGAATTGCTTCTTCATCTTGAGGATTCGAGAAAGACCCCTTGTAATGAGATCAAAGGGATCATCCTCATCATCATCCTCATCTTCAGAATCAGATCCATCTTTAGACTCATCCTTCTTAGACTTGAGTGCCAAGTTCTTAGTGCTAGCTGGAAGTTCTCCATCGTCTTCATTAAGGATCGTCTCATGCGTGATCAGCTTCCCAAGAAGGTCATCAAGGGGTAGAGTGGTGAGGTCATGTGCTTCCTCTATAGCTGTTACTTTTGGACCCCATTTCTCTTTTGGGAGGCACCTTAGTATCTTCCTCACTTTCTCAACGTTGGTAAAGCTCTTGCCGAGAGAGTCAAGGTTGTTGGTGATTTCTGTGAATCGTGTGAACATGGCCTTGATTGACTCATCAGACTTAATTTTGAAGAGCTCATATTTTCGAAGGAAGATGCTGATCTTGGTGTCTTTCACTTGGCTCGTTCCTGCATAGGTGACGACTAGTTTTTCCCAAATCTCTTTAGCTGACCTACAAGATGAAATACGATTAAACTCATTAGTGCTAAGACCACAATAAAGTAAGTTAATAGCCCTGTAGTTTTTGGAGACGAGTTCAAGATCTGCTTGGATGTATTCAGACTCCTTCTTTGCGACTTTGGTTCCATTTGGTCCGTCTTTCTCTGGAATCTTCGGACCATTCTCAATAATTTTCCACAGTTCCAGATCTTGATCTATAATGAACATTTTCATCAAGGATCTCCAGTGGACAAAGTTGTTTCCTACAAAGAGTGGTGGTCTGCTCGTGGACCTTCCCTGTGCAAATCCTCCGCTTGCTTCACCAGACATGATCGAAAACTCACAAGATTGTTAGATCAAAAACAGTGAGTAAAGCTCTGATACCAATTGAAGGTTCAATAATATAAAACAAGGTAATATAGAAATACTCTAGAAGGGGGGTTGAATAGAGTATGTCCGTTTTTCGCAGAAAGTCTCAAGACTTTTGGAGCTCATATAAAACCCTTTGATATTAAACCTGAATCACAAAGTTAGACAATCGAACCAAGTGCGGAAATAAGGTAAAGCAATAGATAAAGGACACGAGTAATTGTTTACGAGGTTCGGCACGAACTTGGCCTACGTCCCCGCCTAGGGTTCTTCCACAACCCTAGGATTCAACCAGCTTTTATTGATTCACAAGACTTAGGATCCTAATAGCTCACCGAGAACCCTCTCTCCTATACAATTTCAATCTAGTCAAATCACGTTCCCCTGGAGTCCTAGACCAATCTAGAAGAGCCCCACCTCTCTCACCTATCTAGTACAATCCTCTTACACTTCATGAATCAATCGCCTAGTGTTTACTTCTTGAGTTATAAACTCTCGAGTATAACACTCTCTCTGAATATATCCTATAAGCTCACTGTGTAACTCTCAAATGCTTTGAAACAAAATATAAGACTCTTAAGAACAAGCAGAGAGAACACGCTGAAGAGAGATCGTAAACTTGAGGGCTGATTGTGCAATGATATTCGTGAATGTCGTCAGTCCTCTCTCTCTTCTTCATCTCCTTTATCTAGTGAAGATCATCGGCGCCACTTAAAGAAGGAATCTTCTCCAACGGCTGGGCTGATTATGGCCATCTTCGAGATCTTCTAAACTTGGAAACTTTGAAGCCATGATCTCCGATTGTGTTCTTCTTCACTTTTCGACTTTGGAAGGAGATAATATTTGAAAAACTTCCTGAAATGTTAGTATGAATATCTGGGAGCATATTATAATATATCATAATATTCGAGCATAATATAATAAAGTACAGGTTTTGTGTTTCATCAACACTGCCAAAGCTTCAAGACCTTTTACAGAAACAGACTGTCAAAGCCTTTGAAACTTATTCCGATTTTCATCAAGGGAGGGAGTTATCAGGGCTGATTTCTATTCATTCAATTTCAGTAGGAGAAGTAGTAGTAGAGAGAGAAAGAGAGGCCGAGTGGAGCAAAGAAGCGAAAGTTTTCTGGCTTTGATCGGTTTGTACTTTCTTCAGTTTGGTTTAATGCAAGTTATTTCCTTTCCATCAATGATGTCTGCGAATGCGATGAAGCGCGATTAGTCAACCCACTTCTAAGGTTGGGGTGAGCCCAACGATAGCCCTGCGTGTTTGAGGTAAAAATCCGACTTTTATCATGTTTTGAGCATCTACTACTTGTTATGTGTTTATTACCCATCTAATGGAGGTCCATGCTAACAACTTGGATTGTAAATATAAAGTCGGTAGATACACTTAGGGTTTCTTGAAAGAGTTGTCTAATTGTTGGAAAGGCGAAAGCTTGGTCCTTCGATGCGATTTACATGATTATCTGTTTTATTCCTGCCTTATGCATGCTTGGTTATTGTTGTCGCAAACCCCAATCTTGGAAGTCTTTCACATATAGTTTATTTCAAACCCCGCAATCATTGTTCTTTATTTTTGTTCCGTTTACTTTCTTTTCTTCCTCGATATCGACTAAGTTTTGTCGATATCGAGTACTGATATTCGATCCCAGATCGTTGTAGCTTTTCCTGTGCAGTTACTCGACGTCGACAACATTTTTACTCGATATCAAGTACAGTGTCCTCGATATCGACCAAAACCAGGAGATTCTGTCGCTTTGTTCGACTTGCCCGATCTTTTATCGACTAACCCTAGTCGAGATCGAGCACTGTGGTCTACTTCTGTCCGTGAGATTCCACCACTGCCTAGGATCCGCTGACACGCTTCCTTGTGGATCGATCCTAACTTCCCACTACTGCATCAGGAGGAGGTCTTGTAATCATTTGCGTGGGCATAATCTGGTTTGATTTATTTTATAATATTTTGAACTCGATTTCCTCCTACAACAAATATGCATTATCAAACTCCCCCACACTTAAGCTTCGCTAGTCCTCGAACGATTAATAAAAGCAACCTATACCTACGAACTCACCATTCATGCCATAGCCTTACAAAAACAAATCAAAACCCAAATTTTCAAGGAACATATGATCAAGTGAAACAACATCGTCGCATGTATCTAACGATCAAAGAATAAAAGTACAAATCATCCAACCTTACTAGGGATAATATGTTTCACTCATACTCTCATGTGTTTAGGCTTTCAAATTCAAATCTCAGCTCAATCCAAAATGCAACTAAGTTCATAGAAATTGACAACAACATCACCAAATCTCCACCAAAATGTCATTACTTGTGGAAAAACAATAAAAGTAAGCAATTTGGCTCTAGATACCTCTCTTTTCTTTCTTTTCTCTCACTTTTTTTTTGCTTTTGTTTTTTTTTTCTTTTTTTTTTCCTTTTTCTTGCTTTCTTTCAACATTGGTGTATTCCTTATGCGAGTCGCAAACATGGGTGTTATGAATGGCCCCGGTCTATGAACACCTCAACTTACTTGAATAAAGTTCACTTCAACATCTGTTGATGCGAGTTGCAAACATGGGTGTCATGAATGAATCCGGTTACTCAATGATCAAGCTTCCTTCCTTAGGGGGTATCTTTTGACACCGTTTTACACGAATCATACCCATGGGGGTCATGCGTAGATCCGGTTACTAAGTATCTCAACCATTGCCACTTTATTTCACACTAATCACTCAATAAGAAACTAAAGACAAATATAAACATAAAAACATAAAATTCCACAAGCAACAAACATGTGAGTCGGTCTTGACAATAGAAATACATGATTCCAATAAGGCTAAAAACAATCTCACAAGGGTCATATTGTGTAGGATTTCATCATACTCTCATCTCGATCATAGATGCTCAATCACATCACCAATCATATTCCTCAAGAAAACATTTTTACAAAGGCAAATAAGGCTAAACACTTCAACTAAGTCGTAGGGTTTACAAGTTCATGCCGTCAAAAGCTTAGAGTTTGGCTTAACCAAGGCAATTGTTTGAATAATAACATATTATGCAATTCATGATTTTTTGTGATCTTTGACATTTTTCATAATTTTTTTTTTCAAATATCATAACTTAAAACATAAGAAACAGCTAAAACAATAAAGACAGAATCCAAACATAATGACATCCAAACATAAGGTTAGAAATATCCAAGCATCCAAACACGATAAATATCCAAACAATGTATAGACCAAGATAAAACTAGCAAAAGTCAAGATAAAACCAACCAGAGTATAGAAATGTCTCAACAAACTCATGCAATCATAACACCATTTCCCTCACGCTTAAAGATTGCATTGTCCTCAATGTCGAAACACAACAACAACACAACATATAAAAAGATCAAAGTGTAAGAAAGGTAAATATACTGGTCACTGGTGCGGTGGTGGGAACTGGTAATACCGATGAAACTGCTGGACGAAGGAATCAAAGCTACTCTGAATGCCGGAGATAGCAAGGGACTGCTCCTCCTGCCTCCGGTAGATCGCCTCCTAGCGATGGCAGAGATCATGGTGGTACTGTCTGAGCTCCACGCCATGAGCAAGCTGCAGCTGATGGATCTCATCCAACTGCTGAGAATAATGTCCAGAGGAAGAAGAGGGGGCATAGCTCATATCAGTGTCTGAATACGTAGCCCTAGCCCGGCTAGACTCACCACTCATATAAGTAACAAGTAAGACATCTCACCTAGTAGCATCAACGGGAACCTGGCCCTCATCATCATCATCATCATCATCGCCCTCATCAGGAAAATGCTCTAAAGCCTCCAACGGAAGGTTGAAATTAGCAATCGTCGGTCCAAGCGGAAGCTAAGCAGGTAGACGAATGAGGTGGTTACCCCTACGACCAACATGCCAAATAAAAGGGGCTTGATCACCCTCCAGTTGTCTCCTCCTCGTCAGCATCTCCACTAAGATGCGAAACGCCCCATCCATAGGCACCAAATCTGTAACTATCACCCCGTAGCAAACAACAATCAAAGTAATCAACCCTCCAAAACCAATCGTCATGTTATCTCTCTGAGCTCCACCCACTAACATGTCAGCATAAGCATCCAGGAACAGCTGAGCCCAATAAGAAGTAACCTCTGCCTCGGGGGTCAAATAATACATCGCCGCCCACGCCTTCATTGAAACCTTGTTCAGCTCATTCTGCCTAAAGAAGGTGTTGTTCAACAACTTATGGCAGAGATGAAGTGCAGGTTGGGTGATCGTGTTGTTGTAGTTACCTCCCCCATGAATCAAGGAGGAAGCAGTAGCAGCGGCCCAAGTCTGCATCGGTGGAGGACTTAACATCCTGCGACGCCTCTAATCAGCAGTAGGAGGGTGAATGATACCCAAATAGCGCCTCAATTGTGGGAAAGTCTGTGAATAAGAACGTCCTAACAAAGTGAACTCAATTTGACTCCTATGCTCAATGACCACTAGGGTCGCAAGAAACTCTCGGATCAAGTCCGGATAAGTTAATCCATGCATCACAATGAAATGGCCAATGTCCCCATTATCCAGAAGAGTGGTACAAGGCTCCGCTAGACCTAAAGCATATGAAGTCAGATGATCGAAAAACTTCATCCTCGAATATTTTCTAAGGCTAAGATCATTCCATCTTCCCAATTCATCATCGTCTAATGTGTTCGGAGCAATCATGTGCGGAAACGAAGTCATCACGATGAAATAGATCGAAGAAACGAGGCAAAACTTAAAAAATTTGACGAAACAGACGTTCTGATATGGCGGCCGGCGCCGTGTAACAGGCGGAAGGAGCCGTGAAGTTATGGGCAAAAGGGTGCAATCGGCTTTCCACAAAAACTCCTCCTCCGACGTCGGAATAAGACTGTTTCCTCTTCCTTGCTTCATGAAAAGTGGTTATAAGGACTTGGGAAGGGTGATTTCGAACAAAAGGTGGTCGGAGGTGGTAGTTTGAGATTTGGGTAAATTTTGAAAGTGAGCGAAAGTGGAAACCGAGGATGGGTTTTAGTAGATCGGGGTGTGTAGATTCCGAATGTGTGGTCGAAATTCCAATTCGAACAACGGTTTGGATGTAGTGTGAGGATTTGTGATGAAGGTGAGGGTTTGGAAGGTTGAAGGATATGGAGGAGGGTTTGGAGGTTAGGGATGAAGTGAAGAGGGGAAATAAAATAGGGTTTAAATATTGAAGTGGGCCCCACCCATCCAACGAACGGCGGCCCAACTTTCTTTGAACGGCAATGTACGGCGGGCGTCATGATCCCAGTGAAGCATACCTCTTTTTTCTCATCCCAAAATCCAAAACTTACCTCATAAACTCGTTCCAAACATCATAAAAAAAAAAACAAAAAAAAAACTTATAATCCTAATGCTAATGAAACAAAAATGAGAGAAAAAGAAAATGAAAGTACTTACATCGGGTTGCCTTCCGAGTAGCGCCATTGTTTAGCATCCGTGGTTAGATGTAATGAAGTGATTCTATTCCTCAAGGAGGTCCTCCCCTTGCCAGGAGTCCATAACTTGTCCGGTGATGTCCTCATGATATTTCTTGATCCTTTGACTACTCACCTTGAAGTTATGACCATCCATCAGATTTTGTAAATCAACCGCACCGTAGGGATAAACATGGACCACAATGTAGGGACCCGTCCATCTAGACTTGAGCTTCCCAAGGTGAAGTTTTAAACGTGAAACATACAACCAAACCTTATCTCCTGGACGAAATTCTCTCCTCAAAATGTGCTTATCATGCCATATGCTTTGTTTTCTCCTTATAGATCCTAGCATTATCATAAGCATACAAACAAATCTCTTCCAACTCCTGAAGTTAAAGCTTCCTTAGTTCTCCTGCCTCAAATGCATCCATATTGGCCTGTTTGACTACCCAGAATGCCTTATGCTCGAGCTCCACTTGCAAATGACAAGGCTAGCTTCCCATAAAACCAAGCGAAATTGAGACATCCCAATAGGTGCCTTATAAGCAGTACAGTAAGCCCATAGTGCATCCTCCAATATGAGACTCCAGTCTTTTCTACTCGATGCAACAGTCTTCTCTAAAATTCTTTTCACTTCTCTGTTAGACAATTCTGCCTGCCTATTGGTTTAAGGAAGATAGGTGGTTCAGACTTTCTGAGTCATATTGTACTTCCTTAAAAGAGCGCTGACAATATTGTTACAGAAGTGAGCTCCCCTTTCACTGATAACAGCTCTAGGCATCCCAAATCTAGCAAATAGACTCTTTAAGAAACTAGCAACTGTGCGAACACCATCAGTCTTTGTCGCCTTTGCCTCAACCCACATAGACACATAATCAACCGCAAGCAATATGTAAACATTCCCAAATGAACTTAGAAAGGGTCCTATTAAATCAATACCCCAAACATCAAAGATAACGACATCTCATTCCTGCCTGAGATATTTCTGGTTCACTGACATCAATCACAAGTCCTATAGAAAGTATGAGCATCCCGAAAGATGCACAGCCACCAAAATCCCGCTTCCAAGACTTTTCTAGCCATCCTTTGTGCTCTAAAATGTCCACCGCTTGGGTGTGAATGACAGAATCTCAAGACATAAGTTAACTCATTGTCCGGAAGACATCGACGAACAATTCTATCAGCGCAGTGCTTCCATAAGAAGGGATCATCCAAAACATAGTGGCAAGCATCGTGCCGAACTTTGTCCTTCTTAGTTTTCGGGCAATTTGAAGAAAAGATTCAAGCCACCAAGTAATTAACAATATCACTGAACCAAGGTTGCTTGGTCCAAATACCCATAAGCAAAGCAAGCGGCTCACTCCCATCATCATCAAGAAAATCGAAAATCAGCTACCCAATTCTGTGCTCATTTCTTATCTTTAATTTCCAAGTTGAATTCCGTCAAAGTAGAATCTATCGGGTCAATCTAGGCTTTGCGTCCTTCTTTGTCATCAAATAGCATAGTGCTGCATGATCACTATAGACCACTACTTTAGCACCCAATAAATAAGGACAAAACTTCTCTAGAGCAAACATCACATCTAACAGTTCTTTCTCAGTAGTAGTGTAATTCTGCTGAGCCGCATTCAACATCACAAAAGCATAATAGAACACATGAGACGCTTTCTCAACTTTGTGTCCCAAAACAACCCCAACGGCATAATCACTAGCATCACACATCAACTCAAAAGGCAATGTCCAAATAGGAGCCTAAATAATAGGTGTTGAAGTCAACTGATTCCTCAATTCGTGAAAAGCATTCTTACAATTATCATTAAACACAAAGGAGACGACATCGTTCTTAAGCAATTCACATAATGGGGAGGTTATCACTACAACAGAAAAGCCTTTTAGCGAACAAAATTTTAGCGATAAATTATTTTTCCTCGACAAAAGTGGGCTTTGGCGACGAACATATATGCTCCTCATAAAATGGCACGTGAACTTTAGCAAGAAACCTATATTCCTTGTTAAATGTGGTATTCAACTACAAATTTTTTGACTCGTCGGTAATTGTTAATATAATGTGGTCGCATAAACCATATGAAAAATAGCGACGAATTTGGAGCTTTTATTGAAGATTGTTTTCATCACTAAAAATACATTCATCGAGGAATTTTTAATTTTCTCGTTATTTATTTAGGGGGAATTATGTAAACCTCCCCAAATTTATTAGCGACAAATATTTTAATTACTCGCTAAAAGTATGTGTTTCTTAAGGAAAAAGTTTGTCACTAAACATATTAATCAACGAGGAAACTCCACTTTCGACGTTATTGGCTTGGGTGAAATATGGAAAATTGCTCAAATTTATTAACGAGAAAAGTTTCAATTCCTCGTTATATGTTGATGTTTTACGAGAAATATTTTTGTCGTTGAAACAACTATTTAGTGAGGAAATACCAGTTTCATTGCTACTTATATGGGAAAAACTCAGCAAATTTGTTGGGGACAAATACTGTTATTTCTTGCTAAAAAGGTATTTATTTTTCGATGAACACATGTGTCACTAAACATATCAATTTGAGAGAAAATATCATTTTTATTGTTCTTAGTTTATAAGAAATTAGAGTAAATAAATACCCAATTCCAATGGCGAGGAAATTTAAAATCCCTCGCCATATGTTGTTCTTGTAGCGGTCTTTCCTTTTTATTTATCTCTGTCTAGGAAAAAATAGAAATAAATTAAGAAGCAATATATTTGGGTAAAAAATAATACACGCAAACCTAAAATAATAATTATTAAGTTATCTATGGTCAATATATATTAAGATAAATAAGGAAATAAAAATAAATTTAAGGAGAAAAAAGTAAATATATATAATAGTGTAATCTTGTTACAAATGTAAATTTGATACCAAGGGGTGTATCAAGGAGTTATGAAAGTGAATAAGAAGAATTTCAAGCATTATCATGAAAATATTGAGTTGTTTATCAAGATATCAAATGAACTTGTAAAGATCAAAATGCAAGCTCGAAGTAGGGGTAGGCAGAAGGCAAAAACAACCCAACGTATATAAAGGGTTTTATCACGGACAAATACTTTTTTTTGAGAAATTTGTCATTTCTGACATTTATGTTTATTTTTGGATAAATTTGTGTTTGGTTTAGTTCTTGGAAATTTTCAAATCCATTTTGACATTTGATGTCATTGATATAAACATAGCCTATGCGGGATTTGAACCCGCATCTTTGTGCCTAGACACATTGCTTTTCCATTTAAGCTAATAGGCTTGAAATCCATGTTTTGGATTTTACGAAACAATAGCTAACTCTTCAGCAAGGGAAAAAAAAGTATCCAAGCCACCTGTTTTTTTATTATTAAAGAGAAAAAAAAATAGATAACTCAAATGAGTTCCTCAAAGATGAACCAAAAGTATCCAAGCCTCTTCGTTGCTTGTTTTTGCTGCATATAGGGTCCACCCACCCTGTGTGAAACTGAATCACTCAAATTGGCATTGACAGCAACACCATTAACGGTGATAATTCAAGTGCAATGACCATGTCTATCATTGAACATAGTAGTTCAATCGTAGATATACAGATACAACAAGATATTCCATGTTACTAAAAAATGAAAGTTTAAGAACATAAATTTTATGAAAAGTTGGGAAGTAGACATACTGAAATGGTCATATTGCTTCTCAAATGTAAAAACACGAGGCAGAATACAGCAGAGTCCAAGGCACTTACTTTCTATCAACGATAGGAAAGCCAATCTCCTGCTCAAAGAGATAGATCTATACAAATAAGATTCTCAATTAGAAAAATCATTCTCAAAGCCTACAATGATCAACTTCAAAGCAAGCTTCTCCCTATACGTCATATTTCATACATGTTCACATACTTATCTTGTATGTTGAATGTTTATCCTCGGACAAGCCATGTATCTCCTTCTCTAGGCCAAGAGTTCCATCGTCCAATAGAAAGCATCGTCATGTACTGGCACAATGAAAAAACAGTACATGTAACTCCATTTTGATTCACCGAAAACTTCAATTGCTAATTGAAACCCACATATGCTAAATCTAACACCCAAGCACAATGAAAAAAAGAAAAGAAAAGAAATGCATCTGCGCAAATAGATTTATGCAAGTAAATATCAATCAAAGAAGCAAACGAAAGCACTTCCCTAAAAAAACAAATTAAATGAACGAAAGCAACAGGGAAGCTACAATATATTTGGAACATGCAAATCTAATCTCCGATGTAGCTCCCTGAGCTTGATAGGGAGATCTGATTTCTGTTCCTTGTAACTGAATACCAGAAACTCTCTCCCGTCGATCACTTTTTTCAACTCTCCTATTTCCCAATTTATTTGGTAGATGGTATGTCATGCATAGCCTAAGCTAAGTACTCTAATATCACTTAACATTCTCTAGAGAGTAGCATGAATATCACAATTGACTTTATCTTTCCTCAGAAGGATCCAATCTAAACAAAATTTCATATAATCCATTCCAGACCCTCAATTCATATAGTGATACTAAAAGGCAATGACCGTACCTCCTCATCATTATGAAGAATAGGGACAGGAAATGATCTGAAATTGTGATCAAGCATAAATATTTCATGGAAAACAAACAACTCATCAAAGTTATTTCATGCCATGACTATAACTTCTCTCCGTGTGCACTTGTCGCTGAGTTCTTGCTGTTGTTTTTATTTTCTCTCCTTCTTGCCCTCTTTAAATCGAAAATGAATGAAGTGAAATCCAGACCTATATCTCTTGACTTGGTGTATGCTTGGAATAATAAAACCTTCTGCTAGGGCACTTTCTTTCTTCCTCTAGATCTCTTGACTTGGTGTATGATTGGAATAGTAAAACCTCCAACCAAAATCGTCTTTATAGGAGCTCACTAATAATAATCTACTGTTTTTTCCAAACGAACTCTTTTTTCTATTGTGACATCATCTCTAACAACATCATCTTCAACCACATCGTCTCTAAAAATTTCATTGCCAATCACATCGCCTCTGACAACATCATCTTTAACCACATCGATTCTAACATTCGGAGATTGAGCAACGGAGGGATAGAAGACCCAAAACTTGAAATTGGAATCGATTCTCAAATTTCACAAACCTTAACTATCTACATTCAAAATTAAACTTCAATTTGAAAATCTAACATTCTAGCATAAACTTTGACATAGAAAAGTGGAAACTTACCTTTGAATTGAAATTTGCCCTAAATCAATGATTCCCAAAAGAAGAAGGCCACTAGCGTCGAGGTCGTAGGTTGCCAACTAGAGTCGTGGTAGCCGGCGTCGATGTCGAAGGTGGGCGGCGCCGCGATGGAGGTCATAGTCGGACGGAGGTCGAGAGAGGACGAGGAGGGACTGGAACGAGGAGGACGATGGCTGACTGCGTAAAAAAAAAAAAGAGGACATAACAGAGAGAGGGATCATTAATTCCAGATGTGAAGAAAGACGAATAAAAATACGAACAAATGGGGAGTCGAACTCGGGCCTTGCTTTAAAATCAAGTATACATTTTTATAGAAGTTTAATATAAAAAAATAATAAATATTAAGATAATATTTTATGTATGGTTATAATAATCCCAAAAATAATCTCGATATAAAAAATGATAGGATCTTATGTAAAACTATAATCCGGTGTACGATTATAATATCTGAAAAAATGTCTATTATAAGAAATTTAAAATATTTTTACTTTAAATATAAGAAATTTTCACTATATTTTATTAATATATAATAAATTTAGTTTATTTTTCTAAAATTTCGTGCTTAATGATATTTTTTGTATTATTTAGTAGACTTACAAAATAACCATGATAGCGAATATGAAAGATAACATTAATGTATTTGAGAGATTTTTTTTAAATTATAAATAGACAAGCTTTAGGTGAATCGATTTCTTTGTTAATTGATATGTCTAATGTGATCTAATGTTCAGAGGGGAAATTAAACTTATAAGAAAATGATTAAGTTTATTATAATCTCGTTCATCGGGATTTTTGTAAATCATGTTCAAAAATAATATAAATTTTGGGAATATATTTTAGATTATTTTTTGGTTAAAGAATAATTATTTTATATTCATTTTATAACAAATCATATAATTCTAAACAATTAGTTATTGTGGATTAATATTAAGATTCTTAAGCTTGCTAAACAAACCTAAATTTTAGATATGAAGGAGTTAGTGAAATCTATCTATTTATATATAATAAAGGAAAAGTTGTCTGAGACACGTGGCGGCTTCTCTTTAATCGTAGTCGTATGAACCAATCACAAATTTTTGAAATAATCAATATATGCATAAGATAAAATTTTATCCTAACTCTATTTAATCAATATATATATATAGGGTTTACTTCAAATGTAAAAACTCCTTAACGTGTAAAATTTGCTTATCGCGTAAAATTAGCTAATGGACCTAATTTAATTACTAATGGGCCTAATTTAATTATTAATGGGCCTAATTTCATTAGTAGAATGTCTGCCCCCCTTGCCCATGCGTCTGCCCCCCCTTCTCGGACCAGAATTTTTATTTATTTATTTTTTTTTTAATTTTTTTTTTCCCAGAATTTTTTTTCCGTGTTAACATTTTCTGTTGTGCAAGTATAACTTGCTTTTGTGCACATATAACATCTTATTGTGCAAATATAAGTTTATTTTGTGCAGACAAATAATTCATTATGGGGTAAATAGGTAAATGTGCCTATTTCAATTATAAAAATTTATAATTGAAATATGTTTAATTTATGGGTAAATTGGTAAATATGTCTAATTTTATGGGTAAATGCATTTTTTCCCGTTTTCGATACCTTTTGTGCAACTGTGAAGTGCATTTGTGGAACTGTGAAGTGCATTTGTGCAACTGTGAAGTGCATTTGTGCAACTGTAAAGTGCATTTGTGCAACTTTAAAGTGCAAATATAAGAATATAAAGTGTGAAAATAAAATTGTAATGTGCAAATTTAGAATACAAGTGTGCAAAATTAGGATACAATTGTGCAAATTTAAACTACAATTGTGCAAAAAGTAAGATACAATTGTGCAGATTTAGAATACAAATGTGCAAATGTAAGATCATAATGTGCATTAATAAGACAAAAGATGTGCTTTTGAAATCGATGTTTTAATTTTGTTTTTTTTTTATACTTTTGAGAGTTTGGGTTCACCTCTCGGATAATTTAGGTTGATAGATGTAAGTTTGAAATCGGTTTTTTTACGCATAAGCTTTTAAAATTAAAGTGCATAAATAAGATTAAAATGTGCATAATTAAGGTTAAAAAGTGCATAACTTAGATTATAATGTGCATGATTAACAATTTGCGATTGTTGCGCTCTTGTCTATTATGTAACCAATGTGGGATTTGAACCCACATCTTTTGTGCAAACGCACATTGCTCTACCAATTGAGCTAATAGGCTAAATTATGATTTTTATGCTAAAATAGAAGAACCTAATCGACCTAAAGCATATTGCAATAAAATTCTAAAATTCAATTAGCTCATGATTCACAAACAATTTGACAATGCTATAAACATGAAATTAGCTCCAAATCAACCCAACAACACAACCATATCATCAATTTCAGTCAATTTGGCTGTTGGCAAAAAACCCCAAATTCTAAAGCATATCGCAATATAAAATTCCAAACTTCAATTAGATCATGATCCATAAACAATTTGACAATGCTATGAACATGAAATTAGCTCCAAATCAACCCAACAACACAACCATATCTTCAATTTCAGTCAATTTTGCTTTTGGCAAAAAACCCCAAATTCTAAAACATATCGCAATATAAAATTCTAAAATTCAATTAGCTCATGATCCATAAACAATTTGACAATGATATGAACATGAAATTAGCTCAAAATCAACCCAACAACACAACCATATAATCAATTTCAATCAATTTGGCTTTTGGCAAAAAGCCCCAAATTCCGCTCCTAAATCAAACCATAGGTTTTCAATCTCAACCTAAATCATTCAAACAATCTAAATAATTGTAATAAACAAGTTTAGGCCTATAAATCATAACAAATTCGAGTTGAAACAAGGAGAAAAATGGGGATTTCGAAGGTATATCGAGCCAAAAACGTCGAACAGGTCTGTCGGGAGAGATGGGCTCGGTGTGAGCTCGGCTGGGCTCGAACCATGATGGTTCCGGTCTCGGGGGGTGCGCCTGAGGGAGGGGGTTCGAGCAGGTGGGGCTTGGTGGCCGGAGGTGGCTCGTGGGTGGCGTGGGAGGCCGACGAGCGAAGTTGCGACATGAGGCTTCGAATGGTCCGGGTGGGCGCGTATGGGCTCGAACCAGGCCAATCCAGGGCTCGGGGGTTGCGCACCGGGGTGGGCTTGAGGGCGGCTGGTCGCTGGTGGCCAGAGGTGGCTCGAGGTGGGTGCGGGTGCGGGAGTCCGAGGGCTCGGGGGTTGCGCGCGTATGTTTGTGTTGATTTGAAAATTTTACACGTTAAGCAAATTTTACACGTTAAGGATATTTTACATTTTAATGCTTCCCTATATATATATATATATATATATATATATATATATATATATATATATATATATATATATATATATATATGCATAAGATAAAATTGTATTCTAACTCTTTTTAATCAATATATCTACATATGCATAAGGTAAAATTTGACCCAATTTGATTATATATGGATATATTTTTAGAAGATATTAACTAATTTTAAAAACTATTATATAAGATAAGATTTTTCCTATTTTCGCTATATATGAACTTATTTTTAGAAGATAATAACTTTATCAATACATCACATGGTCATACTAATTAAATAACTTTATCAATAACCTCGTCAATATGAACATATTTTTAGAAGATACAATTTTTTGATTAAATTGAAATAGTACTTAGCCCGTCATGTAAATGTTATCAACTCATGAAATTCAATTTTTGTTAATATATTTTCACCAATTATTCTGTATATGGATATAATTTTGGAAGAGTTTATTCAAATTTTTTTACGAAACACTTATCGCGTTTGCAGATTAAGAAATAAAATTTTCAGATCTTGAAGGTATTGTTATATTTATGAGATATATTTTTGGATTATATATGTAGATAAAATTATGGATAGATTTTTAAATTTTTACCTGTATGTAGTTTAGATTGTTAATGTTATTTCACAAATATTGACATCTTCTCCCTTCTTTTAAGTGTTGTTATTGCAGGTTATTTATGACTCTGTTTACGATTTCCTTGGTAAGCTTTTCGAAATAATGTGTTGATTGGTTACATGATATGATATTTTGTTTTTTTTTTACAGTAGGCAAAAATTAGGTGGTCCTTACTAAGGTAAGGTTCCACAATGATCATCCAGACGGATGATCTTACAGAGATCCCTATTCGTAGGGAGATTAAAATACGTACAAGTATCCCTAGATCTAGAGATGAAATCAGCTGCCTTGTTTGCTTCCCTGTAGCAGTGTCTGAATTCGATGTTGTTAAAACTTGATCTAAGATTCCTGATAAATTCCACTTACCTCATAATTTCCCATCTGACATAAGAGCTATCGTTGACTGCCTTGACGACATCCAAGCAATCTCCTTCGACTATAACTCTACGTAGCCCTTTGGATAGAGCTAAGTTCATACCTGCACAAAAAGTTGAAGCCTCCGTTTGTAGAGGAGAGGTAACGCTTGTTTCAAACTGAAAGATATCAATCATAGAACCATAATGATCCCTAATCAGCCCCCCCTGGCAATAGCCCGTGGGTTTAAGAGAGCCATTTACATTAATTTTGTAGATAGCCCTAGGTGGTTTGGTCCATCTAGAGTTACGTTTCCTCTTCGCACTATGGTTCATAGTTTGGGGTTTTGTACCAATTACATTTGTCTAGTCCTTGATTTCTCCAAAAATTCTAATGGCTATTTGATGAGAGGTATCTAGTTTTTTGTTCCTAAAGATTACCTAATTTCTAGCTTCCCATATTTTTTACCAGACAAAGCAAAGTTCTTCGATTTCTTTTTTATCATTTGTCGAGTTAAGAAGGTCATCGATATTACTGCAACCTATGGGTATTAATGGGACAATTTTGCCTGTCAATTGCTCATAGGCGGCAACGACAGTTCTGGTGAACGGGCAAAGGATGAGGAGATGGTTGCTGTCTTCCTTATTGTTTCCACAAAGACAACATCTAGATGGTACTCTGTTGTAGTATCTATTTAGACATTCTGTAATGGCTAGGCTATTAGTGACGATTTTCCAAAGAAGGTTTTTAGCTCTAGGTGGAAGATGAAGTTTCCAAATCCATTTGTAGTCCATCAAAGTGCTACTGTTGTGGTCATTCATTTGTCTGGCAGATTTTGTAGTGAACTGTCCGTCTGAGTTAAGCTTCCAAATAAGTTTATCGAGAGTATCCCAGTGGGGGATTTTAATTTTGATAATGTCTTGAACAATTTTATTTGGAAAGATCTCGTGAAGAAGAGAGGTGTCCCATTGTTTACTGGAGTCGCAAAGTTGATTTACTCTGAGCTCAGGATCAAAATAGTCTTGAAAGCTCGCGAGATTGTGGTTGTGGAGCCAAGGTTCCTAGACATTGATCGATTCTCCATTTCCTATTATCCATTGTAGTCCTCGAGCAAATTTTCCTCTTAATTGAAGGAGTCTGCCAAATTGCCAGGAAGTGTTCTGAGTTGATCGTTCCATTAGGCCCTCCTGTTGTAAATATTTTTCTTTAGCTATCCTTACCCATATGTTACTCGATTATGAACAAATCTTCCAGAGGACTTTCAACTGAAGGCTTATGTTCATATCTTCAACAAGTTTTAGTCCTAGCCCTCCTTGCTCATTTGGTTTGCAAATTTTGTCCCAACTGATCAAGGGGGTGTATCTTTCAGAATTTAGTTTATTCCAGAAGAAATTTTTCTGGATCTGGTCAATTTGATTTAAGATGCCTTTTGGCAGTAGAAAATTTTGCATAAGGTAATTGGTTTTGGAGCTTAAATTTGCTTGAATTAGCGTCATACGTCCAACCTGACTAAGGGACGATGCTTTCCATTTGGATAGTTGCTTTTTTAGGCTAAGAATAGCATCATTGAACACTTCATTTTTAACTCTGCCCCTTACTAGAGGTATTCCCAAATATTTTTCCAGGTTTTTTGAGATTGGGATATTCATATCACGGGCTAAGGAGTTAGCTAGATTTGGACCAACATTCTCCGAGACTTGGATTGAGCTCTTATTGTAGTTAATTGTTAGTCCAGACAGATTTAAAAAGTTATTGATAATATTCCGAATGGTATGGAGGCTTTTGTGAGATGCTTTGGAAAAAATGATTGTGTCATCTGCAAAGGTTAAGAACAGGATTGTAGTGCCCTTTTTTGTTAGTTTAATTCCAATGAGGTTATCTTCTAAAGAAGCGTCTTCAATTAGTTTCCTAGCTAGATTTTCCATGACTAGGATGAAGATGTAGGGGGTGAGAGGGTCCCCTTGTCTTATCCCTCTTTCTGGTTTAAATTGATTTCCATGGCGATTATTGACTAGCATTGAGAAAGTGGTACTAGTAATACAGTTCATTACCCATGTAACCCATTGTTGGGCAAAACCAAATTTGGTAAGGGTTGCTCTGATGTAGTCCCAGCTGATTCTGTCATAGGCTTTCTCCAGGTCCAGCTTGAGAGCCATCCAACCTTTTTTTCCTTTTTGTTTGTGGAAAGTGTGGAAAATTTCATGTGCTATCAAAGTGTTGTCATGAATAGATCTTTCTTTAACAAAAGCACCTTGGAATGGGTTGATTAGTTTATTTAGGATTGGTTTAAGTTTGTTGGCTATTATTTTAGTTATCAGCTTATAAATGGTATTACATAAACTGATTGGTCTGAAATGATTAATATTCAGGGGGTTCTCAACCTTTGGAATCAGGGCTATGAAAGTTTGATTTATTTCAGTTAGCATGCTCCCAGAGTGGAAGAAAGCTTTGACTGCTTTGCACAGAGAAGGTCCAACGATTGCCCAATATTTGAGATAAAATTCCGAAGGGAAACCATCCGGACAAGGAGTTTTATCTTCTGTCATACTACTCAGAGCATCCTTTATATCTTTATTAAATGGAGGGGTTAAGAGGGTAGAGTTGTCACTGGGAGTAATTTGAGCTTATATATGCTTTATATGTTCGTGTGAGATGAGAGGTCTCTATTGAGCTATAAATCTCTCCCTCATTTCTTTGGTGATCTGATCAGATATCTCTTGATCATTTGTTAGGAGATTGACATTCCTGGCTGTAAAAGAGGAAGTATTGTTCCTGAAGTTCCTAATTTTGACAACAGTTTGGTAGTATCTAGTGTTTCTGTCTCCCAGTTGGAGGTGTTTTATTTTAGATCTTTGCTTCCAGAATTTCTGGTTGTATTCTAGGAGAGCTGATTTCTTCCTTTCAAGTCTACCTAGCTTCCTGGTATCATTGGGAGATAAAGTACCCCAAGGGAGTTGAAGTTGTAGCTTTTTAATGCTACTGTCTACCACTGCCAGTTGCTTAAGAATGTTATTGCCATTAGTTTTACACCAATCTTTGATGTTCTTTTTGAGAAGTTTCTGCTTTTGCATGAAGACATAGCCAAAGGATCCACAAAGTTTATTTTTCCAAAAATTAGAAACTAAGCACTCAAACTCCGGATTGGTAGACCAGGCCATTTCAAGGCGAAAGGGAGTTCCTTTGATATCATTCGAGGATCCTAGTTGGAGGGTGATGGGGCAGTGGTCCGACGAAGAGAAAGGGTGGTGATGAACTTTCAAGCTTTTGAAATGAGTCATAATGTCTTGATGGGCAAGGGCCCTGTCTAGACGCTCATATGTGTTGGACAGGTTGTTTGTGCTTTTTCTCCAAGTAAAGGGAGGTCCTGTGAAGGGGACCGTGTGCAGATTAAGCTCCTCTTTGATATGCTTGATACGATGGAATCTGGAAAGTGATGGGACATTTCCACCAATCTTCTCAGTATCATTCTCTTTGTCATTGAGGTCTCCAATGATTAAGACAGGAAGGTTATGAGTATTGACAGTGGTGATGAGATCAGCCTAGAAACCATCCTTTTCCACCTCCACTGAGGGAGCATAGACGAAAAGGATGATTAGGTCGAGCTGACATACATTTATTTTGATCAGAAAGTATCTTTGGATTTTTTTCAAGGACAATCATGTTGTTTAGGAGTTTGTGATTTCTAACCAGGAGCCATATTCCACCTTTGGTACCTATGGACGGGATGTATAAAGCTTTGTGAAATCCTGAAGTTTTGATTTGGTCATCCTTAGGAGGGTCTCTTGATTTGGTTTCAGTTAGAGCAAAAATTTCAATCTTGTCGTTATGTCTGATTTCATTAATATCTTGCCATAGAAGTGGTTGCCTAGAACCTCTAATGTTCCAGCAACCGATTCTAATCATAAGGGGGTTTTAAAGCTATGCTACATAGCTGAGAATGCAAGAGATTATCCCTTAGGCAGTTTCTACTGTCATTAGAGAGGGCATAGGGACGACTGTCATAATATGAATGTAGTTTGTTTAAAAGGTAAATCATACAGAAACATAAGCTGTAAATGCAGAGCTTGAGTGGGGTGATACCTGGGGATTTTGCATTCACATGTGAGTTTTGGTTCTCAGTTGTGCACTGGTGCCTATATCCCTTCGTAGAAGCTTCAGAGTTTGAGACTTAGGAGCCTGAGATGTGAAAATCCTGTTGGTTGTGTAATGGTTGGTACACTTGTTGTTTAAAACTTGTTGGGTTGAAATTTTAGGTTAGCTTTCCACCACTAAGCCACACGAAGGTGGACTGATGGGGAATATAGCCGAGTTTTGACAAGATTTGTTGAGAAAATCCATACCTTTCCTGGTTTTTTCCATGGTGTGACCAGTCCTCCATTTCCTTGGGGCAGGAGAGTGAAGCTTATGAAGCTTTTTCTTGCTAATCATTAGCCAATAGAGTGGCATCTCATAGCAGATAATAGAGAGAAAGCAATGCATATAATTAACAGTGTAGGTAGAGATCTGATAGTAGTAAAGTTGAAAGGGAACTTTGCTAAACAGAAACCAAAACATGTGACTCCCGCCAATTATGAAATTTTGGTGAAGCCACCAAAACCTTGTCCACACATAATCCACAACTAAATCAACAACATGATTGAAATGAAAGATAGCAAAAGAGAGGTTCAGGGAGATGGAGGCATTATAAGGCTTGAGCTTATTTAAATAAGATTGATCATTAAGAGGATCAACCCAAGTACCCTGAATCGAGGAGTCCATCATCATCAATTCTTCTTCTTCTTCGATTTCTTGGTGACTAGAGAAGTGGTCTCCCTCTGATCTTCTTCCTCCTTTCTCTTGCCTTGCTCCGTGGTGGTGGTCGTGTCAGTTTCTTCTGGGCATCTAATGATGATACCTCCCATCTTCTTCACCATCGAGCAGTCAGATCTGAGGGAGAGGTGGGATTCTTCATACTCAATGCCAGTCTCTATCATTTTCCCCTTCATCTCGGCTCTAAGAAGATCCTCATAGGCATTCTCAGCAGTAAGATTGGGGATTGGGGGGGGGGAGAGTGTGAACACCAGAAGCCATGATAGAGTGTAAGACTGAAGAGGCAATCACAAAGGGGGAAGATGAATTCTCAGCTGCCAACTTTGATACATGGGCGTTGTTGAGGGCAATAAGGTAGTTGATGAGTTCATTAGGACAGGAAGGACTTGCAAGCTGATTGAATTTGTACCTGGAATGAGTGGAGTTGGAGTTGGAGGTGGGAAGGAGGCCAAACTCACCTTGTCTCGGCTGCATCATCTGGGGTACCGGGATATCAGTGTCAGCTTGGGGAGGAGGAAGAACACTGGGCATATTGAAGAGCCTGGGGTCGTTTCTGGTGGGGTTCAAGGATGAAGGTAAGGCCAAGAGATCAACATTCGGATTTTCTTCCAAGACAAGGTTGAATTTTCAGGGTCTAGGGGCATTAAGAGGACAGTCGTCGTAGGAGTGGTCGTAGCCGCCACAACACCCACAACCATCCGAGAAATCCTCGTACCAAACTCTCAATTTCACAGTTTCATTTTCATTTTTCCTAATGTGGACAAAAGTGACAAGCTTGGAAAGAAGGGAAACATTCACACAGGCTCGGGCAAATCTCAGTTTATTACGAATGTTGGAAACCTGATCAATTCTAATCAAGGAACCAACACCACCAGAAGCTAAAATGAAAGCTATGGCTTCAGCCGTATAGAATTGATGAGGAAGGCCAGGGATCCTTACCCAAACATTAGCATTGGTGGTGTCCTCTTCCACGAGGTTGAACGCATCAGACCAAGGGTAAATCGCCATAAGAGATCCTTGAACATGGTAAGGCCTATTGCTCAAAACACCGCTCTGTCCTCTTTTTTAGCAAATATGAAGATAAATCAATCGTTGCCGATTGTGTCTATCCCCCAGTTGCCTTTGAGAGTTTTCCACTCGACTTTCATCTTGCCTTGCACTTTTTTGTGATCAACCGGGGACTGGACAAATCGGCCCACCAAGCTGAACCCCGAGAGTTTGTTGTGAATGTCCTTGACACTAGGGACAATGTAAGGATCGACAATGTGGGTGACAATGTGGGGGTTAGCATCCATGGGGGGGAGCTGAGTTCAAGGGTATGGCCTGAACGAGTTGGGCTTCAACATTTTGGGAGACAATGGCTTGATTGTCAAGCGCCAAGGAGAGAGTGGGTTCGGCCATTTGAGAGGAAATAGGCATGGTTATCATCCGGGAAGGGATGGGCATGTTTTCCAAGGGGATCCCATACCGAGCATTGTTGATCAGAGCTTCCATGAAGGATTGTTGGGCGTCCATGAACTCAAGTTGAATACAGAGAGGGGAATGAAGGGAAGAGATGCACTGAAGGTGTGTTGGATTAGTCGGATCCCTGTTTCTATTTATACTAGGGATGCATGCAATACATCTACTATGAAGCCCAGAGATAAAATCTTCACAAACAGGGGGCGATTCTATAAAATAGGCAAAATCAATAGTTATAGAGATAATCATACATGTTATCTGATGATTAACGCTCCATTCCTTGGATTTGCAGCTCCATCGGGCTAGATTCAATTCATCTCCGGGTGATTGCTTGTTGGGAAGGAGAAAGGATTTGCCTTTCACCATGGAAACTGTTGCCAGTGTGAATACCCAGGAGGAATTGGGAGATTGAGGCGCAAGGAGTTGCTCAACCGACCCCAACTAGCCAATCTGGTAGCCTGCATGATAATAATTGCTATAAAACCTAGGATTAGGAGTATGATTAGTGTAAGTATTAATAGAAAAGGCAAGAGATTTGTTCTGATTAAGAGTTGGTGAGTTGTCTGTTTTGAGAAAGTTTTTTGATGAAAGGTTTGGTGCCGAAGAGCCAGATTCACTTGGAATTGGCAACATGCAAATAATCCTTGGTGTTGATTATTGCTTCGGCCGTTAATACTGGTTGTCTCTCGCTCCAAAGCCACAAGCGTGCCATAGAACAGAGGAAGATTTGGGTGGTGTAATTTAGAACAAAGTTTACACTGATATTTAATGATAAAAATAAGGTTGGAATGGGGGTTGTTTGTGAATTTGGTAGAGGTAAGGTTGAAGTTGCACTGAAATTTAATGATATGATATTTTGTTGTTTCCACTAATATATACTAACTTTTCATATGTTGTTTCCACTAATATATACTAGCAAGGAGTAAGGAAAAATTAGCTTATATACTAATAAAGTGTAAATTCATTCAGATTTGAAAAATCAAAAGTAGGTAAGAAATTAATTAATTGAATAAACGAGTTTTAATATCAAGTTTATTTAAATTAAAAAATCGCACACGGTCCGGGTACTGGACTAGTTAATAAATTAAACTCATAATAATATTTAATTTTTGAGTATATTACCTAAGTGTGTTTAATTGGATTCCAATTGTATTATATTTATAATGCAAATAAATAAGATTATGTTTGATAAACACAAATTTTAAGGTGTTTAAATTAAGGGTGTGTTTGGATTATACGATGTATTAATTATATGCCAATTATTTTATTTCAATTTACGGGATTATTTTACTAAATTACTACCTTACCTTCACTTCTACGTTATTTTTATTGTGTAACTAAACACTTATATAACTCGAGACAAAATAATTATTGTACATTATAATTAAAAAATGCAATGGAATCCAAACACAATCTGATAGTTTAGAATTATAATATGTAATATCACTTCATTTATATCTATGAAAAAAATCTATAATAAACAATACATGAAGTTAAATGTGTTACAGTATTTATATTTGCTATTTAAATTAAAAAATATACTCATTCTAAATTTCTAATCGTCTGAAGTTAAATGTTTATTTTTAAAAACTTTCAAAGCCCTGGATCCACACCCGTATCAACTATCAAAACCCTTCAGCCCTAAACCCCAAGCGAAATACTGTAATGAGAGAAAATCTTTTTTTTTTTTTAGAAAACCTCCTTCACGGAGAGGGAGAACAACGGCTTTTTCTTACGAAATCCCCTTTGGATAAATTCATTCATTGTAAATCCCCAATCCCTAACCTCAATTTGTCCTCAACTCGCCCCCATCCTTCTCGTTTGGACTCGATTCGTTATCATCATCGTCGTCCCGGCCATGGCGGTGTTGTCCCACTCTCTCTCCGGCTCTCCTTTCTTGTCTCAGGCCTCGCCGCCGGCGGAATCGGTTTCCGATTCTCCAGGCCGGCGTCCATCTTCCCCATCCGCCCAAAGCAGGGCCCTTGGCTGCGTCGTTGGTGCTCTCTGCTACCTCGGTTCCCTTGAGAATTTGGTCTAGTGCTCCGGTTAACCCTAATTTTGAACCCCTTTGCTTCCACATCCCCTCCTGGTTCGGTAGTGGCACGTACTGTACTCACCGTCGTTGCCGCGGTGACCTTCCGATCTCGGCCGGTTCCGTCTGGTTGTTGCCTAAAATGGCCGGTGACTTTCCGTTCTCGGCCTCTTGATTGTCCTGTGTGCCCCCAAGGTTCTCTGGCCTTGGTGGTTTCGAAAACTGTACAGTCCTTGGCGTGCAAGCTTTGATTTAGCCTTGCACGCCAAGGTTATTGACCAAAAAATAAGGGTTATATATATATATTATTATATTTCTATCAATTCCCAAAATCCCCCGAAAGGGTGGTCTAAAATCCCGAAAGGGCTCGACAAAAATCTCGAAAGGGTTGAACAAATTCCTATATGGTATGAAAACTAATTTTATTGGCGCTTTCGATCGAGTGATGATGTGTGGCTTTGCATCCGGTGTCTTTAGAGTTCTTCTGCTTGGTGGGGGTCGTGGAGTCTGGAGTCGGGATTGGCTGGGGTCATGACAGTGCGTTTTAGGCTACTCCGTATCCAGCAAGGACCTTCCTTGGAGTAGATAGTTTTCTGTTGTACCGTTGGCCCGCGGTACTACCGTTCGGTGGTGCTTGGCTTCGTTCTTCATCGACGTCCTCAACTTATTAGAAGTAGTTCTGCTTGGTCATCTTGTTGTAGGGCTTTTTTCTTTTTTGTTTCGTTGCGCCTATTTGCTATTTGTATTGTATGCTGTTTAGGCGGTTCTCACTTGCCGATTCATCGGTATCTCGAGATTCAGGTTTGCCTGATCTCGAATCTTTACTTAATAAAAAAAAAAACCCCTTCAGCCCTCCATTATCTGAGTTCCTCTCTCTTGCCTCGTCCCGCTCCAGCCTCCTTCTCCGGTACCTCTTATCGTCGCTTCTCCGGACCCCGATATCTTCTCTCCTATAGGAATCGCTATTATGGGAAACCCAGAGAGGCTGCTCATCTCAAAAGAGCACCGACATCACCTACTTCCTAATCGCCACCGTCGCACATCTGCTCGTAGTCCTCGTTCGAAACCTCGTCGCGAGCCTTCTCCTAATCTGACCACGCAGCCACTGCTCTGCCTCCATTTGTCGCACCTGATGCCGCTGCCCCCTCTTCTTGAAGGTAGGTCTCCGCGGCTCCCAATTGGCTTCAATTCGCCTTCATCCAAGTGACTCCGAATTTTCTTGATTTCGATTCCGACGAAGTAAGTATAGGTATGTCATCCCTCTTTACCTTGCTGCTTGCTTGATACCCGATCATCTGATTTAATGGATGAGGGCCAGTGTTGATTTAGATTTTATAAAATTTCTCATATTTTATATTTGATTTTGTTGTTTGTTGCATGTATATCTGTTGTCGAATTAGGTTGTTGAATCGTCTTTCCTCTGATGAGATTGATTAGGTGAATGTTGGGTCATTTGACTCTGATTAGAATCTGTTATTGATTTGTTGAGCTTTATTGGTGATATTGCTTTGATTGTGATCTTACTAGCCTTCACTGTTGAAAATTGATCACTTTGCTGATATTTGCTGCCGAAAATTGTTCACTTTGGCATTAGAAAATTCAGTCATAAATTACACTTATTTAGTGAAAGTGTTGTCTTCTTGCTTAGTTTAGTGCTTGGTCTTCACATACTAGTTTTATGCTCCCCGATGTTAGATAAGTTCATTGATCTCGATTAGACAAAAGTATCTTGAGTATGAAGTAATATCTAGGTGTTGAGTTCTAATCCTAACTTCTTTTGGCACATTGTTATTGTTTTGGTCTTGCTTATTTTGCTCATGTAGGAAACAACTTAATTTTTTTATTTGTGGCTTCCTTGTACTAGTTTGGGGGTGTTTTATTCCACTGGTTGTTGCCACTACAAAAAAAAATTGCTTTCGCTACCAAATGTTAGAAACGGCAGTGATTTCCCGTCACAAATTTGGGGTATTTGCAACGGTTGTGCAACGGCATTGCCCCCGTCACACAAATTTAGAACAAATAGGCGTGTATCCCTTGCTACCTTTTGTGACGGTAAGATGTTGCCATCGCTAATCAGTATTATATCCCCTTTTTTTAACTCAATGGAACCATAAAACTCTTACCTTAACTTTCTCTTCCGCCACTTCTCTCTCTCTTTCCTTTTGCATCTTCCAGATCTACCAGAGGAGATCCATTGTTCCTTTGCCTTCTTCCAAAAATTGACCCCCTTCACAACCGTCCCATGCCCTGCCTCCCAGATCCAAGTGCCTCGAGGTTGGATCCAAGTGCCTCGAGGTTGACCCACCGGCACTTGAAGCTTCCTCACCGCCACCGCTAGCCTCTCATTGCCTTGCCGGACCTGATGTCGAGCAAGGCGGGCCTCTTCCTCCTCCTCTCTTGCTGATGAGCTCGCGGGAACCGGCGATGTCCTCCTCGTCCCTATCAGATCTCGACATCTCTCTCATCTCAGCTCTAATATAGGGCTCCATCATCGGCGATTCGATTTCAATTTCAGATCAGTGAGTCATTAATCTCCTTCTCGCTCTTGTTGATTTCAAAGGCCTTGAAGGGATTCAAGCATCTCAGCCTCCTTATCTTCCTTATCAGTGCTATTATGTTTGGGGTTTGTCACCAACACCAAGTCGTCGAGCCTTATTCAAGCCATCTCGGAGCTGCGGTGAACCATGAACTTCTAGAACATTACCAGGGCTCTTAATAAAATCCGGTATATCTTCTATAGATGCTACACTTTCTCTCTGTGAACTAGTGCTCTTTATACTAACTTTGCACATACTTTGTACATATTTAATGCAAATATCAAACGAAAGTGTGAAAGATTAGCTTAAAAACTATCTAATTCTGGAACCTAGTGTTTTAGGGACCTAAACTTTCATAGATTTCTCAAGCTGTCTTAATGAAGGAAACAAAGCAATCCATTTGAGGAGACTTGGACATTCATGGATTTGGGAATTTGTTTTGTGTGGCTTGCATTTTTTGTTGGGTTTACATGGTATAATAAATGACTAATGGTGTTTACTTGCTTTTCATGTGCGCAAAATCTTGTGTGTTATATTATCATATATGTTGTTTCTTGGTTGTTTCTTGGTGCTATACGATAGTGTGTAGAGGTCACTTGAAACTAGAGTACCTGAAATGATATGATAAGATTTGGATCTTTTTATGTTTAGCCGAAGGATGGTAAATATATATAAATCCTCTTATAGTTGCTTGACGGAGAGGTTTTACTTTTGGAGCTCCTCTAATCCAAACATCTCTCTCTGGTGCAGTTGGCATGGCCATACATTTTCATACACTATGCTCATCTTGTAGCCTATGTTGTTTTCTCTTCGGATATCCGCTCGAACTATCTTGATATTCCATTGTATGAACTTCTTTTCATCCGACTTGTGTGATATTAAAAATGTTCCACTTCTATGATGTAGAAAAGATGATCCTTGATTCTAAAATATGCTTTATCTTCTTGATTTCTCACCACAATTGTGTTTCTCGTTGTAACGATCATTATGGTTCTAGAAATTTATTGTCATCGTTGACTTTCCAGTTTAACATATTTTTTCAAACTAATTTGGTTGCTTATAATCTAACTTGAACAATTGATTTGACCTTTGATGCCCGGAAATGTTCTTATAAATGGGGAATTGCAACCTTCTTTTCACTCACATTGGGAGCAATATGTTACTTTTCAAGGTGAGTACAATGCTTACTGAACCACCCATATTCGCTGCGTCTATTTGCGGTCCACAATGAACCAATTCAGCAACTTTCTTGGTTTCTGCAGCCAGTGCGTTCTTGGTGCCATTAATGGTGCTCTAGTGTTTGGAATCCTCGCTTCTTTCACAGCTCTAGTGGTAAAGTTTCACCCTAAGAACACAACTTTTCATTTTCCCTTCTCTTAACCTCACTGAAAGAGTTGTTAATTGTTTGTTTCATCTTCTGCAGGTGGTCGCAAGCGGTGAACTCCATTGGAAAGCTCTCTTGAAACCCAACTTTGCAGATGTGCCTCTAAGCATACCTATCAAAGCTTTATAGTTCGTATACCGGGTAATCTTAGGTGTATATGTTCAGGAATTGATAATTCCTGAGCATACCGCGATTAACGAAGATTTTGGAGAGACATCTTCATTGTGTTATATCTTAAGTGTATATGTTCAGGAATTATCAATTCTCCTAACGACCTGCCCATTTTAGGTTATGAGTTTCGGTTTGATTTTTTATTCTCCTTGCTATCCATATTTGATTTTGATCAGGTAGTTTGGTTTTACCACTTAAGATTTATGTAGTCTTATAGTTATCGATCTACCTTGCTAGTTACCTGATTTTCATACTTTCTTATGTATTCCTTGTATAGCATCTTCTGATCTACCATACCCCGGGAAAGCATGAGAGTTGTAATGAAGCTTCCTCGTCTCCGGGTGAAGCATCTTCTAATCTATGCATGTTTCAAAGTTCCCTGATTTTCTTACTTTCTTATGTGTTCCTTGTATAGCAATTCCCTGATTTTCATACTTTCCTATGTGTTCCTTCGTTTGTCCTCTCTTTTGTTGGCACAGTGATGCCTCTATGAGAACTCATCCGAAGGATGAACGAAGTCTTAACACTGAGAAGCACAAATCCAGGTGGTCTTCTTCCTAGGATTTACTTCTTTATCTCGATGTGATTAACTACCCCTTGGCGTCTCTCTTTGTCTATGTCGGTTTTAAGAATTTTGGTCTTAGGTGTATATGTTTAGGTTTTGCTTTTTAGTGTCTTCTCATTGGTGGTTTTGTAAATGTATTGATAAAGTACCTATTAACTTATTCAAAGGAATTGCAGATGAGGATGTCGCAAAAGATGTGGATGGCTTAGCTCTCCAAGTGGCTGATACACAGTAATCAATTGAACAAGTGAAGAAGCTTTATAAGTTCTTCTGTTGTTATCAATTCACAATGCTGGAAGTAAGTCATTTGATAAAGATTTGATTTAAATTCTTAAAATTGTGTTATATCTTAGTATAGATTACTCTTTTTCGTAGATAAATCCATTAGTAGAATAAACAATGTGGCATTTTTCAGTATTTTTCTTCGAATAAAAAATCTAAACAAGTGGGACATTCAAGCCATTTCAGTTATAGACTTGAAGCAACAAGATGGTTCTGCCCAAAACGAAGGGTGGGTTGTTTGGAGGCAGCTCGGGTGAAAGGTATGATTTTCATAATCTGTAACATTGCTTTCATAAATCACAAGTGTGATCTCTTTGTATATTTGTGTATAACAATGTACTGATGTGGTTGCTTTGTATTTTTCTCTGTATTCTTATGTGATGATCTACCCTAGGTCTTAAGGAAATTGAAGTAGACATCATGATTGTTATGATACGTGTGACACATAGATTGGCCAAGCTGTTGAGGCATCACTATCTCTGATATTTGTTATAAATTTATGTTGGGTATGCATATGTCAGTATAGATATTATTTCATTTATTGGTTGAAGATTGGTAGGCTTTTTGGAATCATTCACAACTAGTTTAATGCAGTAGGTTTGATCAAAGATTGTTTTTTTTTTTACCACGCAGAAGCTCCAGGGTACCTGCTTGGGACCGTGGAAATTCGGGCTCTTAAGGCGGGCGGTTTAAGACGGAGGAAGATCATCTAGAAGTGGACAATTTTCAAGCTGGAATATCAAAGGTCAAGATGAGCCATCCTCTGACAGAGGCACACTAGTTATAAGTGCAGGTATGGTCATTTTTACTTTGCTCAAATGAATGTTATGCATATAAATATCTAATGTAAGATTTAGTTTAAAAGTATCCCAAATCTATCAATTTGATATTCTATCATTCTCATGGATGAATGCCTCCATCTTTTCTTATCTACAACTTACTTATGTTAGTTAGCACATATCATTATGAATATTTTCCCTTTTCTGTTTCCCCTCCAAATGTCTCTTTGGTTCAAGTAACAATACCATATTAGTTGTCATTAGTTAATATTAATAATATAAAATCATTGTGGATTGCTATGCCAACCTTATATTATGTTTATTACATCTTTGACATTAGTTTAATCTTTTATTTATTTATCGAATGATAGAATTTTTAGGATGATTTAGACGAATGAGAGGATAGAGTTGTTCTTGTTAATTATAAGCTAGCCTATTAGCTCAATTGGTAGAGCTTTGTGTTTAATTATACACAAAGATGTGAGTTCAAATCCCTCATAGGCTACATTAAAAAATTATTTCTCATTTGGATTTTTTTTTTAAAAAAAATGATAAATCCATTGGCAACGGCATGTTTTCCGTCGCAAATAAGGCAATGGCACCCTAAAAGCGAGAAAGGCGGGAAAAAAGAGCAGTAAAATTGGGGGTAAATGGTAGTGACCTCCCCCGTCGCGAATTACCGTCGTTAATACCTTGCGACTGCAACTACTGATTTGCAATGGCACCCCTACCTTTTACCACCCTAGGGCTAGCGACCGGTGATTTCCCGTCGCATTGTCGTCACAAATACTTATTAGCGACGGCAAACCTACTTTTTGCGACGGCAATGTGCCGTTTCTAAAGCAATTTTTTTTTGTAGTGTGTGCTGGATAGGTTCATGTATAAGGCATTTATTGCTTAGTTTTCTGGCAAGTTCTGACAGCTCCAAGGAGTATGACACTTACTCCTTCTAATCTGTTAAATTTTAAATGATTTGTCTATTTGCATTATGTAAAAATGCTATGTCATTTATGTGTTTTCTCCAAGCATTTCTTAGTAGCTTTCTCCAACAAATTTTTCTAGACCTATGGTAGGAACAAGATTTCAGTCTCCGGCCATGTTCTTTTGAGCAACATTAAAGTTTATAGCTCCTTCATTTAAAAAGAACAAAATGTATGCTTTGATGGTTGTATTCTTTTGAGCAACATTAAAAATAAAACATCCTTGTTAAACTACATTGTTCTTTTGATCT
This sequence comes from Persicaria tinctoria, assembly GCA_037127255.1. Lineage (NCBI taxonomy): Eukaryota > Viridiplantae > Streptophyta > Magnoliopsida > Caryophyllales > Polygonaceae > Persicaria > Persicaria tinctoria. Next base: position 25,728,022 of record JBANSL010000014.1, read on the forward strand.
AGTCCAGTCAAATCATATTCTAGTTTTCTTCATAGTCATATATACCTAGTGCTTCCTATGCAGGAGGTGGTATTCTATGAGGATAGTGAGCCCAAGACCGATGAAGAACCAGGGGATCTAAAGGTTAGCATCCCTGCAACATTATCATACAAAACAAACCCAATCATAATTATTTAGATTCATTTCTGCTTTTCCATCAACCTTCTGTTCTTTTTATTATTTCTTTAACTTATTTTGTTAAATTATCCAAATGAGCAGTTTCTGTAATCTGTATCATGCCTTCCTTTTTATTAATTATTTTGTTATGACAGCTACGCATGCCTTGAAACTTAAAGTCTTAAACAATAATGCGTTAGTCTATTTCGGATATCTAGTAACCTATTGTTTGTTTGCAAATTTACACGAATTCATTTCATTTAATTTTAATTTTCTCGTGTGTAGGCAGTTAGACAGATACGACTCCCCATCTCTTTCGATGAGTGAGCACTCCCCGCCCTACTTATTCAGTTCAGAGCCCTACGTATTCAGTTCATGCAACGTTCTCTTCCATCATCTTGGGTAGGTTCCTCATTCTTGATATATTATGATTATGAATAGATATTTTTGATATGTCTAATAAGGTATTTCTTAATCTCAACCTCTATTTGCTGCTTTATTGACCTTTTAAGTTGGGAAATGCTCCTAGAAATTCAGGTTTAGTAATTGGTTATTTGGTTTGTGCACTTTTTGCAGCTTCATATGTGGGTTTGATCTATCTGGGCATTTTCTTCCTGTACAAGAGCTTCAGATGCATGTAGGTACACACCGATGTCTTCTCTCTTTAGCTTTTGCAGAGCAGTAGTATAACAAGAGCAATTGTTATTATAATGATGACTGGTACTAGGGTAGTGTCACATTACCTAACAAAGATGTATAAAATTAAGTAGTTGGAGGTTGTGTTGTTTCCTTTGGCACGTTGTGGGAGGTCCTTTACTGTTTGGAAGGTGGTCAAATAATATTAACCTTTTGTTTGTACTAGGTCTTGTATGATTTTGGAGTACTTTAATAATAGCTTGTGTAGGTCGTTTGTGATTGCGTTATGTATTTGATCACTAAAACTTGTGGTTGTTTGAAGGGTTCTCATCATACTATGTGTTATCATCATTACTGCCATATTATGGCAGATTTTACCTTTTTATGTATGCCCTTTGCAGTTACTTTTACTGTTAGCACTTTGAGATGATCTTAACAAAGACTCGTTTACATTAATATTTGCCTTATATTTATTTATGCCCTCTATCTATGTCCTGTGCATATATTGGCTATCAGATTATGGTGTTCTAGATGTTGATGTTGCTGATGTCGGTAGGCAACCTCGATCTTATGGATAACTTGGCAGGAGGTTTCAACCATTTATTCCGGTTTGCTTTTTATGTCGAGTATGTTTTCTATAGAATTCAGTAATTGATTAAATATGTGATGATGATATCTTATTTCTTTACAATTAGCTGCATCCTTAGACTTTGGTTTTTTTTTTTTAATTCTTGTATATGTTCTTAATGGTTGCAAAACTGAAGTTAGGGTATGGTGTGGTTGTTCAAGTGGGAGTGAATGAGATATGTCTTTAGCTCTATTGTGTTTCTAAATGGAAATAATGCAAATCACAGGGTGAGGAAAGATAATATTATTTTATTTAAGCATATTAGTTCAAATGATAGAGCGATGTGCTTAAGCACAAAGATGCAGGTTCAAATCCTGCATAGGCTACTATAATAATTAGAAAAAAAATACTATTTATCATTAACGAGGAAATAAATCTTTTAGCGAGGAAATCATGTTTATCGATAAATATATATTCAACGACTATTCTCGAACCCTTCACCTATTTTTGCGATAAAATGTATGTCTTTTTGCTATGAAAATTTTAGTCGCTAATAAAATTAACACAATTTGACGTCATCATTAACGACAAAAAAAATTATAGCGATGAAATTGCATTTGACGACAAACACTTTCAATGACTATTTTTGAATCTTTTCAATTGATTGGCGACCAAAAGTTTGACTTTTTACGAGGAAAATATTAGTCACTAATAGTTATTGCGAGAAAAAAGTGTTTCATCACTAATACTTTTGGCGACAAAATATTAACCTTTCCTTGACGAGCTTTTAGCGATGAACTGACGACGAAATGTACTTCCTCGCCAAATCTCTTTAGCGATAAAAACTCAATTTTCAGCAATGAAAAATTTTCTCGCTTGGAAAAATCCTTAATAAACCTCCGATAAAATCCCGCATGACCTAAGAAAGAACGAATCCCACGCACATTATTAGGATAAGGTAAAGACTGAATAAGATCTATTTTCGCTTTATCTACCTCAACGCCTTTCTTGGACACAATGTGACCAAGAACAATCCCTTGTTCAACCATAAAATTTGACTTTTCAAAGCTTAAGACCAAATTAGTTTCAACACATCTCTTAAGCACTAGTGACAAATGATGGAGACAAGAATCAAAATCATCCCCATGCACAGTGAAATCATCCATAAACACTTCAATAAAATGCTCAGCATACTCCGAAAATATACTCATCATGCATCTTTGAAATGTACCAGGCGCATTGCATAACCCAAAAGGCATTCTACTATAAGCAAAAGTACCAAAAGGACATGTAAAAGTAGTTTTCTCCTGGTCCTCATGTGCAATAGGAATTTGAAAATATCCAGAATAACCATCCAAAAAGCAATAATAGGGCCGGCTGGCAAGGCGCTCAAGCATTTGATCAATGAGAGGTAAAGGAAAGTGATCCTTACGTGTCGCAACATTGAGTTTGCAATAGTCAATGCAAACTCTCCGACCAGTTTGTACCCTCATAGGTACCATCTCACCTTCCTTGTTCTCAGAGACCGTGATACCTCCCTTCTTAGGGACCACTTGTGTCGGACTTACCCATTGACTATCAAAAATAGGGTAGATCATACCTGGCTGAATGAGTTTCAAGACCTTCTTTTTGACGACCTCCATCATAGTTGGATTCAACCATCGCTGAGGTTGTCTTGTTGGCTTCGCATCGTCCTCCATGAATATCCTCTCCTATTCATTAAGCATCTGCTTGAGAGGCTTGCTGGGAGAGCTTATTTAGTCTATCGACGACAATTTACTAAGTTCATTACTGATCTCCTCTCGGTCTCATAGTAAATTGTACCGGTTAACAATCACTCTCGTGCAAAGTTAAACTAAAGTTAGGTCCATTATGCTCTTAGAATCTAAGCCAGTTCATTCAAATATCTCCTCTCGGTGTCCATTAGAACAAACAAACCTAGAATATCTATGACAACCTATTGATCCTCAAGAGATCTTGAATCATGCTATTATGTCACTCATAAGCGAACATCAATATCTCAGGTTCAATCCTATAGCTCCATGAAAACAATCACCTCTCGGTCTCATGCAATCATCTATTTTCCTATTAGGGCTATCTTCTCTCGGTTTCAACCCCTAATTGGATCTAATCGATTATCAATTAGGCTATACACTCAATAGGATTAAATCAAACAAAAATCAAAACACATTCAAGCAATAGTAAGTACGGTCTATCTCAACATGGCGGAATCTCCCCAACCCTAGAACAATCGAATTAGCCAAACATGGTAAAAGAGAACAAATGAAAAGCAAGACAAGATAACATAGCTCAGAAGAGTAAGAGAAATACTTGGTCTTCTATAGCGGAAATCGTCTCCAAGCTTTCGATTACAATCCCTTACCATTCAACTAAGAAGCCCTCTTTTCCAAAAGCTAAAATATGAGTTTGTAGCCCCTTGTCCACAAAACGTAACCCCCAAATCAGACTAAGTTCTCAGTGTTTATAACCCCTTAAAATAATCCAAAAACAAATTAAATAAACATCCGGAAATATGAAAGGTCTAGCCGGATCTAGCACTGTCGCAACTCGTGAAAAATCGATCACGAGTCGTGACAGCCTGCAGAAGATCACAAAACACATGGGTTCACTCGTCACGACTCGTGAAGGCCTCGCAAAAGTCGTGACAGCTTGCTGTAGCTGAAAATTGCACAAACTCTCTTGCTAGAGCTCTCGTTGGGCACAAGTCACGATTGTGACAACAGATCTTGCAACGGCGACAACGAACAACATTGATGGATTTCTTCGTTGTGGCGATCGGGATCGGCTCAAATCCTTCTTCTCGATTTTCGACGTTGGAATCACAACAAGTCTTCACCAAAGCTCAACCTAAACACTCAAATCTATGGATGGAGGTTGAATGACGTGGGTTTCGGTGGATGTCGAAGATAGAACATGGATTGGATGTAGGTGAAAGGTTGAAATGGTGGTTTGGATTTGTGAATCGGGGCGTTAGGAGTTCGAATATGTGCTCGGATTTTGGATTCAAAGAGGGGTGGTGACGAATAGGTAGATGTGGGTGTTGGGAATGCTTGGGGCGGCTATGGAGGTTATAATTTTTGGGGTTTGCATAGAGGTAGGGGATGATGTGGGGGAAAGGTGCAACGGATAATAGGTAACCATTTTGGAAATAAGATCCACACATGCCCGTTTTTATTTTCTAGAATGGACCTAGTTGCGGCAGCGAAAGCAGGTCTCGTGGCGGCGAGATGTTGGGCATCACCGAATTTTGGCCATGGAACTCACAACAGCGAGTCTTAGTAGGTCGCGGCCGCAACAGGTGATTTCGCGGCGGCGACTTGAGTGAAAAAATTGTCGACTCGGTACTTCCAAATGCCGAGTCAATATTTGGCTACTATAAAGAAATAGGCCATTTTACGGCCGCGAGACATGGGTTTCGCAGTGGCGACTTTCTGAACGAGTCTTGGTTGTCCCTTTTTCCGTTCATTTCGCACCAACTCAAAATGATGCTCAACAAAACTCACAAAAAATTAGAACACCTAATCTACTATCCTAATGAAAGAAAATTCGGCACTTATTCAAACAAATATGAAATATGAAATAACTAACCTTGGGTTGCCTCCCATTAAGCGCCCTTGTTTTTCGTCCTAGGCTCGACGTCCTCAAATCTCAAGTAACAATGGGCTCGTGTCGAGCCATGTCCTCCACAATCTCATCCGAAAAGCCATCAAAGTAACTCTTGAGTCTATAATCCTTCAAGGATCGGGGTGTGTTTGTAGTGATGGGTGAGATGACATGTAGAGTCTCATCAAGAAAGTATCCCAATGTCCTAGAGTTCTCCCCCACACTATCCGGATGCATCAATCGACTAAGATGATCAGCTACACAATTCTCATTGCCCTTCTTATCCTTGATCTCAATATCAAACTCACTCAAAAGTAGAATCCATCAGATGAGTCTTTGCTTGGCCTCTTTCTTCTTCAGTAGGTATCTCAAAGCTGCATGATCAGTGTAGATGATGACCTTGGCTCCCAAAAGGTATGGGCGAAACTTTTCAAGTGCAAACACAACGGCTAGGAGCTCCTTCTCTGTAGTGGTGTAGTTCCGTTGTGCTCCATTCAGCATCATATATGCATAGTAGATCACATGGGTGGTCCTTGCGAGTCTCAACATTCAGCTTTCTGTAGTCAATGCAAACTCTCTAGCCAGATTGTACTCACGTAGGCACTAGCTCTCCTTTCTTGTTCTCAACAACAGTAATACCCCCTTTCTTAGGAACCAGTTGCATTAGACTAACCCTTTTGATATCAGAGATGGGGTAAATCATACTAGCTTGAAGCAATTTCAGCACTTCCTTCTTCACTACCTCATAGGTGGATTAAGCCGTCTTTGAGGTTGTCTAGACGGTTTGGCTCCATCCTCTAGCAAAATTCGGTGCATACATGTAGCTGGGCTGATCCCTTTGATGTGTGCGATGGTCCATCCTATGGTTGTCTTGTATTTCTTAAGCACCTCAACTAACCTACCCTCTTAGTCAAGGTTGAACTTGTTGGAAATGATGACTGGAAAGGTGCCATTCTCACCTAAGAAGGCATACTTAAGGTGATTGGGTAATGGCTTAAGATCAATTTCAGGTGGTTTGATTACAGAGGGTAAAAGCTTCTCTTCATGAAGGGTTAAGGCTAAGTTCTCACACTTCAGATGTGAATGATGGGCATCTAAGGCTCCTAGGACCTCATGCAAGTATGGTCTCAACGGGTAATCCATGGAAAACTCGTCTAGAGAAGCTTCCAAAGCAACTTGCAACTCATCTTCCTTATTCACCTCAAACACATCATCATCAATAGGCTCAATAACATCAATAGAGAATAAAGAATGCTCATCAACAGAATATCTCATAGCATCCATAATGCAATACTGAACCTTTTCACCATTAAATTTCATAGTGAGCTTACCTTCCCAACAATCAATCTTAGTTTTCGCTATTCTAAAAAATGGTATGCCTAAATGAATAGGTGCCTTCACAACACCAGGTTCCATATCCAAAGAAATCAGTAGGAAAAATCAACTTATCAACCATAACTAAGACATCATCAACAAAACCTCTAGGATAAGCATGAGAGCGGTTAGCAAAATGGACAACTACTCTAGTTTCTTACAATTCACCAAGCTTCAAGGTTTTGAAAAAAGAGTATGAAATCACATTAATCGATTAACCTAAATATAACATAGCATGCGGAAATTTAGTTTCACCGATAGTGCATGGAATAGTGAACATATCTTGATCGCCACACTTTTCGGGCATACACCTTTCAATCATGGCGGAGATGTGCTCACTCACATGAACCTTCTGCTTCCCTTTCAACTTTTGCTTCCTCTTGATGGTACGAAGCTCCTTCAAGAACTTAGCATATCGAGGAACCGTTTTGATGAGGCAGCGAAGCAGAATATTGACTTCACACTTAGTAAATGTCTCATACAACTCTGTATCATTCTCCGAATTTCTTGTGTCCTTTAAGGCTTCGGGAAATGGGGCTATAGGCTTGTACGGATCAAGGTCAGGCTGCGCAATAAGCTTCGGAATAGCAACATCAACGGGCACAATAATCTTATCTTCTAGTGATGATTTCGTGACGGCGAGCAGGGTCTCTCGCGACGGCGACTCAACGTTGAACAATGGTTCTGAGATGGACTATGTCACAGTCGTGACATCAGTGTCCCTCGGCGGCAACATCAAGGGTTCAAGGTTGGTCTGAATGGCTCTTTTGTGGCGGTGACATTAGCAAGTCGCGACGACGACGACAATGTTTTCGGACTCCTTTGTCCGATTTCCTCATCACTCTCTATCCAATCCTCCACAACTCCTTCTTGTTGATGGTTAAAAGGTAGGACCTTACCACTTCTTAGGTGTATGATGTTGATATTCTCACGTGGCGGAAGAGGGATCGATTGCGACAGTAGTTAGCTCGACGTCTTAGCTTTCAATTCACTCACTTCAAGAGTCAATTGCCCCACGGTCTTCTCATAAGCATTCAACTTGTCCAAAATCATCCTTAGAGTCTCACCATGGTCTGGATTGGTTGGAGGAGGAGGCCTTTGTTGGAATAGAGGCCTTCTTTGTTGGTAAGGAGCTTCATTCTGCTAGAACCTTTGGTCAAATCCTTGGTAATTGTTGAAGTTGGAATTGTAAGGACCATTACCAAAGTTTCGACGAAGACCATAATCAACCAAGGCATTGACATCAGTAGCATTTTCCTGAATCTGTGGGCACAAATCAGTCGTATGTGTAGGATCACTTCAAACTCCACAAGAATGGTGAACTTGATTAACTTCTTGATTGACCCCTTGCAATGCCATGGTAAGCTTACTCAATTTCTCTCTTAGATATGTGAAATCATCCCGTTGAGGGTTGGCTTGCATCCTTAAGACTCCTCTAGCTCCTAGAGTCTTAGAGTACGGCTGAGATGAATTCGCAAGCCTCTCAAACATATCCATAGCTTCATCTATGCTTTCTGAGTTGGAAGGGTGATCTCTTCCACAAGCATTATTCACTGACCCCCTATGCTTTCTGAGTTAAAAGGGTGATCTATTCGCAACCTAGAAAGTGTGCGTTCAATTTCTAAATCCAAAGGTAAAAGAGATGTGTCAGTAACATGGGTGTGAACCATATAATGGTTCACACGAGAGTAAAGAAACAATTAGATAATGAATCAAATAGAAGTCCCCAGCAACGGCAACAAAATTTGGTACGAGGTAAAACGTCGTCTGTACACCTCGCCAAAGAAATTCCCACACAAATAACTATGTATAGCAATAACTATAAGGTCGAACCCACAGAGAAATCTAAGATTCAATCTAAAAGTTACTTTACCTAAAAGTGGGAAATAAGCAAGTAAATATGGGAAATAGAAATAAAGATCAAGATTGCAAATGAAATAAAAAAAGCCTAAGAATGATTGTTTTGGTAACAAATCATTGGACAAAATAGTTCCACCTGCGCTTTCATCGACATTGGTTGGCTTAACAAGTCCTAGACATAAACTCAAGATGTGTGATTCCTTTAACTTACATTCCTCCCATCTTAGTTTGAATAGATTAAAGCAGAAAGAGCACAATTAATCCCTTACACCTTTATAAAACCTATGCATGGACAAAGATTTAACATAACGATAGCACAAGTTCCTAAGAATCTAGGCATAAGAATAACACCAAGTATGCAAGGTAACCAATGTTTAAGACATATGTGGAAATCCCTACTTAGTCATGCACAAACGAAGGTTCTCACAATCCTAAGCATGCTTCTACGGAATTCTTTCAATGACGAATGAACAAATACCTAGCAAGATACTATTATGGTTATGAATCACAATAATATCATCAATAACCACAAGGAAAATCAAAAGAACAATAGGAAATAACTGAATTTATGCCTCGCAAACCATTAACCAAGTCTCCCAAACACAAGTGAAACAAATAACGAACTTAGACACTCATAGCGTACCTAAATTTCCTTCGAATTGATGGAAAAAGAAGCAAACTTGAATGGATGAATGAACAACTATAAATTATGATTCAAGGTATGAGAATAATCGTTCTCCCATGTCTAATTCGTTCCTGTTCTTGATAGGAAAGAAGAGACCCTAGAAACTTAGATACTTTCCTTAAAGATAATGCGGGAATAGTCTTAAAATAATATAAAATATCCTAAAAATATTAAAATTGAAAATATTAAAACTGAAAATAATAATAAATAAGTCTCAAAATATCTTCTTTAAACCCTAAGAAATAAATCTTCTAAAGATTGGACCGAATCTCTTTCCGAAAAGATAGAATTTTGCTCCCGAACTGATGTTCTCTGCACAAACTCTCCGCCGCGACAAGTCTCTCGTGGTCGCGACTAGGGACTTTTAGCATACCCTTCTCGCGGGTTTTTTTTCACGGTGGAATGGGGAAACTCGCGGGCGCGACCAGGGACTCGCGGGCGCGACATGTCTCATAACCGTGTGTTCTTGTGCCTTTCCTCTTTGGTTTGCTTTCCATGCTCTCTTTTCTCTTCTTTTCTTCATCTTCTTGACTCCCTTAAGAACTCTTCCCAGCTAACCACAAGCCGGATCTACGAATCTACATAAAACAATCGAAATAGCGTAGTTTTCGAACTTTCCAACCAAAAGAACATAATATGAAATTAACTCTAAAACATAACCAAACAACCTTGAAATGCAACTAAAACTACTTTATAATGCCTATTGAAATATGCATTATCAACCATTGAAAGTATTGCTTGAGGAAAAGCAAGCTTAAGTATGGGGTGTTGATGGGTGCTCAATTTACAATGTTTTGCATATACTTTATATCGATTTTTGTTCACATTTTATATTTCGGGGTTAGAACAGTGCAAGAATTATGTAGTTTATGCTTATTTGTCAATTATGGAGGTCTACACAAATTTCTGTTTAATTTCGCAGAAATCAAGACATTTTACAAGAAATTTAGAGAATAGGAAGAAAGCTGTCAAGGGCAGTCGAAATCGACCATACAACTCGATATTGAGTGGGAGCTAAACACCGAAAATCGAGCAGGAGAAAAAGGGAAGCATTTCAACTCGACACAGAGGAGTCGATATTGAGTCCATATACTCGATATCAAGTGACAAGTCACTCGAAGTCCACACAAGGGAGGCGATATCGAGTCCCTACACTCGATATCGAGTTGGTAGAAGTCGACATGAGCATCATCACAGTGAAAATCGAGTGAAGATCGAGTAGAAACGAAGACGAGCCGATATCGACCCAGTTTGGTCGATATCGAGTGGGTCAACAAAGATGAATCCAAGTCTGATTTCGAGTGTGGTTTACTTGCCTTGGAAGAAAGAGATTTTCATCCACAATGGAAGACGTCTCTCCTACTTGGTAGTTCCCTTATTTACCAAGGAGAATTTTAATTGTTTTCTTTAATTATTATTGAACCTTTTATCCTTAGAATTAGATAGATAGAAAGTAGATATAGATAGAGTTGTTCTATCCTAGATTAGCTAGGGTTGAACACTATAAATAAAGCCCTCGGGGCTGAGTTTTGATGCATTCTAAAACACAAGTAGTCTAGGCAATAGAGAGCAAAGAGAAGGAGAGAAGGCCGATTGTAAGGGTGAGAGTTTGAGCATTCGGTTGTACTTTTCGACGTTATTTCAATTCACATTTATTTCTTTCCAATGATGATGATGTCAATTGCATCGAAGAGCGAGTAGTCGCCCTACTTCTAGGGTCGGGGAGAGCCCGATGATAGCCATGTGAGTTTATGCATCAAAGGTACGATTTATATTGCGATTTCATCTTCTATCCCCGTGTGCAATATTCTTCTACGACAGTAATAGGTAAATCCTTATTTGTATTATTGAAGCGAAAGTGATCTTAATATAAATTTAGATTAATTATGAAAAAGGGTAGTAACAATTAGGGTTTATGCGAGAGCCTCTATATTCTTAATTGTTAATAACAAAAGTTATTTGATGAAAAAACATAATCTTTTATAAACTTGGCATAATTCTTATATGGTTATCATTGTGGCACGAATCCCCAATCTTGGAAGTTTTTAGTTTATTTAATCAAAACAATCAAATTTGCGATCTTTTATGTTCATTCATATTCTCATCCATCTTTATATTCTTCGGACTTTCTTTTCCGACACAAATTTACCTATTTCTGCACGTTTTCGAGTTATTGCACACACTCGATTTTGACCAAACCTGGTCGATATCGAGTTGATCTCACCCGATATCGAGTGTCACACACTCGACGTCGACTCTGTTGTTTTTCTGTTGTGCAGGTACTCACTAGGAATCGACCAACTTAGTCGATATCGAGTGGTCTACTAGTTAAAATTAGGGCTGACTTTGGAACTAGAAAGGTGAGGGCAGACACGCTTCCTCGTGTATTCGATCCTGATTCCCTATCACTACAATGGGAGGGTCTCTTGTATTTTATTTGCGTAGACATCGGAATTCGGTTTGATATTTATATTTCATCTTTTCCAATGAATTCCTCCCGTCTTGGTTTAAATAGGTTAAAAGTCCTATGAGTCCAATTAATCTCTTATACCTCAATGCAACCCTAACACGGTCAATATTTAACAAAGAGATAGAAAATAGCCCCAATAACTTGAGCATATAAATAACACCAATTAAATACGGTAAATCAATGTTTAAGATATATGTCAACTCCCTATATAATCATGCTTCAAACACGGAATCCACAATCGTAGGCGTATTACTAAGGAATTAACACAAATACGAAAGTATTAAATCCTAGCATGAAATCAATATTATCAAGGTCGGGAATCAAGATAAAATTAATAACATAATCAATATCGCACAAAGAAGTTGAAAGAATTATACAAGAACAATAAATTGAATTAGAAACTTACAAACTACCAACCAAGTCTCAAAAGTGTAGGTGAAAACTAGAAAATTAGCCAAGCATGGCTTTCCTAAGCTTTCTTCTCTTCAAAGGTGATTGCCCTATGTGAATGAATAAGAAAACTAACCCTAAATATCCTATTTATAAGTCTAAAGTCTTACATAAACAAGGTAAAAGATAGATAAATGAGATAGAATCTTCCTAAACAAACTAGATAAAAGATAGACTTTCAATGTTTAGTTCAACTTCATATTTCGCTAGCAGCGAATTGTCTTGGTCGAGCTACTGATGGATTCTCGCTAGCTCCTCGCTACCAAGTCGCTAGCAGCGAATGCCCATGCCTTAGAATTTTGTCAACCTTCCTCGGTTCCCTTGTTTCCGCTTCCCCAAGACCACCCTTCCACTGCCGCGAGAGCGTCCATCCGCTGCAACGAGAGCTCCCATTCACTTGAGCGAGTCCGGTCTTCCGCTGAAGTGACTCCATTCACTGGCAACGAGTTCCCTTTCACTGGCAGCGAGTCATTCACTAGAGTGGATCCACTCGCTCGCTCCCGGGCTGAGCCTACGCCATTGGTCGGTCATCCAAACCCTATTTATCATAGTGGGATGGTGTTGGGGTCAGCTTCATATTATATCCTTGATTTTGTTGGCGATGTTCATTTCCATGTTGTTGGTGTTGACGATGGTGCTGGTGGTGGCGGTGATGCTGATGTTGATGCCAATATTGAGGCAGCTGATTAGGATTGGGCGGTTTGCAAATGGTATGAAATTACCATATCAACTACGTAAAAATCGTACGAAAGTGTCTTGGTTATCACAATGATGATAACCGACAATGTTGGTACGTGTTGGTAACCACTATTAGTTGGTGTAGTAGTGATAAGTGTCTATTATGGTTACCGAGTATGTATGTATTATAATTTTATTATATACACATACATTTCATTAACCGACAATGTTGGTACGTCAATAAAATCAATGATTTTATTATAATTTTAATATATTATTATGTAATTTAATGTGAAATGTTAAACAATAAAACGAAATTTAAGCCCAATTCAAAAGTTGTTGCCTACCCTTAATGAATCTTGCCTCTTTTTGTCGAATAGTCGAAAGTTTAAAGTAGCAACATTCTAGACTTTCAACAAAGAACCCTAACACAATCCGACCAGCTCGCGACGAAGTAGCGTTGCTCTATATTTATAGCGAAGATCTCTCAATTACTCACAATTGGAATCCGACCAGTCCATACCGATATCCATATAAGTCTCATTCTCAACATCTGTAAGTTCCTTAATCATTGATCTAAAATGCTAGGATCGGTAAACATGATATTGTACCGATGGTAACCAAAAACATGGTTACTAATATTGGTGGTTACAACAATTGGCAGCTGGTATATGGTACAAAAATTGGCGTACCATGTATAGATGTTATGGTAATGCTAATCACCGTTTGTTAACGGTTACCATACCATGCCAACCCGTGACACAATGGAGCGTTTAGTGGAGATCGTGGAAGAGAACTGATGTCCGCATATTTAGTCTTATTTTACATCATTTTTTCATTTCATTCAAGTCCTTTTATTAGCTTTTGTGTTGGGAAAGTAAGGAAAATGTGTAGTTATGCTTAATATTGCAAGATATGGAGTCTACACAAGCTTTGGTGTGATTTTATAGGTTTTGGAGCTGATTTGGAAGAGTTTCGACGCACTTTGGAGCTTAATGAAAAATCATGAAGGCAATAGAGGAGCCAAGCAAAAGGAAAAAAATGGTGCAGCTGGAGAAACGCCTTATTTTCACAATTAATCACTTCGATTCAAGTTCTAGAGCCTTCATGAGATTTGTAGTTCTTGAAAAGATCTTTCCAACGCATATTCATATGCGTCAATCAGATGAACGAGGACTCAGAAATATGCGATTGAAGACAAAGTCAAAAAGCTGGAGAAAAACAGAGGCTATTGCGTTCGAACAGAGCCTCGGCACCGATACCTTTCACCTCGGCGCCGACACCTAGCGAATTCCAGTGGCACTGTAAGCGAACAAACCCTCTGCGCCGACACCTAGCGAAGTGTTTGGGGGTTGATTTTATTGCTTAATGGGCTTTTTAATTAGGGTTTTCATCTAAATCTCTTTTAGGATCTTTTAGTTAAATAGACTTGGGATATTTTATCCTTCCTTAAATAGATTATATTATTTTCCTTTGATAAAATCTCTTTCCTTGGAGATTAAGTCTTAATTTCTATCTTTAAATAAAGCCAATTAGAGGCTAATTAGTAAATTAACACACGCCTGAACGGACGGCAAGAGGCACGTAGGTTTTGGAGTTTTTAGTTGAAGGTTTTGACATTGGTTTTGAGGTTTGATTTTAGGCAATTTCAGATTATGTTTTATTCAATTTTCCGCATGTTTTCTATAGCTATGTGTGAGTAGTTCCCCTTCTTGTAGGGTTGGGGTGAGCCCAACAATAGCCATGTATGAAAGCTTGAATCTATGATGTTTTTATGAGTTTATCATCATCTATCTTGTGCTTAAATCCCTTGCGAAAGTCGAGGACAATTCCATGTTTATGATTATGAAGCAAAAGTGGATTTAATTATGAATTTGGATAGTAATTAGAAATCTTTGACGAAAGTAAAAGGGATCTAATTAAAAAAAGGTAGAACGAATAGGTTTTATGCGAAAGCCTTTATTCTCTATTTGTGAAGTATGCGAAAGCTATTTTTTGATGTTAAAAACATGATTTTTGTTCTATGATTCTTGTGTGGTTTATGTATGGTTATTGTTGTGGTTATCCCTTGAACTTGGAAGTTCTTTTTATATTGTTTACAACCCTAAAATCCCTTGCTTTTTGTTCTATTTTCTGCTGGAAAACAAACGATCACTCGACATTCATCACTTCTCTTGACCATCCCCTTGATATCGACCTCTCTAGTCAATATCGACCGCCTTTGCTACTGATTTTTGTGTGTTGTTAGATCACAGGAACTACTCTAAAAAGTGTTGTCCTCTCTCTAGTGGAACGATCCCGACTTCCGCTATCTACATGGTGGGAATTGAGGTATTTTATTTGTGGTTGATTTCCCATCGCAACAAATTGGCGCCGTTGCCGGGGAGGGTAACAATCAACATCTAGAGTAGTTGATTTTCGAAGTTGGGACTAGCCCACCTCCTCCTTGCTTTCTAACGCTACTTTTTTGCTTCTTGTGTTTGTGTTGGGAGGTGTATGCGACGCGCTGATCACATAATAGAGTTTGAGGCTTTAGACGAACCTGAGTGTTACTTTCATCTAAGAGAAAGGCTAGAGGGAATCATGGCCGACCATGAGACCCTTGAGCAAACGGTGGAGCGGCTGTGAAGGGAGAACCAAGAGGCCAATCTTGCTCCAGAACAAGAGGCCAAGAGGGCACGTCAAGCGGAGGAACAACTTGCTAGGATTCCTCGCAATGCTCGGCAATAATAGCACCCACGTCTTAGGGTGCCCGCATCACCTATTCTCTTCCCCGACGCTCCCGCTAATTTTGAGATCAAGACAAGCTTCATTTCCATGGTCAAGAAGATCCAAATTTCGGGGGAACCAACGGAGTGCCCTATGGAGCATGTGCGCGAGTTCTTGGATATTTGTGACACCATCGCTCATGGTGACACTTTGGAGTATGTGAGACTTAAGGCCTTTCGATGGTCACTTGCGGCGAAGGCACTTTATTGGCTAGATAGCTTGCCGACCCAAACCATCACCACTTGGGAGAAATTACATGATTCCTTCTTAACTAAGTTCTTCCAATCCTCAAAGACATCAGAGCTAAGGAAAAAAATCACTACTTTCAAGCAATTGAGGGTGGAAGACTTGGCGTCGGCATGGGAGAGATTCAAAGAGCTTCAACGTCAATGCCCTACGCATGGGCAACTCGAATATGTGCTCCAAGAGATCTTCTTCAATGGGCTGAATTCGGCAACAAAGGACCGGATTAATGTTCACACCAAACTCCGGTTCCTTCAGTTGACTCCGGAGGAAGCATGGGAAGAGCTAGAGTGCTTGGTTGGGTACGACAACACCTATGGGACCTCTGAAATCTCTAATGTGAGCCCCCTACCATCTATGGCTCTCTATCAACCATCTAAAGAGATTGATCAGGATGTTCGCAAGCAATTTAGGAAGGATCAAGTGAGAAAGCTACAAAAGAAAGTTCGACATCTATCGGCAAATCAAGCATGCATAGAGTGTGGATCTACTTCCCACACCACAGTCCAATGCCCACACACCGATCAAGTACACCTAGCCGAGACATATGAAGATGCTCATTATGTGAGAAGGTCCTAGCCACGGAGGAAACCAAAACACTTGGGCAATCGTCAACCCCGACAAAACTATGGCGGACACAACTTCTATCGAGCTCCAGGCCATCCGGAGTGTGAGCAATCACGCAATGATATGAGCATGTGTTGTAGGAGGAAATCGAGAATGGAAATAAAATATCAATAAATCAAAGCAAACCAGATTCCGTCCCTTGCAAATAATTACAAGACCTCCTCCTGATGTAGCAGTGGGAAGTCAGGTTCGATCCACGAGGAAGCTGGTCAGCGGATCCTATGAAGCAGAGAAATCTCACGAACAGAAATCGACAACAGATTACCTCGATCTCAACTAGGGTTTAGTCGACAGAAGATTGGACAAGTCGAAACAAAGCAAGCGGCAGCTCCAGGTGGTTGGTCGATATCGAGGAGACTTTACTCGATATCGAGTAAGTGTTTTGTCGACGTCGGGTACCTGCACACCAGAAGCTACGTCAATCTTGATGCTCGAAGGTCAGTAGTCGATATCGACCAAGATTAGTCGATATCGAGGAGACATAAACTTTGAAACGAAATAAATTAAAGAACAAGGCTTTGCGATATAAACTATGTATGTAAGAAAACTTCCAAGATCGGGGTTTGCAATGACAATAACCAAGCATTCATAAGGCAAGATAAATAACGACAATCATGCAAATTGCATCGAAGGATCAAGCTTTCGCCTTTTCCAACAATTAGACAACTCTTTCAAGAAACCCTAATTGTATCTACCAATTTTAGGTTTACAATCCAAGTTGTTCGCATGGATCTCCATTGAATGGGTAATAAACACATAAAAGGTAGTAGATCCTCAAAACACGATAAAGGTCGGATCTTTACCTCAAACACGCAGGGCTATCGTCGGGCTCACCCCAACCCTAGAAGTAGGTGGACTACTCGCTCTTCATCGCAATTGCAGACATTTTTTATTGAAAAGAAACTTGCATTAAATTAAACAAAGCTTACAACCAAAGGAAGCCAATTCCGCTCTCGCTTCACAAACTCCTCTTGGCCTCCACTCTCTCTCTCTCCTACTTCTCTCCGAAATTGAATGAATAAAAACTCAGCCCCCTTAGCTTTATTTATAGGCTTTCAATCCTTGCTAATCATGGAAGGAAATATCTGTATAATATCTAAAGATAAAATTTTAATAAAAGGAACATTTATCTTTACAAGGAAATATATCTAAATATCTAAATATCTTCATGTGTGGATAAATCCTCTCTCTATAGATGGATCTTGATAAAACTTGATAGATTCGAACATCTTCTTACCCAAGCAAGCCCAACTCGACTCGGACAGCCCAACTGCGTAACGCGGCCGAGGAACCTTCTGCTCGATATCGAGTAATTTCCTCAATATCGAGGAAATGTGTCGTCGATATTGGCTTGTCTGGCTTGCTTGAGCAACCTCTCCCCGACCTGGCTCATGCATGTGGTTCTGGGTTTACTCGACATCGAGTAATGTTGTCGATATCGAGTAAATGGTGCTCGACGGGTCTTGCTCTTCAGCTTCTCGATCAGATTTCCTTCCTCGAGTTTAGGTGTGGCTTCAGGTCTTATCGATATCGAGTAATGTTATCGATATCGAGTACAATTCTGAACTCGGGTTGGCTTTGTCTTCAGTTCTCGATATGGTGCTGCTTCCTCGAATCCTCGATCAGGTTTGGTGCTGGACTGAGTCGATATCGAGGAGATTCCTCGACATCGAGTAAAACTGCAACTCGAGTTGGCTTTTCTACTCTGTTTCTCGATCAGGATTTTCCTCGATCATGCTTTTCCTGGACTTCTTTAGTCGATATCGAGAAAAAAGTACTCGATATCGAGTAAGGCTCAGCTTCCGTCTTTGCTTCTTGGTTTTGTCCCGGAATGGCTCCAAATTCTGTAATATTAAACCAAAACTTATGTAGATCTCTATTTCTTGCAAATAAGCATATATTACATAAATTCAACATATTCCCAGTCCGAAATATACAAAGTATATAGAACATGGAGCTAAAATGTGCATTTCAACATGGCTATTTTAGTGGGCATCAGCATGATCGTTGAGGAGATGAGGAGAAACCAAGCAAAGAATGACCTTGCTAACTCAGCTCTCCAAAATCAATTGCAAGGTCTCAATGCTCGCTTTGGGGAGATGGACATATGGAGGAGAAACATTAAGACCCAAGTTGGTCAATTGGCGGCTCAAATTCCAAAGCGACCCAACACCCTACCAAGCCAAACCACGGCTAATCCTAAGGGCCCTGCAACCGGGCATGTTGCTTCCATCAAGCTAAGGAGTGGACGCGAGTTACTAGACCAACACAACTCGCAAAAAGAAGACGGCGAGCCCAGAAATACCCTCGGCGCCAACCCCCCCCCCCCCCCCCAGTGTCGGCATCGACCCCCTAACAGCTCCAAAACCTACTGCAGAAGCTACTGGAAGTGCACAGCCCCTCGGCGCCGACCCCTCCAGGGTCGACGTCGACCCACCTGTTCAAGAAATCCCATCCAACACTGCAGATCTCTCGACGCCGACCCCCCTGCCTCGACGCCGACCCCTCACTACTAGAATTATTTTCATAGACATCGGGGAATTAAAATCAGTCAGAAAAACGCATGATGTTAACTAGAGTTTTAACATCGGTTTGTAAATTTGTGATATTTAAAACGAAACAGACATCGCCCTATTTTATCAACCGATGTGAAAAATGTTTTTTGAAAAAAAAAAGTAAGGCGCGGGATTGAAATATTAACTAAGTTAAATCCCGCTCATCTGAAATACGGGTGTACGGATCAAATTTTCCCAACACAAATTGAATTGCTTGAAAAAAATAGGGTACTCCGTAGCGTATACTTGGAAAAATTAAAAGAAGATATTTCAGGCCATTCACCACTCATCTCTTTCCTCCCGACTCCATCCTGTTCACCACGAATCCTTCTCTACTCTCGCCTTCTATGTAGGCTCTGCGGCTGCTTAACTCAAAGGTGGCTCTGGGGGCCCAACCCCTTCTCCGTGGTCGGTCTCTCTCTCCGGGCTTTCCTCACACTTTTGAACCACTGAAATCCCTATTTCGTTGTCATCCTTGTCTCTCCTGCTATCGTACCAGAGCTCGGTTGTCCACATCCCTCAAGTTGTCAAAATCCTTACTCCAGCAGTAGAAACCCCTACGCGCTCACTGCCTCTCTGTCACTGGTATGAAATTCTGCCTTCAGTTTTCAATATTTTCGATTAGGGTTTAATTGAATTGATTCAGTGTGTAGCTAAAATTGATATCCGGTTTTGACTTAGGGTTTCTTTAGGATTTGAAGTTCTCTCTTTCATTAAAGGACCAGGCTTGCTGTAGATCTGGGTAAATGTTCCTCTTTAATTACAGGATCGGGCTTGTTGTAGATCCGGGTAACTTTCCAAGTATTTTGTTAGATCTAGTCCTCCTCCTTCCCTTTTTTCTCAGTCCGGTTCTTCTGCTTGAATTTGATTCCAGTCTAGTGTTTTTGTCAAATCTGGATGTGTTATTTTGATTGTTATCCTACTTGTTTAATTATTTATGCAAGCTGGTGATGACTAGGTGTAAGAGGCCTTGTTTTGAAAATTCAAATTCCAAAATATATGTATCATGTTCACAGGTTGCTTTTACTGCCCAATAATTGATAAACATGTAGTATAAGAAACTCCCTCTTTCGATGCATAAAATATCCCAAAAGAGTTAGCAATGGAGAGGATATTTCTCTCTAATGCTATCTCTTTTGGAGATTTTAAATATCCCAAAAGAGTTAACATTTCCTATGTTTTCAAATGTGTTGATCTGCATTGTGATACGCAGCCAGTAGGCTACATTTCTTTATGTGTGGAGTCATGGATATATGGGATCTATCTTGGGATTTTATTCTTCATTTATAAGGGATTTTATAATTTCGTCTTTTTGTGGAGTTTTGGTACCATTTGTCCACTTTATCTTAAGTCTTCTCACCAAATCATGTGCACATTCTAGAAGACTAGAACATTAAAATCAAACAAATGCAGAAAATGTGATGTGTGTACAAAAAATGTTAATGATAAGGCTCGTATTACTGATGTCGAAATGACAAATTTCTTTAGTTATCATGTTCATGTTTAAGGGACTTCTTCGTCTTCAAAGAGCAAATCGCTGCTATTTCTAAACTCATCAGAGAAATTATATAGTCTGTTTTAGGGACCATGCCTATAATATCTCTATTCTTTCCTTCTTTAAAAGATCTTCACCATGCTTGAAGACTCCTCTTTATGCTGTATTCTTTCTCTTAAAAGAGTTAAAACAGGGCTTGTTATTGATTCCTGCAAATTTTATTAATAAATTTATAGGAATGTTGTTTAATGCTGCAATTTTTCGAATGTGCAATTATGCCGCATCATATATGACACATTTCCAAGTTTCTAATTTGTCAATTTTAATTATTATTCTTATCTTACCGTTTCTAGTTAGTTTCTTTTAACATCCCATATTCCTAGTTCTTGTTTTTTTAGGCATTTCCCCCACTATCAACATGTTTTCTTCCATTATTACCTTTTATTTTTATTTTTTTTATTAATTGGAAGATATTTATTTGTTTTCCATTGAAATCTTGTAAGACATACTTGATATTGAATATGAATCAGATTGTGAGGATTCCTCACAAATCCGTTGAATGGTGAGGTACTTGTATTTCAAATTTCTAAATCCTAGGAGTGAGATCCGTGCTTCTAATGGTTCTTATCATTTATCAATACATGCATCATATTTTTTCCATGAATCTAGTGGTTCTTATCATTTATCAATGTATGTAGCATATTTTTTCCATGGCTTTACATATACCTTCAGTTAAGCAGTGCCTGTTTGTTCCTTCTCGATTTTTTTCCCTGGAGTTTCTTAATTTGGATAAGGGTTTATGATAGTGATATGCAGTATATTTTTTCCATTACTTTATATCTACCTTCTGATAAGCAGGGCCTGTTTGTTCCTTCTCGATATTTTTTTTCTTGAGTTCCTTAGTTTGGATAGCTTTGTCATAGTGATATTACAGTTTCATTTTTTCCTCTTTAAACAAATCATCTATATTAACTTTATATGACATAACATTACAATATTGGCACATAATGATCTTTTCTAGTATTCTGCATAATCTTTATTTTGCTACTCAAGAATGATTGGGATGAATTAAAAAGTATGTTATCATTCCAGTTGAAGCAGGTATGGTGAGGTAGGCTAGTATGGATGTCCTCCGTTTATGACATGTGTTCATTTGAGCTTGCATTTCTGAATTCTGCTTCTCTAAGCTGACCAATCTGTCTGGTTCAAATTTGTAAACCTAGGTTTTGTCAGAGTATCCAGAGGCAAAGATGGCTGATGACCGAGTTAACTCTAATACCGGTGAAACATACCAGGATTTGGTTAAGAGAGTGGATGAAGGTATATTGCTCTATCTAACTCGAGCTCCTAATGTCTTCAAAGTGATAATTGAATTGTCTACCTTTTGATGCTATGATATGTGCTTCTCCTATTCTTCACATATTCTGTTCGGAGGCAGGGTAAGAATATGCAAGCTGCATGGAGCCCTGATCAATACCAAACTGATTGTTGTTCTTGTAAGTATTGGTTAAATAGTTTAAGAGGCCTTTACGTTTTTTTTTTGTCCATCTCTCTTTAGAATCACGGTGTGAGATATTTCAATACAAATCCATGTATTTTGCCAAAGTGGTGATAAATGATTAGTGTTTCATCTCATCATTTCTTTTTGTGCAGATTTCTTCCTTGTAAATATCAATCTTGTCCTAAATGAGCAAATACCGTTTGCAGTGAAGGATCTTGCAATGTATGTGCCAACTCAAACAGAGCTAATTAAATACTTAAGTTGTGAATCTTAGAGGGGGATTAATTAGAGTCATAAATAGAGTTTATTTTTATTTTCATTAGCTTGCTTCATGATTTTGTTGTGAATCTTAGAGGTTGATTAATTAGTGTTCCCAGTCATGAAGTGTGCCATTGATTTCAAAGGTATGTCCTTCCAACCTATTCTTGCAAATGCCTTGTGATTTTCACTGTTTCTTCTCTCCTTCCGTGTCATGAAGTGTACCATGTATGTATATCTAGGTTGAGTTTATAAATGGCAATGTCAATAGAATATTCAATGTCAATCAAAATTTCCCTTATTATGAGATTTTAGGGGGTCCAAATTAATGCTTTAAGACTCTGAACACACACGGTTGTTGAGCACGTATATAATTCGTCATACTCTAATCCTCAATCCAATATTCTTACAGCTGAAATTGAACTATGTACAACTCTTAATCAGCCTCAAACGTTGATCCTCATCCTCAATCAAATATTTCTTTGTCATGGTATGGGATGTCTTTTGATTTACTCAAACGTTGAGCTTCTTTTCTATTCGGTTTTGTGGAATCGTAATGGATGATTTGAAGCGTTCTTGTACTAGGAATCATAATGGTTGATTGCGAAAACAAGAGACTCCTGGTTCAATTGCCTAAAATCGAAGCTGCATAAGGGTTGTGGGTATGTTACTCAATATCTCCGGGTACGATCTTGTTTTACTGATCTTTTTTGTTTTTTTTTGTTGTGTGATTGATTGGTGTAAATATCCTAATGTCCTTCCAGTTGATTCTTACAAGTTTGTGCTTCTAAAATTTTAGGAGATGACTCTTGTATCTGCTGAGGTTACGTTCCAGATTGGTATAAAGACTCTTGACCCTCTAGATATTGGTATACATTCTCCTTTGTTCAAATAAATACCTTTATTGATTGAATGTTCAATTCCAGTTAAATCAGTCAAGTCCTCGGATCTAAAGCATCGAAATTCTGAAAATTACTCTACTTGAATGGCGTTTGTTCTTTAAATATGTCTTGGCTCTCCCTATTTTGTGATGAAGTATTACTGTAGTCTAAATATATCTACTCAACGTCTCTATAGTTTGAGTCCTATAAATGAATTGCTTGGCAGCAGTTTTGTATGTTTTGATGTACCTGAGTGAGAGAGAAAACTGAATTTTTTATAGGCATTTTGTTTGTCATGCTTGTGTTGTCTTGGTGAAAGTGAAATCGATGAGTTTATTAGATGAAGCTCTTCCCTTTTCTTCTATTTTTTATCAAGTGAGATTGAGCATGAGATGAAGCCCTTCTTAACCTGTTGTGACTTTTGCTGCTAGGGAGGATTTGTTGATGGAAAATTTTCAGCTAGTGTACCTCATGAGTTGTGGGGATTTGGATAAAGAGATTTGAGTGTGCTTTTTGTTGTGCTTGGCAAACTCTCATGCTACTTGCCTTCTATTTTTTTTTATTCACACTTCCTCTGCAATTCTAATTTTGTTATTTAATCTTTACCAATGGAGCATGTTTGAAAAGTTCTAACTATTTTGCCTGAACAATTTTGATCTTCTTTATCTCAGGATTTTGATTCTTGAATGGATTGTGTTCACCTTGTACTTCTCTGTATTTCTACTAGGCAAACTTGATCAGAACAGCAACTCTGAATTATTTACATGATGCTGGAAATCAGTGGGGGAGCAACACCTCAGGTCAGGGTATTTAATGCTTAAATGGATTGTGCATCTTGCACCTAGACCAGAACAAGATGAAGGATTGGAGCAGTCTTTATAACTAGTATAGCTTATAAAGGATAGTTGTGCCTTTGATAATGATATGTTGTGCCTTTGAATCCATTCACTTTATTTTCAAGTGATATTATGTCTATCTTAGAATCAGACTATATATGTATTTTGTTTTGTATTTAGCCATGTTGTCATCTTGTATTTGACTCTATGGTTATTATTTTATGTATTGGTTATGGTTTTTTGCATTGTTTAATTTTCTATTTGTCAAAACAGTGTCACAATATAGATTAGTAGGTTTATTTGATGAAACACATCGAAATTGAGATCGAAAACTGATGTCTATGTTTGTAAATATGTTGACCATTATGATACAGATCGATTTCTAAACCCAGCATATATGAAAATTATAATAAAAAACAGATGTGTATATGTAGCACTTACATCATTAAAAATATATAAAATGATGTTGTAAATAATCAAAACATCATTTTTAAAGAAAAAATTGATTTGAAAAAATATAAATAACATTGATTTTAAAAAAATCAATATGGTATATTATATTTATATAAAATAATATCACAAATTACAAATGAAAAAAGAGTATTTACAAATTGAATAATAAATAACCGATGTGTGTAGCAATATAAAACATCAAGTTTTTAAAAAATAGCGATGTTAATTTGAAAATTTTGTATTACCCTACATACCTCCAAATGGATAGAAATGAAAAATAATAATGGTTTAACATTAGATGAATCAATCAAAAAGTAATTATATTCATGCATTTAAGTCATTATTAAAATGAAAAACGATGTTATAAATTATTAAAGACATCGGTTATAAACCGATGTGGTAAAGTTGTGATCTTTAACACCACCCACTAACACGTCGAATTTTTTTTTTTTTATTAACATCGGTCTATACCCGATGTCTATGAACAAAATTCTAGTAGTGCTTGTTGTAGAAAGAACGAGAGCTTCTAAGGCTGTTTCTAAGCCTAAGGTACCACTCTCATTCCCCTCCAAGGTGCCGAAGAACCCCACTGATAGGAAGTTCAAGCAGTTCATGAAGATTCTTTAAGGTCTCAACGTTACTATCCCCCTCACCGAAGCACTTAGAGAGATGCCCACCTATGTGAAATTTTTGAAGGAGATCTTGAGTAACAAGAGATCTCTAGCGGATATTGTGGAGGAATGCAACAAGATGGACTTCCCCAAAAAGAAGGCTGATCCAGGGAAGTTCGCCATCTCTATTGGGCTTGGGAATCATCGTTACAATGCCTTGTGTGACTTGGGAGTAAGTGTAAGTCTTATGCCTCTATCTATTTGGCACCAAGTCAAGCTAGGAGCATTGGAGCCGGTGGAGATGAAGTTGTTTATGGGCGACTACACATGGGTGAAGTTCTTTGTCCAAACCGACTTCATTGTGCTAGATATGGAATCGGATCCCACCGTGCCAATCATTTTGGGTAGACCTTTCTTGGCCACGGCGGATGCGAACATTAGCGTCAAGAATGGCCTACCTACTTTCACCATAGCCGATGTGGTAATTGAGTTTCGTTTTAATCCGATTATGAGGGAGGGAAGGAGGATGGAGGTCAATGCTCTATATGCACGAATGGACGTCATTCCATGTGAGGAGCTTACACAGAAGATGATAGCCAAGGAGCCAACGCCCACGAATGATCAAATCAACAACCTATTGGCTACTTTGGATAATGAAGAAGTGGAAATCAAGAGCACGACAACGGCTAAGTATGGGGTCCTCGACGTCGACCCACCTCTGTCGACATCGATTCCACATTATGCTGAAAAAGCTACAGATGCCTCGGCGTCAACACCCTTAACCTCGATATCGACCCCCTTGGAGGATAAAATGTTTCTGCATAATGTTGAAAAAGCTACAGATGCCTCAGCGTCGACACCTCCAGCAGCAGGACAGCATGAAGAAGATGGTTGTGCTACCATGGAAGGAAAAGTTGACGAGAAAGGAAAGAGTTGGGCCGAAGACCACCATCCCGGTCCCAACAAGGTAAGTCAAGGTATGAATTTCTCTTCCCCTATTTCCATTAAAAACTTATCTATTACGAATGGAAGAGGTATGCCTTGGTATGTGAGGTTATATAGGGGATACATGAGGATCCAAAAGCTTATGAGGTAGGAGATACGATGTACATCTCCAAGGCCAAGAATCAATGGTTCCCCAACAAATTCAAAGAGAATAAGGTTGGTCCATTCGAAATTCACAAGATTCGACCCGACGCAATGGAGTTAAAGGACAAGGAAGGAGTCCTATTCAAGGTCGAACATGAGAGTCCAAAGGAGGAGGCCCGTGCCACACGGGCCTTGCAAATGCCCACATGAGCTTAAGAGAAGAAGTCGGCCTAGGGACTTAAAAGTCTAGAGCTTGTACATAGACGATGATTATTTAGGATTTTATTTTTGTTGGTTTTGGTTTTAGATTTTGTTTTGGTACGTTTTTCTTTAAACTTTGTTTTTTTGAGGTTTTGGTTGCTAACAAAGTGGTAGGTGCTAAGCCTGACGAAAGGACAACCTTGGAGAAGAGAAGTTTGTCGACTATCACCGGTCGATGTCGATTCCTGGGTACAATAGTAGCACCTATTTTCGGTCGGAATAAGCTCCAATTCTATCTTGTAAGTCTTTGTTTACACCCATCCCTTATTTTTGAGCTTAAACTTTGAGGACAAAGTAATTTTTTAAGTATGGGGTGGGGGTAACAACTTACTATATGCTTATGGTTTGAGGTTTGTTTTTGGTGGTGGTGTTTTGCATTATTTTGTATTTTTGCATATTTTGCATTTTTATAGAGTCCATAAAAAAAATACAAAAAAATTGAAAAATGTCGAAAAAAAGAAGAAAAAAATGCATTGTTTATTTGTAGTTATATTTTATACACCTAACTTAGATGTCCTATGATGATGCCTAATAATCGACTTGATCATGTAAACCCTATGATATGTTTGGATGGTTTAGCCTAAGTCTCCTAAAAAGTTTGATTTTTATGTGGTAATTTGACTTGCAATTATCATTGAGCACATAGGGAATGTTCTTCATATATTTCCCTCTATTTTTGATGTGTGATTTACTCTCCTTATGTTATTACCTCTTGACATTGATGTGGTTATCTATTTCTTGAGACCGATTATGAGATACTAGTTCATTGCTTATTAAAATTAGATGATGGAGGACTTATATTTTCTTAGCCATATTTTATCCATTCATTTACGTACCTTACATATTATCTTTACTTGAAGCCCTTCGAGCCTTAGCCTATTCTTTGTTAGCTCTACAAAGTTGGTTCCTAGCCGATTATAAGCTTGACCCTTTATCTGGGAATTAGGATTTAGAGTTGGTTGGAAATCTATTGAGTTGAGTTTGATAGAGTAGAAGCTAAGGGATGAGCTTTTGATGAGGTGCTTTGAGTTAGATTTTGTAAGATGTGTTTTATTTCTCATATTGTCCTTATATTTTAGAGGCTCCGAAAATTTATATATATGTATTATTGCCGAAAGAAAAAAAAATGAAAAAAAATGTCGGCATGAAAAAAAAAAGGAATGAAGAAAAAAAAGTGTTTATTAAGAGCCTAGTTTATTATATGTGAGAGTTGGATGAAATTGTTCGTTTAGAAGTATTTTCATGGGTTGATGATCTTGATTGTTGATGAGTTTGGTAGATGTACTGATTTGAAGACGAGTTGTTTGGTTGAGTTGAGTTGGAAGTTTAGGAGTCTTGATTCCCGGATTTTTAGCACCACTTTGCCTAAATAATTCCATACCTTTTATTTCTTACCAAGCCACATTACAACCCGGCCGAATAAAGTTTTCTTTGAAGTCTTTCATTGAGCCATAAGTCCTCTTGATGATTTTGATTGCTTGGACATCTCCGGTGTGGAGATTGGTGATATAAATAACAATGTCTATGTAGCTTTTTGCATTAAGGATTGAGTTGAGAGATGTTATTCAAAGCCTAAACACATTGAGAGTTGAGCGAAACACATATATCCTTGTGAGGTTGGATTTCAATTGCTCTTTCTTAGCGTTACCTATATATGTGTGATGACGTTTGATTGCTTGATTCTTTTAGACCACTTGCGCTTATGAGTTATGATGTTGCTTTTTGGCAAAGGCGAAGTCTTGAAGGATGTGTTGTAGGTAGTGGTTATTGTTTGGTTATTTCTTGAGGACAAGCAAGTCTAAGTGTGGGGTGTTTTGATGTCCACATATTTAGTCTTATTTTATATCATGTTTTCATTTCATTCAAGTCCTTTTATTAGCTTTTGTGTTGGGAAAGTAAGGAAAATGTGTAGTTATACTTAATATTGCAAGATATGGAGTCTATACAAGCTTTGGTGTGATTTTATAGGTTTTGGAGCTGATTTGGAAGAGTTTCGACGCACTTTGGAGCTTAATGAAAAATCATGAAGGCAATAGAGGAGCCAAGCAAAAGGAAAAAAAATGGTGCAGCCGGAGAAAAGCCTTATTTTCACCATTCATAACTTCGATTCAAGTTCTGGATCCTTCATGAGATTTGTATTCCTTGAAAAGAGCTTTCTAACGCATATTCATATGCGTCAATCGGATGAACGAGGACTCCGAAAAATGCAATTGAAGACAGAGTCGAAAAGCTGGAGAAAACAAAGGCTATTGCGTTCGAACAGAGTCTCGGCACTGATACCTTTGACCTCGGCGCCGACACCCAACGAATTCCAGTAGCACTGTAAGCGAACAGACCCTCGACGCCGAAACCTAGACCCTCGGCGCCGATACCCTGCGCACCAGGAGAAGTTTTTGCGGGCTAATTTTATTGCTTAATGGGCTTTTTAATTAGGATTTTCATCTAAATCTCTTTAAGGATCTTTTAGTTAGATAGACTTGGTATATTTTATCCTTCCTTAGATAGATTATATTATTTTCCTTAGATAAAATCTCTTTCCTTAGAGATTAAGTCTTAATTTCTATCTTTAAATAAAGCCAATTAGAGGCTAATTAGAAAATCAACACACGGCTGAACGGACAGCAAGAGGCACGTACGTTTTGGAGTTTTTGGTTTAAGGTTTTGACATTGGTTTTGAGGTTTGATTTTATTCAATTTCAGATTATGTTTTATTCAATTTTCAGCATGTTTTCTATAGCTATGTGTAGTAGTTCCCCTTCTTCTAGGGTTGGGGTGAGCCCAACAATAGTCATGTATGAAAGCTTGAATCTATGATGTTTTTATGAGTTTATCATCATCTATCTTGTGCTTAAATCCTTTGCGAAAGTTGAGGACGATTCTACATTTATGATTATGAAGCGAAAGTGGATTTAATTATGAATTTGGATAGTAATTAGAGATCTTTGACGAAAGTAAAAGGGATCTAATTAAGAAAAGGTAGAACGAATAGGTTTTATGTGAAAGCCTCTATTCTCTATTTGTGAAGTATGCGAAAGCTATCTTTTGATGATAAAAACATGATTTTTGTTCTATGATTCTTGTGTGGTTTATGCATGGTTATTGTTGTGGTTATCCATTGACCTTGGAAGTTCCTTTTATATTGTTTACATCCCTAAAATCCCTTGTTTTTTGTTCTATTTTGCTGCTGGAAAACAAACGATCACTCGACATTCATCCCTTCTCTCGACCATCCCCTTGATATCGACCTCTCTAGTTGACATCGACTACCTTTGCTACTGATTTTTATGTGTTGTTAGATCACAGGAACTACTCTAGAAAGTGATGTCCTCTAACCAATGGAACGATCCCGACTTCCGCTATCTACGTACATAGTGGGAATGGATGTATTTTATTTGTGGTTGATTTCCCATCGCAACAAGAATGGGGTCGTTCAGCCTCTTATGAAGACGTGGCAGATCAAGGTGGTGAATATGGTATTGGTTCTGAAGAAACGAGTACTTAAGGTAAATAACAGTAAGAGACAGATACTCTAGAAGGGGGGTTGAATAGAGTATAGACGCTTTTCGCAAAGTCATGTAGAGCAACCAACTTCAAAGGCTGGATAGTGGGTTTCAAGGCCTTGAACTCGATCTCAAGATCTTGAACAAATTTTTCGTGCCTTGCTAGTTCTGCAATGAAATCAGACGTTAAAAACAGACAGAACAAATAAACGTAAATGCGGAAATTAAATAGATGAACACAAGAATTGTTAACGAGGTTCGGCTCTAAACTAGCCTATGTCCCCGCCTAGGGTTATCCAACCCGTAGGATTCAACAACTTTTATTCCTCTTTCCTTATGGATCCTAATAGCTCACCGAGAAGCCTCTCTCCTATACAATTGCAATCTAGTCAACTCAGATCCCTTAGAGTCCTAGACCAATCTAGAAGAGCCCCACCTCTCTCAGCTACCTAGTACACCCAAAATACAGAGAAATAAAAGTCCCATTTGCCACACCGTAGTGTGATACGTTTGAGTATATGATACTCTTACTATAACAGGGATTGAATTTAAACTATGAAGCTCAAGACTTCCTAACTCTCAAAGATAATAAATAGAATACAGAATAGAGAGAAAGGAAGCAAATAAAATCAGCAATGGCGTATGTAGACTTGAGAGCTCTTTGATGCGCAGAGACGGCTTGGCAGAAGGTGTGTATTCATCGTTCTTCTCCTTCTCCCTTTATAGCCGAGAGCCGTTGATGTTTTGCTGATTTTTATCCCCCAAAATCTTGATCAGTTGTAACAACAATTTGAACTGTAAAACGCTGGGGATATTTCATGTTACTGCTACCGAAATCTTTCGGATCTTTTTCTTTTGAAATAGTGCACGCTCCTTGCCAGAAATATGTTTCACTACTAGAATTCTGCTATTTAACATCGGTACATTAACATCGGTCAGAAAAACCTGCCATGTTAAATAATTTTTTGACATCGGTTGAAAAGTTTATGATGTTAAAAATAAAACAGACACCACACTATTTTTTGACTGATGTTAAAAATAAGTTATTGGAAAAAAAAGCATGGGACAAATCCCGCCTATACGAAATACACGCGAAATGATTTAACACTTCAAATTTTTTTAAGAAAGTACTCCCTCTTCCTTGAATTGGTAAATAAAGAGCGGCCATCCGGGATTCGAACCGGGGACCTTTTGGGTACTACCCGCAGGTCCTCTCCAGTTGAGCCATTCCGCTCGTCATTCTCTCTTCCAAACCCAAACCCGCGACTCTCCCTCCCCGCGACAGCGACATCCTGTTTCCTCCTCCAACTCCTCCCTGTTCACCGGTTCACCCCAACCCCTTCCTCCTCCAATCTCGCCGGCTTGGGAACTGAGAGTGGCTCCGGTGGGGATGTAGGCTCTCCGGCGAAATCCCGCTTCTCGTCTCTCGTTCCCATCTCTCAGCAGCGAAACCCCTTCTGTCCCTTCATTCTCGTCGTCGTGTCTCCAGTGCGGCGTCGTGTCTCCGGTGGGTAGCCTCTGGTCGTCTCTCTCGCCGTCGAAACCGAGCCGGACACTGCCTCTTCGTTGAAGTATTCCCAAGAATTCATGTAATGAAATTGATTTTAGGGCTTTCGGGTAATGAAACTGATTTTGGTTAGGGTTTTTGTTTCCTGAGTTGACTTGAATTTAATTGTGTATTCGTCTCTTTGTGAGGAAAGGATGAAACACGAATTTGGTTTGAGTACAATTCTTTTTCTGTCGTAATTTAGGGTTTGCACTCGCCATTTCGAGTTCTACTGGACTAGGTGGAATTGATCCCCTTTTGGAGCCGGGCTGTCGAAATCTCACTGCCTCTCCGTTGAAGTATTCTCAAATTCAGGTAATGAAACTGATTTTAGGGCTTTCGGGTAGTGAAACTGATTTTTGGTTAGGGCTGTCTATCTATTAGTTTCCCTTTTCACAAAACTAAGTTGTAGGCAAAACTGAGTTGTAGGCCTATTTTAGTTGTAAGCAAAAAATAGTTAGTATTTCTGTACGTCTGGCTTTTTTTCAGCTATATATTTTTTCAGTTATTTGATATATGTGCTGAAAAGGCTTCCTGTGTATGCTAACAAGGAGCAAGATGAAACAAGTCAAGTCTTAACACAGATTCTTCGTGTGGTAAATAATGTGAATGAAGCAAATGGTGAATCTCGCAGGATGAGTTTCCAAGGTGTGGTTGAATATCTTGCATCGGAGCTGTTTAATGCTAATGCATGAATTAATGTTAGAAAGAATGTCCAGTCATGTTTAGATCTTCTTGCTGGACGAACTGGTAATGAGGTCTCTGAGCTGCTTGAGCCTTTGTATCAACCTTTACTTCAGCCACTTATTGTCTGGCCTCTTCGTTCAAAGATTGTTGATCAACAGGTTAACGACACAATAAATTCAGCTTCTTTTATTTATTTATTTGTATTGTACCTCGTAACACTCATGTAACTAAAGCTAATCCATTTTATGTAGGTTGGGACCGTAACTGCCTTGAATTTCTGCTTGGCCTTGAGGCCTCCTCTCTTAAAGTTGACACCAGAGCTGGTTAATTTCCTTCAAGAGTCATTGCATATTGTTGAGGCTGATGAGAATGTCTGGGTTGTCAAATTTATGAATCCCAAAGTGGAAACATCCTTGATCAAGCTTCGAACAGCTTGTATTGAGCTGCTTTGCACGGCTATGACATGGGCTGATTTCAAGACTACCAATCACTCTGAGCTGCGATCAAAAATTATTTCCATGTTTTTTAAATCGTTGACTTGCCGCACTCCAGAAATTGTTGTTGCTGCTAAGGAGGGTTTAAGATAGGTATTTTTTCTGCCCTGTATTTTTTCAGTGTTTTTGTAAGATTTGTAGCTCTTCGTGTTTCTGAATAGGGAATCTTTCTGATTCTGGACTTCAAATAGTGTATCTTACTGCAGAAGTGTATAAATCTTACAAAAATGTCTTATACATAATAAGCTTTATATTTTTATCGTAAAGAATACATAGTTACAAGCACATCCTCTTAGTCTAGGAAATGATGAAATAAACATAACAAATATTCTAAACTATCTATACTGACTGGTGATCTTTCAATTACATCTTTTTGTGAGAATAAACTAATGAGATTGATATGTAGGTTTGATATAATGATATGATAGTCTTTTTTCCTTTTATCATTCATAGCTTTGTGTTTCACATTTAGCGTTTAAAGGGGAAACTAATGGCTGTTGTTGCAAAAAAATTGTCGAGGACAACATTTTTTGTCACTTTTTTCTATATACAAGCTGATATGTCAATGGTTGATGGATGAACTATTAGCTACTTCATAGTAAAGAAATATGCTCTGATCATAAGAGATTGCTAAAATATTATGCTTTTAGTGAGTTTTGGACCTTTGGTTAATTAAACAGCAACATAAACTGCAATAATCTGCCTTTGAGGTAATTTTGTGAGCCTTGCATCTAGAAAACTGGAGCTCGAGATATCTGAAATCTATATATATTTCTGAGCTGCATTTTACCATTTCTCTGTTTTTCTTATTTTGTTGATTGTCTGGAATTGTACAGCAGAAATAACTATGTTCGACAGCAACGTCACTGTCTATAAGTTCAACCAAGACCTCCATTTCTTTGTCATTGGAGCAGATGATGAAAATGAGCTTATTCTAGATGCAATCCTTAATGGTTTGTATGAAGCAATGAACATTCTTTTAAGGTAGACGATGCAGCATATTTCTCAACTTTCATGCTAGGCATGTAGTGTACCGCTGCTTAAGTCTAGCTTATCTATCATGTACTTTATATCAAGGCTTTTTCGTCCAATTAATTCTCAGTGAATTTTATTTTGTTTAATTCGGCTGATTGCAATTGAAAGTGAAGATCATGCTTTCCGTCATATTTGTTCCCTGCCAATACCCCTCTTTCTGATCGAACTGACCATATTTTGTTAAATATGGGTTTTGTGAGTGATGTCCATAGCATTCTCCATCTTGGATTTCTCTATCGTTTCTCCACAAATCTTAGCTCTTACTAGTGTTTCCTTTTGGCACGATGGTTCTTGAAACCGACGCCAATGCCATTGCTAGGAGAGTAGCTTCAAACAGTCTCGATACTTCCGCATCACTCTCTGAGCTGATGAAAAGTTAACCTTTGAACCTCGCCCATGTCATTGCTGGGAAAGTAGCTTCAAACAGTCTCAATACTTCCGCATCACTCTCTGAGCTGATGAAAAGTTAACCTTTGAACCTCGGTTTAAGACTGCTAACCTTATTTTCTTCCATATGCAGACCATATCGCGGGCATTAGCCTTGGCACATGAACATTTTACTAGATCTCTACTGAGCTGATGTGCTAAGCCATGAGTGGCGGAGATAACCTGTTGGTGGATACTCGTGTTGGCTTACTACTTCTGTATTTCGTTAAAAACCGGAGAGGTAAACCCGGAGATATAACCTGTTGCAGCTTGGAAGGGAGTGGGATGCGACAATGTTACAGGCAACATCATCAAGCTTGATCTGAGCCTTGAATCGCTTTCTTACCTATCTTGTTTAAAAGCCGGAGAGGTAAACCCTGCTCTATTTGAGTTGAAGTATTTAACATCCTTAGACTTAAGCTATGTTGACTTTAATGGGTCTATATTTCCTAAGTTCGTTGGGTCAATGAGACAACTACAACATCTATACCTCTGGTTCAATTTCAGTGGAAAAGTACCTACTGTTTTAGGATCTTAGTGAACTTGTTTTCCTTGATCTCAGTTTTGCTTGTTTTTATTATGAAATGGAGACAAACAACTTAGAATGGGCATTCAATCTTCAGAAATCGAAACATCACGGACTAGATGGGATTGACGTCAGTCAAGCACTTGATAGTCTTAACATTCAAAGAAATACATTTTTTCTTTGCCTAAATTGAGAATTATAGCTTCTGACATTGTTTCTTTGCCTGACCTGAGAATTATAGATTCTAAATTCTGACCCCGGACTATCACCTGAGCTCACTGTTAGGAAGTTGTTGTTCTCTGTATCATCATCATCTTTGTTTGTATTATATATTAATATATCTTGATTCACATTAGTGATCAGGTTTTGGTTGTTCTTCCATGTATTCTCGTAGGACGAACCTCTGATCAAAATAAAGAGTATACACTAATACACATGATGTCTACATGCGTTTCCAAAGAAAGGAGGATCTTGCAATATTTTATGACAACCCTCTATATAGGCTAAAGGAGAACGTCTTTACTCATTGCCATGTATGCACCCAATGTAAATTCCTATGCTAAATCATTTACACTTTAGGATTTATACATGTTCTCTTTGGTTGGTACTGTTGTTTGGTGTATGTGTATATATAGATAGGAACATGTTCTCTTTGGTTGGTATTGTGGTATGGTGTATGTGTATATATATATAGACAGGATAGTGGGGTTATGGACCAAATTGCTTTGGTTCATAAGCTAGCACATCGGATTTACGAGCAATAGACAACGGTTTGTTGTAACGAAAGACATCAGTTTTACAAACTAAAAACATCAGTGTTATGAACTAAAAACATCAGTTTTACGAACTAAAAACATCAGATTTAAGTACAAAAAATATCAGTTTTACGAACTAAACACATCATTTTTATGAGCTAAACACATCATTTTTATGACCTAAACACACCAGTTTTACGAACTAAATACATCTGATTCACTAATAATTTAGGATGTCTTTACTATATATAAACAACGGTTTTAACACCAAAAAATGATTTCACTATACGTAATAACATCGGTTTTGTATTTATTCTATATAGCCAAATTTTGTGGTAAAAAATAATATTACAAATTATAGAGAGAAAATAAATATACATATGTAGAATTTCTATACAAGTGATGTTATAAAGTATTAAACATATCGTTTTTATAATAAGAAACGATGTTATAAATTATATAGACATCGGGCTTTGGACGATGTGAAAAACTTTTGACTTTTTACAACACCCACATAGACATCGATTTTTTTTTTTGAAAGACATCGGCTATTAACCGATGTTAAATCATAAATTTCTAGTAGTGTTTGCTGAAATATGGTTGCCGAAATCTCGGTGCTGGAATATCCGAGATCTTTTATCTATCTCCAATTTAAATCAAAATATCCTGCAAAGTAAATTCTATCCTAACACAATTTCTACAATTTATCTTTTACTTAAAATTCCATGCAAAAAGGATTATTGTGTTAGGAATATATAATATAGATAATATTCATAATAAAACAACACGTAAAATATATACTCCGTAATCAAATCAAATCTAAAAACAATTTGAAACAAAACATGGTAACTTTAACTACGTAATTAATTTGACCAAATCTAAGAATCAAGTAACCACTTTTCAATTTGATAATCCAATTTAAAACACACGTAAGAAACAAATCAAATCCAATATAACTACTTTGACCAAATCTAAGAATCAAGTAACCACTTTTCAATTTGATAATCCAATTTAAAACACACGTAAATAAGCAAATAGATAAAATCAATAATATTGGCCTAATTAAAATACATAGCACATATAATTTTGTGAGCCAAATAAATATATTCCGAGAATAATAAATCAAATAAAACAACCACAAAATATAATTGATATTTGCATAAAATACTACCTTATTTGTCTTCCATCCTACCTACAAAAATATATCACATATTATAATCAAGGTGGAGTCAACAATCTCCCCCTTGATGGAAGACAAAACAAATATCAATTATGCAAATAAATATAGCACATGCGGAACATCATATAACAAGCATAGGCATAAGCACCATATATCATTTCTCCCCCTTTTTGTCTTCCAACAAGCAAGGGAAGAAATCGAATTTAAATAAACTAACAACCACAAAATCTGTTACAGTCAAGACCTTGAAACTGATCTCAATGCATTGAGATGTCAACAGAAAGCATTATAAGATCAAAAATTCAGCAGTCATTGCTCCCCCTATGAAAATGCTTCCCTATTCAACATATCATGCTCCAAAGAGAAACATTAAGCAAAGATAATCATTAGTAGCATATAATAAATAAATAAAATTACTTATCACCAAGAGTGATTGTTTCGATCCATCTATGCTCTTTGGTCTTGGTGATATCCTGCAAAACAACCAAAAATTCAACCTTTCCGGCTAGACCAAGCTACAAACTTAGATTCATAATCGGGATGGACCATGTTTGGTGGTCTAATCCCTTTAGGAACCCAAATTTGATTTACCTGTCCTTTTAAACATAATGAAAAAGTATTACGAATTATATAAGGATCATTTCTACGATAAGGACAAGTAGTCTTCACATGACCCTTCTTACAACAAAAATAACATATGGGTGTGCGCCAATTCCCTTTAGCCTTTACAAAAGTGGTAGGGGCTTTCTTTGGAAAATTCTTGTTGTATCCAATACCACTTTTGTTGAGGGATGATTGGTGCTCGCCTAACATCCTATCGAGATTGGCCTTGGAATGGGTAAAACGAACAAGTAATGTCTGCTGGTCTCTACACTTCTCAGTCAACAAGATCTTTTCTTTCTCTAATTCCTTGGTGTAAAGACTTAGAGAAGAAAGATCTTGCTTCAAGACAGAATTTTCTGTCTCCAAGGTCTTGACTTTAATGTCAAGGGCTGACCGAGAGGCTTTGAGATTTTTCATTTCCATCGACAAATTACTCATGCGTTTCTCCTGTTCCAATAGCTTCTCTTTCAAGGTGTTAGTTTCCAAAATATAATCCTCTTCATTTATAATCATGTTTTTCAAAAATTCAGACAACACAGCAGTAGGACTAGAAATCAAATTTCTTACGATAGTTCCAAGATGCTTCTTTGGAGTTTCCTCATGATCTGCCATCAAGCAAAGATTTACTGGATCATTTTCCGCGTCCGATTCACTGGAGGAATCTGAATCATTCATTCGGTGTTTGTTCTTCTTCTTTTGAGGACACTCATTTGCAAAGTGACCTATTTCACCACATTCAAAGCAAGTTAGAATCTTTGATTTCTTACGAGGGTTAGAAGACTTACCTCGATGCTTTGAAGATTCGGAATATTCTCGATTTGAGAATTTATTCTTCATCTTGAGTATTTGTGCTAGCCTTCTTTTGATGAGTTCAAACGGATCCTCCTCATCTTCACTCTCGTCGTCGTCTGAGGATGCTTCTTCCTTCTTAGCTTGTAGGGCCAAGTTCTTTACAGTAGGGGCTACTTCTCCATCTTCTTCACCAAGAACCATCTCATGGGTAATCAACTTACCGAGGAGATCGTCCAATGGAAAAGTTGACAGATTTTGAGCTTCCTCTATTGCAGTTACTTTTGGCCCCCATTTCGCCTTTGGTAAGCTCCTCAAGATTTTCCTCACCTTTTCTTCATTGCTGAAGGTTTTGTCGAGAGAGTCCAAGTTGTTGACGATTTGGGTGAATCTGGTGAACATCTCCTTTATGGTTTCGGTAGACAGCATCTTGAATAGCTCATATTGTCGTAGGTAGATGTTGATCTTGCTTTCCTTAACCTGGCTAGTACCTTCGTAGGTTACTACAAGTTTATCCCAAATTTCTTTGGCGCTCCTGCAAGTTGAGACACGATTAAACTCATCAGTATTCAAACCATAATATAGCATGTGCATGGCCCGAAAATTCTTGGTCACATTCTCATGATCAGTCTGAGAGAATTCGGCTTCTGTTTTTTCAACTTGTGGTGATCCTGCTATATCGTCGGGCTTCATTGGAATAGTTGGTCCATTGACTATGCGTTCCCAGAGCTCCATGTCTTGATCAATGATGAACATTTTCATCAAAGATCTCCAATGGACAAAATTGTCACCGCATAATAGTGGAGGGCGATTTGACGACCTTCCTTGAGCGAATCCAC
Source organism: Persicaria tinctoria (assembly GCA_037127255.1). NCBI lineage: Eukaryota > Viridiplantae > Streptophyta > Magnoliopsida > Caryophyllales > Polygonaceae > Persicaria > Persicaria tinctoria. Next base: position 25,766,482 of record JBANSL010000014.1, read on the forward strand.
GTTCTCCTACAATACTCATGATCGATCTCACAGATTGTTAAATCAAATAGTGAGTTAAGCTCTGATACGAATTGAAGAAACGAGTACTTAAGGTAAATAACAGTAAGAGACAGATACTCTAGAAGGGGGGTTGAATAGAGTATAGACGCTTTTCGCAAAGTCGTGTAGAGCAAGCAACTTCAAAGGTTGGATAGTGGGTTTCAAGGCCTTGAACTCGATCTCAAGATCTTGAACAAATTTTTCGTTCCTTGCTAGTTCTGCAATGAAATCAGACGTTAAAAACAGACAGAACAAATAAACGTAAATGCGGAAATTAAATAGATGAACACGAGAATTGTTAACGAGGTTCGGCTCTAAACCAGCCTACGTCCCCGCCTAGGGTTATCCAACCCGTAGGATTCAACAACTTTTATTCCTCTTTCCTTATGGATCCTAATAGCTCACTGAGAAGCCTCTCTCCTATACAATTGCAATCTAGTCAACTCAGATCCCTTAGAGTCTAGACCAATCTAGAAGAGCCCCACCTCTCTCAGCTATCTAGTACACCCAAAATACAGAGAAATAAAAGTCCTCTTTGCCACACCGTAGTGTGATACGTTTGAGTATATGATACTCTTACTATAACAGGGATTGAATTTAAACTATGAAGCTCAAGACTTCCTAACTCTCAAAGATAATAAATAGAATACAGAATAGAGAGAAAGGAAGCAAATAAAATCAGCAATGACGTCTGTAGACTTGAGAGCTCTTTGATGCGCAGAGACGGCTTGGCAGAAGGTGTGTATTCATCGTTCTTCTCCTTCTCCCTTTATAGCCGAGAGCCGTTGATGTTTTGCTGATTTTTATCCCCCAAAATCTTGATCAGTTGTAACAACAATTTGAACTTTAAAACGCTGGAGATATTTCACGTTACTGCTGCCGAAATCTTTTGGATCTTTTTCTTTTGAAATAACGCACGCTCCTTGCTAGAAGATATGTTTCACTACTAGAATTCTGATGCCGAAATCTAATTTAAAACACACGTAAGAAACAAATCAAATCCAATATAGCTAGTTTAACCAAATCTAAGAATCAAGTAACCACTTTTCAATTTGATAATCCAATTTAAAACACACGTAAATAAGCAAATAGATAAAATCAATAATATTGGCCTAATTAAAATATATAGCACATATAATTTTGTGAGCTAAATAAATATATTCCGAGAATAATAAATCAAATAAAACAAACACAAAATATAATTGATATTTGCATAAAATACTACCTTATTTGTCTTTCATCATACCTACAAAAATATATCACATATTATAATCAAGGTGGAGTCAACAGGTTCTAATGCAAACCAACTCAAGCAAGCAACGAATGGTGAAGAAGTTCAAGATGTATGAAGGGGTAGAATGTGGGACTACTACGGAATATATCAGAGAGAATAATGGCCCACCTACAAGACTGAGTGCAATTCCAAGCGCATATATCCACCACCTTGGTTTACATTAAAGAACAACAACATAGACGAATTAAGGATAGAATTCATTCGAACTATTACGAACGTCACAAGTGAAGGTCACTACGACTATAGATCATTCCCTTGTCGGTTGAACTTGAGGCAAGACGACTTGCCACAAGTTCGACGAAAATTGTTGAATGAGCTACAATTGTATGCATATCACTTTCATTATTATTCAGGATTAGAGGAAATTATCATGAGGGTAAACTACGGGGCATGTCATGATGCCACTTATTGAATTGAGGTTTCGATCATGGGCGAAAATTTTGCGATGGTTCACCAACGTCCACTAGCTGTAATATCACAAAAAATCCAATGTTGTGGCTCCCCCTATTTTCCACATACATATGGTCCATCAATGTCGCCATACGAATAGTTAGATGAGATCTCTTTAATCAATTACAATAACCATTTTATATCGGTATGTTGACTCGCTCACTATATTTTTTTCAAAATATCCCAAATTTTCACTTCAACTTGTAACTCTAATTTCATTCGCTAATTTGATTGTTTCCCGAATAACCATTACTGCCTATTGATACAACCTAGACGATGTACCATTACACAAGCGTGAATGACTTGGATAAATAGTTTGCAACCAAGATTGCACAATATAGAGCATAATGACGTCGGGATGGTAGACCGACTCTCTTGTACTAGGATTGCAATTTCAACTTTGTTTTCTTTATTGTATCTGTGACGTATACTATTGTATTGGGTCTTCGACTATCGATATTTTTTTATGTATGGATATCTTATGCATCTCCTTTCAAAGCATATCATATTAGATGGTGTTTTTATTATATCTAATATAATTCGATTTTACCATACCCGTTCAATGCATGTTGTGGACCGGATCGGCCCATACTGGACTGACCACCAACCCATTTTAATCGAATGGGGCATTGTATGGACTGACTCAGGCCGGAACGACCCACACCCGTAAAGATTAACCCTCCAGCTCAAAGTGATCCATTGGTATGTTGTATGGTATGGTCTGTCAACCCCATTTATTGGATGAAGGCAGAAAAGAATGCATTTTTTTCATAAAGGTTTTTCATACCACTGGATGATGGATATTAAGAAGGTGGGAAAAAATTTCACCGGTATTTCACCCACCGCATAATATTAAGAAGGGGGGGGGGGGGGGGGGGGGCTTAGTTCCATTTTACACCTTACTTCACTACATGATACAATGGTAGATTCGACCTTTGGCTGTTTAACCCACCGCATGATCATGCGCTGGTTAGTTATGGAGATAGTACTAAAAAATCCTACTTCATCGTGAAATTATCAAGAGTTTATGAGTAGCAATAAGTTTTGAGTGAGACTAGAGACAAGACGATGAAATAACTATTGACAGGATAATTTTCCCTAAATTGCACCATAAGTCATTTTACTATTCATCCAATCTACCTTTTCTCCCAAATCTCCCACTCTCTCCCCCAAATCTCTCACTCTCTCTCCCACACAATCGGCAGTTGCTCTCTCTCTCCAAGAATGGACGAGGAAACTAAACCACTACCACCGCCAGTGGCCAGCATCTCCCTCCAGCATCGTCGTCTGGAATTCCGTCAACGTCTTCGGAGGAGGAACAGGCAGATAATGTAGAAGTTGTTAATCAAACCCCCCATTACCCGATTGAAATATGATTCTGCTACGGGATGATTCTGCAACGGGATAATGTAGAAGAAGAGGAGGCAGCGGCGGAAGAGTTGATACGCCACCGCAAACCCCCCATGACCCGATTGAAATATGATTTTAAGGTTGAAAAAAAAAGAGAAAGATTTTATATGTAATCAAACAAGTAAAAATCATCTTTCGTTTCTCGTCAATTTGACAGTGAACGATTTGAAGAAAGAAACAATCAATTTAGCATTCGGAAGTTCATTGTAATTAGATAACTCCAATATTGGCATGATCCAAGCAATGAATTTGCTGCCCAGTTGGACTTGGGTGGGAGGGGGATAAACTCAAACGATAAACCCCAATTACCCCCAATTGAAATTCAGATCTCATCTCCCTCTATTTTCCTCCGATTGAAATTCAGACTCCTCTATTACCCTCCGATTGAAATTCAGACTCCGATTCAAAATTCAGATTTCATCTCCCTGAACATCTCTTCAATCGAGCAAGAAGAGGAGAACCGTCGGCAAGAAGAGGAGAACCGTGGAAACGTGGACAACATTTCAAGCATAAGCCCTTGTGTGCAATTGTGTAAAAAATCTCTTGTCAATAGCCCTTTTGACCTCTTGTAGCTCTTATGTATGAGAAGTTTTTAAAAAAATAATAATTTGTTTAAGGCAAAATTACAAAAAATCACCCTTTAAATAGGGTGGTTTGTGGAAAACCACCCCCTAAAACTAAAATTACATAAAACCACCCATTGAAACCTTTTTCTTTGCAAAGTCACACTCATCACGAAATTTCCTTTAATTAAATATTAAAGTGTGTGAAAAGGCATTTATATCCCTTCTTAATTATTATTTTACTTCATTCAATAGGTATTAATTAATTTTTACCTTTTTAAAATATTTTTCAAAAGTAAAAAAAACTCTAAAAAATATATATTTTTATATATAATTTCATACTTATTAGTAAAAACAATCTATAAAAAGTAGATAGAATTGATGTTTTATATTTTTTAAAAAGTATATATTACTAAAGGGATACTTGAAATTTTTTTTTTTTAAATCATAGTTTATATAGTTTTTACTATTATTTTAAAATATGTTCACTATCTACCCACATTTTTTTTAGAATTATAAAAACTATATGAAACATTAATTTTTTAATTTTTATTTTCTTGAGTAATTCACATTGTTTAAATGTATAAAACATAAATTACACATCAATTTTTTATAAGATTTTTTTTTTGTATGTGTGAAATTATTTTTTAAAAAATAATATTTTAAATATTTTATAGAGTTTTTCACTTTTTGAAAAATATGTCAAAAAGTTAAATATCAACTAATACCAATCGAGTGGAGAAAACTAATAATAAAAATATGGGGTATAATTAAATTTTCACACACTTAAACATTCAATTGACGAAAATTGGGTGATGGATATGAGCCTGTGACTTTGCTTTAAAAAATGACTTTAATGGTGGTTTTATGGAATTGTAGTTGTAAAGGGTGATTTTTTTTGCAATTTTGCCTCTCTTTAATTACCGAATTGTTATCCAAACGGTTAAAATCATGTCAAATATAAGGTGACTGCTATGATTTTCAAAACCATGAGAAAATTTGTTTTCACGATTTTATAAAGCTTGAAACTAGGTCGATTGATGTATTGGGCCTATTGGACCAAATATCCGCAAGCTTCGGAGTGCAGACCCAGTCTATTGGAATGAGCTAAGTTTAGCATGTCTTTTATAACTGTGACCGCTTAGAGTTTTACAGTTTTTAAAAACCGTAGAATGTGACATTTTGACACTTTTTACTCTTTAGGAGCAGTATTTAACTAGAATTTTGACTAAGTTGCCACCCCCACTTGTACTTGATAAATTAATTAATCAAGTCCACTATAGCTCTTCTGTAATCAAAGCAGTAAAGAGTTTCTTCCTTAGTGGACGGATTCTAAAACAAACAAACCATACGTTCATTGCTCTTATACCGAAGATAGAAAACCCAACCACAACGTCGCACTATAGGCCTATAAGCCTTTTTTCAACAACGTACAAGATAATATCCAAAGTACTAGCATCAAGGCTAAAAAAATCATTCCCAAAATAACCAATCCCCTACAAAGCGCTTTCTCCTCGGGTAGATCAATACAGGATAACATCTTAATTGCAAATGAAATCTTCCACTCTTTCTCTAAGAAAAAAGGTAAAACAGGATGGATGGCGGTAAAGCTAGACATGGAAAAAGCTTTCGACATGGTGGAGTGGGGCTTCCTTCTTTCCACTATGCTCAAATTAGGTTTCTCAAACAGATTCACTGAGTGGATTAAGGAATGTATCACCACTGTTACTTACTCAGTACTAGTAAATAATGAACCCACGGATATCTTCTTCCCCGAAAAGGGCCTTCGCCAAGGCGACCCTTTATCCCCTTATCTATTCTTAATAGTATCTGAAATCCTTGCTCGAGGTCTTTACAATGAATCGATTAAACCACAGAGCCATCTAGGTATAAAATTGACAAGAGACGGAACAAGAATCCCTTTTCTAGCCTTCGCGAATGATATTGTCATCTTTGCTTCGGCTAGTAAAACTGGTTGTGATCAAATCAACAAAATCTTAAGGGACTACACCGCTCTGTCAGGGCAACGTGTAAACCGACATAAATCCCAATTTCAAACATCTACAAACATTTTACCATCACAAAAGAATATGATCCGAAATGAATTAGAAATCGCTCACACTCCGAATTTGGGATGCTACCTTGGTTGCCCAATCATTGAAGGACGAGTAACGAAAGATGACTTCAAGGATCTAATAATAAATACGAAATCTCAACTACACAAATGGAAGGCAAATTGTCTCTCACAGGCTGGAAGATGTACACTGATCAAAACAACGCTTTCAGCAAAACCTTTACATATAATGCAATGCTTCATGTTACCAAAAGCGGTACACACAGACCTGGACATAATCAACAGACAATTTCTTTGGAACAAGTGTACTAACCATAAACCACTAATCAGCTGGTTTGATGTATGTAAAACAAAGGAAAATGGAGGGCTAGGGCTCCGATGCTCAGAAGACATGAACAAGGCACTGCAAATGAAACTGCTTTGGAAAATACTAGCTGAACCAAACAACCCTTGGGTTAAACTAATAAAAGAAAAATACCTAAAAACAACTGAAATATTAAATTATCGAAAACATGGGGGAACCTCATGGCAATGGGCACAACTAATAAAATTAATTCCTTTGTTCAAAAATGGCCTCCAGTGGTCTATTGGGGACGGCTCAGCGATAAATTTCTGGAATGATCTCTGGTTAGGTCAGTCCCCACTAAAAACATTTATCCCATTAACTCAGCAGATTGATGAATCACTAAACATAAAACACTTCATTGACGAAAACAAGATATGGGACAAGAACAAATTATTTAGATACCTACAAGGAATTCTACCAAACGATGAAATAGAAAGAATCACAACAATACCACTACCTAAGAATATACAAGTTGATAGACTATATTGGAAATGGAGCAAGAACGGATGGTACACGACCTCTTCTGCTATGGACATGATACATAAATACAAAAACCACACAAACTCGGATATATGCTGGGTTTGGGACCTAAATACACCACCAAAAATAAAATCATTCATGTGGAAAATCTTAAAAAACGCAGTACCAACAACGGCCAGATTAGCTTCTCGTCATCTGGGAATCCCAACAGACTGTCCCCATTGCAACTCTTGCTACGAGGATTTATATCACCTACTATGGGACTGTCCCATTACAAGGAGCACTTTGATGGCAAATGATCCAGGAACCTTCATGAAAATACATGGTTGTTTTGACAAGGGAGACTCGATCAATAACACCATATGGAATATTAAAAACATGATTGGAAAAACCAAATTTGAAGATCTAGCGTTTGTCTGGTGGGGTATCTGGTTCTCTAGAAACAAAACGCACTTTGACAATTTATCCCCGGATATAAGAAAGATCATAGCTTTCAAAAAAGACCAGAAATTCATCTGGACAACCTCCCAAATAGGTGAAAATATAAAGGATAATACTACAGATACAACAATCACTTCTAAAACAAAATCAAATTCTAAAAGGAAACGAACCAAATGGGAAGCCCTGCTAAAAGACACCCATAAACTAAATTTTGATGGGTCTCTCTCTTTAGACAATAAGGGCACTTTTGGGTTTATCATTCGTGATTCCAAGGGTTCTCTTAATTCTTGTGGGTGGGGTCCATCACCAATAGACTCGGTATGCGGTTGCGAAAGCCTAGGGCTCTGGAATGGCATCCTAGCTGCGAAAAACCTGAATATCCAAAAACTAATAGTAGAAGGCGACAACCTCACAATTATAAAAAGTTTAAAAGGTTTGGGGAAGCCTACCGGAGACTCGGATATGATTGTCTCTGACAGTCTAGTCTCGTTGGGCTTCTTTGGTTCTGTCGAGATTCGTCATGTTTTCCGGGAAGCTAATCTAGTGGCTGATCGTTTGTCACGACTAGTATCTGCTTCACTTGGTTCTATGACACCTGATGATTCTCTTCTGCGTAGTCTCATCCGAAAGGATGCTCTTGGCTGATAGGGCTTAGCTCTATGGCCAAATTTTTTCCGTTTCAAAAAAAAAAAAAAAAAAAGTTCACTATAGCTTAAAAACGCTCCGAAATGTAGCCCGGAAAAACCCTAGCCCCGCCGCCTCCTCTCTTATTCATCCTCTTCAACCTCCAACCTCCACTCCTCGGCCTCCTTCAAAGGCTGAAACAATGGCAACTCCACTTCAGGAGAGCCCCAAATCTCCCTAAAAATCCCAAACCCACAAAACTTAACCCTAAAACTCAACCATGTCGCCGCCACCCTAGGGTTGTCTCCGACGGTCTGTGCGACAGCCCACCGGTCTCAACCGTCCACCTCCACAGCGGCGCCCTGTCCAAGCTCCCGCCGACGATGTCGCCACCGCCTCTCGATCTCCTCCCCGTCAGTCTGAGCGACAACCCTCCGCCTTCGATCCTGCTACTCGACAGAGCCACCAGTCCAAGCTCCCGCCGCCGTCGAGTCTCCCTTCTTTGGCGTCCTGATGCGACTACCCCCACTACCCCCGACCATCCTCCAACGCTGCATGCGGTGGCATGGCCGCCCAGATCTCTGTCACCAACCCTGGCCCCTTTAACACAATCAGCCACCACCGCTCCTCTTGTCCTCCATCGGCCTTGTGGGGCGGCTCCCTCCCATGCTACCTTCATCGGCCTCTCCGGCGGCCTGCCCGCATGGATCCCCGACGCCCGGTTCCACAACCTCAATGAAGCCTATCTGACCGGCCATTCCTCACAACTCTGTCTCTGACCGCAGCCCCGACGAGACGATCCCCTCGCTCTCCTGGCCTTCGGTGCACTCTTCCTCCTCTCCTCCCCACTACCTTCGGCTCTTCCTTCAGATCTACATTTCCATAGCCCCAAATTCTCAACCATAAATCTAAATTTACAAACAAAACCTTTTCACAAAAATGCCAAAATCTCAGATTTGATAACCTTGAGTTCGAGACTTCGCATCCAGAACCACAATTGCAGCCGTCTAAGCCATCTAGGCTAAATCCAACCATTGCATCAGCTTGCATGCAAATCGTCTAACCCATCGAATCAACAGTCAGATCAGATCAACAGTCTAAGCCCTAAGGGTTCTAATTTCTTTAGATATTTTAATTATAAGTTCATGTAAATGTAATCTTAGATTATTTTTTTTTACTGGCGACCCTCTACGTATGATCTTTCAAGCCATCTGTTAATAGTTTCAAGATCGCGTTGTCGATCTACTTCTTGCATATTATAAAAAAAAAAGAAAAACTAGAATTTTGACTACATTTACAATCGTGATCCCGTACATTTAATGAGATTTTCACCGTGCGTTTAAATGACTTAAAATCTCCTCCTTTCTTGCTGATTGTGCAACCAAAAGCCTTACCAGAATCCCTCTTTTTCGGACCCATTTTGAATGAATTAAACAAAGTGATGGTTTCAACCTGCCAGCTCTCAAATTCTGCAGAGAAACAGGAAGTAAACTTGAAGAAAAAGACCCTTTTCACTTTTGTACAATTCAAAGGAACTAACTACAGTATCAATCAACTGTTAGTTTGTTGTTTTACCTCCTTTCATTTCATTTCATTTCGCCTAACAGATGTAATAAGAGAGCATCAATTCAGACCCTACAAACAAAGCAAACAAAAAGTAGAGGCTAATCCCCTATTAGAACCAAAGGGTTAATACTTAATAGTGTAGGAAGGTAAGGCAATGTCAATGTCAATGCCAATACCCTATTCAAATCAGTTTGGGGATTTCCTTTACCCACCTTTCTCATTTCCATTTCCCTTGGCTAACCATTAGCGCAGAGAAAGAAGGGCAGGTGGGGTCCAAACACTTCAATCTCATTTCACTAACCATTATATTAACGGAGTATTTGAAATAACTTTTCTTTTCTTTTTAATCAAGTACTTGGGAAAATTAGGGAGGACAACCATTTTGGTGCAGAGAAATCCCAATGGTACGGCCGAGAGTCAATTGACCCATGTTAGCAAGTTTATGTGTCACTTTGTTCGCCTTCCTTTAAAGCAAAGAACAATTTTATCCTTGATATATAAAAGATGGCATATCAATCAACGGATTAATCAATTGACCATGGAGCATTCCATTTCCCTTTAAGAGATTTGACATAACCTCTTTTCCCCTCATACCCACTCCAAGTCTCCAACCACTTACACTTGCAGGCCCCCAAAAGACCCCTTTCCTTTTCCCCTTGACATACTCTCTCTCTCTCTCTCTCGATATTTCTCCTTTTGTCACCCTTCCATCTCCAAAACAAGGACTCATTCAACCTCTGTATTTCCTCCTCCTAGTGTTCCTACTTGTAGAAGCCCCTAACTCCCAATCACTTGTAGTTGTTGCCCATGTTCCCAAACCCCCCTCTTCCTTGTTCACATATTTCCCACACTACCAAAAACTTAATTATCTTTAATGTTTTGTTGTGTTTGAAGAATGAATAGTTCATACAGAAGAAGATCAAGAGGGGCAACAACAAGTGTATTAGTAATCACCCTTTGGGTGATTGTGTTCCTCACCAGCAGCTTGGAGCAATCTCAAGGGACAAGAAGCACCAATGTGTTCAGATTTAGGCCATATGGAAGACCAGGAGATGAAGGGGGACACTTCTTAGGGTTCCTCCCCAAATCAGCACCACACATACATTCATCTGGTCCTTCAAAGAAGCACAATGACATTGGCTTGCAAAGCTGGAGAACCCCTTGAGATGATCGATGATCTTCTTTCATGCTAGCTCATTGGATGTTCTGCCTTTCTCTTTTTTTTGGTACATTATCAATCAGGGGCTTTTTAGGTGGGTCTTATAAATTATGGGCATTTTTTGGAATATTAATCAAGTTTTGGGATGATCATCTCATGGGTGCTTCTTGCTTCCTCTTTGTAGGTTTTTGGTATTAGTTTAATTATCTAATTAAGGTTGATCTGTTTATTCCAAGTGAAGCAGTATACATGTTTCTGTTTTGTTTTAGATTAAGTTAATTAATCCATTACTTATTTAAAAATATTGAATCTCTGAGGAAATAGATCGACGAGCTTTTATTTTTATATACAGTGAGGCTTTGTATTGTTTTCACTTCTATCGTATCTTTAAATCTCTTTAGAGTGAGAATTGAGATGATCTATGTAGAGAGGATCAAGTGGCATCGCGATTCATGAGTAATCTCAATTCCCAAACAACAAACCTTCAAAATTATATTAAGAAAAACCACAAAATATTTCAAGTATGCCACTTCTTTTGCCACCCAATTCATGTCGGACCTCCTTTTCATTTATTTGTTTGTACCTTGACTATATTGATTTTAGTGATGGAACTTAAATTATACATTCGAAGGGACCAAAAAAATATCCGGAATTTTTTTGAATATCACGTTCACAACAATTTTTAAGTAGATTGTTCTAAGATGTTGATATGGATCGAGATATTAGTTGTTAAAATACTTTTTTATTACTAAATATAATAACAAATTTGTTATATATAACATTTTAATTTTTTTCGTCTTAGGTCATGGCCACCTCTCGTTCTCAAAGAGTTTCGCCACTTGTTAGTTTATCTACCGATTATTTTGACTTCTTGATTTATCTAACACGATACACGAGTGATGTTAGGTATTTCAAATTCTCACATTGTTAAAATAAAATCCGGATATTTATATATTACGGAGTAGCTATCACCTTGATATCTGTTTAATTAGTACTCTCTCCGTAACAAAATAAAATAATTGTCCATTTGAGAGTTTTCACATTCTTTTAAGGAATCTAAAATTAGAAAGTGCAATAGTTGAAAATTTGGTAAATAAATAATGTGGAAAAAAAAATGGGCCAATGAAAAAAAAAGAATAGTATGAGAAGGTTGAGTATTATTAGAATATCTTCAAAATCAAATACAATTAATGAGATAAATTGATAAAATTATAAATTTTTGTCATTAATTAGGTTCAAATGGACAAGGATTTTGTTATAAGAAAAAATAGTCAAAAGAGGTGGATCTGATATATTTTACCATATTTATATATTAAGATATTGATATTTAGTGATTAGAGAGAAGTGAATCCAATTAGTTTTATAAGTAACTTTCCTAAGGCCATATATCTATAGCCATAAATTATTACTCCGTGCCATCTTGTAAGCGTACATTGCTTGTTCACACACCAGTATTTGATTGCTTGTGAAAACAGGGAAAAAGATAATGATGATGGGCAATGTCCTTGTATTTTGGGATGATCTCTTGAGGCTAGGGAGGAGGTAACAGTGACATTGATTTGGGATTGACAAGGCAGATTAATTATTCAAGACTCCGTATTCATATAGGTCAAAAGAGGTAACAGTGACATTTTCTTGAGTGTTAGGTATGCACAGTTTCTGCTCGCTAGCTAGTTACGACATTGCAATCAGCTGATGGATTTAGGATTTGAATGTGATGCTATAAAATTACTTGTATCACAAACCATGCAAATCACAAATCTGGCCGGGCTATACTAGTAACTAGAATGTTTGATTTACCTGTATAGAATTTTCAGTGAGTTATGTGTTTTGCAATTTGTCTTTAATGTCACATTTTTTCAAAGGGGTAATTATTTGAAATATGAGACCAAAGTCTTATCTTGTAACTGAGAGGATGAAAGAATGTCGAACGGACTAGAGTGGCTCAAAATGGACCCGACCCGGAAACCCCACCTGACCCGACCCGAAAAACACGGGGTCGGGTTGACCCGAGACCCCTAGGGGTCGGGTCTCGGGTCGAATTTTTAAAAATCTCGGGTCAACGGACGGGTCGGAGTCAGACCCGATGGGTCTCGGGTTTGACCCGTTGACCCGGATTTAAATTTTTTTTTTAATTGGTGTGTTCAAATGAACTTCCGTCTTTCCATGTTTTTATTGTTGTTAATTTGAACTGGGAGGACTAATTAGGTACTATACAGAGTACTAATTAAGGACTTTCATCCACGTCATCGACAGTGTATATACCATGTATACTTTGTATATATATATATACAGTGTGCATCTGTATACCGTATATACATTGCACATTTATATATTGGATATTAAATATATTATATATATTGTCTAGTATATATAAGGAAAATAATAAAATATATTATAAATCTATATGTGTTACGCCTTTTAAAACCGTAAAATATGTCGGAATTTTAAAACTCGGATTTTCGGGCGAACCCGTCACCCGACCCGGAAAACCCGGAATTGCAAATCTCAGGTTCGGGTCGAGTGGCGGGTCGCATTTTTAAAAATTCCGGGTCTTCGGGTTGACCCCCACCCGGAATGTTCGGGTCGGGTCGGGTCGACCCGGATGAGCCACCCTAGAACGGACTGACCTCATGATACAAAAGAAAATCGAGAAAACAACCAAAGAGAACATTAGAATGAAGAAAACCTAGTAACATTAGACATGTAGCAACATGTTTGAAAGAGATGACTCTTGGGGAAGTGCCATTGGCGGATTGGCAGCCCTAGCGGGGCTCGTGGGGTAGCGTCAGCTCCCCTAGCCCAGAAGAAAACTAGAACTTTTTTTTGGGGGGTTTTTTGATAATTTTTACTAATTTTAGGAAATGTAAAAAGGCGAAATAATAAAAAATATAGCTTAGCTTATTTGTTAAAGAATGATAGTTATTACTTTGAGGTCATGGGTTCAAATCTCTTTAGCTTCACTTTTTTAAAGGATTTTCTAATGTATTTTTAAAGGGGTAATGATTTGAAATATCAGACGAAAGTTTTATCTGGTAATTGACAGGATGAAAGAATGTCGAACGGACTGACCCTCATGATACAAAAGAAAATCGAGAAAACAACCAAAGAGAACATTAGAATGAAGAAAACCTAGCAACATTGGACATGTAGCAACATGTTTGAAGTGGAAGACCATAAGAGGCTCGTGGATAGTGAGGACAAGGGATAATAGGAGCTAATGCCACATCTTACCATCGGAAAGACAAAAAGCAGATACCCAATATAATGAAAGAGATGACTCTTGGGGAAGTGCCATTGGCGGATTGGCAGCCTTAGCGGGGCTCGTGGGGTAGCGTCAGTCCCTCTAGCCCAGAAGAAAACCATAGAACTTTTTTTTTTGGGGGGGGGGGGGGGGGGTTTGATAACTTTTACTAATTTTAGGAAATGTAAAAAGTTGAAAGAATAAAAAATATAGCTTAGCTTATTTGTTAAAGAATGATAGTTATTACTTTGAGGTCATGGGTTCAAATCCCTTTAGCTTCACTTTTTTCATCTTTTATGTTTTTTTTTTTAATTTTTACTACTGAAAATGCGTAATTATATGATAAATTAAAATTTCTCTCAAATATATTTAAAAAATAACATTTTTTTAAGGCAAAAATGCATAAAACCACCCATTATTTATTGTTGTTTGCAAATAACCACCCTTTATTAAAAAATTATCAAATTACCACCCATTAAATATAGGTTGTTTGCAACTAACCACCCATACTCCTTTCTTGTTAAACCTCACCTAATTTAATATGAAAAGACAATTATACTCGAAAACCCGAAAATTTTCCGGATAATTTGGGTTTCGACCCGGTGACCCGATTGACTCGATAATTTTGACCCGATTGACCCAGTGACAAGATTGACCAGGTCGATTTATAATTATATATGATTAATTTTTTTTTATGGAGATTCCAATTTATTACATTTTATAATTACAATCACTTGATCTTTCATTTTTAAATCAACTTTTATATTTATTTGTATTGTGTAATACTCCATTCGATCGACAGTATTTGATTTTTTTCTCAGCACATTTTTGTAAGAAGATAAAAATTATAAAAAATATTAAAATAATTCTATGCTTATTACTAATTACATGAAATTATTTTAAAAAAAATATTTAAAATTTTGAAATTTTATATATTATTACATTTTATCAAAAATTACGTTAAATAATAAAAATCCAATGTTTTTAATAAGTCGTAATAATTATAAAATATCAAATTTTTTAAATTTTGATATTTATATATTATTACATTTTATTAAAAATTATGAGAAATAATAAAAACGAAATATTTTAGATCAGATATAGTATATAATTACAAGCACTAGAATTTATTAACAAAATCTTTAATTTTAGAATTTTAAAATTATCCAAAATTATCAAATCATTATTTTTTTTAATTTTAAAAAACATTTTGACAAACCCGAAATTGAACCGAAATGACCCGACCCGAATGACCCGTTTGACAGGTCTAATTGTAATACCTGAAAAATCAAGCAACAGAGAGAAGTATAACTTTCTTTTTACTAAAAATGAAACATTAAATAATATGGGTATAATTGTCTTTTCATATTAAATTAAATGAGGTTTAACAAGAAAAGGGTATGGGTGGTTAGTTGCAAACAACCTATATTTAATGGGTGGTTATTTGAAGTTTTTTTAATAAGGGGTGGTTATTTGCAAACAACAATGAATAAATGGTGGTTTTATATTTTCGCCTTTTTTTACCTATGCATATAATAAAATCTAATTTTTTGATTATTTTTTATTTGTTCTATTAAAATGACTATTAATTAAATAAAAAATTTAAGGATTTTCTAAAGTATTTTTTTACACAAAATATTTTTCATATATACATTTAAGGATTTCCTAGATAGGCCATAATTATGGCCTTTATTAGAAAAATTTCCACCATGTTTCCAAATTGGTAAAATGTACTCCGTCTCCCTTCCTTTGCCCCCTATGCCCCCAACGCGCGCCCCCTGTGACCCCTCCTGTTTCAACAACCCCTATTTTAGTAGTTTTTTCTTTCGCGTTAGCATTTCGACACCGGAGTTGCTGAAACTAAAATTGCTGAAATCGTTTCTCCTCTGCCTTCACCGCCGAAGACTGCTTCTCCCAATCAGATAAATCGTCCACTGGAGACGATCGTACTACTGGAAAGTCGTCTACTGGAATCCGAATTCGACTTCGGAATTGATGGATCGGAAGGTTGTAGTGCTCAGGTCGCTTGTTAAGAAGATGATGTTCGAGATTCTAATGAGGATCTTGACCGGAAAGAGAGGCGAATTGGAGGTTTCAACAATCTTCCATGTCGATCAGTTGCGGGAGCGAGATGCGGTGATCGCCGGGGAGAACAACCATATCTAAGAGGAGAGGAATGGACGGGGATAATCAGAGGCGGACGCACTGCTGGAGGTTTCAGCAATCTTCATTTGCTGAAGGCGGCCGCACTGCTGGAGTTTTCAACAATCTTCATTAGGGGCGGCGAAGATGATGGCGAGGGAGATCGACGACGAAGATTGATGGCGCTCATGCTCTAGATCAGCTCGCCTTCTTCCGCTATTTCTAGAAGCGTTTGCAAACTTGTAGTTTGCTCGGTTGCTACACAGGAGAAGAGGCAGAAGGAGCTGAGCCGAGTCGGTGGCTTGAACCAGGTCTTCGGTGTGCTTGGTTGCCAGTAGAGGGATGAAGGTGGCCTGAGCAGAACTCGCTGCCAGGGAGTAGAGTCAACGAGGAGCATGTCCAAGAGCCAGCATGTCTCGCTGTCAGCAAATGAAGCTCACTGCCAGCGAGTTGAGTCAGCCTAAGAGTCAGCCCAACTGTCAGTGAGAAAGCAACATGAGTCGCTGCCAGCGAATGGTGACTCGCTGCCAGCGAATGGAGACGCTTCAGCGAAAGGAGTGGCTTGCGGCAGCGGAAACGATGCTCTCGCTGCAGCGAAAGGAGTGGCTTGCGGCAGCGGAAACGATGGAACTGAGGAGGCTTGACAAAATTTCTAAGGCATGGACATTCGTTAGCAGCGAGTCTGGTAGCGAGGTGGTAGCGAAAATCCAATAGAAGCTCAATTCAGGCCATTTGCTGCTAGGGGAAATTTTTGCTGCCAGCGGAATCTGACGCTGAACTATAGATGGAAAGTCTATCTTCTATCTAATTTGTTTAGGAAGTTTCTATCTTATTTTTCTATCTTTTACCTTGTCTATTCAAGACTTTAGACTTATAAATAGGATGTTTAGGGTTAGTTTTCTCATGGATTCAAGTAGAGCAATCACAATTAAAGAGAAGAAAGCTTAGGTAAGCCATGTTTGGCTAATTTTCTAGTTTTCGCTTACACTTTCGAGACTTGGTTGGTGGTTTGTGAGTTTCTAATTTAGGTTATTTTTCCTCTTTAATTTTTTCAACTTCTTTGTGTTAATTTGATTATGTTATTGATGTTATCTTGATTAGCTACCTTGATAATATTGATTTCATGCTAGGATTTAATACTTTCGTATTTGTGTTATTTTCGTAGTAGCACGCATAAGGACAGGTCGATATCGACCTATCCTTTTCCGCTCCAGCTTTCTGGGCGATTTCAGCATCTCCTGCTCGATTTCATTCACTCGATATTGGCTAGTAGTGGTCGATATCAAACTCTTATGTCGAGTCGATCTTTTTTCGTTCTTTGCTCGATATTTCCTGGTTCTGCTGCTCCTTGACTTTGGACTTTCTATAGTTGACTTCGAGCTTTTCCTCCTTCCTCCGAATTGCTGTAAAATGCCTCGAATTTTGCAAAAGTAAACAGAAACTTGTGTAGATTCCATAATTTGGCAAATAAGCATAAACTAGATAGAATCTGTATTATTCCAGCCCAAATGTATGAAATGCATGCAGAAATCGATATAAAAGTAAATATAAAACATGACAATTTAGGCTCACAACAAACACCTGATACTTAAGCTTGTTTGTCCTCAAGCAATACTTTTAATTGTCATACATGGGAAGAAATCAAAACTCTCAACATATTAGATTCATTGCCATATGTCCCTGCAATCAATTACCATCCTCGAAAAGGTACTAATGTCACAAATCCATGCATGTGATATTAAAAAGCAACATCTACTCAGAAAAGGAGGGTTATGCAAAACATTCATAATTGACAAAGCATTAATAATCAAGAGGACTTCAATTTAAGCTCAATAAGGAGTAGATTGGCAAAAGGCTAAAGGTGGGATGTATTTGGCCATGTGGTGCTAATGATCCGGGGAAATGGAGTAATTTTCAAACTTTCATACCACATTCCTTCTTCTTTTGATTTCTCACCTTTCGTTCATTCGCTCAATGCTTTTTTCAATAATATGCTTTTACCTCTCTAACCTCAGCACTGCCTTCTCGCGAGTCGTAAACATGGGTGTCATGAATGGCCCTGGATACTTAGTACTTCGGACTCCTCACCTTGGTGTCCCATCATGCGGAAGTATTATCTAAACGCAGACAGGGTCGATCTACCTTTATCTCTTGAGGTGACCGGATTTTCTTTCACTCATTAAATTTTCCATAAATTTTCAATTTCCTGCCAAACTCCAATAATGATAACAACACAAATACCATATAATAATCTCCATAATGTACTTTCATTCTCAACATAATCCCCGGATAGGAAATAAGGTAAAGAATGGGCAATATTTAGATCATGTGGAGCAATAATATGAAATAAGGCTCAATATGGCTTTTGCGATGCATAAGCATATGTATGGCTAAGATATAACAATATGAGCATTATATGGAAATTATAAAGTCCTCCATCCTTTTATCATGCAACATGTCAAAAGCAATAACAATTTTACCTCCTTCCATGGTTTTCAATAAAAATATGCACTTCATTGTGACTTCCCTTTACTAGGCAATTTCATGTTATATCTCTAATGAATCAAATTTTGCATCGTTGAGTTCAATTAAGCTTCCATGAAACTTATTCAAAAATTTTGATGGGGGTGATTTTAATAAACTTTGGAAAACATGCATATAAGCACATAAATAAAATATGAAATCCAAAGTAGCCATGTCTAAGAAATCCAAGAACTAAACTAAATATGCACACATTTGGTCGAATAAAGTCAAATATGCATAAAGTAAGCCCTTCCCCCACCCCATACTTAAACATTACAGTGTCCTCACTATATAAAAACTAAGGGTAAAGAAAGAAACTCACTAGACATGTGTGCTAATCATCGGAAATCGAGTGCAAGTGCTACTGTACTACTGTAGACTCTGGTCGATTTCGAGTGCCCTGGTCGATATGGACCTAGCTGCTCGAAATCGAGTGAATTTGTTGCTTCCTTCTTTATTCCTGCGAAAAAATTAGAAGAGAAATACCCACAATAGAAAAAACTTAAAAATAATGTCCAAAACCAAAAACAAAAAACCACAATGTCCAAAAATCCTAAAAATTAAATGTTTATTTACATGATCTAGACTTTATAGTCACTAGGCCGACTTTTTATGTCCATGTTTTAGGCCATGTTTTTATGCTGATTTCAGCTCCTTATTCTATCGTCATATGTATTCTGGGTTGGGAATATAGCGAATTTGCGTAGTTTATACTTATTTGCAAGAAATATTGGTCTACATAAGTTTTGGTTTAATATTGCAGAATTTGGAGCCATTCCGGGATGAAACCAAAAGAAGAAGACGAAGGTTGGATTCTCCTCGATATCGAGTAAATTACTCGACATCGACTACCATGAGAGCAGAACCAAGTCGAGAACCGAAGATGAAGAGAACTCGAGCTCGACTTTACTCAATGTCGACATACTTTCTCGACGTCGACCAACCCAAGAAGCGCACCTGAGCTCGAGGAAGAGAACCAAATCGAGGAGCTGTGAAGACAAGCCGAGATCAAGCATTTTCTTCGACGTCGACCAAAACATCCTTGGGTCGTGAGTCCAGTGGGCCAATCCGAGGTCGAGTTGATTGCTTGGGCACGAAGGAAGACCGTGAACCATCCTATTCTATCAAGATCTATCTATGGAGAGAAGGATTTATCTACCACATGATGATATTTAGATATTTTAGATATTTTCCTTTTTAGATAAATGTTTCTTTTATTAAGTTTTATCTTTAGAAATAGATAGAATTTGCTTGCCTTGACTAGCAAGGATTAAAGCCTATAAATAAAGCCTATGGGGCTAGTTTTTATTAAATTCAATTCTAGAGAAGGAGAAGAGGAAGAGAGTAGAGAGAGAGAGAGAGAGAGAGAGAGAGAGAGAGAGTGGAGGCCGAGTAAGAGCTAGAGAGCGAGAGCAATTTGGCTCCGATCGGTTGTAAGCTTTAAGGCCCCGTTTGGTATGAATACGGGAATCGGAATGGGAATGGAAATCGGAATGGGAATCAAAAATGGGAATGAGTCATTCGTCAAGGATGTTGTTTGGTATAATGTCGGAATGAGAAATTCTCAAACTCCAAAATCTAAAAATACACAAATTCATCCTATCAATATCAAAATCAAAATCACACATATTCAATCTCTCAAATTAGGAATAATTAACAAACAAACCACACACACAAATTCTGAAATTTATTACACAAATTACCCCGAAAAACAAATTAATGAAGAGGGAGGGCACTCTCTGCCATTGTGTTCAACTGTGTTCAACTGGAAGGAGGAGGGAGGACTGGGCAACAATGGTCTAGCAGAACGAGGAAGGAGGGTTGGGTGGCGCCGGTGGCATCTGTAGACGGTGGCGGCAGCGGTGACACAGGAGGTCGGAGAGAGAAGTGGAAATCCTAGGTGGTCAGCGAGAGAGAGAGAGAGAGAGAGAGAGAGAGAGAGAGAGAGAGAGAGAGAGAGAGAGAGAGAAGCGGACTGCAGGCAGTGGCAGAGCGGCGAACCGGCGCAAATCGTAGATCTGGGAGATGGGGCGACACCGGCTGGCGGCGGCGGCGGCAACACAGAGGGACAGAGAGAGAAGTGAAAATGTCAGATCTGGAAATTGGGTGAAATCGGCTCGGGCGATGGTGGTGGTCTTGGACGACTGAACGACGGCGGAAACGGCGACAGTCGGTGGTGGTGGTGTCAGTGGCGGCAACCGGTGGTGGTAGCGGTGACAGGCAATCGGAGGATGATGGAGGTGAGAGATGTTGTGCGTGAGTTGGGTAGGGTTGGGGAAATTGGTAATGGTTCATTCCTCACCTCAAGGGAAGGAATGAAAAATGCTCAAAATTGAGGATAAATTGATTACCCGATAATCGATTTCATTCCGGGTTTTGTCGTACCAAACACGAAATCAGTAATCACTCATTCCGATTACCAGATTTTGATTCCCGGTAATCGATACCAAACAGGGCCTTATTTAGTTTATTAATGCAAATTTATTTCCTTTTATTATTGATGTCTTTCCTTGCGATGAAGAGCGAGTAGTCCACCCACTTTTAGGGTTGGGGTGAGCCCGACGATATCCAAGCGTGTTTGAGGTAAAGATTCGACCTTTATTATGCTTTGATCATCCACTGTCTTTTATATGTTTATTACCTATTTAATAGAGATTCAGGTTAACCATTTGGATTATAAACATAAAATTGGTAGATACAATTAGGGTTTCTTGATAGAGTTGTCTAATTGTTGGAAAAGGCGAAAGCTTGTTCCTTTGATGTGATTGCATGATTATCGTTATTTATCTTGCCTTATGCATGTTTGGTTATTGTTATTGCAAACCCCGATCTTGGAAGTTTCTTTTACATAAGTTTATTCCAAAATTCGAAAGCTTTGTTCTTTTATTTTTGTACTGTTTTCGCTCGATTTTGACCAATTCTGATCGACGTCGATTACTGATCTCAATCGAGCAAGATCACCGTTGCTTCCGTCTCTGCAGATTACTCGTTATCGACAAAACGTCCTCGAAGTCGACCAGTTTCCTCGACATCGAGGTTCTTCCTCGAGAGCGACCAAACCTTAGTGACTTCTGCTTGCTCGAATTCGACTGTACTGACCCCTTGTCGACCACCCTTGTCGAGGTCGAGTACTCTGGAGTCGACTTCTGCCCGTGAGATTCCTCCGCTACCTGAGATCCGCTGACCAGCTTCCTCTAGGATCGATCTTGACTTCCTATTGCTACATCGGGAGGAAGTCTTGTAACTATTTGCGTGGGCAAGATCTGGTTTGGTTTATTTTATTATATTTTGAACTCGATTTCCTCCTACAACAACTTTCTCCATTAAGCTCAAGGTGGCATCTGTAGAGCCCATGTAACTTGGGCGTTAAACAGGACTCCATTCCTGTCCATTAGCCGTAGTCCTCCGGAATGGATCTTGTTCACCGTGAAAGGCCCCATCTTCTTCTTGTTGAATTTGTTGGGAAACCAATGATCCTTTGATTTGGCAATATAGACTTTGTCACCAACTTCATATTCCTTGGGCTCATCATTGGAAACCCTGCATAAGTGCACATACCAAGGCAAACCTCTCCCATGTATAGAAATACTTGATTCTCTAGGGTTCGACCCCTTACTTGCATAGTATACTAGTTTGTTTGTTTGGGAATTATCTTTGACGAGGTAAATCAATGACTTTCCCTCCGTCAATATTGGTGCCCTTGTCGGGGAATCAAATTTATTTCTTTGTTTTGTGTGTTTATTGATTTTTGTATATTTATCTAACCCCGTCGTGGACCTATCTTATGGTTTACGACACCTCGTTACTAATTGTTTGCAATGGAGGTGGAGTTATGGCAATACCAAGGAGAATACTTTCACCATTACCTCGCAAGAGTGCAAGATTTAGTGGAGGACCGTGGTTCACGGGGTATCCAAGAAGATTTGATAAAATGAGTACTTTGCGTTCAAGATGGCATGCTTCCCGAAATACGATAATTCACCCAATCTTTGAAAGAGGAAGGCTTTTATTGTTTGGATTGGTCAGAATTGTGGGATATTTTCCTTTGCGTGGGTGACATGGCAAAGGTGGAAGAAGACTACAAGTTGGCATCCATACCCTTACCTTTCAAACCGATGGTGGGCGAGGTACAAGAGGGAAGCCACGACGCAAGCAACAATGGTTCAATCGAAAATGGAGAAGGGAGCCCGATGCCCCTTGACATGGAGTCTCATGAGTGCACGCGCGAGGAACCATGTATTTTAGCACCTACTCCACCTATAGAAATCATCACTAATGCATCTATTGAGGAACCAAGTCCGGAGTCGATTTCTGTGGCTCCTGAGCAAGGTAATGATATTTTTGACACTTTTGTGGATTTTGGTGAATATATAGATAATTGGGACCATTAGTTCGACAAGCCACCAGCGGAACTGTGTTGGTGGTACTACATACCCATGACGAGAAGTCACGCTCGAGCATATGAAGAGTTGGAGACCTTCTTCAACATCATATTATTTGACTTCGGCTTCTTCATATATGGTGCTCGCCTACGTAGATGGTCTGCACCGGAGTTTGATTTGTTAAAGAGGGCATTGGCGATGTCTGAGTGAGTTTTGAGTGCGCACGAATAAGCTGTCAAGTCTATGACAATAAACAAGTACGCTTCTCGGGAGGCAACATGAGGTAAGTTTTCCAAATTAGTTATTTCAATTTATAGTTAGTTTGTCTATTAATAAATTAGAATTTCTTTATATGGTAGATTGATGCTTTTGGATATTTTTGGAGCTAACCATGCAGGAAAAAAAAGAGAGAAGAAAACGATCGAAGAATAGAGATTTGTGCTGAATTCACTGTCAGCGAATCATTATTCACTGCTAGCGAGTCTAGCCGCTCAGACGACATAGGAGCTGATTTCATCCGCTAAAAGCGAACCAAGACTCGCTGACAGCAAATCTAGCAGCTCATGCTCAGTCTTCCTCCGTTGGCGTCATCGTTGATCTTATTCATTCTTCGTCATCTTCATTCATCCGTGCTCGTGGTTCATTAGTCTTCGTCATTGTCATTCATCATCATTCTTCTTTCAAGCTTTGTCATCTTCGCCATCGAAATTTTTCCACAATGTGAGTTATTCTTTACCCTTTTTTTCTCATATTTTTATGATTTGTTATCTTTGATTTTAATTGAGGACAATGAAGAGTTTAAGTGTGGGAGAGGGTTGCATTCATAGGTTCATACATTCATGTTTATTTTGTCGTTATTTTATTCATCTATTCATGTTTACTTTTCCATTAATTTATTGCATTGGAAAATGAAAAAAATTGAGAAAAATCAGAAAAAAAATCCAAAAATATAATGCATTACATATATGTTTTATTCAAATACCCATCTTGCCTTAGTTTGTCCTCTATTTTATTTCTATGAATTTTACCATATATGTTCCATAATAGTATTGAATTGGCTAATCTTGTAACAAACTTGAGATGATTTTTATGGGAGCATGACTTGTTAGTTCAATTGAGCAAGTATGATTCCTAGTTTTTGGGCATTATTGAAATCCAACAAAATTTGGCCTGGTGAGAAATTTTTGGCCTTATATGGATTTGCATCATATTTATTCCCTTTTGCTTTCTTGTGTGACATTATGCTCTCCTTATGCAATTGCTTCTTGAGATTGACAATGTTATCTATATTTGAGGCCGAATTTATATCTCTATTACTTATGAGTTTCAAATGATAGAGGCATGATTTTCTTAGCCATATTATTATCCATAGCCACCCTACATATGTGTCATTTGCTTGTTGCCAATTTGAGCCTTACCCTTTTCTTTGAAGATCTACAAAATTTATCCTTAGCCGATGATAAGCCTTACCCTATCCGGGAATTAGGATTAGAGTTGGTGAATGATTGATCTAGTTGAGTGGAAAGGAAACTATTGTTAAGAGAGTTACAAGTTTTGAATGAGTATATGTAATTATGTTTTATTCCTCACATTGTGCATTATTGTATTTTTTGGCTCTAGAAAAATTGAAAACAAAGAAGGAAAAAGAAAAAGAGAAAAAAGAAAAGAAAAAAAATAAATAAGAGCCTTTTACCTTTATTATGCATGTGAGAACTAAAAAAATATGTATGGTTGAGAGAGAGTTCTTTTGTTCAGTGTTTTGAGAGTGAATGTTTGAGTTATTTTGGTTTTGGAAGTATTTGGTTTTTTGTTTTCTTCCGATTGTTCTCAGTGATCCCTTTTTTCTGGTTTTTTAGCACCACAAGCCTAAATATTTTCCTACCTTAATTCCTTACCGAGCCACATTACAACCTTGATAAAAGACATCTTGATGTTTCTTATAAGTGATGGCGTCCACGGCGGAGAATATGTGATATATGTGTCAATTTCTATGTAGCTTTTTTCATTTTCAATTGAGTTGAGAGATACATTGTTAAGCCTAAACACATGAGAGTGAGAGTAAACACTTGATCCCGGTGAGGTTGGAATAGATGTGCCTTTGAATTTGAATCGCTCATAGACTTGTTAGGATGTTAACTTTCATGCTCATGGCTCCTACCCTTTGATGTTGCTTTTGACAATGTTAGTACTTGAAGATTATATTTGTGGTATGATGGTTTTGCTCTTGTTTTTGCATTGCTTGAGGACAAAGAAAATGTTAAGTGTGGGGGAGTTTGATAAGGCATGTTTCCAATAGGCATTATAGATTAGTTTATGTAAATTTCATTGTTATATTATCATGTTTTAGGGTTAATTAGATTAGCGCTCGTTTTGTGGAAAAGTTCGGAATCTACGCTATTTCGATGGTTTTATGCAGATTCGTAGATCCAAGGCAACGAACATGAGGAACAGAGCTAAGGGAGGTTAAGGCGAGACTTGGGAAAGCTCAAGGAAGAAGTCTCGAAGAGCATTGAATAAGATAAGGAGCAAGGGAGCACGAAATCGAGGTCTAAGAGTGAAAACAAGGGCGAGTCGTGGAAACTGTCCGCCCGGCGAGCTGAACTTATAACGCACTTTCCGGAGGCCTCGGATGTCCGATCGACGCATATGAGCATGCGTTGCAAAGATCTTTCGAAGATCTACGTGATGGTGTCCTTCTGGAAATTCTCTAACAGCGAATGGCTTTCCGCTGCAGTGAATCATGTCAGAGATATCATGTGCGAGAAGGTGGTCTGAGTAGAACTCACTGCCAGCGAATGGGATCTTGCTGCCAGCGAGTAGAGTCAACGAGGAGCATGTACAGAAGCCAGCATGTCTCGCTGCCAGCAAATGGAGCTCGCTGCCACTGAGTTGAGTCATCCCAAGAGTCAGTGAGCAAGCAACACGAGTCGCTGCCAGCGAATGGTGACTCGCTGCCAGCGAATGGAGTCGCATTAGCGAATGACCAGACTCGCTGCAGCGAAAGGGTGGCCTTGCGCGAGCAGATGGATGCTCTCGCTGTAGCAGAAGAAGTGGCTCGCGGCAACGAAAACGATAGAACCGAGGAGGCTTGACAAAATTTCTAAGGCATGGACATTCGCTGCTAGCGAGTCTGGTAGCGAGGTGGTAGCGAAAATCCAACAGAAGCTTAATTAAGGCCATTCGCTGCTAGCGGAAATTTTTGCTACCAACGGAATCTGATGCTGAACTATAGATGGAAAGTTTATCTTCTATCTAGTTTGTTTAGGAAGTTTCTATCTTATTTTTCAATCTTTCACCTTGTTTATTCAAGACTTTAGACTTATAAATATGATGTTTAGGGTTATTTTTCTCATGGATTCAAGTAGAGCAATCACAGTTAATGAGAAAAAGCTTAGGTAAGCCATGTTTGGCTAATTTTCTAGTTTTTGCCTACACTTTCGAGACTTGGTTGGTGGTTTGTGAGTTTCTACTTTGATTATGTTATTGATGTTATCTTGATTAGCTACCTTGATAATATTGATTTCATGCTAGGATTTAATACTTTCGTATTTGTGTAATTTCTGTAGTAGCACATATAAGATTGTGTATTCCGTGTTTGAAGGATGATTATGTAGGGAGTAGACATATATCTTAAACATTGATTTACCGTGTTTAATTGGTGTTATTTATATGCTCAACTTCTTGGGACATTGTGCTATCTCTTTGTTAAATCTTGACCGTGTTAAGGTTGCGTTGAGGTGTAAAGGATTAATTGGTCTCGTAGGACGTTTAATCTACTTAAACCAAGACGGGAGGAACTCGTAGGAAAAGATAATAACTTGAAAAGGATTCGATTATCAATAAAACCAACGAAAGTCGAGAACTTGTAGGTGGAAACGCTTTTCTCCTATCATTTATGTGCTTTTGTCAATATTATTTTCTTTTATTTTCATTCATAAAAATCTTTTCTTTTTGTATTGCTAAATACACAATATTTAGAAATACTTAATTCTCTAGGGTTCGACTCCTTACTTGCATACTATATTAGTTTGTTTGTTTGGGAATTATCTTTGATGAGGGAAATTGATGTTGCTAAAACCAACCCCGCAAGAATACGGTGTCGATTGTAGTATTCAAGTATCGTATCACAAGGACTGGTGGAGTGTCAATTATTAGCTTTAAACCAGTTTGACCAAGCCCAAAAGTAGCAGACAATTTAAGAGAAATTGTAACTGAAAGTGACAAATAACAATAGAATGATGAGAAATATATATGTGAGAGACATTCCAGGGCTAGGGATTCTGCGAACGATGCATCCTCAATAGAATAAAATGTAGTCTCACCCGAATCATTTCCAATTCTATGTGAAGGTAGGTTATCTAATGTAATTGCAAATCTCCTTTCGGTCTCAATGCAAATGTGTCTGAATTGGATAACAATCTCCTTTCGGTCTCATGTAACCAATTCAGACCCCTTGAGCTCGTAGAATCTAGGTGATAATCATATCAATATCTCCTTTCGGTCTCAATCAATATCAATATAACCTAAGATTTCTACGACAACCTATTGATCCTCAAAAAGCTTAATTCACTTTCGCACAATTAAACTTTAGGTTTAATCCTATAGTTTTGATGGATCAGATCACCTTTCGGTCTCAATTCACCATCTAAATTCCAACTTAGGGTTATCTTCTTTCGATCTCAAACCCTAAATCAGGTCTAATCCATTCACATCGATTAGATTAAGTACAATAGGATTAAATCACAATTCAAATGAGAAATCATTCGGGCGATATGAAGAGCAAGTCTATTTTTGCATCGTCGGGATTATCCCTAACCCTAGAACAAGGAGAACTAGCCTAGCATGGAGATTTTCATATTCAATTCAATTAGACTAAGCATAGAAATCAAAGACAAACAAGAGATAAGAGTAAAAGTACCGATTCTGAATTGAAACGACTCGAATCTCCGCTTAGGGTTCTCACAAGTTCTTCAAAGCACTCAACAATGTCAGATTTTTCCGGTCCCCCAAGTTCTCTAAAAAATGTCCCTTAAATACCCCCCCAATAAAATAAATTAAAAACGGAATAAAAACGGTTCAGGGGCCGACACTCGGGCATAACACATCTCGAGTGTCAAAGGCACTCGGCCGAGTGTTTTGTTCTGTAAAGTACTGGAGGCCACTCGAGACCATAACTGCTCGAGTGTATAGGGCACTCGG
The DNA here is from genome assembly GCA_037127255.1 of Persicaria tinctoria. Lineage (NCBI taxonomy): Eukaryota > Viridiplantae > Streptophyta > Magnoliopsida > Caryophyllales > Polygonaceae > Persicaria > Persicaria tinctoria. The sequence continues at coordinate 25,794,418 of JBANSL010000014.1, forward strand.
CCGAGTGGGTGTTATTTCTCACTTCTGAGGGCCACTCGAGCATACAACTACTCGAGTTCAAATTCACTCGACCGAGTGTCTGGGTTTCTTTACTTCTTTGTCTTTTGCCAAGCTCGTCACGATTCCGGTGCTCCACATCCTTGATTCCGTCCCTCCTAGTGCACCTTTGACGCCTTCCGAGTGCACCGAAAAGCCTCGAAGGTTGTCATTCTCCATTAGCTCTCTCATTGGCACCAAAACCACTCAAAAGCACCTGAAATCATAACAAACGAGTGGTAGACACCGATTCCACCAAACTAAACCAAAAAGGGCCAAAAATATATATAATACTTAACTCAAAGACCCTAAACCCGATGCAAACATGCCCTATATTCATCGCTAAATAGATGCTATCAGAAATCAACAACTTTCCCTCTGTCGTTACCATTGAGAGGTTGGCCAACTTCAACAACACATATGGGACTCCTTTGGCTTCCAACGTGAGGCCAGCCCCATCCATTCCCCTATATGAGCCCTCCAGAGAGATAGATCCGGACGTCAAGGAATAATTCTACAAGGATCAGAATCGAAAGCTCCTGAAGCAGGAGAGGTTCCTATCAGTGAACCAACCCTGCATCGAATGCGGATCACAGCGGCACACCACTCCTGAGTGCCCACATGCAGAGCAAGTCCAAATAGCGGAGACTCGCGAGGAAGTAGCATACATGAGGGGTCCCAATCGCCAATCTTGGGGAGACTAGCGATTCCAACATCCACAATGGAATCCGGTCAACCCTCCTAGGGACTCCCCACCATCCTGAGCTCCAGACCATCCGGAGAGAGACCAGCGGAAGGATGACTTTCAAATCATCCTCGATGAGATGAGGAGGAACCAAGATAAGAATGACCAGTCCACCATCACCATCCAATCTCAACTCCACAATCTTACCATGAGGTTGGGAGAGATGGACATATAGAAGAGAAACTTCGAGACCCAAGTGGGTCAACTTGTGGAATAGATTCCATGATAATCCGAAAAGCTTCTTGAGCATATAGATCCAAATCCCAAGGGATAGAACACAAAGGTCGCCGCCATACACCTAAGGAGAAGTCACAAACTGAACGAACCAGAGATCGGAGAAAATAATGAAGCTACTGGAAATCCACTCGACGTCGACTCAACCCCAGTCGATATCGACCCAGCACTCGACGTTGAGTCTTCACCACTCGATGTTGAGTCTCCTGCAACACAACAATACTCGACGTTGACTCCTCCAGTCGATATCGAGTCAACTCCAGCCGACATCGACTCCTCTGTACTACCTCTGAAAGCTGTTTTGGTTGCGAAACCAAAGAAGACGCTCCCGTTTACCTCCAAGGTGCTGAAAGACCCGACGGAAGGTAAGTTCAAGTGTTTTGTGAAATTGCTTAAGGGCCTTAACATCACTATTCCTATTACAGAAGCTCTTCATGAGATGCCTGCCTACGTCAAGTTCCTCAAGGAGATCCTTAGCAACAAGCGATCAATGAGAGAGATTGCCAGCGAATACAAAAAGATGGATTTTCTTGAGAAGAGACCTGACCTTGGAAAGTTCGCAATCACCGTGGGATTTGGCCAACATCGCTACGAGGCACTATGCGATTTAGGGGCAAGCGTGAGCATCATGCCCTTATCTATATGGTCAAAGGTGAAGATCAGAGTGTTACAACCTATGGATGTCAGGTTATACATGTCGAACGACACCATGGTGATACCTACATGCATTGTGGATGACGTCCCCGTTCAAGTGGGGAAATTCTTTATCCCTGCCATTTTCTTATGGTGGACATGGCAGAAGATCTTAATTTCCATATCATCCTTGGTAGGCCTTTCCTTACTATAGCAGATGACAATATCATCTTCAAGAAGAGGCTCTTCACTTTCACCATAGGCAACGAGATCTTAGAATTCTCCTTCGGTCTCACATTGGAGGAGGTTCACCAGCTAGAAGTGAATGGCATTGGCATATGCAAAGATGAAGACCCTGTTGATCACCAGACTTGCCAAACACATAAGTATGGGGTCCCCTAACTCGACGCCGAGTGCACCCACTCGATATCGACGGACCCCCAGCCTGAAGATTTCTGTTTTGGGCCCGAAAAGGTAAGCTCAGATACAATTTGTGCCTCTCCTCTATCCATAAATAATATTAATTTTAAGGGGTCAAAATCCCCAACCCGTGGCGAGCTAACCTACGTGGAATAAGGGTTTGGAAGAAGAAGAAGAAAGAAGGTCAGCCAACCAAGGAGCTACATGATGACAACAACCTATTGAAAGATGCGCCGATGTTGTCACATAAAAGGATCAGGGGAGTGGATAATGGAGCTGCAATTTAATGCATAAGTTGTTGAAGGCAAGTTAATTCTGTCGTATTGTAGGCAAGAGCACGGAATTCAACCTCAGTGCTTGAACAAACCACTATACGTTACTTACGAGAAGTCCAACTAATGAATATATGGCAAACCCATATTGTGAACGACAGTCATCTACATTCGAGATCTATCCTACATCGGAGTAAGCAAGTAGTTTTAAATTAGAGGTGGGTTGAAGGAGGTCATGATCAATCATGCCCTTAAGATAATGGAGAATGCATTTAGCTGCCTGCCAATGAGATAAGGTCGGGGCATACATATACTGACATACTCAGCTCACATCATATGTAATCTCCGGCCTCGTAATGGTGGCATATTCCAAGGCTTCGACTACATGATGGTAAAGATGAGTGTCTTCGGTAGGTTCAACTTGCTTGTAGAGTAGAGAACATAGATCGTCCAATGAATTCAATGGCTTGGAATTAGTCATGGAGAAACAATGAAGGACATCCTAAATGTACTTAGACTAAGAGAGGAGTAGGACATTTGGTGTAGTGATGACTTCAATGCCTAAGAAGTATTTGAGGGAGCCTAAGTCCTTGAGAGAAAAAGACTGATGAAGAAGTTGTTGATATGGCATGAATCACTTCCAGTTATGATGAGATCACCCATATAAAATAATAAATAAATTAATAGCGGTAATAGAAGTGTAATGAACAAATAAAGAAGTATCAACGTAGCATATGTCCGGAAGCCGTTGGACAACAAAAAGGATTCTAGCTTGTTAAACCAAGCTTGAGAAGCTTGTTTCAACCCGTATAGAGATTTCTTAAGCTTGCAAACATGGAGAGGAATTGTGGAATGGATGAAGCCTTTGGGTTGCTCCAAATAGATGATTTCTTTCAAATCGTATTTTAAGAAAGCGTTATTTATCTCAAGTTGATGGGCCACCTTTTTGATAGAGTAAGGGTGAGAACACGTCGGATTGTTCTAGGCTTGATGAAGGGGCCGAATGTATCAAATTAATCAACACCCTTCTATTGATGGAACCTCTTAGCAATGAGATGGGCTTTATACCTCTTAATGGTCCCGTCACATGTCCGCTTTATCCTAAAAACTCATTTGCAACCAACCAAATTAGTATTATGAGGCCTAGGAACATGTGACCAAGTGTTACTTTCCATTAAGGTGGAATATTCCTACATGGCTTATTACCTTCAAGTTTGTTTACTAGCCTGGAGATAGGTAGTAGGTTCTCTTTCGGGCGAAGGAAAAGGGTCGGGAGAGATGAGATGATAGTTACCCATAAATGCCTTGGGTTTGAGCGAGTTAGTACGAGTTCTTGTAGTCATCGGATGAGATGATGTATCAGTAGGGCGGTAGTACGATGGGAAAGGAGAGAGTTGTGAGTCAAGAATGTAAGTGAAGATAAGGATTGTTGTATAGTAGGTGATGTGGGCTCATCCATGGGAAAATGAGGATTTTAGGTAGGCTGCATGGGCATTGGGAAGTTAGGGACATGAGGAGATTGGATGGGTAATGTAGCAACAATTTCCAAAGTAGATGTGAGAACAAATGACGATGGCAGGGTTGATGGTGTAGGTGAGGGAGTTGTTGTAGCAGCATACAAGAAGACTTCCTCGGTGAACACGACATGGAAAGCAATATAAAGCCAGGATGTGAGAATATGAAAACATAGATAACCTTTGTGTTTGGAATTAAATCCTAAAAAGACACAAGGTCGAGACCTAAAGTCCATTTTATGGGGATTGTATGGTCGAAGAACAACAACAACAACAACAACAAAGACACCCAAATGTTTTTATAAAATCATAGTCCGGGACTTTAGATGGGAGTTTTTGGTAAGCAGAGAAATGTTTGTGGATAAGAGTGATTGTTCTATTGTTTAGATAAATCACGGTGTGAAAAGCTTGTTCCCAAAACGGGTAGGGAATGGATGCTTGGGCAAGAAGTGTGAGACCCTTTTTGACAATGACTCAGTTCCTTCTCTTAGCAACTCCATTTTGTTCTTGTGTGAGGGTAAGACACTCGATGATTGATACCTAAAGAGGATAGATATGTGGACACATTTCAGAATTCAACCCCCCCCTCCCTCCCCCCAATTTGTTTGAAAACACTTGATTGAGCTATCAAATTTTATTTTAATCATTGTCTTAAATGTGATGAAAGCATTCAGAACCCGTGACTTATAGGAGAGAAAATATATCCAAATGAACTTAGTGGAATCATCAATAAAAAAACATAAAGTATCTATTATCATTCAAAGAAGGAACGGGTCAGGACCCAAACATCCTAGTAAACTAGGTCAAAAGGTTTATCACTACTAATGTGTGAACAAGAAAGATGAAATCGATGACTTTTTCCCATTTGACAAGCATAACAGACACTCGATAATTTATTAGAACTAATTGGTAGACAAAATTGAGAGACAAGACGACGTAAGATGTGTGCATGAGAGTGAGCCAGTCGTTGATACCAACCATGGACCGAGGTGCGAGAAGTGAGAAAGGTAGAAGACGGAGTGTTGGTGGAGGATGATTGAAGATGATACATGCAAATGATTTCTCAAAAAAGAAATCATTTGCACGACGCCCGCCGTGGGACGTTTTCCAGTATTTGCGATTTTGGATCCGAAAACATTATTTTCTATTATTTTATTCCTATTCCTACTAGGGTTTGGCCGACTTTTAGAGAGTCTTTATTAGGTTATTTCAGTTCTATTCGCCGAGTGGTTGCCTACTATGAGACTATGAACACAATTAGAGAAAGATATAGAGAATTGGCATATGAGTTGCTAAACTAATAGTTTTTCATGTGATTCGAAAACATGGTTGTTTGGATTGTGAGGATTTGATTCTATTTGGTTATTCATATTCTTAGTTATCATCTTGTGCTTATTAATTATATTTGTGTTCCTTTCTATGATTGATCACCATGTTAGGAATTCATCTTAGCTATGAATTCGTTGTTGTTTTCTTGATAGCAAACAAAGGTATTGAGATAGTGATGTTTCTTTGTCTTTCTAGTGGATGATTTCAATTGATCTATGTTGAGGATATTCGATTAGGGCTGAGTTCGGTATGCGCCTATTAGTCTTAATTGCGTTGAGTCAATGTGTCAATTGGTCTTAATTACTCTTTGAGTCCTTAATGATATTCTTTAGTAATATTGAATAAGATGAGTGAATCTCTGTGGATCTCTCAACTTTAGTCAAGTAGACCTATGAATAAGAATAATTAATAGATCAATCCGAGGACCATGAATTCCAACCATTGTCAGAGAACTACAGGTGAAATGTTCTTTCTACTTTGATATCAATCTACTTTACAATCATAAATTTGGTTACTTTTACATCTTGTTTTTTGCTACAAAGCATTCCTTTGTCATAAGAGTTCTTGCTTAGAGTTATTGAATAGGAAATCACTTCTCCCTATGGGTTCGACACCGGACTTCATCGCTATACTAGTAGTTATTTGGTTTATCAAGTGATTGATTGCCTAATCTATTGGTTTTGTGTTTGAGTTTGGATATTATTACTATTTGATAAAGGGCGAAAGTGCCAACGACGTTCGTCCCGCATCAAATTGTTGGCGTCGTTGCCGGGGAGAAGAAAGGAGTTTTCTTTTCTTTATCTCTTTCCATTACTCTTTACTTTGAGTCTTTTGTGTTCTTGTATGGTTCAACTAGATCTTCTAATTCATTGCCTTTGTCTTTTGATTGTGAAATTGAAAGATCTCTTAGGTTGAAAAGGAAGCTTGAGTTTGAGACAAACAAGGAGATGGCAGAAGACGGAGTTGTTGATCCGCCAAGAAGGACCCTGAGAAACCTAAAGGAACCTAATTTGAGTGCTCAACCACTTGCAATTAGTCTTCCTGATCTCTCTGAGGGTTCAAGATTTGAGTATAAGTTGAATTGGTCTTCTATTTTACCCTACTTTCATGGATTGCCTATAGAGGAACCAAACAAGCACCTTGCTACCTTTGTGAATGTGTGTGATAGACTTAGACCCCAGGCCTGAACGATGACCAATTGATGTTGAGAGTGTTTCCTTTAACCTTGAAAGATTTTGCAAGCGATTGGCTTTATTACCTACCCTTAGAAAGCATTACTACTTGGGTGCAATTGAATAAAACTTTCCTGCAAAATTACTTTCTTGCAAATCGCCTCAACAAACTTAAGAAGGAGCTATCCAATATTGAGAAATCACCTACGGAGAGTCTTTATGAGTATGTTGAGCGGTTCAAGAAGCTTAAGGGTAGTTGTCCGCAACATGGTATACCCGAGGATGATCTAGTGCTATATCTTTATGAAGGCTTACTTGACACCGATAGAAGTTTCATCAATGCTACTAGTGGAGGAGATATTTTGGATAAAACACCTCAGGAAGCAATGCAGATTTTTGGAAGGTTGGTTAATGCATCACAACAATATGGGAGACACAAAGGAGTTAGAAGAGTTCATAAGTTGGATAGTTTGAGAGATGGTCACAAGGATGACATCGATAGGCTTATGGAGATAGTGAACAAGATGGCTATGCAAATGAATCAATCTCATCGGCCTAGACCTTGTGGTGTTTGTGAAGATCCAATCATCCGAATGATAAGTGTCCCTTGATTCAGGAATACACCGCTGATGTGAATGCTATGGACTATGGACCTCGCGCAACTTTGGTAACAATTACAATTAGGGCTACAATTCAAACTATCAAAGTGGATTCAACGGCAGAGGCTAGCTGCAACAATTTCCTTTTCAAATAGGACAATTTGATAACCGTCCAAGAATCACTCAACAAGAAGATAGAGATGAGACATTGAGGTTATTATTGGAAAAGATGGGTGTTCAAGAAAAGTTGTTGAGTCAGATGGCTAAAGAAATTTTAGAATTGAAAGCGAAAGATTCAGGGAAGTTACCATCACATGTGGTAGTGAATCCGATGGAGAATGTCAGCGCCATGATCCTTAGAGGAGGTAAACAACTGAATGTGCTCACTAGGAATTTTGATGAGAGGCCTAGGGAAGAAATTGATTTGGGAAAAGAAAGACGAGACGGAATTAGAGACACACTGCATAGACGGCTCCTGCCGCTCCTTACCACGACGCCCGCCACCTCTGCCAGTGCCAGATCCAATTTCTGGCGTTTTTTAATCCCCGAAGAAACCTTCTAAAGAGTGGTCTTCTGAGGTTTTAAAACCTGCACCACCCTTTCCTCCTGCCTTAAGATCTGATCGTAAGTGGGAAGATGAACAAATTCTTTATGACACATTTGCTCATTGTGAGTTAAATATTCCACTTTTCAATTTGATTAAAATTGTGCCTCGCCATGCGAAATTTTTGAAAGAACTATGCACAATGAAACGCAAGCAAAGGATGCGAAAGAAAGAAAAGGTCAGTTTAAGTGAGAATGTTTCTGCTTTACTTCAGAAAAGACTGCCTGAAAAGTGCGGAGATCCTGGTATGTTTACTATCCTATGTGCAATAGGTAATGCTAGCTTCACCAAAGCTATGTTAGATCTAGGTGCTTCAATTAATGTTATGTCTTATAATTTGTACATGTTTTTGGGTCTCAATGCATTATCTGAAACTGGTGTTACTATACAACTCGTTGATCATTCTAGTATTAAGCCTAGAAGAGTTGTTGAGGATGTTTTGGTTAAGGTGAATGATTTGATATTTCTGGCTGATTTCTTCATTCTAGATATGGAACAAGGTACACCTGAAACCCCAATTTTCTTGGGAAGGCCATTCTTGTGAACGGCTAAGACTAAGATTAATTGTTTTGAAGGTTCACTAACTATGGAGTGTAATGGTTGAAAGATTGAGTTTCTATATTTGAGCCTATTGTTTCTTCTACCAATGATTCAGTAGATGTTCTTAACTTTAATGAAAATAATCACAGAAATGAATCATATGGTTTTTTAGATGCTTCTGTTAAAACTGAATCTAAGAATCTTGAGTTTTCTATCAAAGTTGAAATTGGATTAGGGGAAAATGACATTGAGGGGAAAATCGACAATTTGTTTAAGTCACATGACAATGCGTCTAATTCAAATGATTATATTGCTATTCCCTATGAGAAATTGATTCCTAACAATGTTGAAGTTTTTGCAACTGCAGGGCAACCTCTAGGAGTAACTTATTTCAAGAAGGACTTTCATGACTATTTGATTACACACCCTGCCCTTAGGCTATGCCACACGGTGTTGACCCCTGCATTCTATGGCTCTGCTAATCCAACGGTAATTCCCAAGAGGATGTGGATGTGGTTATATTGTTTGACGCCAGAGGCAGAGTGTATACCAGATTGGATAGAGTTGTTTCTGGCCAAGTGTATACCAGGAGTAACTCATTTCAAGAAGGAATCGATGGATGCAATTGATGGATATGTTGGAGGAGTTTCTAAAGTTCCCCCTCTTGTTTTGAAAAGGACAAGTGTGGAGGATCTTGGTCGAATAACTTGATCAAGAAATGCATAACGTCGAACCAAAGACGCGAAACAAAGGAACTTCTTGGGAGGCAACCCAAGGGATAGTTAGGCAGTATTATTTCTATTTTGCAATTAGTTTTCAATTCAATAAACTAGGATCAATCATGTCACTGAATTTCGGAAGTGATGGTAAGTTAAGACTTGTGTTGGATTGAGTTTTGTTTGATTTGAAAGACGGAGTCACGTTTTGTGGACATGGCGCCCGCCGCCCGTCACACGGCGCCTGCCGCCCCTTGTCTATCTGACGAGTCGGAATTTTGGTAAACTTGGAAGGAAAGTTTTCTTTTCTTTTTTTTTTGGTTATTTTCGTATGAGGTTAGTTTTATTTATTTTATATCTTCTTAGGATTAGATTATTTTCTTTTTATTTTGTCATAGGTTTAGATTATTTTCTATCTATTTTAAGGATTAGATTATTTCTATTCACCTTAGGTTAGTTTATTTTATCTTTTACCTATTTCTATCTATCTTAGGATTAGATTTTTCTTTTTAGGGTTAGTTTCCTTATTTCTTAGTTCTAGGATTTAGAGTTTCTATCAATTTCTATTTTCTATTGTGTCTAGTTCTAATATTTTCTATTTTTCTTTTTGATAGATATTCCCTCTCTAACTCACTATATATTTCCATTCCCTATTTTGGATCATTCAAGCTTGGTCCAAAGGAATCTACAAAACCCAAAAGCCTACTTGAATCCATTCCAAAAATCTAAAGCCTTGTGTTTCAATTGATTATGTCCACCAAAACACTTTCCACCATTACCCTACATCCACAAAAATCAACCTTCCCATTACAATTCTCCTACCTTTCACCCAGGAACCCATTGAAACCAAGTTGTTCGTCAAAGTTTCAAGTTTGGAGGGGTGTGGACGTCGGTTATCCAACGTTTTCACTCGGATTCAAGAGTCCGTGAGCATGGCGCCCGCCAGCCCAAACACAACGCTCGCCGTCCATGCAGAGAGCCCGTCTTTTGGTCGTTCTCGTGGTTTTCCCCTTCAATCCTATGAATTATGTCTCATGCTCCTAAGATGGATGCTCAAACCTATTTGTCTAGAGTTGAGAAGGAGCGTTGGTTCTAGCTAAGGGATGTGAGTTATCAGTCGACTCGGTTCTTTCATCGAGAGATATTGTAGAGGCTTGGTCTTCGTGGTCCAGTATATTTGTTGCTGGGTATGGGGGGTCTAGCCAACTTCATATCGACGAGTGCGCCGACTTATCCTGTCTTGGTGCGTGAGTTCCTGTCAACTCTGGATGTGCGATCTGATAAGGGCATTCATTTCATACTATTGGGTACTGAATGTTCGATTCAGAATGAATTTATATCTCTTGCGTTTGGGAATGCATATATCTTGGTCTAATCTTTGGCCTCGGAGCTTGCCTTCTACCACACATGCTGAGACTTGAACTATAGTGTCAGGCCATTCTGAAAGGTCTGAGGACTTTCATGACTATTTGATTACACACCCTGCCCTTAGGCTATGTAACAGGGTGTTGACCCCTGTAGTCTATGGCTCTACAAATCCGACGGTTATTCCCAAGAGGATGTGGATGTCGTTATATTGTTTGACGCCGGAGGAAGAGTGTATTCTAGATTGGATAGAGTTGTCTCTGGCCGAGTATATACCTGGAGTAACTCATTTCAAGAAGGAATCGATGGATGCCATTGATGGATATGTTGGAGGAATTTCTAAAGTTCCCCCTCTTGTTTTGAAAAAGACAAGTGTGGAGGATCTTGGTGGAATAACTTAATCAAGAAATGCATAACGTCGAGCCAAAGACATGAAACAAAGGTGCTTCTTGGGAGGCAACCGATGGTAGTTAGATAGTATTATTTCTATTTTGCAATTAGTTTTCAATTCAACAAAGTAGGATCAATCATGTCGCTGAATTTCGAAAGTGATGGTAAGTTAAAACTTGTGTTGGATTGAGTTTTTTATGATTTGAAAGGCGGAGTCCCATTTTGCAGACACGGCGCCCGCCGACCCTGTCCACCTGACGAGTTTGAATTTTGGTAAACTTGGAAGGGAAGTTTTCTAATTTTTTTTATTATTATTATTTTCGTATTAGGTTAGTTTTATTTCTTTTATATCTTTGTAGGATTAGATTATTTTCTTTTTATTTTGTCATAGGTTTAGATTATTTTCTATCTATTTTAAGGGTTAGATTATGTCTATTCACCTTAGGTTAGTTTATTTTATCTTTTACCTATTTCTATCTATCTTAGGATTAGATTTTTCTTTTTAGGGGTAGTTTCCTTATTTCTTAGTTCTAGGATTTAGAGTTTCTATCTTTTTCTATTTTTTATTCTGTCTAGTTCTAATATTTTCTACTTTTCTTTTTGATAGATATTCCCTCTCTAACTCACTTTCCATTCCCTATTTTGAATCATTCAAGCTTGCTCCAAAGGAATCTACAAAACCCAAAAGCCTACTTGAATCCATTCCAAAAACCTAAAGCCTTGTGTTTCAATTGATTCTGTCCACCAAAACACTTTCCACCATTACCCTACATCCACAAAAATCAACCTTTCCCATACCATTCTCCTACCTTTCACCCAAGAACCCCTTGAAACCAAGTTGTTCGTCAAAATTTTAAGTTTGGAGGGGTGTGGACATCGGTTATCCAACGTTTTCACTCGGATTCAAGAGTCCGTGAGCACGGCGCCCGCCGGCCCAAACACAGCGCATGCCGTCTATGCAGAGTGTCCGTCTTTTGGCCGTTCTGGTGGTTTTCCACTTCAATCCTATGAATTATGTCTCATGCTCCTAAGATGGATGCTCAAACCTATTTGTCTAGAGTTGAGAAGGAGCGTTGGTTCTAGCTAAGGGATGTGAGTTATCAGTCAACTCGGTTCTTTCATCTAGAGACATTGTAGAGGCTTGGTCTTCGTGGTCCAGTATCTTTGTTGCTGGGTAAGGGGGGTCTAGCCAACTTCATATCGACGAACGCGCCGACTTATCCTGTCTTGGTGCGTGAGTTCTTATCAACTCTGGATGTGCGATCTGATAAGGACATCCATTTCATACTATTGGGTACTGAATGTTAGATTCAGAAAGAATTTTTATCTCTTGCATTGGGAATGCATATATCTTGGTCTAATCCTTGGCGTCGGACCTTGTCTTCTAACACACCTGCTGAGACTTGGACTATAGGGACAGGCCATTCTGAAGGGTCTGAGGACTTTCATGACTATTTGATTACACACCCTACCATTAGTCTATGCCACATGGTGTTTACCCCTGCATTCTATGGTTCTGCTAATCCGACGGTTATTCCCAAGAGGATGTGGATATGGTTATATTGTTTGACGCCGGAGGCAGAGTGTATACCAGATTGGATAGAGTTGTCTCTGGCCGAGTGTATACCATGAGTAACTCATTTCAAGAAGGAATCGATGGATGCAATTGATGGATATGTACTTGGAGGAATTTCTAAAGTTCCCCCTCTTGTTTTGAAAAGGATAAGTGTGGAGGATCTTGGTGGAATAACTTGATCAAGAAATGCATAACGTCGAGCCAAAGACGTGAAACAAAGGCGCTTCTTGGGAGGCAACCCAAGGTAGTTAGGTAGTATTATTTCTATTTTGCAATTAGTTTTCAATTCAATAAAGTAGGATCAATCATGTCGCTGAATTTCGAAAGTGATGGTAAGTTAAAACTTGTGTTGGATTGAGTTTTGTTCTATTTGAAAGACGGAGTCACATTTTGTGGACACGGCGCCCGCCGCCTCCTGTCCACCTAACGAGTCTGAATTTTGGTAAACTTGGAAGGGAAGTTTTTTATTATTATTTTTTGGATTATTTTTGTACTAGGTTAGTTTTATTTATTTTATATCTTTGTAGGATTAGATTATTTTCTTTTTATTTTTTCATAGGTGTACATTATTTTTTATCTATTTTTGTGGTCAGATTATTTCTATTCACCTTAGGTTAGTTTATTTTATCTTTTACCTATTTCTATCTATCTTAGGATTAGATTTTTCTTTTTAGGGTTAGTTTCCTTATTTCTTAGTTCTAGGATTCAGAGTTTCTATCTTTTTCTATTTTCTATTCTGTCTAGTTCTAATATTTTCTATTTTTCTTTTTGATAGATATTCCCTCTCTAACTCACCATATATTTCCATTCCCTATTTTGAATCATTAAAGATTGCTCCAAAGGAATCTACAACATCCAAAAGCCTACTTGAATCCATTCCAAAAAACCTAAAGCCTTGTGTTTCAATTGATTCTGTCCACCAAAACACTTTCCACCATTACCCTACATCCACAAAAATCAACCTTTCCCATACCATTCTCCTACCTTTCTCCCAAGAACCCATTGAAACCAAGTTGTTCATCAATGTTTCAAGTTTGGAGGGGTGTCGACGTCGGCTATCCAACGTTTTCACTCGGATTCAAGATTCTGTGAGCACGGCGCCCGCCGCCCCAAACATTACGCCCGTCGTCCCTGCAGAGAGCCCGTCTTTTGGTCGTTCTCGTGGTTTTCCACTTCAATCCTGTGAAATATGTCTCTTGCTCCTAAGATGGATGCTCCAACCTATTTGTCTAAAGTTGAGAAGGAGCATTGGTTCTGTAACGGCCCGGGATTATGATTCCCGAGTTACGTTTCGAGGGATAAAACCCCTCGTTAGGATCTTGCGCTCCGAGTACAGGTTGAAGGTTTGAAACCGAAGATTTGTAGTTTAAAGCGGGATTTTGCACCCAAATCCTGAAGGTCCGTTGGAGACCCCGGGGTAAACCCCTGTACCTGTCATAAGTCTACAACGCAGAAAATATTTTATCATGCAAAGGACTTAAGTTTTGAAAACGATACAACCAGTATCACGGCAAGGCCGTGTCAACAGGGTATAAGTAGGAAGGAATCCCAAAAGGTGTAAATCTGGTGAAGTCAGAGTTCAACACTCACTCTCCGCCATATGAATGGACCCCGTCATAACAGCACGAAATCAAGGAGTGCAACGGGTACCTGAATCTAAAAAAAAGAGGGGGATCTGGGTCAATCATCAGGTCACTCATGCGCGTGTGTAAACACACTCTAAGAGGCATATAATAAGCATCCTATCCCTAAGATGAAATGTGTAATGCAATGCGGAAATTAAATCACATATACATATATACTGACAGTTTAATATAATGCAGGAAGCGATAAATGGATCCACACCGAATGCCAAGTGGCATGTCCCTTTCCTACCTCCACCCCCCCGCCCTTCCGTTAGGGCGGACACTGGCCAGTTCGATGCTATAGCATAGCAATTTCCTCGTGGTGGTGCACAAACCACGGCATCATCATATCATATCATCTCATCGCTTGCCCGATGGTGCTGGGCTATCATATCATGCTCATATAGACTCGATTGACTCAGGGTACCCGATGAGGCTGGGCTACCCTATGACCATAGCAAAGACTCTAGGACTATCACAGATAACGGCCGTTCTCTTGCAAGGACATATAGCAATCATATGATTTTCATTTTAGTTCCTAAGCGTGATTCTAAGTCGTATGGTGCATGGACACTAGCCTACTATATAACACCCAGTGCATAGAGCGCCCATCATGAGTAAGTTCAAAGAACTTACCTGGAGAAGCGCAGAATCCAAACAATGATCAGCAATGGCAAGCAATCCAACATATCAGAGATCACCTAGTAATCCCAGAAATAACATAATAAGTCTAAGTCTAAATTACACAAAGCACACAAGTCACATATGAAACATATAAGATACACACACATATGATAACTCAACCATCTTGTCATTATTAACATTATCATCTCATCTTCGATTCTCATCTTGTCCCATCATATCTCATAAATTAACATCTTTCTCAATTCGATCATAACATCATCCTCATCAGCTCATGACAACCTCCATATCATACTTAGCCAATTTCACATATTACCGTTTCATACTCACACTTGGCATACAGATATATATCATCAAACATCATAATATCTAACATTTAATCTCATATAGTAAATCACAGCAAGTCATGCTATTAGTCACACATATCATGTCGTTAGTCAAACACTCATATTATCATGCTAGTTAATTATCGAATAAGTCTTATTCCCAAGTTTAGATTCAAATCTGTTTCAAATCCGTGTTAGAATCCCGACCCTTGAAAGTGTTAGCAAAACTCCTTTTTTCTATTATTTATTAAATCATTTTCCGACCTTGAAATTCTTTTCCAAATTCTCTTTTAAAATCGACGAGCCTTAATAATTTATTTCTAAATCCTAAATGATTTTATGTTATATTTTAAAACACCATTTAATAAAACGCTCTTATAAAGTATTTCTAAATCCTTTATGAAATAATTCCAACCCGTTTGTACTCGATAAAATCCAACCCTATATAAATCTCCCGAAATAATATTTTATCTTTTAAATCCTCAATATTATATAATAATTTAAATACCGCTAATTAGTTGAATAATAAACGGATAACCTGAACCGAACCGAACCGAACCCATATAAATAAACACACCCGGTTCAAATGTTAAAACAAAATCTGGAAGGTCCAGGGCCCACAAGTCCTTCGTCAGCTTCATCTTCTTCCCAATCCAAAAGACAGTCCGAGCCCGCTGGTCTCGACCCTTTCCCGCCGGCTCGTCTCTCAGCTCCCGTTGGCTCGCTCGCCCGCTCACAACTGCTCGCCCACACCCGTGCTCGCTCAGTCTCGCCTCTGCTCGTTGCTGCTTGCTCTCTCGTCCGCGACTCTGCCCCCGCGATCGCCCTGCCGCGTCTCGTTCATCATCAATTGAGCTCGCCGGAGCTCTCGCCGAAGCTCACGAGATCACCCGACTTCCCACACTCAGCTCTCACTCACCCCCAATTAATCTAAGCATATAAAGGATTCAAGAATTCGAATCGAGAAGGAACAGAAAGCTTGGGAGCTTACCGACGTGTTCGCGACTTCGGAGCTCTCGATCGGAGTTCTGGGCGTCGTCGGAGGCTCACGATGGCATCTCGGACCTACGTCGAACATGGGTGAACGTGATGGTAGGGTTCGAGAACGATTCCGAATGAAAACGGAGGATAACGGCTTACCGAAACGGAGTTCGAGCTTGAACAGGGGAGGAAGAGGGCGGGGCTGCAGTGGCTCTTTGGCGGCTCTTGGGCGGCGTTGGGAGGCTCCGGCTGCTATTGGTATCTTTGAGGTAGGAGGATGGGGCTGGTGGCACTGGTTCCGATGGTGATCGATGGAGGAAGGTGATGGAGATGTTTGCGACGATTGTGGAAAGAGCCGATGATGGTGGTGAAGGAGGAAGAGTAACGGTGGTGATGAATGAAGATGAGACGGGGTGGTGGCGACGAAATGGTGAGGAGGAGATGGTGGTGATGAGAAGGAGGAAGTGACGGGGTATGGTGATGAAGAAGAGCGGGAGTGATGGAAATGACAGAATGAATGACGGGGTAAGGGGTGGGTATGGTTAGTGATGGGAGTGGGTGGGGATTGTGTGTGGAATTGGTTAAACACATACCCGAAATTAAATCCCGAATACGCGAATTTTGAATCTCGCAATTAGTTCTCAAATGTTAGTTTCTCCGACTCTCGCTCTCTCGATCGATTAGATTTTTAAAATCGACAAGGATATATCGTCAAATTTTATATTTCGGTCGGACTCCGCTAAACGAGTTTTAAAACCGATTTAATTTCATTTTTAATTCTCTTTTTCCGAAAAATTAGGATTGGAAAATCCGAGCCTTTACATCATCCACCTCTAAAAACAAGTCTCGTCCCCGAGACTAAAATCATTGTAAAACAGGGGATGAAGTTTGAAATCGGTGAGTCCAAGGATCATGCCATTGATCCTGTGAACACCTCATAAGTACCCCTATGAGATCCTTACAGTACCGTTGTCGTGATCATAATATCCCGATAGACCGTAGTAAGAATGTAATATGGGCCCCTACCACATCCTTACTCCGACTTCTCGGCTATATCATAACTCGAAAGCATTACAGCATCTCCACTAGGTCTTAGCAAGCAGTCTATAAGGGCCCCTATAAAATGCATGTATCCACTTCGTGGGGCGTCATAATGCAAGCTCGGTTAGAAAATTTCAAGAGGGTCCTTAGTTTGAAAAGGTTTGGTCTCAAAATCATTGAAGTTAGCAATCGCGTTCGATTTCTCTAAATCCAACTCAATCCTTTTTAAACACCATTCAAAATCCCTTAACCCGATGTTAGTCAAGCAAGTTCCAAATTCAGGAGGTGGAATCATCCACCTCTAAGGGTTAACCCCATATTTCCTTCCTAGGTTCCAAGTAAAAGTCAAATTCATTAATTCAGTACTATCATACTAGCAATTCCGATTCAAGGCATCATATATCATAGAAATCGTATCACACCTTCATAATAAGGTCATAATCATGTCACAGATAGTCACATACCATAACATATCTAGCATAATATCATACGGAGTAGGATTCGTCACATCAATCATATCAATCAGATAAGTACATCATACTTATGTCAACTACCAAGCATCATCACATTAGAGGCAAACAAATACTTCTGCACGCCAGCATTTCATCAAGTTCAGGGGATAATTATTGTTAGTACTAAGAGCTCACTGTCACATATGACAATACATCAAGGAATCATCACAGTCTAAAGCATAGAATTCGCACAATACTACCCTAAATAAAGCATTCACCAGGTTACATCCTCAAGAGAATCCGCCTACAACTACCAACCATAGCAAGACACGATCACTACTCCGATCCTTATCTTTCGCATCAAGGTCATTCTTACCTAGGTCTACCAACTCAATCGAATACTAATTATAAACCCCATTGCATACCGCTCATAATATACTCTCTAGCCTCACAACTGTCCGCAATCAAGGCCAATTACCCAATCCAACTACTAAGCATCCCAAGTCATATGTCATCAAGCCATCTAAGAACCATCCTACTTCGACATCCCGACCTCAAATCCTACTCGACCACCTAAAACCATATCTTGGAGTTCCTGATTGCACAATTCCCTTATTCCGACAAGCCTAACAACTCGATCGATTACCAAGACTCTCTATAAAACATACCCTCATCCTAGAGGTCCTCTACCAGTCTCATCTTCACCTTCTAAGAGAAATCTCAAGTCACCTCAACATGGGTGAACGTGATGGTAGGGTTCGAGAACGATTCCGAATGAAAACGGAGGATAACGGCTTACCGAAACGGAGTTCGAGCTTGAACAGGGGAGGAAGAGGGCGGGGCTGCAGTGGCTCTGTGGCGGCTCCTGGGCGGCGTTGGGAGGCTCCGGCTGCTATTGGTATCTTTGAGGTAGGAGGATGGGGCTAGTGGCACTGGTTCCGATGGTGATCGATGGAGGAAGGTGATGGAGATGTTTGCGACGATTGTGGAAATAGCCGATGATGGTGGTGAAGGAGGAAGAGTAACGGTGGTGATGAATGAAGATGAGACGGGGTGGTGGCGACGAAATGGTGAGGAGGAGATGGGGGTGATGAGAAGGAGGAAGTGACGGGGTATGGTGATGAAGAAGAGCGGGAGTGATGGAAATGACAGAATGAATGACGGGGTGAGGGGTGGGTATGGTTAGTGATGGGAGTGGGTGGGGATTATGTGTGGAATTGGTTAAACACATACCCGAAATTAAATCCCGAATACGCGAATTTCGAATCTCGCAATTAGTTCTCAAATGTTAGTTTCTCCGACTCTCGCTCTCTCGATCGATTAGATTTTTAAAATCGACAAGGATATATCGTCAAATTTTATATTTCGGTCGGAATCCGCTAAACGAGTTTTAAAACCGATTTAATTTCATTTTTAATTCTCTTTTTCCGAAAAATTAGGATTGGAAAATCCGAGCCTTTACAGGTTCTAGCTATGGGATGTAAGTTATCAGTCGATTCGGTTATTTCATTTGGAGACATTGTAGAGGCTTGGTCTTCGTGGTCCAGTATCTTTGTTGTTGGATAAGGGGGGTCTAGCCAACTTCATATCGATGAGCGCGCCGACTTATCCTATTTTTGTGCATGAGTTCCTGTCAACTCTGGATGTGCAATCTGATAAGGACATCCATTTCATACTATTGGGTACTGAATGCTCGATTCAAAAAGAATTTCTATCTCTTGCGTTGGGAATGCATATATCCTGGTCTAATCCTTGGCGTCGGAGCTTGTCTTCTGCCAAACCTGCTGAGGCTTGGAGTATAGTGTCAGGCCATTTTGGAGGGTTTAAGGTCTTTCATAACTATTTGATTACACACCCTGCCCTTAGGCTATGCCACAGGGTGTTGACCCTTACATTCTATGGCTCTGCTAATCCGACGGTTATTTCCTAGAGGATGTGGATGTGGTTATATTGTTTGACGTCAGAGGTCGAGTGGATACCAGATTGGATAGAGTTGTTTCTGGCTGCTTGTGCAGACGCACTTCGAAAGATAGATGATATGAGTGCCCATATTGTTACTTTTGGTGGACTGATTACTCTCATAGCATGATATATAGGTATGGATTTGAGCTCCATGTAACCCTCGACATCGCCTTTCTATTATGACATGGCATCCCTACTGAGAGCTCGTCTGATTGAATGGGTAGTCCGCTCAGACAGCAGCAGCGTGTGTTTCCGTTTGTTATCTGGCGCGAAGGGTGAGCACCGCCAGTATCTTCCTGTGACTTACCTGTTGGCCCTACTTTGGCTGCTTTCTGTATTCGTAATGTTCCAGCACTTGCTGGGATGGTTGTGGACCCATCCTCTTCAAGCAGAATTCTTCTGGGAGATGAGGCCGATGATGATCTTGATATCCCCACTGAGAGTAGTTCTTTGTTTGAGCTTATCGCGATCCTTGACAGTCACTTGACGAGAATGGAAAATCAGTATCTAAGAAGTTTTCGTAGACTACATGAGCATCAGTTAAGTCTAGAGTAGAAGATAGAAAAGATACATGCATGTCTTCTGAAGCCTTGGGCGCAGATATCCTTGGACATCAATCAGCGGTCTGGACTCAGACCCCGCCTTCATAGTAATACGTTAGCTATTTGCTTCCTTCAAACCCTTTATTTTATTTTTCATTGTTCCTTCTTGTGTTTCTGCGCATTGAGGACAATAAAACATGTAAGTGTGGGGGGAGAAGTGAAGTTAATTAGTTAGGTTAGTTCATGTTTGAATTTCTGTTTTTTTATTTTTGTTATTTCCTTTTTGTTATTTAGTTTATGTTATTTCTTTTATGTTATAAAAAAATGTCAAAAATGAAAAAAAAAATTGTCGAAAAAAATAGAGAAAAAAAAAGTGAGTCTTGTTTTGTTGTTTTGCATATTGTGTTATCAAAGATTTCCATCTGATTTGAGTTTGTCCTATTTTGACTTTATACTGGCATGATCTTATAAATCCCATGGAATTCTGAAATGATTTGATCTTATCCTGAAAATTGGTTTTTATGTGAAATATGATTAGGCATATGTAATTGAACATGTATGATCTAATTTTGGGAGTATGCTTGAAATTCGACAACAATTTGTCCCAGTGAGATATTTTTGGCCTCAATAGGGATACATCTATATTCCTTTTGCTTTTCTTTTGTGATTTACTCTTCCTATGCATTTATCATTGAGTATTGCCATGGTTATCTATTTTCAAGGTCGATTATATACATGTTCATTGCTTGATAAGTTTAAATGATAGAGACAACCTTTTAGCCACATCATGTCTATGTTATATCTTGTTTTGAAGCCAGTTTAAGCCTTTAGCCTTTTTATTGATAGCTCCACAAAATTATTATTCCTAGCCTATGACGAGCCTTACTCTTATTCTGGGGGAACTGAGATTTCGAGTGGGTTATGGAATCTATTTTGGAGATTGAGGAGAATGAAGCTAAAGTGTGATGTTATGGTTTATGGTTTTGAGAAGATGTAATATTATGTGCTTATTTATTCCCTCAGTTTATGCACTTGGTTTTCATGTATTTTGGCTCAGGAAAAAAGAAATAAAAAGCTTGGACCTAGGGAGGATAAAATTCGAGGGGTAAAACAAAGTAAAAAAAAATCCGAAAACAAAAAGAAAAAAAAAGGGAATAAAGAGTCATTTATTTTATTTTTGCATAATGAGGAAGAATTGGATTTATTTTGGCTAGAAGTTATATTGGTTGGGTGTTGGAGATTTCATGATATGTGAGATGATGAGATTTTGAGATGAGATGATGACATGATGAGTTATGAGATATTTTGGAGTTTTGATGATGATATTGAGAGATGTTGTGCATTTGTGAGCTTGATGTTATTGAGTTGGTTTGTGTTATGTTGGGAGTTGTTGAAATCTTGTTTTCCCGGAATTTATAGCACCACATGACCAAATACAATTTCTTGCCCTTATGTTTCTACCAAGCCCCATTACAACCCCGCCGAATGGAATCTTCTATGAAGGTTTCCATTGAGCAAAAGTCCTCTTGATGTCCATATTTTTGCATTGCCGTATCCGGTGGAGATTTTGTGATATAAATGTCAATATTTGAGTTGATGCTTGTATATGAAATTGAGGTGAGTGTATGCTTAAAGCCTAAACACATGAGAGTGAGAGATACACATTTTAGCCTTGGTAAGGTTGGAATTTTTAGCATGCAAGCAACTTGATCTCATATATACATTTTATGGCGTTTATATGTTTGGTTATATTTGCACTATTGATAATGTTGCTTTTGATGAGTAAAGTTGTGAAATAATTTCTTGTGGGATGCGTAGATGATGTTTTGCTTTATGGTTGCTTGAGGACAAGCAAGAGTTAAGTGTGAGGGGGATTTGATAATGCATATTTCACATAGGCATTATAAGGACTTCTTATGGCATTTAGGTAATGGATTTGCTGTTGTTTGAGTCTAGTTTCGTATACTTCTTGTGAAGTATTCGAGTTCGGAATCTACACCTTTTAGTGTTTATTCTGCAGAATTACATTCCGACCTTGAATGGACTCTGGGAAGAGCTTAAGAGACATGTTTTGGAGCATATGGAGGCTAACGAGGAAGCTAGAAAGGAGGAAGGAAGCACGACATTGGAGTTTATTGAAGTCAATCGAGGAAAGTCGGACACTGCATAGGGGGCGCCCGTCGTGGGCCATTTTTTAGTAGTCGCGATTTTGGATCCGAAAACATTATTTCCTATTATTTTATTCCTATTCCTACTAGGGTTTGGCCGACTCTTAGAGAGTCTTTATTAGGTTATTTCAGTTCTATTCGTCGAGTGGTTGGCTATTGTGAGACTATGAACACAATTAGAGAGAGAGAGAGAGAGAGAGAGAGAGATAGTTGGCATATGAGTTGCTAAACTCATAGTTTCGCATGTGATTCGAAGAAATGGTTGTTTAGACTGTGAAGATTTGATTCTATTTGGTTATTCATATTCTTAGTTATCATCTTGTGCTTATTAATTATATTTGTGTTCCTTTCTATGATTGATCACCATGTTAGGAATTGCATCTTATCTATGAATTCATTTTTGTTTTCTTGATAGCAAACAAACGTATTGAGATATTGATGTTTCTTTCTCTTTGCAGTGAATGATTTCAGTTGATATATGTTGAGGATATTCGATTAGGGCTGAGTTCGGTATGCTCCTATTAATCTTAATTGCATTGAGTCAATGTGCCAATTGGTCTTGATTACTTAAGCCCTTAATGCTATTCTTTAGTGATATTGAATAAGATGAGTGAATCTCTGCGGATCTCTCAACTTTAGTCAAGTAGACCTATGAATATGAATAATCCGAGGACCATGTATTCCAACCATTGTCAGAGAATAACAAGTGAAATGTTATTTCTACTTTGATATCAATCTACTTTGCAATCACAAATCTGGTTTCTTTTACATCTTAGTTATTTGCTACAAATCATTGCTTTGTCATCAGAGTTCTTCTATAGAGTTATTGAATAGGAAATCGCTTCTCCCTGTGGGTTCGATAGCGGACTTCATCGCTATACTTGTAGTTATTTGGTTTATCCAGTGATTGAATTGATTGCCTAATCTATTGGTTTTGTGTTTGAGTTTAGATATTATTACTATTTGATAAAGGGCGAAAGTGCCAACGACATTTGTCCCGCATCAGATATTATAAGGATGCTGGGTCTAATTTACAAGTGATTCAAGGCCTACCTGTTTAACAAGAGCTTTTCCTTTTCAGGCTCCAAGTCGGTAGTGTAGGGAAGGGGCTTGTGCCTCTTAAGATCTACGTCGGTCTAGTCGGTAGTGTAGAGAAGGCGGTTTAGCATTTTTGCGATGCTTTTGCTTAAGTTTCTCTTCCTCATGGAGAAGTTGACGAAGAAGGTCATCAACCAATCATTTCTTCTGTTTTCATCATGAATGAGGGTCTGTAAGTGGCATAGATGCCATTCAAGATGAAATTAATCATGTCTTCATCAGGGAAGCCTTGGCAATGGTTTGAAGTTGAGTTTTGAGAGCCATCCGATGAGCTCGAGTTTATGCCTACAGTAATCGTTGTCCAAGCAACGTGACTCGTAGATGATCGAGCCACATGTTCAAGGGCACGCTCGGACAATTTGGATTTAAGCCAGAGTAGAACGAACTGATCACGGCGGTGCCATTGGTTGTAATCCGGATGGGAAATCGATGGAGAGGTGTCATCGGCAGCCCGCGGCATGTGCTGCGTGGAGTGTTGGAATTGAGAACAAAGGGTTCCAACTCAAATGCTTCAAGAGCCAAGAGAACTGTGTTTCACCAAAGGGAAAAATTGTTTCGATCGAATTTGACATTGATGGTTGGGGATTCGGAAGTTGATGGCAGATGTGGTTATATTAGCAAGGAGTTGATCGTTGTTGTTGTTGGTATAAACGGTGTTTGGATGGGAATTTTATGGATCAAATAAACCTTAAGCGACTGATACCGTATGAGCACTAGAATGAAATGAATTATGCTTGACTTTTGTATTCACGTATATGAAATATATAGATACAAGGTGATAAGGTTGACTAACTAACAAGGCAAGTGTTGAAAGGGTATTTCTATCAAGGCTTGTAAATAAATAAATTTATAGATCAAGACCCCGCTATAGTATAGTAGGATCAAGTTCGTCTTGCGAGAGATAGTCAGTTCCTAAGCGTTAGTTACTTAGAGAAATAGAAAGAATATGTGGCAAAGTAGAGAGTTCTGGAGGGTGTAATTGCTGAATTCAGGAAGAAAAAAATCAATATAAATGGAATCTAGTTCATAGAGATCGCCATAACGACAATCACGCATGTACCCAAATCTTGGATTCATAGCATTCTAATACGCATGAGTATCGTTGGGCTCACCCCAATCTTAGAAAATGCGAATACTCACGCATAAACATGGTAGACATTGCAAAAGGCATGAAATTCTGTAAAAACACAGAAATTTAATTGAAGTAAACCAGGAAAATAACTCCATAATACTATAATAGCGTCTTCACAACCTCACAACGTGTCTTAAACTTTCGCCCAAGAACATGCCTCAAAAGCTCTCAAAATCGCTCTAAAAACGCCAAACCCTAGTGCTGAAAAGTATGCATATGTTTCTATGAAGAGAGGATAATTAAAACTGACCCTAAAGGTTCCTACTTATACTAAACACTTAAAATCTATCTTAGGAAATAAAAATAAAATCGAATTTATCTAAATTCTGTTTAAATCTGGGATAAAAATTGTCAAATTTGGGTTCTGACGACCGATACCAACCCGGGACACCTCGGTACCGATCCTCATGTAGCTCGGTATGGCTTCTGCTATTGAATTCTTAGAACATAATTTACCACCTTGGTACCCACCTCGGTATGCCTGTTGTTTTCTTCCTGACTTCTTCTCTCGGTTTAGGCTTTGTTCGGGCTCTGTTCAGCCCCTTCTTTGGCTCAGTTTGGGCACATTTTTGCTCATATAGCTCCTTCATTATTTCTCCCTTTCTGTTCTTTTCCGAGCACTCTTTTAGTTTCCTTCCGCTTCTCCTTATGCTCTAAAAGGCTTTGAAACAACTTAAAAAATATGTAAAACACAACAAATGCTTGTGTAGATCTCCATATCTCAAGAAATACGAAAACCTACTCAAACGACGCTAAACCCAACATAAAATCTAAGATAAAGACTCAAAATGACACTAAAATACTTATAAAAATATGACTAAGAAGATGGATATTATCGGGTGAATAATCTTCTAGAGTACACAGAGGCAGATGGCCCTTACGACCAGTAGGGACAGCTGCCGCCCCCCCCCCCCCCCCCCCCCAAAAAAAAATTTCCCCTTAGGTATATAATTTGGAATTGGAAATTTGCTATATTTTAGGAAGGATATAGGGAGAATCACGGACTGAAATCTCCTTGAAAGGTACCGGATTGAAATCCATGGGCCATGGCAGAAATCTCGCACCGCAGAAATCCATGGCTGCCTGCACTCCCTACAGATTGAAATCTCTTTCAGAAATTAATTCTCGAAATCATAGTCGTCGCCGATCGTCATCTTCTTCCTCGCAAATTCACAATTGGAGAATTCCTCCCAATCGTAGTCGCGTCTTCGCTCCTAATCCCTAAATTGGGTTACTTGACTTACTTCCCTGATTTTCCTATGAGAAATTGAGAATCGAAGTCGAATCTGCTGTCGTCGCCGGTTGTTGAGTGAGTGCTGACTCAGTAGTCGATCAGTGATTGATTCAGTAAGTTGTAGTGTTTGCCCGTATTCAAATTTTTGCAGCCTGTGTTACTTTATTTCATTGATTCAATCAAAATTTTCGAAGATAGATTGTGATTTGTGAATATTATAAAAATGAAGTTGATCGATCTCATCTAAGAGAGCATAACATAGATGATGCATATTTTTGAAATCTGTTTCAACTGAAATTTGTTTCATGAACTCAAATTTATGAACATCCATTTTTTACAAATTTATGCATTTTTTTTTTAAATCTTTGTAGGCTCATGGGTAAGGATCAAAAGTTAAAAATGATCGATTCAAGTAATGTCCCCCCTTTGAGTGTACTTTATATATACAAGTAATAAAATAGACGTAAGGACGAGCCTTCCGACATAACACGATTCCAAACCCTGAAAATAAAAAAAAATTGTGGTAAAGTTTCGCTGTCAGGCCCCTCATAGTTTCAGTTGAGGATCCGCCACTAAGAGTACATGATAGTCTTAAATATACAAGCTAGTAAATCTTTGGCTATCCTAATTAAATTACATAATCATATAATCACTATCTTAATCATCTGTGTCATCTTGGATCCGATGATGCTTCATCCTGTCTTTCTTATTATATATGATGATGTTCTTGTGTGCAATGAGTGTATATGAAATGATATTACATTCCTACTCTTATTTATTTGTAACTCCTAAATCATAGAACACACATGGATCATGGATGGATGCACGTATACAAATACATGTTCTTAATACATTATTACAATTTCCTAATTAATCTATTATTACCAGTTGTGATTATGCGGTTATGGGTTCGTATTGGACGGGGCTAATAAACTGACTAAAATTATAAACAGGGTAAAAATTTATAAACTGTTGGTAAAAATAGTTAAAAATTTATGAAAAAATATATACTTCATATGGACGAAAAACAGTTTATTTGTAAAAAGTGGAGTTTATTTGGTTGTTATTAGGGGTATTGTGGTACTTTCAAACCAAATAAACAAAATAAACTCCAAATAAGCTCCCTCAAGTAGCTTTTTTTTTAACTCATAATTTTAACCCTTTTTATGATTTTTTAGGTGTCCATACACTCTTTAACTAGTTAAAAAAATAAACAACCCATTTTACTTATTTTTTTAACTAGTTAAAAAGTGCATCCATACATAACCTATATCTTTTCCAGAAAACGCAAGTGGACTATCATTTATTTCTTTCTTTCTTTCAACGTAACTACCCTAAAAAACAAATATAATTGTTTAGCATATTTATGCAGTCTAATTTAATACTCTTTCCAGTCTAAAATAGATATTTTTTTACGTTTTTTTTAACTGAAAACTATATAAATATTAACTATTTTATAAAAAAAATTAAATAATTATAAACTTATTGATACTAAGTTTATAATTATTAAAAAAGAAATTAATAAAAAGAAATTTTACTTAGTTTTTAGCTCCTAAAAAAATAGGTCAATAAGTAAAAACTCGCCTATTTTAGAATTGGATGAGTATAAAAATTCCAACAATTTTGAAATAGCTCACCGGAAATGACTTATTTGTAGTACTCATAATTCATCGGTTCGAAGGATTATAAAAATTCCGGGTATACAATTGTCTAGGGCTCTCTCTGTTAAGGATTTTCGTAGAACAGAGACCATCCGGGCCCATTTAGAAGGTTGAATGGCCAGCCGAATTTGGGTACATGGCCGGCCAGTAGCAATGAACCTATATATAATGAGGCCGAAAAAGCACCTCAAGCCTGAAGGTCTCCCATGATTATGTTCCTTCTTTTTTACCCACAAAAATAAATAAAAAAGCAAATTACATTATTATAGAATAGATTTTTTTTCATAAAACAACCCAGAAATTAATAAATAATATAAAAAACATCTATATAAATTTAGTTTTCTTTCCAAAAACCATGCTTGGTCATTTTCATGTGTAAAAAACATTAAGAAAATGGTATAATATCACTTTATTAATAAATATTTAAGTAAATAAAGGGTGTTGCTATATACACCGCAAATCACAAGGTTAATATTGCACGTCCCTAAGAACGTGCAAGCCTTGTGTCTAATATTGCACGTCCTTAAGGACGTGCAAGCCTTTTAATCATGTACGTCCTTAAGGACGTGCATGATTTACGGTGTATATAGCCGAAACGTAAATAAATTATATAGTAAGGTTCACTCTTATTTTTAGAAAAGTGATAATTTAACCATTTCTTAATATTGTTATACTTAAAAAGGGTCGTGGGTGATTACTTGATAGAATTTTATAGTAAGGTTCACTCTTGAGTGAAAATGAGTAATTCTCTAATTTATGGATGGTTTTGCAAAAAAAAAAAAAAACCTATATTTCAAGAGTGAAAATCATCTACAACCCACTATACACCCTTATGTGTAACACATAATTAATTATATTAAATATTTATGATAAAAAAATCAGAAAAATATATTTATGTTATAAATAACAAATCGTACATATTTATATAATTTTTCATGAAAAAATATATTTTAACAAATATTAAAATTATTATTATCAAATAATCCTGTTTTCAATTTTAATATTTTTTAAAATACTTTTGTAATGAAAAAATTATACAAATATATATAATTAGTTATTTGTAATATAAATATATTTTCGGAAATTTCGCCAGGTACCCCTGGGGTATTGCAAATTTCGCGGGGTATATAACTTTTTTACATAATTCGCGTGGTACCCCTGAGGTTTTAACCCATTTCACCTCGTGCCCTTCTCGGTTAACTTTAACCTTTTAAGTTATTTCCGCTAGTTTGCTCAAAAAAAGAAAAAAGAAAAAAGAAAGAGAGGACGGAGAACTGGGGAGCGAAGAGAGAGAAGAACAGCGAAGAGGAGGTCGACGGGAGGAGATTGATGGAGGTCGACACCGACGAGGGGAGGCCAACGAGGGTGGAGCAGACCATGGTCACGCCATGGGAGGTAAGCTTTCATGACAGTGGTTTTGGGATAGACGCCAACGAGGGCGGAGCAGACTCTGGTGGTGTAGGTGGAGGTAAGTCTTCTTCCTTTTGACATTGATTTTGAGATTTAGGGTTTGGGAATTTTTTGTGTTCAATTGCCTGTATATGTGTAAAGGTTGATGCTTTCTGTATAGTATGTCTGTGAAGTTTGCTGCTTTCTGTCTCAAAATTGACTTTCTTTGTAAATAGTCATCCAATCTTCTGTCATTCATGATTTCCTTTGAGGCTTTTACTGAAAAATGGGAGCGTGAAGGCGAGCTATGAAAAAAATGACACAGTGTTTCCTTGTTGCTGCGAAACTCGATCAGTTCCATTTATTCTTAGTGATTTTGTTACCCAATGTCTTGTTTCCCATCACATGAATAAATGATAATGCCTTCTTGAGAACTTGCTATATGGAGTGTTCTTGTGTTTGGTTTTATGCTATTACTCATTGTGCTTGCTTTTTTTATCCTTGAAAGTTGAAATCAATTCGCCTAAAGTCGCAAGGAGTACATCTTTTCTTTTCTTTCAGTTGTAGATCATGAGCTTGATCTTTTGTCTTTGACAGCTTGAATTCGCCCAAGTTCAACTATATGATTCATATCTTGAGTTCGGATTGTTTATTGTGTTATTACTTCTTGACGTCGAGTTTTGACAAGGAAGGTTTAAGATATAGTTTCAAATTTTCAGCAATTGCTTCTTTGATTATCTTCTTCATCATGTGTGGTTGTTCATCCATTCTTGCTGATTCGTTAACGATCATGCATAATTTTCTTGTACTGGCTTTTTCTATCCTTGAAATCAATTCGGTCTAAGTTGCAAGGTGGACATGAATTTGATACATCTTTTCTTTTCATTGAGTTATAAACTTATTATGATAGCCAATCTTTGCCATTCAGTCATAGCATGATATAATGATGTGTTATATGATGGATGATCTATATAAACAACCCTTTTTTTAGCTGCTATAATTGGAGGTCTGGAGCTGCTAGATCTAAATTTACATCAAATTTATCTGGTAAGCCCTAAAACCAGCTTGGAAACATAGTTTTGGCTTGCTGAAAGTTGGCTCGCCCACAAGCGAGGCTATGCTGTTATCACTGCACAAGCCTTTGTCATATAGAGAAGCTGGCCGGGGAACTTGAGGCGAGAGAAGCTGAACTCTAAGCACCGAATGATTCGTGTAAAGAGTCTTAACTTCCTCAGGCAAGCTTCTAGCACCTTTCACTATTGGTTTGGTTTTGGATTCATTAGTGTCTTATGTTGTGATGATGGTACCTTTCAATTTGGAGAGATGAAGGCTTCCCCCCGGCCCTCCTTGTCTTCGCTTAGACCTTCAATCCCAGATCCGACGAGTCATCTCCTGGCAAATCGGCAACGACACTGGATCCAAGTTTGTATCCCATCAATGTCGAATCTTTTCAATCCCGATTTTGCAGTCTCAATTTCAGAAGTGGATCCCGACAAGTTTGTAGTCCCGTATCTAGGATGGGCAATTTCCTTGGCCTTGCTTGAGTGATTTTGGATTGAATTTTAGTTTGTCTGATGAATTTTATTCCTATTGACATTAGTTCTCAACTGAATTGATTTATATAGTTTGAATGAATGAATTGATTTGATTTTGGGTATAATTTCTTGGTCTGCAATTTTTCGATTTTGATTGGACTTAATCTTTGCTTATGAATTTCTTGGTCTATAATATCTTAGTTCTCAATTGTATTCCCATGTACAACATAGCAATACTTTATTGTTGTGGATGGATTCTAGTCTTAATGTAAGTGTCAATCTTTCTTTTCTTTATCTTTAACTAAAATGTTCATGGTTATTGATCGATTATCTATGATGAAGGGAATATATATGATATTAAGATAGTTTGTATCTGCCATTCAATTACGGATTTGAAACTTGTTAAAAAGTCTATTAGCTCAAACGGTAGAGCATGTGCTTATGCACAAGATGTGGGTTCGATTCCTACATAGACAAATACAGTGATTTGGATTTTTTTACAAACCTATACCGCAAAGCTCTATCAATTTATGATTTAGGAGCTCTAAATTAGTGAGGAACTACATATAACTCTATCAATTTGATTCAGGCAATTTTTGTAGCTAAGGCTATGTTATAAAATAGTTGGAACCTTAAATTTTTGTAGCTAAAGCTACGTTACAAAATAGTCTATGTGGGATTCGAACCCACATCTTTGTGCCAATCACATTGCTCTCCCAATTGAGCTAATAGACTATACAGATTTGCATCTTGATTAGTCTTATGACAACAAGGTCATGTTTTATACAGTTTAGTCCTTTGCTGTTGGATTCTTTTTAATCATACTTTTTTTTGCTGCTGGATTTTTTTAGTCAAACTTTTTTATGCTGGTAGATTTTTATAACATCTACACAGATTTAGTTAAACCTTGAATTATTAAAATGTACAGAGTATAAAGCATGGGGCTTTGTTTATACAATACTAGGAAAACAAACTAGCATCAATTGTACAGTTAAGTAAGAAAAGACACAAAACTTAAATAAGCTCACAAGTAAGAAAGGGTGGATTTTGGGGTAAATAAACTAGCATCAATTGTACAGTTTAATTAGTACCAAGAAACCAATAAAGAAAGTTGATGCAAAGCAAAATATTATGAATTAAGGTAAGCCAAGAACATCAACAAAAAAAAAAGTAAAGTCTTTGGATTTTAAGAAGACGGAACATCATCCCGTCAACAATGATTCAATCTTTGATCGAATTACAGTCGGCAAACAATGAAAGCAATAGAATTTGAGTAAGTTCATCAAGTACCATATTACAGTGTCGAATCTCACCTCTAGACTCCAGTCGGCAAACAATGATCTCAAATTCTGCAATAAACCATTTCCCCAATTTTCATCCTGCATAATGATCTCAAATTCAGCAATAAACCATTTCCCCAATTTTCATTCACAATAAACCTTTTTACTAATCTGTTTGAACAATGATGACAAGGAGAAGAAACAAATTTAACAGAAGAAAGGTTTCTAGATCCACCAACAGATTCAATAAACCTCCAATTTCATAGCGAATTGAGCACTAAAATCTGATTTCATCACCATTCGATTAAGACCAAAAATCCGAGCAGAGGTCCTAGTTTAATAAATCTGATTTCATAGTGAAGTGAGATGAACCTCTACAAAAACCCTAAATCGAAATTTCGAATTCGAAATCTATCAATTTCAACCTAAACCCTAAATTTGACATCACAAAAACCCCCAAATGCATCAAATTCAACCAAAACAAGAACACCAAAGTACCAAACCCTAGTTATAAGAACACCAAAACTCTAACCTTTCTCGCTGGGTGCAGCAACAGGTCCGAGCGCGCAGGGTGCAGCAGAAGGTCCGAGTCGAGTCCAAGTCCGAGCCGAGCCCAGGTCCGAGCGCGCAGAGGGTGTTTTATCGCGCCTGGTCTCCTCGCTCTCTTCGCGTCGCTCTCTGTCTGGTCTTGCCTTTCTTTCTTTTTTTTTTCTTTTTTTTGAGCAAACTAACGGAATTAACTCGAAAAGGTTAAAGTTAACCGAGAAGGGCACGAGGCGAAATAGGTTAAAACCTCAGGGGTACCACGCGAATTATGTAAAAAAGTTGTATACCCCGCGAAATTTGCAATACCCCAGGGGTACCTGGCGAAATTTGTGATATATTTTTAAAATTTTTTTATAATAAATATTTAATATAATTAATTTTATGTTATGCATGGTGGGTTGTACTGTTGTAGTCTTGTAGAGGATTTGATCTCATATTCCAAAGGTTCTATTTGTAATTTATTCTAAAAACATCATCATCAATCACCTTTATTGTCCCCCGCAACCGAATTCTACGTACACTTTCTATCCTTGATAAACGGATCCTCTAATTCCTAAAAAAAAAAAAAAAGGTTTTGTATTTTTTTTTATACAAGGTAAGGATTTGGGGGTGGTCAACCGCGGTTGAACCACCGTCCAAGGGCGACCTGACAGATGACGGCTCCCAACTCAGCAGGAGCACGATCAGCGACGAATGACGAGGATAGACCGATATGCGTAAGCCTATCTGTCACCTAATTCCCTTCTCGATGTGTGTGAGAGCAGACGATGTTGTTGAAAGTCCGACAGTAAGCAAGAGCATCCGAGACCACCATCTCTAATTCCCAAGGACACCGCCAAGAATCTTTCATGACATTAATAAGCAGCAGGCAGTCGCCCTCCACCTCGAGGCAAGAGAATCCCATCCTAAAAGCTTCACGGAATCCAAACAGAAGACCAAGGCACTCCGCAAGTTCCGCAGAAACCAACTCGCAAGGGCAGGCACCACACGAAAGAACCGTCCCAAGGCTATCACGAATAACGAATCCAGAAGCTGCGAGACCCGATCCAACCTTAGCGCCATCAAAGTTAACTTTGACACAACCTGCAGCTGGTTTTTCCATTTTACCAATTTTCGATTGTTTATTTTGTTTTGTCGGAGATTTGGTCTAGTAGTGCTCTCATCCTCTTCTTGTTCCTTGCATTGCGCTTTTTTCCAACTTCTGTTATAATGTTTTACATTGTTGATCAATTCTTCCATTGTCGTTATATCTTTGTTATCAAAGAGTACTCTATTTCTCATCGATCATATTCCCCAAATGGAGAAAGCAAGGGTTGACTTCTGCTCCTTAGGTAGGTTTTTAAAGATCTCCGTTATTAGGTTCTTATAGGGTTTATCCCATTTATCAGTGTTGCGGATCTTTTGCTCAATTTGTTCATCGATTCTCCTAATGAATTCTAATGATTTCGGGCACTCAGTGAAAAGGTGGGCATTGTTTTCGCCATTGTAGTTATAGAGAGGGCAGTTCAAAGGTACATGAATTCATTTCCCTTGCAGTCTAACTTTGGTGGGGTTCCATTAAGTAGGTTTTTCCAAAGAAAAATTTTAATTTTTGGCGGACAAGTGACAGGAGGAAACTGTCATTGTTCCTATCAAAGTATAACTCAAACCGACAAACTAGTATATTAAGCAAGTAAGAGGTCGATCCCACAGAGAATCAAGTATTCCTAAGCAATGTATATTTACCAATTAGTAGAAAAGAGGGGTTTTGGGGATTGAAGAAAAGAAAAGAAACTATAAACAAGTTAGTAGGGATAACAATTGAGAAAATGGTTCCATCTATAAATATCCACTTTAGTTTGGTTGATTGATCATCGATTTTTCTTCAAATTCTCTTTTCATCCTATTATTGTTCTTGTCCTGATCTTGTGTAAATTATTAGTCCTACGAGTCCTAGTAATCCTTACTAAATAGATAACCCTAACACGGTTAATATTGAACCTAATAGTAGCATTAAGATTAAAGATTAACTAGGATACATGCAACACCAAGCTACGAGTCAACATTCAACATGTAATTGATTCTCTACACACCAGTTTAGTCCTACGAGTCCTAAAAAGGCATGATTGCTACTATGGATTAAGGTTCGCTACGAGGAATCTACAAAATCCTAGCAATAATCTCAACTAGTTGTACGGACTAGAAGAAATCAACAATATTCGCAAAAGAATCAATACGAATCAATAGGAATAGAACAAGAACAGAAATCTCACAACTTTATCAAACCAAAGTTTCAATTCATAAACGAAACGAAAGACTTTAGCACTCCATGGCCATGGAGGCTCCCCTCTAGGGTTCTCTTAATTAATAATCTCCAAGTGCATAAATTAAGGAATTCGATCATAAAATAAAACCCTAAAACGTACTTAAAAAGCCTCAAAAGAGTCGGCTAAATAATAATTCTAAAAACTAATTAAGGAGATAAAAAGTCCATTCAGCAGGTTCGGCGTTTCTGCAGAGGCCGCGGGGCAGCCATTCCAGACCCCGTGGCGGCCGGGCGATCAGCGAAATCCTTCGTCAGAGCTTTGGGCCGCGGGGCGGTTTGCTTGGCTGCGGGGCGGGTTTTACTGTTCACATCAATTTTTCCTCTTTGAATTTGGTCCCGATGTCAACATGAAAGTTGTAGATATCGGAAAGAGATTTCCAACGCATGCTTAGAATAGTCAATCGGACCACCGATGCCTCTAGAAAGCGCGAAACAAGTTCAGCATATCTGGCGACAACTTCTACATACTTGTTCTTCACTTAGGCTCTCTAACTTCGATTCCGCTCCCGGGCTCTTCACTTTTGCCCCTCCTCTTCACTCTTCGTTCATCCATGAGCTTCCTCATTCCTCTTCAGATCCACATATACATGAAATAATCCATAAAAGCGTGTAGATTGCGACTCTACCAACAAAACAAGTATAAATGCAATTCTAGCCTAAACCATGCATTATATACATCTAAATCATGATAAATTCATCCTAATATGCCTATCTAAGTACATGCTATCAATTCCCCCACACTTAAGCTTTTGCTTGTCCTCAAGCAATTAAAACGAAAATCAAATCAACACCCCACAGACAAGCAATCCATGTAATAACTTTGGTAAAATACTTAAAAACTCAAAATAGGGAAACGAACATTGACAATTAACGTCATAACATGTATAGGTGCAATCCGAGGAATAAAGCAAGCATATTCATTCAACCTCACCAGGAAAATGTGTTTTCACTCTCGCTCGTGTGTTTAGGGTTAAACATTCACGCTCAAACTCAATCCTTGAAAACTTAGCTACAACAAAATTGCATCAGTGGAATATCCACCGCTAGTGACTTCACATGCAACCAAAATAATGAGATCTTTGTATGGGTTGTAATGGGGTCTTGGTACGTACATAGGGTATGGAAATTATTTAGGTTATGTGGTGCTAAAAAACCGAGAAAAAGGGTTAGTAAACAACCAGAAAAACACCAACACCAAAACAATTCGTATACCATTCCAATACCATGTACTCCTTCACAATATAAATTCACACACAATTTTCCAATATCCACACAAACTCATTCATTTCTTTTTTCTTTTTCTTATTTTTTTTATTTTCTTGACTTTTACCCCTAAGTAAATTTTATCCTCCTTAGGTCCCAAGGAATAAGCACATAAAAATCATTTCTATATAGTACAAATGAATCACCCAACATAATTTCTCAACTCAAAGCAACTCCATCAACACATCAAGATATTCACCAACTCTTCTCCTAATTCCCGGATGGGTTAGACTAATAATTGGCTAGGAAGATTTTGTGGAGCTAACAAAATAGGCTTATAAGGCCGAAATTGGCTTCAAGCAAAGAATAATGTACATGGAGAGTATTCACACACATATAAATGCAGCCTCAATAAGGCCCAAAATGGCTAAAAGAAAATTATGTCTCAATCACTTTAAGGTTACATGCAAAAATCATATAAATGCAGCCTCAATAAAGATATCTAAACACAATTTAAAGATGAAGTAATCAAGGAGAGTATTCACACACAAAGAAACTAGAGGATATATATGTGTAGCCCCAATAAGGCCAAAATAACTCACAAGGTCAAATTGTTAGAACTTCAACACCACTTAAATTCCAAAGACTATACATGCTCAATTTTCTCATCAATCATGTTCCCAAAAAGTCTATAAAAACAATTCAAAGCTTCAAACACTTCAATCAAGTCATGGGGCACATGATAAGATAAATATAGAGGACAAGTACCATAGATGAGAAAATAAGACTTAAAGTGTATGAAATGCATGATATTTTTGGATTTTTTTTTAGCAAATGCAATATATGAGCAAAAATAAATATGAAAACATAAATAACCATGATGTGAAAAATCTATCTATATCCAATGCAATCCCTCCCTCACACTTAAAATTTTCATTGTCCTCAATGAAAATTAAAGACAACAAAATTATAAAAACACAAAGGAAGAGATAAATGGAATACTCACAATGTGGTGGAAAGGTGGATTTATGAACCTTCATGGATGAACAAAGAGTAACAATCAACATCCGTAGCCCGTGGCTTCATCTCGATATGCAGTGTTAGGTGCCCATATAGAAAACGCCAAACACAAACTAAACTAGAACTAAATAAAAATGCTAAACAATAACTAAACTCAAGATGAAAAAGATTATTACCTATCTTGGGTTGCCTCCCAAGCAGCGCCTTTCTTTTATGTCATTGGCATGACTTATTCTCAATCTCAATTCTTTACATATCAGACATCGTTAAGGCCCTCAACAACCTATCATAATCTTGTGCACACATTTTAAACAGGACATCATACCCCAATAATAAATTGAAACTATATAATATGACACTTAAATACCTTTTCAATTTATCAAAGAGTTGAGCATGACTCTCTGATGGAGGAATATAATACCACCAGTTCAGTTCCACTAGTGGCTTCTCAAAATAGCAATTAAAAGGATCAACATAATCACT
Organism: Persicaria tinctoria; assembly: GCA_037127255.1. NCBI lineage: Eukaryota > Viridiplantae > Streptophyta > Magnoliopsida > Caryophyllales > Polygonaceae > Persicaria > Persicaria tinctoria. The sequence continues at coordinate 25,831,188 of JBANSL010000014.1, forward strand.
ATTACCTTCCAAATTGCAAAAGTTTACCTTTTTTACCTCTTGAGCCTCAGCAGGTGGCTCTAGACATGGTTCATCAACGGGGGAGCTGAGTAAAAATGCATCAGATGGAGTAGGAGACACAACACATGAAACCTCATGTGCCGACTCATGAGATTCCATGTTAGGAAGCACTAGACCCTCTTCTCCATCGTCAAAGAAACTATCGTTGTTTGCGAACAATTCCTCCTCGTTATGAAACCAACTAGGATGTAATGAATTAAGAACAATGACTTCGATAGGATCTTCCATTCTTGCATCCTTCAATGTCTCAGGGGATATCGGAATGGGTTTGCTTTCTTTATCAACTTGAGGGGCGGCCATCCGATCTGCTATTATCTCGCTCGATGTTTGAATAAGTTGGCCCAATTGTTCCCCCAAGTTTTTTATCCTCTCAACATTCTCCTGTATTGCTTGAGTAAAGGCTTGGATTTCATCATCCAAGTGTGTGACAAAGTCCTCCATTGGTGGATAAGACGAGGTGGGCAACTCTTCCTGTGATACATGGTAACCCATGTAACAGCAAAAATCCCACAACCCCGACAAACCTAACCGTGCTAGGCCTCCGTTACTCATATATTCAGCAAGCGCTCGTGTCTCAACAGTCATCCCGTCAATTATGCAAAGAATCATATCTCGGATGCCGTCTTGATAACCCCGTGAATTACGAATGTCAACATATCTCTACAATCTGGTAAGATATTGGTGAAAGTTCTCACCTTCAAACTGCAATAACCTCAACATCCTAAAAGTTAGTAGCAAGGGTGTTATGAACCGTAAGATAGGTTCACAACAAATTAGATGTATAAAAAAAAATCAATATATACACAAAACAAAGAAATAAACTTGAGTCCCCGGCAACGGCGCCAAAATTTGATAGGAGGAAACTGTCGTTGTTCCTATCAAAGCATAACTCAAACCTACAAACTACTATAGTAAGCAAGTAAGAGGTCGATCCCACAGAGAATCAAGTATTCCTAAGCAATGTATATTTACCAATTAGTAGAAAAGAGGGGTTTTGGTGATTGAAGAAAAGAAAAGAAACTATAAACAAGTTAGTAGAGATAACAATTGAGAAAATGGTTCCATCTATAAATATCCACTTTAGTTTGGTTGATTGATCATCGATTTTTCTTCAAATTCTCTTTTCATCCTATTATTTTTCTTGTCCCGATCTTGTGTAAATTACTAGTCCTACGAGTCCTAGTAATCCTTACTAAATAGGTAATCCTAAAACGGTTAAGATTCAACCTAATAGTAGCATTAATATTAAGGATGAACCAGGATATATACAACACCAAGCTACGAGTCAGCATTCAACATGTAATTGATTCTCTACACACCAGTTTAGTCCTACGAGTCCTAAAAAGGCATCGTTGCTACTATGGATTAAGGTTCGCTACGAGAGATCTACAAAATCCTAGCAATAATCTCAACTAGTTGTACGGACTAGAAGAAATCAACAATATTCGCAAAAGAATCCATACGAATCAATAGGAATAGAACAAGAATAGAAATCTCCTAACTTTATCAAACCAAAGCTTCAATCCATAGACGAAACGAAAGAGTTTAGCACTCCATGGCCATGGAGGCTCCCCTCTAGGGTTCTCTTAATTGACAATCTCCAAGTGCATAAACTAAGGAATTCGATCTTAAAATAAAACCCTAAAACGTACTTAAAAAGCCTCAAAAGAGTCGGCCAAATAATAATTCTAAAAACTAATTAAAGAGATAAAAAGTCCATTTAGTAGGTTCGGTGCTTATGCAGAGGACGCGGGGCAGCCAATCCTGATCAGCAAAATCCTTCGTCAGAGCTTCGGGCTGCAGGGCGGTTTGCTTGGCCGCGGGGCGGCTTTTACTGTTCACAACGATTTTTCCTCTTCGAGTTTGGTCCCGATCTCAACACGAAAGTTGTCGATCTTGAAAAGAGCATTCCAACACATGCTTATAATAGTCAATCGGACCACCGAGGCCTTCAGAAAGTGAGAAACAAGTTCAGCATGTCTGACGACAACTTCTAGAGACTTGTTCTTCACTTAGGCTCTCTAACTTCGATTCCGCTCCCGGGCTCTTCACTTTTCCCTCTCCTCTTCACTCTTCCTTCATCCATGAGCTTCCTCATTCCTCTTCGGATCCACATATACTTGAAATAATCCATAAAAGCGTGTAGATTGCGACTCTACCAACAAAACTAGTATAAATGCAATTCTAGCCTAAACCATGCATTATATACATCTAAATCATGATAAATGCATCCTAATATGCCTATATAAATGCATGCTATTAACAAGAGATCTATCAAATCCATTCAAGAGGATCTGAAGTTGTTCCTCTTGTCTTAGTGATATGGTCCAAGGCACTAGCTGTAGAAAACCAGTCGTTATAAGGGATGTGGACATCCAGGATCTTTTCTACTATTTCTGGGGGAAGCGATTGTTCTAGTTTTTCTTTATTCCATACTTTTCACGAGTTATGTACTGATTGACCATTTCTCGTTTGTCCACTTGGCGAAGGATACATTTCGTTTCAGTTTGTAGCCATTTTGTCTTTTCAAAATCTAATGGCTTTCCCATTTCCTACCTGCCAGATTAGAGCAGAGCAAAATTCCTCTTTCAACTCTATTAATTTAGCCCACTGGCAGGAGGAGTTCTTCTTCCTATTATAGTCCCAAATGTTGTCACTTTTCAGATATTGGTCTCGAATAATTTTAACCCATTCATTATGTGGTTATGCAAGGATTTTCCAAAGGAGTTTCATTTGGAGGGCTTTGTTCATGTCTTTGGTCTTGAGGAGACCAAGTCCGCCGTCTCTTTTAGGCCTACAGATCTTGTCCCATCCAATGAGGGGTTTGTAGTTTGGATCCTTGTTCCAGAAGAAACTTTTGTTTAGTCTATCAAGGTCATTATGAATGGAAGCTGGGCGCATGAAATTTTGCATAATATGGGTTGGTTTAGCGGCGAGGTTAGCTTTAACCAGCACTGCTCTTCCTTGTTGGGTTAATTCGTTCGCTCATTTTGTAAGTTTGGTCCTAGTTTTCCCTAGAATATCTTCAAAAGTATTCTTGTTCACTCTGCCGTTAATAATCGAGCAGACAAGATATTTTTTTAGAGTAGTGTGGTTAGTGATCTGGAGGCTTGATTGGATACGTTGTTTTTGGTCAGGTGTGACCCCTATGGTTGTTTGGAACGCAAACTTTTGGAAATTAACTTTTTGGCCAGATATCTGACAATAGTCATCAAGGATTTTTTTCACGGTTTGACAAGCTTCCGTAGTCGCTTTGGAAAAAATCATAATGTCATCCGCAAAAGAGAGAAATGGGATGGAAATCCCATATCTGGATGTCTTAAAGCCAATTGAATTCATGGTCTCACTGCTTTGTCGTTGGAGCTTTCTAGCTAGAATCTCATCGCCTAAGATAAAAAGGTACGGAGAGATAGGGTCACCTTGTCGGAGACCTCTGTATGGTCGAAAAGTCTCAGATGGTTCGTCATTCACAAGAACGGAGAATGACACAGTTTATATACATTCTTTAATCCAACCGCAAAATTTTGTATAGAATCCGAATTTGGTCATTACCGAGAATATGAAATCCCAGTTCATCCGATCGTATGCTTTTTCCATGTCTAACTTGATTGCAACCCAGCCATTCTTTCCTTTCCTCCCGCGAAAGGAGTGAAATATTTCATGCGCAATCAAGATATTGTCCTGGATAGCTCTATCAGCAAAAAAAAATGCACCTTGGAGAGGATGGATTAATTTTCCCAAGACAGATTTCAATATTTCGCTAAAATCTTTGCTATAGCTTTGTACATTGTCGAACAGAGACTAATTGGTCTATAGTTATTGGTTGTTTGCGGGTTATCATAGTTTGGGATTAGAGTGATAAAGGTCTGATTTATTTGCTTAAGCATTCGTCCTGAATGAAAGAATCCCTTTATTGCTTTGGTTACAGATGGTCCAACAATGTCCCAATAATGCTGGTAAAATTCAGCTGTCATGCCATCAGGTCCAGGAGATTTGTCTTTTCCAATCGAGAAAAAAACATTCTTCACTTCTTGGTTTGTTATTGTTCTAATCAGAAAGTCATTTTCTGATTGTGCAATTTCAGGGTTTATTAATTGTAGATATTCTTTAAGAAGTCGAGAATCTATTCTTTCTTCTTGGAATCTTTGTTCAAAATCTCTCTGTATCTCCTTTCTTACATTATCTTCCCCAACAATTATAATACTGTCCTGAGTTGTAACTTCTCTTATTATTTTCCTATTACTTCGGCTTGTTGCTACTTTATGGTGATATCTTGAGTTCGTATCTGACAGTTTAAGATGCTTCGTTTTCACCCTCTGTCGCCAATACAAATTATGAAACTGTAAAATTTTGTTCTTCTTTTTAATAAGTCCCAGCTACTTTGAGTTGTTAATTTGAGTTCCTTGGCTTACATTTTGCTGGAGATTAGCTAGTTTTACTTCTATGTTCTTGAGTTGTCTAAATATATTTCCAAACGTCGTTTTATTCCATTCTTTTGATAGCCTTTTTAGAAGTTGGGTTTTCCTTGTCACTTGGAACATGTGAGACCCCGAGCACTGCAATCTCCATGCTTGGAAAACAACATTCCGATAATCTTTCCTTTGCAACCACATTTTCTCAAATTCAAACGGTCTGGCTTTTTTCTCCCGGGGTGATTTTAGATCGATTGAGATCGGAAACTGCTCTGAGGAGGAGAAGACATAGTTTTTCGTTGCTATATTAGGATACCATTGAATGATTTGGTCCTGCACTAAGGCTCGATCCAGTTTTTCATAGATGTTATTAGTGTCAGACTTATTCTTTCTCCAAGTAAAGATATTTCCAACTGAAGGAATATCCAATAGATTGCACTGGTGTTTGAATATGATTAGTCGGAGAAATCTATTAGGGTTGGGAGAGTTGCCCCCTAATTTCCCGGAAGAGGCAATAATCTCGTTTAGATCTCCCATAACAATGACTGGAACATTAAGTCCCTAGATGTGGGTCAAATGCAATTACCATAACTCAGCCTTTTCATTTTCTTAGGCAGGAGCGTAAACAAAACAACAGGCCAGAGGGGTTCCTAAATTGTTGTCTGCAATTAACATAGTGATAAAGCGTTCCTAAGTTGTACTTCTGTATGTAATACACAGAAGTGGAATTGGGGAATTTAGTTATAATTTACGTTTGTTTTTTCAAAAAAAAAAAGGTTTTGGACCCAATATTCTCTAAAACTCCAAAATTCTCCAAAATGGAGAACCTGTTGTACATTCTCTTATGCGTCTAAAATGGTTTTGTACTTCTGTATATAATACACGGAAGTGGAATTGAGGGATTTAGTTACAATTTACGTTTTTTTTAAAAGTTGTAAAAGTAGGTATAACTCTCGTCATATAAAAATGAGAGTAGAATTATTTTGTATGCCTCTCGTTTTCTTAACACAGAGGTATAAAGCTAAGTTATACTCTCGTATTTCAAAAAAAAAAAGTACAATTATTATTGTGTCTCCCTTTTTATACACATGAGTGTAAATTTTAAAGGATTTTTAGAACAATTTGGAGATTTAGATATAACTCCAGTTTTTTTAAAAAAAACGAGGGTAAAATCATCAAAAATATCCCATCAAGCCAAATACGATGGGAACCTCATCAAGGGTCTCCCACCAGCACCTCATTTTTTGGGAAGCTCATTGCTGGCCACCTCATCAAGGGTCTCCCACCAGCACCGGCGTCGGTGAATGACCGATCTCCCCATGATCCTTCCTTGGGTCTTCAACCACTTTCCCAATCAGAACATCTAAATTTTCCGAGTCTAATAATCTGATTCAAGGCATATTTAATCAATGATGTTCAATGTTTAAAAAAAATATGATGCTATATATCATTAACATTATTTGTTGAGAAATTTTGTCCAACATGCCTTTTTTTTCCTCTATTAAATGAACGTCCACCACCCTTGTGAAATTAGGGATTTTTCCATTCCCCAAAACAGTGCCCCCCGCCACATAAACGGATCTGGAGATCCAATCCGAATCTGAACTCCACGTTATAGATCCTTCTTCCTCCGCTTTCTTCTTCATCTGCTTCCTTCTTCCTCGGATTAGGGATAAGCCACTATCGATCTCCAACTTTGAGATTCCGGACTCGCTCCGATCTCGATCTCCCTTTTTCCCCCTTAATTCAACAATCTATTCGATTTCCCCTTGATTCATCGATCTATTTGATTTTCAAGGTGATTGTGATGGCGACGGTATCATTTGGTCAGAATCAAAGGAGCGTACATCGCCAGATCGGAATCGAAGGAGCGGAAATCGCCAGATCAATGGAGTTGTCCGCTCGCTGTGCAGATCTCGAAGTTAGCGATGGACGACGAGGTTAGAGACTCGTTGATTAGATCTATGGAACTCGACTCCAATTGGATCAACCTCTCGCTTGAAGGGCGCATTAGACACGCCTTAAAGAAGGCTCTTCGGCTTCTCGGAGTGCGGTTACAACTCTTGCTGCTCAGAGTCGGAATTCAAGCCAAGTAGAAAATTCCTCCGAGAAGTCCGCCTGAGCACCCGTTGAAAAGCTAGGGCTAATTCCACTTGATATCCCTCTGTCGAGTAGTAGTTCAGGTATAAGGAAGCAATTGCTGCTTTACTGCTAAAATTGGAGAGCACATTCAGATCCATCAAATGGGAGATCCGAATGTCCTATTCCAAGGACATACAGGTATAATTAAGCATCTGCGTTTCAATTTGTGTAAGGGAAATTGGTTTTGGTTTATCACAGAAAATTGGAGATGCTAAATGAATTGTATTTGAAATATGACGTTGTTCTTAATATTTCTAAATCATGATTCTGTAATGTTTTTATTTGACTACATTTTTTGGTCTTTCTTGAACAAAATTATCTTCATTCTCGCTTTTGAACTTAAAGATGACAATGGATATGAGTTTGCATTTGATCTACACGTGGAGATGTTTAACCAAACCTGTGGGCTTGTGGTTAATGACTCTTTCATCCTAATTATGGTAATGTCCACCAATAGGGAATAGGACATTCGGATCTCCCATTTGATGGATCTGAATGTGCTCTCCCATTTCAGCAATAAAGCAGCAATTGCTTCCTGATAGGCGATATATTCTATAGCGCATTTAGTAGTTTTTGTCATCATTTACATGTCATTGTGAGAGGTATTTGTGTGAACTTGGTGATTCGGAACCTGTTGAAGAAGTTGAAGAAATCAGGCAAGTTACAGAAGAGCTGAAGTGAAGAAGTTCGGAAGCAGCTGGAAGGCTGGTGAGTCTGGCGCGCCCGCGCGGCACTCGACGCGCCCGCGCTGCTACCCGGCGCACCCACGCTGCTAGGAGGAAGTGGCCGCGTCGATTCACCAGACAGAAGAAGCAAGTCAAAGGCTGGCGCGCCCACGTCGGTCCCTGAAGACGGATTCTTATCCGATTTTCCCTATCTTATTAGTTTTAATATTATATTTTATATTTTTACGGGATGTTAAACCCGATTTTATTAGGTTATATATTATGGCCGAGAAGGCAGGAGAGGGGAGGAGGTTATTTTCGAGAGACGTAGTTTCCTTTTTCTTCATCTCACAAACCCTATGGAGAACTAACTCTCCGTTGTTACACTTGGTTCTTTGAAGCCTTCAATTGATTTGGTTGTGAGTATTCTACTCTTGTTTGTCCTTTGTTAATTGTTTCGATCTCCTGAGTTTATTGCTTGATTGCTTATTATTGGTTAATCTGGATTGATCACCTAGGTTTATTGATACTAGTCATATTGCTAGGGTTTCCAATTCCAGGTTTGGGGTTGTAGATTCACTGTAGCAAACACAATCACCATACGCGGGTTGCTTGTGGTAGATTGTGAAGGAGATTCGATTACAGGCTATTTTAACGGGTTGTTAGAATCGCTTGTATCTCATTATAATTCATGTTTGAATGCTATCGCTTTATTATTCGGTGAAGGTTTTCCTTTGTAATTTGGTGATAAGTGCTTTTAGGACTGGTAGGACTAAAAGCTATTACACGATCTGAATTGAGAACAATTACTGGACATTAGAACTTGAGATTCATAGAATGCGATGATGAACCATCTCAATTGTTGTGCGGATAATTACCTGGTGTGATACTTTTCCATCATATATTCGCAACCTCTTATTGCAACTTGTTCTGTCACCATTTGCTTACACACAAAACTCCCGTTGAATCGGTTACTTTTGGGTAATAATACTTGCTCTTACAATTGATTCTGTTTCCCTGTGGGTTCGACCCTAACTTACCTACTATACTTGTTATATTTTGCATCTTAGGAATTTACTTTGATTTGGCATAACGACCTTAGGCTTGTCAAATTTGGCGCCGTTGCCGGGGAAAACGGATTATCTTTGTTCTTGTTTGTCTTATTACCTGTTTGGGTGCGAACCTCTTGCATGGTTCGCACTCGTGCTACTGATCCCCATCTTGTTGTTTTTGATTGGGAAATTGACAGGACATACCACCGCCGTCTTAGAGAACAACCCCAACATTCCCAACAACCCGATCCAATGGCTGATAATGTAAATCAGACGCTGCGACAGCTGACAGCATCAAACATCACACAGCAGGCACCTGCTGTGACAATCCCTGCTATAGGGGATGACAACCATTTTGAGCTAAAGTCTGGGCTGATTCATCAACTGCCCAAATTCCATGGATTGGCTGGAGAAGACCCCATCAAGCACATGGGGAAGTTTCATAATGTGTGCATGAGCATGAAACCAGCCAATATATCCGAAGCACAGATAAAGATGAGAGCTTTTGGGTTCACGTTGGTCGATGCTGCGGATGACTGGTACTACAGCCTTCCCACAGGGAGCATCGATACTTGGCCTAAGCTCCACAAGGCCTTCCTGGAGAAATTCTTCCCTGCTAAGAAGGAGAACACCTTGAAGAAGGCAATCAGCAATATAGAGCAAGAAGATGATGAAACCCTCTATGATTACAATGAAAGGTTCAAGAAGCTTTGTGCTAATTGCCCTTTCCATGGCTACAGCACGAAGGACCTAGTCTTATACATCTATGGGGGATTGCTGGAATCTGATAGAAGGATGATTGATGCCGCCTGCGGAGGAAATATTCTGAATGCCACGCCAGAGGGAGCTATGGAGAAGATTCAGGAAATGGCCGAGGGGACTAGAAATTTTGGGAAGTCCACCAGAAAGAAAGGGGTCAACTCGGTAGACTCTAACCAAGCCAAGGATATTGCTGAATTGAAGGATATGGTTAGGAGGCTCACTCTGCAAGGGACTCCTCAACAAATCAAGGCTTGTGGAATCTGCAATGATAACTTCCACCCAACTGATGCGTGTCCTACACTCTAGGAAGACACCGCTGAAGTAAGTGCTATAGGTGGAAATGGACCTCAGAGACCCAGACATGACCCCTACTCAAACTCCTACAACCCAGGTTGGCGGGATCACCCAAATTTCAGATGGAGGGCCCCACCGAACCAACCACATCAGCAACAGCCACCTCCCTACAATCAGAGGCAGCAGGGTAACGCTCCCTCTACTGAGTCCATGCTCAATACGCTGACACAGCACTTTACTGCGCATGTTCAGACAACTGAATCGAGCATAAAGGATATACAGAAACAAATGGGGCAAATGGCTGAAGCAATCACGAGAATGGAGGCAAGGACGTCAGGGGGTCTACCATCTCAAACGGTGGTCAATCCAAAGGAAAACGTCAGTGCTATAACTCTTCGGAATGGAAAAGAGCTGAAAGGTCAGGAAGATGAGGAGGAAAGCACGCCAATCTCCGACGTAACCACGCCTAACACTGGCGCGCCCGCGCCACAGTATGACGCGCCCGCGCTGCCTTCTGACGCGCCCGCGCTGCCTGCTGACGCGCCCACGGCGAGTCCGATCTCGCCTGAATCTGAGCCCTATGTCGATACATATGTACGACCGAATTTTCCCCCTCTCGGGTCGGAGAAACCAAAACCTCCGTTCCCTGAGGCACTCAAAGAGAGGAGGATAATCGATGATTCAGAGCTTTTCGAGACATTTAGCAAGTGTCAGGTGAACATTCCTCTGCTGAAAATGTTAAAAACTGTGCCCAAGTACGCCAAGTTCTTGAAGGAGCTTTGCACAGTGAAGAGGAATCAGAAGCTGAAAGGAAAAAAGAAAGTGAAAGTAAGTGAGCAAGTATCCGCTATGTTTCAGAGGAGAATGCCGAAAAAGTGCACTGACCCAGGTATGGTTACTATCCCTTGTGTCATTGGAGATGTCAAATTTGATAGAGCTATGCTTGATTTGGGTGCTTCCATAAATGTGCTTCCCTACTCACTTTACAAATCGCTAGATTTAGGACCTTTGCATGAAACTGGAGTAATTGTGCAACTAGCTGACAGGTCTAATAAATACCCTAAAGGAGTAGTGGAAGACGTATTAGTTATGGTCGATAAACTGATTTTTCCTGCAGATTTCTTTGTCCTGGATATGGAACATGATAAGCATGATGCGCCTATTCTGTTAGGTAGACCTTTTATTAAAACAGCTAGGACAAAAATTGATTGTGTCTCTGAGACACTAACAATGGAATTTGATGGAGAAAAGATTGAATTCGATTTATACAAGGCTATGAAACATCCTGTTGATGACCATTCTCTGTGCTCTATTGATGTGATTGAACCATTAGCTCAAGATCTATTTGATATTTCTAGGGAAGATGAGTTGCAGTCAATTATTGAGAATGATTTTGACGAGTCCTATACAGAGTTTTCAATTTCATCTAACATGCAGGAATTAGTAGCCCTGATGGATGTAGAAGGTAATTCCCCTACTCTTTTGGGCATTGGCCCCAATCTACTGACTCCAAGCGAAGTGCTTGTTCCATCTGTTGTGCAGGCACCTAAAATTGAACTCAAACAACTCCCTAGTCATCTCAAGTATGCTTTCCTAGGAGTTGATGACACTTTACCAGTTATTGTGTCAAGTAAGCTCTCAGCGGAGCAGGAGGAAAAGTTAGTGGAGGTTCTAAAGGAGTACAAAACTGCATTGGGATGGACCATCGCTGACATCAAGGGAATTAGTCCATCTACATGCATGCACAGGATCCTGCTGGAGGATGGAGCTAAGCCATCACGCCAACCACAGAGAAGGCTCAATCCTCCCATGATGGATGTGGTGAAGAAGGAAGTGCTGAAATTGCTATCAGCAAACATGATTTTCCCAATTTCTGATAGTCAATGGGTAAGTCCTACACAAGTTGTCCCTAAGAAAGGAGGGATTACAGTCGTGGAGAATCAACAAGGTGAGTTGGTCCCTACCCGGACACAAACAGGTTGGAGGGTATGCATAGACTATCGCAAGCTGAATACAGTAACCAGGAAGGATCACTTCCCCCTCCCCTTTATTGATCAGATGCTAGAACGCCTTGCTGGGCGCCCCTATTATTGTTTTTTGGATGGATATTCTGGATATTTTCAGGTGGCCATAGCGCCAGAGGACCAGGAAAAGACTACATTCACATGTCCTTTCGGTACTTTTGCATATCGCAGAATGCCATTTGGACTATGTAACGCACCCGGGACATTTCAACGATGTATGGTTAGTATCTTCTCTGAGTACATTGAGAATTTCATTGAAGTATTCGTGGATGATTTCACAGTACATGGGGATAGCTTTGATACTTGTTTGAGCCATTTGGCACTAGTGTTGAAAAGATGTGTTGAAACTAATCTGGTTTTAAACTCTGAAAAGTGTCATTTTATGGTAGAACAGGGAATTGTTTTAGGTCACATAGTCTCTGCAAAGGGTATTGAGGTCGATAAGGCGAAGATTGATGTAATTCAATCTCTGCCTTATCCTACTAATGTGCGCGAAGTTCGTTCTTTCCTAGGCCATGCAGGTTTTTATCGCAGGTTTATCAAAGACTTTTCAAAGATATCCTCACCCTTGTGCGACCTTCTGAAGAAAGATGTGACCTTTGCACTCACACAAGAGTGCAAAGAGGCGTTCGACCAGCTGAAAGGACGCCTCACTAGTGCACCAATCATTCAGGCACCAGACTGGTCTCGCCCATTTGAGATCATGTGTGATGCGAGCGACTATGCAATGGGAGCAGTGCTAGGCCAAAAAGAGGGAAGAGCCTCTCATGTGATCCATTATGCTTCCATGACTCTGAATGGAGCGCAGCGCAACTACTCCACCACTAAGAAAGAAATGCTAGCTGTGGTGTTTGCACTAGAGAAGTTTCGACAGTATCTGCTTGGGGTGAAAGTGATTATCTACACAGATCACGCAGCTCTCCGCTACTTGATGACAAAGAAGGAGACAAAGCCAAGATTAATTCGATGGGTCTTGTTGCTCAGCGAATTTGATGTGGAGATTAAGGATAAGAAAGGAGCGGAGAATCTGGTGGCTGACCACTTAAGCAGATTGGTGAATGAGGAGGACAAGCCGGAGTCACAGAAACCCATCTTAGGCACGTTTCCGGATGACACATTATGCAGAATCGAGCACAAAAGCACGCCGGAGTCTGGCGCGCCCACGTCAACAGCTGACGCGCCCGCGCTGACATCTGACGCGCCCGCGCTGCTCCATGGCGCGCCCGCGCTGACCCCTGACGCGCCCGCGTCATTCCCTGGCGCGCCCACGCTGTTGCTTCTCAGCCCATCTCAGCCCGTTCTGAGACTCCACTCTGTAAGCCCGTGGTACCGGGACATTGTGAACTACTTAGTTTGTGGGGAATTTCCTCCGGATCATACCAGGGCCCAGACGGAGAAGATTCGAAGAGAAGCAAACCACTATGTTTGGGATGACCCATACCTTTGGAAACATTGTGCTGATCAGGTAATTTGTCGTTGTCTTCCAAATAATGAGGTACGATCTGTTCTTGAATTTTGTCATTCTCAAGCATGTGGGGGACATTTTGGTGCCAATAAAACTGCTAGAAAGGTACTTGAAGCTGGATTTTATTGCCCACATATTTTTAAAGATGCTTACTCTTTCTGCAAGGCATGTGATAGGTGTCAAAGATTAGGGAATATCTCTCAAAGGAATGAAATGCAACAATCACCAATGATTTTCTGCGAAATCTTTGATGTTTGGGGCATCGACTTTATGGGACCTTTTCCTAGTTCTTGTGGGAACTTGTATATTTTACTTGCGGTGGACTACGTTTCCAAGTGGGTGGAAGCGAAGGCCACCAGAACTGATGATTCTAAAGTTGTGGCAGGGTTCTTGAAAAGCAATATTTTTGCCAGGCATGGTATTCCGAGAGCGCTGATTAGTGACAGGGGTACCCATTTCTGCAACAAAATTGTGACTGCCGTGCTAAAAAAATATCATGTCACACATAGAGTTTCCACCGCATACCATCCACAGACGAATGGCCAAGCAGAGGTGTCCAATAGAGAAATCAAAGCCATTCTCGAGAAGACTGTGAATCCTAACAGGAAGGATTGGAGTTTGAGACTTGATGATGCGTTGTGGGCTTATCGCACTGCTTACAAAACTCCAATTGGGATGTCTCCTTTCAGACTTGTCTATGGTAAAGCATGTCATCTTCCTGTTGAGCTGGAGCACAAGGCTTGGTGGGCAGTGAAACAATGCAATATGCAGAGTGACGGGGTCGGAGAACACAGGAAGCTACAGTTAGGCGAGCTCGAGGAGTTACGGTTGGACGCCTATGATAATGCGGCAATCTACAAGGCGAAGACCAAGGCATGGCATGACAAGCACATCCATAGGAAGGACTTTAAAGCTGGTGACAAAGTCCTACTCTTTCAGTCTCGCCTGAAACTCTTCGCTGGGAAGCTCAGGTCAAAGTGGGGGGGACCATACATTGTTGCTGAAGTTTTCCCACATGGAGCTGTAGAGTTATATGACCCGAATAGCCACAAGAAGTTTAAGGTAAATGGTCAAAGGCTTAAGACATACTATGAAGGGTTCCCAAAGGAGGCTATGGATGAGTTAGCTTTGGAGGAGCCAAATGCAGAGTTAGAATAATCGAAAAGGCTTAGTCGAGCCAGCGACATGAAACAAAGGCGCTGCTTGGGAGGCAACCCAAGGTATTGCATTCTTTCCCTTAACTCAATTTTATTGTAACTTGTAGGTAATAAAGACGGAGTTTCTAGCGACGAATTGCACCCGCATTTCGGACCCACTGCTTCCACAGTGTTAATTTTCATCCAAAAAAAAAAAAAAAAAAAAGGCCCACGGGCTGGAAAACCCGCTTCGGGCCAGCCCGCCATTTTCAACCCCCATCATCACTACCCATCACCATCCCCTCAAATACCACCAAAACCCTACCTTTTTCCCCACACTCTCTTACCTCACACCACACATCCCTCACAATCTCTCTCACAACTCTCACACATCCCTCACACCCACAAACACTCCCCCCACCTGGACCACCACAAACCGGCACCGGAGGGACATCGGCGGGCTCCACATCGACAAGCTGCTTTCGACGATTTCCGGATCTGCAGAAATCGCCGACGCGGCCGCGCCACCCCTAACGCGCCCGCGCCTATCAGAGAAAACCACCAAACAGCTGACACAACCGACGCGGCCGCGCTGCCACCAGACGCGCCCGCGCTGCTCCTCGACGCGCCCGCTCTGTGCTCCAACTTGCCCGCGTCTGCCCCCTGCGCCGAGACTCCGCTGTTCTTCGTGAGTTACTCCCGCTGTCCTTATTTCGATTCCGATTTAGTCCTATTATCTATCGAGTATGAGTTCATCGGAGGAGGAGGCGAGTCGATCTGATAATGGATTAGAAATGTCTGATGAGGAATGGGTTATTTACAATAAGGTTGGCTGTGTCAGTTCTACGAAGTATTTGCATGGAGAGACACTTCAGAGACTTCAGATGCTAGATTGTATGCAGAAGTGTCTAGCTCACGCTGGTATTAGTGACTTTTTGGAATTGAGAGCGGTAGGATACCCGGAACTGTGCAAGCAGTTCCTCGCAACATATCAGCTTTACCTTAGGGAGAACAGAATTAGAGGGGTTGCTTTCAGATACAATGGCACTACCTACAGGGCTTCTGCAGCAAGGTTGCGAAAAGCTTTGGGAGTCACTAAAGCCCCAACTGATGGATGGGTAACAGCCGCGACGGACGCAGACCTTGTTGCATTCTTTAGAGTGGTGTCTGGAGAGGAATTCTTGACCAGTAACGAGTACAACAGCAGGATTACTCATCCTGTCTTCCGTATGTTGTGCAAGATCGTTTCTGGGACATATTATGGGCTGATCACAGATACAAAGCTTTCCATGACGCACCTGCAGTTTGCTTACAGCGCTGTGCCTACTGCAGATTATACGCCTGACTGGGTTAGACTCTTTTTCGATGGCCTCGACAGGATCAGAAAGGATTGCAGTGCCGCTGGACCAGAAATGGTCCAGAGCGGACTTATTACTCGGGTAGCCATTGCTGCATGCGTTGGGCAAAATGGGTTGGCGGAGCTAGAGGAGCAGGTCATAGCAAGGACCTATACAGAGGAGTATCTGCGGAGGTGTTTGATGCTGGATACTGCACCGGATGGGGGAGCCATTTGGTGCACGGGCAAGAAGAAGGAGCATCAGTTCAGGCTCCCTAAGCCCCTTCCGTGGTCTGAGACTTGGGCTGATTGGTACATTGAGGCCGATTACTTTCCGACGTCAGTTCTGGGTAGAAGGCGTCGCCTGGAGGTGGGTAGCAGTAGTGGCACAGCTGGAGCTGCCACGGATGAGGATGCGCCTGTGGCTCCGCAGGCGTTTGTTCAGACAGATACACAGGGTTTCGCACAGCACCCACAGCAGGAGATGCCTGCTTATCAGACCCCTTCTCACGGTTGGGATTCTCAACCGACATATCAGAGCCAGCAGGATTCACATCAGTGGGCCCCTTGGCCCCCACAAGCTTTTCAGGATGCCCATCAGCAGCCTCACCAGTGGGGCTACCTGGTTGATCAGATTGGCCTTCTGCGCCAAGACGTGGGGAGTTTGACGACAGTGACGAACCAGATTCTCCACCAGCAGGCCGACATCCTAGAAGGCTTTGGCGGGTTCAGAGAGATGAGGGAAGAGCTGCGCCGCATGCGAGAGGACTACTCTCGCCACTATCCACCCCCTTAGTGAGTCTTTCTGTTTCTCTTCTCCCTACTTATTTCTGTCTTCTTTCACATTGAGGACATTGCTTCATTCAAGTATGGGGGAGGGAAAGGATTCACACATCATGTACATATTTTATTTCAGCATTATTTGTGTACAGATTCTGCACTTGTTATTCTAAAAAAAAAAAAAAAAAAAAAGAAAGCAATCAAAATCCTGGGATGAGTTGAAAACCCGAAAGGGCGACTCAGGCAAAAAGCAGGTAGTCTGGCGAGCCTTAGGCTTGGCAATATGAGACTTGAGGGAAGTGAGAATGTTTATGTGAGTACCATCTTTGAAAAAAAAAAAAAATGAGTGGCTTGGTGAAAACCCGAAAGGGCGCCTTGGCAAGATGAGCGTTTACTTTGAGTGTTTAGGATTGATCTCTTGGCGAAGGCGACATAAGAAGTGGAGTGATAAGAAGGTTTTCGGGTAGGCCACTGGGAGCTATAAGGTGTAGATGGTTGAGATACAATTATAGATCTCATTTTCTATTTTGATTGTCTTTTGGGCTGATTGTTGAGATGGTGAAAACTACTAGTACTTAGTGTTCATTTTCCTTGTACTGTCTGTGAACCTTTGAGATTTATGTTGAGAGTAGGCTTAACTTCTATGCTTACTCGGGACGAGTAAAGGTTTAAGTATGGTGGAATTTGATAGGCGATATATTCTATAGCGCATTTAGTAGTTTTTGTCATCATTTACATGTCATTGTGAGAGGTATTTGTGTGAACTTGGTGATTCGGAACCTGTTGAAGAAGTTGAAGAAATCAGGCAAGTTACAGAAGAGCTGAAGTGAAGAAGTTCGGAAGCAGCTGGAAGGCTGGTGAGTCTGGCGCGCCCGCGCGGCACTCGACGCGCCCGCGCTGCTACCCGGCGCACCCACGCTGCTAGGAGGAAGTGGCCGCGTCGATTCACCAGACAGAAGAAGCAAGTCAAAGGCTGGCGCGCCCACGTCGGTCCCTGAAGACGGATTCTTATCCGATTTTCCCTATCTTATTAGTTTTAATATTATATTTTATATTTTTACGGGATGTTAAACCCGATTTTATTAGGTTATATATTATGGCCGAGAAGGCAGGAGAGGGGAGGAGGTTATTTTCGAGAGACGTAGTTTCCTTTTTCTTCATCTCACAAACCCTATGGAGAACTAACTCTCCGTTGTTACACTTGGTTCTTTGAAGCCTTCAATTGATTTGGTTGTGAGTATTCTACTCTTGTTTGTCCTTTGTTAATTGTTTCGATCTCCTGAGTTTATTGCTTGATTGCTTATTATTGGTTAATCTGGATTGATCACCTAGGTTTATTGATACTAGTCATATTGCTAGGGTTTCCAATTCCAGGTTTGGGGTTGTAGATTCACTGTAGCAAACACAATCACCATACGCGGGTTGCTTGTGGTAGATTGTGAAGGAGATTCGATTACAGGCTATTTTAACGGGTTGTTAGAATCGCTTGTATTTCATTATAATTCATGTTTGAATGCTATCGCTTTATTATTCGGTGAAGGTTTTCCCTTGTAATTTGGTGATAAGTGCTTTTAGGACTGGTAGGACTAAAAGCTATTACACGATCTGAATTGAGAACAATTACTGGACATTAGAACTTGAGATTCATAGAATGCGATGATGAACCATCTCAATTGTTGTGCGGATAATTACCTGGTGTGATACTTTTCTATCATATATTCGCAACCTCTTATTGCAACTTGTTCTGTCACCATTTGCTTACACACAAAACTCCCGTTGAATCGGTTACTTTTGGGTAATAATACTTGCTCTTACAATTGATTCTGTTTCCCTGTGGGTTCGACCCTAACTTACCTACTATACTTGTTATAGTTTGCATCTTAGGAATTTACTTTGATTTGGCATAACGACCTTAGGCTTGTCACTTCCTTATACATGAACTACTTCTCGACAGAGGGATATCAAGTGGAATTAGCCCTTGCTCTTCAGCAAGTGCTCAGGCGGACTTCTCGGAGGAATTTTCTGATTGGCGTGAATTCCGACTCTGAGCAGCAAGAGTTGTAACTGCACTCCGACTTCAAGCAGCGCGGGCAGCACTCCGAGAAGCCAAAGAGCCTTCTTTAAGGCGTGTCTAATGCACCCTTCAAGCGAGAGGCTGATCCAACTGGAGTCGAGTTCCACATATCCAATAAACCAGTTTCTAACCTCATCGTCTATCGCCGACTTCAAAATCTGCCGACTTCGAGATCTGCACAACGAGCGGACAACTCCATTGATTCGGTGATTTCCACTCCTTCGATTCCGATCTGTCGATGTACACTCCTTCGATTCTGACAAACGGATACTGCCGCCATCAGAATCACCTTGAAAATCGAATAGATCGATGAATCAAGGGGAAATCGAATAGATCGTTGAATCAAGGGGAAAGAAGGGGGATCGAGATCGAAAACGAGGCCGGAATCTCAAAGCCGGAGATCAATAGTGGCTCATCCTGATCTGAGGAAGAAGGAAGCGGAGGAAGAAGAAAGCGGAGAAAGAAGGATCTGTAACGTGGAGTTCAGTTTCGGATTGGATCTCTAGATCCGTTTATATGGTGGAGGGGCACTGTTTTGGGGACTGGAAAAATCCCTAATTTCACAATGGTGGTGGACATTCATTCGATAGAGGCAAAAAAAAGGCTCGTTGGGCAAATTTTCTCAAAAATTATTTGTTTTTGGGGGCTCCACCCCCGAACCTCACGTGGTTGTTTAACAATCTGATGTAAGGCATATTTGATCAATGAAGTTCAACATTGAAAAAAAACATGATGCTATATATCATTAACATTATTTGTTTTATAATTTCTACCAAAAAAAATTATTTGTTTTATAAATAATATAAATGTAACACTAATATCTTTCTAATTAAAAATGAATATAATATTGCATGTTTGAATGAAAATAGTTATTAGAGATGGGTATATTTGTCAATTGAATTGGTAGGGAAAAAATGGGTTTTGGTGTGTTAGGGATGTTATGAAGTGAAAAAAAAAGAATGAGATGCTAAGATGATGCAAATGAGAGAAAAAGAAAAAATATATATTTCTAGTATCTTTAGTATTCCTTGATCAACTTGACTTAATTAATTTCATACGTGTCAAGTTAGCACCTTTATATAACATACTAAGACAACGGTATAAAACATGTCGTTTTGGCCAACCAGAACTTTGCATTTTAGAATGGCGAATTTGTGAATATATCCTACCCAAAAAAGGGGTGACAAATATACTCTAATTTCTCCCAAATTGAAAAGAATGCCTATTTGGGCATACTTGCAATAAAAGTATTGTGAGTTTAAGCATTTTTTTAATGAAAATAAATATATAAAAATAGGCTTTTTGAAAATTGAAAAAAAAAACAGATTTTAAGAAATAGGAAAAAAAAAATAGGATTTTCAGATATTAAAAAAACATATTTTTTGGAAAATGGGAAAAATAGGATTTTCGGAAATCTAAAAAAATAGAATTACGTTAATTGAAAAAAAAACATAATTTTTGGAATTTAAAAAAATTTGGAGAAAAAAAAACCTAGATAGATTTTCAGAAATTGAAAAAAAAACAGATTTTCGGAAATATTTAAAAAAAATAGATTTTTGGGTCAATGATAAGAAAACCTGGCTTCGATAACGTTTTGATATGTATCCTATCAACATATAAGTCTCTTCTTGTCAACATTTGTTTTTTCATCCCTTCATGTTAAAAGAATACCCTGGAAAAGTAGGTTTTTTCTTATCAAGGTATAGGTGTGTTCCTGTCAAGTATCCCACACTATCAACTACAGATGATTAGTGTTTTTCGATCTCACACTATCGACATTTAACCACGGGTTTTGACACATTTTTTGTTTATATCATGACATATTGATAGACCTATGATGTCAAGACCTATTGTATTTCTAGTCAAGTTATATGTGTTTTTCTGTCAAATATGAAAACCTTGCTCAATGATGAGTTACTCTCTTATACTTATACGACGTGATCAAGCATCCCACATTATCATAGATAGTGTTTTTTGATCCATTATTTGCAACAATCTTGTTGACGTTCAACCACATACTTTGACAAAGTTTTTGTTTTAATTCAAACATGTTGATAACTCTATCCTGTCAAGGTCTATTTAATTTCCTGTCAAGTTCTATGTGTTTTCCTGTTAAATGTGAAAACGTAGCTCAATGATGACACATGCCTCTTATATTTATACAATATGGTCAAGCATCCCACACTATCAACTATAAATGGATAGTGTTTTCCGGTCAATTATTTGCAATAATCTTATCGACGTTTAACCCCATGCGTTGACAATGTTTTGAGTCTTATCCCGACATATTGACAACCCTATCCTGTCAATGTCTATTTTATTTCTTGTCAAGAAGATATTTAGTGCAATTTTTCCCTATTTGTTAAGTAGTCATCTTTGTTTAACATTGCTTTGTTCCTCGTGAGTTATCCCGATGTTCTTCTGAAGTCGGATGAGTTTTTCATATATTAATTAGGTGTCTTAAAATATTCCCAAAAGTCCTTTTGTTCCCATCTTTTGTGAGGCATATGAGTACACTTGCTTTTTGAGTGAGCCTGAATACGTGCAATCATCTAACCTTTGCTCTCAAAGCTTTAACAATATTTCTATAAACCTCTGCACTCAAAGCTTTAACAATATTTCCATCATCTTGCATTGTCAATCAATTTTTCTCAAATTTGAAAGGTTTGCCTCTAAAATCATTTAATCCCCAAAGATCCAATGAAATGGGGCAGCCGAAAAGAAGACGTGGTAGTCCACACCCACTTCTTTTTACTTGCGCAAGTCTTGGATCCAATGTTTTGGGTTTTATCCTGACATGTTGATAACTCTATCTTGTCTACATCTATTTTATTTCCTGTCAAGGTCTATGTGTTTTCATGTCTAAAGTGAAAACATAAGTCAATGATGGGTCGCTCCTCTTATACTTGTACAATGTGGTCATGCATCCCACACTATCAACTATCACTACTACATAAACGATCTATGGTAGCGGTCAAAAATCGCTACATAAAATAGCAAAACCGCCCCTTAAAGGCTAATGTGGCGGTTTTAAAACCGCTACATCTGCTGCCGCTGCCTTAGCTCTAATGTGGCGGTTTCATTGGGCTTTTGTGGCGGTTTCCACTTGGAACACAAAACCGCTGCATTATTATAAAAAACCGCTACAAATATGCCATTATGTGGCGGTTTTTAGCACATCCTTTGGTGACACTTGTTTTAGGCTATGGTGGCGGTTTTTCTACCTTTTCCCTAGTTCATCTATCATCAAATTACCTATATTTACATTATTTTAATTCATTTAACTACCATTATGTTTAGATCTAAATGGCTGTAATGAACAACAAATTTTAAAAATAAAATTGCACATAAAATAAAATATCTCACCAATAAAAGAAATTAAAATTATCTTACAAGATTGAAATATATTACTACCAACTTATATGCATAAAGTCTACAACAAAATGAAAGTAAAGGCTAAATATAAAGATCTCAATCTAGCATAGATACATTGAAAAAACATAGCCACAACTTCCATTTAGAAACCAGTGCTCTCGCCTTTGGCCACGACTTCCATTTAGGTTCTAATAAAGATACCAAAATCATCCTGGAAAAAAAAGAGATGATGATTACAATAAAGATATATTAAATATTATATGATAAATTTAGCTTATGTTTCAATTGAAAAAAATTGACCTAAACAATGGAGGATCGATGTTTGAATTGAAAAAATTCAGCTTAAAAATTGGAGGATCGACCATAAAATATATGCCTAAGACTAACTAGAAAAGCGAATTTCCTCAAAAGAATACGAAGGGTTCTTCAATCCTATAGAACCAAACAAAATATATGCCAAGACTAACTAGAAAAGCGAATTTCATACTACAACCATATAAATGAGTATGATGTTTCTAACATATTTATTTTCCCCTTAAGAGGTAGAATTTTTTTGTTTTGTACACTTTAATCTCTAATTGCAACTTATTCCCTACCCTAATCATAAACAATTAAACAAACCAATGAACAAAAATCCCCAATTCATATTTCACTCTTCAAATTTCAAGACCTAACCAACAAAACCAATCCAATTCATTTATCCAAATCAGTGCAACTAACCGCCAAACATTCAATTTAATTAAAAGACTAACAAAATCAAATCAATAGACATTCTCAAAGTCAAATGAAGTACTGGAAAAATTAGGCAAATAACTTACGAGAGGGCATGAGGCTGCTGAACCTGGACTTCAGCTCGACTGTGGCTACGAATGTGGCTGGACTTGGACTTTCTATTTAAGAAGAGTGACTCAGTGTCTAGATCGCAGTGTGGTTGGCAGAACGCTCACACGTCACGCTCACAAGGGAGAAAATAGCCACTACATCTTCTCAAATATACAACAGATGTAGCACAAATACCCATTCAAACAGCCCATAATACTCGTGAAAACAAGCTGCAGAAAACAATTACAAGATCCTTCCATAGCACCAAGCACCACCATTATAATCATAAGCAGTCCTAGAATCTGAGATTACAAGGACAAGAAAGTGCCCATTCAAGAATGTAGTAGTGATAGATTTAAAAAAATATATTCAAGAGTGACTCAAGATAAACTATTCAATTAGATTCCAAAATCTCAGAGCTAAGAATTATTATATGTAAATCATATAATGAATACAAAAGGATAATAATTATTAGTTTAGTTTATAACCATTCAACGAGCATTAAAGATTAGCAACTCAGGATAAACTATTAAAATGAATAACTAGTCCATAAACTATTAAAATGAACAACGAACTATTGAACTTTTATATCAAAAGTGCAAGTTAACCCAACTTTTAAAGGATCTTGGAACAAGTTCAATGTCACAAGTACCTGAAACAAAAGGGTGATTCACACCAACTTTTAAGATAACCTTGTTAGAGAAACCTGAATAAAGACACCAGAGACAAAATTTTAAACATTAGAGAGACGTGGGTATCTGCCTGAGAATATTTTCTCAACAACATTTTCTTAGAAACACATGGAAAGGAATAAAATATAACAGAAAGGGCACACCTCTTTATATAAACTAAAGGCCACGACATAGAACTTTTGTTTTGAGTAATTGAATTACATAGGCCCATTTGAGGCGTAACAAAAGAGAAATGGAATTAGCTACATATAATATTTTTGCAAGAGAAAAACAATACAACCAACATTAGCTCATTTATTCATAAATAGATTCCTTCAAGCCCGTGAAAGAAACAACAAAGCAATAGGCAATACAAAAGAATTAAGAATAAACATATAAACTAATGATGATTGGAAGTTAAGCATAATAATTTTATGGTGAATGGAAGCAAACTATCTATTTATAAAAAATGTCAACTCTTCCAAAAAAATCGGTACATGAGGTGCATATGTCTCATAGACAATTCCAAGGCTCAAGATAGAAAAACTTGCATGGAACCTTGCAGTTTTAATTAAGTGAAACTATGA